>OX439041.1:28727840-30103674 GCA_949317995.1 Acholoe squamosa | reverse complement strand
ATTATTAGTTCATCCCTGACCAGTTGTTGATAAAGAGCTTAGAAATAGTCATTGATTCATTTGTGCAGGAGTTGGCTCCTGAATGTGTCATGACTACAAACTATAGTCCATCCCTGACATCTATGTATGAAGTATGACTATAGTTCATCCCTAACTAGTTGGCCCCTGAATGTGAATTGACTACAAACTCTAGTTCATCACTGAGTAGTTGGCACCTGAATGTGAATTTAATATCAACTATAGTCCATCCCTGACCAGTTGTCTACCGAATATGACATGACTACAAACTGTGGTCCATCCCTGAATCGTCTACAAACTATAGTCCACCCCTGACTAGTTGGCACCTGAATGTGAATTGACTACAAACTATAGTCCATCCCTGACTAGTTGGCATCTGAATGTGACATGACTACAAATATTAGTTCATCCCTGACCAGTTGTTGATAAAGAGCTTAGAAATAGTCATTGATTCATTTGTGCATCATGCCTTGACATGAAATTCAGGGCTGTTCTTTAGGACTGAGTCCTTCACCTGTGACATTTTTTTCATGTGTAGCAGTACTGTTCCGATTATCAGGGTATGAATGTGTTAAAGCTTCTGTTCTCAAGTGTCATGGTTTTCCTATATCTGCAGTACTCGGGTGACCAAGATGACAAGCAGTGGTTGTTTGAACACCAGTACATGCCGGCTACCGGTGGTAAAGCCTACATGTTAGTGGAAGAAGATATCCGGGAACTAGCGATGACCGACGAATACAGGTGGGTTCTATGTAAACCTTAAACTTATGTTATTAGGATGGAGTACCCTGTGGTTGTAGCATTGACTTAAGATTGACAACAATTTCTAGTTTCTACCTTGATTAAGCTTCAGATAGAAAGTTCACACTGGTATAGAATACTTCCTATATTTTGCTGACGACAGTGGCAGCTCTAACTTAGTACATGTATTCACAATCCTTGGATACACAAAATCAAGCACTCATCAAAATAAATAATGCCTATATATCGTTTGACAGTGCTCAAACGGTTTTACAAAGACTACTTCCCTCATAATTACATATTGGATGAGAATCTTAGCATCCTAGAATCGATTTTAAAACTTAATGATTTCCATCTATCTTAAAAAAAATTGTCCTTTCCCCTGTGTAGAGCCAACCCAGGTTTGCTGCTGGAGGAAATCCATGGGTTCGCCGTACCACCCTGGCTCATTGAGAAGATGAAGAAACAGATGCAAGCCATGCGCAGCGACCAACCCAAACCCCCAAAGAACCGAAGCCGCTCAGCAACACCTAATGCCATTATGCAAGTATGTCAAAGACTTATTTTCAGTATCATGTTTTTCAACTAGTTTCTTCAACAATGTTTATAGGCTAGCAGTGAAATTTGGTGATCCTAGTAGATCCAACAGTTACAGTTCATATCAGAAATATATCTAAAGCACAAAACTGTAAACGCCCTAATATATACTAATATTCAAATCAGAGGCCACAGGCTTATAGGACTTTTCTATTTTGTGTACTGTTGTACATCAGTTTGAAATGTGAACTCTTTTAAATGTGCTATTTCACAGATTTACTTCATAAGATTTGTTTTTGATTCATCTGCAGGAAAACACAGAGCAAGGTGCTGATCCACCATTACCTTTTTCTACAATGTCAGATCAAACTAGAACAGAAAATGTGGTAAGTACCATATAAATCAACCTTACTGGTATCAAAGGTAAAGGAAAGAAATGAGTCATTGTGTGCTAACATGTTCAGAACTCCCTGTTACATTGTTTTAAAGATATTACCAACTTTGCAATTATTAGCATGTTATGGTGTAAAGGCCAACACTTTTTACTCAAGGTTTTGACGGGCAATGAAAAATGAGATGCTGGGAGGAAACTCAACGAGTCTGAAGGTTTTCCATTGAGCCAATATGTTGTTCTTTGAATGTGTTGAAGTTGTTAAAAGTTATTTTGAGTTTTACGATTTCTCACTTTTGACTTCCTTGTGTACTTTAACTTTTCAAAAGTTAAATATGATTGTGCTGTTAACTGTCAAGCGATGTGAGGAATGAATGCCGTGTCCCCCACATGTGATGTAGCCCCATGTGTAACTCCACGGGTGTCGGAAGCAACGTTACTTTAGTTTGGGGATGGGGGGGGGAGACTACTCAAGCGGGTTGCAGAAAGCAATGTTACTTTGGTGATGTGAGGGGGGGGGGACTACCCAAGCGGGTTGCCTTTTTAAGGATAATTAAATCACCTGAGCTGTAATGTTTTGTTTGTTTTTGTTGTTGTTTTTTTGTTGTTGTTTTTTTTTTTGGGGGGGGGGACATTAATGCAGAAAAATACGTGATCATATGTTAAGTACAATATGTATGTTCTCTCATTGGCCCAGGCCCCCCCTGGGTCTTTGGCATTGGGTTCCAGGCCAATTTTCCTGATTTCTAATCATCAAGTTTAGAGTGGAATCATTGGTATATCCAGGCCTCTTGTCAATTTAATTTAAAAACCAAGGGATAGATTGGAATCTCATCTGTCCAACAATACATCTGTAAGGTCCATGAGTTATGTCTTTCCCTCTCCAAAGAGCTGCCATATTTAACTTACCTTTTCAAGTGCCATATTGATTTCAAGCCTTTTAACACGGGGTCTATGGTCGGGATAATTTTTAGCGATTTCAAAAACACCTTGATTCCTATGGAAATTGCTGATTAAGACGCCTTAAATTCAGCAGGTGTAGAAGTTATCAGGCATGTCATATGAGCTACATCCTTTGTGTGTGATTAATTTACTTCTTTATTCCTATATATGAGGGGGGGGGTAACGCCATACCTGTACCGCCATAAAACTGCCATATTGTAGTTTAGAACGCTACCTCTCCAATTTTTACAGAATTTTTACGATAAAACTCGTACCGCCATGTTTGAAATCGCACTTCGGGTAGGACAAGTTCGGGCATGTGCACAGAGTGATCCACCATAGCCATGCTTTGTTTTTTGTTTTACAGTAAATTGAGGAGTTGTAATCGATTCAAATTGATTAATATTGCCAAAAATGCATGGATTATATTAAAAAAAAACCATTAATTTAAAGTTAAATCTATTGAACGTATCAAATTTTCTTCGGCGTTCGAGGCGTTCGGGGAATGGCCGAGGGATCAACGCTGGTTTGTAAGGCCACCCCCTATTGGTCCTCCCCATGTGGGTCAATGTTGATCCCCAAGTAAACTTACTAACCTTCCAAGCATAGTTAAGGACTGGTACCTAGCCAGACCTGGCTGGGGTGGAAGGGGGTGGAGGGAACAAGCTAAGGTTGTGTAGTTAGCGTTCGAGGTCACCCCCACCCACAATGCACTGCATATGGTTAGAAAACCGCTGCCCGAACGCCTCGATAAATGCCACTTCTGGCAGGACAAGTTCACACATGCACAGACAGTGGACTGCTGTAGCCATTCTTTATTTTTTGTTCCACGCTAAATCGGGTGGGTATTGTTGATTCAAATCGATTGATAATGCCCGCAATGTATAGATTATATTCAAAAACCTATTGATTTTAAGTTAAATTGATTGAATATATCAAAATTCTAAGGCAACTTCCGGCTGTCCGACGCGTGCGCAAACGCTGAATCCAAAATGGCAGACAGCGAGACGTACAAGACCGGCTAGTATCAAAACTGCTTGATTATATCAAGATGGCAGAGATTTGGACTGTATCAGGCTGTGTGTTGATAATACATACCCTTAGTCAAGACCTGCTGGTATTGTACAATTGCCCAATAAGAAAAACGAGCGATAATAGGTGCATTCTCCATAGGCTTAAGCTCTGAGGACACTCGGGCAGACTGTCAGTATAGTGTCAACAGTGAGATAGGTTTAATTTCTTTTTTTTTAATCATATTTGGTGGAAAGCCTGGGCCATAAGTGCTCTATAGCAAGCGTACAATTTTTCTATATTGATGTGGATGGTGCATTATAGTCCATACTGAATTCAAAAGACCCCCCCCCCCTTGCCGATCCCCCACGCTGCTAACAATTTTCATCAAAGGATGAATGACAAACATAGTGCAAACTCTTGTTCTTCATTGCAGCCATCGCCATCCCAGTCATTAGATCTGTTAGGAGTGGACGGGGATGATGTAGACCTACAAGACGTGTCACCATACAACATGACTGGCGGTTTTGTCACTATGAGCCCCGGTCCGGCTTCCATGAGCCCCGCTCCATCTGATTTAGATGGCCTCGATGATGATACGACACCGTTTGGTACAACCGACTGACACACGGCTTTGAATCACGTGCCTCCATGAGCCTCCATCACCAAAATAACCCACAGCTTTAGATAGCAGGCCCCAGTGTTGCTGCTGAGCTAAGAGACAGCGATGGAAGTTCTGTGCAAAGTTTGACTGAAAGTTTGCCTACCAGATAATGCTATTCATTTTCAGAAGTGCTCCTTCTCTCGTTACATGTACAGGTCTGTTGGTTTTATATACCACAACTTGGTCATATCTAAATAACATTTGAAAATTGTGCAGCTATGAAAGGCATTGAAGAAGAAACTGAATGTAAATTGACAGGTGTACATTTCCAGGTAATGTCAAGTTTCCACATCTATGTATGAAAGGAATGCGATTTTATTGAAGTAATATTCAATACCTCTGGACACGACTTATTGTTTTTTAACATTTTGGCCCTACTGCGCTCGTTAGCCAGGACGCTGTTTAACCGACTGCTATTTCACATTGCACGCTTCCATACTGCAAGCATGTATACCAGTTATCGAAGCTCACCATTTTGACAGGTGTGGCTCAAGAGGTTTGCCACACAGTATATAAGTGGAGCTTTGAACGTTCATCCTATTATGGTTACTTTAAAACTTCAAGTAAGCTTTAATAGTTCAAAATAAAATCCAATTTATGGGTAATGTTCATTTACGCAAAAAGAAATTGTGCGTTTGGGAATCACTGATGACAGAGAATGTTTGGTCAAAGCGTTATACAAATATGACAGACACAACACGAGATTAGGAAGTCTCATTGCCTAGTTAGGTTTATTTTTCCCCCAATGAACCCCAAACCACAACCGGTTCTAAACCAAGGTACATAATGATCACTTGTGGGGCATGTCTCATGATAACATTCGTCCTCTGTGGAAATACACTTTTTTTTGTAGTCGTTATTATTTTTAATCGTTTCTATCATTTTTAAATTGTGATTATCAAATGAAAGAAATGATAGTTAGGATATGTACAGAGTGGTGCCATTTGTCCAGATCCCCCTATGGGACCTTTGCAAGGGGTGGGGTTGTTTCTGGTTATAATCATGTATATCTTTATTCAATAATTGTATTATAAATATATACATATATATTTCCTTGTGAAATAACTGTAAAATATGATGATAATAGCATATATCTATTGTAGTTGTATGCTGCTTTGTACAGAGGTATTTTTGGATGTGAACAAGTGTGTCAAGTGCAATGTGAATGTCTGGTGGGTTTTTACTGAGTTTAATATGGTGAGTCTTTGGTAGGGAGTTACTGTACAGGTAGACTTTCCACTATTACCCCAACCTCCCCAAGTATACCTCCCAATTCATTTTATTAAAAGATAAACTATTTATGGGAATTTGTATGAATCCTCATAGTCAAAACTGGAGTAAACCCCATTCTCCAGATATACTGTAGACTTCAGAGTCATCCGCAAATAATACTGATCATGCCGCTTTTTTTTTCTTCTTTTCCTTTTATATTTGATACATAAAGGTGTAATTTAATAAAGTCTCCTGTTTCTATATATATATATATATATATATATATATATATATATATATATATATATATATATATATATATAATCACATGGCATAATATTGTAACATCACATGCATGCATAGAGACGTTTAGATATACGGAGATGTTATGCATGCACATGATGCCTGGTGTTGTATAAGTAAGTACTCGTCGATTTATTTTCATGAGAAATAGGGCTGGCCCACACATGTTGAACGTGTGGCCCAAGTTATTTAAGCACACAGTTCAGCTAAATAGATAACTTATTTCAAAATCGATTTTTGACAACTTTACAAAATTACTTTTCAATAAATCAGTTATGCTTACGATACCAGATTCCCATGGAAATTATAAATAAGTCACCTCTGAACTGGCAGCTGGGTAAACCTGAATAAAAATATCTCTTACACACCACCCCCTGAAGCAATGTTTAACATAGTTAAGCCAGCCATACTTTCTATTGTATAGCCCATTTTACATATAAAGGGATAGAACAGTATTTAAATAATAGTGTAAATAAGATATACAACGTTATCGTTGTGGGCTGAGTTGCTTGAAGTAATAATTCTAGATAGATTTGCTCGCAGCTAATATTACATGGACGGTACATATTTCTGACGATATGTCTTTGTTTTCTAAAGATATCTCTTTTATTTTCCACAAAGGGATCTTTTTCCGCAGGCGGTATGTTAATTTTGTTTCTCACACAGGTACTGTTTTGTTTACTTTAAAGAAAAGTTGATGTATTTATATGTCATGGTAACATATTGTTATGATTTGTTTGTAAATGTTTTCTTTTTATTAATGGGTTTGATAGGAATGAATACGGTGCTTAACAATAGGCATAACTAGTATACCTCCTACAACGTTTGTAAACGACTTTCCTTTGATGGAGTTGTATGAAAAACAACTATGTATTAACAATGGTTCAGTTGTAAATTGATAAGACACTTTATGTTTCCTCACAAAGTAAGCTTTCCTTTTAATGTCGACATGTATGCAACATCTTGAGAATAAAATACAATATAATGGTTGGATGAAGGTCGCAAACATATTTACCTCTAAAAATCACATACTAAACTCATGGTTTCATATAGATGTACAATGAATTGTTGTTTTTTTAGAACTCCTCCCAAATACTCTTGTTTAGACATAAGTATTAAATGATTTTATGGTTTATAGTAACTCATCGCCACTGCAGTCATGCATCATACTTGCACGTTCAGAATATCTAAAGCCGACTGCAAATTGGCTGCTTTAGTCATCAGAATGGATTATTTTGAACGTAGCTATAATATATTTTGAGTGTCGAGTGCGGACGGTTCCCAACCATTGTCCCTAAAAAGTTCAAATATAAACTCTGGTTAGGAAATCTAAAGAAACAAGCTATTTAAACTACTTAGTTTGTAAGGATCTAAAAGAACACTTCAACCAAATCTTTTATCTGTCAGACGCTCCTTTTTTTTCTGAAAAAAGAAATTCTGGTCTGCGTTCATCTTTTGCCCCACAATGTTTCAATGAAATAATGACCGGGGAATAATGGTCAATTGTTTTTCTTCAAAGTGTGTGTCAAGCAGAGATGCCACTTTTCCTGGTTTACCAGGAATTCCTGGTTTTGATCACAAGATTTCTGTATTCAATTATGTTAAGTTCCTGGGAAAATGTGTCAAAAATCCAGTTTTCCTGTTTTTTTGTCGGCCAGTGAGTGGCATCTCTAGAAAAGTAAAACAGAAGATTGTCATGTAACATATTAAAATGGGTATTTTTCCACTACATAATTATCGAAAGAATTTTACAGTTACACTGTCCAATGTCATAGTTGCTTCGTGTATGTAAATACATGTGATGTTTAAAGATGACTCTTGGCATTTGTCAATAATCTTGTATCACTGGCGTCAAAGGCTTATTAACCAAAGTTAGTCAAATTTGTCAATAATTATTATCAATTAATCATATAGATGATCAGAGTGAGAAATCGCTATGATGACAGCGTTCACGGTTCAAGTGGACATTAGTTCCAGAAATCCCTTTTTGTTGAATGTGAGTCCTGGTGAAAATGACAGAATTTACCCACAGTTTGTGAATGTGCGGGTTTGTAAATATTCAGTATTGTGAGGTTGTTTTGTGTGTTAGAACGTTTTGTGCTGAGGAAAAGGCGCTAAAATTATTATTGCAGAGATGGGCTGCAATACGCGGCATTGTGTCGCCTATGCACTCTGTGTGTATGTGTATGTACACGAAATGCTCTTGTGTATATTATTGATATAGACAATTAAAACCAATTATAATATTGACTCTCAAATAACAGTCTATGGTTTTTTTTATCATAATTGATCGAGTCTCTCCTTCAATGCCCATTATCAGACTTTAACCCTCTAACAATACAGATAGTGTTTTAGATTCACCTTTAAAGTAAAAACTTTGATGAAAATAAATTCAAAGGGAGGGGGGTAAATGAGTCTCTGCCCTACCGTAATCTCCCGCGTATAAGGCGCATCCTGCGTATAAGGCGCACCCAGAGTTTCAGAATATGGTAAAAAAAATAAAAAATTCATAACTTTCGTTCTAATGAATGGATTTTCAAAATTCAAAAAGCTATGTGCTGTTTGGACCCCCGTGACCCTCCTGGACGCCAAATGCAGCAGATGAGCTTATATGGGAGTGTAACATATCAAAAGAAAGGTCTTGGTGTCCCCCTTGTGGATCCAATGAGAACTAAAACCCCCCGTATAAGACGCGCCTTATACGCGGGAGATTACGGTACTGATAACTAAGATTGCACTATATTAATCCTAGTTATACTGCAAAGCGATCTACGCCCCGTGGAATCAAATCAAGTCTCAGTCCATACCACATGACTTCTTAAATTACTAAATCAAGTGAATTTAGAATTTTTGAATGAATACGGATAAATACTCAGTACAATAGGCCTACAATTATATATGGATCCACCCTCAGAGATAGGCACCTCTCTTGGGTGGATCAAGTGTTGTTGCACTGTCGTGCACCTCTGTCCAATAATTCCAATCAAATGGTTGGCCATATCTGATCAGCTGATCAGGCATTTCAATTCCAATATAGAAGTAGACTTATAGACACACACAACATGGGTAATACCAGTAAATAATAAAAGGTCTAGAGAAACTAACATCTATTAAGATTTTCTGGAATACTTACCGGTAATACACACAGATGCATAAAAAGAAGGAAATATCGATAGGCCTGCTATCGGTCCTGAGTAGACTGGTGGTAGTTCCTGAGCTCTCCTCCCAACGCCACTATACCCTTCATCCCTCTCCGCTCATAGATTCACTAGAAATGTGGGCAGATGAGGGGAAAGGGCCCTCCCTGCGGGATTTTTAGTACTTGATTTGGCCACTAGGGGAGCTACAGAGGTTAAAAACATGAAAAATAGACCATAAATTGCCAATATGTAATTTTCTTTACAGAAAAAGATGGTTTTCTCAAAATCGTTTTATTTTCTGGCAATCCCTGTGTATTTGGAGTGTAAATGGAATGTTTTGAACTCAAAATAAAGCCTTATCATACTCAGAGATATGGGTTGCCATGGCAACCAAAATTATATTCCAAATAGAAAAAATATTAATGTCAATTGATAGAATGATTCATATCTATTCATACGCTGAAAAAAAGCATTAAGATACCATTTCTAGATCCAAAGTTATGCCCAAATGTATAGAGAGGGTTGGCCATTTTTTAATTGATTATTTAAATCATTATGCTAATTAGATGCCTAATTTAATTAAAACAAGGAATATTATGATAGAGCTTATTGGTTGTATTGGTATAATTATGTCATTCAATTTAATGAAGCAATATCTCCGAGACCAAATGGGCTATCTGAAAGTGTTACACCTCATTTAAAGCTGATGACTTCAATTTTAAATATCACATTTTACCTCGGAGGACCCTTTCCCCTCATCTGTTCACAAATATCTTTAATTATAATTTCCCACTTTATTTCAATTCTCTCATATCAAAATCTATGGAGTTGAGCAAGTTTAGGTTCTGAGTGAAGTGGGGATGGCGCAGTGCTACCTTCTACTGGAAATGGTGGGCGTGGCACCTTTCCACCATCCAGGCATCCCACCCCACATACTGACCTCAATGTACACCATACTGCTCCAAGCAGATATCTTGTGATTTGGACAATATAGCAAGGCCTGAAGATCTGCTTGAAGAGTGACAGCAGGGTCAAGGACGCTTGTGAGATCTTTTGAGTCTTTGGATTGTAGATACGACCCAGAACCAAGTCTAAAAGAACGAAAAGGTAGGATCTATGCCTTTTATGTGCCATATGTGAGTGTAAGGTAGCACAACCAAAAGAGTAAGAGCACTAGCACTTATCGCTGACACAAGTAGGCTAAATCCTGAAAGATGTCATCTCAGACAAAGCTTCCCTGACTCTTGTTGAGGTGAGGTGCCCATGCTCCAGGTAGGATTATGACGGGATTCCGGTCGAAGCTCGCCGAGAGTCCTCTCCCTACCGTCGTGTAGTCCCCGTATAGTGTGAGGGGGGGGGGGTGAGGGGTTGGGGGCAGGGGGAGGGGGGGAGGTGGATGGGTTGAGGGGAGGGGGCAGTAGTTGCTTGGGGTAGTTGGGGTTGGGTTTATTGGTTACCTGTCCCTGGTTACCTGTACACCGGTGACCGGAGATGACTTTCTTGAGTAATCTCTGATCCAACTGGAGGAAACCTGGAGATGACTTTCCATTTCCTGGATTGTCATCTCCAGTCTGTTCTATATGGGTACCTGTACCGTACATCGGAGATGACTTTCTTGAGTCATCTCCGATCCACCTGAAAGATACCTGGGACCTGGAGATGACTTTCCGCCTCCTGGATTGTCATCTCCAGTCTGTTCTATGGTCACCTGTACACTGGAGATGACTTTTTTGAGTCATCTCCGTTCCACCTGGAGGACACCTCTACCTACAAGCCTGGAGATGACTTTACACCTCCTGGGTTGTCATCTCCAGTCTGTTCTATGGATGTAGGCTACACCTGGGACCTGGAGATGACTTTCCGCCTCCTGGATTGTCATCTCCAGTCTGTTCTATGGTCATCTGTACACCGGAGATGACTTTCTTGAGTCATCTCCGATCCACCTGGAGGAAACCTGTGACCTGGAGATGACTTTCCATTTCCTGGATTGTCATCTCCAGTCTGTTCTATGGTTATCTGTACCCGGTACACTGGAGATGACTTTCTGGAGTCATCTCCGTTCCACCTGGAGGATACCTGGGACCTGGAGATGACTTTCCATTTCCTAGATTGCCATCTCCAGTCTGTCCCATGGTTACATGTACACCAGAGATGACTTTCTGATCCTACTGCAGGATACCTGTACCCTAGAGAAGACCTACCATGTCCTGGATGGTCATCTCCAGGGATCTACAGCCTCTTCTATGGTTAGGCCTACCTGTAACTTAATACACCGGAGACAACTTTATAGTCATCTCCGGTCTGCCTGGAGAATGCCTGCACCTGGAGATGACCTACCATGTCCTGGGTAGACATCTCCAATCTGTTCTTAGGGAGTGGTCATTTTTTAACAACAGGGGGGGTTGGTGAAATTCTGCGCGTGTGTGGTGAAAATTTTTCCGTGCCCCCTCGGAGGGGTTTGAAATTTTTCTGTCCCCCCCTTTTATTCTTTAGTGGCGCGAGGGCTTTTTTGCTAAAAAAAATGACACCCTAAGAGGGGTCTGACCACTCCCTAAAGCCGAAAGATTAGTGAGGAGGAGGGTATGAAGGGGTTCCTGATCATGAATTATTTCAAATTTTGGATCCACCAAATTTTAAACTTGTGCCCCATCACTGCTTCTCCGGTAGCTGGCTATGACTGTGCCTGCAATAGCTCCAGGAATGCTCAGCCCTGTTCTTATACTTGGACCCTGAAGAGTTAACCATGTGTGAGCAATAGGCTGCACCAGCCTATACGGCATGTCCAGTACTGTTCTATAGTAACGATCGCATCTGCCATGACATAAAATCTAGGTACATAAACACCATATGGTTAATTCTTCATTGTCCAAGTATAAGAACAGGGCTGAGCATTCCTGGAGCTATTGCAGGCACAGTCATAGCCAGCTACCGGAGAAGCAGTGATGGGGCACAAGTTTAAAATTTGGTGGATCCAAAATTTGAAATAATTCATGATCAGGAACCCCTTCATACCCTCCTCCTCACTAATCTTTCGGCTTTAGGGAGTGGTCAGACCCCTCTTAGGGTGTCGCTTTTTGAGCAAAAAAGCCCGCGCGCCACTAAAGAATAAAAGGGGGAGACAGAAAAATTTCAAACCCCTCCGAGGGGGCACGGAAAAATTTTCACCACACACACACAGAATTTCACCAACCCCCCCCCCTGTTGTTAAAAAATGACCACTCCCTAAGAACAGATTGGAGATGTCTACCCAGGACATGGTAGGTCATCTCCAGGTGCAGGCATCCTCCAGGTAGACCGGAGATGACTCTAGAAAGTCATCTCCAGGTTAGAAATGGCCTTAAATCAGACTGGAGATGACTACCTGGAATGTTGGAAGTGATCTGCAGGGTACAGGTCCCATAGGTGCAGAGCGGAGATGACTTGAGAAAGTCATCTCTGGTGTACAGGTAACCATATAGAACAGACTGGAGATGACAATCCAGGAAATGGAAAGTCATCTCCAGGTCACAGGTTTCCTCCAGGTGGATCGGAGATGACTCAAGAAAGTCATCTCCGGTGTACAGGTGACCATAGAACAGACTGGAGATGAAAATCCAGGAGGCGGAAAGTCATCTCCAGGTCCCAGGTGTAGCCTACATCCATAGAACAGACTGGAGATGACAACCCAGGAGGTGTAAAGTCATCTCCAGGCTTGTAGGTAGAGGTGTCCTCCAGGTGGAACGGAGATGACTCAAAAAAGTCATCTCCAGTGTACAGGTGACCATAGAACAGACTGGAGATGACAATCCAGGAGGCGGAAAGTCATCTCCAGGTCCCAGGTATCTTTCAGGTGGATCGGAGATGACTCAAGAAAGTCATCTCCGATGTACGATACAGGTAACCATATAGAACAGACTGGAGATGACAATCCAGGAAATGGAAAGTCATCTCCAGGTTTCCTCCAGTTGGAACGGAGATTACTCAAGAAAGTCATCTCCGGTCACCAGTGTACAGGTAACCAGGGACAGGTAACCAATAAACCCAACCCCAACTACCCCAAGCAACTACTGCCCCCTCCCCTCAACCCATCCTCCCCTCAACCCATCCACCTCCCCCTGCCCCCAACCCCTCACCCCCCCCCCCGCCTCACACTATACGGCGTTAATTATAAATAGGGGCCGAGTCATGGAGCATAGTAAGCATTGGGCTGCGTGGTCTAGCGGTTAGGGAACTGGCCTCTCACGCGGGGGGTCGCCCGTTTGAGCCTGCACGGAACGCGTATCTAACAATTTACCACGTTATATTGAAAGATATGACAATTTTTATTAATGGAATATAGATCTATTTATTCTGTATGACTTGAAGGTAAAAGATATGCATTATAGTGAAGAATGGTACCCATATATATCAGAAATAAAAATATAAATAAATTTTACTACATTGACCGAACAACGACTGGGAGAGGACTTCCGGCGAGGATGAACTGAAATCACGTTGAAAACATAGCTCCATACTAGCCAGTCTGACGCAGCCCCCATTCCGTCCCTCCATAGGAGGTACGGAATGAGTTACAGGCTGGAACTAAGGTGCCCATGTCATGGCCCATGGAAGCATGTAAGGGAGTGATCTGGCAGTGAAGTGGAGCGGGGGGGTGCAACATTTTTGGACCCCTTTGCACCCCCCCCCCCCCAGGGGAATAGGCAAAATGATATTAGGAGATTAAGGAAATAAGGGTTTGGAATTAGTGCTCTGAAATATTCTGAATTGGATGGATTGGAAAGCAGACAATTTGGGCCATCCGAGGCAGTTGAAAAAATCACAAAATTCCAAGACAAGTATTAATTGTTAATAAAAGTGCTCACAAGCCCATGTTAGCACCCCTTTCCCCCAGCTTTCTTTCCCTCTCTACAGGAGTACCGGAATTAAATAAATAAGCAAATGTCCATGACCAGGGAATAAATTTGCATCGTATTCACCGAGGTGAGGCTGTCCGTATTCAACGATGCCTTATAGGCAGAGTTGAATGCGGACAGGCCTCACCGAGGTGAATACGATGCAAATTTATTCCCTGGAATGGACATTTGCATTTATGTCATGGCCTAGGGGGTTATTTTGCCTTTAAATAAAGAAAAACAGCTCAGATCTGTTCAAAATCCAAGATGGCGGACACCCATTGAATACAGACACATTGTATTCAATGCCCCCCATTGAATACGGTGGTTCTAGTACTAATCTATAGTGACGGTCGTATCAGCCATGACATAAAGAGAGTTCCTCAGCCTACCTCTTGAGATACGGTAACCCTCAGTCAGATCCAATACTCGTGAATCTTTGACTAGATTCTATAAAAGGTGCACCTGGGAGTAAAAGGATTTCCTTTCTATAGGCAAGATTCGACTGTAAGTTAGTGGTATTTGATAATTGATTGTATGCCGGGTTGTATACTTTTAGTACTTTAACTGAACGATGGGTGTGGCCTTCCTACCCCTGCCAGAGCTACCTTGTTGTTGTGGCAACCGTGGCCGTATCTAACCGCCGTAGTTGTGTCTCTTTGGCAACCATTGTGAGAGTTTACTCAGTTGCTATGTCACAGGGGAAGTGACAATAATTTTTCACTTCCAGGTCATGGGTCAAGGGTCATGACCTGGGGCCTTATCTCTATCTTTGATTTGGGATTCCCAAAGTATTACTCAAGGATGTGACTTCAAGGTTTCGATCTTTGGATCTCATCAGGCTCTTTACTGGCGAACAAGGCTTGTGACTCTTGTCACAACTTATGTCCTCCAATAGAAATAAATTGGAGGAATTTTAAATTCCCATTAATTTTTTGTTAAAGAGAATTAAAATAAATGAGACAGAATTAACAGTGTTCCAATTGAATTTTATTCGATTGGGACAACATAGGACCCTGGTGTATTAAAAAGTGGGGTTTCCCAGATTTTTATATGGATTCATATTTTGACCATCCCATCGTATCGGTAACAATGTGTTTTTGTGAACGAGGTTTGGGAGCGATGGGAATTTTTTCGGGTCCTTTGACTTCTTAGTAGATCGGTGCATCAACTAAATTCATACCATATGGGACCTGGGTGCGCAATTTGCTGATCCATGCCCTTTCTATTTTATTTCTCCATTTTTCTGCTAGGTCACTTAGTGGATGGCAGTGAATGAAGTCTAAGACTGTGATTTCAACATCATTGAGTTTGTCATGATTGTTGCTATTGTAATGGTTACCAATATCTGCGTGCTCACCTATTCTGTCTATGACACGGCGGCTTGTTTGACCTACATATTGGGACCCACATCTCTTGCAAGTCAGGGCATAGATCAGATTGGAGCTCCTACAGGTGACGTTAGTTTTTGTACTGTAGGGTTTGCCCGTGATTGTGGAGGTAATAGTTCCTGACTTATTTAGTCTGGGGCAGTATTCACACTTGCCTCGTTTGGCTAGCGTGCATTCATGTGAGTGACCTCCACTGACTGCTTTCTTATGTTTTCTACCTGGATGGTAGTCTAGTTTTGCCTGGGTCAATTTAACTTTGAGGGAGGGGGGCTTTCTTAGATACATCAGAAACTTTCTACTGTGTAAATCCCTAGTTCTCCCTGAACGTGATAATAAATCCCAATTTGTAGTGTGCAGTAGTACTTGTAGTATGCAGTATTATCAGCAGTTGTACATCAACACATTGGGTTTTGTCAAAAATAGAAAAATAATCATAGACTGCACCCATCATGACTCTACCATCATGACTGGGTTTTGATGCTCATACACCACCATGTTGCCTTTGATATTTAGCTCAGTTTCGGTCACAGACAAAGCAAATGCAGATGTTTGATGTTTTGTATTTTTGACTCTTATTTGGCCACTGCATCTGACCCATGTGCCAGGGTGAAGGTACCCCTGAAAACTACACAGAACATTTACAACATTTGCAATAGGGCCACTACCATAAAGTACTCCACATAAAAGGCCGGCTTATATGCAGTGTTCTCCACACATAGGAAGTACATGGGCGGGGTTCCCGTGTGCTTTTCAGTGCCGCCCGTGTGCTTTAGCTAAAAAGCACCACCCGTGTGCTTTCCAGGAGACTTTCAGCTTTCTATACTTTTTGAATTTTGCAAATCGGACAATTAGAACAGAAGTTAGCACTGAAAAAGTACAATTTAGTTGAAAAATTCTAAAAGAATCTTTTCTTTTGCCTTTTATAAGATGATTTTCAAAATTCTCTCATGAGACATGCCTATGATTTGCCGCTATGATCCACACAGCGCTTGTGGTTGAAAATTACCTGTATGCTTTTTCATCCTGTGGAGAACCCTGAGATTATGTGAGTCATATGCAGGGTAAAATTACATTGAAGTAGTCGTATACTGGTCAAAATCAAAACATAAACAAATATATTTGACATCTCAATCTCCATCTAACACATTCATATTTTACTACTGAGTAGAACCTATAAACAACAGTTCAAGCAGTTTGAATAATCAGTACAGCTTGTTCTTATTCAGATGGCTGATGACCTGGTGTTAGTTACTGGTGCCTCTGGCTACATAGCTACCCACGTAGTAAAACGTCTACAACAACAAGGTTACCGTGTTCGAGCAACAGTAAGATCTCTGAAAAATGAAGCAAAAGTAAAGCCACTGAGAGAGCTCTGCCCTGATGCAAAACATCCGGTAGAATTGGTGGAGGCTGATCTTACAAATGACGAATGTTGGATACCTGCAGTCAAAGGCTGCAAATATGTACTGCACCTTGCAAGCCCATTCCCTAGTGAAAACCCAGCTCATGAAGATGAGATTATTAAGCCTGCTGTCAATGGAACCTTGGCTGTCCTCAAGGCTTGTGATGAAAACGTGAAGCGTGTTGTCCTTACAAGCTCAGTTGCTGCCGTTAATAGTGGATATGATGTCCGAGACAAGCCCTGGACTGAAGACGACTGGACTGATCCAGATAAAGTTGATTCTGGAACCTATGTCAAGAGCAAGCCACTGGCAGAGAAGGCAGCATGGGATTATATCAAAGGCCTTCCTGATGATAAGAAATTTGAGCTGGCTGTGATCAACCCTGGGTATGTGATGGGGCCACTGCTATGTGGTTCATTCACCACCAGTATGGAGATCCCACGTCGATTGCTACAGCATGAGATGCCAGGAGTTCCCAAGTTTGGCATGGGTATGGTGGATGTCCGGGATGTTGCTTTAGCCCATGTCAATGCAATGACCATACCAGAAGCTGCAGGCCATCGACACATCTTGGTCACTGAGAGCGTGACCATGAAGGGTCTAGCTGTTATCCTGGATGAAGAATTCAGACCACAAGGTTATAATGTCCCAACCTCTGAAATTCCCAACTTTTTAGTTAAGGTTGTCAGTTGGTTTGATAAGTCTCTGCGTTTGATCACACCAGCACTTGGAAAGTCGGCAGAGTTTGACACCACACGCATGAAAACAGTGCTTGGGATCACACCGAGAAGCATGAAAAACACTGTAAATGATATGGCATACTCCATGATTGAGGCAGGTCATGTCAAGAAGACAGACAAGTACACTGGACCAAAGTATTCAGAATAACCTTGTATGATTCTATTATTTGATTCAACTAAAGACAAACTCGCACTTGACAAAATTACAGCCATAATTATGTGCAGATACATGTTACTTTCATATAGTTTCATTTCTAAACCTTCTGTAAACCACTGAGTATAAGCCATGGCTTATAGAACCATGGCTTATAGAACCATGGCTTATAGAACCATGGCTTATAGACCATTTCATGGGCCCACTGGAGCTCTTAGCATCACCCTAAGCCCAAAGTATGACTTTCTAGTGATCCTTTCTAGTGAATAAGCTACATAATCATAACATTGCATAATACTGTAAATCACCGGTCATAAGCCGGCCCCGGTCATAAGCCGGGGGGCGAGTTCAGCGGTAATATAGAAGCCGGTTTTAGTGCATTTTAGACTTTTGCAAAAACCCCGGTCATAAGCCGGGGGCGAGTTCAGACCCCCAACCCCCCCTTACACCCCCTAAAACTAAAAAACCTCACCAATTTTTGAGGAAAATTAGCCATATTTCTATCAATTTTTTATTGAGTTCTTATAGAAAACACATTGAAATGAACTTGTATGGTAAAAATCGTACATATTAAAGTAATTTTATTTTCTATTGATTTTTATTGAAATTTGGTAAAAAATTACTTAAACTTTTTAAAAAACCCGGTCATAAGCCGGGGGGGGGGACTTTGGGAAAAATTTAGAAGCCGGTTTGGGCCCAAAATAGGAAAAAAAATCCGGCTTATGACCGGTAGATATGTTGAATCATGATCAAAATACTGTTACTTTTACCATGGTGCTTTAGTGATGTAATATAATTTGTTTGAGCAGTATAATGGTTTTGAGGAACAAATAATCCTTATTGATAAAATAAGTGGTGATGAAACGTAGTGTGACTTAGGCTCAGATTGAGAAGAAACGAAGTGCAATTTGTCACAAGTGAATAGTTTTTGTTCATGTCACCTCTTCATTTTTCTTTGTACAACTCTTAACAATTTGTCATAATCCTAAAAAAATTAATTGTTATAGAATGTTGTACCCCAATCATATTTTTCTTTTCACTTCATATATTTTTTTTACCTTATGAACAGCTTCTGAGCAACTTGTAAATTGTGCCTTTTGAATAAATAAATATTTTCAATCAATATACGCACAAGAGTAATGATGGTATCTCTTTCATCAATCAAACACTACCATATATTCAGGCAAAAAGCAAAAGAAAACTTATAAAAGTGAAGAAATCACTTATACATAGGTGGGGTGGTTAGCCTTAGGGCAAACATAAAGGGACATCCTTTCTCACAATGGGAGGAATCTCAGATTTTCAGTCTGAAAGCAAATGTGGTGTAGATCATCAAACAGGTAATGTTTTAATCAAAGCATAAAGAGATCGATGAATTTACATTAGCAATGTTGTGCGTTTATGCCTCCCTGAAATACTGGCCCAAAAGGGTTCGAAATCCTCCAAAATAATTAAGCCTACGCTATCTGCAGCCTATGCCTTAGAGTTTAAAAAGAGCGTGAGACCATAGATGAACTTAAGGAGTGATCATTTTTTAACAACAGGAGGGGGGCTGGTGGGTTTGAGGGGGGGGGTCAGATTTTTTCGACCCCTTGACCAAGGGCGTCAGAATTTTTTCGACCCCTTGACCAGGGGGGATCAAAATAATTTCACCTGTTTTCGGTGAAAAAGCCCGCATGTTACTATAGGTTTAATAAAAGGGCATGTTCGCACGCGATTTTCGGCTGACCGATCGAGAGGGGGGGTTCAGAATTTTTTTCGCGCATCCACGCACAAACCCACCAGCCCCTCCTTAAAGTGCTATGTTGATTACCCCAAACTTTGAACCTGATGCCAGGAACTGCTCGCCACCCTTTCTTCCACCCCTATTTCTCCCTATCCACCCCCTCCCCCATCAGGGAGGGGGTGGATAGGCTAACCATCCCGTCAGGACCAGGGGTGACAGAGAAATCAAATTCCCTAAAAACGGCTACTATTAGTGGCCGTTTTTAGGGAATTAGTAGGGTGATTTCCTATAGAGCCAGCATTTAAAATGCTGGCTCTATAGGAAATCACCCTACTAGGGTCGGGCTTCCCTAGCCCACTTAAAAGGGTCCATTTCTCCTCTTTCCTATCCCCTCGGGATGTGTGTGGTGCACATATGCGCGGGCACTGACACATTCCCCTGTGAAATTGTGTAATGTCGTTCTCGCCATGAATATGACCTTAGCTGTCGAAATGGCGTTAAACATCTATTACTCACTATTACTCACTCACCCCCGACTAGGGTAAATACGGAAGCTCACTATGGGGTGACCTCCCACTGACTATGCAAACTACTGTGACTGAGCAAGTATTCAACAGTTAACTCAAAACTAGATTAGGGACAACATTAATGGTCAGGGGGGAGGAACTTAAACAGACATGAGGGTTTTATCCCCATCCCCGCTAGCTCCACTTCTTTTCCCTTTGTTTTCTTTGGGGCCTAGTGGGTTTCACTTATTGACCTGTGGTTACTCATCTTGTAAAATACCTTTTACCTCTTTACTTCCTGTTGCTGATCTGCAACGTCCATTCTGCACAATTGCAGCAACATCAACCCCGGAATCAACCACACTACTCCCTACAGACAAGTTTGCGTACTGTGTGGCTATCAGTTATCAGGTAATTCAAATTCATATATGTATTGCAGCCAAAACTTTGTCAGTCAGATCATGTTGCCTTTGAGATGATGATATAAAAAGATTACATCTCAGGACTGATTTAGAGAGGCTTAGAAAGTCTTAAAAGATCACAGAGACATCAATTTTGGACACATGCAAATATTTTCATACAATGGGTTAATTATGAATGTCGTTGTGATGGAGAAACCATGGAGCCCCTAATAGGACATACCAAAAATACTTTTTTCCCCAGAAAAAAATATTCTTGCGGATACTGAACAATTCTTCCGGATACTGAACAATTCATGTGGGTACTAAACAATTCCTGTGGGCACTGAACAATTCCTGCGGATACTGAACAATTCTTCCAGATACTGAATAATTCCCTAAGATTAAGGGAGAGGACTGATTGGCCACAGGATGAGAGAGACTAGGGCTACCATGTATTGATTGGATTACTACATATGCTTGTAACAAGAGAGCAAAGAATCAGAGCTATACTACACTTGGTCTTGTAATCATCTCTTCTTGGTTTACACCCGGGGGGGGGGGCACTCTCTATGTAAGGTATACACATATGTGCGGCTGGCAAGGGTAATTTTTCAAGGAAAAGTCCCTAGCAAGCCTCCTGTTTCAGCCACAAATGTCCCTAGCAAGGGTCAACTTTCAGCAAAATACCCCGATTAAGTGGGAAATTTCGAAATTTTCATTTGGATCAGCACAGTTTTCATAAAAAATAGCATCAATAAAATTCAATCTTCTCCCCAATCAGTGTAAATTTAAGACATTTTGAAATAAATCTCAGCTTATTGAGTCAAAAGTGCCCTAGAAAGGGTAGGTTTTCAAAGAAAAGACCCGGGTTCAGCCACACACCCGTATCAAAAAAAATTGAAGTGCCCCCCCCCCGGGGGTTTACAGTGTAGCTGAAATGATGCTGGCATAGAATTCTAATGGTGCAGGCCAGAATGGCCTGCCATGATCTCAGCTTTCCAATGGTGAAAGAATTTATTTTCCAAATCGGTCAATTAGAAGCAAAGATAGGGCCACATTTGTAAATGTTCCTTTAACTGCAGGAATCCTCCAGTATTCGCAGGAATGTTCTAGTATCCGCAGGAATCTTCTAGTATCCGCAGGAATCTTCCAGTACCTGCAGGAATCTTCCAGTACCTGCAGGAATATTGTTTTGCATCAAAAAAATCTTTTTGGTATGTCCTATCAGGGGCTCCACAGCTTTTCTTACCTAAGGGGAGAAGGGTTAATTTCACTAAAATACATCTTTATTAATCGTTATTTAAAGATAATCCCCAGTGTCCACAAGAATGCTTCTGTACCTGGAGGAATGTCCCTGTATCCGTAGAAATGTTCCATTATCTTCCAGTATCCGCAAGAATGTCCCAGTATCTGCAGGAATCTTCCAGTACACGCATGAATTTTTTTTGCATTAAAAAATCTTTTTGGTAAGTCCTTTAAGGGGCTCCGTAATTTTCCACCACTGGGTATGTGAGGGTTATGAGAAAATTACATTAAATTCATGTGTTCTACAATTTGAATTTCTATGACATCAGATAAACACTGAGTCAAAGTGATGGCAATCACATGCCTTGTTTCAGGGGTGGGCAACTGTCGCAATGTCGCAAAAAATGTGCGATAGAGACATTAGAAAATGCGACAGTGACATGGGGGGGGATGTGGGCTTTCTATATCTGAAAGAATTTTTCAGATATTCCAATTAGAACCAAAGATAAGCCTTTGATCTTTCCAATAGTCCTCATGATCCTAGATCTCCCAGATTGAGCAATGTCCACTTGCTTTAAAGGTTTCCTTTTTAATTTGCTTGGAGCAAAATCTTAAGAGTGGTCCCATGTATTCTTGGAGAAATGGACCTTAAAACCCATTAATTCAAATAGAGATGAAATCTCTACCTTTCCTTGGAGCAATTGTCACCAAGTGCATAAACTACTAATTTATAGTTAGGATCTGAATTTCCTTGGAGCAACCTTTTCTCAAACCCTTAGAATACTCTGCTCGATATAATTTTGCTCTGGGGTCCAAATAGCTGAAAATTTGCAGTTCCATGAAGCAATATGCTACTTAATTGCTCCCAAATCCTCTAGAAAATACCAATTTGATTTAGATCTTTAACTCCCACCCACCAGCCAGAATGTGCCAGTGTAGAGGTAGAGGCTAAAAATTTGTTGAAGCAATTCGCCAACCCCCTATATATATTCATTACAACACACCTAATGGAGAAGTAGAATTTTAAAATTATCTGGGAACAATTTGCCTCAAAACCCCTGTAACAAACCCATATTTAAGGTAGAAACTGAAAATTTTCTTTGTAATTTGCTTTGTAAATCCTCATGAACATAACCAATTTTAGAAGTACATATTGAACTTTTCTTGGTATCTATGCCTCCCCTAAAGCACCTTTAATAAATATGCAACATAAATTCGGTAGAAATAGATGCTGAAAACCTCTGCTGGCCGAAGTGACTACCCCCAATCCTTGAAAAAACATTGCTACATGAATCTGTAGGTTTGCTCCAGCACTTTGCTTTTTGCCCACCCCTGTGTTTCCAAGGAATCTGGTGTGGCCGCTCACAAATTATAAATGATGACACACATACCCAGTCTTCCATATCGGCAAACAGCCATTTTGACCAGCGCTCTGTAAAGCCAAGGGTTCCGCCATATATGCCATGTGTACACAGGTTTGGATGGGGTATTGTGGATATATCTTGGTGTCAAACAGGTAGGCTATGTTAAAGTAATGTTAAGTGGTAAAAACCATGTATATATGTGTATGTATAAGAATATCGCTAGGCCATAAATGGAGCAACAGAGACCAAACATTGTGTCCCAAATAGTCAACAGAGCAGACATGTCCCCGGTACACATAGTATCTGTTGCTACATCCGAGGGTTACTATGAATCCCTCCCCCATTGAACGAAAACATTGTGTCGATTTTCCACAGACATGGATATTCTTCCAAAGCCCACTTTTTTTAATCATGTCTAGTTCACTAGTAATGCTTAATGTAGTAGACACTCCTCCCTAGCTGAGACAGAATGATAATGTAAAAAGCAAGATCATGCCATTATTTAGTCCGGATGTAATGTAGACATAAAGGGTTGTAATTTAACTTAATCAACATCCTCCATTGATGATCAAATTATGTCAACAAACCCACGCATACATCCAAACGGATATTTATTTAAAGGTATTGCGCCATACTTTGCATTAATAAACAAATACCTGTGTATCTGGTATATTTAACATAAAAATCAAGCATTTTCCTGTTTGCACTGCTTAAGCCTACACTCAGTATAGGTGCCATCGGTCTTATGGAGCAGCCAGGGAATAATACACGCTATACTTTCATATTTAAACAATTCCCATGCATTTCCTATCATATACACAACCAGTCTGTTGTTTTGTAATGGGTTACTACAATTAACGTCTTGTTTTTTGATTAATCGATTCTCGATGGGACACCATCGTTGGATGTTGATGAGTAATCTATAATATCTATCTACATTGCAGAAAGGTTAGATTATATACGTTTCACACAGGCGAATAGCCAGTTAGTTAGGCTAATATGACAATAGAGCTTATTGCATGGTAACCTAAGAAAACAGACCTGTACACTTGAGGCCAACCCATATCATTGCTTACGTTTGATCATGTAGATTTCAATGTGATTCGAATACTTATTATATATCATCTTATGATTAGATGCTGAAATAAATAATGGTAATAGGAAAGATTAAAATGGCACAATTATTTGAAATTAAGGGAGTGATCATTTTTTAACAACAGGGGGGGGGGGGGCTGGTGGGTTTGAGGGGGGGGTCAGAATTTTTTCAACTCCTTGACCAGGGGGTCAGAATTTTTTCAACCCCTCTGGTGGGGGGTGGTAAAAAAAATTCCACCTGTTTTCAGTGGAAAACCCCACGCGTTATTATTGGTTAAAAGGCCACGTTTGCATGCGATTTTCGTCCCTTATGGGGGGGTCAAAAAATTTTTACCACCTCAGGAGGGGGTCGAAATTTTTTTCGCGCGCCCGCGCGCAAACCCACCAGCCCCCCCTGTTGTTAAAAAATGATCACTCCCTAACATCATTGGCCACAAGTTGTTAACAGTTGTCAAAATAGATTGGAACACTTGTCAAGATTGATTCCTGGTTCAATTACATGTAATTTGACCCGCTGTCAATAGGCCCCTGACATTTCACCCCTTATGATCAGACCACCCTGACACTAGGCCCCTAGATATTAAATCCCCCGGACATTAGCCCCCCCCCTTTTTTTTTCTTGCAGATGATGGGGTGCACAGACACAAGTGAAACTATACTACACCCCCCCCCTATCATGTATATAGCCTATAACAAGTACTGAGGTCCTTTTACAAATTTGTCCCCTGTCCTTCACTTGGCTAGATGCAACAGACATTCCCCAACATCTAGCAGACGGTCCATAAAATGCAGCGGACAACTTGATCCAAAAGAAAAAAGGGAACTATTGTCCGGGGGGCAGGGTTAATGTCCAGGGGGACTATAAAGGCCAATTCACATATATGGGTCATTAGTTCAAGCTATACTTATGACATATGGCTTTTATTTGCAGAAATATGCACATCTTGTGGAGGAGAGGTTGCCCTACATCAAATCACCTCCATGTTACAACAAAGATCACAATTCTGTCTGTGGGCCTGCTTTGTATTATCTGGTTGGTGTTCTGGGAAGAAGATGACTGGCAAGATGATTTCCATTTCATGAAGACGCATGCAGATAGCCGAGTGAAGAAAATCACATTTTGGACAACTTGGTATGGTCAAAAAAGATGGGGACATTTTCCAGAAAGAAGGTCGATTCTGAACTGTGGGGTTAATGTAACCTGTCACTTGTATAATGCTAGATCACACCCACTCAGTTTTGATGCCCTTATCTTCCATGGAGTCGACTCACAGCGCCTGCCTCCCCAGCGTTCTCCCCACCAAGCCTACATTATGTTTCTCCAAGAGTCTCCAGCTTATAGAGCTAATATGTATATACCTGGAAAAAACTTTTATAATTGGACAATCACCTACAGTCGCACCTCAGATTTAATTGCACGCTATTTCACCATCAGGAATCACAGGGTAAAATTAGGTGAACATAAACTGAATTCATATTACAACAACCGTACACATTTCAGCACTTCAGGAAACCAGTCTTTGAAACTGGCCACTCGTGATGACAATACTGGAATATATTATCATCCATATTCTCAGGCAATTATGCACCATAGTAGGCAGAAAGAAGAGGCCATCATATGTTGGGTTGTTAGTAACTGTAACACTAATAGTCGTAGGGAACTATATGCAAAAGCCCTGAATGAACACCTTGCTGTAGATGTATATGGTAAATGTGGTAGAGATGCCTGCAATTTAGCAAAGGAGCAATCAAGCCTCAGTTGCATTGACTTTCTGGCAAGGACTGGACAATACAAGTTCTATCTATCATTTGAAAATTCTGCCTGCAGGGACTATATTACCGAGAAAGTCTCAAATGCTCTTAAGAAAGGTCTTGTACCAATCGTCTATGGAGGCCTATCTACAGATGACTATGAAGCCATGCTGCCTCCTGAATCATTTATAGATGTACGAAACTTTACATCTCCTAAGCATCTAGCAGAATACTTAATGTATTTGGATAGGAATGACAAGGCATACCTCAAGTATCATGCCTGGAGGACAGAGTGGGAGGTTGATGACAATACCAATTTGTGGTGTAATGTGTGTCGTGCTGTTCACAATGTTGGCACTGTTCCTCAAAGAAATGTAGACTGGGGCAGATTCTGGGACCCTGCAACAGAGTGTGATGATCACCTACTGGAGAAAGTCCTAGGAAAGGATCACCAGTCTTGAAAAGAAGAGTGTAGAAATCAATCAATATAATGTGTAATTTGTTGATATTTTAATAGGAAAGCTTGACAGAAAACAGTGCCATATTATTCATGAGAGTGAAGGGGCTTTCATCACTTTATAATAATATATACTTGTGCAGAAAGCTAGGGTAATGAGTTATATATAATGGTTTCTTCTGGTCTGGAGAGTCATCACAACCTATACCTAGCCAACCAGTGAGGGGGCAGCACCAGCTTCTACATAGAACTAGAATCCGAATGATCACCAGAGGAGGGCTGACTCCATCCAGCCTAGGCACTACTTTTGCCTTCTCTCCACTTATAACTAACAAGTAATAAAGTCCACATCAAAGTGTATATCTTCCCAACCCAAACTCTCAGTGTTGTGTTGGCTCATTCTAGAGTTAAGCGAGCCAAAGAGCAACCCACTTAATACGAACCATTTCAATAGGGTAATTTGACAGCCTTTGAATCAAATGATAAGATTTTGAAACATTGTATTATAAGGGGGAGCCGCAACATTTATAAGCTGATGTATCATGACATTGCAGTTGGGCCACTTGTGGCCAGTAGTGTTTTATGGCATTATTAGTCTTCAATTATATATTGCTTGCAGCTTTTTTTTATGACACACTTTGTCCTATTACGGTTATCACCAAACAACCAAAGAGAAGATTTCTAGTGAAGCTGGTTCTAATAAAAAACATACTTTGCAGCATCTTCCATGTATTATTGTATAGACAACCCAGTAAACACAGGCATGTGTATGAACCTAAATGCACATACTCTTCAGGTATCTAATATGTAGATGTCCTACATAAAATGATATGAAAACGCTAAGTCCTGAATACATTCCACAATGTTTAGAACAATTTTATGTGTATTGAAGTATCAAAGAAACCTCTTCATCACAGTTGATGGTACATCTACACCAATCACATTATAAAACGCATAGTTACATTAGGTTTGAACCTACCTTCTCTAATGAGAAAAAAATGAACAGCCATTTCCAAAAAGCCTGACACAATGATTCGAACCCATACTGTGATTACTTATTGTTCTTCTAGATCTACAGCTTGCAATTACTGGATATTACTATTTATGAATCTTTATGAATTATAAGAGAACATGTACCACAATATATCTAATTTATTAAGAATGCAATTGCCCGACTTGATATCAGATATATTACAAAGATGTGTCTAATGTTATTGAGGAAAGAAGGCTATGCTGATCATTTTGCAATATTGTTATTTCATCCTCATCTCATCTCATCACAATACGGCCAGACAATGATAAATGTATCCTGTCTGTTTTGTTTATATATCATAGACTACTGTGATATTTATAACTATGCTACCGCCATGTAATGTACTACTGTGCCATTTATGCCTTGTAATATTCAAGGGGGTCTAGCAGAGGGACCACAATGCTCAATACTCCTAGCACAATGCACACCTGCACCACTGCACCTACAAATGTATATGCAGGTATGATACAATACATGTATTGGGCTGTACTTAACATAGGGTCTACTTCTTGTGTTGCCCAACGATATGTGCATCTTATTAGCCACCACAGGCTATATCCCACAATGCAGGTCTCAGTGAGGGAAATCCCGCAGAAAACCGGAAGTCATATACGATTGTCATCAGAAGTGAATAATGCTGGAGCACTGAATGGTCCATAAATCAGTCATAAACACTGGGAATAATCTGAAAACAGGTGTGCATGCTGCTGAATGTCTATTGAAATGAAACATATGACATCAGAGTAATTTATTGTGTGTTTGCACATTTTATGTGTGGCTGATTTAGGTTTGGTAAAATCTACTGGTGATATAGTATAAAAGCCTGTGAAATGGAGGTGAGTTTACATTTTTGACCCTAGCTCAAAATTTTCGTGGTCAATCCACATTATAACCAGGATTTATTTATGTAGCAAGAATGTCTCTAACCCATCAGCAACAAATTTCTGAAAATGAACATGTTCGAGTAGTAGTAATTGCGCATCTTCATACATTAAAGTATAGTGCGGAAGCAATTCCTTCTATGAGACCTAAAGCACTTTACCACTCTATCGCTAGGTGTCTTGTACACATGTTTTCTGTATTTTTTCAGCCACATCTTAGACACTGGTGTGACAAGCAATTAGATTTAGTCAAAAATAGATGTATTCAAGGAAATAAGGGTTGTTTTTTATGGACTGGGGCCAAAACAAGTACCAAAAAGGCAGAATATGGCCAAAAGCGGATAACGATTCCTCCACCACTCAATATTAAGAAGTTATTCTATGTACACAGACTTGTGTATATGATTACACGTCAGGATCTGTCCATTTTAGACAAGAGTAAAAGAAAACCTGATGTTTCACACCTCTGTCACACCTCCCTGTGTGTAAACCCTGATCATCTAGTGCTTGAGCCTCGCTCGGTGAACAACGATCGTTTGACCTGCAGTTTGCTTGGTCACTGTACCCGCAACCATTCCCCACATTGCATCTTTTGAAGGTGACAAACTAATGATATCTATGTTGTTTCAGTTCATAATTCATTGTTTCAGTGATGGTTATTGGATATTTCTTTGTTTTTTTCCACGTTGCCGCTCTGTTTGCTTGATTGCTATGCCGCTAACCTCACAGAAATCAGGGGTACATAGTTTAGCAGTAGCTATGAGTTTCTTTAATCTCACGCTTGGCTTTGAACTTTTGAAGCTTGATCTTGTTGCTGCTGCCATAGCCATGTTCGTTGTTGGTGATGAAATGCAATTTCTTTCGATTTGTTTGGCGCTGCTTGCGTACTTGAACCCCGCCAGGCTTGTAGTGTTGTTCATGCTTTTTACAGTCATATTTCCGATACCTGTTGTTCACTTTCCGTAACCGTTCACACCTGAACTTTAGGCTTTTCTGCCTTTCTTTGTCATATGCCACCTTCTTGTCCTTTCTTTTTAGTTGACGGACAACCTTGGACTTCCTGGGGAGTGGACAGCCAGCTTCTTTTAACAGTTTGAGAAGTGACTTACCAGGACCATTGTTCATTGAGTGTGCTGCAGCGTGAGCCCTGGCCCGGGTCTGTCGAGGAAACTCAATGTTTTTTGGTAAGGCTTTTGATAGACCACGATTACAAGCCTCACATTTGTTCTGGGTCCTGTTTAGATAAGTCTGCTCTAAAACTGCTGGATCGAACCTCTCATTCACAAGTTTATACACTTTTTTGGTATCCTGAGCAGTGGGGAATATAATAGTGTCACCTGGGCGGCTCACTCCGTCGTCAGTGATAGCATAGGGTCTAGGCCAGGGTTTCTTTTTGGAGCAGACAAAAGAATGCTCATGGCAAAGGGTGTGGTCTCCTTGGTAACAATTCAATATTGTGTCCCCCATGTATGATGTCTTTCTACAGATTGAACCAAGATCCCCAGGGTACCTTTTTGACGCACGCCGTAGTTCTGCTTGGCATCTTTGGGCAAGGTCAATTGCAAATCTAGACTGGAATTGATTCCTCTCAGCCTTAGTGCTCCCTGGAAACATATCCTTGGAGAACTGGGCACTCTTTATATGTTTACAATGATTCCTTGTCAAGTGTTTTGTGCATGTATATACTTTTATACCCATTTTCTTTGCTGCCAGATTTGCGCTGCTATCGCCATCCATAGTTGTAGCTGCTACAGGTGGACCATCATTAGAGGAAATATTCATAACAGCCTTCTCCAGGTAACTACCCTCGTTGCCTATTACAGCATCCTGTGAAAGATTCGCTATGCATGTGTTTAGATGTTTATCATTTGTTGCTTCTGGGCATGTACATCTCTTTTGGCTTACCTCAACTGCAATAATCTGCTTATCGCTTGTCACATTCTCAGCAGCCAGGAAAACGTTAGTTGTAGCAGGCTGTGTCGGGGTCTTACCAACACCACTATTAAGGGGGTTGTTATATTTCCCATCAGTTTCTATTGCTATACCAGCCGACTTTCCGAGACCAATCTCCTTATTTATGTCCTGTAGCTCCTTGATGCGATTTGACATATCATCCTGGTTAGTTTTCTCAATGATCGGTGCTACAGTGTTTGCGTTATCCAGCATTGACCGCTTGGATGGGGCAGCAATGTTACAAGCATTCATAATGTCAGCTATACCCTCATATCCAATGCTCTGCCTGTCCAACCCAATCTGCATAGATCTATTAACTGTAGATGCCTTTCGTCCTGGCCCTGTTGCTGGCACTTCATTATACAGTTTGGATTTTGCTGATATGTAGCTGCAGGTAGAGCATTTAACACCGACACACCAGGATGCACCTCGCTGTTCCATTTTAGCATCATTCCAGACTAGAGCACCTTCACATTGAACTGCATGCTGTCTGTGTTCCTTGCAAACTTGATTGAAGAATAGCAGAAGTTTCCCTCTATGTAGAATCATGTTGCTGTTGTTGTCACCTTCAGGAAGTCCACTAATCCTATCGTATTCTTCATAGAACTCTGGAAATTTACCCTTAGGCCTGAGTATCATATTGTTCACTGCATGTCCCTTATGATCCTTTGTAACGATGGAGCCAGAGTCCTCAGTCACTGCACATCTCTTGTGATTAAGCTTACTCAGCCTCACAACTTTCCTGTCAGGAGAAACCACTGGTACTACATTTGGGTCTATCCGTTTGTGCCCTACTCTGAACTGTGATTTTTTCTTTGACTGCACCCTCCGGATCAGGGGCCTGTTAATTCCCATGTTGAGGATGACTTATAAACTTCTACAGGAGTTAATGATAATCCTGAATTATTTAGTTCTTAACTAGTGAAGACTATATACCTGTACATGTAGCACCACAGTCAGTTTAGATCTAACCTAAGAAATGAGATTTAGACAGGGAGCATGTTACTGCCCCATGTAAAACAATACCCTATAAAGATGTCAGGATTGGTGCCACTGACCTTAATAGATATCTCACTCTTGCTTTCTTGTTTCCCTGAGTCAATAGTAGGTAGATATAAATGAAAGGCACAATATTTGTCAAAGAAATGTTCCAATTTAGCGTTCTGAGTTAATATATGAGAATTTCATCATATTTTAAGTGAATTACCACTAATTTTTCATGTTTCTACATACATTATAAAGGATATGGTGGCTATAGTGGCCCACATGATCTGTTTTATATATCATTTCAGGTCAGAGTACCTGTTCCATGCCAAAGAAGGGTTTATGTGATTGATTGTGCTCTTCAAAATTGAATTTCGGTGTCTCGGCCTTACGGAGGTAATATTCTGTTAATATCATACCATTTATTTAGCCCATCATTTGCACACTAAAATCATATCCCAATGCATAACACTTGCTAATTATTTAATGAGATTATCTTGAAGGAAATGAATCCAAGCTTTGAGATACATTATCAACAAATAAATTCACTGAGAACAAGTAAATTGCTAAAAAAATGTGAAATATATTGTCTTTATTCTTGAAATAATTATAGGAAAATAAAAATAAATCAAAACTAATTGTTACATGCTTTAATATATGCTGCATGATGTGAATGTTCACCTTTACAATCATTCTTATCTGATTCTAAGTGTTAAAGACAGTTTTACCCAGTTGGAGGTACTAACAAGTTCTCGGTCCTGAAACCTTCTATTCTGTCGGCGAACCAAAAAACGCTTAAGCTGAGATGAAAAGTAGAAAGAAGCATCCAAAAAATCTAATTTTTTTTTTGCAGCTTGGTGATACATAATAGATACAAAAACCAACTAGCTCTCACAGATAAAAAATAGATAAGGCTGTACAAAAAATCATAAATTGATCAGTTTTGTAGAATTCCGCACCCTTTTTGGCAATTTCTTGATTTTAAAGTCATCATTCTGAAAAATACAGGATGGCCAGAGGTTTTCTGACTATTTGTACATACTCAGTGATACTTTATCAACATTCCTGGTGAGTGGGATGACAATGCAGTGCATATTTCTATCAAAAGTGGCCCAAGGACCTTCATAACAAGGTGTAGGGGAAATAGGCGTAACTGTGCAATATAAGCCTCACTGAGAGAGGACATATAAATGACTGAAGTTTTCACACTTTCAATAATGCCACAGCCTTTAAACTTGGGGGCTGTACTCAGGACACCCCACAGTTGAAAAAACAAGTGTTTGTAAAGTGTCATTGTTGAAATGGGTATAATAGTAGGTCTCAGTGAGGGAAATCCCGCAGAAAACCGGAAGTCATATACGATTGTCATCAGAAGTGAATAATGCTGGAGCACTGAATGGTCCATAAATCAGTCATAAACACTGGGAATAATCTGAAAACAGGTGTGCATGCTGCTGAATGTCTATTGAAATGAAACATATGACATCAGAGTAATTTATTGTGTGTTTGCACATTTTATGTGTGGCTGATTTAGGTTTGGTAAAATCTACTGGTGATATAGTATAAAAGCCTGTGAAATGGAGGTGAGTTTACATTTTTGACCCTAGCTCAAAATTTTCGTGGTCAATCCACATTATAACCAGGATTTATTTATGTAGCAAGAATGTCTCTAACCCATCAGCAACAAATTTCTGAAAATGAACATGTTCGAGTAGTAGTAATTGCGCATCTTCATACATTAAAGTATAGTGCGGAAGCAATTCCTTCTATGAGACCTGCATGGGGCAGAAGACCAGAGGGGTATTCATTAGCCGCACGCCAGCCACGCGGCGCGCGCCACAGGCGCACCTCCTCTCTAGCTGGAGTGCGAGCACATTCAGGTCCAGGCGCGCGCCGACTGCTGGGCTATTGAAAGCCCCTCTGGGGTTACTGGGTTGATATTGTGTGCTGCCACCTGGTGTTGGATTTACAGCTGGATTTCTTTCCTGGACAAAGACTATTTGCCATTAGGACAAGGTACATCAGACAATATTACCTGGTATATTCTAAGGCAACATTAGTATGAAGTCACTTTAAAGAATGAAGCTGAACTCAGGGTGCACCTTATAGGTGGCGAAATGCTTTATTGAGTTTGTACTATACTGTTCAATATCAAGCCCTAATTAAGCCTTACTGCACTAGGCTAAACTCGGGGAGTGCCATTATTATATCAAAGATGTGCCTATTACATGAATTCTAATGGTATATGTAGATCTACAGACATAGGTTGTCATGGATACAAGTACCAGTCTGAATGGCGTATGAACAATGATTCTGATGACGTAATCAGTTACGGCCATATTGCAGTGTTGTTACTGGCTCTTAGATCTTATAAACTATACCAGGATCAAATTAAATTAAATATGATAGTGAAAGAAGGTACTTTCTGCAGACAGTTCCGTGTTATTGATGAGTCATATTATGTTGAAAAACTACCCTAAAGCATAGTTTCATATAAGGAAAAACGTACAATGTCCACAAAAAGGTACAAAGCAGTTTTATTCTTTGCCACTGGTATCTTTGCACCATTATGATGCGTTTGGTGCTTGGACTCCCATTTTGTGAATTTCTGAAATTCATATTGCAAAATTCGCTTTACCTCTCTGCTGGTTTTGTCACTGAGTCTATGACACTGGTGTAATGTGGATTCAATAGCTACACAGTATAGTTGTATCCTGTAGCCTTAGAAATCCCTCCAGTGTGGATGGGCATGAATAACATTGGGTCTGCAACAACCTAAATGTATTCAAAAGCCAATTCCTAAAAACAATATAAACTCACTGGCAAATCTAAGCAGAATTCTTAAAATAAAAATATATATATATATACTGTATTGGCCAGTATAAGTGCCAGGTCTTGAATAAGCACCAGTCTTGAATAAGCACGGGAAGTACAGGGGCATTGAAATTTTGAAATTTCACGATATTTTAAGTCTTGAATAAGCGCTGGTCTTGAATAAGCGGTACGCTAAACCTAAACACTTCAAAAGCACATTGGCTAAACACATCACATTACTGAACATTTTACATGGGTTTAGGATGATAATAATTATTGTGCTTACAAAAGCGTTGCAAAATAATGTTTATTAAACTGCTGTCTCGAGACAGCAGTTTTATTATATACATACTGGAAGGCACTGTTTAACTGGAATCCGGTAATAGACCCTGGGGGCTGGTACATCCAGAACGGGGCTGCTGGCCTTACGCTCCTCCCTACCAGATTCAATCTAGGGTTCGGTACCCTGATGATGATGTTTATTCACATGAATTCGTCCCTAGGGGATGGTTTTCCATGCACAACGAGAGTAACAATTTCCAGCGTTCAACATTGTGTGTGGGGTAAATAGAACTACAACATGAACAGGTTTACAGTATATATAAATAAGTGTTGGGGAAAAAGGAAGCCATAGTGGGCCAGGCGACAGATCAGTCATGTGATTTTTAGTCTTTGGTAATTGCTCTTTTAAATCTAGCTTTTGTTGGTAACCGCTGTACTTCATGACTAAGTCTGTCCCATAATGTGACCCCCCTATAATAGGGTGATCTCTGATATGTGCCAGTTTTAGCTCTTCTCTTATGGAACTTCAGTTTCCTATCCCCTTGGGTTCTCACATAAGCCTGTTCTATCGCCTCCCCTCCATGTGCCTTTTTCCACATAATCAGCAGCAACTGCATGTCTCTCCTATCGCTGAGATAGTCAACATTACATTCCATATGCAGTTCTGCGACACTCATTTGACGTAATCTTGTTTGACAGCAGACTCTTAATGCTTGGTTTTGGAGTCTCTGCAGTTTGATTAAATCTGCCTGCTGTCCAGACCCAGTATACAATGAACAGTATTCAGCTACTTGTGTGATCATAGTTTTATAGACCCTTGTACTAGTGCCATTCGTCATGCACTTCCTTAATTTACATAGCTTATAGAGCCTGTTACCCATGGACTTTTTAACTTTTTCGATATGTGGGCCTATGTTTAAGGTTTCATCCAGCTCCACACCCAGGTATGGGTAGGTCTTACAGTTTGGGAGAATGGAATTACCTAGTCTCAAATCAGGCCCAGTGAGGTTCTTAAGTCTATATTTACTGCCAAAATACATACCCATGCTTTTAGTGGCATTGATGGTCATATAGTTCCTGTTGCACCAGTCGCCAATGCGATTCAAGTCATCCTGTATGGCAGCAGAAGCTGTAGCTGCATATCGGTTAGATGTATATAATACAAGATCATCCGCATACATAGTGTATGTGCAATTTTCTATGACATCACCTAAATCATTAATAAACAGGATAAACAGGAGGGGGCCTAGGGTTGAGCCCTGCGGCACACCAAATTTGACTTCAGATTTGTAGGACTTACTTCCATTGGCTATTGTTTGATGTGCTCTGTGGGCCAAGTAGCTGGTAAGCCATTTTTTTAGGCAACCACTAATATCTAGCCGAGCTATTTTCATTTTTAGAGTAGGGTGATGTACACAGTCAAAAGCCTTGCAAAAATCGATAAAGCAGGCAATTGTCACAAGTCCGTCATCTCTAGGTGTCACAGTAGTATTCCGCCCCAGTAAACCTAGGACAGCTAAATAGTCCCAACTAAAAACAGTGTTTTGCTTGGTATTATCAGTGCCAGGGGACCTTTTTTTATCGCAGATTAATAATTTTGGTACCAGAAGAAAGGTAACGATTTGGGGGGAAAAAGTTGCAAAGATTTTTTGGTCACCATGGAAACCTATTGTGTCAGAGAGGGGTCCAAGGTCACATTTGTGACTTGTCAGGGGTGCCTGTATCATATAATTTATTCAACATGGTGGTTTCCATGGCAACTGGTGCAAAAACGGATCTGACTCCATTATGGTTGACCATGCTAAAAAAATCAAGAATGACTTCAGCTTTAATTTAAGCCTTTATTTGTGAACGCCATCAAATTAGAACCCGATTGACGCCAGTTTTATGGTGGAAGATGGGGGGAAAATCAGAACGTCCTTGGCCCTATTAGTACCGTGACACCTCTAGCCTCAAAGAGATCTTTCACCACATTGAATACAGCATCAGCTGTTCCCCGTCCTGTCCTAAAACCGAACTGTGTTTTGCTCAGAATGCTATTCTGCTCTAGATGTTCTGAAAGTAACCTGTGTATAATCTTTTCTAGTAATTTACCTGGGAGAGGTAGTAATGTTATGGGCCTCCAATTTTTTATTGATTTAAGGTTACCTTTCTTGGGAATCGGCACTAATAGACCACAGGACCAGGAAATGGGAAAGATTCCATGTTTCAGTGAATTGATGAAGATCAAAGTTAGTTTGTCACATAGAATAATCATAGCATCTTTTAATACCTTACTATTGATGCCATCAATGCCACTAGACTTGTCTATATTTATTCTTTGCACAAGTTTATACACTATATCATAGCTTATTAACTCATCCAGATTGATATATTCATCATTATCTGGCAGCAATAAGTCATCATACAGTAAGCCAGTGGGTGGCAGCTTGCTGAATAGATCCTGCCCTACATTGGCAAAATAATTATTTATGTATGAGGCTGTGTCCTCAATTGGGATGATATCACCAGTTACCTCACTATCAAGCTGAATGGTCAAGTTACCAGTGATTGGGTTAATTAAAGCATTGACTTCACGCCAGAACCTACAGGGGTCTCCCTTACATTCCTCCAGGGTTTTCAGGGCAAACTGTGATTGGGCTAACTCAAGTTGACGATGATTTCTGTTGTGCATCCTTCTCACTCTAGTCAGGATTTCCCGGTTACGTGTGTGTTTAAGTTCTGCCAGTAGTTCCTGGCGATCATTAATCAATTCAATGATTTCAGCAGTAACCCAGGGCTGGGGTTGCTTTTTTATTGTGAACGACCTAATGGGGCAAGTTTCATCAAGGTAGTCCCTTATATTTTCCTCTATAAATTGCCCCTGTGCTTCTGGGTCCTCACTAGCATCAAACTCAGACCAGTCTAGATCAATGAGGAACTCGTGAAAGTCATCCCTGTCATATAACCTGTATGACCTTCCCATGAAGGATGTTGGGTTGTTGACCTTGCGAGCCTTTTTACGGCAAGCTGGGTACCAGATATCCGGGACTAGTACTGAGTCCCACCCAGCAAGATTAATATCCTGTTCCCAGGACATACTGGGGGCACCACCTGTTTCCAAGTCCCCCAGCACTAGGAAATTGAATCGTCATTCGTGTCATACCGGCCCAGGTACCGAGTTCTTGTAGTCCCCCCTCACATGGGTCAGGACCACCCAGTTTCTCCACCAGTGTAGAGGTCGGCGGAAAATGTCCTGGAGAAACCGGGAGTCGAACCCGGGACCCTCCAACCTGCAGGCAGAAGCTCTACCGCTGAGATACTTCCCCGTCTGACATTCTCTACCTTCCACCAACACCTGGATCGGTATGACATGCACATAGGGGCAGCTACCACCGGATGCCAGCCCCTAGGGGCTGTTACATCCAGAACGGGGCTGCTGGCCTTACGGCATAGCTGGCCCCTACACTACTGACACAAATAGTATCAGAAAAGTAATTTTCCCCTGAGCCATTTGTGATAGATATCACAAATATCAATCTTGATGAATAAAACATCATAAGGCCTAAAAAAAGAGGTTTGTTTCCAGTTACCTGATTGACCCTAGCAAAACAGGGCCGATCATGGAATTATTTTTTTATTTTGTGATTTTTTGACATTTTTTTGGCAATTTTTCACAATTTTTCCCGTAGTTTCATATTTTTTCATCAATTTTTCGTGAAGCTTATCTAGGCCCCCTCTATTGGTATAGAGTTCATAACATTCATTCATATCTTTTACATGTGCTTCACATTTCTTTTGTTTTTCATAATTCTACTGTAATATCGTAGAATCCAACATGTCTGCCCATACATTTCTTTACAAAATAAAAAATAAAAATTTTATAAAAAAAAATCCGACCTACTGACCCTAGATGTTTGAGGCATGTAACTGGAAACACAGCTTAATTTTTTTTGGCCTAGTTGTGTTTTTTTTTTCTATATAAGATGTAGTAAACTTTATTAGGGTGAAACCCCACTGGCCACCCAGGCCAGTAAGAAGGTTGTTTTTGGAAAAATCACTGGTCAAATCTCACCACTACTGGCCATTGGCCACCGGGCCAGTGTTAATGTCTACCCCTGGCCATTTTTGCAGTGTATGGACATGAAGAACTTATGATAACATCAAAGAAGCCGAGGCCTTTTGGAGGAGTATCAAAAAAATTGTCCCATGTAAACAATCTGAAAAAAGGGTCATTATTCTTGTAAGCGACAATGCAGATACTATAGATGTGGCAAGCACTGCTTCCTTTATTAATGATTTTTTTTTGTAAATATAGGGCGGAAACTCGCAGAGAAACATAAAGACCCTTGGTCTTTCGATGGTGTAATATGTGACACTGATATGCCTGACCTAGAGGTTTCTAAAGATGATATTATTTCTCTTTGTCTCAAAACAGTTGATACCTCAAAGTCATCTTGTCTCAATTACATACCTACTCATGTATTTAAAGACACTACACTCTTAATGATTGATAAGTTCGTAAAAATTATTAAATTATGTATCAATACTTGTAAAATCCCTAGCAGTTGGAAGATTGCAGTGATTACCCCCCTACCTAAAGGAGGAGACAACACTAATGTTTCAAACTATCATCCCATTAGTGTCCTACCTGTACCAGGTAAAATTTTAGAAAGATTAATACACAATGCAATCTCTCAACATCTAGTGACAAACTCCATTCTAACCAAGCGCCAAGGTGGTTATCAAAAGGATAAGTCTACTACTGATTCTATTAGCTTTTTTGTAAATGATGTTCTAAAAAATCTAAACATTGGATATTTTACTTAAGCAGCCTTTATTGATATCAAGAAGGCGTTTGATTCTGTAAATTATTTTATACTTCTGGAAGAACTAGAGCGATATGGTATCAGACAGAAAAATTTGGAATTAATTAGAAATTATCTAACTATTAAAAAACAGTGTAGAATGGCTAACAATATTAAATCAGCTGAATTACCTCTTACCTGTGGAGTACCACAAGGCTTGATACTAGGCCCTCTCTTTTTCTTGTTGTACATAAATGACTGTATTGGAACAGATGATGGTTACAAAACCATGTTATACACCGATGACAGTGTGTTATATGTATCTGGCGCATCTATGGATTTAGTAGAACGATCACTACAACATGCCTTACACAAATTTATATAATGGGCTAATAAAAACAAATTAACTATTAATGAAGGTAAAACCAAGATTATGACCTTTTCATCGGCTCAAACACTGAAAAAACTATGTAAGCCCAACATAGTGGTCAATGGGTCTACTTTATCATGTGTTCATTCATATAAATACCTAGGAATCATTATAGACCAGGAGATGACCTTTAATTTGAATGTTACGGCATTGATGAAGAATGTACGTTTTAAATCATTCCTACTGTATAAATGTTGTCTCAAGAGGTTCTTCTGCATGTATACAAAACCTATGTGTTACCTATAGGGTTCATCACATAGCCAACCTACCCAAACGTGTTGACAGAAGAGTATTTCACTGTATGTTACATGCACATAAAATGGTAAGACATGGTCTCAACATTAGAGTTGCAAATAAGCAAACTCACCTGCATGATGCCCCTGTACTTTCTTACAATAATTTAAATTGTTCAGCCTATGAAAATAGTCCAGAAGTCAGATGTGCCCAATTATGGAATGGACTACCAACTATTACTGGGAATATAAAAGAAATTGGTACTTTCAAGGACAAAATGAAAATTAACTTGATGGATACCATACCATGAACATGCTAACTTTCTGAAACTATATGAATGAGTCAATAATTATCCCCCTCAACAATAACAATTTTCTTTTTAACTTGACTCCAGAAGTTTAAATATTTCTGTGTATGCCGCTATGCATATGTCTAATGTCAAACTGATGTTCTCGAAATCTTTAATTTCCTTTGTTATGTACCATGGGGAGGGGCATAATAATATCTCTTGATACGCCGCTACCCATGAACTTATTGGTCTAAGTCAAACTCGTTATATGTACATGGTATATGACCTAATCACATGCTTGTAAACTCATATGTTTCCATGACCAATAAAGTTAAATCTGCTAAAAAAAACTCTAGAATAAACGACACCTCTCAGCAGAGTAGTTTTCAGGAACTAGATTATATTATTTCAAGCCCTGTAAAGTTAACTAGAACTTAGATGGTTAAGCTAGTTCAGTTCATTCAGCACAAATGCAGCTTGCTCAGTCCAGTCAGTAACAGTTAATCATAACCATTTATCTATGACTCTATGTAAACAGCCATTTGGTATATAACACTTCCATATTTGAACCAGGTGGTCCTCTACAGATCTTCTGTCAGTAAATCTAGTCAGATCAATTAAAAATCGATTAAACTGAGATAATTGACATATTAAAGATATACTAATTTATGAATCCTATATAATTCCTATGTAATTCTATATAACCATGAAAACTATAGCCATGTCTTTTAGGCATTTGGGGCTCAAATTCAGTTGAGTAAGCAAGGATTCTGAGTGAGATCTACCCATATCTTAGAAAAATCCTAAAATGTCAATTTTCATAAATCTGATATTTTTTTTACAGTATACCATTTGAAAAGGCCATATCTAGGCTTCTAAATGTGCGACTTCAGTATCACTTTGTTAGGATGGGTCACATTTAGTAAATTGATATAATTACAGAAATTGTAAATGTGTCCAGTTCCCTGATTCCAAATGCCCTAATCACCAAGTCTTCTTCATAGAACTGTCTTGCAAATTAAAATGCCCAGAAGGGCAGAGATTGTGAATTCTATAACTATATTATCTCGGGAGGAAGTAGACATTATTCCACTAGGAACTAACTGAGGGAATGTAGATGCACCACAATGTCATATGAAATCTTTAACAGAAAGAGGCTTTCTACAACACTCTGGAATGGAATGCACATTTTGATCAGACATCAAGGTTGTTATACTGATAGACCCCTAAAACGGCACCGATAAGAAATCTTAGCCTATGAGAGAGATGAATTTACCCCTGTGATGGGTATCATTTGTGGTATATGGTTTAATACAAACAGGCAGGGAATTCTGTAAAATGAAAAATCATATGTTATTGTTATATTTGTGTTCCACGTGTAGACTGCATGACACTGATCAGATTAACACCAAAGTGTGTCAAGGTGATGGCAATCACATGTCCACGGAATTTGGCCTGGGTGCTCACAAATGATAACAGACACACCAGTCTTCCAATATAAGGTACAGCCAATCTGACCCAGTGCTCCATATAACCAAGGGTTTACCCACATACCAGGTGTAGATAGGTTTGATGGTGTACAAAGTACAACTCCATTCAAAACAGGTAGGTTGGGTTAAAGAAATGTTGATTAAGGTAGTAACAGTAATAGTATATAAGGATATTGTTAGGCCACCTATTGAGTAATAGAGACCAACCACTGTGAAGTATGATTAACTGTCTTCATTTCATGACAGCCTCACTTCAAGTCTAGGTTGAAGATCAAGGCGGCGTACACATCACAGGGACATCTAGTGGGGAAGAGGTAAACTACAGTGAACAAGTGCCATGAACCTGAAACCACATAGACTGGAGCGGTCACTCACTCATATTTGCTAAATTCCTCCTAAATTTTACTGCACATATTACTTTAAATCTACCAATCCCATGTAAATATAATGATAAGAACATTATTTTTTGTGTTTATTTGATGTATGGGGAGGAATTCCCCACCATCGTAAGTGCCACTTCATATAAACCTTCCCAGCAAATCCTAGTGGACATGAGTCATGCTGGGTGAGAAATGTGTGAGTACATTGAGTGATAACGAATAATGTCATTTTGTGTGATACAATGTCAACTCTCACTCGCTTGACAAACCTTCACTTACTTCAGTAAGACCTGAGAGAGCATGCGTCAACATGTGTCAATACTTGTCAACTCTCACACCGCTTCACATGTCTTCACTCATTTCCATAAAGATGTGAGGGGAACTGGGTGAGCAAGTGTCAACATGTGACAATACTTGTCAACTCTCACACAGCTTCACATGTCTTCACTCATTTCCATAAAGATGTGAGGGGAACTGGGTGAGCAAATGTCAACATGTGTCAATACTTGTCAACTCTCACCCAACCTCACATGTCTTCACTCATTTCCATAAGGATGTGATGGGAACTGGGTGAGCATTCGTCAATACTTGTCAACTCTCAGGCAGGTTCACATGTCTTCACTTACTTCAATAAAGATGTGAGGGGACCAGGGTGAGCACATGTCAACATGTGTCAATACTTGTCAACTCTCACCTAGCATGACATTTCTTCACCAAGCCTTCAACAATAAGAGACTATGGAAGCTGTATGGATTCTCATGGCTTGTACTTTGCAGAGTGGGCCTATTGAGTAAATGTCAATATGAGAATTTATGTTTCACAGAGCAAGTTCCTTTCTTACATGGCATGAAATACATATGAATCAGGAACATAATGATAGCCACGTATATATGTGATTTAGTACATACATTAGACATAATAGCTCATTTGTTTTGTCTATGGGACATAGCACTGAATTGAAATTGCATATGTTTTACATGATATCTAAGTATCTGTTTGTCCTGGTTTGATGGGATATGATGTTTAATGTCTACTGATCAGCTAGGTCACAGCTGATTAGAGCAAATATACAGGAACTCTTCATAGGCTGGTTAAAAAACTCTGTATTGAGTGATAATAGGGGCAGATACTTTGTCCAACATTAGCATGACAGACTGTGTGAGGAGATGTGAGCATGTGTCAAGATTCACCAGCTCTCACCCACCATGACAGAACTTCACGCACAATGACACATTATGTACTATTCTGTGTTTTGATTGGTCCATTTCAAATTTCCCTCCCATTCCTTTAATTGTTCTCCTCCTGCTTTCAAAACAGTCAGGCAGAGGCAGCCATGGAGAACAGATCTTGTGGTAGGTGGTCACACAGTTCTAGATTGATTTGACTTGAAATCCTATGTGATAAGCATATATACAGTAACACATTGATATTATCTACAATCCCTGAACATCTATCTTGTTACTGAATTCAGCTATTTGTCTCAACACCCCAAATTAATGTAGAACTTTCTATGTGAGCAAGGCTCAGGGAAATTCTGTGGGATTTAGGCTGCCATATGGGAGTGGTCATTGTTTATCAACTTGGATGTGAGTGGGTGGTCAAAATTAGATTGCTGCTGTTTGTTTATGACCATTTCTTATCATTTCAACAGGCATTCTCAAGACTGATACAAGGACAATTCAACTCACACAGCTGACAGAATATCTATCCATTTTCAAGCAAAGTGGGCAACACATGACATGTAGAGGAGAGATATCTTCAATGGGAACCAGCATAAACAGCTGAATTGATGTTAATAAAGTTATGAAATATCAGAAATCCACAAACACTGGCAACCCCCCGCCCCGCCTATCCCCCACCCACAAATTAGTCTTTGAATCAATATATGTGATACTGTGTCATGACCCATGTGTCAGTGTGTGTGATAATGTGTGATGTCATCATGTGTCATTGTTGGTGAAGGTTCACGCATGTTGACTCAACTTCACAAATTAGGTTGGGATGTTCACGCATGCGTCACATCTTGTCATGGTCCGTGATCACCCACGCGTCAAGTCCTAAGAGCGCATGGGGTGAGGCGGGCGCAGCATGACAAAAGTTGACACAGATTTGCTGGGTTGACTCCTCTCACTCCCGGTGAGGCCGCTGTTTGCGTACAAGACTGGTGGCGCCACTCCCCACCTGTCGGCTCTCCCTTCACCTACTCGCTTTAAGATCAGGCCCATCTTCCAAACACACTGCATGACATTTTGGGACCGTCATGGTGGTCAACCCCCCCCCCCCCCCTCGTGCACCCATGGTCTAGGTTTCCAGGAGGCGCAGGAAACTGACAGCATTCATCTGCCCTAGATCGCTATAGCAACACAGCCTTGACCCTGGCCATGACGACGATGCGGAAACTTTGAAGCACCGATTGGGAAGTTTAGACTATGATCATATTTAGATCCTTTTCATTCAATTTCAAAGATATCTTTTTGGAGGATTGTAACTATTGGTATGTACTTTCTAGTTTCACCAGTTTTGATCACCATCTTTCTGTAGATGCGTTAGGGTGAAATTGGGTAGTATCACGCAGGTAGACACGATACAACCAAAACAACGGATGCTCTGTGCGGTATGGAAGGCCGACACTCAAAATTATGTCATCTACTGATAGGGCCCGACCTCACGCGTTCACCTAAGTGCATATAAAGCCTATCTAATTGCCCCCTATTGAGATATGGTGGGACTAAAATAGGATGAGTTCTTTGGGTTGTATCTTGTCCATTTTGGTTGTATCGTGCTTTCCACGATACAAGCCAAATCTAATGTGCTTTTCCATAGGGCTTGTATTGCGGACATGCATTCACACCTTTAGCTGTCATTCAGGTGTGAAACAACAAGGGTCAGGGTGAATTTTGTCACACCTGCCAGGTGAGGACTACTACCCTGAGTTTTATACCAGTTTGGCACTATGTCAATGGCTACCACCTGACTCATCTCCTTCATCTTGATTAGCTTTTATTTTTCATCTTCTATCCTTTATTATGTGCGCGATATAACAACAAGATATGCGCGATATTAGCCTTATTGAAGTTACCATTGTTTTCAATGGAAATTTACTAGTAAAAATAGCAGTAGAAATGCTGAGTCTGACAGCCTTTAGCTCATCTCATTCCCGGGTGGTACTTGCATGGTTAATCTGATGAAACTGCATTGAAATGTAGGCACATATAGTGAGGGAATTTTTTTTTGAAAAAACTTCAACATTAAGAAAAGTAGACCTCTTTAACTGCAGGTGTGTGATACAAGGAGATCCGCGATACTACCCAATTTTACTCTATATCAGTATTCTGCAAATGTAGAAAATAATGGTGGATCTTCTGAAATGTCCAGTCACTGGTAGTCATGTTCTGTATGACAAGATTATGCCTATGTGTGCAAAGTATTTGGTTTTCTTTCTTAGGCAGTTTTGATTTAAGAATGAGTATGATGAGATGAAGTGAAGCTTCATGTCAAGTCCTCAAAATATCATTTTTGATAATTTTGAGAAGAAAAATCGAGTTAACTTTGAAAAAAGTACATACTTTTATCTAGCCTCTTTTGGTTTATCTGTTCCTGGCAAGCAGCCACGCCTATTTTAATGGGGTGGGAACCAGCGACGAACTAATGCCTTTTTATATATAGGGTAAACAGGACAAAAACTAGTTAAGTCAGTATAGCGATATAGTCAAACAATTTCAAGAGATACATAATTTGAAGTTATATAACAAGAAATGTATCAAAATTATTCCTTGATATAATAGGACGTAAGTAATTATGCCTCTCTCTCAGCTATACACTGAAAACTTATACATATATAAAAGTAATCATTGAAGATGACTTTTGTTCATCATTTGAAAATGATGACCCTATCTCATCAAAGTGATGGCACAGAGTCATCATTTTGATGACATACTTCTGCCACTAGGGGCCTCCACTATACAAAAATACAGAATAGGAACTATCTAAAGGTAATCTATGAATCAATAGTTGCATTAATCCAGACAATAAATGTCTGTGAAATGAAAGGTTATCATAAAACCATCTCATAGGGACTCAATTGATTCAAGAAAGAAAAAAATGGCAAAAATTCCAATGACATTAAATGATTTAGCAATTGTTTACACATAGACACCTCTCCTGTCTCTGAAATGATAGTAACAACTGGGGGAATAAATTCTTGCTTGTTATACATATTGATATATATTATGTGACCAATCATGATGCTTAGGAGGGTCAAGGATAAAGACCTACCAGTACCAGGAGGGGGGAGGTAATTATAAACATATTTGAAACCTGACAAAATGCCCAATTGGGCTGTACACCTATCAATCTGAGCATGTAAGCTAAAAGGTAATCAATATGATGACCCTTTGTAATCACATATGATTACCCAAATGATGACAAGGTGCTCCCCCCAGACGGCATCAAACTGAGCACCCTAAAGTGATCTACACTGATTAGTTTATACAGCTATAAGTTTTCAGTGTAGGGGTGCATCCACTGCAGCGGATGGACCATCCGTCTCCCTTCATCTGTATTTTTCTCCATAGAAATCAATGATAAATGATACGGATGGTCCATCCATCGACAGTGGACGCACCCCTTATGTCTCTACCATTTTAACTACAACTGCCAAGTTCCCTCAGTAGCTAGGAAGAGCATTGTACCTAATATCCAAAGGTCGATGGTTCTAGTACCTGAAAGTCCTCACCATTATTCAGGTGGAGACCTAGATCTAAGTCTATTTTATATAGAATGTGAAATAAATGCTTTTATTTCTTTTATTTTCAAGTAGAATGGTATTGTGATTATTTTGGTTTATTGCAAATGCCATGGACAATGCCAATGTACATATTTCGGTATATTGCCCTGTAAAATGTCGTAAGAGGAGGGGAATAGTAGCTGTTGCTTATATAGTGGAGAAAGCTTATAAGCCCACCTGGGCCCTCCTGTGTCCACTAAGTCATAAATACAGTAAAACCCCTGGTATAAGCTGCACATGCGTATATGCCTGGCCACATCCTGATTCTGTGGATTGCTTTGAGAATTTCAAAAAATCATAACTTTTTTTCCAACCAAAGAATTTTCAAAATTCAAAAAACTATGAGGCCCTGAAGGCTGCTCCTAGTCATCTTTGCCAATAGAGATGTTAGGGGAAACTATGAGAAGGTGTTACAGCTACCTACCCCCATTCCCCCCTGTGTCAGAAATGGTCTATAACCCGAGGCTTATACGCAGGGTTTTACAGTTGTCTTATGTTGATGGAAGTGAAAAAAAAACTTTTCCAGAAAATTAATTTAATATTCACAGCTATATAACCATTATGGGAAAAATTCCGTTAGTCGTTCATCCTTCATTTAAAATATACTAATGACATAAACTTTCTACTTGCAGCAGTATGCACATTTTACAGAGGAGAGATTGTCATACATTAAATTACCTGCGTGTTACATCAATTTTAACACTCCTCTTCTTGGGTCTGTTTGGTTATATGTGGCTGGTATTCAGGGAAGAAGGTGACTGGCAAGATGGATTCCATTTCATTGAGACACATGCAGATGGCAGAGTGAAGAAAATTACCTCTTGGACAACCTGGTTTGGTAAAGAAAGATGGGGACACTTTCCAGAAAGAAGGTCGATCCTGAACTGTGGGGTCAATGTAACTTGTCATTTCTATAATGCTAGAACACACCCACTCAGTTTTGATGCCCTCGTCTTCCATGGCTGTGACCCACAGCGTCTGCCTTCTGAGCGCTCCCCTAACCAAGCCTACATCATGTTTCTCCAAGAGTCTCCATCATATGCAAGCAATGTACATGTACCTGGGAATACCTTTTATAATTGGACAATGACCTACAGTCACACCTCAGATCTAAACGCACACTATTTCATCATCAGGAATCACAGGCTAAAAGAACGTGAAGGTAGCATAAATTTATATCATAACCATGCTTATTTCATCACTTCAGGCAACCAGTCTATGAAAATGTCCCCTCATGATGACCATGCGGGAATATTTTACCATCCACATTCTAAGGCAATTATGCACCATAATAGACAGAAAGGAGAGGCCATCGTATTTTGGGTTATCAGTCACTGTAACACTATTAGCCGGAGGGAACTATATGTTAAAGCCTTGAAACAACACCTTGCTGTAGATGTATATGGCAAATGTGGTAGAGATGACTGCAAGTTAGCAAAAAAGAAAACTAGCCACAGTTGCATTGACTTTCTAGCAAGGACTGGGCAATACAAATTCTATCTATCATTTGAAAATGCTGCCTGCAGAGACTACATTACTGAAAAAGTCTCAAATCCCCTTCTGAAGGGCCTTGTACCAATTGTCTATGGAGGCCTATCTACAGAGGACTATGAAGCCATGCTGCCTCGTGGATCATTTATAGATGTACGAAACTTTACATCTCCTAAACATCTTGCAGAATACTTGTTGTATTTGGATAAGGATGACAATGCCTACCTCAAGTATCATGCCTGGAGGGCAGAGTGGGAGGTTGATTACAATAGCGATATGTGGTGTAATGTATGTCGTGCTGTTCACAATGTTGGCAATGTTCCTCCAAGGAATGTAGACTGGGGTAGATTCTGGGACCCTAAAACAGAGTGTGATAATAACCTGCTGGAGAAGGTCCTAGGAAAAGGTGACCAGCCTTGATTGTACCCATTAGTGTTTTTATAGCAAAATTAGCTTCAATTATATATTGTTTGCACCTTTTTATGACACAATCTGTTTATTTCCTTTTTATGATTATCACCTAACAACCCGAGAGAAGATTCTTAATGAAATTGGTTCTGATAATAAAGCCTATTTTGCAACATCCTCCATGTATAGACAACCCAGTGAACACAGACACATGTATGAACCTAAATCAACATACAGTAGTCTCCAGGTATCAGATATGTAGATGTCCAAAGTAGAATCATATGAAAAACGCTATGTCCTGAATATGTTCCACAATGTTTAGAACATTTTCACGTGCAAGGAAGTCTAAAAAGGTTTCTTGATACATCTAAGCTAAAATGTAAAGTTACATTAGATTTGAACCTACCTTCTCAGGGGCGTAGGAAAAGTGGGGCCCAGGGGGCCCAGGCCCCCCCAATCACAAAGGAGGTGGGGCCCAAGTATGTCTGGGCCCCCCAAAATTTGCTACAAACTCATAACAAAATGGAAAAGAAGGTAAAACTTTGCATCTCAAATTAGATTTATATGGTGATAGGATAGGAAAAATGGGGGCCTGAGCCTAAAGTCAGATGCAAAATTGACTAGAAATTACCTTTCTAAACAAATTCCATGTACATATATGTATGAGGGGTGTCTCGCTTGAGCCAAGATTCTAGGTTGCTGCGATGGGGCCCTCGCTGGGCCCCCCCAATGAAGATTTGCTTCCTACGCCTCTGCTTCTCTAACGAGAAAAACAGAATAGCCATTTTCAAAAAAGCCTGACACCTGTGATTCCCTTTAGATATCAATGCAGGAATCAAACCTATGTGGTCACAAAGCCAATCTAGGTGCAGATAGTTATAGGAGCAAGACAGTATGACCTCTTTTGCTACCATTGATGTCTAAATATGAAGATTCTAAGTCGAGATATGAAACAAATCTAAAGAAAAGTATACATGCTACATTGCACCACGTTAAACCATGTAAATGCTATCCAGGTGTTCACCCAATATAAAGTTTTCAGTTGTTTTAACATTTTGATATCTACCAATTTACTAAGTGTGCCACGGTATATCTAATTTTATTGAGAAAGCAGTTGCTCCATTTGATGTCAGATAGGCTATATTAAAAAGACGTGTCTATTAGGAAGATGATTGTGTCTAATTTCATTGAAGAAAGAAGGCCATGCTGAACATTTTGCATTTTAGCCCTAGATAATTAATATCAGGCAAGATGAAATGGGAGAAAGTTCATTAACAATATATTAGGGACTGACAAGTCTTTGGCCTAGTAATTGTGAATATCAGTAAATTCCTGTAGTGTTATGTTATGTAACCTGTTAACTATTAAATCCCAAAATGAGAAGTTCTTTTGTTGCATCAAAAAGGTTTTATTCTAAATCAAGACTTTTGTCCATTGAAAGCCTGGTCATCTTCCAATATTCCATCTGCAATGCCATCCCTTAGGCCTGTGCTAGATCTTGTTCTGCCCAATCTACACCCACTCTTTGGCCACCAAGGTGAACACGCTATGTTGGCCTAACTGAATTTGTAAAGCTTCTCCTTCACCCCTTATCTCCATAACCCCACTTTGCATAGATGAGACCCTTCACAACCTGCGTTCACACATTCAGACTTGCATATCTACCACAATGTCTTGTATATAACACTCAACTTATGCACAAGGTTATCCCCTAACTGCTCCTTAAAGTCAGTCTCAGCGCTATATTACATATCCTAAACCTATGTAAACTTACATTTAAGTATATATGACATTGTTGAGTAACACTGCTCCGTACAAAACCCCTGCAAAAATACTTCAGATGTGAAGGATTTTACAAAAAGCCATTCCTCTCAGCAGCTTAGTTTTCAGAGACTAGACTATTTCAGGACCTATATAGTTAACTAGATGGTTAAGCTATAGCTCAGTTCATTCGGTACAAATACAGCTAGATTAATCCACTCAGTATGAATTCACTATAACCATCAAACAGCATTGACAACTGATTAATCAACCAGTTGCTAGTGCTGATTCAAGGTTCAATACCCATATTTGCGGATTGATAATGAATTTTGGATCTTTTAGATTTGTTTTGTGACTGACTGTCACCTGTATTCCTAGATATGGTCATGATGATAAACAAAGTAGGTGGTATGCAATTTTTTTTAAAAAAAAGCTCCCTTGGTCTAAATTCAAATTCAAATTGAAAATTTATAAAATGACAATATGTATACAAACACATTGATCAATCAATGAAGTAACAATCTCAAGAAGCTACTTGTGACCCTGCATGAATCAGTCTGATGGTTCTGTTGGTTTACCATAGTAGGGTGCAAACTGCCCAGTAAGCCATATCAAGGCCCAACTACATCACCTCAGACCTCCAGTGTGTCTTGGATACCAGGCTGTGGTGCAAATTGGGCCTGCTGCACCTACTGGCAACACATAATCAAAATGGCAGGAAGAGGGAAATCCCTGGAGACCTGAGGAAATGGGCAAAGGATTCCGGGTTATGTGTCTGGATTGGCTACTTTGAGTCATGCCAGGGATACGGGTGAACACTGGGGGTGGTTTTGCCTTGACGGTTTGCTTTGAATTGGTGTGGAAGAGAGTTGAAAATGGGTAACCTGACCAAAATTGCGTTTAGAAACCACCCTGCACAATTTTCAAGCACCTTCTAGAGGCAATTTATTTAGGAGTCCCAGATAAAGTGAATGGGGACAGGCTTGATATGGTGGAAAACCGGGCAGGAAGCGATATTCACATGGTCTCGAATCCCATGCAAATAAGATCCTTATTCGCTTTCTTGAAAAAGGGGCACCTTATCTTATCCCCATCCTATCTCATCTCATCACCATACAGATCATCACTTGCCATCATGATAATGGGTAAGACGTCCGCCTGCTGACTAGAACATTGAGTGTTCGAGCCCTCCTTTGCCATTGGTTGTTTCTTTTTATTGGGGGGGGGGGTGATAAATGGATAAATGGGATATTACGTGACGTATTAGAAACGGGAAACTCCCACAAACAATTTGGAAACAGCATAGAAACAGGACATATTGTACCTTTTCCAAGATGTCACCTTGTAGTCCCGTTTCCAAGAGCAGCTGGTGTTGTCCCATTTCTGAGATATCCAATTTCCAGGAAAATCTTGTCTGAATAAGATCCTTATTTGCAGTGGATTTCCATGCATATTATATTGGTCGAAGCGGTCTGTGCATGTCCCAGAATGATGATCAAAGAACAGCCAGATCAGCCGCCTCGATCATCCAGTGCCCATAGTAGGACTGGACGATTTCTTATCAAATCACTGCAATACCTTCTTTGAAATGATCCAGGATCCTGAATCATTTTCACATAAGGTAGCGGCCCCACTGATAGGTGCATCCCCATATATGTGCCGATGAATAGTTTTGAATGGAAGTATAGGTATAAGGTACCCTGTAATGAAAATGACATGATGACCTTTGAAAAGACCAATCTACATCAGAATCTGTAGTACAGTGGTAGCAAGTTGGCATGGCATGGGGAAAGTCCAGTGTTCAAGGATTCACCTTGGCACATTTTTATCTACATTTTTCATGTATAAATTGTGTATACTACAAGCAGATTTTTGGTAGTAATAGCTAAATTCTATGTAGACATAGCTGTCTTCAGTGTCCATAGAGAAATGATATCATGTGTTTACTGGGGTTAGGATACGTTATAGGTGAGTTTTAACACCTATTTCAACCTGTTGCCACTGCAGTGGATCCAAAGCAGATCGTATACGGTAACGTCTGGGCACATCTGAGATCAGGGATGTCAGCTATTTTGGTATTATAATTTGGGGTATAGGGTGCGAAAGAATCTCTCTTCCTCTTCCTGTCTGTTTATTCGTCTCTGTCTCACTAATTCTCTGTCTCTGTCTTTTCTATAGATCTGTATCTCTCTGTCCCTGTCCGTCTCTCTCTTTCTCTCACATATATATCTCTCCCTATCTCTATCTAGTAGATCTCACCAATTATAGGCCTGATCTACGTCATGTGTTTACTGAAGGGAATTTTCAGTTTACATGCATTTTTGCCAGCCATTTCTGTTTTGACCATACTAGCTATCTATATTCATGTTTATCTGCCACTACCTATCTGCCACTCTCTCCCTCCAGTACCAAGACCAAGGCATGGAAACACCTCAGAAACAATCTGACCAACGTCTTCAATAAAGTGCCTTGTGGTGTCCAAATTATCCTAAAAAGGATCCTTAGCAGAATGTATAGAATGTACAACTAATGAAGAGGATGATAACAGTCCGAATTGGATTGAAATAGTTCTTACATAATGTACAATTATCTTGAGGCTACTCGGGATTCTTTGTAAAAGGGTAGCTTGGGGTTATCTTTGATCGGTGGGAAGATTAGCAATGGTGATCAGGGTAATACTGATGAGGCCATACAAGTTAGAACCCTTTAAGGATAACATATCGCCTTACTGCTTGCATCCTGTTCATTTTGTCATGAATGCAGCCCTAATGAGTACCTGGCTAGCGCTGCATTCATGCATCATGTCTACCACAGTTGATGCACTCCTATAGGAGAGGTGAGATGCATCGATGTGGTGCTGGTGAATTACTCACTGACGCTGCTTTGATGCATCTTTCCTGGAGCAAACAAGGAATCGTGTGGCTTTTAACGTGTTAGAGGGGTGTGATAGCAGGGTGTAGGGTGAGTGATGGGGTGAGAGGGGTGAGGGTGACAGGGTGTAGGGGTCATAATGTAGAAAGTTGGAAAGGGGTGGAGGGCCTGATAGGCCCCCTGCTGGCTTGGGTGGGGCTAAGCCATTCGTCATATACCTCCTATATTGACATTCCCATTATTGAACTGGCCCTGCCTCCCCCCTCTCCAACCCAACACCCCACCTATCAGCCGTGATAGGCAAGCACTGGCCTCTAACATCATAGGTCAGCCTCGCTTTATCTAATGAACTATATAGTCTAAAAGTACCCTGCATGCTGAGGGATCTTTTTTTTATCAAAATAGCTAATCAGATGTGAATTATCTTTACAAATATTCTATTGACCAAATTTGCGCAAAATACTCAGTTTGTTACCATATCAACTCAAGGGGGCATTCGATTCGCATGGTGGATTTTGGATTGGCAGGGTTCATTAAGCAAACCTAGAAAGAAAGAATTGGAAATTGGAACTCTAATGAACTGGTCAATAATAACGATATTAACGATGTAAGCGTGTGTTTATGATGGGGCGTAGATGCCCAGAGGGCATCACACATGGGCTTACGGGATGGGTAGGGTAAGGTTGGAGAGGGGGAGGAGCGGGCATTGATTAGTTGAAATTGAATGTCATGTCCCCTCTACTGTAACGACAGAAGTTTTTTTTTTTATTTTGACCAATCGAATTTGAAGCATTCATTCATAAATCAAAATTCAAGTAAATAAAATTGGCAATAGCTTGTATCGTTATACAGATTTGTCTAGCTCTTCTTAACACATTGGGTTTGAAAGAAGCCGCAGATCTCATTTTCATCGGTATGCTAGTTCCATAGCCTCCAGACACAATAGAGCTCAGGCAAAATACCTCCCGCAGATTCACAATACCCACATACATATACATAGACTTCTTGTGGGTTATTAAACGAAGCAGGAAAAATACTCTGGTGATCCATTCATCATCCTGTTCACTCTGTCCTCCCAGTTTCACCCCCTCGCACTCCTGCTTCATCCACCCCCCCCCCTGTACAGAGCCTGGAGTTGGGAACCCTGGCACACCTCCTCTCCATCCATCACACAGACCTAAGAGGTGGCAATGGCCCGTCCCTGATAGGCCATAGTTAGGGCAAAGTTTAGACCCTCTCAGGTCCACTTTGTCCACGACACCCAAACTTCATTGTATGAAAAAGGTTGCAATCAACTTCAGCATTTCATCGTTAGTGCTTGCGTAAAAATAAGTGATGAACTCCCCCAAACTATTCTACTGTATATGGGACAGGGGTATCCCATAGCTCCTAAATGGTCCTTTGAATTTTGAAAATCCATTGATTAGAAAAAAAGACTTTTTTGAATTTTCAAAGCAATATACAAACTAAGGGTGCAGATTATTTGAGGAACACGGTAGATCTGGTTGATTCCATATTTTCGTCAGGTTTTATCGTTGTAAGAGCTTGGCTATCTAGCCAAGACTTTCATCTACCATCATTTTCTACAGAAACAATTTGTAGAGCAAAGAAACAGTTCTTTTAGTTTCCATTGCTTAGAAAGTCAGTCTCTATCCTGTTGATCTCATCATAAAGCATTAACCTCTCGGCATGTAGGGGAAGGTTGTCTAATTTGGACCGGCTCCTAAATTGGACCACCCCTATTTCCCCTGGTGGCAGTAATAGGAATATAGGTTCCAATGCTGCCATTTTTTAGTCAATATCACTAAAGTTCCTAATAACTTCCAAAGATGTCATTTTTCTGTAATTTTATGCACATTTTTCATGGAAAATGGTTTTTGGACCTCTTGATCTTATTTTTGTCACTGATTCCTTAAGCCCTCCTGGTTGCTAGGCAACATTTTATTGTTCAAAATCCTTTCAAATCTTTAGATGTCATATTATACTTTAAGACTAAAATGAAATTTGATAAAAACCATTGTCATTGTCATGTTTTAAGAAAAAAACTATCAATGAGAAAGATGAAAAGTTGCCTAAATTGGACCAGCTTGAGTTGCCTAAATTGGACCATAGTTGTAATATTGGCTCCAATTTAGTTGCCTAAATTGGACCACCCGGTGGGGCCTAGGTCTAGTTTTCTAAATTGGATCAACGTGTAACCTTTTTCTTACTCCAGTACGGAGCAAATTCACATGATATTGATGGAAATACTTAGAGGACATCTGGTATCATATATCAAAAGTTCCCTAGTTTTATATATTTTTCAATATAATGAAAGTATAAGGAAATACAGAACAATAGTGCATATTGGTCCAAATTAGGATACCAACTGGTCCAATTTAGGCAACCAGGTGCCTAAATTGGACGATTAGGCTTTTGATATTTAATTGCACACCCTGACTAGAGAAAATCAAATTCCTAGGTTTTTATGCTATCACCATAAAGCTATAAGGTACCATCACAAAGTCTATAAATTTTACATTCAAATTCATAGAAATAATCACAGGACAGGAAAAAGTTCTTAGGGGGTCCAAATTAGGCAACTTTCCCCTACTCCATCACAACGTCTGCAGATCATCAGTTGTAGGCCTATACTGTGCTTATTCTCCACCTTTAATGTCCAGTACCTTTTAATAATTGTACTTTTTGGTATGTTTTATTTCAGATATTGTTACATTTTTCATTTTCTCATATAAAAGAAAGGGATGTCATGTAATGATGTTGAACCTGCTGTTACACCCATGTGTGATAGCCCTAAAAAAAGCTACCATTGCATATACTACTTATGTAGGTCGTGGGTCATGATGGTTCTTTGCCTATTTCTTCCAAATCAGCTCAACCTCCCCAGCTGACATTGTTTCCGCTATTCTCCAACAAATGGCCTCTATACTTAGATGTAAAGGGTTTTAAATACAACACCGAAGGTAACGTGGTTTATTATTCGACTGACTGCTGTATTCCCATGTTCAGAAAAGGAGAAGGATGAAGAAAAGAATGGATTTTTCTCCAAACGCCCCACCACGAAAGTGAAGGATCCCAGCTAAAGGTCAGTATATGATTGGCAAAGTATAAACCCTCTTCATGATTAAGGATTGTAGTCCAGAGATGCAAAATAACAAATTCAGATAGTCTACATGTGACCTACTTGGTATCAAAAGTTGACCACTTTATTTTTAGCGAAGCAGATTATTATCAAAAGAACTGTGCATAATGTGTCTGGGTACTGACAATGCAAGTGTTCACTCACATGTGCAATGAGTGGGGAATGGCTCATTGCTTGTTTTACAAAGTACAATTTGTAATACCAAAAAGAAAGGTATCTCTGCAGTGGTCGACTTGAGGTACTGAGCACCTAAGTGATCAAATCTTTGCTGGTTCAAACTAATAACTATCTGACTCCTCGGCAAAAACATTAGTGCGGTACACTTGAACCGTTGACTTTGGTCTAAACTTTGATTTTTCTGACTTAAGACAGAATCTATGGCTTAAATGAATCTCATGGGTCTTGTGCTCTTTGTAGCAGAAAATACAGGCATAAGATACAGCATAGATATCAAACAATAGCGCCCACCTCCGTAGTGCACTTAACACAAAAGGTGGCAAGTCTGCTCGTCTACTTACATCTGTAATGCACCAATGGGAGGGATGTAGGCGTCTACAACCTGGGATTAAAGAGGCTCAGATTGGACTGAGGATATTGGAAGGCAATGCCTTCAAAGGGGTGGAAGTGTATAAGAGGATATATAAGGACACAGGCGTATCCATCTATATTTATACATTCTCTGTGTTTTACATCTAGTGTTATGAATAATAGAGGCAAAGAGCAAGGGCTGCTTCAGCCACAGGCTCAGAGGGCAAATGATGGAGCAAACTCTATAGGAGACACAGTATCGGTATATCCCCAGAGTCATACAGTGCAATATTTCAATATGAAGAACAGATGAAAAGCAACAGAAATATCTGCAGACTTATTGGGTGTGGTGTTTGAGCTGGCCTTTTTTATATTGAATGTGGTTTGTAAGCCTAAGTCAGATTACCAGGAGCTAACTGAGGGTGACAGATGGCCAGAAATCTAGCTTCCAATAAATTCTGTCCTTCAATACGCCCATTGTCCCCAAACGTTTGACTTTTTCTTTCTCCTGACCATATTCAAATCAATATAACCTGTGCAATAAGGTGTGGGTGTGTGCTGACTCCAAGGTGTGTGGTTCGTTATTGTGATCTGGTATAAGGGAAGGTGGGAGGGTATAAAGGATATAGGCTGCTAACAAAGCCTGGATAGAGCTCTTGTATACTGTTGATATTAGTAAGCTTCATATCTCTTATGAAGCATACTAAGACACCATAATACAGTTCATGGTAGAGCAAACGTATAGTAGGCTGTATGCGCACAGGCTCAGGTAAAACCTTGAGGTACGGTCTATGACTGAGATGGAGTACCCTGGAAGATGAAAGGCACCCCTCTGACCCCACACCCTGGAGGACTTGGTAGATGGCCAAGGTCATCCACCCAGGAGGAGGCCTTGTGCATGTGGGGAGGTCAGGGGTCAATCTGCCTCACCTGGCACACCTGGTGCTCTGTGGGCCATTTACGGACCCCATGATGCCTCCAGGTTCAGGAACCTTTTCTGTTATCGTGACACTAAGATAATATACAGTTTGCATGTGGCTTGTCAGTTCTTGCACTGGCCATTTTGGGAGCCTTAACCCCGTAGGGTAGGCATCGTGGATGATTGTAGTATACCAGTTGGAGAGTTATTCACTTGTGCATACTGATGACTAGAGGGTGGCGTGGCTTAAAGCACACTGTTGACCTGAAAGGGTTAAAGAGGATTGTTAGAGGGGTGCACCCGATCCAATCACTACTATCCTCTGTACCCTACTCCTATGCATAGGCTACAGTGATATGGGGTATCAAATGTTATCTAAGGTATTGTCATCTGTGTTGTCAGTATCAGCTAGATGACCAACCAGGGATAAAGGCCTTCCAAAAATGAAAATGTGTGATGGAGCCTAAAGAAGACGAGTCATTGCAAGGTATTAGACGTCTCATAACATTTACTTGTATCGTATGTAAAGTAGTTGCTGATGAAATATGAAGAAAACATGTTCTTAGTATTACAAAAGGAACAATGAATGGATTTTTCCATTGAAATGGGAACAAAAGACATGGCACCTTTAGTAACAAAATGCAGGAATGGCACTTAGCGATCCATACCTGTTCCTACTGCTCCCCTTACCTTTGTCCCCTCCCTTATACCTTAACCGTTTTGGGGCTGCATACTGCCTCTAAGTCTTTTTTTTTTATTTTGATGCAACTATGTAACACCGACGAGTAACTTGCCACACTGTTTTGGTGCATGTTGAGCCTTTATGAATATATCAACCCTGTGTGGGGCCCTCTCATGATGCATGCATGTAGCACTGGTGAGTTACTCGCCAAGGTAGAGACATGCATTCAAAGACCAGAGGCCATAAGACATTATGTGAGCGATATAGAGTTGAGAAGACAGGTCTCCTGGCGACCAGTGGTAGGGGGATTGCCTGTGTGTACATCACTTTGGGAATGAGATACTGATTGATGATTATGTTTCGCATTGGTACAAAGGTAAACCCCCTGCCTTATTCTCTGCACAGCATCTAAAGCCAGACCTGCACCTTACAAGTTTGTGTGGGATCTAAGGTCTATGTATAGTGCACCAAAGGTCATTTTATAGCCATAGGTAACCGCTGAATTATCGGCAGTGCACAGCTTACAAGAAAGGAGTCTATTGGCATATAAAAGAATTGATCTGGAGGAAAAGGCGTTTTCCGACGCTACTCAAATACAAAAATGAGAAATTCAGAGGAAATAGATATTTTTACACTTTTTTGCAATCTTCAAAGACCAATTAGTGTTAAATAATGAGGATCTGATGGACCTCCAGAGCAAGAACGACTCTGCCTGGCTGGGAGGCTGCAATCAGTTTTGTTACTTGTGAGATACTAAATTCTAATAATACAGCCCACCAGTCAATTCCAATGATGCATACAGCCCAACCGTTAACCTTAGGACACAGGGAAGTCAGGAGGTAGGGTGTTTCTGCTGCATCACCAGGAAGGAAGGTGCATGAGGGGCATAATGCATCAGGATCCTAGCTCTGGGTCCCGTTACATTAATATAAACACAAATAATGCAGTATGACCACTATGGTCAGGGGCGAGTCCAAAAAGTGTCGTCTAACGGGGTGGGGGCACAGCCTTGGAAATTTGGTCAGGGAGGGGGACAACCAGAGTCATCTTGGTGACTAACTATATCCACTGCATGTTCATTTGTCATAGTTTTGTCAATTCTATTATCTAGGTTTATTGTAGGAAGTAGGGCCTAGATACAAGTCATGATGTATTAAAATTCTGATATTGCAGACACCTTTAAAAGTGTAGCCAGGCATCTAGTAGTTGTGGTCTATAGTGGTATTGGTTATGTGCCTTTGGCCAAGATTGGTCAGCCCCTGGCCAATAATGGGTTGATTTTCACGAGTATGGCCAGAATTTAGGATCATTCTACATCATTTCGTTGTACATGTACCAGGTCATCACTCTAAATAGTTGGACCAACATTGACCAGAACCCAAAGCATTGTCTTAAAGACGTGTACCTTTATCATGAGAATCGCCGAGCGTGGTTGAAATTTGTCATAGTACATGCGATGGCATCGGTGGCATACAATACAAATGGCGGAACAGGAGATTAGAATAGGAATCAAGTCATTTCTAGATTGTTGTTTTTTTTTCTAACTAGGGATTCACTAGGCCTATACTCATATTCCCTGCTTGATACACCACAGTAACGGGTATTTATAATTTTGGTACAGACACTATTCAGATGAGGGTTAGGTTACAAGGGTAGCCTAAACGGAGAAAAGCATGTAGTCATCGGAATAATAATAATGACCTGGTGCATGATATTATGCTGCATGCAGAATGTCGGAAATAAGGGCAATGAAGCAATGGTCAACAATTAATTACACCTGGGACGCCAAGGGCATCAGGCCAGAGTGCCTTGGGTCTGCAGTTAATGTTTGTTTCATCTATTATCGCCTACCCGCCCACCCCCAACAGAACCCGTGGATTAACGAGGGGATAATCCACAGGCCACGTGATCCGAATTAACGCCCCACCCTCTGGTTGGCAGTATGGGTACTAGGCGTTGCCATGGTGACCCTCGATCATGGCTGCCGAGATCCCACGGCGCTACTTCCGGTGGGTCGCGACGCCCTCCCGACGACTATCCGGGCCGGAAACGTCGATAAGCCCACTTCCCGTCACGTGATCCCGAGAGAGCATGAGAATATGTAAATTAAAGAGTGGTCAGGCCAAAGGACCAGCACGAAATTGGTCTCCATGTGTTTTCAGAATGTCCCAGTATTTTGTCTCTATAAAAGATAGACCTCCTCTCAAAGATTTGATTAGGCCTCTAATGTGACTAGTGTTTTAATAGCATGCATTCCTGACATGAAGCGGTTGCTGCTGAGTTAAAAGCCTACTCATCATATTCACCCAATTAATCAGGGTATCTCTTAATTCAAGAAGGCCCTGTGAAAATGGAGTTTTATGTGTGTATTCATTTCAGTGCTTGATTTGAATGAGACAAGAACTTCCTTTGTATTCATTCCTTTTGGTTCTAAATTGTTCGGGGGTTTATATTGCTATCAGTCTCACAGAGGAGTACTTAGAATTTATTTGTTACTGCATCTGTCTCTATTTTTTGGTGGGTTTCTTTATACTGTCATTGGTTGTTCCCCGATCTTCTCTACAATGACCGAAGCAAAGGAATAAACTCTTTAAATACAACAGGGTCCTTTCCCCTTTAGCCACCATAATGCATGAATGCAACCCAGTAGAGTAGCCTAATTCACTTGTGGGACTACATTCATCCATATCAATATTATTCATTCTATCTGGTTGATCCAGCATGCTTCCCTAACTGATGTGATACATTAGTGGTAAGCTCTTCTCCACATCTGCATTGGTTCATTATGACAATAAATGCACTTAGAGACACTATGCAGTCCTTTATAGGGTTGAGGAGTGAGTTAACTGCCCTCTACCAAGCCCATGAGTGAGCTGGGACGGAGGTGGATGGAGTTTTGTATGTATTTACACGTGTTATATTGCTGTGATCCTTCTTTTCTTTGATGGCCTCCATTGGCAATGGATCCAGACCTGTAACTACTGCCTTGGGATGCAATCCGTTTCCCAGTGCCAACTTCGCTTCCTAACTGCAAAAGAGACAAATAGGACCAACAGGACCCTATTTTTGTCTCTCTCTTTTATTTGTGGATCAACACGGTAAAAGGTACGCCCGCGAGGTGGTGCGTGGGCATACCTTTTACCGTGTTGATCCACATTTATTCTTATCAGGGCTGGGTTTCTTCCCGGAAGAAAAGTATTTCTTCCTGGACAGTGGAAGAAACCTGGAAGAAATGTATTTTGTCCAGTTACTTCCAGGTTTCTTCAGGAAGAAATGGAAGAAACTGGAGGAAACTGCACTGCCCCCTTTCACATGTTCTACAGAAAATGGAAAATATATAAACTTGTATTCACACCTATGGAGCAGGGGACACTATACACCATGTAGCATTTCACACCTCAAGGTGTTATGGCACATATAGCTAGCTATAGGTGTGAAGGCTGTGCAGTAGCAGCTCAACACTTGAAGTTACAGCACCCCCTATATCAGCAACTATACCGGCTGTGATGTGCGGTTATTGGAATTATTTTTTTGTTTTACATTCTAGAGATATAGACAATTTTTTAAGTGCACTGTGTGCTTATTACGTCGAATACAGCAATAGTTTTCTTGCAACTGTAACTCAATTGCTTTCAAAATTTGGATCAATTTAGTGTCTACAACACCCCTTTCAAAAGACCACTCCCATAGTGTTAAAGCGTTAGCTCTAGCTTAGATAGGTGTATCAAATGTGCTGCAGGTTCAATAGATGAAATGGCAGTGTGCCCCTGTTGAACCAATTCTTACCCTCGGACCGTATCAAGCACAAGCACAAATTCTAACACTCTAGATATCAAGTGATGATTTGGTATACAATGGCTTTTACTTTGTAGTTTGTTCAGGGTAATAAGAAAAACAAGGAAAGAAAAACAAGATGGAGAATAGGTGAAAGAAATGGGTTGCATCCATCTCAAAGCCAAAAAAAACTAGGGAAATGCCCACCATCAAAACATAAGCCCAAGCTCCAATAGGCAGCATGGGGCGGCAGCATTACAGGCCGCACAAGTATTCCTTTGTTCTTTTTGTTTTTGTTTACATTTATATTCCAGTTTCGCATGAACGTCTTGGTATTTCATATCAATATCGCGCCATTGAAGCACATGTGTCGCCGAGAACAATGGATTTTGACATGCCGCCTGTAATGCTGCTGCCCTGTACCGCTATTGGAGCCCTGGCTATAGTCAAGAATAGAATCACACAGTAGATCAAGTCTCGTTCTATACAAGTTAATTATCCGGGGTTAATTACCAGACTATACTTTCAATATCTCTTTGGCTGTTCATCTTTCACTTTCAGTATCTTAACATTTATGTGATGATTATCTAGCTTTTACTCAGAAAAGGAAAAAAAACATAATTAAGAGATGATGGTCAGTTTTCAGACGAATGTGCCAAACAGATATTGAAAGTATAGTCTGGTAATTAACCCAGGGTAATTAACCTGTATAGAATGAGACTTGGTCTACTGTGAATAACAGAAGGGGTAACTATATAGCTACATCTACAGAAATATTATTTGACTCTGTGTTAATCAGAGCGAGTTATTAACTGTTACATTCTGTACTAGGCTGTAGTTAAGTACATGATGTGACTATGTTTACTCCACCTCTATATTGACCTGGCTGTTCATCTTTCACTTTCAGTATCTTAACATTTATGTGATGATTATCTAGCTTTTACTCAGAAAAGAAAAAAAAGACACAACTAAGAGATTTAATATGGTCAGTTTTCAGACAAATGTGTCTTGTATCCATAAAAACAAACAAGCAAATTTCAAACACTTCACAACACAGACATCTTCCCCAGAACTTAGTTTCTTCCATCACATATTTTGTACAACCTTCACAGGCTTATAAATACCTTATCACCAAATAACTATTGAATTCAGTCCTCCCTCATGACAGGTATAAAGTCAGTTTAAGTCACTCTATCTTCACCAAAGCTAGTTTCTTCCGTTTCATCCACTTTGAGGCGGACAAAACCTATTTCTTCCAGACGTTTTTTTTCCGCATTTTTTTTACCATTTTTTGGCTAAGAAACCTCCCAATCCTGATTCTTATGCTTTGGCGCTTAGGGAGTGATCATTTTTTAACAAAAGGGGGGCTGCTGGGTTTGCACGTGGACATGCAAAAAAAATATTTTGACCCCCTAAGGGGGTAAAATTTTTTTGACCCCCCCATAAGGGACAAAAATCGCGCGCGAACGTCCCCTTTAGCCTATAGTAACGCGCGGGGTTTTCCACTGAAAACAGGTGAAATTATTTTGACCCCCCATCAGAGGTGTTGAAAAAATTCTGACCCCCCCCCTCAAACCCACCAGCCCCCCCCCCCCCTGTTGTTAAAAAATGATCACTTCCTTAGCGTTTTTCTCTATCAGCTGTAGGCCTAGATCTAGTATATTTTCCATTTGTTTGTTGACTGTCTTCACTCTGTGAAGCTATCCTAAATTCCTACACGGAAGGTTCACCACTTTGGACATCACCCCCTACCCCCTACCCCCCCTCCCTCCATTTTATCCCCTCCAACATTTTCCACATTTGATAATCTGCTGTCGCAAATCTGTTTGCAGGATGCAAACCCACATTTTGGCCTCACTTTGCCACCCACACCTTCAACAAAAACGCCATGTGCCTAGTTTTGTGAATGGTCGCATTGCGGTGCCACTGGTGCAGGACGCTGAGGTGGGTGTTTAGTGCTTCCCCCTGGTGACAGCTAGCCCGGACATAATCTGCCCACGTACCTACCCCACACTCGCCACGCGATGGCAGAGTGACCAGTCGGCTTTGGCAAAAAGACCAGCAGACGATATTTGAGCAGCCTTCCCGCCAAATGCAAGGCACAGGAGGGGCTCTCGAGAGAAGAGGAATATAAGAAGGCTAGAAAAGCGCGTTTCTCCACATCCTGTGTAGTTTGTTCAGTCTCCGTTAGGCGACTGGAGACGGGAAGGGGTTGCTTGTACGTGGCGTGCACTCAGCAATGAGCCTGACCTGAAAGAGGAATGATGGTTTAATATTGATGTCATGAGGAGGAGTGGGTAACTCTAACAGAAGTAGTTATACAGCGGGTTTCTGCTGTCCGTTTGCTGCATCCTGATCATGAAAATCAGCACAAGTAAGTAGATATTTGATACACCTTTCTGATTTACCTTCCACGACTGGCCCAACTCATATACCCTTTTGGCAAGATTTGTCAGACTAAAGTCGACGGCTATTTAGCTGACTGTTACAGTAGGGTAATGAATCGAATCTTGTTTCTTGTTGTTTCTTTTTGTTGTTGTTTTGTAAGGCAGGACAGAAAACTTAGGGAAAACCTTTAGATACAGTAAGCCTTTTTTTTGCGGTCCTCATTAAGATCTAAATGATCTTCCAGACCGATTTATTGAACCAGACTGCCATAGGTTTAGATTTATAATGACGCTGAGTAGGCTCCTAACTCTATTCAAATTGATATAACAACGTCATCTCCATTCAGAATCTCCCATGACCTGGAGGTTAATTCAAAACAGTTGTAAATTTACACTGTTTTGAATTAACCCCCTAGTCCTGAACGATAAACAGGCATAGGGTTTGGCCTAACTGGTGAATGTAGGCCTTTGATATGTAAGCCTAACTCCATGTGTTTGTGTCATGACATTTATTAAGTTTACATGGGATTTAAACGTTATGAAAACCGTCCATTGGGCTCTCACATACACCGTATTATTTACCGAGGACTTAGCCCATATATGTGCAATCGCCCGATCAGAGCCATTCGGGTGGTAGCGTTTTAATCAGATTAAAGGATTACCCTTTGGATTATGTTATTGACTGGTAGCATGTGTTTCTAATCTATATAGTAGCTGTGACTGAATGTAGATCTATACAGGTCTGTATTGTATTTTCTTAAAGTCAATGTTATGCCTTGGATATCTGACATAGAGTAAGTAAAAAAAAAATTTAGACTAGACCTAATAGGGGCCAATTTGATTGATCTGACTACCCAGTCTATATTAAGTCTACTGGCACCTATGTGTCTCTCCGGATGACTCTATATTAATCTAGGATTCAAAATAATTACAAGTGTGGTCATTTGGAGGGGGGTGGATTTCGAATAATTGGGAGGGGGGGGGGGTATTGTGACCCCTCCGAATATAGAAGGGAGATGGACAATTTGTCCGACACATGCATCAAAATCACCCCTCCCCCTCCCCGCCCCTGCTGTTGTTTGAAAATCCACGTCCTCCCCCGTTGTTAAAAGAACACTTCCTGAGGACATACCACAGTATACCTGCATAGAAACACCTGTGTGCCAGGTGTTCTCGTGCAGGTAGAAATGATGACATAGTTTCCAAAACAAAAGTGATAACTGGGTCATCATCTGTCAGTGTAAATTATAGTAAATCAAGGTGAGTCACCAAGAATGACAATCATATAAATTGATGGCAGGCATCTAGCTTTTTAAGAACATCATCATAATAATAAATCGTAAGAAAAAAATATATTTCTATTGTGTAAATCATGCAAGAGCAGAGCAGAGAAAGTCAACACGAAGTGGGGAATAGGTCTATATTTTATCGTTTCATTCAGATATATTCATATATACAGTGTATCTTAAAGAGGAGATATGTATGGGAGAGGCAGGCATTTTTTCTAGTAATCGTCAATATTGACTGAAATAATACAAATAGCCTATGCGCCTACCATGTGACCAGGCCCATCCATTGCTTTCCACTTGCCAGGTACAATTGCCTGGATCAATTGAGCAAAGCAGAAGCTGTATTTTACTGTGTAACAAAGAAAGTGAGATCTAAAAACACTCTCCAGTGCCAGGAATGTTCGGCAGTACATCGTAAGGAACTTCTTTGATCTATTCTGAAGTAATTTCAATATCACTGGTCCCTTAAGACTAAGATGTTTTGATATGAAATGCCCTTTATATTGCAAGTTCATTTTCCATTGTCCATAGACCTATACGCCTGTTTGAGAATGTACTGGGTATGACTTATATGCATCACAAGGCAGATGTAAATTCAAATGTAACTTCCTTCTACTAACCTAGCAGTGTCTGAGCTAAAGAAAATCAGAAACCCCTACTCCTGGCCAGTAGTTTAGGCTATCGGAACATAGACATTTCACGAATGACCTAAGTGCTATACTTGCTACAAAGATTGGAAATCCCAATTTCCCTCTTCACCGCTCGGCTTCTCATAGTGTCATACTATTGGGCTATCACTCCGAAGTGATATTGCAATGTAGCATGCAAGGCAGAGAGTATGGTGGCTCATGATCCCAGTAAACCGACCTCTGCAGCCCCAAATGTCATTAGGTCCCTACCCCATGGCCCCACCCCTGAGCCCTTCCTGCTCAGGCAAATAGGCAAAAGGGAAATCACCCTCCCTCCTTTCCCTCAAGATTATGAATTTCTATTTCCTGTTGATAGATTATTGCAAGTGTGGGTTCTTCTTGCATATAGGTTCACCAGAGTGCTTGGCTGTAACGTCATTGAGCCCATAAAGAGTGCATATATGATCTTTTCCACATGGAGTCCTATCAATCTTGATATAATTTCACTATCAAATTAACAAGTGCTAATTGTCTACGTTAATGTAAGTCATGATGTTATTCACCCAGAGCTTTAGGAAATTATATTTTGATGGAATAGCCATATGTTAGCTTATGTTGTGGTGGGCCGAGTATGAAAAGTAGTTCTCTTCATGTGACGAAGAAATTTTAAGGAGGCTAAAACGGAAGTTGGAAAGATACTAATGAAAAATGAAAAACTTGTCAGTAGGCCTATACCACTGAAATCAAAACTGCATATTGACTTGACTCTGGTGATTAATTGTATATATGGGGGCTAACATTGTTCAATAGTTCTGAAAATACAATACAATACATCGACTCCATGATACGGAAACAGGAATGAGATTTTAACCAACAGAAACGCAGAGCCTTCCTCAGAAATGCTCTCATGGATAATATAGGAGTGGGTAATAGAAAGTGAAGAGACCAGGAGAGACTCAATCTTCTATTGATCGGGAATTTAAGTGAGAAAGATGGTTGATATTCTGCAGAGGTATGTAGTGTGTCTCCAGATGATAGTGCCGATGGGATAAATCACATTTAAGACTTTGAAGTTGGGTATTGATGCAATGCCCTCAGCGCATCTAGTGATGATGGAATGGTTGTAAATGGGATTTAGCATTACACACCGTTCACCATTGAATCGGGGCCTGATATATTCAGTATAATATATATGCGTACTGCTGATTTCTTGGAGCTTTCATGTAACGCTGTGTCCTGGTAGTGCTAGAATGCACCAAATGGCTGAATATATCCTGCTGTGGGAAGGCTTTTTAGCACATTCCTAATCAAACTGATGTTTATAGATGTGTCTAAAGTGCACTTGGTAAATCCACCAAAGCCAGACTGAAAGGAAGAAGTCTGACGGTTGGGTATCTGTCCTGCCATTCGGTTAAATATATTTTCGTGTGGTGAATTGGCGTCCGTCATTTTGTCACTGGTTTATTCTCCTCCAGAAAATCCAGGCCTAGTCGCAGGTCCTTGGAGTATAATTCGGCACTGCACAAATGGAGTTCTCTTTGAAAAGATCAGCTAGCAGACAATGTCATACTACAAAGTGGTCTAACCAAATGGTACATGTATGAGGCACAGAGTGGATTCTGATCTGGGTAAACCTGGATATCTAGCCAAATGTCAGTGGCCCGTGCTCTATTGCCCCAGATCCCTCTTTCTTTCCTGCTCTGAAAATAAGATGTACACTGATGTATGAGGAACAGATATCATCCTCTCCTTTTTTCCTCCGGATCATGGGTTTCTTTTTAGTTTTGGTTGACCATTACCTGGAAAGGATGTCACCTGTGTGGTCACATCTTGTCTCCAGGTTATGATTAGATATCATTTGAGGGAGAATATGTCACTTATCATCGAGTCTTCTGATGAAATTTACAGACATAACTCTGGCAGATCATCTGTGTTAATATGACGTATAATGTGATTTATAGAGAGCTGGAGGAAATGGCATTTTGATGGAATAATGATCAGAGAGCTCTCTTGTGAATAAAATATAAGGTTTCAAAGAAGTTTACTACCGATAGAGGAGATCTATGGTGACTGTGGTGATGATGGATTAGCGTCTGAATGTAACATGAGAGATATCAATATGGTGGAAGTATAGTGACATTAGCATTTAGGGAGGTATGGAAAGTGTAAATAAAGAACATGTAGAGACGCAACAAAAAGGAAGGCTACATATAATAAAGAAAACAATCTAATAACTTAGGGCTGTATATAGTTGCACCTTGACGAAAGATTTTTTTTAGGAATCTATTCTTTGTGGAATTTAATTAAATAGCCACCAGACGAGTTCTGGCCCTTCAGGGCTTTTAAGGGATTTTGCTTTCTGTTAATGTTGCATCAATGGATTTTTTTATGCACAGAGATCGAGGTTATCACTGTCCTCATTGGTTTTCCTCTCCGGACTCTTTTTAAAGGAAGGGCCTGTTTTCAGTCGTATCACACCTGTGTCCCGTCTGCATTTCATACTATTTCTTGTAGCAAGAATACCTTTTCAATGTAATTACTTCATTTCCACAAGGAAGATTTTTAACACAAATGTGGAACTAAAGGTAGAATTTAAACGGAAGGCCGAGCTCCTGCCTGGAAGATTAACAGAAGAGTGAGCAATCTTGAGACAAAAGCGATATAGAAAAAGGAACGGAGAGTGTGGATAAAAATGAGACTTCATCATCTCTTGATCTGGATATAAGTAGGAAGGACAACTGACAGGACTGAATGGACAAATCGTATTTATGACTGTAGGGATGAATAGTGAAATAATGTCATTAGAAACTTAAATGATGATTGAATAGATCTAAAATGTGATGTATCTATTCGTGGCATACTTTGTACAGGGTGTCATATCTATTTTACCCTGGACAAAGCCCCAGGCTATTTAGATTGGGTCCACTCGTATATCATGTGGTCATATGGTTCATATAATATTATGGTCGACATTTGCCAGAATGGCGCACCCAAAGCTGTTACTTTGTTTACTGTTCTTATTTATATGAATGTATCTGGTTTTGTGTGCATCTCAATTTCTTAGTGAGTTGTTTATTCCTACATCAGTCCATAAATTAGATGATTATACTTTTACACTACGCACGTATCAGACTTAGGCTTCATATTTCAAATTCGTTTAGGGTTTTACTTGATAATTCTTGGTTTAAAGCCATAACAGGATAATGATTCCAAAGAAACATTTCCTTTACTTAAAAACAAGGGGTCATTATATGGACCTACATGTAGGCCTATTTGCTATAGAATCCTCCCTTTCAGGACCTCCAGAAGAAGTTAATTTGGTTTACTTAGTCCCATATAATGCTACCAGTGAGCTTTCTCCTCCTGTACTGCCTACCCACTGAAATTGGTCATGTTTGGACCAGAAGGACCGAGTTTATCATAACGCCGTTTGTAACTGATACTAGGAATGCCTCAGCTGAAAATAATCAGATAATCTCCTCTTCATATCCTATTGCAGATATGTGACATTAAACGAATGACCTTCGTGTAAGAAATCTCTATGAAGATTGCAGTTCCCAATTTCCTTTTTTTATCAATGAACCGGTCATAGTGCCACCTGAATGGACAGTAGTATTATCACCTAGCATGCAAGATAGCCGGTATGGTGGTTTCTGATCTGCATAAACCCAGCTCTCCATCCCCAAATGTCATTAGGATCCTACCCCGTGACCGATGCCCTTCCACCCCGGGCCTTTCTCCCTTCACCATTCCAGATCAGACAAATAGCAAAAGGGAAATCACCCTTCCTGCTCTCCCTCTGGATTATGGATTTCTATTTCCTGTTTGGTTGGCCATTGCATCCATGGGCTGTACTTGAAGCAAATCTCACCAGAGGACCTTGCTATGATCACATTGAACTCAGGGCTGCCAATTGATATAAGTGGTGATCGTTTCACAGGAAAAGCAGGCAATATTTAAGGTGGGCATTTGTCGCTTATCATCTAATTTTCCAATTGGATTAGGGCGTATTAATTTGGTATATCATCTCTGCAACTGTAGTGGGAAAAGAAGTCCAGTCATAATACTGGATGCACCTAGGACAAATTGCAAATTTTATCTCCCATGGTTTTTCAGGTTCCTTATATGTACCCAAACATCATACAAACTATCAAACCAAATCCATTGAGGGGCAAAAATGAGACCCCCTCCATTTTGGGGGGTCTGTCAAATTTTAGACCCAAATTTATAGTTTTCATAAGACATACGCTAAAAAACTCATATAATTAATTCTTTTTGATTAACAGTATTATAGATACACTCATTGTATGTTAGTAAGTTGATTTCTACTACACAAAGTATTTTTACCCTTTATATGAAAAGGCATTGGTTCGTTGCTGGTCCCTGCCCCATTAAGATAAGCTTGAGTGCTTGCCAGGAACAGATAAACCAAAAGAGGCTACATCAAAATATGTACTTTTTTCAAAGGTAACTCGATTCTTTTCTTTAAATTCGCTCAAACAAATATGTGAAGGTATCCATATATTAAAAGAGCCACCTTTCATCTAACCAATTCTAAGATTATAAATGTATTTGGGAGAAAAGTTACAAATAACATGCATACCCTCACAAGAGTGCTTGACAACCTTGCCTAAAGATTTAAAAAAAAGTCCGCCATTGTTTTTTTTTTCTGCCAACATTACATTAAAATAACATATCTGTATATGAATGGTGGTTACTTACAGCATTTATCCAAAGTACACATCTGTATCCCATAGATTTATCAAATTTGTATTCAATTAAATTAATATTACTGAGTTCTTTGACAGTGAACATCTCAATCGACGAGCCACATTTTGTTGAACGCCACAGGTCAAGGCCATGTTGCTATAGTGACCAAAATATGGGGCAGTGAGAGGCTGCAGTGAGTGAGACGTTTCCCGCACAGATAGCTCACGGCCATAGGACTGGAGTGGCTGGGGGAGGGGTAGTTTGGATATGGAAGGGTAGGTTGGATGTGGGAGGGGGGGAAGGGGTAATAATCTTCCAGCCAGTCCATGGCCTACCTAGGCCTACCTTACATTATGAAGGTAGGCTAATGCCCCAAACTCTAGTGGCGAAACCACTAGTATGTATCTATGAAAGCAGTATGTAACATTTGAAATACCGATAAACATTGTATTGCAATATCACTTTCTGTTCTGTTTGATGTGCTTGACAATTAAGCAGCATATGCGCCATAGTTCCCAAAATGGTGGCTTTATTTTGACATATATTTTGGGTTGGGAAATTATGGTTCATATTATATTTAATGATTTCTCTGTTTGTTTATTATGTATGCTATGAGGCAATCAAATTAATTGTCTAGCGCCATGATGTATGGCATATACAGCAAACTGTTTCTTTTACTCCTTCTTTGTACTTGTCCAGTAGAGAGAATATGAAAGGCCAATAATACTATTGTTTGACATAATTTAAATGAATTAAAACCAGTAGCCTTGAGCACTTTGATGTATGCTCTCCCCATTTAAGTCATCACTGCTTACCCTTATCTTATTATTTGTATTGACTTTAGGAGCTGGTCGACAGCCTCCTCTTGTATTTGTTCATTTACAGCAAGTCTATGTTCTCTGCTTTCAGTTATCTAGGTGAGAAGACCATGTTTTTCGTGAGAACTGCAATAAAAATTATCAAATGTCAAACTCAATTAAGTCACAGATCACTCAATCAATTAAACAAGATTTAGCAGAGATCATGGATCTAGATTTCACAGAGCCACTGCTGGTACAACGAGTGAAAACATCAACTCTGCTGATTGATATTAATGATTTTCAGAAATATACAAATAGTTCTGACAGCTGACAATTCAAGTTTGTGTGTTATTGGGGGGTCATGCATACTTCCCAACCATACCTTGAGTAAATGGCACCCCTTCGTGTAAAATCTCTTATGGGTGCTTCAAATATGAACAAGCTATTGCTATCTGCGATAGATACAGTACAGGTGGTACTGTAGTAGGCCTAGCACAAAGCATCTAAAACATGGAAACTACCATTTAAAACATGATGCCAATCTCCATTTGCACACCATAATTTGGGTTGGTGTTTGAAATCTTCCATACAGGGTGATCCTTCCTTCATCCAACAGGATAGAAATGTAGAAGATTAAAATAGATTAGACCAGACCCTGTTATTCTCTGATATGATCTATAGGGGACTCCTTTGTCATGGCATTGTTTCCATAATAAAACATTCCCAAGCCCTATTTCACATATCTAAATACCTCCATGGCCCTATTTACAGGAGTTGAAGGTGAGGATGAAAGTCACAGACAACATATATCAGACATTATTTCTACATCTAGGACTTTTCTCATAAGGCACCAGATTATGTGTCATTATGTTACTTCTTTTTTTAGGGGGGGGGGTGAGGAGTGTATTGTATAGTTTGGACTGAGGGTATTTATCCTTAGATGGCACCAGAATTCAGCCTCAAGAATTTCAAAATTTTCCCTAGACCCCTATCTTGCATTAGAATTGCAACTGAGACACATGATGATTTACTTTTAATGGCAAAGTTCAATAAATATCAGAATGTACTGTTTGCAGTATTGAATTTCATGTTGTGTTTGTTTTTGAGGGGGAAGGGTGGAAAAGATGTACCAGAATGCATCAGAATACACCATGTCCTGTCTTGGATTTCAAAACTTTATTGGGGACCCAAATCTTAATACAGACATTTAATTTTATATGGTGTACAGTAATGCACCAGGATGGACTCAAGGCTTTCTGTGTATGGGGGTATGCATAATATTTTTTTATGTCTCCTATCCCTGTTCAATTAGAATGCATCAGAATGCATCATTTCAAGTCTAAACCCTCAAAGTTTTCTTGGGGGTGGGGATGCCCCTGATCTGCTACTGATTAGTCCAGAAGAGTAAAGGAAAAATCTGATCTAAACAATTTCACACTTAGTTCTTCTTATAAGGCCTGCACTTTTGTAATCTAATGACATTTTTGCTGTTTTAGAGACATTTGTTGGGATCTTGAACTTTGCCAAGGTCACAAAATCCTTTAGGCCAGATAATATGTGGTATAATTAATATAGAATGCCAAAGAAAGGTTCCTGTAAAGGAAATTCCCTCATTATTCACTTATAGGGTTTTCTTCTTCAATTATAAATATATGCTAAATTTTGATAGATTCATTACAATTTACTATATTTTGTGCATTTTAGAAAGACATACCATATGTATGTCTTGGATGTGTTATATCATCTAAATTCACATATGTCTTGTCAGTGGAAGAATTACAACAATGCAAATATAGAATTATGTGCTGTTTTCTAGGTTTGACCTTTTAGAATATGACCTTGACCTCAAACAACTCAAACTCAAGTGTTCCAAATTGTGATTTATATATAAAAGAATCTATATCTCATATTATAGCAAAGCACTGGCTACAGAATTTATGGATTCGTTCAAAAATGTATGTGACACAACCACTTCAATATTTATAGCAATTCTTGACCTTTGAACTTGAATTTTACCCTCTGGCCCTCGCTGGATTTTGTTTGATATTTGTGACCCATCCTGACAAAATGGTTCGGAAGTCGCACATAGGAAATGTTTAGATATTGCCATATTCATTTACAGCTCATCAAGAGCTATCATTTGGTATATAACACTTGCATATATGAACCAGGCTGCCCTCTGTGAATCTTCTAGCAGTAAAGGTAGTCGGATTGATTAATAATAGATTAAACTGAGATAATCAACATATTAAAGATATAATAAATTATAAATGCTATATAATTCCTATGTAATTCTCTACAACCACAAAACCTATAGCTATGTCTTTCAGGCTTTTGGGGCTTATTTTCACTTTAGGAAGCAAGGACTCTAAAAGATATCTATCCATAATATAGAAAAATGCTAAAATATCAATTTTGAAAAATTTGATATTTTTTACACTATCCAACTTGAAAAGGCTATATCTAGGCCCCTAAATGTGCGACTTCAGTACCAATTTGTAAGGATGGGTCACATTTAGTATGATGTTGTAGGCATATCAGTGAGTAGTAATTAGCAATTACTCCAGGGTCCAGGCCCTTTTGGTGTCCAGTTTACTGGACTAAAGGTGGTTTATGGTGGCCCGGAGGAAATGGTGTTTTGATGAAACAATGATTCAGTAAGCCTTCTCCCGAATAACCCACTAGGATTATGAGAAGTTTATTACCAATACAGGAGCTCTGTTTTTTTGGGGTTTTTTTGACGTGTTTATTTGGTGATAATGAATAGTTACATTCATTTAAACATGACCTTTTTTGACTGTATAAGTATATATACTCAAAAATAAATCTATTATGACCAGTGTCTTAGACACATATTTACAAGAGCTAATAAATGCGGGACTGACTCTGACTTCAAGAAACCCAAAAACATGGTAGCCACAGTATTTTTTTAATGTTTCATATCACCCATTAATGTACAAAAAATGTGATACTTATATAGTAAGACAGACATAGAAAAGATAAGAAAACATGGAACATGCAATATAGACAGATAAAATATGTTGTCAGTACTGTATTATAGTTCACGGATGGCGCTGTATCTACACCTATCCAGGCATTAATTGTAACCTTTTTTCAATCCCTCACAAAATTGGGGATTTTCGTTAATTCAGCGTTAAACTTGACCTTGGTGGTTGCCCTCTGTATATTTGCAGGCAGTACATTCCACAGAACCACACTCCTATTATATGGTGACCTTTTATAATGCCTAGCTATTTTCCTTGGTAAGGGAAATACAATTTTGTCAGTTGATCTAGTATTATATCTCTGATCGACATGATCATCATTGATTAATTTTGATTTATTATACATCATGGACAGCAACAGTAAGTCAAATTGTCTTTCTAACAATTCAACCTTACAGATTAAATTTCATGTAATTCTTTGACATGATATTTAACAACATTACATTTCAAACAAATGCGTAAAGCTCTATTTTGCAACCTTTGTAATTGTTTCATACCTTCTTCATTACAACCGCTTGTAATATAGCAACAGTACTCTAATATAGGCCTAATTTTCTTAGTATAGATCAATATGGCATAATTATGGGTCAAACATTTCCTCAGCTTAGCTAATCTAAATAATTTATTACATACATTCTTCTTAAGAATTTTTAATTGCTTATCAAAAGTCAGGCCTCTGTCTAAATAAACACCCAAGTAGGGAAAGACATCCACAGTTGTTGCAATAACATTGCAAAATTCTATCTTACTGTCTGGACATCTTTTAATTGTATGAGAACTGCAAAACCACATAAATTCAGTTTTACGAGGGTTAATAGTCAACCTATTACTATGGACCCATTGTTTAAAAATAGACACCTCATTATCTAGAAGAGAGTTAACCAAATCAGGTGACTTATCAGCATAGTATATGACAATGTCATCAGCATATAATTTAATTCTAGCTTTATTAAGGATATTAACAACATCGTTGATATATAATACAAACAAGAGGGGGCCTAACACAGACCCCTGTGGTACTCCATAGTTACTTTTCTTTCAGATGAAATATTATTTCCATAACTAACCCTTTGTAATCTATTTCCAAGATAGCTCTGGAACCAGCTGTAGTTATTTTTATTTAATTTCAATTTTTTATCCAGTAATATACTGTGTACAACACTGTCAAACGCTTTAGTGAAATCAACAAACAATGCTCCAGTTATAAGTCCCTCATTCCAATTATAAAAAAAATCATTCACCAAATCAAAAGTTGCATCCCCAGTCCCAGGGCCCTTCTTGTAACCATACTGTAAATCACTGAAATTTCCACTATCTACCATAATTTCAGATAAATGAGAATACATAACCTTTTCAATGATCTTTGATGGTAAAGGCAGGAGTGATATTGGTCACCAGTTTTTGACCCTGGATAAATCACCATCTTTAGGTATTTCTTTGACCTGGGCATGAGCCCACTTATGAGGGAAAACTCCACTACTGAAACTTAATTGACATATATGAGTAAAATCTTCAATTCTTGTTTTTTATAGCACACATGAGAATATTCCCCCTTAAGCCATCAATTCCTGAAGATTTGTTTTTATCAATCTCTTCCAAGGCCAGAATAATATTCCATTTATTGATTTCTAGATCATTTAAGCAGTCCACAGGATAATCCTGTAGACTGGGTAGCACATTGTCTGCCTCAAGTTGAGTCTCATCAAACAATGTTGCTATGAAGCACATTGCCAATAGTACTAAAATACATTTACATAATCGCAAGCATCTTTAAAATGGATTTTATCATTTGTTAAATGATGTACCATATCAGGATAGACCACACCTTTTTTTACAATTAAATAAGTAGTTAATATTTTTCCAAAATCTATGCGGATTATTGATACTCTCATCCAATTCCCTAATAACTCCATCCCATTGGTTCAACATTATTTTACTCTGAATGCGTCTTCTGCAATTCTTGCAGTTTTCTGTTCAGGAAGCTTATACACACTGTACAATTTTAACCAGCTTTCTATTTCAAAAACCAGATCAATAACTTCATCATCAATCCAGTCACACTTTGATTGTTTGATCTTACGCTCAATGTATGGGTGATGCTTATCAAGATACATTGTTATGGGTAATAAAAATAGGTCCCATAATTTATTTACATCATAACTAGAATTTTTGAATAGTTTCCAATCACAAGAATTAAGAAATTCCATAAATTTAGTAGTATCAAAGCCACGATAATCCCTCCCCTTGTACACAGCTTGTGTGTATTCAAAGTTATCATGACCTTTACAAGCAATAACAGGGAGATGATCAGATAATAGTGCCCTGACAGGACCCGATAAAGTAACATTTAGACAGTTTGTTACAATATTATCGATACATGTGCCACTGAAGGGCGCGTCATTTCAAGAATTAGGATTTTCCAGCCTAAGTCCTTACACATATTACAAAAATTTTCACATCCATCATCAATTTCATCATGCATATTCAAGTTAATATCACCTAAAACCCATGTCTCATGCCTGCCTTGATTTCCATCAAATTCATATGCTGCAACTTTACGTATCATTTTGTGACACTTTAATTGGTATCCTATAAATAGGTAAAGTCAGCATGTCTTTTTTACCAGGCAATCTCAATAATCCAGCAATACTTTCATATTCAACTGTTGTTTCAGTGAATTTATCAATTATACTAAAGTATTTAACTAGACCATCCCTCAAACTTATGGCAACACCACCAGCATTTTTCCCCTCTCTATCATTACGATATAATGTCCTTTCAGGATGGTCCACCATTTCAGACAACAATCCTGGTTTAAGCCATGTCTCACATAAGCATATTACATCACTTTTCTCCCAGTAATTTATAAACTTGTTATCTTCAAAACAGTGGCAATTAATTGATGTCAGCATCAGTCCCTTGGCAGAAAATAGATCCATAATTTTAACTACCATGATCAATCATGGTTATAATCAACCAAGACATAAGCCTATATACAAAAATGTCTACACAGCAAATAATACAAACTAAATTGTCAATAATAAAATTAACATTATTTGACATCCAAACTTCAAGTTCAGCCTCAAAGACACACTTATAAAGAAATATATACTGATATACAAGTTATGAACCCATGTCACAATTGAGCACTGGAACATGGTGTGTACCTGAGCAACTCTACTTCTAAATTTCGAGTTCCTTGCTACAGGCTAATAACACACAGTGACTGATTTAAAAGCTTAGTTTTGAGTATAATATTAGAGGTATCGCAGGGTCAATGGAGATTTACCAAAGTGTTTATAACACAATATTGCGAAAGACAGAGATATCCAAAAGTATATCATTTCTGCAATAGAAAATTCAAAAGAAATTGATTTAATAAGCAACATGTGAATATACCACGGTGAATTGCATAATATACTCAATTACAGACATATAGACATTATATAACTCGTTAGTACTTTGTTACATAAATAGGATGTCAATTATATCCCACATGGTCCCCACATGAATTTGGCGACGGTAGATCAGGGTCTGCGTGAGTGTAACATGGGAGGGGTGATTTTCCGCAAATCTTTTTTTGTGATTTAGAGTACTGGTAACATTTCCACCTTGTCAATATGCTGGATAGCAGATGTTTCTGTACCATTAATTTTTCAACTAGTGGGACACTGATACCATCTCTGGACCTAGACTAGGCCTATAGCCCAATATTTTATTGTGTTCATAATATAATTGAACAGTATGACTACCAATTTCACCCAACATAAAACAACGTAACACTTCTTATTTGTTCAAGGGTATTACATGTGTAGGGGCATGGTTTAGTATTACCGTCTATGGCTTACGAGTTGACTACTTTCCGAGCAGAGTATCCTTTTGGGTTGGGGCTGGTCACGTCTGGCTGATGGTGGCAGCACTGTCCCCCAGGCTTCCTGGCTTAAGCATGAGGGGTCGCCACCCAACCCCTGTGGCTATATAATAGTCGGGTCAGAAGCTAGAGAGACAGAATCCACCCGGATTCTGCACAAACACCTTAAGATCTCCTTGACTCCGAAACCTTACCTGGTAGTCATAAATCAGAACTATACGAACAGTGATACACCCACTCGGAATACCTTTAGTTTCCTGTACATTAGGACATTGAATAAAACTTGTTGTTGCCTTCTAAACTGGACATGCATGATCCTTTCCGAACAAGTAGCCAACCAATCTGAGATCGAACCATTACACATGTATATAACATGCTTCTTTCCCCAGCCTATATAATATACGGTTAATGCACTGTGTGATACACATGTGCATCATAGGAAGCAGACTACACACTTTGTCCCTTGTCTATACCCACATCCGCCTATACAGTTAGTGGTCAGTCGGGAATAGTTTTGAGAAGATCGCAGATAACAGATAAGTTAAGGGTCCAATTGAGGCCTCCTACTTCTGACCGCTGGTTTACAAATCTCTCTATTTTTCTTAAATCAGTTATTTCTTTTACTAAAATGGCTGTATTTTTTCTAAACATCCCCTGGTTTGAAAATTCCTGATTTATTTCCGATTTTGCTGTTCATTTTTCTTCTAATCTTTCAATGATTTTGTGATTTTGAGAAATGTCCCTCTCATTTTCTATGGCCCAGATGTTTAGAGCCCCACTGTCCCTGCTCACATCACCCTCCCGTCTGGGGAGGTTTCAGAAACGACTGACTGTATACATTAGATGCTGATTGTGGCTGGTAATGGCAGGGGGATTATCTACCATCTACCTGTCACCTAATGATACCTCCATCCTGATGGGTAAAGCTATATAGGAATACAAAAAAGATGTGCCATGAGTGCCCTACCTGTTTCTTAGAAGTTACTGAATACATATTTTACACCTATAGCTAGCCCTAAAGTTGTGCAAAGCAGTACACAAAGAATAAGATATTATGGTTAAGTGTTGCTACATTGTATATCAAGTGGTACCTTGTCCAGAGTCCATTATTCATAAAAGTGACTTGTGCTACTATATTGGATTGTCCTACATTTATCCCACTGCCAATTGCCAATGAATATTGATAGTGTCTGTTCACCAACTGATAAGTATACTCTGACGATACAGACACACATGCATATAACAGTATGTCAGAGATAACAGAGTGGTGATAGTATATCATGTCTGGATGAACCAGGTCAAATAAGATACAAGGAATCAGCTCTGGAGAGGGTTGTTGAGTGTGATATCAAACCATATCACGTTCTGCTACCCCCATAACCTGGTCAAGTCTAGAGTAGTCTGGGACAAGGAGAGACAGTGCGTGGTTAACCAGTAGCCAGATGTAATACTGACATGAAAAGGCACAAGATGCAGAAGGCAGATCGACCCTGGCAAATTTTAGGTATGTAGGCCTATCTGATTGTATATATTACTCTGCTTATCAATTTGATACAAGTTCTATGGCATAGGTACTTGCTCATTACTGTAACACTGTAGGATAATATGTAAGACTAGTTCTTTGGCATTCTTTTTTCTCTTGTCTATAACAGCATAAAATCCAGTGAATCCAGCTCCCCTCTGTCCAAGAGTCACATAGGCTTTCAGAAAGACGTCAAAGCACATTATGACTTTCCACCACATAATGAAAAAATAGAGCATTCATCTGTCTCTTTTTGTGTGTTCACTTATATGTGAGGATGCACATTATACGCGAGGTATCATGGTACATATACATGTATTCAATTAAAAGAAAAAGATAAGACCGTTGAGACCTTTCCCCTGAAATGATAACAGATGTAATCAGAGGAAGACCGACCTCAATCAGGTCAGTGCATGTCCTTCACCACACAGGGATCCAGTCAGGAATGCGCAAGTAAAAACTGTCAGAGATGTCCAGTGTATTGGTTGCTCATCTATAGATGTATTAAGTTTCCTGAAAGTTTCCAGGCGTCCCATGTATATATTTCTACCCATCTTGCCCTTTCTCTTAATTAAAATAGTGAGTATGTCCACCACCGAATTGACCATATCAATTAAGTTTGCATGTTCATTTTTCTATTTACATTATATATATTCAATTCTTTACTGTTTTGTCCATGCTCTCTTGCCACTTTCCTTCACCTTCGCTTCCTCACCATGCCAACTTCCTGTCATTATGATCCAATAGATATCATCAACACAGTTTAATGCCCTTAGACAAACACTTACATTGTATTTGTAGTTATGACACGACCTCTGTGATTTTGTGTGCTTTTTCTGAATATTCCCATTCTGATACCTGTTGATATTGCAGGTCTTGGGAGTGCTGATATCCTGGATATCAGCACTCGTAGGAGTGCCGATATCCAGGATATCAGCACTCCTTGTCCATGTCACATGTCACATGTTAAAACCCACAAAATTTTCATGGCCAGGGTAGGGGTCGAACCTGCAGTCTCAGATCCCAAATCCAACTCCCTATGCACTGCTCCACAGGGACTGACGAGAAGTGGTTGGTTATAACCAGGTCTTGATATGATACAAAGCCTGGGGAGGTCACTCACATATAACGACTATACATTCAATGTGTGAAAATCCCAAGCAGTCTGGGTTGTGACCCCCCCTGCTTTGTCGCTACTGCTCGCATAACGGCTGGCTGTCTGCTGCCATAACCACGAGATGCATTCAAAACAAGCCAAGCTGAAACGGGTGCCGAGGTGTGCGGCCCCGTGGTCTAGTGGTTAGCGTATTGCGCTCAGCCGTTAGAGGTAGGCGGGACGAGTCCCGGTCCAGGCAAATCTTTTTTTTTTGACTGACCCATAGCTACATACCATATTTCCCCGTTTATACGCCCAGGCTTGTATTAGTACTGTCTACTACCTAAACCTCCTTACTAAGTGGCAAATTGACCAGGCCTTAACACGAGGATATATGGTACTGCGGGACGCATTCAGACCAAACCAACGGCTGCCGGGCGTCAAGCTGTGTGTACCGGTCGTGTACACACACTATGGCAGGCTTCGAGTCCCGGGGAAGGGTTTTGTTTTCAACTTGTTTTTATTGATATTCTATTGATTATTTATTGATTTTTTATTGATTAATCGTGTAATAAAGACAGTAAGGACATTACTCTCTTACTATATCTGCCCATGCACAGCTATTATCCAGAGCTGGTTAGGGTAGGTTAACCTAAAGATGACCACATACCTTGAGTCAATCACCTACCACCTTGTTTTTCTCACATTTACATCTACTGTATGGGGCTGTACCTCTAATATTCCTGAAATAGAGGTGATATAGTATCCCATGCCATGGACTGGCCACCTATGATATGTTGAGTAGTTATCATTGTATAACAATACACCAAAGTACTCATGTTTGACTGGTTGTTAAATGCCCAACTGGCCATTTCTCCAGAAATCTTTAACTTTGGTTGCAGATTCTGAACATTGAGATTGTTCACATGTAACAAATATTGATTCTAGACATAGATATATATCATAAGTAAATGATGACGTAAACAAAATTAATGTTCAGAAATGTTAAATACTTTCAGTTTAGGACTCATTTTCCCAGGCATGCCAATTTGACCATGAGATGACCACCATTTCACCTTGAGTTGACCACCACTCACAGAGAGAGTTATGCATTTAATTGAGTAAAAACCACTGATTATGTAGGATTACATCAAAAGATTCATATCCATAATATCTTGGGACATTGCATTCTCTAGATGATATCTCTATGCATGGGTTTCAAACTTTGCTGTTTTCCTATTATGAGAACTATGCAAAGGAACCATATGACATAAAGAACATAAATACTAAGTCAACCACTGTTGTGGATATTGATAGATAATCATAAAACAAAGCCTTTTTAATGCAGGGCTAGGATTATTACCTCTAATTGGATGGGAATGGCAACTACGATGAACATAATCTTTACTGAAATATCCCTTCCAATTTAGCTGCTGAAAAACAAATATTTTCATTACAAAACAGCATCATCAACAGTAACATTATATTGTATATTTATGTAAAACACTTATTCTTTTTTTAAATTATGGCTTAATGAAAATGGCCCCATTCAAAGGTTGTGTATCAAGTGGTCATCTCAAGGTGCAAAGTGGGCATCTCAAGGTGAAAATGAACTAAATGGAATGTTCTTAGTAAGGGTGATAAACTAGATATATATTATACACATGGACTTTCAAGATATAGCAGGTAAAAAGCCTAAACAATTATCTTTCATTCAGTGCCTTTTGGAAGTCTGAGGACCTAAAACTCTCAGAGATATTACCCACTACAAATCCCTCATTGAAGGCCTGCACAGGAACAATCTACCCTACAGTAATAACTCTCGTGGACAGATGTTGCTATTATGAGCTGGATGTGTCGTTTATTGGCCACTAGCTGGTCTGGAGCTGGTTCTGACGACACACACTGATAAGAACTGATAAGACGGGACCAGCATGTCCCTGGAAGTGGGTGTTAACCAGGGACAAGGTACCCAACATGATACGTCTTATCTGTGGTTTTTAGCTCAACCAGCGAAATTCAAGATGGTGGCTCCACTAGGCCTCCATACTGAGTCCTATAGTGACACTTATATTATAAAAGCATTCTTGTTGTTGTATCTAGGCGTGCTGTTTCAGTAATATTTGACATGTATTACAGGGGGTACAATATTGTTATTACGAGATATACATGCCTTCTGTGGCAGAAAATATACTTTCTGTGATTGTGAATGGGTATGTTATAAGAGTAACACTAGTAGATCATATTCCCGTGATTAAATGCATTGTCTTCACAGTCAAACTGTCACATAGCAGTCTATGTCCTAAGCCTACAGTTCACCCACCTAACCTGTGCACACACAGTCACATTAAGCAGCCTGATTTTTGCTGATTGCAGCAGCTGGGGCTGACTGTTGGTACCCGGCGGTCACCAATCAGCGTAACATGGGTACCTGCCGGGAATAGGCCTGCAGGAGATATTCACACCACACCTTTCTGGTGATTGGTCCACCTGTGTGTTGATGGGTGTGACAGGTTGGGTTGTGGGTGGTGGGGGTAGATTCAGATCACACCTCTCCTGATAAAGGTTCGGCTGTTTGTAAGTGGGAAGTGAGAGTGAGGGAAAGGGGAATTCAAATTACACCTCATGCACTTGGTGAAAGGTTCACCTGTTTTTAAGTGGGAGGTGAGAGTGAGGGAAAGGGGAATTCACATCACACCTCACATGGTGAGAAGTTCACCTGTTTGTAGGTGGGAGGTGAGAGTGTGGGGAAGGGGAATTCACATCACACCTCATGCACCTGGTGAACGGTTCACATGTTTTTAAGTGGGAGGTGAAAGTATGTGAAAGGGGAATTCACATCACACCTCATCTAGTGAAAGGTTCGCCTCTGTCTATGAGTAGGAGTTGACAGGGTGGGGGAGTGATAATTCATGCCGCAACTCAGACAGTGATTTTTTCACCCCTGTCATTGTGTAGGATATGGCTCAACAGAAATGGGGTACGGGGGTTCCCACCACAGCTCACTTGGTGATTATCATTCACCTATCTGTGGGCAGGAGGTGACAGTAACCCCCCCCCCCCCAAAAAAAAAAAACAAAAAAAAAACACACACACACAAATATAAAATAAATAATAATGATGAATAGCAACAATTTAGAAAGCATCGTTATATCCCAGGTAGCACGGCTACATTGGGCCAAAGTCCGCTTATATTGGGCCAATATCGGCTTATATTGGGCCAATATCGGCTTATATTGGGCTAAGCATGGACAAGCATGGCCCAATGCTCCATTGCTGATTGGGATGGCATTACTTCGTTCTTTGAGGAACAAACCCTTCACTAGATGTGTGCTGACCCTGTTTGTATCTGCTTCAAAGGGGACTCTTTAATCAAGCTTGTTGGAAATATTAGCATCATTTAAAGTTGAATCATCACTTCACAAACAAAAATGATGCAAACCTAAGTGAAATCACATGTTAGTTCTGGAAAACATAATGAGGAAAGTGAAAACAGTGAATTTAATAGCAGAGGAATCCCTAAATGTCAATGGATTTTTTTTTTTTTGAAAACTGAAATATATATGAATCAGAAGGCGAAGTATAGAATTCTGTGTTTCCGTTGCCAGAGAACCCAGCATCAACAGGCAAGGGGTAGGCAGCCCTACCACTAGCCAATTCTATAAAGTGCACTAGGCTTCATTGATTACACTGTAAAAAAATAACTGTTGAATCTTCTAGTAGTCACTACCAGGGAACTTCGTAAAACTGAACAATGGCCCACCATAATTGAAAAACACTGAAGCAGCGTAGTTTTTACAAGAAGCCCAAGGTGGCAGTATGGTGGTACACATATGTAAAAGGAATCTCTCTGAAAATAATGATGGATCTCTGGCTACTTTGGGACGAGGAATGCACCATTATTTCGACAACATTTTTTGAGCCGCACCTCATAGGGCCTTATATTTGAGGTAATATGATAATGGGACATTGTTGGATAATTTTATACCGTATCTCTATGTTATTCAAACATCTATTGAAACACCCAAAAATATCTAGAATTGGGATTTAGTTTTATTCATTTAATAGACATGGATCTTTTTAATGACAGGTCTTTGAAAGGGGTAAGGTTAAGAATATTCTCAGTCAAAGACTAGCTTCCTAATGCAGTAGTTTCTAAGACTGGTACATGCAGTAACCCATCCTTCACCTCCAACCCCATATCTTGAGCTGACTGTGGCCTCGTCTCCTGTCTAGAGGTAATTGAGTCTAATCCCAGCCATCAGCAGACCCCCTCCCTCCATCTCCTGCTCTGATTTCCCTCATTGGAGAAAAGCCTTTCCTGTTTTTTCCACCAGTTAGCCTCCACAGGAAACTGACTGGAGACTGCATCCAGGGAATCATTGGGGGGGATCTCTGTGTATCTAACTCATGTCTTATGCCCCATCCCGTCTTAAATTGTAAGGAGTGGTTCAATTAAGAAATTGGGAAGCTGGTGTAAAGTTTTCGGTCAAACTTTGTTATGAATAGTTGAATTTCCTCTTCCTTATAGTTTGGTAGAGAATTGTCCCGGAAGCATGCAACCTAGAAATGCGATGCCTAAGATATTATAATTCCAACTTCTGTCTGTGAGAGTGCACTCATCTGATAATAAACTAACATACTTGTGATAGAGAATCAATTTTAAATGTGATAGTGACAGGCCTGTGTTTGACCCCTGCTCACCCCCCCCCCCCCTGCCGCTGGCTCCTAATTTCACTTTCACAGTTTATGTATGAAAGTATATAGATATTCCTCTTAGTCTGCCTTTTAGTCTGCCTGGTTGTTTTCCTATGCCAATACGTCTCCTCTAAGGCTCCTTATCTCCGCATCTCCGCATCTACCCACCCCGGCCTTGTAACCCGCTGCCTGCCGGGGGCCTGGATTGAGACCATTCGCAGGTCTGTTAACTCTCCTCTTGCTTTCCTATCTCTTTTCTTGTATCCTGATTTCCTGTCTATATCCTGTTTGCCTTCGTTCCTGTTGCCTTTCTGTCATCCTCCCTAACTGCCCTTCCAGTTCCTGCCCTCCTGCACTTTCCGATTCGTTCTCCAACTATTTCTAGCATTTCTCATTCCTGTATCACCCCATCACAGCGGTCTTTAAGCCTGTGCCTTGACCTTGACCCTGGGACTGATGGCTTGGGCTTGGCGGAAGTGACAGACAAAATGGCCACTGATATTGAATATTGCACATCCTGCGTCTGCGCCACCGGAAGTAATCGCTAGTATCATGGCTGCACATGCCCATTGGCATAGAGGTGTGTGAGAGGGGGTGAGGGCGACTTAGGGACAGATTATTATCTTCTCCTTCTCCTTCTCCTTCTCCTTCTCCTTCTACTTCTCCTTCTCCTTCTATGCTCTAGCATTGCGTATAGGCAATATAGATATAGAGGGTATAGGCAGATAGCCCCGGATTTATAGTCAACTGAAAGGCAAATTAGGCTTACTATATAAGGATATATTCTACCACCTTTCCAAGGTCTCAGACAAACTTGATTCCACTATATATATATATATATATATATATATATATATATATATATATATATATATATATATATATATACGTCATTCACAAAGCCACCCACAAAAAAATTTGCCCCTAAAGTAAAACACACAGTTGTGCAGGAGGCAACCATTCATACACTATTTGTATCCTAATTAAATGTTTAAAACAGGAAAGGCACCTATACTTGTATCTCACTTTTGGTTATTGAAGAGGAAATGATGCTATCCCCCCAAATGAACTGATATAGAAAACCTACACCCTCAAAGAAGCAAAGTGTCAAGCAGGCCTCATGAACGACTCCCCCTCCGTTCACAAGGCCTATACTCCCGGGGGGCCACTCTTAAATTTATGGAAACCATTTGTGTACATCACCCTGAGAGGGGTATCCCTTTTAGAGGGGCAAAATTTCATTAAATCACCCCCTATGGGCGGGTTTCCCTCAAATAATTGAAAGAAATCATACCCCTTTTGGCGGGACTATCCTTTATTTGCAAAAAATGTACCCCTTTTGATGTAATAATGGGTGTGGACCACTAAATTTGACATGGTGACATGGCAATTTCTTAAAATCGACATGTGACATGAGAGGTTCTTAGAGGTGACATTTGACATGGGGATTTAAGTGACATGTGACATAACCATTTCTTAAAATCGACATGTGACATGAGAGGTTCTTAGAGGTGACATGGGACATGGGGATTTAAGTGACATGTGACATAACCATTTCTTAAAATTGACATGTGACATGGGGGACCCCCCATCCACACCCCCGTAATACCATTTATTAAAACTGCCAAAAATATACCCCCCTTTTCACTGAAAATTTTGAAAAATTGGTTCAGTTTTTGGGCCTAAAAACCTACCCCTTTTAGCCCAAAATGCCCAAAAAAGTACCCCTTTTAACGGATCCGGCTGGACCCGCCCTAAACCTTTAAAAAGTACCCCTTTCCCTCTACTTTGTGTACGCACATGGTTACTATGGATCATATAGGGAGTGGCCCCCCGGGCCTATACTGCATAACTATGCTCCATTTAGATCTGATCGACCAGTTGAAAGCAATGAGAGGTAGCGACTCTAGTTGGTACAAATTGACTGTCACTTTTTTTACGAGCCACAGATTGTCAAAGTGCAGCATTATGGGGTAAAAATAGAAAATGGCCGCCGTTAGTTGTCCGGATGGACGTCTGCAGTGCTGCCACCTATCGGCAAAGGGACGATTATCTACAATTGAGCACCAGCAAGGGTCTATTTATCACACCATAGTGGCCCTGTTGTCGCTTATCACTGATATCAGTCCCTTTGGTGATTAAAAATTGAAGGATGGTGATTATCTGATAGACAGGCAGGTGAAATACATTCTGATTTTCCACTTTTTATAAGTTTATAAACTGTCACTTCTCAAATTTGTTACCAGAGAGAATCCCGAGAGAATCACCCTTTTACTTAGGGGTCCTATCAAGATTAACAATTCACAAACCCTGTAAACTGCATTGTAGATGTGATATAATCAGTATTGATCACTGCTGATATCTATTTGACAGCTAATCTGTCACCCTAACACTAATGGTGTGAATTCTGTTTGCAACAAGAAAGAGCCCTGCACCAGCTCGGGCTTCCAACAATTCTATCACTCATATAAATCGATCGTTGCCATTACCAACTAGTCTGTCAACACTTTGGCTATGACATATGTAGTGTACAACAGGGCACCAAATGGAGTGACATATCTGTACTATATGAATGGTGATTTATCCGTTAAAAGGACAGTACTTCAGTATACACTTTGTAGATTTAAGTGCACAAGGTGCTAAGTGCGGCGGTGCATTACAAAGGTTGAATTATAGATCCCCAGGGTTACACGGACATTTGACACTGAATACCCCTGAGTTGGGCCTGCTACAATTCTCTACCTGTTTGCATTAGTATCAAAATGCATATATATATATATATATGGAACTATATACACTCGTGTATATTTATATAATTAGCCGCGAACGGTTAGGGGAACTACTTTCCTCCAGGGCGTACCAATATCTATGATGTCATACCATGACGTCATCTACACAACTCCTCCAGTATATAAGAGGTCGCATTTGGAATAACCGTCAGTTGGCAATTCCTCTGGTACAGGTAACACCACGCCAGGTGCTTACCTGATTTTCAAATTTTAAATTGCTGTTTAAGGTCTTTTGGGCCTCATATTTTGCCCAATAATGGGTAGGAAGTCTACGAGAAGTACCAGGGCTAAGGTATCGGCAAAAAAATCGGCTAAATTGGCAAAAACTTCGCATGAATCGGCCAACTCAGGATTAGCGAGCGATTTGGATCTGTCCAATGCATCATTTGATTTGGACAATCCAGTCGTTGACCAGACGAGAGACAGCAGACTAGAGAAGCTGGAAGGCGAATTGGCGGATATCAAGTCTTTATTACGAGAGGTGGTCAACAGAGAGGATCGTAAAGATGGGATATCTGGTACTTCAAGCGGTTCGAGCCGACCACGTGCGTATGTTGATAAACAAGAGATGACGTCACGTCGCCAGGGACGCGGACCAGTAGTCAAGGAGACGAGACAACAGTCGCCATGTTTTCCGCCAGCGCAAGACGACGACGAGTGGGTTAAGGTCACTAGACGGGGTCGTCACCGGTCTAGATCGTCATTTACAGCTCGTCAATGCAGCCGCAGCTACTCATGTTCATCGTCAATGGACTCGTCTATGTCTGGTCGTCATCGTCGTACCAAAATTGGTGAGTTTGACCAAGAGAATTATGTAGGAAAGAAGGATAAGATAGACTCTATTGAGAAGCTTTTTCTAGTCAACATTAAATTCGCCCTAAAGTATTATAAGAAAGGCGCTGAGATTGAAGGGATGCTGAAACATTTGCAGGTTTTGGTTGAGAAGTCTGGCACTAAAATATATACTGTACCAGCCCTTACAGCATATGACAAGTCTGTAAGATCCAGGGCTAATGAGAATGGTATCAATGCTTTCAATGTAATCGAAAATTCAGATATTTTAAGGTATCTATCATATGATGGCACTGTTCAGGCCCAAAAAGCTTATGCTACTAAGCCTAAGAATTCAGGTAGACCAAAAACTTCTAACAATCCTTGCTACGCCTTCAACAGGGCTGAGGGCTGTCTTAAGGATCCATGCAAATATAGGCATGTTTGCAATGTATGCAGTGGTTCGGGTCATAATAAGTTGGATTGCTCCAAGGCTAAAAGTGAATAGGAAATTTGTGGTGGTTTACGTCCTAACTCTGTATGTTTCAATATCCTGGTGTCAAAAGCAGGGTTAGTAAGTGTGGTAGACGATAAATTACCTTCACCCATTCTACCAGATGTGGGTGTGTTGAATAATAATTCTGGTGAAAAAATCTTTTCTGTCCAGTCGAGTGACCAGGGGTCATTTCAGGCAGATTTTGTTAATGAGAATAATATTAATATTAATATTAGCTCCAAATCAATTAGTGTTACACATAGCCATCCAGTGCAGGATGAGATTAAACCATTGTTTACTGTTGTTGTAGGAAATTTACCTAGCATCAGAGTGTATGACAGTTGTATAAATGGTGTGTGTAAGTGTATTCATTATATTCATGGTGAAAAAGCCCAAATTTTGCCTTGCAGAGTAGCTTCATTTTTGACTCAGGAAGGTATCATTAGTATTAATGATGTAGAAGCAAATTTTCTATGGCAGGGTTTTGTTGAGGGTTTTAAAATTGTTGACCCCTCTTTTATTACGTCTTATGACTGTAAAAACTACAAATCTATTTTGGAAGGAAAATTTTATAATGAAATGTGTGGTATTTTATTAGAAGAAATTTCTGCTGGTCTTGTCTCAAAGACAAAAGTTAAGCCCCGTTGTATACATTCTTTAGGGGGTGTCGAGAAGTCAAATGGTAAATTGAGACCCATAACAGACTGCAGTATGCCTGAAAAAATTTCTATTAATAATTTCATGGATACCACTAGTTCTACATTTTCATATAATAATATTAGCACTGTTACTGCTCAGCTAGATAGGAACGACTTCATGAGCGTTGTCGATTTAAAATCTGCCTACAGATCTATAAATGTTTATGGTCCCCACACCACCTTACAGGGGTTCCGTTGGGATTTTGGTCAAGGTGAGGGTTACTATGTTAGTAATAGATTAACCTTCGGTCTTAAATGTGCTCCATATATTTTCAATAAAATATCTGATTTTATTGCTGATGTGGCTAGAATGTACGGCGTCAAAAAATTGGTAAATTATTTAGACGACTTCATTATTATGGCAGATTCTTATGCTGAATGTCTTAGGCAGAGAAATTTATTGATGGAATGTATGACCTACATGGGTTTTGTAGTATCCGAAGAGAAAGTGACCGACCCATCTCAAGTTTGTAAATTCTTAGGCATTAACATAGATTCAGTTAAATTAGAACTGTCTTTGCCTATTGAAAAGGTTGAAAAAATGAAAAATCTCTTATTAGATAACGTTAATAAGAAATTTATTTCTAAAAAGAACCTAGAGAGGATCGGTGGTTTAATGTCTTTCTGCTCCCAAGTTGTTAAGGGAGGGAGAACGTTTAGTCGCAGAATTTTTGATCTTTGTGCCAGAGCAAGGCCTAGAGGTATTGTAAAAATTTCTGAGTGTACAAGAAATGATATGGAATGGTGGTTGAAATTCTGCAATACTTTTAATTGTAAAAGTTTAGTCTTAAATGATCTGGTCGATACACCTATGTACTCAGATTCATCCATAAAAGGCTTCGGGGCTTGGATGGGCGGTGATTTTCTTTATGGTGACTGGACGTCTTACGATAAATTCAGTCTAGGTACTGGTCATTTTACTCAACCACCAATACTAGATAATTTGAAAAATCACCATAGAAACATTAATGTATACGAGTTATATCCTCTTCTTATGGGTCTTAGACGTTGGATTTCTGGCTGTAAAAATAAAAGAATACATTACATTACCGACAATATGCAGGTTCTAGCCATGATAAATACCGGTAGGTCTAAAAATAAACTCTGTATGGAATGGCTAAGGGAAATATTTTGGTTGTGTTTCCTGAACAATGTTGAAATTTATGCCACTTATATTAAATCCGAGGATAACATTCTAGCTGATCAATTGTCTAGATTGCCATACAATGGTGTACCTGGTAAATGTAAAAATACTTTACGTAGTAATAACATGTGTTGCTTTAATTCCAGAGTGGGAAAGGTTACAAAGCAGAAAAAGGTCACTTTTGATGAAGTGTGTATCAGAGAATACGAGGAGAGCAAGGAAACAACAGCTCAGAAGGTATAAAAAATTTTGTAAAAAATTTAATTTACAATCTTTTCCTTGTTCTCCATCTCAAGGTTCGATATATGCTGTATATTTGTCTGATTTTATGAAGCCTTCGTCTGTAAAGAATTACATGTCTGCAGTTTGGTACTTTCAAAAACTTAAAGGTTATGTAGACTATAGTAGTAATTTTATTATTAAAAAAGTCCTAGATGGTATAGAGAGAGATTATTCTTGTGCAGTCAGGAAAATTCATCCACTTAATCCAAAAGATATGTTGAGGATCAGGTCCAATCTAGACCTATCCAACATGGCGGACATGAAATTCTGGTTAGCTATATTATTGTGTTATAGAGGTGTACTCAGGGTAGGACATGTGGTGGCTTCTCCTCATACTTTAAGGGTAGGAGATGTAAAGATATTTAAAAGTTTTGCCACCATTCGTGTTAAATCTTCTAAAACTGACCAGCTGGGTAAAAATTCTTTTCATATATATTTGTATAGGAACGATACCTCACTGTTTTGTCCATGTAAAGACTTAGAAAGATTGTGCGCAGGTAGGGGTGTGAGAGATATTTTATTCAAAATTCATGGTGTACCCCTACAATATCAATTTGTTAATTCAAAGTTGAAGTCTTTATCCTTACGAGCTGGTATCAAAGGTTGTATTTCCACTCATTCTCTTAGGCACGGTGGTGCCACAATGTTAAAGGATGCGGGTCTTAGTATAGAGTCTATTAAAAAGAAGGTTAATTGGAAATCTAATTCTGTTTTCACTTATTTACATAATTATAAAAATGAACTTTTGGAATTAGATAGACTTTGCCAATCTCAATTGCATTGCTGATTGGTATTGTTTCACATGTGTTTGGCGTGTTTAGGTGTTTGGCATGTATGGTGCTGATAGCCCCAAGGTCAGCAACCCACCAAACTCATGTGTCTGTGATATGATCATTTATTATATTACTATATCGTATATTATTACCACTGTATATATCAACATTATTATATTATCGTTATTACCGGTATTATTATTCCCCTGGTAGCGAGATAACTTATGGAACTATATACACTCCTGTATATTTATATAATTAGCCGCGAACGGTTAGGGGAACTACTTTCCTCCAGGGCGTACCAATATCTATGATGTCATACCATGACGTCATCTACACAACTCCTCCAGTATATAAGAGGTCGCATTTGGAATAACCGTCAGTTGGCAATTCCCCTGGTACAGGTAACACCACGCCAGGTGCTTACCTGATTTTCAAATTTTAAATTTTACTATTGTTATTCATTGTATTCATTATGCTGACTATGTCTTATTGTCAACTAATATTCTATTGTTGTCTATTAATAAAGGCATGTATGGTGCTGATAGCCCCAAGGTCAGCAACCCACCAAACTCATGTGTCTGTGATATGATCATTTATTATATTACTATATCGTATATTATTACCACTGTATATATCAACATTATTATATTATCGTTATTACCGGTATTATTATTCCCCTGGTAGCGAGATAACTTATATATATATATGGATGGGCGGTGATTTTCTTTATGGTGACTGGACGTCTTACGATAAATTCAGTCTAGGTACTGGTCATTTTACTCAACCACCAATACTAGATAATTTGAAAAATCACCATAGAAACATTAATGTATACGAGTTATATCCTCTTCTTATGGGTCTTAGACGTTGGATTTCTGGCTGTAAAAATAAAAGAATACATTACATTACCGACAATATGCAGGTTCTAGCCATGATAAATACCGGTAGGTCTAAAAATAAACTCTGTATGGAATGGCTAAGGGAAATATTTTGGTTGTGTTTCCTGAACAATGTTGAAATTTATGCCACTTATATTAAATCCGAGGATAACATTCTAGCTGATCAATTGTCTAGATTGCCATACAATGGTGTACCTGGTAAATGTAAAAATACTTTACGTAGTAATAACATGTGTTGCTTTAATTCCAGAGTGGGAAAGGTTACAAAGCAGAAAAAGGTCACTTTTGATGAAGTGTGTATCAGAGAATACGAGGAGAGCAAGGAAACAACAGCTCAGAAGGTATAAAAAATTTTGTAAAAAATTTAATTTACAATCTTTTCCTTGTTCTCCATCTCAAGGTTCGATATATGCTGTATATTTGTCTGATTTTATGAAGCCTTCGTCTGTAAAGAATTACATGTCTGCAGTTTGGTACTTTCAAAAACTTAAAGGTTATGTAGACTATAGTAGTAATTTTATTATTAAAAAAGTCCTAGATGGTATAGAGAGAGATTATTCTTGTGCAGTCAGGAAAATTCATCCACTTAATCCAAAAGATATGTTGAGGATCAGGTCCAATCTAGACCTATCCAACATGGCGGACATGAAATTCTGGTTAGCTATATTATTGTGTTATAGAGGTGTACTCAGGGTAGGACATGTGGTGGCTTCTCCTCATACTTTAAGGGTAGGAGATGTAAAGATATTTAAAAGTTTTGCCACCATTCGTGTTAAATCTTCTAAAACTGACCAGCTGGGTAAAAATTCTTTTCATATATATTTGTATAGGAACGATACCTCACTGTTTTGTCCATGTAAAGACTTAGAAAGATTGTGCGCAGGTAGGGGTGTGAGAGATATTTTATTCAAAATTCATGGTGTACCCCTACAATATCAATTTGTTAATTCAAAGTTGAAGTCTTTATCCTTACGAGCTGGTATCAAAGGTTGTATTTCCACTCATTCTCTTAGGCACGGTGGTGCCACAATGTTAAAGGATGCGGGTCTTAGTATAGAGTCTATTAAAAAGAAGGTTAATTGGAAATCTAATTCTGTTTTCACTTATTTACATAATTATAAAAATGAACTTTTGGAATTAGATAGACTTTGCCAATCTCAATTGCATTGCTGATTGGTATTGTTTCACATGTGTTTGGCGTGTTTAGGTGTTTGGCATGTATGGTGCTGATAGCCCCAAGGTCAGCAACCCACCAAACTCATGTGTCTGTGATATGATCATTTATTATATTACTATATCGTATATTATTACCACTGTATATATCAACATTATTATATTATCGTTATTACCGGTATTATTATTCCCCTGGTAGCGAGATAACTTATGGAACTATATACACTCCTGTATATTTATATAATTAGCCGCGAACGGTTAGGGGAACTACTTTCCTCCAGGGCGTACCAATATCTATGATGTCATACCATGACGTCATCTACACAACTCCTCCAGTATATAAGAGGTCGCATTTGGAATAACCGTCAGTTGGCAATTCCCCTGGTACAGGTAACACCACGCCAGGTGCTTACCTGATTTTCAAATTTTAAATTTTACTATTGTTATTCATTGTATTCATTATGCTGACTATGTCTTATTGTCAACTAATATTCTATTGTTGTCTATTAATAAAGGCATGTATGGTGCTGATAGCCCCAAGGTCAGCAACCCACCAAACTCATGTGTCTGTGATATGATCATTTATTATATTACTATATCGTATATTATTACCACTGTATATATCAACATTATTATATTATCGTTATTACCGGTATTATTATTCCCCTGGTAGCGAGATAACTTATATATATATACTCTACTGATACTATGTGACACTATACATGTTCTAGGTAATGTACTGTCATTTGGCTTTTCAATGATATACCGTGATGGCCCATATAAGCGCCGGGGTCTCAAATAAGCGTCAGTCTCAAATAGGTGCAGGGGGTAAAGGGGTATTAAAACCAATCTTAAGCACTGAAAACAGTATTCAACTAAGCGCCTGTCTCAAATAAAGGCCTGGGGTAGAGAGGTATTGAAATTAATGAGCGCCCGGGCGCTTAAACGGGCCATTACGGTATATTTACATGTTATAATGGTCTTTACAGTGAAGCTTTAAGGAATAACTAATACTCAAATATCATATAGGAGAAAATAATCTGATAATTGCCAGATGAAAATAAATCCCAAATCTGTAACAGGAGCAAGGAAGGATAGAATGGTATACGCTTTCTAATTTAGAAATCAGATTTATGACACCCCATTGTTTTTAGATCGTGCATTGCTTTCCTGTCCATTGTTTCACATGTGAAAAAAAAAACATACTGTACAGCTTCGTGACCTAACAGTGAGCCCTTAATTATTGATTTGACAAGCTTACTTCATTAGTGCATGGCTCTGTAGGTCATTTTATATGCTGTGGCTGGTTTCCAACACTTTTTCCTGATGTTACAGTATATAAATAATATTGGTGAAGAGATAGAAAGCAGCATAGAGCTAGGTTGAATGTTAGCACACTGTTTGAATGTAGATAGTGTTAAATCATGGAAAAGTAGGAATCACTGAAAGTGTGCTTTAGAATGCCCTAAAATAATTCATACCCGAATAAACAGTGATAAACACTCTTAACTCCACAAAAAGACAAATTCCGAAAATATAAACATTATCACTAAGTATCTACATGTAGTAACATATTGCATAATTGTTCCACAGTGTTGCCAGTACACACTATAAAAATTTTCCAGAATAAAATCCGTTTTGAATGAAGAAGATGGAGCAAGCTGTTGAGAATAGGCAAAGACAAAGAAGCATGCCAATGAATTAGAGCATCAACTGTGTCATGTTAAATAGATATTGGAAAATTAGACGGTTGCCAAGCAATCCGAGCGGACAAAATCTAATTACGAAATTAGTATGTGATTGGTTCAACCTTAACGCACAACTACCACTCACCTGACATAGATCACCAAGACTGGTAGCTAACATCTAATAGCAGTATAAAAGTGAGATAGCTATAGACAGATTATATGCACCTATTTCAGGTCTTGCTGCCACCTCTGTAGCAGACTAGCAGAATGATTGCCAATGTGATTCTTTCCATAGCACTGAGCAGTTCAGTGTGATATATGAGCAACTCCAAAGTGTTCCTCCTGAGCTGCTCACCAAAGTGGTCTCCCTGCTCCCCCCACCTCCATCCATGAGGCCACCTGGACATCATCACGAAGACACACACACACCAAAGGATCAATACAATTAGGCCACAAACTTTCTTGAAATAAATTGCCACTGAAAATAATTCATTAGTGAGGTATTGATGGGTCTCTTGAGACCTGAGGTACCTAAACGTGTGTCCATGGAGGTGGGTTTGTAGAAGTGGGTGTTTTGGGTGGCGGTCCTGCTGGGCTGACAGTGGTACTGGTACATGCAAGATCTAAATGGAGATAGTAGCCCAGGCCACAATTGGTTGTGTGGGCTGCATACTGACATACAAGGCAGGCATGGGGTGGGGGCAGTCCTAGACATGCTATTTATAGTTATTCGGAGGTAGCAGGTTGTCACATGGGCGCCGCCATTGCTGGAACTTGTTACCAGCGAATTCTACCGATAATACCTATCAGATGGGTACCAGTTGCCCCCCGAAGGACCGCAGTGAATAGATTGGGGTTCACTCATTGGCTAATAATTAAACCTGCTAAGTCCGTATTTTTTGTGCTGTATCTAATTAAATGATGATTTCTATTAACACAGGTATCAAAAAGAGAAAAGGGACTCTAACCCAAACATCAAGGAAATGCATAGAGCATGCCATAGACGTTAGGGAGTGGTCATTATTTATCAACAGGGGGTGGTGGATTTTTTTATGCCCCCCTCGATGGCAGTCACAATTTTTTTGTGCCCCACCCCCGTGCCAGAGGTGCGGAGACTTTTCACGCCCCTCTTTGATCTATAGTAGCCTGCAGGCTTTTTTGCTAAAAAGAGGGTAAATTTGTTTAGCCCCCCCCCCTCAAGAGGAGTCAAATTTTTTTAGCTCACCCCTTAGGAGGGGTCTGAATATATAACGCCCCCCCATTCAAACCCAGCACCTCCCCCTGTTGATAAATAATGACCACTCCCTTAGTGAAAACTTTAGGAAGAATACATTTTATATACCTCATAGAATTGAAATATTATGTTCTAAGGTTGTTCTATCCCTATTGAAACAATATGGGGGGCATGGTACATTGTATGTCTGTCCTTCTGTGCCTGACTAGATGTATACAATTACGATGATTTACTTCATCATGAGGGTTACTGGTCCAGCACCACCTACTGGAGGCACTCTACATACAATGGTTCTGCATAATATGTGTAACCCCCATATACCACTGTAGCAGTGTGGAGAAAGGATATACATCTCTCCTCCCATTGTTTCATGGAAGAAAGATGGGAAAGTGGGCTAGGGTAAGTTGAGAAGGCCTGGTGAGAAGGAACAGAGGGGTTAGGGCAATCATTTATGGCGCATCTATCACCTCCAATATATGAGTTTATCTCACGATTCTGGCCTCTACAGTGCCTTTTTGGTCATAACCCCGTGCCGTTATCAGGGTTCAACCGTACTCTCAGAGTTCTTTTTTTTCTAAGACGGTCCTGGTTCGAACCTGGACATGTTAATAAATTGGCAATGTATACAAAGTCAACTACGCCATTAATTTTCTGGTAAAACCGTTTAGGGTTCAACGAGGAATCAATCCCCGGCCGCTGTGGCAGGAGACAAGCTCGCTGTCCACTATACCAAGCCGACCAGTGGTAGAAACCAATACCCATCGAGTATTTGAAAAAGTTTTCCGACATACCTGATGTTTACACACCCCGTTAGCATAGAATCCAATGGTGCCAGGTGGAGTTATTAATAGAGAAACATCCTTAGATATCCTATATGATCATGGCATGCCTAATTTCTCCATTTTGTTCAAAATAAATAAGAATCCATTGATTTTCCATAGCGATATGTGTCGGCACCAGCATTTCGGCTTGCTGACCCAGTTCTTCAGCCGAAAGTAGGTCAGGTACATCCGGGCACCTCCCCGCTTCGTAAACAAGACGCAATGGTTGTGTACCGGGCCGTGTGTGTTGGATCGCTATGTAAAATCATTGGATTCTCATTTATTTATAAGAAAATGGATACAAAATATAGGCGAACACCAACTAGAGATCGTATATTTGGCAATGCTAGAAGTACAGGACTTGACATGCTTGGATTATACCCGAAAAATGTGTGTAAAGGTGGAGGTATGTCGAGCAGAGTGACAACATGGCCACAACGGCTTGGCAAACTGAGCGGATCGCATGCACTTACAAAATGTAAGGTAAGAAATTATAAGATAAGAAATTAATACATAATGAATGAATAAGTGAGATAAATGCATTAATGCATTGATATTCGAGGATGAGGTGAGGTTTGCTTGAAATATTCCCCCGACCGCGGAGCGGGAGGGCGAATATTTCAAGCTAACCTCACCTCATCCTCGAATATCAATACATTAATAGCTTATTATACCACGGTTATCACATTTCAGAACGATTTTGGGTGCCCAAACTGGATAATCTGAGTGCTTTCATCACAGGATAGAGGCACTGAGAGTTGAAACTTGAATGTTGACAGTGTTCTTTTTCTGTAATGTTCTTTTATGTGACAGCAGCTATGACAATTGACAAAGCTTTGACAGTGGTTCATACTGAAAAAGCTCAGCATTGGCTGGGATCGATCCAGGGACCTTCCAATCTAAAGTTCTGCTTGCTATCCATTAGGCAACAGGGCTGGACAATGGTGTTGGGTTAGATGAGTCTTATGTCTGAGACCCTATGGATACCATATATATTTGTATGTCAGTGAATGCAGAATGCATTCTGATGCATTCTAATGCATCCTAAAGGTGCAGACCGTGGTATAAATGCAATGTGTGATGATTATGCTTGCACTAGTGCCTTTTAGGTACTTGATAGAGGCACTTGGTAGTTGAAGCTAACAATAGTAGAAAGCATTAGAGACACTTGCCTGGTTAAACCCATAGTCCACTAGGCCTCTGTCGCAGAAATTTCTATAGGAAATGTATGGCTCAATCGTGCGATAGAGGCCAAGTGGACTATGGACTTTAGATCAATGGGCACAATATACAGGACATTATAGCATCCTACGATTGAGGGTTCTCAAACCTCCTAGACAATTGACCAAAATCATTTCTAAGCTCATCCAACATAATAATGCCTCGTGGGCATGGAAAGTATAGTCTCCGAGTATGTGTGTGTGGGGTGGGGATCTTTTAACAAAGTTAGTGGCGGATCCGGGACTTTAAAAAGGAGGGGACGCGCCCAATATTTTTTAGCAAAATTTGGGGTTTAGTTTAAGCACAGTTCATAAAGGCAGGGCCCACATAAATGTACTTTTAAATTCACCACCTGGCTCCAACTCCCATACACTAGGGGGGTATAGTGTATATTTCTAAGGGTTCTCAAAGATCCAGAGATGGGGTGTGGATGGGGGGTCCCCCATGTCAAATGTCGATTTAAAGAAATGCTCATGTCACTTAAATCCCCATGTTCTCTGTCACCTCCAAGAACCTCTCATGTCCCATGTCGAATTTAAGTAAGGACCTATGTCATTCCACTCATTATTCACCTCATGTCACTAAAACCCATATCACATGTCACCATGTCAAATTAAGTGCTCAAGACCCATCAGAGAGGAACGTACAACTATAATTTGGCAAGGTTTTTACAGGAAGCCCTAAAAGAAAGTTAAATTAACCCATTATTTGCAGAAACCAAATTGAGGAACTTATTTTTATTTTTTTATTTCCGATTAAGCATAATGTACTTAAACGGAAACTGTAGCCTCCCCGTCGTTACAGTGCAGTCAGATAGACACATACAGTCTACAATCTATCTTCAAACGCACCCAACGATACGCTGTGTACTGAAGTCTGTGATTGTCCCTGTTTTATGTGTTTTTTTTTCGCCTCCATAAATGGCCATTATTGCATGTTATTGGTAGACAGTTACAAGGCGCGACTGTTACATCACCCATCTACCACTGTCCATTGATGGATGGAGGTGGGAAGTGTGTGAACGGCAGAATCGATATCAGGCTGTACTCACTGAACCCTCCTCAGAATATTCATGTCCAAATGTCAGGGTCAAATGTCGTCTGCCAGTCAGTTAAATCCAGCCTCCCGATATGGAAAATACATATATAGGCCGTTTCCCCATGTATTGCTCATTTCACATAATGATGTCAGTATAGGCCACTTAGCCTAATATCGTCCATCTCATGTTGTAGCAGTGTGCAATTCCGTGGTGGGGGTGGAGTGAATCATAGGTTTGAAAATAATGCTACTTGCATTGATTACATTAGCCCCCTCACCAAGTTAACATGAGTGAAGACATGTGAGTGTAACTAGAGTTAATTTGCAGATTACATGTGTACAGCCACTATCTATGTAAATGACCGCTATCGGTAGTACTGCAGATAGCGGTCGTTTAAACAGATAACGGTTGTACAACATGCCATTTGGCTGATTAAGAGTTCTCATGATAATTGTGAGCTGCAATAGTGGTGTGCACATGTTGCTGCATAGCCTAGATAAGGCCATGTGAATTACAATGGCAATCTGCACATGTAGCTGCATGGATAGGGCCATCCTTCTAACCTAATTCTTTCCTCAGTGACTCCCACTTTCTCTTTCTCTTGTCCTCTCTCTATCTCTGTCCCTCTATCGCTTGCTGTCTTTCTCTATATATCCATTTACCTAAATTACATTTCTCTAACATTTTATTCTTTTGTCTTTTTTCTTCTTCTTTATGTTATGGTCCATATGGTTTTATACATTGATCTATGATTTAGCCAGTCAAGATCTATACCGCATGGTCTTTTAGGTGAAAAAGATAGGTTCAAACATGAATGGCGATCGTAGCCTAGACCTATATCATTTTTATCTTTTAATTGACAAACGTTTTGACGTGTACAGTCAGCCCTTGCTTCCTCGAATTTGGAAAATGCAATGAAAAATATCCGAGGAAGCAAAATATTCAAGGATTCGAGTCCAAATGTAATAGAACACATAGTGAAAGTTGCAAACTTTTTGTCTGAGGTAGTGAGGGATCTGAGAAATTAAAGGGTCGAGGAAGTGAGGGCTGACTCTATACTATTAATAAACTTCTGTCCCGAGTATATACGAGGCGTTCGGGGAGCGGTTTTCTAACAATATGCAGTGCATCCTGGGATGGGGTGACCTCGAACGCTAACTACACCACCTCAGCTGGTTCCCTCCTCCCCCTTCCACCCCAGTCAGGTCTGGCTAGGTACCAGTCCCTAACTATCCTTGGGAGGGTAGTAATTAATATAGTTGACTCAGGGATCAACATTGACCCACATGGGGCAGACCAATAGGGGGTGGCCTTACAAACCAGCGTTGATCCCTCGGCCATTCCTCGAACGCCTTGATAGCATAGAACCAGTAGCAGCCTTACTCTGTCAATGATCAGTTCCCAGTTTAGCTCATGACTTCATTAGTACATGTATTTCATTCGCGCTTTACATTGAACAGAAAGGACCACACCAGGGGTAGAACTTTTTTAGCCACTGGCCACCCGGGCCAACAGGCTCAGAAATCTATTGGCCCACAGCTAAAGTTGCTGGCCCGGGATTTGTATGTGGAAAATCATGTGTAATGTAAGAAAAATGTGGCCAGGCAAGCAAAGGCACCCCTCTGTAGGGAAATTCATTATCAAAGTTCATCAAAATGAGACATCATTGGCTTAGATATTCTGAGTAGTTATGCAGAACCCCTCCTTGAACATAGGTCGTTACTCATATCTGAAATCAATGATTAAGTTCTAAATGCATCATAAATCATAATAAATGTCTAAAAACACAATAAATCACCCTTTTTCGTAAAAAAATACATAACAATACGGCGATTATAATCATAGATTTTGATCTAGAAAGAAATTTCCATTTCTGTTTTCAGTTTTTGGTGAGTATCCACTAAAATTGACATACAAATCTGCAAATTTAGATCATTTGAATGGTTGCCATGGCAACCAAGAACAGGCATATAGGTCGATTTCTCATGAACTATGTTCATTTTACCATTCAATTATTGGCCATTTCTAACGAAAATGGAGCAATCTAAATGAGATCATTAAATTCTGCATAAAAAATTATCTTTATCTATTTTTATAATCATTTTAGAGTTATTTTGCCCCTCCAATGCCCCTAGTGGCTAAATGGAGAATTAAAAATCTCCCACGGAGGGGTGATCACCTTTGATGGGTCACAAATGATAATTAAAAAATGTTCATTTCTAACTCAATCCCAGTTTAATCCTCATAATTATAGCCACCTGTTCTAGGTTCAGATGTACAATTTACCCTTCCTTCCTACTGACACAAATGGTATCAGAAAAGTAATGTTCCCCTGAGCCATTTGTGATAGATATCACAAATATCAATCTTGATAAATAAAACCTCATAGTTTTGTTTTTTTCTGTATAAGTAAACTTTATTGGGGTGAAACCCCACTGGCCACCCAGGCCAGTAGGAAAGTTGTTCTTGGAAAAATCACTAGCCAAATCTCAAAACTACTGGCCATTGACCACCGGGCCAGTGTTGATGTCTACCCCTGTACACCAATGAATAATGCAGAATGAGGCTTTTTGGTTTAATTAACACCTACGACTAAACTGTACATGTCTGGCTCACACAAGCAAAAGCAATTTAAAGGTGAAATGTAATATACAATGTAACAAGAAGGACGTCATGGGAACCTACATTTGTGAACCAAATGTGGGAGATCATGGTGTATGCTGATATTGGTAGATTAGAATAATTATTGCATAAAATTTGATATGATAAATAAGAAATTATAGGCTAAGGTGTGACCAGATGGGGGAAAACCTGCATCCAGTGGAGAAGGCCTTTTTAAAGTGTAAGTCACGTTTTAAAATGAGATAATTATCTTGAGCTAAAATATTCCAGGTAGTTCTTCTGTAATTGCTTGTCAAACCCGGTTCTTGGTACCTTGTGTAAATATCCAAAATATTTGTGAGTGGTTTCCATGGCAACCAGATATTGCCATATATGCCAACTTTCTATGTTTCCATGGCAACAGATATTTCTTTTGCATCCCATAAATGGAATGTTTTTAGTAGAAATTGAATAAGTCTGACAATACCACTGGATTCCCCATCAAAAATTGATAAAAGATAATTTTTTGTATATTTCTCAGTGTTTTACTCATACACTGCCCCCTGGTGGCCTATTGCTGAACTAAAAATACCCCCCCCCCCGGATGTACCTTTTCTCCAGATGGGTCACAAATAGTTTGGTCTCCGGTCAATCAACCTACCTCAGCAAAAGAGGGCCAACCTCAGTTTCTTTAAAGAAGTTTTCATCCTTTTGAAAAAGTCCCCCTGTCGAGCAGTCAAGGTGAAAAGGATGAAATGGCTTGGCTCTGCCTCTATTGCGTCAACATTTTCTTGCGGCCCAAAATCCACCAACACCACGGTTGATAAATGAGAGCCCCCTTGTAGTTTTGACATACCATTTTTCCCTGTGTGCCCATACTATACAAGGACTAAGTAGCATATTGACTAGGTTTTTTACACAGGCAGGTTTTTCACGATGCAGGCTTGTATTTAATTAATTCTCTCTGGAACCTTTATTTAAAACTATACTTCATATGCTATGCAGTATGTGGTCGATGATATTTCTGATTGTACCCAGGGATCTCATAATTCAATCAAGCCTCTATATATTTGATGTGCATCCCAATAGGGACAGGAAATAACGCTGCTGTAGGTCTACTTGTGTTAATTATGCAATGCATCAATTGTAAATACCTATAGTTTAATTATACTGTTCACTACCCATAGTCGGTGCGTTTACCATTACAGTGGGGTGTTTCAGAAGCAGGTAATGTTTACAACTGGTCATAAGGAGATATGATAACAGTTTTAATAGTGATTGTAGGCTTATACCTGCATGTTTTTCTAAAGCATTACCATTACCTTACTGTGTCTATAACTATATGACTGGTGAGAGATGATAATGGTTGCAGTTGTAAGTTTAGAATCTAACAGTTTTAGAAACAGATATTTAATGTTCATTATCATGTCCGGCTTCTGAAACACCCCACTGGAAGGCCAGGTGGACCAAGGGTGCTTTCTTTGTGCATCAAGCTCTATCCCTTGATTGCCTCACACCCATGGAACTGGCATGATACATGGATCAGTGCTGCATGAACTTTAACGTGAACTGGAGCTTACATCCAGTTTCCCTTTCCCCATGCTGGAGATAACCCTGCTATTTCTGGCTGTGATTGAAAATGGAGATTGGAATCCCCATTTGTTGAAAGCTTTCCATGTATATGCAGATTTAAGTAAGGACACCCTATAGCACAGAAGCTCTGCTGCTGGGATAAATAATACTAGTGCTAGTATAACTAAACAGATTTCCCGTCAGCCCTGGGGAGGTCACGTGAGGTGGCACATGACCCTGCTGCTGGTTGCTACGTCACGCCGTACGTCGTGTATATAGTGTTACAAGGACCAGTGAAACACGAAGGTCGGGGACAGCTATAAGACCGCGGGGAACCAGAAAGGCATGGTGAGGGTAAGGGTGGATATGGGACTAACACTCCAGCCCTCTAAGGACAAGCAGAGTGATAGAAGAATTTGACAAAGGGAACAGGAAGTTGTGCATAAGGCACAGTTGGATTCCCAGGTACTTGGTTATAGGCCGGGGGCTGATAGGGCCCACCATGCACAACCCCCCCCCCCACATCCCAACGCAACAGGTATTTTTTCGATTCTAAGGGTCCAGTGAACAAGATTTATTTCATGTTGATATAGTAGGGTTCCTTATGTAGCTAAAAAAGGTTCTATTAGGGTTTTGTGGTGAATGTAAGGCTAAATTATGCTGGCTAGGTGGTATGTGAAGCTACCTGACTAGGGGGTGTTTGAGGCTAGATTATGGTAATTAATGGGATAACATATTGGCCTGTATAAGTATTTGCTGGGTATTTGAATAAGCGCTGGTCTCGAATAAGCTCCAAGGGTAAAGCCTCATTGAAATCAATGAGCGCCCCAGCGCTTATACAGGCCAATACAGTATGCAGACTGATATACATGTATTTATGTAGGGGTTTGTGATGGCTGATCTTTTATACTTGCCTACTTAATAATTACGGTAGATGTTGGTAGCTAATGTATGATTATGTATAAAAGCTAGAAGGTATTTCTGAGGCTGGAGGGTTACATCTGCATGATAATAACTGAGGCAACATGATGGTAGCTGGAAGGGAGGAGGGTATGAGAAGCCAGATTGTGGTAGCTACAGGGGTACCCAAAGCTATGTCATTGTTGCTAAGCAATATCTGAGGCTATACATTGGTAACTAGATGGTGTGTGAGGCTGCCTGATGGGAATTAGGCTAGAGGATGGTAACTAGTGCTATGTCTCAGGTAACATAATAGTACCTAGGGAAGCACTTGAGAACACATGGTGATAGCTAATAGTGTGCTTGAGGCTACATGGAGACTCCAGTTTCCCATCATGAATATTCTCAGATACACCACTCTTAACATATAACATCATCCAGCCTCAGATGTCCTGCCAGCTATCATTGCTTAGCCTAAAATATCTGTCCTTGAGTACACCCTAGCCTATCATCATATAGCATGATTGACAGCTCTAGATGAGATCATGGACATCAATTACACCTATACACTCTATACCCTTCTACTCTATACCCTTCTACTTACCATCTTGTGGCATCAGATACCCTACAACCTTCCAGCATTAGCCTCAATACACTCCTAGCTACCATCTTGTTGCCAACCATTTTGTGGCCTTCAATACCCTCCTAGCTACCATCTTGTGGCCTCAGATACCCTCCTAACTACCACCTTGTCGCTGACCATTTTGTGGCCTTAGATACCATCCTAGATACCATTTTGTGGTCTGAGATACCCTCCTAGCTACCATCCTGTTACCAGATACACTTCTAGCAACAATCTTGTGACCTGAGAAACCATCATTACTCTCAGATAACCCCCTAGCTACCATCATATACCCTCCTAGCTACCGTCATTGGCCTCAGACACCCTCCTAGCTACCATCACTTGTCTCCGATACCTTCCTAGCTTCCATGTCATGACCTCAGATACACTCCTAGTTACCCTCTTGTCGCCAACCATTTTGTGGCCCTAGATACCTTCCTAGCCACCATTTTAAGGTCTTAGAAACTCTCCTAGCTACCATCATATACCCTAAGATATCATATCCTAGCTACCTTCATTGGCCTCAAATAGACTTCTAGTTACCAGATGTACCCTCAGATGTAGAGGTAACTTTTGATACAACCCTAGTATCCATCATATATACTGACACACATCCCAATCATTATCATGTGGCCCCCAACTGCCTTGCTAAATACTATAATATAGTCTATACGAAATGTTTTTCTCCGCACAGGCCATTTGATCATTTCACTGACCTTTTTTTTTTCTCTTAAACTCACCATTTATTGATGGAGGATTTGATTATAGTGCTCCATGGCAGAGGACACTGTAACATGAACCCTTACATCACCACTCATGTTATGTACAGTAAACAGGTCCCATCAACACCAACCTCCTAGGGCATGGTTAGTGTATGGGGTGTCCTCAAAGCTGAGGACCCCCTTGGTACTTAGCTATGACAGTGTCCTCATATCTCTCTGCAACTGGGTCCTAATATTCCGCTGTCACAAAACTGTAACTGATTTTTATGTAAAGGTTTAGATCTGTTAGACACAGATCTAATCTAGTCAAATCTATAAAATCTAGGGTCCCCTTAGCTGACTAACTGGGTTTCAATGTAGCAAAATAGGCACATTACCCAGGGATCTTTCAGTTAATTCCTTCACACACTGTGTATGAACAAACCTCAGCAATTTGCCACTTAATACTTGTATAATCTTGCCCTTATACACAGTGAAATATAAAAGTATAAAATTTGTATTTTAGACTGACTTTTCTATGCTCTACCTTCAAATACGAATCCTAAAAGTAAAGCATGGAATGTTCTCCAGGCCATACCTCCACCTTCCGATGAGGGGTGAGGGGGGAAAGGGGGCAAGGAGGGGTTGAGGTGTTATAACAATGCCTATGCAGGTGGCTGTCACATTTTCTTGTCCATACACTAGTGTCAAGTACACAGAGGCCTTAGATTAACACTGAGTGAGAAGCCATTCTATAACATATAAATATTAGTTATAGGTCTACACATATTTCACAAACTGCATTTCCCAGTGTATACGTAAGCCTGGTCTTATATAAACACAAAGTGACAAATTGACCAGGCTTATTCACTGGTTGGGCTTATGTTTCCATGCTGGAAAATGCAACCTCCCGTTTCCTGATAAGTATGTACTTTTCTGATATATTTCATTTCTAATAATTTGTGTATCAAATGATGATATTTTTATCTTACAAATGGTGACAGTAATAGAGAAGAAGGATGGGGGATGCAAACATGTTGATATCCCTTATAGAAATAGAGTTATGGTCTAAAAAAATCAATTCTATTGACTTTACATTAATCCCTAACCCCCCCCCCCAACCCTGGCCTATACATAAGGCAGGCCTGTAAAGCAGTAGGTATCTTTTAGACATCTTTTCAACCCAGCTAATGCACAGAGCTGGCAGGGAGGGGAGGGGCTTGATGATGACTGCTAGAACCGGAGGCCATTTCTTAAGGCACTACAACTACACACCACCACTACAATTTGAGAATCCCAGTAACTAGTGCAGGTGATCATAGGGACTGCACTACAACTGCTCTGTATGATTAGCATCTTTACAGTAATTACATGAGGTTTGGTAGAGCAGTCATACTGGTGCAGGTATTAGTAACCACTAGTGTATACTACTGTAATGGCATTATTGTAAGGCTCCTGACTATGATTTAAAGGACAGCAGTCATGCTGTGCTAAGAAATGGCCTTCTGAGGACGCAGTAGCCAACCTAGGGCGTCATGTTTTCCGAGCGGTTGCTCAAACCTGGTAAACTGTACATGTCTAAATGACCTACCGGTATACCCAGTCATAACATGGTCAGCTAGGATTATGACAGTATTGACAACACAGAAATCTATCATTCACTGATTTGTGTAGGAATTATGAGGTTATAGGCTGCATTCGTACCAGCCATGTATAGTAAGCTTTGCCAATGTATATGCAATTTATCTTGCCAGGCTATACAAACAAGTAAAATGACCTTTGCCAGAGAACAACACAATGAATACATTCTTCTTAAACAACACCTATTTCTTAGAGAACCACATGCAGAGGACAATTGGGGAAATAATTATAGGCCTTAGGTTTAATTTAGGGAAGATAGTACTTGTTTCTCACCTACTCACAGCACTAGATATGCCTGTTGCGATGCATTTTGTTGATTTATGCATGTTGCTAAGCAATCAGAAGTCAATCAAAGTGCCAATGTTTCCATGCTCGCAAAAGGCAGTTTTTGAATTACCATGCTCTTTTAGTCCAAAATTCATCAAAAAACCTCTGCCCTTCCTTAATGTAATGTATAGCACCTTTATAGCTGCCACACTACAATATCTAGTCCCAGAATATACATAATATACACTGAAAGTGACTGTTGCTATGGTTACCTATAAACAAATAGCCATTTCTAGGCCCTTCTTAATAATTTGAAGGGGTGTGGTGCTCTGAATAAAATCTAAAGAGTCTATCAATTGGGGTTTCCATTGCCAGAAATGATAAACACCACAGTAATACCTTGGTTGCTAGGGAAAATACATATAGAATCAACTGTTGCTAAGCAACCAGACATCCAGAAGAAAGCCAATTAAAAAATAGAATCCTTAGATATGCTTTCAGGGGGTAGGGGGTAATTAGATGTATCATTTGACCATTGTTTCTTGTTGATTTAGGCTGATTTTGATCATTTTATGGGTTGCTAGGGAAAATGGTTGCCATGGCAACCAAATTTGTTGCCAAAAATGGCAACAGTGATTTTTGGATTTTGGGGGTTACAAGCTTTCCAAAATGTATAGTTTCCAATTTCCCCACAAAACCCCAACAGAAGTACATGGACCCCCACTAATATGCCCAAGATACTGACAGCCCATAGGCTTAACACTGCAGCTCCGTATTGCACACCCCCCATGCGATAACCTGCCCCGTATCTCATGGCCATGTAAACCACCAAAAATGACCATGAAACATATAAATATTTATCTTTTTATGTAATTTCAAAATGGTTTTGACCATTTCTGACTCAGATAACATGAAATAAATACAAAGGTTCACTCGTAGTGGGTCTGACTGAGGGTTATAACCCTCAGTCAGACCCACAACTCGTGAACCTTTGTCTATTTATTCCTAGTCTATGACAGAAGTCACAGAAGAGTTCTATGCAAGCCTTATGAAGTAGAACCATCCATATTCTAAATCAGCACCCTTTTTAACATAAAAATCAGGCCAATTGATAAAGATTTAGCATAGAAGAAACAACCATTTACATGAAGAGGGAGCTTATTGAAATGGAACAGCATTGAATTGGTTCAAGGTAGTGTCTTCACGTCTAAGGCAATAACATGGGTCATAATCATCAAGAAATGCTGCAAAATGTCTCATATTACTCAGAAAGGTTTAGCCTACAGGAATATCATAATGGATATTAGGGTTAGATGGGAGAAAAAAAAAGGGTAAGTTTATACATGTATCTGGAGTGCATGAAAGGAACTTTGTGATTTCAATCTTTCATCTTGCCAACAGCCTGGTACACTCAAATCTCACTTAAAAACACATATTAGGGCTTAATGAAAAGCTTATTATGTCCTCTCTCCAACAAGACCAATAACTTTAGGATCCAGACAAGGTAAGGTAATATTAGAGCTTAGGGATTGAGCATACCCCTTGATTAACATAGTACCAAAATTGACCCAAAAGTGGTCTGATCCCGCAAATGGATAATGTTTTAACATTGAAATTTTCAAAAAATCCCCATCCCATCCTTTACATTGTCACAAACTAGCTAGTAGGGCCGCCAACCCATTCAGCAAAGTCATACCAATATTTCTTTCCTTTCACCTTTTTCCCTGTCCATCTCTCATATCCTACTGCCTTTCTCCTGCACCCCTCTCTCTCTCTCTCTCTCTCTCTCTCTCTCTCTTTAATGTCACCACAATGTCTATCTCCTCTCCCTAATTGATTGGCTCCACTATTTTTCTGAACTATTACATGTGCCCTGCATTTTCCTTATGTCACTTTCTGTCTTCATATTTCACATCACATCTGTATCTATACATATATTGAGTACATTTATTTGAGGTTGACTGCCTGGTATCTTCATAGGGTGGAGTCAATAGTTGAAAATTGCGGGTTTGGGGTAGTGGGATGCAAGCAGAAGCATCATGGGGAGAGGGGAAGGGTAGGATAGGAATGCCTTTATCTGTCCTGGATTGTCTTTTTTCTTTAGGATGGCTTCAGGTTCACTACTTAATACTCCTTTCTCTTGTCCCTCCTCTATGTCATTCAATGCAATAATCTCCCCAATCATTCATTACTCTTCCTATTGCCTTCCTCTCCCCACCCTTCCTCTACTGTATATATCATCCTCCCACCAGCAAAAAGGATGCAGGGGTGCACACTCAGTTCTATTACCATGGCAGCAGACCTCCCAAAAAAGGCATATATAAGGAGTTTAATACATGGTCATTGCTAATGGCTACAAAATTTGTAATAAGTGATACTAAAACAGCTAATAGATTGGGGTCTGAAATTGCACCAGAATGCACTAAATGCCCTGTAGAATTCAAAATCTTCCTGAGGGGCATGCCCCCAGCCCCATATACCATATTCGCTGTGCTTGCAAACTCACTGTCATTCCACCAACCTACATCCCATGACCAAGATGTGCGCCCCCCCCCCTTTCTCAAAATCCTGGATCCGCCCCTGTACGGGGTGCATCATGGGCCCTATCAGCCCCGGGCCTAATGCACACTTGGCCATCCCACCTGTCTGTAATCAAATACTGGCTCATTGAATAAATGACAGGGCTGGGCAACTGTCGCCATGTAGCCAAAAAGTGGCGACAGTGGCCTTGAATTTGGCAACAGTTACCTTCAGAGTCATGTGCAGATTCTGGGCTTTCCAAAAATGAAAGAATTTCTCAAATGTTCCTGCTAGAACCAAAGTTATAAAGTTATTCCCAGAAGTCATCAGAATGCATGTTTGGACATAGATATTTTCAAAGATTTTCTCAGACCATTAACACATTTCCCAAGTCCTACCAGTATTCCTATACTCCTGACTCCTCCTCCACATTTCCAGGACGCCCAGCCCTGCATGAGTAACTTCACTGTAAGAAATAACTGTTGAATCTACAAGGGGTTCTTGTAAAAGCTGAACAATGAACCACCGCAATTACACAACAGGGAGCCAATGTATAATCTCAAGGTGGCAGTGTGGTGGTACAAGGAGTCTCTGTGAAAACAATATGAAAACAACGAAGGATATCTGGCAACTTTGGGACGAGAGATCCTTTGTTATTTCAACAACATTTTGCTTTACAGTGTAACTTGTAATAACACAATGAAGCTAAAACGAAAAGGGACATTTTCCATATTTAAAAAAAAAGAACCTATCCTACTGTTGAGATGTCTTAGACAGGATTGCGTTAGCACAGCAATGACATCTTTTATCAGCATTCTATAGGGGTTGAGTATGGGTTTGAATGTACGCCATCATAAAGCCACCGATCTCATGGGAAATGTGACTATAAAAACACTTTGCAACTACCTCGAATCCTCAATAGGCCCGCATTGAAGAATACTTTGACTTATACATTTGTACATGCCATGTCTAGCTTTCAACCAAGGACTAATGCACTTTTTATTTTCTAATCAAGCGCATTTGTATTGACAATGTGAATTGTTGGGTTCTTTTGCAATGACAGGTCACGCTACTTCACGATGAATAGTAACCCTTCAATCTCCAGTTTAGCACTTAAACATAAAGGGACGCATCATGTTGTTTTGGTGTATCGTGCCTTAGGGATTGTATCAGCTCCATAGGGCATTATGGGTGAATGCAGCACCGGTGAGTTACTTGAATCTGAAAGGGTTGCATTCATGCATCATGACGACCAAAATGTACACAGAACTTATTATTGAATAATATACGGTCCCAAAAAGGATAACTTTCCAGTTGCATTGCTCTATATACTTATTGTATCCCATGTGTCTATAATAAACAGAGAATGGTGACCTACTTTCACCATAGTCCTTGTGACTTTGAGGGTGTGGTCTTGTAAAGTCTACGATAGATTTGCTGAAGTCCAAAATTCACATATAATGTTTCCCAGTTATCCACACGTGAAATAGATTCTATTGGCTTGCAGATATGACTTGTGTATACAAAGGGCATTTTTGATACTAAGGGCATTTTTGATAATAAATTGAATCATTGGAATGCCTACTACGTCTGGCAACCTGCGCCCCAACGCCGATTAGGTCTACATCTACTGACCTTTTTTTTGCATGAGCTTCATTATACTACCGTATACGTCACAACGACCACGGCTAAATGTGGAAATTACCAGAAAGGGCGAAAATGTCTGTCCCTCTTGCTTCCGCTAAATTGAAGATTGAACCAAAATTTATATACATACACTATATATAGGCCTACCCATGTATACTAGCTTATTACACGACTTCTGTGATTTTGGGTGCTTTTCCTGGATATTCCCATGCACATACCTGTCGATATTGCATGGCATGATGTAAGGTGTGCGGTTATCCAAGGATAACAGGCACCTGGTGCGGTTATCAATGGATAACATGCAGACCTTACATGTCATATGTTAGATGTTAAAACCTACGAAATTTTCATTGCTAGGGTAAGGGTCAAACCTGCAGTCTGCTGATCCCAAATCCAACTCCCTATGCAGTGCCCCACAGGGACTGACGAGAAATGCTTGGTTATATAGAACCAGGTCTTGATATGATACAAAGCCCGGGGAGGGCACTCACATATAACTAGTATACATTCAATGTGTGAAAATATCCTGCAGTCTGGGTTGTGACCCCCCCCCCCACCTTTCTCCCCATAACCGCGACGACTGCAGAGGCGTTCAAACCAAACCAACGGCTGCCAGGCGCCAGAGTTTGTGTACCGATGGTCTAGTGGTTAGCGCATTGCACTCAGCTGCTAGAGGTAGGTGGGACGAGTCCCGGTCCAGGTGTACATTTTTTTTCGCAGTATGTAAACACACTATGGCAGGCTTCGAGTCCCGGGGAGGGGGAACGATTTTTGTTTTCAACTTGAATTCATTAATATTCTATTGATTATCTATTGATATCGTGTAATAAAATAAGTAGTTAATGGATAATTCATGACTTGTGTGTGTTAGCAAAGGATAATTACACTTGGGCTGTGCCCTCGTGTAATTATCCTTTGCTAACACACACGCGTCATGAATAATCCATTAATTACTTGTTCCATACAGTCACAGTGCTATATGGTCTGGGACAAACTATATGAAGCTTTATATCGACCGCTCAAAAGGGGTTCCATTAGGAACGGTCAAGGAGGGGATAAAGAGGGGCGTGGAGAAGGGGGCAGATAAGAGTGGGTGGAGTTGGGTGTGGAAAGTGAAGACAATCAGGGGGAGTGGATTGAGGAAGTACGCTACTCTAGGAGGCTACTATAGTAGTGCACTATAGGGTGAATGAGTAAGGAATGGTCGGTTAGGGAATTGTTGGGAAGGCTATGGAGCATTGAGTTAAAGGAGCCAAAGGGGTTATCAAAGGCATTGCTAGGATATCAGTGCTCTGGTGCCCTGAGGTATAAACCCTCAGGGTACCACCAAGCAGCCAAGCATAGTGGACCTGGTCTTAGGCCACAATATAACTCCCACCATGCCCTTTTCAATTCACAGGAACGGGAGATCGAACAGGAAATACTGCTCACTCTTCAAGCTCTGTGTCCGTACGGGTGTAGTATATTAGCAAAGGGCCAGGGGATACTGTACACACTCAACTAGGTATCTAACACTACATGGACACGTGTATATCAAAGAGCTGAAAGGTATGAGAAACTCGAGATTCAAATGCACATAAATTCCACTAGTAGTATAATAGAGGGAAGGGTGGTGGACTAAAGGCTCATGGATTTCCCAATAGGCATCTTGGGGGCGGAATGCATTAGCAGATGCGTCGTAGTTGAAAGTGAAGGTGTTTGTAGAAACCTTTGGACAGGCAAACCTCATGTATTTTCCTCTGTGCTTTCCTCTTACCAATGAGCAATAACTGCAATCATACCTCGGGTCTTATGGCCAAGAATATATCGATTTCAATTCGATATCTCTCAGATTCTCTCTCTCTCTCTCTCTCTCTCTCTCTCTCTCTCTCTCTCTCTCTATCTATCTATCTATCTCTCTCTCTCTCAATGTTCCCCAACTCTCATCGCCCCTTCCCTCTGCTCCCTCTTTTTGCTCTCTATCTGATACCTGGGTGCCGCTGCTGGTGCCGTAGTGGCACGTGGCGCTAGAGACCGACACCCGCCAGATACCAGTGAACAGTGACACTACCCAGACGTCCCTCGGACCCTACACGGCGTCCATCCAGGATTCCTTCCGTTTTGGCGCTTATGCCCCACCTGGTGAGACGCTTAGGAGTTGTTGTTGGGGAGCTGCTCAACCCTCTACGACAACCACGCCGCACATGCGCTGTCCACTGCAAGAGCAGGTATATAAATAGGTTTGTAAACAAGACAGAGTTCAGTGCACCTCGTGTAGCCTGCTGTTAGGAGACTACAGGCCTCTGACTGCTATAGGATACATAGCTGCTGATGGTTCTGATCACTACAGCATTGAAGTGCTTTCAAACACCTACTTCAGTATTGGTAGCTCCTGTGATGAGCAGTACTCTCTTATGGAAACTCCAAGGACTACAGGTAAGGTTAGTGGATGTTAGTGGTATAGAGTCTATGATCTATATACCGATAGGTAGAGATCTGAGATCTTTAATAGCTAATTATTGCCCATGTCATTGTGGTGCAATTGAAGGCATACTGTACTGCATTCTGTTTTCTTTTGTTTATTTGTTTATTTATTTTTTATTCATATTTTTTCAAAGGTTTAGCGCTATAGGCTACAACTTCACTTTAACAGTGTACCACCCACTGATTAAGGCCCTGATACTTTAAACTTTTACATATAGCATAGATACACATCAAGATATTCACTATGTCGCTGTTGTCGTTAGCCAACTATCCAGGCCGTAACTAATTAGTTTAGTCATGGCTTGGCCACACCCACTGTAGCAACACTTGCCTGTATGTTTCCTATTTAGATCAGCAAGAGAAACGTGCGAACGCTGTTTTTGGTATCCCAGATAAGCTTAAGTATACAACCAGAGGCTGTAGGCATAACATAACTCACACATCAAAGCGTGCACATGTATCTTAGCTGTAAGTGATAGCGTTTGGCATGTGTTTGAAATAAGCACTCCTTTGGAAGTAATCTTTCTACTGTCCGAAAGGCCCCACGTATGTCCATCTAGAGACCACATTTATACATTGTGATATGGTCTATTATATACCTCACATAGGCCTACCTTAGGTACAAGCTCTCACGTGTAAATGTTATGTGGCCTGTAGACTGTGACAATCAGTCTCAATGTATATCAATAAATTGAAGTAGGACACTAGGCTACAGATCATAACTGTATAGGCCAGGGGCGGCGGAATGTGTCTGAACCGAAGGCAACCTGAGTCCAAATTTCCATAGTTCTCTACAAAGTTGGGGAGAGGGCAAAATATACTTTGCCCCCCCCCCAAAAAAAAAAACTTAAAAATTGAGGGGGTCCTGGCCCCCTCCCCCCCCTGTTCCGCCGCCTTTGTAGGCTAGGCCTATATCCAAGTCCTACATGTGTAAGCGACTACATGTATCTACAAGTGCTGTGATTATTATGGACCGTGAGTCTTAGGTCAGTGTGCTGCATTACCAGAGTGGGCTGATCCTGAGTGACTCGATCATGTCGGCACCACACCCTGTTAGCTCCCTTTTCATTTGCTCACTTTATGCTAACCCTGGCAAACTCCGCTACCATCGGGTACAGGGTAGTAGGAAAAGGGGGGGGCAGGGGGTTCTGGGTCCCCCCCCCCAATAATGAGGAGGTTCCCTATATAAGCCTATATAAAAATATAGTAGCCCCCCCAACCGAGACCCCTGCCCCCCCCCCTAATAAAAATTTTCTTCCTACGCCCCTGGGGTAGTGCTATAGTGGTATTGAATTCTAGTTGGATTCCCGCCCTAAACTTCGTTCAAACCTAAACTTTTTCTATGAGGCCCTACATATATGTAAAGGGTGTGAATATAGCAAAACTAAAAATAAGGTATTTGTCAGGGGTAATTCAACGTGTTAAGCGATTTAGTAGCTGGTAAAGAAGATTTCAAGTGGTCAAGTGTTTTAAAGCAGTGGATAAGTAGATACATCTGCTCAACCTATTAAAGCACACTTTTCATTTAACCCTCTTCTGCAGAGCCATCCAAACTTCTCCTGGTGAGGATACACTTCACTTCTCTGTGGTACCCCCCCCCAACCCATGAAGGTAACCTATAAGAAGCAGTCTTGTGCTCCTCAAAGTGTGAACACTAGAAGGCTTTATATTTAAGACTGCCTTATCAACCTCTGGAAGAAGAGAGCGCCTACTTAGAGATAGTGTTGAGGAAAGGAGGTTATAGATGGAATGGTTTAAAAAAGGATACCTCACACTCCTATTTGTTGCAACATATCTACATTTCCCCATAGCTCTCTATATTATGGGTAATGGTTTAAAGAAATGCAAGTTACTGAAAATGGTAAATGCCTATAGCTTGGGATCTATACATAGAGAGAGATGGACTTTCTTGTGAGGTAAGGCGTGTTATCCCTCACGGTAATGAATGTCATATGATCATGTTAACCCTTTAATGACCACATTACACTTCAATTCGCTGTGGTCATTAAATTTTGTCTAAATCGCCAGTCCTGTATCCAAGACTGCCCACGGGGAATGATAAGCTATTAACAAGTTTTACAACAGGGGGTAGTAGTATCATATACCATTTTATTATTCCAATTATTTTAACATATTACTGTATTAATCAAAGAATATATAAGAAATTAATACATTGTACTTCCATGTGAGCGTTCATGCCCCACTGCACACCAGTTAGGGCAAAGATACACAAGTTACATCACCAAAGAGTCCGACCTCATGGTCCACTGCACAATATAATGCTTTTAAGAGTGTAAGAGACCGACCTCATGGTTCAGTGCACAATATAATAACTTGTAAGTGAATGCAACCCGCCGTCACGGGTGCCTGGGCACCGCTGACGCTGTCATGGGTGTCTGAGCACCCCAACACTGAACAATAGGTTTCATAAGTAACGATGCCATAACCTTCCGGTCGCTCTAGCGTCGCTCCTGAGCAACCTAGGTCAAATATGAAAGCATTTATGAAAAGGCCATAATTAGACGGTTGAAATGAGCCCAAGATCAAGGCAGAACTCCCATTATTAAGGAAGTTACGCTACAGAGACTGTTTCAACCTCCGAATGCGCTACAGACGAACCAGCGCAAGTTACGCGCCCGGAAAGTGGGCGGTGGTAACTTGACATATTCAAGTTTGTGCATGCATGAGATGGAGGGTTTGAACATGCCATACCGACCGAGACAATGGGGGACATGGCGGCGTCCATGGGGGTCCTTTGTGCACCTAGTGACACATGAAAGACTCCCCTCAAACAATCACAGAGTTAGGCAGATGCCACTGGCTCCAGTCAGTCTGAAGGGCCAAGCCAGGAAATGGTACTGGCTGCTCCCTCTAGAGAGCAGAATCACCAGAACCACCCTTGAGGTAACATCTCCAGTCAACTCTCCTGCTACCTGCTATAGCTCTGCACTATGCTGGGTTAGACTATGCCAGACAGGCATAGGACTAGACCACTAGTGGCCAGAGGCTATCTTCTACAAGACACCTACCAGAGGGTAAAGTTACACATTTATATATTATCCCTCTAAGCAGCAGGTCAGGAGCTATGTGTGGGAACCCACCTAGGACCATACTGGACAGTGTATTGTTGTTGTTGTTGTTGTTGTTGTTGTTGTTGTTGTTATTATTATTATTATTATTATTACCTCACAGGTGGAGTGGAACAGAACTTTATACTTTACAAACAATTGTATATTTACTGTGTGTGGAAATTACCTGCATATTAATATCTGTGTGATTGATATTCCTACATGTCTGCCTAAAGCTGAATAAACCAGTGATAACTGGAAATAACACTAAATAAGAGCTTGATATTCTTACTCTCTATATACCACTAGTCATATGATATTTCTCATATGACAACTTGATCATGCACAATCACTAGTATGACAGTAGGTTTCCACATAGACCTGTGAAAAGATTTTGCCAACCCCCCCCCCTTAAATGCCGAAAATTGTCCACGAATGCAACCTTTTGATACATTGTAATGCTCGAGCTTTTTCGCTGAAGAGGTATTCAGAGTGTTCGAAAAGACTTTGCCCCCACCCCAAACCCCCCCCCCCCCCCCAAAAAAAAAAATATATATATATTATTAACGCTATTAAAAACTGATCAATTCTGTGTATCAAAGCCTCAGTGTGGGGTCCAGCGGCTTGATGGCTCTGAACAAGGTTTATAAAATTCTGGCACCTGTCGGTCAAAACTTGCTACCATTTACACCTCCCACACTATGTGGTGTTATATATCTAAATGGATCAACTATGAAGGCGGCAAGGTTTTATCTATAGGATGATATTCCACATTCATGTTTTTAGTTAACTTTCCATATTGTGTGACTGCAAAAGTGGTACGTGAATTTGTGCCATATAGACCTGTGGTCTGAAAATTGTTCAGTAAACAACTGGCATGCATGGAAGAAGAGAAATAATGGATAAATGGACAAGGGGAAGGAAACTGATTAATACATTTATAACACCTAGAAATCAGGATAGAAAACCTATAACCTGTTTGAGAGGATTATATATCTGTAACGGAAAGAAGAGACTATATCTGCGTGACACCAGATTCCTCCTGTCCTAGATAGATCTACTTTTGTCTAATGTTTTGTGTGTACATCTATTTGTTTATACTTGGAGAAAAATCTCAAACATTTACAGCCCTCCTATCTCAGAGCCAACTTTTCAATGCAGTCACATGAATCAGTAGGACTCACTGCCAGATCTAGGACTGCTTTTGGTTTACTGGTGACAAAAAGTAATTGCTTGACTGAGTAAAGGAAAAGTAGAGTGTAATGTGAGACAGTTGCCTCGGCCTCAACCAATAATCTTTTTTCGACACTCCTCATATGGCAGTTGTTCTTTTAGTACATACAGTGATCTACAATCATTTCTTTTCATTGGCACTCGTCTCGTCTCAGAACTCATGAATTACGGTGATTCCACACACAGCTGTTTTGTGTTTTCTTGGTTGAATGTTTGTTTCTTGAACTTTTCTGTTGTTTTGTTTGGTTCCCCCTTTCTCTTAGAGGTATCGTAGCGATGCACAAATTATAAAAATTAACATGTGGCACCGTGATTTTCGAACAAATAACTCAATTGGATTGTATAAGCCAATCAAATGTTAGGCAAAGACATTAGATGTTGTGTGGTGCTATGTGTTCACCAAATCAACTACAGTCGAAGTAAAAATTGGCTTATTGACAGAAACTTCTTCATCCACTCTGGTAATCGTAATTAGGACAGAGAATACTCTCATTAGGAGACTGTAGACATAATCAGACTAAGGAGCTTCTATTTCTAGTCAAGGTTGACTAAAGCCCCAAGAGTCACTAAGCCATCTTCAAATTGCCTTTCTCAGTAGTATAGTTATTGCCCCGGATTATTATATAGAAGTTCCAATATAAATGCAGGATATGACCACTTCACTGCTTCATTTTCCTGTCTAAATTGGCCCTGGATGGCCTGTCGAATTGGAGCCCTTGGTTGATAATCTAAGAAAGTGAAGAAGGTTTTTCTAAGTCCAAAATGCCCAGGTTGGCATATTGACATATTGTCTACAATGATTATCGGTAGGTTTATTTGGGCGTATCAACCAGGCATATAGTGTATGGATAACTACCATGAACGTCCCGGCCGTTCCACCCACTAGTTTTCCTTATTCAATGCTGTTAGTAACTGACAGACAGATTGGGAAAATTTCTTGCATGTGGCATATTTGTGTTTAACTATTGGCTGACGGACGAGGTCACGTGGGTGATGGATATGAGTTTGATTGGTTTCCCAGAAGTCTAATCTATGTCGCAGGATTAGGGGCATAGGTCACTGAATAGGTCATTTAGAATACACAGTGAAAGTCAGGATATACGGTGGGACTGGTGTAAGGGGTGGAGGCCAGAGGCTATCAGTAGTACATGTATTTATCAGGGAAACTATAATTATGTGGATCCAGGACGACTAGTGGGCATCAACTGTTTTTTGTTACTTCCATAGTTTCTATGGTTTATGGTTTGATATGAAGGTTAAAGCTAAATACTCAGTCGAGGAGGCAAGCCTTAGCAAATTCAGTACCATCACCTGAGGATCTGCTCTCTATAGACTACATTGTGAGTAGCTCTCCCCATGGGCAGTTTAATATGCCTTTGCATGCAAGCACAGGGAAATACATCGATACACAACAAGCCGCAGAAGCATGTTCCCTTGTTCAATTGCACAATGTGAAATTGGAGTAATCGTCTAGCCATAGAGTTTCTGTACTCTCTATATGGTGGCTGGCCATAAATACATACACTGTAAAAAAAATGACGTTGAAATAATATCGGGACCCTTGTCCCACGGTTGCCATAGATCCGTTATTTCCACAGAGATTAATTGTACCACAGCACTGCCGCCTGGGCCTTCTTGTAAAACAACACTGGTTCACTGTGCAATACCATTATGGTGGTTCACTGTTTAATTTTACGAGGATCCCTGGTAGATTCAACAGCTACTTTTTTCAGTGAAAGCTATACAACTATGGAGATAGTGTCTGCATTTCCAATATGATGGAGATTGTTCTGGATGGCATTTCCCAATAGTATTATTATTGTTAGGAAATACCCTGCTTGGCTTGGTTTCTCCCATTTTGTACCATGAAGCTATGTATCATGAGGTTACTATCAAACTTCATCACAGAAGTAAATAGCTTTTTTTTAATTACCAGAGCAATCAAATTTCCAGATTTATAAGTACCAGGGCATTTAATTGTGACAGTACAGTAGTGCCACTAGGCCTAATTATACTGAAAAACAGTGACATTTCCCCCCACTTTAGCAGCTCAGTACGAAGGCTGCATAATTAATTGGACTATAGTAGATGGTGGCAGAGCATTGTAAGCTGACCTTCAGGGACTAATAATGACCAGCACTGTCTAAATTACCCAGTCTATATCCACCCTGTTAGGGAGTGATCATTTTTTAACAACGGGGGGGGGGGCTGGTGGGTTTGAGGGGGGGGTCAGAATTTTTTTAACCCCTTGACCAGGGGGGGTCAGAATTTTTTCAATACCTCTGATGGGGGGTCAAAATAATTTCACCTGTTTTCAGTGGAAAACCCCGCGCGTTACTATAGGCTAAAAGGGGACGTTCGCGTGCGATTTTTGTCCCTTATGGGGGGGTCGAAAAAATTTTACCCCCTTGAGAGGGGGGTCGAAATTTTTTTCCCGCTTCCGCACGCAAACCCAACAGCCCCTCCCTGTTGTTAAAATATGATCACTCCCTTACCAGCCCACAACCACCAGCCCCTGCACAGGCTGCCCATACTTATCATGAAGAGTCATTTATGCAAACAGTTATCTGAGGCCAATACAATGATAATACATTTTGTAGCATGTTTTGGTGCTGAAGATTGTATCAATATTTATGATTGTAGACACTCATGGTTTCTTGGTAGGTCAGGGGCGTAGGGAGCAAATTTTTATTGGGGGGGCCAGGGGTCTCGGTTGGGGCGGGGTCTGTTATATTTTTATATAGGTTTATATAGGGAACCTCCTCATTATTGGGGGGGCATGCCCCCTGGTCGCCCCCTTTTCCTACGCCCCTGCAGGTGAATTCAGGAACGGTTTCTGGTAATTTATCAAAGCATGTGTAGGGAGTTCACATGACTAGCATTCGTAGAACTCAAAATTAACCATTTGAACTGATATTATCATACCACAATTAAGGTGCAGAGGCCAAAATATGCCCCAATGGACTCTAGCCCCCCACCCACCCAACCTCCCTATCATGTGCTGCTGTTTCTTTTTTCTTTTTTTATAAATAAATGTTCTTCTGGAAAGGAAACCCATGCGGGGATATTATTATAGCCTGCTCAGAACACATCAACAGGAACCTCATAACCATCACTCTGTATAGCAAGCCTACAAAACACACCCACAAGGAAATAACCCAACCTACCTCCTCTTGTATTGATATTCACTAATGTGATGGCTAAGGTGATATATACAGTTAAGGCTAGTGGTGGCCTCAGTGGTCTCTATACTATATCAGGACATGCAGCAACCACTCTGGTTTATTAGGCCACATAGGGATTTCCTGCCTCCTTAGAACCCCCTTCCTGTAGCCCTGATAGGGAGGATGTTCGTTATGGTATTGTCAGTGGGGATGGATGGATAGGGCCATGGACTAAGGTTCAAAGGGAGTCATAGTCTCCCCATCCCTACCAGCAGCTCTCGGCCCTGCGCTACAGCCTGGCAGAGATTTGCTTTAAATATCCTGCTTCTCATACATTGTAACTTGTTCTTTCAATTGCCTTTCTGCCCCTGCCCCATGCCTCTCTCTCTCTCTCTCTCTCTCTCTCTCTCTCTCTCTCTCTCTCTCTCTCTCTCTCTCTCTCCCCCCCCCCTGCCCACTCCCCCTAAAACACTGTCTATCCTGTTTCCATGCATCACATTTCTCCAGCCTTCAAATCTCTTTCCACAGCCAACACTACCGTCATCATTCAAAGAGCTAATTTGTTTGCTCTCCCCAACCACACCATCTACCCCACCCCCACCGTGTCTGCCCACTCTAACTCAACCATCCACCTTCTCCCTCAACCTGCTCTATTCAAGCTTACCATTCACCTTCACCCTCTCCGTCTGTCTGCCCTATCCAACCTAACCATCCACCCTTTGTTTTTTTTATTCTTTCCACTAAAAATTAAGCCCATTAATCCGCCTACCTACCCTCTTGCCCCCCACTATCCACCATTTCCCTGCCTGCCTTTTCCCACTCAGCTGGTCAACATGTATATATCAAGATGTCAATGCTCTTCTTTCGACAATCCATCCCTTTTCCTCGTCTTCTTACCCTCACCACATCATCAGATGCTACCATCTGCCCCTACTGCATCCACCATGTACCATAGGTATGGTTGGTTAGATAGGATTGGAGGTGGTATACATTAAGTGACATCTTCTGTAGGTCTGCACTATGGCATGATTCCTATATAAAGGATCGATGGCCTCTGCCCTGGGTGGGAGTTAAAAAGATTGTTCCTAACTCCTTTTTGTTCTACTGGGGTCTCACTGACTAGATACAAATTTGCTGTATATTTTCCCCTAACTGTACATATATCAGTAAAAAAAAAGTCCTTTCATTGCCAGAATTGGCCATCAATCTCCCCTGGTTTCAACAGCAAAGAATGTTAATTTATAATGCCATTGTCATTGTCTTTCTCTCCTGAATGTCTGCCCTGGTCAGCAATAGTGCTTCTGATTTGTATGCCTTTTGTATAATCATTTCCTTAAATATGCATCTATGTACGTAATAAGACGATAGACATGTAGTTCTGTTATGTTAAGACCATGTGAAGTTCTACACAGAGAAAATTCTGATACTCACAGTGAGCCTGATGTTAGCCTCGGGCAAATGTTGCCAAAATGAGTATATTTTGATACTCAGGGTGAGCCTAGGGTGTAGGTATACTCCAGCAATACCTGACACTCCACTCTAGATTGTTTATGGTCTAGCTGTACCCTCTCTACTGCCATACTCTCACAGTGCAGGAGTCTCTTTAGAGACAGGCTCAGGGTCAACTGGAGTAACATAGAAGAAAATAGGACATTGCCTGAGTATCTCAGGGTCAGGCAATACTGGATCCTACCTGAACAGGCTCCAACATTGCAGGAGTCTTTCTTACCAATGGTGGCATGCACTGCCAGAGTATCCCAATACATAGGATCACACTTTGCTGGATTCTACCTTCAGAGTGAGTCCAACAACACCACCCAGTGGGCACAACCCCACTTAATGAGTTATTAATCAGTGCTGCATTGTAGGGCTTACATAGGGCTTACAGACAGTCTAAATTGTAATGGTTATGTGGCCCTGCATTTGTAGCCCTTATTAGACTACTCAGCTGTAGGGTGTATTAAGCCCAACATATGAGTGGTTTGTTAAACACTATAAAGAAATATAGAAATTAAGGTCACTATATGACAAAAGCCAATTATTTCATACACACAAGGATTTCATATGGTCCAACATTCAACTTCCTACGGTAGTATAATTAATCGATGAATAGTTTGTGCATTCCTGGTTACTCCTTGGTGGGATTTGAACCAGGTACCTCCTTATTGTGACTCCTTTGTGCTCCTATCTGTGCTAGCAGGGCAGGTGTTGAAAGTGGCACTATATGATATTTCAATATGATATTTCAACCATAGACCTACCACAGTGAGATGTCATTGGTCATATGAGGCTTAGTAGACTAATAGGAAACACAGACTGGAGTGACCATAGTAAGGAAAAATGCCCATAGTAAGGACAAATATCCACAATGTCCTCAGTAAGTATGGCACAGTCCTACTTATATGCCTCTTGCAACCTGGCTCAACAGTTGTAGCGGTGGCACAGTGGTAGGATTCTTGCTTTGCATGTGAGGGGTCTCAGGTTTAAGTCTCGGTGGTGCTGAGAAACATTTTTGATTTTTTCAGTTTAATAGGAAACATCTCATCTATTGCAGTGTATTTTTCTAAGACCTAGCTTTGTAACTAATTGAAATAGATGCTTGCTTGAAAACTGACAGAATCTTCAACATCTGCCAAGTCAGAAAATAGCAAGAAAATAAATTCTTTGCACAACAACAAAATTCTGATTGAAAACTTGCAGCTTTTGGAGAGCATCCCGGGGTTGGAATCGAACTCAGGATCTTCTCATATGAAGGTAAACGTGTTACCACTACACCATCTTGACTGTGCTGAAATATCTCAACTTGAAATCTCATATGATCTGCTCCCTCTGTGTGTTGAAAGCTGGTATTCTACTTTTTTCCAAGCCCAAAAACATTAGAAATATGCCTGGGACTATATGTCACTTTTGCATTTACTACAAAGATATAATCATACTCTAGATGTTTTAGTGATTAATTCCTATATAGATAAGATTATATTCTTAGATATCATGGTTACAAGGACTGCATGAATGAATGCATATTCATGCTCACATTGTAGGAATAAGATTGACTTACTGAAATAAGTAATCTTTACAAAAAATCTCAATGGGGCTTGAACTTGCCACCTTCAGATTCAAAGTTCAGTGCCATATCAACTGAGCTAATGAGGCACATGGTGTGGTGCTAGGATATGATATAATCTCAGACAACAGTGTAGACCCCTGCTTTGCTGGAGTATTCAGTTAGATTCAGACTGAGTATGGCACCATGCCGGAGCCTTATGCCATACTCATGCTGATCCTTTTTCCCAATGTGTGGCATTGAAGCAGGCTCAGCATGAGTATGGTGTGTCAGGGGAGAGCCTCTAGCAGAGGCTCTCATGATACTCAGGCAGCGTCAGAGACTAGGTGAAACTCAGGCCAATGCTCTTTTTGCTGTCAGTGTACTTATCCCCTACAGTCATGTTTTAATTTTTAAAGGGCAAAGTCCCTGTTACGGTAGGAATAGATGTAATACCTCAGCCTGGGGAGATCCTCTTCGTTAGTTCTCACTCACCTTATAGCTAAGCTGTATTGGCCGTCAAGACAGATGACCTCTTGAGATAAAGTGAGGTATAGAGTGTCAGTTGTCATGAGTTTAATTCATTCAACCCTGTGGGGAGCATTTATGCAAGACACAATAGAAAAAAAATCATTTCTACAAGTTCTTCACAAATTCAGCGTGAACCGATTGGAGTGCAAGTAGGTAAACGATTGATTTCATTTACATTTGTAGAAGTATAAGATAAGCAGTGTCTTCCTTAAAACTACATCTTGCAGCCAAGGTAACATAATGATAAGGCAAAAATTGATTCATAGTTTTCTTTCGAAAAAAACACCTTGTGTAAAAAAAACAACGTTCGTTCGTCATTCCATGGTATTACAACAAGTGGTCCCGCCATGACCCTCTCAGATTGTGACAATTTTCCTCCTAGATGAAGATGCATATACGTTATGACCACACACAAAATTGTAGATTCCAACTCCCATTGGTTCCTGAAATTTTTACCCCTATACTCGAGAGGGTTAACCATTATTTTGAAAATCTCAATTTAGGATCAACTTCCAAATCCAATATTGTCCATGCAGAAGGAGCTAGAGTTCTCACATTGCTTATGTTATCACACACTTTCATCTTCTATAAGGCCAAAGGTAGTCAGCATTTCAGTATTTGCTGATCTTGGGGCAATTTTCGAAAAGTCATGGCATCAAAACCATTACTTCAAGCATTCTGGGAAGGGACATTCTCATTGATCTTGAATTCTAAATATGGACCATGAAGGTGCCTCTGATAAGTTCCCAATCCAATATGGCTGCCTCAACATGGCAAAAAATTGAATTTTGCTACTTTTCAACAGCTATTTTGGGTGTGTGGGATAAATAGCACCAACCTATGCTAGGTATCACTAAAAAGTACCATCTTTACCCTAAAGAATGATGGCAGTTTGGTATTGGTGTTTTGTCTCCGTCCTGAGAAAATCGCCAACAAAATATGACAAAATTGTTATTACCGATGGCATATATCCTTCATACGAAGGTCATTTCAGCTGATTCTGGGTCCTCTGATCACTTCAGGCCCAATAAGGGTCTGGTGGGAACAAGATCTCTTGCAAGGGTACTATGCTTCCTTCTTTTAGGAAATAAGTGATAAAACATATATGAAAGTATTGATTTAAGAGTATTTCCATTCTTCTGATATGACATGCTGATGTTCTAGATTTCAGAACATCAGCATGTCATATGTAAAATATAATACAGGACCCACCTAAATATCCAGAACAAAGTCACCTTGGTCCTGGTATGTCAGCCATAAGTAGGTTAGTAATGAAGTATGTTGTCCATAAGGCAGATCCTGCATATAGATATATCCCTTACTTGAGAGAAAGCTAAAAGTGCATCAGGGGCTAGATTTTGAACAATTTAGTTCTATTTTATTGTATACTATCCTCACCTGTAAGGTGCATCCCTAACTTTGGCTGATGCTAGAAAGTGCACTACGGTTAGCAATTCTAGCATGTAATTCATGCTTTGTGCGTGGGGGGTATTTTGGCACCAAGACTTTGCGGGGGGTCATGTAAGACACACATAGGGTAAATTTTACATATTTAGCTGTGCCTTATATGCAAGGCTTTTAAAGCATGGGGAAATATCTTCTCACCAGTGCAGATAGAGCAAATGACCAATTCGGGAAACAACAGTGGGGCCAGGGGAAAGGGTACTAAACAATTGGAAAGTTCCCTATGTAAGCATATAACAGTATACCCCTGCACAGCAGCCCCCACCCCCAACTGAGACCCCTGGCCCCCAATAGAAATATTCCCAGCAAATTGTCGTTATCTGTCACCATGATTGGTCATCAATGGTGACTCCTTTCTGAGTAATAACTCACTGCGTCATCTTTCGCCACTGTGTGTCAGTCTCACATGGCATGGCGATTTATCACAACAGTCGCCAACATGATCTCACTCACTGCGTGAGTATGTGCCACCCCTTGTCATCCCTCACAAAGCATGGTGACTTATCACCACCATCGCCAACATGGATCTAACTCACTGCGTGAGTATGTGCCACTGCCTGTCAACTCTCAGTCAGAATGGCAACTTTTCACCTGCATTGCCACATGGCTCTCACTCACTGCGTGAGTGTGTATCACTCCTAGTTAATCTTCTCTCAAAATGGCGACTTATCACCACCACTGCCAACATTGGTCTCACTCAATACGTGAATTTGTGTCACTCCAAGTCAATGCTCTCTGAGGATTGCATCATCTGTCACTCACTCTCACTCACAGTGGCAACTTATCACCACCATTGCCAAAGTTGTTGAGACAGCACCACTGTTCAACATGTAGCCTATCTAGGAAGTGTGGGCATGAAGTATAAGTCCCATACGTATCAAATGTGCTATGTTTCACACTGATTTCCATGTAATACTTCAGAGTTGAATCAAACAAGATTATATAGAGAGAATATCAATTGAATTTAGATAGAGGTATCTCTAAAATAAAAGCAACTATCCATAAACACCTTTTCTCTGGTTACAGGAAAAATACATAGGAAAATATCAACATGAACACCTTGTCTGTGGTTAGAGGGAAGATACATATGGCAATACCTTCTCTGGCAAAACATACTTTGATCACCAGCATCGCCATCACTGGTGAGTCTGAGTGATCCATGCTGAACCTGTGCTATGACGTGGTGTGCGTTTCATCTAGCGAGGTGAGTGATCAACCGCCTTGCCATCCCTGGTGAGTGTGAGTCATCACAATCCTCGCCAACCGTGGTGAACATGCGCTATGGCATGGTGTGTGTTTCATCTAGCGAGGTGAGTGATCACTCGTGTCGCCATCCCTGGTGAGTGTGGGTGATCAAGATCCTCACCCTCTGTGGTGATGAACCTGTGCTATCACGAGGTACATGTTTTATCTAGCGAGGTGACTGATCACAATCCTTGCCATCCGTGGTGAATGTGCATTATGACGTGGTGTGTGTCTCATCTAGCGAAGTGAGTGATCACTCTTGTCGCCACCCCTGGTGAGGATGAGTGATCACTCATGTCGCCATCCCTGGTGAGCATGAGTGATCACGATACTCGCCATCCCTGGTGAACATGTGCTATGTGAGTGATCACCCGCGTCGCCATCCCTGGTGAGTCTGAGTAATCACCATCCTCGCCATCTGAGGTGAGGCCATGTGATCACCACCATTGCTATTCCTAGTGATCTTGTGCTATAGCGACGTCGTGTTCCATCTAGCGACATGTGTGAGCCACTTCACACAGGTTGACGAGGAGTCACGACAATTTGCTGGGTTGCTTCCTACATCTCTGAATGAATGGGTCTAATGGAGCATGTGACTGTGGACTAAGAATGCTTGGTGAAGCTACATTTTCATTTTAATGGAATACCCCTAGTTTATAAATAGCGGTTGCATTATATGACCAGGTCATCCTTAATAAGCAATTGGCCTCACAAGCATGAGAAAATTTGACAAGTGAGTAGCATAACATAGATCATAGGGGAAAACAAATTCATCAGCTGAGTATACATACAACTCTCTATATATTGTAGTATGTCTTAGAGTGCATACTCACTGACCAATTCTCCTATATGTATTATATTATCGCTTTGTCCTCAATCTGTGTGTACTGTGGAAAAACCCACCACTAAAAAGTACCAAGACAATTTCAAGAGTCCCGCCTTTAAGGTAAGTATTTATACTTGACATGCTGAGGTCTCATGAGGTTTCCATTATCCCCAATAGCATTTGACTGGAAGTTCTTGGAAGTTGATACTTTCATTATAATGAATCCTAACTTGTTTTCTACAAGAAAGAGTCATATACCATTTCAACACATTTCCTCCCAAATGTCCCCTTACTGTGTCTGAAGTGATCAGAACAGAGTTATTTGAGGCCCCAGAGTCAGCTGAAATGACCTCTGTATGAAGGATATATGCCATCAGTAATAACAACTTTTCTCACATTTTGTTGGCGATTCTCTCAGGACGGAGACAAAACACCAATACCAAACTGCCATCATTCTTTAGGGGAAAGATAGTACTTTTCAGTAATGCCTAGTATAATTTGGTGCTATTTATCCTACAGACCCAAAGTAGAGGTTGAAATGTTGCAAAATTCAATATTTGAGTGGCCATATTGGATTGGGAACTTATCAGAGGGACTTAACCTTCATGGTCCATGTTCAGAACTTCAAGATCAATGAGAATATCACAGCCCAGGATGTTTGAAGTAATGGTTTTGATGCCATGATTTTTCAAAAATTGCTCTGATATCAGTAAAAACTGAAAAACTGAGTCCCTTTGGCCTTATGTAACAGAATTAAAGGCCTTTATGACAATTTTACTATTTTGGCATTTTCTGATAGCATAAGAATGTGTGTGATAACAGAATCAATTAATGTGAGACCTCTAGCTCATCTGTCTGGACACTATTGAATTTGGAAGTTGACCCAAATTGAGATTTTTCAAAATAATGGTCTACCCCTCTCAAGTATGGGTGCAAATCTCAGGAACCAATGGGAGCTGGATGCTATAATTTCACATATGTTCATCTAGTATATTGACCTGTATGGTAAAGAAAAATCTTTCACTTCTGAGAGGGTCATACGGGGAAAGTTCAGAAAATCTGTCTATATAATGGATTGACCCTCATATCAAATAATATATCTTAAAAATAAGATACTTAAAGGTAATGCGAGCATTAAGGCACTGATGATATGGAGAGGGAAAGGCCCTGATGCATACTCCCTTCAGGACCTAGTGCCCTTCAATCCAAGATAGAAATGAGGCACATCCTGACCACATTCCTATAATTGATTGAAAATATCCTCTTGTATATCTACATGAGAGAAGGGTAGGTACACATGCACGTAGAGAGAATGCAATATACATTTGAACAGGAAGAAGCTAGATATTTAGATTAAGGAGCGGAAAGGATGAAAAGCTGAGCCACAAGAATAGAAGTTGGGAGGGGGAGATAAGAGCAGTGCACTGTCCTGGAGGAATTTAGTGTCGTCAATTTGTAGTATGTTAATGCGGGCACAAGGGATCATGGGGAAGGTAGAGTAATTAGTATATAGACCTCCGACCAGAATATACCAATTGTACAGTCACCTTATTGTCTGCCTACTCTAAGGTGGCAGAATTACCCATGTTAACAGCATGGGTCCCTCAGCGGTCTTAGCTGGATGGTGGTATTTGTGATAGTTTATCTGGATTTTACATTTAGATCTATAGAATTGTAGTAAAGATTGAAAAGCGGCTTTCTTCTTGTGGGAGGAATAGGGAAGCAGAAAGGCTTGGGACTGGTCCTATTAACTCTAGGTGGTTTGGATAGACTCCAAGTCATCTGTACCTTCTCCTTTCATGTATCCCTATAATATCACCCTCCTTGCCACCTTACAATGATCACAGTCTATATAATAGTCGCGCGTGCATATACCGCCAATGCTGCAGCTGTAACTAGTTAGTCTTGTAGATTGGCTTAGTGGAACCTTGGGGGAGAGAGACCGACCAGACCCAGTAATCTCCTCGGCACCAGGAGGAGGGCAGCCGGCCAGCAGGGCCGACAACCACCTCACTGGTTGGCTCCATCTAAAAGTGCAGTTTTAATGGGTTGCACGTATGGTGACTAAGTAGTGTAGGCCTACAGGTGTGTGTGGAGAGGATGAAGGAAAGGGGAGTGTATAGGTATGTAGTGGGCACAGATGTCTTAGGAAGGTCATGATCTATCGCAGTTTCTTGGCAGAGTAATGGTGTGGCTGGCAAATGTATACTTGGATCTTTAATTTTCATCACTATTCACATTAAGTAATTCCTCTCAATGCTCTCTGCTCGTTGGTACAAACTGGCTGCACAAATGTGAGTAGCTAGAAGAAGAATGGTAATGAGCATGGCAATAAATTTGTTGAAAAATGGGAAGGATCAAGGGGCAGAGGACAAAAGGAACAGACATATCAGGATGATGTAAATTTGAAGTAGAGGGTAATAAAGGAAGCTCCACTTTTTTCATATCTTTCAAACTCTAACACTAGTAGACATTATAAATCCTCTTGCTCAAACGGAGAGATAGACATATATTTACTGGAGGATAGAATTGAGGCAAAGATGTGAAAAGGATAGAGTTATAGAGGATGGGCAGTCACTCAGCGTGGGGCATGGGACACCCAGGAGGAGAAAGCACTTCTTAACCTTGCCTCCTAGGGTTGGAGCATAACGAGCTGTGCCTGGAGGACTACTAACTGGAGGATCAGAGAGATGAAGCAGGATACAGTGAGACGGCATATAAGAACATAACGTGATAAGGTCTATCAATACTAAGTCCATAACAGAGATGAATATTGAAGGCTGACCATGCAAGTAGATGTACAAGTAGTGTAGCTTATAAAGACTACATATGCTGTATGACAAAAGATGTATCAGCACCACAAAGGAACTTCTGTAGTTTAAAAGGCTAGATTGAAATGAATCTTTAGCTTCCTCTGAACTGAAGACACTATAACTCACTGCCAGATTAGGGAAGAAATACTTCGGGGTGAGTACCCTGTGTACTCTACAAGAAATATAGTGTGATATCTGCAAGCAGATCGCACCCAGTGAGTTCGTCAAAACATCCATCTGTTTCTGACCAACCAGCTGTTCCTTGGAGGTAGGTGTGCCACCTGTAGAGAGTTGTATGCCCATGTGGGAGGGGCTCATGACCTGGGTGTGAGTGTCAGTGGAAGGGGGCATGAGCATGGTACATAGCATTTGAAACTGTCGTCGCGTATACATGTATACATGGCTAGTCTATATTGACTATCTCGAGGCAGAGGATAGATTGCTGGCTACACAAGTCTGTGGGGCTTTGTGAGCAGCTCATTCTCCTACGCTCACACTCAAAGAAACACATGGGACAAACTTCTAATGATGTGCCCAGCCCTTCTTATACTACATGTATCTGTATTTCTTTTATTGGTAAATAGATTTGAGTTTGAGTTCGAAAATTTCCATTGGCAAATAAATCATGACAAGTGTTCAGTATCCAATAGGATCTTAGTTCTCGGTTTAGGTTATCGTGGTTACGCTATAGAATGATACAGCATTTCATTTGTATACCGTATTTCTAATGAAATATCATTTATCATCTATGCAGGCACATTCCCTTACATATTATGATTATAATGCACATTTTCCTGTGTAGCTTCTGGCATTATGCCAGTGAGGTAAAGATAGAACCCAATTACCACGGTCACCTTAAGGCCCCGTGTGAGCAGGCAGCCTCCTGGATTACCTTTAATCTAGGGCTGTCCTCCAGGTGATGAGCTGGTGACATTAACCCTTTTGGGACCGCATGGCATTGATGATATATTATTGTCCCCATACAATGCATGAATACAGACATGGTGGGCGACTCATTCAAAATGCCGACCCTTCAAGGTTGCTATACACTTAAAGGATTGACATGGTGCACCAAGTCAGGGCAGCACAGATATATATGAAAAAGAGATCTGTATGTAGCCAGTCCTTAAAGGGGTGGGGATGGGGTAGGGATTAGGAAGGGTTCTACAATATAGCTCTTTCCATAAGGTAGATAGTGTACTATATCTTCAGTCCTGATCCCTCTACAGTGTGTATGGAAGATTGGTTCTACAGAGAACATCCCATACTATCAATCAATGGGTTTATAGGTCCTCTTGAATCGATTTGTTCTTAAATCGTTCACCATCTTCCAACTTACACTACACATAAGCCGCCTTTCTGCATTGATTAACGTTGTACTTCAAGTTGAAATGTAAAATGATGTCCAGAGCTCTGATCTCCAGTGGAGGTATTTCAATATTCAAATGTAATAGTCACCCCATCTATCCTCTCTACTCATACTATCAATGACTATTTAAGTTATCCATTTTAACATAAATTGCCATAGTTCTGATAATGATGTAGAAAGGAAAATTATGATACTAGTTACTGAAAAGGGTCTGGTAGAATGCATGTTCTCTGCATTAAATTGTGTACATGTATAACTTTGCAATGGGGTGGATTGCACAATACTACTATTAGTATTTAAATAGTCTTATATCAATTAGTCCAATAGACTGACCCTTACAATGACCACTCTTCCTTATAACGACCATGAACTAGAGCTCCACACGCACACCCTGAAGTCGATTCAGCAGGTCTGCCCCCTTGCAGCCGCCAGGGTCTTGGCAACTTGGCACCCTGGCATGTTGGCATTTTGGCAGGGAGAGCAGCTCAGGGTATGGGAGCAACTCATGGGGGACTTGTTGGTGTGGCACCAGGGGGCGTATTGACCCCAGCCCCTTGTTTGTAAAGCGGATAGAGGGTGTGCTATGCACGTACCAACCCCTATCACCTGTTATACGGTGCATTCCAAGCAGGTGGAAAGGGGGGGGGGCAGGGAAGTTGAGGGGTGGACAAGGGGAAATTGAACAAGAGAGGACAGGGGAGGTTGGACAGGAGAGGACAGGGGAGGTTGGACAGGGGAGGTTGGACAGGGGAGGATGGGCAGGGGAGGTTGGGCAGAGAAGACAGGGGGGGGGGGGGCTGGCAGTTTGTACAGGGAAGGCGAGAGCAATATTGGGGAAGGGTGGACAGGGAATTGGGAGATCATGCGAAGGGAGGATTGAGGGTGGGGGGGGGGGGGATGGGGAACAGGGTTAGGTGAACAGAGAACAGCTGAGGAGATTGGCAGAGGGTATAGGAAGGACGCACAAGGCACTTGTCCCTTTTGGACCACCGTAGTCCTGGACAAGCCTTGTGGACGCCCAACAATACGTGTAATGTGAGAGGAGTAGTGGCTGTTATACTAAGGTGTAATATGATGCACTGTCTAATTCCAGTCCCTTATGGAACTTTCCTTCCATGATTGATCCACGTATAACTTGTATGGTGTATTGACACCTGCACCAATGGATTTTGGTGTAGAGTGTCATCTACCCCGAGAGAGAAGTTAATGGAGTATACAAGCTGCGGATAAATGAACATGCCCATGCAGAGCCATCTTGAGATGCCATCTCCCCTGCTTTAGTTGGAATACGTGTTTTGTGTCGTTGATAGTTTACTGACTGCATAGTTTCATAATTCATGATTCCGTACTTTTGTAAATATTGAAGTAGCATTTCATAACGTAGAAGGATGCCACATGTTGAGGCTATACCATTCAGTACTTCATGTTTGAGGACTACACATCTTAAAAAGAACACTATAACTATATATACTATAAAATGGCGTGTCTCTAGGATACACCATTTTATCGATATTATGCTGGACGTCAAGGATTAGAATTAATGAATGATGAGAGTAGAAGAGGCAGTGGCATATGGTATACTATCCAAAAGAAAAGTAAACACATTAAGCCCATTGATTTTCAATTAAACTTCAATGCCTTCAGAATTGCTTGTCGTCAGTACAAAGTGGTTTACAGGTACCCTTAAGCACCATGAGCACGATTGTGACTACTCCCCATCAAAGTATATTAACCCTCAAAGTAGAGAATTACTGTTTCAAGTTATCTACATGAATGGATTTTTCCAAATAAGATGCCTTAATGCCGTCCTGATGAAGCACACACCAGTTTTGGCCCTACGGTTAGAAGACACTGGACACCTATACAACTTGTAGATGCACCAATGACCTATTAGCAGGTTCGCTGACAGTGTATACATGCTTATGGGCATTATGCTGTCCTCAAAGGGTTAAACCAGATCCTTCCATGCAGTAAAATCATAGTGGGGATAGAATGCACATAAATGTCGCATTAGTAACCCTAGCCAAGACGATGATGGGGTTGACAAAAGCTATGTAGAATGGTGGGAAATACTGCCATCAATTGCTAGCAATATCAACACACAGTTCAGTGTTTATATGAGTAGTGGCCTGAAGTCATACTTTGGTAAAATTATATAGCAGAGAGCACCTGGTATTTTACTGGGTATCTATATCACAAACAAACTGGAGGCTGTTAAACCCATCTGTCCCTTCCCATAGGAGGATGTGGAATTCATGCAGTGTTGGGGGGGGGTGCTTTTCCTACCCTGGAGGCAGACGCTGTCAGTGTCTCCATGGTTGTTGACACCTGGTCAGCTAGTTATTGGTACAGCCTTCTCCTTCCATGGACACGTCCAGGCCACTATATCAATTAGCTCCTCACTGCAGTCGGAAAACCAATATAGGCAATTGCAGTAGGTGATGATTACTATTGGCCCATGTCCCAGTCCTACACAAAATAAGCGAAAAACAACCTCCCATGATTTAGATGATCATGAGGTGACTGATTTTCGAGTGTACTGCTGTCTTATCTGTAGTAAGACGTCATTTTACACTGATCACACATGTCAAAATATCTCATAGTAAGAACAAAATAATTAGATAAATTAAAACAATATCACTCTAATCGGATTGACCCACTGATGTGCCACTAAAAAATGTCCATTTAACCTTAATGCCCACTTCCTCGTATGCCCCTCTACCCCCTGGGGGTCGTTACACAATAGACGAGTATATAGCTGTTCTCGTTGTGTCATGGTCCAACCGTTACACAAATGTTTTCTCGCTATGTTTTTTTCTCTCTCTCTGCATAACGAGAATAAAACCGTTACACAATCCTTTTCTCCCTGTAGAAAAGTCGTTGTGTCTAACTTAGTGCCGACACAACGACAAAAAAAAAAGGCAGTTCCCTTGTACCTTCTGCCTTTTGGTAGTTCAACATTGATTCCTATGGGGCATGTCGTACAGTGATAAAAGACACAGGAACCAGTGTAAACAAATTGACATAAACAGAGGCAAAGTCTTTTTTTTCAATATGCCGCCCCCCACTGACAGATTGGGAAGGAAGACAAGAAAGTGCCGTCTAAGGGACTCACCTTTGACTCTTTTTGATGACAAAGAGTTTGCAGCAAGATACCGCCTTTCTAAAGATGTTGTAAGAAAACTGGTGGGGGAGTACAAGCTGTACAGCAAATTCAAAGGGAGCAAGAGAGGAGGAGGTATTTCTCACGTCGACAGGGTAATTTTATTTGACACCTAATTTTGATAGAGTCAAAATATATACAAAGACCCTGTAGCCTATGTTTGACCTATTCAGTCTTGTATCTGAGGCCCATGTCACAAGTCTCTTGTAAGAATAACCCATGTAACAATGTCTGTTTCAGTGGTCTACACCCATGATCATCCTCTTATATGAGCCATGAAACCTATAATTAAATCACTTAATTTTATCTTTTTTTTCTTGTTTCTTTAACACATATCTTTTTTTCAGTTCTGCCTTATCCTGAGATACTTTGCGTCTGGGAGTTTTTATGCCATGACTGGGGACTCTCAGAAAGTCTCGAGGACTGCTGTCTGCCGTGCTTTGAAAGATGTAGCGGGCTTCTTCTACACCAACAGAAACAGATTCATCAAGTGGCCCCACACCTTCGAGGCCAAGGTGGAAGCTGCCCTGAAGCTGTATAGGCACAAGGTGAAACGCAACGATGAAGAGGTTGAGCAGAGGACTCCATTTGTCTTCGGGTTCGTAGATGGTACCCACATAGCTGTCAAGACTCCGGAGGAAAATGAGAGCCCGTATGTCAACAGAAATGGATACCACTCCATTAACACCACAGTAAGTTTGTACTTTTCTTCCTATTTTAAAGGTTACATAATTTTATTTCATGTCAGCATCTGTAGTATTAAGCAAGGCCTCCAGGTTTTTTGTTTATACATAAAATCATTTATCATCTCTTAACGTTGAAAATAACTAAACATATATGATTTTGTCAGCACTGATATAAAAAACTTACGTAAACAATTTTTTTCAGGTCATATGTGACTATGACAAGAAAATCACATACATTGATCCCAGGTGGCCCGGCTCGGTCCATGATGCGTATGCCCTAAGCTCCTGCCCTGTCGGCGATGAGATTGAGTCAGAGGTGTGGGAGGACTTTGTCCTGTTAGGAGACGCCGGATGAGAAACTTTTTTCCCTCCATTCTTGTCAAACAAGTATTATTTGAAGTCATATTTTGTCTAATCATTGTGAGATCATTGTGACAAGCACACCCCTGTTTTCTAAGAATCAATACCCCTCTTCCTATGTTAAGTTCTTCCCCCCTCTTTTCCCTGTCTAGGTGCATCTACATATTATCCCCTTTTCCTTTTTCAGATATGGAGTAAGGCGAAACCTTTTCACTCCTTTCAAGGACGAGACGTCTCCCAAGATCAGAAGTTACAACATATGGCATCGGAAGAGCCGAGTACGCATAGAACAAGCAATAGGGATCCTGAAGCAGCGTTGGAGGTGAGCATGGTTTCCTTTTTTTATTCATAACATTCTCTTATTGTTCAAGGTTTGGTCCATTATGTAAGGGTTTATGGTCCGGTTTTAATTTTATTATACCTTCCCTAAATTCGAAGCAACCTTTTTGAATTCCTGGTCTCAGTATATCTCCCTCTCCTGAAATGACAAAATTTTTTTTTCAGGGTCCTAGACTCATCTGCAGGCTACATACGCCACAAGCCACAGACAGCAGCCAGAATAATCTACAGCTGTGCCTGTCTCCACAACGTTGCCATTGACCATGGGATCCGAATAGTAGAAGACCAAGATGACCCTTACAGACCCCTCCGAGTTCCTTTGGCTCAGCCCACCCACAGGACACGGCAAGAGGAAAATGACCGCAACAAGAGCTTTCGACAAGCTTACGTAGAAAAGTTTTTCTAATGTTATTCCTGAACTAAACTTTGGTTAAAAAATGGTGTCTGAATCCAACTTACAGTTATAAATAAGTTAACTCTATTTATAAGTATTTATCTCAAATATCATACCACATAGTTTGTACAAAGAACGTAATTTAAAATGTCTATGAGAAATAAACATATTCATAGGTTTTTTTTATATCCTATAGGCTTGTTTTGATGTATGAGCAAGATAACCTCAAGCTTCAATGAGGCATTTTTATAAAGATTAAAGTAATTCTTAACCAGAGAGACAAGAGACATAACACATCTACAGAGAAGAATCCACCTTAAAGTAAATATATTTATTTATAGCCTTTGATTGTATTTTAGTTGTCTAGAAGTTTTACATTTGACTAGAGCAGCTTTCATAAAACACTTCTCTTTCTCTTTCTTTCACCTTAAGCAAAAGTAGGTGTATCTTTATATTTGAAATAAATAAAATCTTTCTCTTGATATTCAACAGAGAGAATAAAGTCTTTGTTTTTGGTTTATGAATAAACACGTTAATGTTACTCCTCAGAGTATGATGCTCTCTCTCCCCTTACTATAGCTAGGATAGAATAATTGAGATGATCTACAAAAGATCAATATCTATAGATATATCTAATGACAATTATCATTATGCCAAACACCATGACTTTGAAACATCATCTCACCATGTCATGTCTAAACACATGGGCAAACCTAAACATAAACAAGGTAAACACTTTAGAAAGCTATAAACACATTGAAATATAAACACAAAGGCTAAGCACATTATTAGGCTGAATGTGTTTATACTCTATACACCTTTTTTACAGTGTTCCTTAGCTTCTGACCTTGCTTCTCTTATCCTTGCCCTTTCTTGTTTTCTTTTTTGCTTCTCCTGACACAGAGCTGCATATTCCTTTCTTGTGCACTTAATGACTGTGGTTTCTCTCACTTTCTTTCCTCCTTTAGCCTTCTCGGCCAAATGTTTTTTCCTTTCTTCCTCTTTCTTCCTTGAAGTCTCTTTGACAATATCACGCCACCTTTGATCTTCTTCCTCGTTCCTTCTCTCCTCCTTCATCTTCTCCTCATGCTCCCTCTTTCTCTCCTCTTTTTTCATCCTCTCTTTCCTGCGAGTCTCCTTGTCTTTCTCTTTTCTTGGTATCTTTGTGACCTTCATCTTCTCTTTAACTTTACTGAAATCACTTGTACCAGGCTTCCATATATCCTCCTCCTTCATTGCAGGTTCTGCTCTATTTTGTGAAGGGTTCAGTTCCATGGCTGTTACTCCAGGTATGCCCCTGACCGCCTCCTCCTTCAGGAAATCTAGGGCTTTAGCCTGTACTCCCGACATCTGCATCTTCTTGGGTGGAGGTCCGCTTCCAGTTTTTTTTATTTCACGTCGTAGGATGTTATACTTTTTCTTCTGTTTTTGAGTGAAGTCGGACGTCTTGTCTCTGCATTGTCGCACCGTACGGTGTGTCTTCGCCTCCATGTTAACATACAATGCCACGTCTCTCCATGCCTGGCGGCGCACTTCCCTTCCAGACTGAGACCCTGAGAAGTGGTATTTGATAGCTCCACGGTTCATGTTCACTGCATCCATTAGAGCGTCCACTTCTTTCTTCCCCCATCTGTCTTTGTTCACCGGCACGTCTTCTATCAAGGGTAGGTCCTCTCCCTCACTCTCAGAAGAACTTGCATTAGAATTTCTATCTTTCATCTGAGCTTCAGCCAGGGAGGCAGGGAAGTTGTTAGTCTCATTTAAAGTGTCACCTGCAGTAGGTGGACAATAAACCACAGTTGATGCTTCCGAGTCCACCGATTTGTTGTCCTTGCACCTTAAAAGAAGCTGCCTTTTCTTTTTGTGTGCAAGAGGCATGACCTTGCCATCCTAAGGAAAAAGAAAAAGTCCTATTATATTCTTCTTAAGTACATAGTTTTTCTTATACCGGTAACACAACGAGAAAATACTTAAGTCGTAGTGACAACTTTTCTCGTTGTGCAACGTCGTGAATTTGGCGGCCACGCGGACGGAAGAAATATCTTCTACATGCAATAAATTAACCATATCTATTTTTTTACATGTTCCTGGAATAAAAAAAAAGACAGTACATGCACAAGAGTCGCATACCTTATGTCTTTTCCTCTCCATTTGAGATGTAGACAGCTATTACACAGGATACAACCTTAACCTTATTTGTGACGTCACTCCTTAACACCAGTGTCGCCCCCTGTGCACAGCGACTTTTTTCAAAGCAAACTCTCGTTGTGAGCGATGTACATGTACATAAATTAGTACCTTTAATTTAAATTTAGAAGAAAAGAGGATGGTTTGTTAAAAGGGGCTTACTTTTTATTGAAAAAAAGGGGGCCTGTCCCCCCCGAAATTGGGCCAGGCTATTTCTCTATAGAACAGGAAAAGTTGGAGGAAAAACTTCTCGTGCCCCTCCTTATTTTTCTTTGTTTTACCCCCCTAGCCCCCATGCCATGAAGTAACAATGAAAACAATTAATTTTTATATTATATCAAGGAAATGACAGGGAAATAATTTTTCATATATTTACTTTATTAAGAAGTCCAAGCTTTGACTTAAACAATGAAGAAATAGTCTGATACAATAACAATCTCCAAGTCTTTTGGAAGAAAGTACTAGTTTTGTGAAGTAAAAAGCATAAAGACTAGAACAAGTTAAACCATTCTCTCATAACAACTTAAAAGTCAATAAGACGATTAATCTCTGTTTTTTCTTTGTAGTTGGATTTCTATGAGAAAACTTTTGGTTGAAAGTCTTCTTTTACATAATAAGTCATATAAACAGTAAAGAGGGGTCTCTTCTTTTGTTGACCCTGGATCATGTGAATTATTTGACATTGTTTATATGAGACAAAACTTTTGTCTCTTTTGGTTGTAATTCTTGGATAACATGATTACTCGGAAGTAATATAGACAGGGCTCTTCTCTTTTGTTGACCCTGAAAAATCAAACTCTGACTAGAGTAACACTGGGGAAAATAAAAAGAATATTAAATGACATATATGCTACACGGGAAAAACTGTTGACCCTCGTGGGAACTAACTTGACATAACGTAAGTAAGTTAAGTTTACATGACCATGTTAGAATATCATGTATAAGAGTCCCTTCATTTACGCTTCGCTCCTCGCTTAGCTTTCTTAGGAGCATTTCTACCTCCGTCTGCTCCCGTCCTCTTGCGGGTAGTTGGGCCCTGTCTCGTCTCATCAATAGTATCCTCTCCTCTAGAGCTTTCCTTATCCTGTGGTGTGTTGTTTGAGTCTGTCGTTAAGTGCATTCTACCCAGAGTAGAAGCAGCTTCCAAGACTTCTTCCTCACTCCTACCCTCTGTCTTAACTGTCGCCTCAGGCAGTTCTTTACATCTGAGTACAATTCCACCTTTGCTTACATCTATGTAGGTTCGATTGGATGCTCCGGCCTTGGGTGGTGGCCTTGCTCTAGTTCTCGCACAGGTAGAAAGAACCAAAGTCAGTCCAAAACTCCCTTCTGGGACTTCACTTGTAACATCTATCACCGAATCATCATGACATAATGGTACTAAAACGGATGGCTTCTTGTTACTCTGGTCACTGGGCTCAACAGGATGTTCTACCGGTAAAGTGCTCCCGAAAGAAGAGAGGGGAGCGATAATTTTGTAAGACGGAAAATATTGGTCTCGCATTTCAGGTGCGGGTTTTGTGTTCACATGAGATTCACACTTACTTGCCTCCTGTAAGGCAGCAACGGGGTCTGCTGTGGGGTCTGGTGTGTTTGCATGGGGCAGGTGAGCATCTGCTGGTTCTAAAGGGACACAGAAAGGGATGAGTGCACCAGGTTCAGATGTACTTTGCTCTTGGATGGCTTGTGATGTACTAGCCACAGCTTCATAACCACTTTGAGGGTGACCGAGTGTCTCTGTAGTCTCAACATGTGGGTGAATGAATGTTCCTTGAGTAGCACAGGGAGCCTGACAGAGTATTGCTGTAGGCCTCATATGAGTAGACACCCCCTGGAGATTTCCTTCGTTGTGAGTGGGAGAGTGGGACAGAGTGGCTGTAGACCCAGGTTCTGGACATGACACCTGGACAACTGTACCGTCGTTGCAAGAAGGAGACTGAGACAGAGTGGCTGTAGACCCAGGTTCTGGACATGACACCTGGACAACTGTACCGTCGTTGCAAGAATGAGACTGAGACAGAGTAGCTGTAGACCCAGGTTCTGCACACGACACCTGGACAACTGTACCGTCGTTGCAAGAAGGAGACTGAGACAGAGTGGCTGTAGACCCAGGTTCTGGACATAACACCTGGACAACTGTACCGTCGTTGCAAGAATGAGACTGAGACAGAGTAGCTGTAGACGCAGGTTCTGCACACGACACCTGGACAACTGTACCGTCGTTGCAAGAAGGAGACTGAGTCAGAGTGGCTGTAGACCCAGGTTCTGCACATGACCCAGGGACAAGTGGAGCTCCATTGCCAGTGGGAGGTTTGAAGATAGCAAGATGTGCACCTGAGAAGGGGGAAGAACCCATGACAAGAGTCCCTTGTTCAGTAAGATGCAGCAAGTTTTCGCTCGAAGCGGACTTTGGGTCTACAGTGACAATTTTGAACTGGCCCGACAAGGTATCCTGTTTTACCGCTAGGGTCTGGGTGTCTAGGTGAGGCAGATCTGGAGTCTGTGTTAGGGCATTCGAAAAACGTTTTTCCCCCTCGCTTAAATAGATCAGCTTACCAACCACTTTTATAAGTTGCGCAACGTTGCGACTGCATGTCGCCTGATTGTCTATAATGTTCTTCCTCTGAGAGGAGAGAGTTTCTGTTACTTCAGTAAACCTCTCAACTAAGTTCAGGGTTCTGTCTTCATTTTCCCTCCTGTTTGATTCCATTGTTAAAATAAAAGACTCCACTTTAGCCAGACGTTCATTAATTTGTTCTCTTTTAACCTCGTCTTTAAAGCTTACTTCCCCTGACCCTTCACTACCAAAGGACAGTTTCTTACTGCTGCTTTTTCCCCCTGACTCTCGTTGGGCTATCCTGGGGCTGCGTCTGACACCCTCCTTAGGGGAAACTCCTTTAGGGGTGGAAGTGAGAGGAGGACTCACAGATTGACTTACGCCAGTTAGGTCTACAACATTGTCATTTTCAATAACATCTACCTCCATGTCGTCAGATTCACTTTTCTCTTTGTTATGGTCCTCCTCTGTTAAGTCCATGTCAATAGATGCAGCGTTTCTCACCGCCCGCCTCCCAGGTTTTTTGAACGGAGACTTCCCTTTGGATTTGACAGAAAGAGAAATTTCAAGAGGATTCTTTGAACTTTTAATGGATGCAGGCTTAGAAGCTCCCTTAACAACAGAAGCTCCCTTAACTACAGTCGGAGAAGCCTCTTTCTTGACAACTGTTTTCGGCTTGGTGGGAGTTGGTTTGGTTTTTCGGCCCTGGGTGGTTTGGGTTACACTTAACTGGTTAGCTAGCATAAGTTCTTTTTCTGATGGTATATGAATGACGTTCTTAGCTGTCACTGCGCGTGCACTTTGTGGTTTCACCTTGCCAGTAGGAGAAGGGAGCGTTCTCCCCTTCTGCCTTTGATTCTTACGTCTCTTCTTTTCTTCCTCTACGGCATCTGTGTAGTGAATGACCTCACCTGAAGGACCTACAAGAAAAAAAAGGAGATAATTTTTAGAAAGTGTACATGGTACTTTCTCTTTGTGGCAGATAAAGGAGGGATTTATTTTCTTTGAACTGAAGCTCTATCATGAAGCTCTTAGAAGAAAATTATTTTATCGTTATGTGTTAGAACTGACACCAAGGTCAAATACTGGTTTGGACTACGTTAAAGAGAATGGGACTTAAGTTAAGTCTGGAGGAGGGAATATTACGAAAGGATAGGTTAATTTATAAGGAGGACGAAGACATGTTAAAAAAAAACAAGGTTTGGTTATTCTCACCTGCAATTCTCTCGACCCCTTTGTATTTGAGGCACATAACCTCTGTCAGAGTACAACCATCCACCGAATACCCAGCGTCTATATCGGCCAGTAAATTCTCGTTCTGTCCAAAAAAATTTATTCTCTTTTCATACTTATTCAGATATAAAAAAGTCTAATTTTTCTCTTTGACAGAAAGTAGACTACTTGGTTATAAGAAAGAGACTCGTGGTAAGACAAGCATGAGTTTAGTTGTATAATAGCTTTGCATGTACGTTGAGAGAGTGACTTTGTTATATGTATTTTCTTTTTCCTTTGTTCTGTGACTTTAAATGATTTCCTTGTTCACAAAGACTGACGGTCGTTTCACTAATAAACTTACCTTCGTCTTCAGCTTCCAGAAGAAGTCATTTAAATGGTGACGTGTCTTCTGAAGATCTCTGTCCGCGTTCTGTATGCTGTTCACAGTGGCTAAAAGAAGAAAGGTAAAATCAGTAAGGCTCTTTGACAGAAGAAAAGAATCCATGTATTTAACAGAAATATTATTTAGTAACAGGCACCTATTTACTTATTACGCACACGAAGAGAACGTAAGGAAATTTTAAAATGAGACACTCTACTGTTCTTGAGTTCAAGTCGACGGTAGAGATTGGTTTCCTTTCATAACTTTAAAAGTCAAAAAGGGAGGGCATGTCAGCCGTTTACTTACCAAGCACTGTGTCCCATCCTTCCTTACGCCTTGCCAAGCCGTCTTTACCTCTGGCTTGCAGGAAAGCCTTTTGGTTGAGGGCAGTGTACATTAAAGCCCTGTTTTCTCGGTCTGTCCAGAACACTTCACGGCACCTTTGAGTGCCTCTCACAGTTACCTTGCCTGGGGACTTTACAGGGAGTTTCTTCTTTGACAAACCAGTACCTCGCTTGGGGGGAGGCTCCTCCTCCTCTGACAACTCACTAGAAACTTCGACTTCATACTCCTCTTCTTCTTCTTTTGACTTTCGTCTATGGGAAGTGGAAGTATTGAAAATGTCTGGTAGGTCATAAGACCTGTGTCCGTCCTCGTGAAGTTCCTGTCCCTCCTCCCCGTCCCCGTCGTCCTCACTACTGCTAGAGGGAGAATACCCTCTAGTGTTCTGAAACAAAAAAAGGGCAATTTTTACAAATAAAGAAAGAGGACAGAGAGTCGAAGAGGAGAGAGAAAAAAGAAAATCGTGTCAGACAGCTTGTTCCCTTTTATCGCTCATCCCGGCACTCGAAGAAAACCGAGGAAAAGCCAGGACAGGGGAAGGACAGCTCTTTTGTTACATATAAAAAGGATAGGCACATTTTTTGTATCTTAATAGACTTTAATAAGAATGTTCTACTTACTTCTGGAGATAAGAAGGCCATGTTCTTTCAGGGTAGGGGCTCTGTCCCCGCTGAAACCAAAACAGTTGCCGCCTCCTTCCCGGAAGTGACGTTGTGAGGGAACTGGGTCAAGTTACGCAGGTTTCCGGGGCTCTTTTCTCGCTGTGCGACATATTCTTTGTCACAGCGAGAATTACACAGCGAGAATTAAAAATAAACTTTCGTTGCAACAAAGACTCTCGTGGGAAAAAGGCAGAACCTATTGTGTAACGGACCATAAAAGAAGTCTTAAAGGTGTACGCTGATTAGGGAGAAAATAACGTAACGTAAAATCGCTGTTTGTGTAACGACCTCCTGGAGATGTTATATGGCTGGGAAAGTGACAGCTGCCAGATTGACCACTGTCAGCCAGTATTGTGAGGGCAGCATAGTACACCAGTACACCAGTCAGACTTAACAAGCTTGAGGCAGTCTTTAAGGGTTTAATATAATGTATTAATGTCGTGCTGGCAAGTTACATATTGGTGCTGCATTGGTGCATCATGGATTGCGGGTAAATGTGCATGAAACCTTGAGGCAACATGTGATGATCCGAGTTAAGAGGGTGGGATCAGTATGAATTTCTTGGAGGAGAAAATTGCGTTCATATGATCAGGCTTCGGCGTGAGCTGTGGACATTCTGCTATTCAACGTTATACAAAATGTGGATGAGAACCATAATTATAAGTAAAGGTTGATGAAGCAGATGTGGTATGTCCTCGGGCGTATGTCCCAGTCTATAGATATTGAAATGAAGTAATGGAGTTCTAGAGAAGACAAGAATAAATAGGCTGGAAGGTGAGGCTTTTGATTTCTGGTACATTACCCCCAGCTACGGATTAGGTGTACCGATGACATATGGTAGTTGAAGAGCCCTATATATGGGAGAGATGGCTGCACGAATAAGAACACTGGTATTTAGACTCACGTCGTGGAATTTGCAGCAGTGCCAACTGCATCTCTCAATGAGGATGCGATCTCTTGCCAGATATTTTCAGATGATTTTTTTTGTCATCCTGATGAGAAAGTTGAGTGTTCAGTGAGATGGTGAGAGGTATAGGTGAAATGGTGCCTATGACATTGTGTACGCACAATGCATAAAGGTGGGCCCTCAATTGCCCACAGAAAACAAGCTTGTGGACATAATTATTGTTGCATGTATGATGTGTCTGTCAAAAATGTCAGTGATATTTTGTCTTAGGTATTTGCCGGGTATTTGTTAGGGCTGAATGGGAAGGGTGGCAGCTGGGTAAAGGGGGCCTGGTTCTTAACCCTTTGAGGGCCAGCTAGTACCCTAATGGATGATGACCTGTTGTTGCGAAGAGTACATCCCCACAGGCGCATCCCTACATCATGCAAACATACATGGCCAATGAAACGTTATTGGCCTTTAAAGGGTTAAGACTGTGGCTGAGTTAGACTGGGGGCGGGTGGGTGGGCGGGGCACAGATCAATGAGGCGTGGTTGGCAATTAATGAGGCATTGTGGGTGGCGGAACACAAATCAATTAGCCCCGGTTCCCAAGCCTAATCACCTCCTTACTTGGGTGGCTTGCTCCGCATAAAGAAGAAGAAGCAACTCGGACATAGTGCCTATAGGGACCATGGCTGCATTTTGGTATCAACCAACACAGCACAGTGGTATCAACCAGCACAGCACAGTGGTATCATGATGATCTTGAATAGATCTACACAAGAGGTGTGCATAGAAATAGGAATTAAGCTGGCCTTTCCTATTTTGCTGATCCTTCAGATTGACCACCAGTGCAGCACTTCTGCCAATACATAATAATATTATTACACTGAAAAATCCAATAGTTGCCTTCACTGTAAGGCCAACCAATATAAGAGGGTGGAGATGCGTGGATGTCAAGTGGTGGCGCCGTGGTGGCGCCTTTGTACAGCAGAATCACATTCGGGCATTGATGGGAAGCAAAAGCGTCTGGGTAATGGGACGCGCATGCGTGAAGTGTAGTGTAGGAGGGGGCGTGTCCAGAGTACAAGTAAGTACACGAGGAGTGGAGGGAGGTGAGAGGGGAGGCCAGTGTGTGCTGAGGTGTGGATGGAAGAGGAAGTCAGTAGTACATGTAGTGTCGAGGATTGGGACAAGATCTATGTGTACCTGCGTGTATCTGTAATGGACTGGACTACTGAGGTATGTACATTGTATACCGAAGAACGTGAAGTACAAGTAGGATACAAGAGACTGGAGGGCTTAAAAGGCATTGGTTCTCAACGTATAAGATACAGTCAGCCCTTGCTTCCCCGAATTTGGAAAATGCAAGGAAAAATATCTGAGGAAGCAAAATATTCGAGGATTCAAGTCCAAATATAATAGACTATATAGAAAAGTTGCAAAATTTTTGTCTGAGGTAGTGAGGGATCTGAGGAATTAAAGGGTCGAGGAAGTGAGGGCTGACTGTACATTGCATTTTAATACATTTTAATACGTTATGTAATTGTCGACTGCCATTGCATTTGGATGGTTGTATGTCTGTCTGTGTCTGTCTGCCTGGCTGTCTGTCTGTCTGTCTGCATGTATCTCTCTCTCTCTCTCTCTCTCTCTCTCTCTCTCTCTCTCTCTCTCTCTCTCTCTCTCCCTTGACATCAATTTGAAATTGATCCATAATTGGATTTCCATCCTATAAGGCTCCATGGATAGGAGTGGAAGATGTAATCATGAAATCCCAATACACATATAGATCGGTTTATGATCAATCAGTTCAATCCATTGCATTGAAATTCGCCCTACAATATCCCAATCTGTTTGCATTGGAATCTGATCATGAATAGGGTGCACCCCCTACGGGGCTACATCACTATTTAGACACGGTATTATAGACTCCAGCACCTGAGCCCCAGGACTATTAGGGAGTGATCATTTTTTAACAACAGGGGGGGGGGGGTTTGAGGGGGGGTCAGAATTTTTTCAACCCCTTGACTGTGGGGGGTCAGAATTTTTTCAATCCCTCAGATGGGGGGGGGTCAAAATAATTTCACCTGTGGAAAACCCTTCGCATTACTACAGGTTCAAAGGGCACGTTCGTCATGATTTTCGCCCCATTATGGGGGGGTCAAAAAAAATTTCTACCCTTGAGAGGGGGGGTCGAAATTTTTTTCACGCATCCGCGCGCAAACCCACCAGACCCCCCTGTTGTTAAAAAATGATCACTCCCTTGGTAGACCTGGAGTAAATGGTCAACATTGCACCTGTGATTGCCATGGTAACCTGACGCACATGACGCAACAGGCCGCGTGAGGCGTTGTAAGCTGGATTGGCGTTTGGCTGCAGCGGACGCCCAGACGCCCTCTGGCCGACACACCAGGCTTTCTGTTGGCAGAGTCAACAAGACCAGTTGGCTGGTCAAACAGGGCTCTTGTCATTATGGTGTGTCAGCCGCTGAATGATGAACTGTGACATTGTGATCCAGAGCAGTAGGTGCACCCATAGTGTGATATATTCCAGGACTTTTACCTTTACTGGAGCATGCCTTTATAAATAACCTAGTATACACAAGGAGCTACTTAGTGATGTCTGCTATATGTAAAGCCCGGGATGTATAAAGGGGCCTGCATTAAGAACTGTCGTCTGCTACAAAGTCAAAGGATAAACCAGTAGATTATGAGGGATCTTCGCAGGAATTGAAAGATTTCTCCAGATAATGAGAATTGTCAGTGTAGTAAGATAGGCCAATTCTACTTCTCCTTATACTCAAGCCGTTTAACACTAACAGTGTGGAGAGTGATTTATTGAGTGAAGATAAACCACTTTGTTGTCGTCCCTCAGGCCATTTTTGTGGACAGTACACGTGCCATTTTTGTGGACAGTACACGTACCAAACTGTATAATATGCAGAGAGTTTCAACTAGGCCTTTCTCCTTTTGAGAACCCGAACAGGAGAGGTCTTCTCTTGAGGATTTAATCATTGCAACGGCAATATATGTCTGAGCATGTAAAGTAAATACAGTTTAATCCTAGTCCAATCATATAATACCATATCTGGCATGCCTACATTTCTAGTGTACCACTGAACTGTAAAACTGTATATGTTCCAGAACCACCAGAAAAAAAAGTAAGCTGAGATTGATGTACATTTTTCTCTCTTTTCCTGTTTTGACAGAAGCCAATGTGAGCTGAGGCGATGCAAGGTAGGCAAGCAACATATGACCCAAACACCCAGCTATGGATAACAACAACAGCTCAGCAAAAAAGCCAAAAAGACGCTACGGTGGGACAACCGCGGCCAAACGCCAGAACGGACACCGAACTCCCAACGCCAGCGGCAATAATGGGCGTGTTCGGAAAGCACGCTCTGGATATTCACGGAATCCCTCGCGAGGGCATTTAGAAAAAGACGAAGATGAAACCGCCCAAGGGGAAGGTTGTAGTGTGGAGTACGAGCGGAGTTCGACATGGGAGGACATGGATAAGTACGTCCTGTGGCCGGCATGGGTGACGTTAGTCGTGTACTTAATCACTCTGACGTCACGAGTTTGGGTGGTCAGTGATAAAGCGCATTGGTGGGTGTTACATCCAGATGAAGTGTTCCAGTCACTTGAGGGTGAGTAGTCCTTTCTTTGCATTACCCAAGTCCATCATTTTGTCCACACTGTGATGGCCTGTATTAGCGCCTTTGACAACCCTTTGTCCTCAAATTGCTCACCTTGTTTGCAGTAGCTGGGTTGTCAATATGACACGTTTGGGTACTCTGAGGGCTTTATTAAAAGGTTTTTGTCCTAATGCTAAGCCATAAGTCCCATATGTTCATGCACGGCAGTGAATAGCCAATTCATAGACTTTTAATTGTGACGTCAGATACAAAAAAGGTGTCTATATGCATACAGGTAGCCCATAGCGTACTTAAGATTATGTGAGTCAACTGCAATTACATTTTCCATGTCATAGGCCTACATGCTTATACGAACCTCTTGCAGCACCATTGGTGCAGACAAGAAAGTTCTTAATCAATAATATGGATGAGATAACCTACAGTTTGTAAAATATACTAGAATACATCATAGGACTCCCTTGTGGCAAAATGTATTGTATCTGAAATGATGGTCAGGTCTTCAAATTGATGACTTTGGGTCATCAAATTGATGACATTGGATCATCAATTCTCAAAGACGACCTGAGGTAGTCTACAAAGACTATTATCTTGTATGCCTGGTTTCAGTGTAGTGCTTTACAATTTCAAAAAGTCTCTTTCAGATGCCTATACAAGACTAGCCCATATTTAAATATCACTAACCCCCAGTGCCTATTCAGAGACCTAGCGGATATTCCCCGGTCACTATGGTCACAATTACAAAAAGTGGAGGTCTGGGGGTCTAGTACACACTTACGCATACAGTTGCCATCTAGTTTTGGTGAACCAATTACTACTAGTAGCAGGTGATGTGCCTCGCTTATTAAGCACTGATTTTGCAGCACTGCATTATAACCCTCTTATTAAGACCTTTATAAACACCACTTGAACAACCCTTAAATTTGATGGTTTGCCAGAAAAATGTGACCAACTATAGAGTGTTGCCCGAATGACTAGTAAGAGCTGCAATTGAAATAGTCACTCAGGCAACATCTAGTAAGGGCTGCAAAATTGTGCTGTGCCCACTGGGAATATAATTTTATCTCCTCGAGCAGCTTGCCAGGGGAGACTGAGTGAGTGAGTAATAGATGTTTAACGCCATTTCGACAGCTAAGGTCATATTCATGGTGAGAACTACATTACACAATTTCACAGAGGAATGTGTCAGTGCCCACGCATATGTGCACCACACACATTCGAGGGGATAGGAAAGGGGAGAAATAGACCCTTTTAAGTGGGCTAGGGAAGCCCGCCAGGGGAGACTCGAACATGGGTCAGTCTGAGTCTGAGTTGGATTCTCTACCTACTTAGCTGACGCCCCCACTGTAGTATTTGAAGCATTTAAAAGACAAATTAGTAGTCCATTCTTCAACCCTGCCACTATTGTAAGCGATTGATTTGCAGGATTGAAAGACTGTGAATCACAGGTCACAGAAATAAGCTGCCTTTAGGTTGAAGTGACATTTTGATCAAATCATGTTAGGTAGCTAAGAGAGACTGTGCACAGATCTTTCCATGGTGTTGCCTCTTATCATTATTTACATGAAAAGAGAACTTGCAAAGCAAGTCCATTCTTATCCACGTTTTAAGAATGTTTGGAACATGAAAGGTACAAAGAAAGGAACCCGAGGAGAAAACATTGCAAATCTACATGGGCTTTTCTCTGGTAGCGTCGGATTCTATCAATACCATATAAAAAGGATTACAGTGCTCGCAGTTGCAAAACACAAATGATATTGTGAGCCCATTGAAGAGCAAACTTTAAAACTGTTTGAAATATTAAAGCTTCCACATAAAAACCAAGAGAAGAAACACGACTACCATGTCAATGTGTCAGCACGTTTTGTACGGATGTCACTGCCATTGCATGGAAATCCCTCTTTGGTGTCACTAAATCAGGAAGATTTCTTTGTAAAGACCAGACATTTGTTCCCCATTTCATTGCCTTTCCCTTCAACACTTCCCATATCTTATTGACTTTTTGTTAGCATTTGCCTCCATTTTCACGTGTCTTTTTGTCTCCCTTTTGTTTCCATTGCTACTGGATAATTCTATAATGAATTTGATTGATGGGAACCAACACTGAATGGAAATCATTGATCAGTGACGTGATTTGATGAGATGGGGCGAATGTATAACCAATGTACCTGATATCATGCTACATCGATTTCTGTAATGTCTTTTCAAGCTTGAATAACCAACATCATCTTTTCTTCAAGGGATAGTGACTCAGGGAGAAGCTCAATTCTGGTATCTATCTAAGTTATCAGCCCCTTTCCACTATATGAATACCATATTTCTATTGTCCTATATGTACAATGCTACAATGCTATCATACAAACCAGCTGTTATCAAGCCTATGGCTATATGGACTATTGGTATATAGCAATACCAACATAGACATGAACCCCCAGGGGGGTAATAAAAGTAGTAGTGTGACACAAATCAATTTTCTATTGTCCAAGTATTCCCATAATAACTGTGTGAACAAAAGACACCACATGCAAACTTCTTGTATGCAAACTGTATTATTTGTACCGAGTTCTTTTCTCACTGCGAGTGGTGATTAGATATATAGCTGTCGTGATCTTAACCACAAGGGTGGTGTTCCTGGATGTCTATTCATGATAACTATATTGCCCTGCTGAGCTATTATTATCAAGGCCTTCATGGCTGTTTGTATTTATAATGGGGTCCTATTCGTGATTTGAATGCATGACTTGGTAACAGGAAACCTGAGGTAAAAACAGGTGTATAAAAAGTTATCCCAGTTGTATTCATAGACATCAGTCCTGGATTTGTCCATTTTCAGGTATCTAAACACCATAATAATCAGAGGTAAGGAGTACCAACACTTCATACCTTATAATGACATGGGCGTTAAATGAAGTCACCTTTAAAGTATGTGACCTTTAAAGGCAGTGATCTGTAACGACCTACATAATTCGGCTGGACATAACATATTCTGATTCACTGGACTATGACCAGAGGTGTGTCAGTTCCCTTAACCATTTCAAGGCTTCATGATGCACCCCAGTTTGCCATGATACACCCATTCAGTGGTTCATAGTCTACTCACCAGTAATGCAATGGTGCATCATATCGGCATCTTCTTGGAAGGTTAAGCATGATGCATAAATGCATTGCGGGTCATTCATCATGGCTTGATTTAATGCATCATGAAGCAGCTGCTTGTCCTGCCTGTATACCCTATGGGCCCCTAATGGGTTAAATAAATGGATTGACCTCTGCTCAAAATAAATACTTCCCACCGAAAGTGTGTGAACTGTAATGTCAGGCTATTTGTGTGCAGTGGTCTATGCTGTTGAGGTTTATACTCCATCAACCCCAGGGGTGCCATTCCCATGGATATTCCCAAGGGAACTCCAAATATAGAAATATAAAATTAATTATCCTGACTATGAAAAACCATCCTCGTGATAAATATACGGTGTTTCTTATTGAATGGATTGGGTTCGGTGTGGGCTTTCTGAAATTAAAAGAGCAATCAATGCCTTGGGTGACCTTTATCTGCTTCAGGAATAATATCAGGCTTTGTTTTAGATGTTTGTGGATTCCTTTTCATTAAATGTCTCAAATATACTACTACTCAATTCAATTTCTGGGTATAGATTTGCCAAATGGCCTCTATCCACATGTCAGTCCATGAGAGGTACATATTAATACTACTTCTGTGCATATATGCCTATTCCTGCCTTAAAGGCTAATGTCATGGGCAGCCTGTTAATAAAAAAAAATAGAGCAATTTATATCTATAGCTTAGGTTTAGTAACATCTTGTATACTAATAGGGCATGCTTTTGTGCTTTAATGTTATAGAATGTATAATTACTGACATATTTTGACTTATTGCTGACAAATATAGGCATGGTGCTGATTTTTAAAGAAATTTCCAAGAGGGTGATTGAAATCCTCTTCCAGGTGGTATTTGTGAGCTACTGTAGTACTCAGTGTATCTGGAGACCTAAGTATAAGGCACACCCCAACCTGATTTCCTATAAGGCGCACCTGGCCCAGAATGCATATTTTGCAAAACCCTATGAATAAGGCTCAACCCCAGCCCGGGTGACAGTTGCATGGGTGAGGTTCCTATCTAAAAGGCCAGAAAATTCATAAAAACCCACCACATACCAGCCTAGCCACTAGGTCACAGTTGCTCAGCATAGCAGTTTTGGATAGGTCTTTGATGAATACTATACTGTGCTATTTGCAGGCTTAATTGATACCATCAACAGGTCTGTCACATTCAGCCTAATTGTGGGTTCATTGTTCAGTAAGACTGAGGGCATGTCTACAAGTGTAAATGTCATCAACAGGTTGTTCTAGGATGTCTGTCACAGCTGACCGCACATCTGATTGGCTGGCATGTTTGGAGGTGCCAGTCTGTCTGCTACAAAGACCAATAATGTCCTTGTGAAACCCTCTTTTCAACAACCCCTAAACTACTTTTTCTGCACTCTTTATGAAAAATAAAAGCAGCATAGAAACTGATTATCTCTCTAGTATTCAGCATTGCAGTGATCAGGCAATATATCAATAAGAAAAGGTCGATGGAGACGGATATAGAATGTTACATATTCAGGATTTAACACTGAGGTGAATGGCGGCGACCCCAACTACCAAAGGGCATACTTTTGTTTCTAACATATAGAGTTATAGTAACAAAAGCATGCCCTAATTACCTAAACATGGCTAACATTGACCAGAAATACCCAACCATTACCATGGATATACATCAAACACACCAGCTATTATCGAACACCTCTATACCTGATGGCGCAAGTCGTCCCTGTGTTCACATTGACATCACCAAGTGCCCAGGGTGCCCCAATAAAAACTCCTCCACTATTCTGTCAGAGTGTTTGTGCACAAACACGAGGCACATAATATATGGCCCACGGGTTTTATGGTATGGGGGATGTTGGGCACAGGAGACAGGTGGTGTTAACACTACTTACATCTTCATCAACCACACCTGTAAAAATAAAGGTTACTCTACAATTTTGGTTGCCATGATGCATGAATGCAGCTCTGACGAGTTACTCACCAGGCCCACACTGATGCATCGTGCTGCAAAGGGGTCGGAATGATGCCCCAATGCAGTGCTGGTAAGTTGACTTACCAGCACAGCATCAGTGCATCATGAATACCAGGAACATGGAGCTGACACACCATAAGGCCATTGAATTGCTTATAGCTTTTATCAGTTTATGTGTAATCAATTTCATACCTCAATGAAAAATGATCTTCCTATGGGTAAAGGATTGATAAAAGCAGGCAGTATGTTCAAAACATAGAACTGCAGGTGTTTGGTACTCATAATTCATAATGAGATAGAAATATGAGATAGAGATAGCTAACTCTACACCAATACCGATCAAATTCACCTTAGCATTGGTTATTGTGTTAAGGGGTATTGTTCACAAATATTAAAGCCCACACCATTATCGAAAGATACAGTTCTTTCCATATCATGAGAGGTCTTACACATGCGCATCTCCATACCGACACAAAACATTGTAGTAGGTACTTGTTTTACTACTGTTACAACCCTAGTACAATTGGTGGGAACCGTGGGAAAACAGAAGGTCAGTGGGTACAGGTTCATTGATGTCTTTCTGCCCCACCCCTTTGGCCAGAGCTGACCTCGCCCCTCCCCCTGGACTCTGTGCCAGCAGGCTTTAACACCTGGATTAACCTGAGGTTCGGTGAAGCGTGGCCAAGTAGGGGAGTACATGTGTGTATACAGAGATCAGTGAGACTGGGATCTTGTACATGTGGTTCTACAAAGAGACAATATATGAGATTAGTGAGGCCTGGGACTGTGTACATGTGTCTACAAAGAAGTATGTGCAGCATCAAATCTGTGGGGACTGGGATCTTGAAAATGTATTCAATGAAATTATATTATTTGATATAAAGTGAGACATGGGCTTGTGTACAAAAGGTGCATGTAACATGAAGTCAGTGAGACTGAGGTCCTATATATGTGACTCTAAAGATAAAACATGAAATAAGTGGGCCGTGGGATCTGGCACAAGAATGTTTACAAAGAGATAGTTTATGATCAATGAGTCTGGAACCGTCTTAAACTGCCAACTGAGAGCCAATAGGTAGTTTCAGAGGTTTTTGTTGACATTCTTACTCTAACTATACACCTAGTAGTAGCAGGATAGAGCAGGTACTATCACAGTGTGTTCTGTTTTTATTTTTAACCTGGTCCTGCATTTCCTGCTCACCACGTAATGCACCATGTTCATAACACACCAATACAGCCCTGGTGGGTAACCAACGTTTACTGTATCAGGTATTAGAGTTTGATAAAACTCCATGCAGAAGGTTGCCATAGTTCATGAATGTAGCTCTTGTCCATTAGACATCAAGACTAAATGATGACTCTTGAACATGTGGCCTGTTCGGTCTTTAAAGCATTATCAAAGGGTGAGCGGATCATTTCCAAGATTTATGCTAACGGCATGATACAGATAGACTGAACCATTATCTTAGGGAACGTTCAACAATTACGTCACTGCTTAGGGGGTTGGGGGGGGGGGTTCTTTGGGTTCCTCTATATGTTCCATACAAAAGCAGTGACATGGGGATGGGTAGGTCCTGAAAAATGGGCCGATGCTATCCGCCCGAGACCCTCGGGCGTATAGTGGCCTTATACGCCTAAATAACAGTGACATAATTGTTGAACGTTTCCTTAAATTCAGAGTATTGCAGGCTATCTTGACTTGGCTAGTGGCCTTAGTCCAGGAAGTTCACCCTTCCTCTGTTCATATTTACACTCTGCTAACAAGTGGCAGTCGGACTCAATAAATGCATTAGCTACAGTAGAACTGGATGTCTCCAGTGGCTCTACATGGTTTGGACAGAGGAGCTGACAGTGGCAATTAGACTCAGTATATATACCTTCTCTTACCAGCAATTGGTTCTTTTCTATGCAATAGAATGTCAGTTCTTCACCAGAGTGTGTTCCGTTCTATATACATCACTGCGTAAATCCATAGGAATTCTGCAATGTCTTGCTGTTAATCCAGAAATCATCAAAGTAAAGCCGAGTGAGACATCCTGCAGTCAGACAAGTCAAAGTGACACTTTGTATTCATTTCACTTTATTTTAGTCAGAGAAGATTATCATGCCTTTCAAATGATTTAATCCGAGGCATGTGATAATTTTGGATGCTGGAACTTGGCATGAAATATGGGTAGGGTTGTTTCAAGGGGGTGTGCGATACAGGACTCCGTGGTTAAACCTATGAGGCTGCTACATTCTAAGGCTTCCAATGTAATCTAATGTAGATGCAACTCCCAATGACAGTAGGCTTACAAGTGATAACTAGATCAAGCGTTAGCTTCATTAGAGAGAATGCCCTTTCTTATCTCCAAGGCCAAGTCGTGAACAGGTGGGGTGGTATCCGCCAATGACATAAGCAGATAAATACTAGACAGATCATCTGGTTGTGCTATAATTATGTAATGATAGTCCCTGGCCCTACATGTTCACAGTCATCTTATGCCATTAACAGAGGGCTATACAGAAACTTGAAGTATATGCACGCCTATATGGCAAGACTTGAAAAACGTATCCGTCAGGTTATATTATGGAGCGAGCAAGTAATAGATGTTTAACACCATTTCGACAGCTAAGGTCATATTCATGGCGAGAACGACATTACACAATTTCACAGAGGAATGTATAAGTGCCCGCGCATATGTGCACCACACACATCCGAGGGGATAGAAGAGAGGAGACATAGACCCTTCTAAGTGGGTTAGGGAAGCCCGATATTATGAAGCAGTTTGTTTCACCCCAAATTCAGCTAACCCTGTATAGTACGTGAATTGTAAGTCAGTTTGGTCACACCAGATTTGCCTGTGTAAATCGACCTCTGCATATACTACTCAGTGTGGGCTATGTTTATTTCATGGACAGCAGCACAGTGTTCAGGTAGGTGCCAATCATTTACATGCACCACTAGTCACAGCCTATTAAAGCCCATTGAATTATGAAGACGTCACCAAAAGTGGCAATTACACATCTTAATGAGGACTAATTAGATATGGCCCGTGGGTTTGACTGGCAGGCGTGGCACGTAGCCATGACAACAAGGTTACACATATCATTAAATGTCTTGTCTCCCTTAATCTCTAAGCACCACTCTGTATAGGGATGTGTTAGACAATTGCACCAGCAAAATTGGACATAATCCTGCGGTATTTTTCAATAAAGCTCCAATCTGTATGGACAAATGAGTAAACCTTTTAGTGGCTACAGAAAACCCGCATGCCCCTTTGTCCTCATGATGTACCAGTGTAGCATCGGTGAGTAACTCGCCAGCATCAAAATAGTGCATCATGCATATCATGTAAGAGAGGATCACTGTCACACAGTCAACAGAAGGCATGAATGTAGTCTCGTTGAACCTGGTCTACATTTAAGGAAAATGATTCGTGGGCAGACCACGGTGGTCGGCCCACGTCAGACCTTGGAGGGCTAATGCTTTATTATATATCAGATCTCCACTCTCACATATAAGGTGTCATATTACTCGTCAAAATGTTTGATGTTTCATAAATTACTTGTTAAAAAGCTACCTGCAAATCTAATAAAGTGAGACTAGCCTCAGAGAATTCTCTGTGATGCACACGCTGCCCATACATGTGTATAGGCATCTCTTTCCCTCTCTGCCTCCCACTTAGACGTCCCTAACTGTCGAAAATGTAAAATAGGCGACAGTGTCCTTGAGTGTAGTGGGGGTGGCCATTCTGTAAATAAATACATATATATTAGAAGAACATAAGATGAATAGTGGCATTTCCTTAGTCCAAGACTCTACGGACACGGGATATATCAGGTGGGATATATTTATTTAAATCTACATTTCAACCCAGTCTACTGCTAGGTATAAATACTATTTTATACCTAATTTGCCCCCGACCGTAGCTATGATGATTAGCACTGCTATTTCAATGAAGAGCCTATAGTCAGATAGGACAACGCATAAAATAGATAATCATAAAAGCATGATACATGGACTTCTGTAATAGCATCCTTTTTATACATGAGTCCTTAATGATGTCCTGGACCCTTCTATTGACTTACTGCTTTTCTAATGTATTAAAGACATCATGAATTGTGATGTAGTAAATTGTGAGAAGGAATCGACTTATGCTTTTTAAGGCGACTAGATCATTTAATTATTTTAGGAAGGATAAACTATGAGGAAAGGCCAAACCAAAAGCAGCCAATGGTTAATATATAGGAAAGATCTATATTGTATCTGTATACAGACCCTTAATGGGGAATTGTGATTTAAGTCCCTAGGCCGTAAAAGAAATGCAGAAAAGAGAAGACACACAAGCATTAAAAGTCATATCTATTATGTAAATGATCAGTATGTATTGAGTTTGTGTAATACTGGACAAATTGCACTGCTATTCCGTGAGTTCATATATATATAAAGGACATTGTGACATTTAGTATGAGTATGACGAGAGAAATAGGAGGAATACTTGGAATCATTAACAGATAACATTCACATGCACATTATGAGGTAACTGAAAGACCCCCACCATTTACTCAACTCTCTTCTAGCCTTTCTTGACTTTAGCCTTCTCTCCCCTTTATCCATTTCTTTCACTGCCTGATATTTGAATGCAAATACCTCAACCACGACCTTGCAATACAAAGGAGAGAAGTCCAAGGACGGGGTGTGGATTTATCCGGGGATTTATATACCAGAGCTTGAAGTATGAAAACTGTTAGCTGCTTAGTGATCTTGAAAAGACGTCAGTGTACTTACCTGTATTGTTTTTTATTCTTCTACACTGTAATCCCAGACCAAGTAGATTTACAGTGCAATCCTTTTTATTTTGAAAAACAGTAGAAGTTACTGTAGATTTATAGGGCCCCAGCTCCCAATGCACCAGCAGTAAATCCCAGTGTGAGGCTTACACCAGGATCTACCGCTTACCTATAGTAGATTACACATATAGGGTTGAACAGGTGTTGCTAAAGTTAGTTTTTGTAATTATGTGTCAATCAGTGCACTTTCGGACATTACACAGACATTTACCCTTGGAGCTAAGGGGGGTTTAGGGTGATGGGTCTGCTGTAAAAGGGTGGATTGTTTTTTCAATAACTATAGGACCCATGGCAAGTTGATTCCACTTGGCCAACCTTGCAGGAAATCCACAAAGAGTATATGGCAGTCATAATTAATTTTCAGGCAATGGAAATGATAGGTAATTGAATAAATCTGCAAATATGCATATCTCTGCTTCTAATTAACTTAGAAACACAATCTTAGACTCAAAATCAACAAACAAGAGGTCAAGGAATCTATTTAAGCTATTTGCGAAATGGGTAAAGCAGCCATGTTGAATATTTGAAGATGTTGATGCTAAAATAATCACCTTCAATTTTCACAGGGTTCATCCGTTGAAGGTAAAAACCAATGAAAAGACACTATTAAATCAATATAATAAATAATGATAACATCAGTGCATGCACTGGTGATACCCCTAGGATATTGGGAGCAGCCATGTTGAGTTTCTGATGAGATACAGCCTGCAACAGAAGTTGTCACTTACAATACTGGAGATAGCTATGTTAGTCAGGCAGCGAAACAAAAGATTTCCAGCCTGATCCAAATTCTGTGATTATTTTTTTCTCTGTTGCTTGTTGATCTATTGGATCTGGGTGACCATATCTTTCATGATGTATTTCTGCCACCTTCGGGGGTATCAAGTTATTCAAGATGGCCACCAAAATTCTTAGAGACACAAATAAAAGGTCAAGAAGTATGTTTCTGGGCTCAGGGAATGAAATCACAAAATTTAGAACTGGGGCTGGGGTGGGATGTAGTTATATAGTTGGTACCTAGTATGATAGACCTTTGTAATGGTCTATCAGAGAAAGGGGCTGTAGTTTCATATTTGGTACTTGCCATCAAAGAGTCAAAGCTCTTTCATTTAATACCAAACATGTCATAACCACACTTGTTTGCCTTTATCATATCTATCAAATAAGTAAAATACAAACCAATATTTAATGTGTCAATCTTAAATAAGGGGTCTAAAATGCTTTTTTCAATGTACAAAATTTCATCCAAAGGTCTAAAAAGGGTACTCTTATATGGGACCTCCCCCTTTTGATTATATGGTAGTAGGTATTCTGGAGGAGAGAGAGAGAGAGAGAGAGAGAGAGGGGAGGGCTTGAAGGAGCGGGGGAGGGGGCTTAAAAATTATTGGTTACAAAGTCAGACATACTGACACTGCAACAAAACCTTCCTACATACTTATCATTTTCTCCTACAACTTTATAGAAAAAGCAGCTTAATCCTTTCCAGAAATAGCGAAATAGATTCCTTGGCCTCTTGTTTGTTGATTTTGAGTCTAAGATTGTGTTTCTAAGTTGATTAGAAGCAGAGATAAGCATATTTGCAGATTTCTTCAATTACCTATAATTTCCATTGCCTGAAAATTCAATATGGCCATGATATCCCCTCTGTGGATTTCCTGTAAGGTTGGCCAAATGGAATCAACTTGCCATGGGGCCAAGTTATTGAAAAACACATAACCTTTCACAGCAGACCCAACACCCTAGACCCCCATTTTTGGCCTTTGGCTCTCAGGGTACAACTTACCAGAGAGGAAGGTCAATATAGCACACAGAGTTGTTTGTCAGAACATACCTATAAATACTTGGAATCGACAGACCAGAACATAGCTTTGGGCTACATCAGTCTAACAGTACATACTACTGTTAGCAGCTACAGCACATTGTCTTGTATGCCTATACATAAGTTGTTTCTCAACAAAAGAATCTACTGTAGGGAGCAGGGCAGTAGTATGTGGTGTAGGGTCACAGTAATATGCCCTGTCCATTTACAATTCGGTCTCAGAGTGTATAAAGTAAGGTACAGGAGGATCAGGGCAACAAAAGAAGAAAGAAGCGGGAGGGTATTGTCAAAAGATAACGGGTAGTCCATCTGTTAAAACTGTCGGATAGAAATCTACATGGCCTAACTCATTTTCATAGTATTGACCCGTATTAACTTCACGGCAGAAGTCATGGGGGAAAACACTTTTTGAGTAGTAAGCAACATGCATGTTTTATCAAAACGAGTTTATGAAAAAATATTCAGCAATACAAAAACGTGAATGTTTTTTGGAGTTGCTTGCCGCATAGCGGCTGGGAGCGCAGCGACCGTAGCAACATCATTATGGTTTCGGTTTGTCAGTGATGTCACGGTCACCTTGTGATGCAATTTCTGATGTCATACGTCAGCTGTGACGTCACACGTCGGTGCAGAGTGGCAACTCCTATCCGTGGTCCTTGCCACATTTTTCTTGTATGTTTTTGGTTATTGTTTCCTTTTTGGCAAGACCCCCTCCCCCTGGGCGTACAGTTGGCAAACAGATTGAGTGAAGTGCGTAGCAACATACCTAAGCTAAATGAAGAGGTGTAGGGTGCTACGTGTAAGGATATCCATCACACTTCGCTCCGCCCATTTCTGTCCCCAGTTCAATGTGTATGAGTTAAGGCGTATATGGTGCAATTTCATTTTGCAAATTGGAAAAGAGAATCTGCATAGTCTACAGAAGCGAAATGCACACCTTAACTTACCCGTGTCTCCATTGGTTATTCAAGTTATATGTGAATAGAAATGCCATGTCCACACAACCTTATACATTTCAGTGTTTGGGTTAAGTGCGTAATTTCCCCAAAATCTCTAAAATCTCGCAATTTTCACCATGTTCCTGGAATATCATGTGATTAAGTCATTGCGGACATGGAAAAATAACCAAAATGGTGCTAAGTCCCCTACTACAGAACTGCTCCATTTATTGTATTTGAACTCCCACAAACCACCTCTCTCCGGCTGCCTATGTGCACATCTGAAAAGTTTGCAGATTGGTGTGGACACTTTTCCAATTGTTCTGAAATCAAATTGAACTGTTTCACTTCCATGACCCCATGTGCCCAGACTCCTCATAACATAGTTTTCTCCTGCTTTGCTCTCCTTCTACATCTCAGGCAATATCATTCATATTGCAGTGCCCACAGTAGGCTTTGCAACAACTATATTGCTTTACAATAATAGCAATACAGATAACCTCAATGGCGATGGGTCGGAGTGGATGACAAATGGCTTTCTGGTATTGTCTATTGACCATGGCTAGGCAAATATGATTACTTTGTTCGGCCACTGACTACACCATTTCTGTTTAATCTTGTGTGCATCAGTGGCCTCCCAGTGTAAAGTGTCAACACCCAATGTGCTCCATGTCTCCCATGGGAAGGAAAATAAAATGGTGAAGGTCCTTGGTCGTGCCTACTCTTTTGCACCATTAGAATAGGGTAATTAATCACTGTTCTGTATGCATCTGGTCATGCAATGGTGATATTATACAAACATTGGCTCGGACAATGGCGCTTAGATCATGAAGTTTCATACCAGCAATTGATCATTGCAATACCAAAAATAGCTGTCCGAGTATAGAGTCTTACATACTGAAGTAGAATTCCCTACAGATGGATATGTTTATGCATTTGATATCTGACTGTGTCAGAAAAGTGTAGAATGTACCACTGAGTCAACATTAGGCCAACCTGTGTTACATCAGTGGGACATCTTTTAACTTTTCTGCTTTCTGGAAGTCATTTCTCAAACCCAAAGATTATGACCCAGTCAGATCGTACCAACCTGGCCTGGATCGGAAGGAAATTCTTTGGTACACAGGGTCAAACACTACGAGTGGTGCAGATATAGGTTGAGAAATACCTAGCTGTATAGGCAATCGTAGCTAATACAGGGTCACCCACCCCCCCCCCCTTACTACGATCTGACTGGATTGTAGGGGGTGGGCAATACGTAGTAGGCAGTCTAAGATCGTAGTGTTTGAGAAATACCTAGCAGAACCACTAGGTTCCATGGGTCCGTGCGGTGCAGTCAAGGTTGGTGCTATTACCCCAGAATCGAATCACCACGGCATCATTTATGTTTCGCACCATTTCTCCAGCGAAGAGACGAATCCATACACATCAGTTCCACCCACCCCTCTCTTGAGAAAATAGACATTTCTTAACAATGTGGGAGAAATCTGGCCTATCCAAGTAGGAAGGAGATGATCAGCCTTTTGATATGGAAGAAATTAACAATGCATGTTTCCAATTGCAAAAAGGTTCATTTGAAAATGACGAAAGCAGCAATACTGTTTTTGATGGGCTGGTTTGTATGAGGATCTGATTTCAGTCTACAAAAGACTTTCCAGGACTGATACATGTAAAGAGGCGATAAGAACTCGGAATCTAATTCTATACATACTTGAATGCCTTTAAACCTGTCTTGAGAGGATATCAAGAATTTCCACAGAAGAGACCCATTCCTATAGAAAAGCCATTGCCTTTACCTCAATACAGATGGGCACAATGCTGCTTTTTTTTTTTTTTGCATATCAATGTATAGCAAAGCGATCACGATTTGTACAACCACTTGAGAGCATATCTCACTGTTAATATTTACAATCTGTTTGGCCTCAGGAGTTAAATATGAACAGGGGCATTGTTGATCGTGAAATGTACGAGGACAATATGATGTACTGCCAAACAATATATCTCTCTTCTGTATATACAGACACATTGCTATTCCAGTCTTGTTTGTTTCACACCGATCCCGCAGAGCGTTCCTGGATTTAACATGTGTGACATATAGGCAGGGGGTGAATGGCAGGAATGCATGGAATAACAAGTAGATGACAATCACAAGCACCTTCTCTGATTATGATGGAAAATGCAGCTGACACCCACCTTCTCCAGGGCCTGTCACTCTTATCTTCTCACCTTATTTTCCCTTTCTTTTCTTCACATCTTCACCCTTTCCTTTATTGGATCATATTTGCAGATGTCAGGTCGTGGTCCTGACACTGACATACCAGTAACAGTGGTGGGAGGGCAGGATAGGGCCCAATGGAGGAAATTAGACTAAGAAAAATGTCGGCTGCCAAGTGGCCATTGAAAGGTGTCAATACGTGCATAAGGGGACGTTAGAACACGTGGAGAAAGAGGGCTGGGTTGAAGGAGTGCACAGTAGCATAATACACCAATTCCCATCTAAATTTAGCAGCAATATGTAAATCATCATTTTAGCTTCGCCCACTCAAGATTGCCTTGGTATAATGGAGACATTTCATAACATACAACTCGCGCGGCTCACATTAAGTTTCATCTTACTGCCACTTCACAGATTATGTACAGGATGTATCACATTTGAAGGGTTTCTATTTTCAATATACAATTTCCGCAGTAGATTTTTTCCTTCTCCTATCAGAATAAATATTCACTACATACGATGTGTAGGTCACACAGAGAGTCAACGCTCAATAACTTCCTACGCTTCTCTATTGACTGAATGTTCTAATGCAGTGAATGATTAAATACTAATATGGCTACTCCACTGCCGAGAAGACGTTTATATGATTATAGTAACCAAATCTTGTTACGATGATAAATTTAAGATGTACACCAAAAACCGCAGATGCCAAAGGTAATTTGGAGGGAAGGCTAACCTAATTTATATAATGCATTTCTGATATGATTGAAACCACTGAGTCAGACGGTGTATTTTCACTATCCATAGCTAAACAGTTAACAGTTATGATCTACAAGATTATTAAATTTAATGATGAAATATAATAGTAATGAACATCCACATCATGTATTATTATGTATGATTTTGTTTGGCATTTGACAAAACCACTACCCCATGCTTTGCCATCTTCTTACTTTTTATAACGCCTTTTTCATACTCAATTATTCCTGTTGATTGAACAGCATTGTATATGGCATGCTGCGGTCATGACGCTAGCATACTGATGAGCGTAGTAGAACACAATTCAGAAGGAGTGGTTTTATATAGGAGATTTTTTTTTCTCGAAAAACCTTAGCTTCTACCTTGCCACCCAAAGGCATCAATAGCCTGAGAGAGAATATCGTGAAGTAGTAATGTTTAAAGAGGTGATCATGAGATAGATAGGTGCAATGAATCACAGGAATTGGGCTATTGTACAAGACCACAGTAGTGTATTACCACCGGCAAGGGTATTTTTTGCGATGCTTTTAAGCCCATTTTGAGTGTCTGCCATGGCAGCTGATGTTCTGTTCAAATATATAATTGTGACGGTTGGGTTTGTGATAATGGAAGGTTGAAATGGTCATCAGGAGCAAAGCCTACAATGTCTCCACCACGGGGTTCAAACTGTCTATCTGTTAGAATTTGAATTTAAATGTATACATCTGTTGCTCTCCCAGACATGGGCTTTCCTTTCCAATTTACAAGTTGAATTCATTGGCAGCCTTTAGAGGTAGTTGTATTCCAGCTTGCAAAAACTGATTGCGCCATTACATCCATCTTTGTGTATACGCCAGGGGCGTGGGAAGCAGTTTCAGAGTGGGTGGGACCTGGAAGTCATTTCTCAAACGCAGCCCCAAATCGTACCACCCTGACCTGGATCGGAAGGGCATTCTTAGGTTGACAGGATCAATCACTATGATTGGTGCAGATATAAAGGAGAACGACATGTACCTGTATAGGCAATCGTAGCTAATACAGGGTCACCCACTCCCCCTTACTACGATCTGACTGGATCGTAGGGGGTGTTCAATACGTAGTGGGGAGGCTCAGATCGCAGTGTTTGAGAAATACCTAGCAGGGGGGGGGGGTTCTGCAATTTTTGACCTCCCTTTGCTTGACCTTTTAGTTTTGACCTTTTGAGGAGTTGGCCAAAAGTGGGGGGGGGGGGCATGTCCCCCCTGTCCCCCCTGCTTTCCACGCCCATGTACGATCTTGATCTATAGTCTGATCAAACAGGATCAATAGCCAGTGATAAAGTCTTTAATGGATATAGACACATAACGACAGTGGCACTGTGACCCTTAGTGAGGGATCGCCTTATCATTTACTCGTTGAGAGCTCCTATTCCCCGGGGCTGTGATCACTGTTACAAAAAAAATTGCCATTTGGTGTGGAAATTATTCCAATTGCTCAGAATTCGATTGTATGGTAATGGATGTGGCAGCCAGTCTGTTGTAGCCCTTTCACCATCCTCCATCGGAGATCAAAATAAGCCAATCCCTATCCCAACGGAATGGAGAGGCCTAGCTCCCCACATTCTGTATGCATTCGTTTTGTCATCTCCTGATATCATTATACCTCTGAGGCCGTAAAATCTATATCACATTGTCCACATGTATACAGAATTTGCACAGCCATATATCACTTTGCAACATAGCAATAACAGATGACCTAAGTTGTGGCGGGCTGCAGTCTGTGAAAAGAAACTTTGTATTATTGTCTCTTGTCCATGCATATAAGCAAAAATGATTACTCTGCAATCATTGACTACACAGCATCGGTGATTATTCGGTCTGATCTTGTGCAAAGTGCTGACACCAAATGACGCCCACCACCATTTATGCTTTACATAAAAAGGGAAATAAAAAAGCATAAACCATTTGAGCATGCCGCAATTGAAGATAGTGTTCAAGGCTGGTTAGTGCCGATTGCATGGTCACCCAATGTGGTCAGCAATGTTCTGCTTTTGCTCTGTGCAGTATCATCACTGATGGGGCAATATTGCTGATACCTGTCAATGAATGAATACTTTGGTCAAGAACTCAATCTCCTCTCCTATAATATGGATATGATTGCAGGTTGTAGCAAAAGATAAACCATTAAAAAAATATAATCTTCCAAACTGAATTGAGGAGAAAAGCCCTCCCAGCAAATTGTCGTCATCTGTCGCCATGATTGGTCATCAATGGTGACTCCTTTTTGAGTGATAACTCATTTCGTCATCTTTCGCCACTGTGTGTTAGACTCACGTAGCATAGCAATTGCTATTCCTGGTGATCTTGTGCTATAGCGACGTCGTGTTCCATCTAGCGACATGTGTGAGCCACTTCACACAGGTTGACGAGGACTCACGACAATTTGCTGGGCTGATTTTCGAAAGAAAATTCAAGAGGAAAATGTATTTAAAATTTATACAATTTGAAGTAAGGCAATATGATTTCATCCCACTTTGTTATCAGTTATACTTTAACTTATAGGGCATACCCGAATACAATTTTGACCATTGAAATACTTCCCTGTCGTTGTACCAATTAGCCAACTATTACTAACAGCTAATATGAGTGCTTATTTCGCCAGAACCAGCACATATGAAGGCATTGGGATTACCGAATAAAAGCAATATGCAAGGTCAATACCTAACAGTTTTGCATGCACAAGGCTATAGACTAACGAGAAGTTCCCCACAGATGAACCAATATGCCCAACAGATGTGGCAGACTCATTCAATTGTCGTGACAGGCCGTGCCAGAAGTGTGTGGAAAACTACCTCAGGGACCAACACTGTTACAATGACTGCTCAGATCTTTTACTCTGTCTGGTTTGCAAGGGCTAGAACTGGATCTAGAAATCGGGTAGGTGAATGAAGCTATATATAGTATAGGGTAGGTCACTCTTGAAGCCACCATATTGGTACAAACTGCTTGACAGTAGGCTCAAAGCATACATGGAACATTGCAGACACAGTGCAACCCCTATGGATGCAAAGCAGACATGGGACTACAGAGACTAACACTTTTCTACCCTTCTCTCTGACTCAAGTTGGTGCGCGTGCTGGTTTCAGTGGGCTTCATGGGTCCTGAGCACTTCCGGACAGTGAGGAAAGACCTTGTTATCACGGAACTGAATTACCAAGACATCAGCCTTGTTTTTCACCCATTATCTCCAGCAAGGAGTGGAATCCATACAGATTAGTTCCGGGGGATATTTCTGGTCTGTTGGAAAAGATGTGCCCCCTCTGGGAATGAGACCACCTTATTGGTAAGGCCAAGAAAAATTAAAGGTGTGTTTCCAGTTACATTTATATAGGAAATGTTAGGGCACATATCAATGGATGTATCAAATTCTTTGATTTCATTGTAAAATAATGATGGGAAAATGATAACTGTGAGAGAGGAGAAGAACACAAAAAGGATACAGGAAAAATCCTCAAAAAGTAATCAAAAATTTCTTTAAAATATGAAAAAATGAGACAATATTTTTCAAAATCACAAAAAAAAAAGTATTTTGCCCCTGTTTTGCTAGGGTCGGTCGGGTTACTGGAAACAGACCTTTTTTTTTTTTTTATTTGGCCTAACACTGATATCACCGGAAAAAGCTATCAGGCAGTGATTTATGCCCATCAAATCTACATCTTTTTCACAGTGATACATCAACAAAGCTTGATTAAAAGAACCCCAGTATAGCCATAATCAGTGTCTTACTATGTTCAATGCATGGTAGAGTCTAATGGATAATTAGACATGTGTTGATGGTCATCAGAGGAGGATAGCAAGAAGCAGGGTACCAATTAGCCTTTTATTGGTCTTATACTTGAGGTTTCAAAACTCCTTCAGAAATCATCAGATACAGAAGGGACCGGGCAGACCAGCAGTAATTGTAACAATAATATGTGGGCCCAATGGTCATTCTGGACCCTCACCTTCATGGCGGGATATTCAAAAGGAAATAAATGTCGAATCGATCTACTAAGATATAGGCCCTACTTGCTTGACAGGAAATCTACAGACAGAATTTAAACTGTGCCCCCTGTAAAGGCAGAACAGATGTGATTGGAAGGGCTATACTGTTATGGCCATGATGTATTTGGTAGGGGCTGCAGGTTGTTGGACGAGGTAGGGAAGGGTGAGGGAGGGGGTATAACTCATACACTAGTTCCGTAATTACCTTCTTGTATAGGATCCAAAACCCATCAATACCTCTCGCGAAAAGGTGTCTGTACGGCCACTTCGGTGCCGCCCGCACCATCACCACTCTTGTCCCTACATGTTACCCAGCGGAAAGATCAGAGAAAAAGCTCGTCTCGCAACCTATTAGTATTCATTGGCCACATTCTACTCGATTACTAGGCAGGTTTGGGGCGGCAGCCCAAAGTCTATAGGTGAGGTGGTAGAGAAGTGGGCGGGTCAGGTCCAATTCTGACCACCCTAATCCAACGTAATCAGCCAGCAGATAAAGCACTTCAATCTCCCTCTATTCACAAGGTATGGAAACGAGTGAGTGAGTGAGTGAGTGAGTGAGTGAGTGAGTGAGTGAGTGAGAAATGAGCGAACGGGCGAGTGGCCGAATAAGAGAGCAAAAGAGTGAGTGGGGAAGTGGGCGAGTGAACAAGTGTGCAAACGAATGGTGAGCAAGTGATGGGTGTGAGTGAGTGAGTGAGTGAGTGAGTGGATAAATGATTAAGTGATTAACTCGTGTCCTTTATCATCAGCAGAGAGGTACAGAGCCTGGACAAATGAAGGAGGGGAAAATGTGTGGAGAAAAGGTGTGGCAGATTAGAAGCTGGAAGAGGGGGATTAGATAGGAGAGAGGAGGGGAAGGATGGGGATGAAGAATGTGGTTAGCAACTACCCTATGTAGGCCATTGATATTTTGCCTGAGGTTGACTAGAATCATTAGAAATGTCAAGCAAGGAAAGGGGAACGGACAAAATAAGTTTGGACAGGAATGTGAAGGCATCTAGGCATGCACGTTTCTCTCGGGGAGAGCGTGAGGAGTAGAAAGAGCCAATTGGGTCCAAACCACCAGCCTCACTTTCATACCGTCTCCATGGAAATCCACCCCAGCGACTTCTGTGTTCTTATCGCTGATTGGTTATGTCGCTGGCATTACTTGCAGCTATTGGTAAGCCATTCCATTGCAGCCCACCAGACGACAGGCGTGTCGCCTACTAAAACCACCATATTGGGTTACTGTGGCAACCTCAGTGGTCGTCTGGACGAACAGATTGACTCACACTTGAGGGCATCTACGCCCACAAAGACAGCCGATGGGCATTTTATTGCAGACCTCTGCTTGCATTGACTACTAGAGTGTACGTAAGGTCCACTCCTCATTTACAAAGTAAAATTGACGTGCTAGCCAAATGGGCACAAAGAAAAATTAATTCAACGTTGAATCTTCATTAAAATGTGGTTGATGACTCATGAATAATAACAACTCCATCACACTGCTAAGACAACATGAGCAATGAATGTAGTACAGGCGAGTTAGGTAGGCCTACTCCATGAGCAGGCTGTGTTAAAAAGTCATGGCATAGGCCTAATACATATATAGGCCCCTAAACCTCGCATGTGGCACATTATATCCTCTGGTATTGGCCTACAATTCACTTATATGGATACAGAAATGGTCTGGATATCTCTTTACAGTAGATATGCATGTTTCTTTTGATTCAGTCGTTTGTATTGTTTATAGCATATTAAAATTTAACTACATAATAGTATCTTTTAATAGTGACAACCAGACGCTCATGATATCTCCTCTAGTACATGATAAGGTATCAGGCAAAATAGATAAAACCATAGTGTTGTAGATTTTAATACAATCGTAGAGAATAGTCCTGTGAGACATGGCGCGGCAACTTGTAATCTTGTGTCTAGTTTCAGTTGGTGAGACAGATAGGGCATACTATCATCTGGGCTTTTGGTAGTATATAGCACAAATTCAACCTGAACTACCCACTGCAGCTAAGTACTAATAGTCTGTAGACTGTCCATTCTGCATTCACCTCACTCAGCTGCCACAGGGACCTGTCTTATTCAATGTTCAATGCCATAGTCAACAGGTGTGTCATTATGAGTGTACACTGTCTCAGATTGCCAGGAGCCTGCTCTGCCTGCCCCCCCCCCCCCCCCCCCACACACACACCCAACTGCCAATCACTTGTAATAGTCTGTACCTCGTCTCGGGCCAGTGGTCAGCAAACCGGCCAGATCACTCCACTTCTCTATAGAGGGGGAGCACAGTGTAAGTAACTCAGTGTACATACATGCTTTCAGTGTTCCACAAAATCGTTTATATAATGAAAGGAGTAATCAAATTAATCTTTCATCACCTATAGTAGATACATATTCTGAGATAGCATTATTTCAATGTAAACTAAGAATTTTACACAGAAAAGAATGTAGCAGTTCCACAAGGTTGCCTTACACTTCAACCTCCTCTGATTTACAAAAATGCACATATGGCAACACACACTTTAGCACTGATTTCTCCATAGAGATCTTTGACAGTGAATACTTTGTTCAAATACAGAAAATATGATCCAATTGTACCATAACCCACTGAGATAAAACCTGTACTACATATATATAGTAGTTTCAAAACGAACAATTCTAAAACAAAGGCTACAGAGATGCATTTCTGAATCTTAAAATGCTCTAATGCTAATCTGCCATAGGGCTCCAAATGATGAAATGTCTTATCTGCAAATAAAATCAAAAGTATGAGATATGTGGATCAACATGGTAAAAGGTACGCCCGCGAGGGGGTGCACAGGCATACCTTTTACCGTGATGATCCACATATATTCTGAAAATTCCTTCACTGATAAGTAAAGTACACACACTGTTGGTATTACATTAGAATAGTGAGCAGGAATAGTCCATAGCAGAGGAGCCACAAACAAAAATAGATTGCAAGGCCTCCCTATCCCTTACACCGTGGCGACTGTGAACCATACACTAGTCTACTCATCTCACGAGTAGTACTCACTAGTCGCCGCGCTAAATATGGCAGAGAAATGTTATTGATGAGAAGTGAGCAGCCATAACAATAACATGATATAGAATATAAACCGGGAGTATAAAGCTAAAGATACCAATTTAAGTAAGATAGTTCTTCCGATATGTTTCAAATTAGACTCGCTGCTGCTGTTGACAAAAAAAAACGGCACTTTCAACATACTACTTACAAAACCAGATACTAATATGGCACTTTCTAATGAATTGCCACAACTTTTTTAAGTATCACTATAGAAACAACAAACATTTTGTGTTTTTACTATCATAAAGTAATGAGATATTATGAAACCTAGGTGCCACTACTTATGCCTATATACTATTCAGATGAAACTTTCTATATACTACTTTGATTACACAGTTGTGTAGAGTAACTTGGTATAACCAGTTCTCATTGGCCAATCCAAGGTGTTCACACCTTGAATTGGCCACTTGAGGCACTGGTTATACCTCGTAACCCTAGACAACTGTGGATTAACTAATACTTAATCAATGTTAATGCAAAATTCCCTCTTTATCCTTGCAGTTGCTCACTCTGAAGTTTATGGCTATGGATTCCGCCCCTATGAGTTCCTCCCTCCTCACGCACCCGGAAATGAGATGACGTCATTGGCAGACAAACAGGAAGCGGAAATGGGAATGTACAGCCTGCGTTCATGGCTGTATCCGCGTCTCTATATGGCCGTCTTTCACATCAACGACTACTTCGGGGGCACCCAGGGCCCCTTTCTTGTGAGTAGTTTGATAAAGAGAAGTCTTGAAATTCAATTTGCTAATTGAATGACCTTTTACATTTACAGATCCATCATGGGCATTTTTCAAAAATAAGGATCATTGCTTTGGCTTTTTAAAGTTGTGTGAAGTGAACCGTGGCCTGCTTTATAATACCTGGCATCCTAAAAGGGCACAATGCTCTTTTCTTATGATGCTAACACAATTCTTTACAGTCGATCTATAGACCTAGTGTAAATAGCACTTGTGGAAGCCTACATGTAGCTAGTAGATATGGATCTTATAAACAGCTTTTCTTCTCTTTCTCCCTAGGTCGGCAAGGTGTTCCACGCTGTGGTTGCCGCTCATCTTCCACTTTCAGTCTACTTCTTCACTGCCCATATCACCATGTCCACCGACATTGCCACCTCAGCCGCCATCTTGGTTTCCTTCTCAGAACATCTTGCGGTACTCGGGACGCATACTCTCATCAACAGTTTCCTCTCACCAATTGTCTTCTTGACACTAGCATTCCTTTATCCTTTACTGATCGATGATCCGATTGTCGGTGGTTCAGGACCGACAGATGGAAATGATGCTAGTTCAGGTGACAGTGACAGCAGATCTACTTCATGCTCAGGCACTCCAACTAAAGATGTGAATGGCAATGCCAAATCAAAAATGGCTGATCTGCGAGAGGATACAACTGATTGCCAAACTACCTATTCCAATATATCTTCAGGTGATTCAAAAGAAGACCTAAATATGAGTACAGAAGCAAATGAATCCACAACAAGTTTCCTCATTATGGGAGTGATTCTTGCACTACTGTGTTATATCCGCGTTGACCTTCTATTGTTTTTAGGATTGTTGTTACTGTTCCTATTTACAGATGTACTCCTGCATCCACTGAAACGCTTGAGACATATTGTGCTGATACTAGCTGGAGGGGCTGCTGGTGTGTTTCTTGGGGGTCTGGATGATCTCCACAGCTATGGCACCTTCCTCATGTCCCCATTCCAATGGTTTAGATTCAATGTGTTGACTGACTTACCAAATGTTATTTTTGGTTTGGCGAGCTCATGGACTTATATTGAGCACATTCTTAACTACAATATGGTGACAAGGATACAAACAGTCATAGTGATTATCGCCTTTGTTTTTGCATTGTACAGATTGTTACGCGTTGAGTACACCGATCGAAACAGGCAACTTGACAAATGCTTAGTTCGCTTGGTGCTGGCAATCATTTCCATGTTTACAATTTACAGTCTCAAAGGCCACAAAGAAGTAAGGTTCCTGCATAATGTAATTGTGTTATTTCAAATCAGCTGCGCATTGTCTTTCGCCATTTTGTATAGAAAGTTAATTGATACCGTCCAGGCATGGAATAACATGATCAAACTCCATGGAAGAATGGCCTTTGTTCTGATTGCCACATCCCTCCTGCTGAACTTCCCCAGTGCTATAGACCAGTCCAATCAGGTGTGGGCTTACAAAGGAGTTTGGGATTCAAACCATATCAATGAGTGCCTTGATTTCATTCGTCAACAGCCTGATGCGACAGGATTGTTCAGCGATCGGAATATTCATGAAAACGCAGCCTATTCGGTTCTCCACCAAGACATTCCAATATTTTCCTTGTTCCACAATGAGTTTAAGGAATTTGACACAACTGTAAGGAGAACACTCCCTTCCAATGATTATCTTTCGAGTAGGGATTATGTAACGGTTACAGTAACAAGTAAAATCTCCAACTTCATTACAACTGAGAATTCACCCCTTCTGTTGAAAGCCATTGTGGATGAGCCAAATTACAACTACCTTGTCTTGAAGACAAGTAGAAGACTTGTCAATACAGGTTTCAATGAAGTCTTTCGGTCTGGCACAATGCGGGTTATGCGGAGAACACAAAATCCAAGGGAAGCCGAAGAACTTCAACAAATTGCGGATTCAATACCTATTGGCCGCAATGCCACAGTGTTGGAATACGAAGGCTCATGGCTAATGACATATGGCCTACGTCAAATTGCTATGGGTAGACTGGAGGCTGCTATTGAGCTGGATACATCAAGGATTCGTGCATTCCAATTACTGTCCCTGATTTACAGAGACCAGGGGAGGACTCAAGACGCTAGGCGCATTAGTTCCAGGTGCTACAAGTACAATGGGAAAGCCCGCTGTCTAGAGATTCAGCCAAAGGTGGTCTTACACCCTGACCATACCAATTAGGACACAAGCACTTGGATTAATTAATTCATACAGAATGATATATTATTTAATATGATGCCCCGATATAATAAAGGTCTACTCTAGATATTCCCATTCTATCCAGGATACATACCCCCGGTAATTATGATACACACAGTGATATTATGGAAACATGGCCAAACTTGACTCTATCTGAAATCGGACCTTTGTTAGAACTTGAATTTAACTGGGTTGTAAATACTGCGTAAGAAATACACTTTATTACTTAACACTGATAGGACTATGCTCATTTGAAATGTACGGAGCCCCTAATAGGACATACCAAAAAAAGAATTTTCTGTGGAAAAATTTATTCTTGCGGGTACTGAACAATTATTGCGGATACTGAACAATTCCTGCGGATACTGAACAATTCATCCCCTAATAGGACATACCAAAAATAATTTTTGCTGTGGAAAAATATATTCTTGCGGGTACTGAACAATTATTGCGGATACTGAACAATTCCTGCGGATACTGAACAATTCATCCCCTAATAGGACATACCAAAAATATTTTTTTCCCCAGAAAAAATATTCTTGCAGGCACTGAAGAATTCTTGCGGATACTGAACAATACCAAAAAGATTTTTTCCCCAGAAAAAAAAATTCCTGCGGGTACTGGAACATTCCTGCGGGTACTGGAACATTCCTGCGGGTACTGGGACATTCCTGCGGATACTGGGACATTCCTGCGGACACTGGAACATTCCTGCAGATACTAGATCATTCCTGCAGATATAGGAGTATTCCTGCAGGTACAGGAGCTTCCTAGTAAACTTCATCATAACTTGTTTTATAATGTGCAAAAACTTAAAAGAAATTAGTTGATATAAAACAATTTTAGAAATATGGCCCTATCTTTGCTTCTAATTGGTCAACCTTCCAGTACCCGTAGGAATATTTTTTCATTAAAAAAAATTTTTTTTGGGATTGTTCAGTACCTGCAAGAATATTTTTTTCTGGTGAAAAATTATTTTTGGTGTGTCCTATTAGGGGCTCCGTAGTACGGTACCAACCCCATGTCCTTTGTCAAATTGAATGTTTTCTAAAATGGGTTTTTTTTACTAATGTAAAAAAAAAAGATTTTTTTTCTGCACCACAAAGAATTCGTTATCAGATGGGAAAAAAAATTGCAACCACAAAAAAATATTTCTGCACCTATAAGAATGCCCCTGTACCCGCAAGAATACCCCTGTATCCGCAAGAATTCTCCTGTATCCGCAGGAATGTTCCTGTACCCGCAGGATCAAAAAATCTTTTTGGTATGTCCTATTAGGGGCTCCGTAGTACGGATTTAAATGTCTTTTGTATCAATATCGATCAGTACAAGCTCCAGAACTATTATCTATATGAGCTGGGAATCATAGTACAGTAATGTTATCATAACTTAATTTCAGGCACATATGATTGGAGTTGAAACGCTGTGATAATGGCCAAATCAAATACAACTTGACAGATATAACGATATACATATTGTATGATGAAGTGTGATGTTATTTTTCTTCATTATGTTGGCCATGTAAGGTTGAAAGAGAATAATTCGTGTTATCTTTAGCAATAATATGCTATATTACTTAACACTGATGAAACTATTGCCTATATGCATTGCGGCGTTGCTCGATAAATGTAAATTATTTCAAAGCTTGAAAGTTCAACTTGTGTGATGCATCGTTATGAGAGTGATAAAGCGTGAAATAAATACTGTTGTCCAGACTCATTTGATTTAAATAGTCTTTGGTGGAGTTAAAAATACCTTCATCTTCTCAAGTTGCCTTAAATATCTATGACATGCCTATAATGTACTCAAATTTATCTAACTGACTAGCCTGTAGAATACATACAATGGTAGGCCTACATTATCATATAGGTCTAGTCTATACACAAACCTTTCTTGCTCAAAACTCTTGCTTTATCTGTCCACAGTTATTCCTATATATCATAAAAGACGCTGATTGCATAGCATAGCAGCAGCCAGAGCTCCCAGCATGCCTCTCTCGGTCACTTCCGGACCACTTGCCTATAGAGACGCCGATTCGCTGCAAAATGTCGCGCTCTGATGAGTTCTCCATACTGAATGCTTCCGGGGTCAGAGGTTATAACCTGACCTCGTCGACGCTGACTCCAGGTCATACCAGCGCCCTCTAGCAAATGAATCACGAACCAACGGTGGGCAAGTATTGCAGGTCGTTGTTTCCTTCCTTTGGCAAGGAAATGGCCTTGCCATGTAAGGTAGGCTTTTGAGCTGCTATGGTATTTAACCCTTTGTGGAGCACAAAGTGTTTTATTTCATTAGGCCCTACTGGCCTTTGGTCGCATTGATTGTAGGATTTCGCTGGTGAGTAAATCATGCAATGGCTTACGACCAATGAGGATGATACACTTGCAAGGGGTAGACGATTCAGTGGCGGATCTATGATTTTGACAAGGTGGTGGAGCGCCCTTTGTTTAGCATTTTAGGCTGAAATGATGAAACGAAAAGCTCTAAACTAAAAGGAATAGGGAGGGGGAACGCGCCCCTGTCTAAATCTGCCACTGGACATGAAGCAGAAATATACCAACGAGCTGCTCCCTGGGGCTAACATGCTGCACCCTTAAAGGCGCTCCGAATCGAGGAACTATACGTCCGCCGTCGTTAGCACTGTGGCGGACGTAGCCGATTCAGATCTCCTTTAAGACACATGAGCAAATATCTATGGGTGATATGCCGTCCTGAAAGGGTAAAGATACACTATTATTGTCTCCCATTTCTTTTCCTTGTCTTGGCTCTGAATATCGCCGTCATCCTACTCCCATTTCCTCCCTATTCAAGAGTGATTGATTATAATGGCGAGACATGGCAAGGCTATGAATATTATGTATTTCCACCCACATTCTCTAGCCCTTGAATCACTTGCCCCATTGAGATGATTGTCCAGGCTAAGGCCGCGGCTCCATCCATTTTCCAACGCCAGCACCAACACCCATACTGTTATAAAGAATGGACCTAATAACAAAGACCACCTTCTTTGACACTTTATCTTTTATCGTTTTATGTCTTGCCAATTCCATTTGCAGACTAAGCACCTGAATGGGAGTTGATTCCACTGCCTCTGAATGACTGGCTAAATGTAGTTAATATTGGCTGAGGCCCGTGAGTTGTACTCAAATTAAAGCCTTGGTCCCAGCCCCCCCCCCCCCTTGCACAATTCAAGTTAATTCAGGGAACCCTGGAGCTAGTATAGGGCTGGGAATCCAAAATTACTCTCAATATATTCCAAATCATAATAAACACGAAACTCTCGACTGTCTTAAACAATTGATGAAATCCTCATACCTCACAAATGCCGGTAATTGTCGGAGTGAGGGAGTGTCAATTTTAGACAAACCCCATATATGTGTCAAATATCGTCCCATGTGTGATATTGATTTCTAAAGTATCTATTATAGGATAGCAAGATCCTATGACGACACATGAAATATAATCTATTGGGTACACTATACGTACTACCGTTTACTTTTTCAGCACATGTACTTGGTTATTTTCACTTATCGACACAACTCATGTAAAGGGCCGCATCCACTGCCAACGGATGGACCAATCGTCGGCTTCATCTGTTTTATTTACCATTGCTTTCTATGGGGGAAACAGATGAATGGAGCTGTTACAATCACGCTTCATGACAGTCAGTCTCAGACTTGCCCAGACTGTACTATATACAGTCTGGGAGACTTGTTATAGATCCACTGATGTTGCAATGGGTTGAAGTAGGTGTTAAAAACTTACCTATGCTGTATCCTAACCCCAGTAAACATATTATATGATTGCTGTATGGTTAATGATGGCAGGTATATCTATATAGAATTAAGTGGCAACTACATAGTTTTGTTTGGTATGTGAACATTTAGGCATTTAGTAATTACTAGCAAAAATCTACTTGTAGGATATATATACATGAAAAACATTGACAGAAATGTACCATGCTGAAGCCTTGAACTCTGGACCCTCCACATGACATGCCAACTTGCTACCACTGTACTACAGATTCTGGTGGAGATTGGTCTGTTAAAAGGCCATCATGTCATTTTCATTGCAGGGCACCTTGCACCTACAGCTAAGAGAATATGACATTCCCCTGGCTGCTTGCACATTGACTGCCTAGTAAGCTCATTTGGGAAAGCAGAGGCTTCCAAATGCAAGGGGTGTGAGTTCAATCCCAGGCCAAGCCTATGTTTTGTAGTTGCATTGAGCCTACTGGTTCAAGTAATGAAGTTGCAACAGGTAGAGTTGAACAAGCTTCATTCATAAATATTCATTAGCACATGAAGGAATGCATCAATCAGTGAGGCCACTACCTTATGAGAAAATGATCCAGGATCCTGGATCATTTTAGAGGAGGCATTGCAGTGCTTTAATGAGAAATCTTCCAGGCCCACTATAGGGCCTGGAAAATCGAGACTGCATGGCAGTATGCTATATAGACCTCTTTCTCCATCATTTACTAAGCTACACGTCGGGACTATAGAATGATCCAGATTGTCCCTTGTAAACGCTCCAGTATAGCCCTGTCCACAAAAGACCAATAATCAAGAATTGAAATTACCACCGCGCCCTTTTATTCCCAGCGGTGGTATTGAGTAAAGACATAAAATGCACTACATTAATGACGAGTGCTGTTGATACAATACTTCTGACTCCTCACTTTTGACATATTGCCCACAAGAGGGTCATTTGTGATAAGGCCACTGGTAAGCCATTGGGACACATTTGACGCCATCTTATATTATCTTCACACATAGTGGGAAATGAAACTGCATCGGCAGATTTATAGTCACCATGCAACGTGATACCCTGCCAACGTCACCTGACTAATGGAAGAATATACTATTTATCAAATGGTTTTTTGTCTATTATTTTTTCTTCTTTTTTTTGGGGGGGAGGGGTGGGGGTCGGGGTGGGGTAGAAAAGGACCTACGTCGAAAATTTATGAGGTTTTGCTATAGACGAAATGCATGCTTGCACGGCACACAATTATTATGCGTATCAGCTATAGGAAAGCAATTGCTACATCCTAAAATTGATCATTTTGTAATACGCTGTCACTTGTTATAATCATATATGATAGCCCAATCAGTTTTATTTTCTTTCACTACCAGTCTAAAACTTTGGTGGAAGAGGGCATACTAAAACGTCGGCTACAGATTACCTGGTTGCATTAGCCCGACAGCCAGGCCGGAAATAATTCATCAGTCATGTCACCACTTTAAGGGCATTAATTACACAAACAATTACCATTGTCTTAGACTGTTAAGCAATCGCGAAGAAGCCCCATTTATTCCCGCCTGGCGGCAGCCGAGCAGACGACATTGCCATCGGAAATGACAGTCAATCATAATAAAAGAAAACTAAACCAACCACAGAAGTATATATTCTTTCCAATCATTATGTTTCAGTAAGAAAGGAAGACATATGGAAGAATGGAACATGAAAATGGGATTATATAATGAGTGGGACAGGAAAGAGGAGATAAACAGTTGAATATGCGTGTACCCAGCACAAAGAGAACAGACACTCCGACAAGAAAAAAAAACAGAATAGGAGTCTATTACCTTAAGATGAGCTATAGCCCCGCTATAGTGAGGATTCGTGTATACAGATATGACGCCATCCATCTTGTATTTTCCCATGCGAAAGTGGCCAAACTGGTCTTTCATAAAGAAAACCACCGATGAAAATGAAAAAGTACGTTAAATCCCCTTTCATAATGTCCCAGCGATTATAGTTGTCTTTTTCATCTTTGTGGTACATAATTTTCGTACCTAACAATGATTTTTTGTGTAAATTTCAGTTTCAATTCAATGTCAAAGATGAATTTCCCTAGTAGGAAATCATCATACCTGCTCAAAAATCAGACACGGTTTTGAGGAGTGTTTTAGAAAGGGAAATTCCTATGAAAATTCACTTTACTCCTAGATGAATTAACTCAGGCCCTTCCTTTTTACACATAAGTTAGCTAAACCTCTTTTCAAGAGACACTCCTAGTCTAGGACATGAAATAGCAATATAAATAAATCAGATCTTAATTTTCCTAAGACCATGTCTCTACTATGATTTTTTGTCCTACTAGTATTCCTGCGTGGATAATTTATGTAACTGAAATCTGCCAAAGTACATACATACATGTTTTATTTTCCATAGGCTATGTGCACATATTATGTACCTTAGGGAGTGGTCATTATTTATCAACAGGGGGGGTGGTGGGTTTGAGGGGGGCGTAAAATTTTCAGACCCCTCCCGAGGGGGGGGCTAAAAAAAATTTGACCCCTCTTGAGGGGGGGGCTAAAAAAATTCACCCTCTTTTTAGCAAAAATGCCAGCACGCTACTATAGATCAAAGAGGGGCGCGAAAACTCTCCGCGCCTCTGGCGCGGGGGGGGCGCAAAAAAATTTGAGTCCCGTCGAGGGGGGGCGTAAAAAATTTCCGCACGTCCGCGCGAAAACCCACCACCCCCCCCTCTTGATAAATAATGACCACTCCCTTAATCTCTCGCCTTCACTCCCCCTTCCCCAACCACCCCCTTTGTGCTGTTTACTTCTCACTCATATAGCTTAATGAGAGGGAAAAGTGATTGATTTTTGAAGGCTTAGTGGGTCGATTTGTTCTATAATAAATATAGTTTCATCAAGTGGTAAAGGTTCACAAGTCTTGGTCCATAGTCAAGCAGGTGTAACTGTGAAAATAGTGATAAGGATCCTTCCATAATCATCCATAAACATTTTTGATACGCTCTAATACAATCCCATAGGCTTTCAATTATAATAAAGCATGAACATCATGAAAGAAATAAAAGAAACAAAACATCAAATTTATCGAAGTCAATTCCTAAGTTCCTGTGAAAATCTCAAAGGGAATCTCCTAGTGACATCATATCTTGAAGGAAAACCCCTATGAATCTATTTTTAGAAAAGAAAATCATCGCAGGTTTCATCGCAGGAATTATCGTATATCTGCGTATATTTTGCGATAATTTTGTGATAATTTTGTGCAAAATTGAAAGAAACTGCAACTATGATTTTTCCTGCATATTATGAAAGCACCCTCTACGATCATAGTGGGCTTTTTCATTGTAGCTCTTAATTATATTTCATCGTTGACGTACCTTATGAAAGACGGCCCAGGTTTCGTAGGCTTATCGTCGGTAGAAACTGTGGCACCGCATTGGCTGGGAACGCCGATTGGCATGTAGTTTTCAACACCAAGAAGGTCTACATGTACTTTCGCGCGCTACATAATCCGGTGAAATGCTATAGCGAGATCCTAAGATGTGAAAGGTAATCTGGGAGAGTGTACTTTTATGTCGTATGTTTGACACAATATTTTCTTTATGGAAATCTAGTGAGGAAAATGAACAAATATCACACTTGATAACACACCTAGAATACGCTTACAATAGAGGTGTGTACTACAGCAATGGTAGATTTAGATAGGGAAACATGGGCGCGCCCCCTCATTTTTCTATGTAGTTAAACGTTTATTTTGATTATTTTGGACCCCAAAAATCCTCAAAAATGGGGGATGCGTCAATGATACTATAGGGAACCTATATCATATCCTTGGATGCGTCCCCTCCTTTTGGGGTGTGCCCCCTCCTTTTCTACATCCAGGATCTGCCACTGAGTATTATGTATGCGTTGTATTACAACAACATTGAAGAAAAAGAATGAATTGAATAAGCAGATTTCTGAGTCGAAAAAAGAAAGGGACTTACATGGATTTACATGGTGCCGGAACATGTTGCTTTTCATTTGAAGTCTGTGAGTAGATCTGTGTCCTGTTCTACATCCAAACGTGTTTGCCTGCCCTTCCCAAAGAATGACGCCCCAAACAATTACAACTCAGAAGGGCCTGTTGAAGTGTTGTGTTTTTTTTAAACTGGCTATTAAAGGTGCTATAGTTGCGTTCTGCCTGAGTGGAGTTCACAAGTAGGCCTCTTGCTACCACTACCAGCCCGGCATCTAGTTAGCCTACTCTCTCACGGACAGGTCACGGGTTGTGTCGACTTTTAGCTTTCAGAAATCAGACGTGCTGCCTCAGTTTTTTCCCCTTGCACATTGGTTGATGAGCACAGGATTTATTTAGGCATTCCCATCGGCATCTGTTTTTTTAACAATCAACGTCTAAATAACCACGGTAAGTGTCCTCACTGACCTTCGAGATTCGGCATTTTTTAAGACAGGTAGGCCTACAACTTTATGTTATTGAAATTTAAAGCTTTCGTCTATAGTATATGCCCTCGGCTGTCTAAAGTGTACTTGTTGTGGCTTCTTTGGCAGCTTGTGAAGACTGCATACTTGACTGTCATATATCTTTTAGACAGGCTTTAATTTAAATTTAGACAACTCATTTTGCTGGTCATTCCATTTAATAGAAGTAATTCATCGGTGTTTAACTGAATGCAAGAGTATTTAAAGTGGTCAGAGTATCCAGTTCTGATCCACAGACCAAAACTGTGTCTAAAGAGTAAGCAGAGACTTCAGTTGGTCAGAGTTAGATAGACACATTACCCTGCTAGCACAACTCATCCAAATGATGTCTTTTTTACGTAAATAAGATGGGTTTTCATGTAAAAATGATGTAAATTACACGAGTAGTGCTAGCTGGGTAGGGCGTAGACGTAGTGGGTATCACATGATACTATTTAGGCCTAACGAGTAAGAAAATCAATGGATTATCGCCATTGCCTGTAAAAAAGTGCCAGGGATATGTACAGAATGTAGAGGAAAGTAGTATAGGTGACACGATCTGCGAAAATGGGGCTTAGTGCAGGGGGTTCTAAGACCCCTTCTCCCAGTACATGTCACAGATTATATTAGGAAAAGGGGTGAACTATTTGCCTGTGCAGTAGGCCGTGATCACAGTGGTGAATAGGGAGGTTTAGCAACAACGACGTACGTCCCCCGTAGCTCATTTAACGCAGACGTACCAGTGCTGTAGGTATGCTGTACGTCTGCGTTTTATTGCCCACGTAGTCGGCGCTAAACCTCCGTAATATCTCATTGTCCAGCTCGACTGTGCATATCTCTGGATCCATGCAAGATATGAAGATGATTCAAAGAGATCTTAAAAGATCAAATAAATCTATATGGCCTAGTTAATTCTATATATTTCAAAACACTTTGAGAATTTTGTGCAAGCGCCTACCTAGAGAAATATGAGATATGTCAGTGACATGGAACAAGTCAGGATAGCCCGTAACTCAATGATGTATTGAAACATTGTAGCATAAAAATAGCCATTATTGGAAAGAAAAATTTAACGTGTGATATATATCACGTATGGCCCAGGGTCTACAGTTGGAGCGTCCATGACCTACTGTAGGTGACTGGCACTATAGTGACAGTGTGTCGAAGTCGTCAATGCTTAAGGCTATGGAGGATGCATCCATTATCGCTCGCATGTTTCATTGGCGAATAACTCCTCTCCTGGCGAGTTAAGCATTGCACAATACCAGCAAGTCTTGAATAAGGATACATATTAACCATACAAATGCATGAGACAATGTTATTCTCCATTTTGTTATAATCCAGCAGTTTCGATAGCACCGTAAGGCGATCATCTCGCTGTCTGCCATTTTGTATTTTGATGTTCCATGCGCATGCGCGACCCCTCCTTGCCAGAAGTCGCATTTTTTATGGAGAAATGATAGATAATATTGATTTAACTTGAAATTAATGGCTTTTTGAATATAATCCATGCATGTTTGGCAATATTAATCGAATTGAATCGAATACACCCCCTCAATTTACCATATAAAATAAAATCTGACGACCGGTCACTCTGCGCGCATGTGCGAACTCGCACAAGGATGTCCTGGCTGGAGGGAGAGTGTAAAGACTAGTACATAAGGTACATATATAGTATCTCAGAGGGCGCAGGCAGTAGCCGGTGTAAGGCTAAGACATAGAAATCATAACAGCCTGCGTCCTCTATGTATACTACTCCTACACTCGCCTTGCCAGAAATACACTAGCCATAACAAACTTATGCAGTCTGGTTTACAGGGTCGGTATATAAACAGTCTTATACGAAAATTTACCAATTTTTCCTCAAGCTATCGTGTTATATGGACGGTCTTCCACCCTTACCTACTGAAAAACAGCGTCTTAATTGGACAATTCCCATAGGAGCCCATGTGTTATGTCTATCGCGAAAATCTACCGCACAATGCTATGCTTTGGAGCCTTGTTTCCTTTTTTCCAGGAATTGTTACCATCTACAGAAAGACAAAGTTCTAAAGAATATTTATCAACTTTCCATTAATTTATAGACCCCTTCTTTGTATAAGAAATTCCCACTTAAAGTTGGCCATTTTGATCGACCAAAAATGTTGAAAACCTGCCTCCAATGACCCAGCTGGGGCTGGGCAATTAACAATCTGCTGTCATAATCATCCATAAATTTGGATCTAGAAGGGATAATTCTATTTTTTTTAAGTTTTGAAAACCGTATGGACAGGTTGATAAAATAGGGTAAATATTTATTCAAAAAGAACAAATTTATTGTTTCCATTGCAAACGAATGTCAACAATTCTGCTAAATTTTGAGAGAGAAAAAACATTCTCTTTGCATTCTAAATTAGGTCATTTGAGAATGAAAATAGAGTATTGGCTATAGCATAATCAGATTCCTCAGAAAAAGTTGCCCTAGACTTGTTTTCTCTTAGTTAGTTTTCACTCTTCTGGTCATATGTACAGTCAACTTTCACCTAACGGTCACCCCTCTAATAATAATGCGACCACCCCACCATTACGGTCATTTCTGGTCAGACGTTTTCTACGGATGAGGTTTTTAGTTAGTGAACAACTGGCCCTGTGCTGCTTCAGGGTTGCCCTAAGCCTCTGCCCCCCACCCCCTCCCCCATTGGCCAGTGGCACACAACCATGAACAGATTTTAGCTGTTTTATGATCAATATGAAATTTTCAAGGAATAGATATTCTGGCGGCTAGCCTAGCATATGAAACTACATGTATATATGAACTGCACCCCCAACTTTGGCCCATCTTTGGAGTACATGACAGGGGTCCCACCTCACGTACTGACCGCATCTTGCATGTAAAATTTATATCCCTGAAAAGGGAGGCTACATTTCAAATGCGACTTACCCTGTGGGTCTACGATACTGGTGGTTGCTAGTTCCATTACAATGAAGCTATGGATGGGTGTATGAGTAGAGTGGATAAGAGGAGGGTTCAATCCCCGTGCTTCCCTCTGCAGGTGTTGGAGGGAACCGTGACTAGGGCTCCCACAAACCCTCAATGTAGCATGTTGGTATAGCGCCGATACTATAGCCTCCTAGTGTTATAATGCCGTTATGGTCAAGAATGTATTTTGATCATCATGATGGTAGTAAACATTACCATCTACTGTCAGATGGTATGGATGCCACTCATCGAAAATCACAAGATGTCGACATGACAGACCTATATGAACCTATAGTACTATGATATTAGGCACGTAGTTAAATGAGCCCCCCTACAGCTCAACTTCTTTCTCTAGGTCTATATAAGTAAAGAAACTTATTCAAGCAGATCTGAAAAGTTGTCAAATAGATCCATATGGCTAAATTAATCCTAAAGATTTTAAACACTTATGTAAGTGCCTCGTACTATGACAACTGTTCGGCAATAATTGTTAAGGAATTTTTGGCCTGCTAGAAAATGTACAATGGAATGGTTGGTTGTCTACTGACACTCCAGCCTACTATTTAGGGAAAGAATAATAAAAACAGTACTGAGTGGGCTCGACAATATATGTAGCACCCTCCAGGAATAGAACAGCCTCACAGAATTAAAGATGTTCCTGTCGTCCAATACTACATGTATTTTCTTCCCCTTCTCAGTACTTTTTTAATTATTATGGTGGACAGAGCATTGCTTAGTCTCCGATTATAATCATTATGTATCCAGGTAAGCACAGATGCTTCCACAACGAACTTCCTCTTGAGACGGTTGCCCGAGACTAAGCATTGCTCCAAATACATGACCGCTGTTTTAGATGTGTTTTATAAATGTAATGTATTGTAATGTGTATACCTATCTCAAAATTACATTTAGGCCTGCACAACTAATTCATTGTGTCCTAGCTGGCAGTAGGTGGATAGGCCTAGTAGTATAGTAAATGAGTGGTAATGCTCAGGGTAGTAGAAACTTAGTGTAAATTAATGATTGGCAGTCAGACTCTTGTTATCTATTAGCAGATCATTACACTGATAAATGTAAACATTAGCTAAAATTTCTGACATATCTGCCAACATATGCCTGCCCTATTATATATGACCCTGACATTCTCTTTTAATTATCATTTTCAGGTCAAGAGGTAAGATGAACATCCTCAATAGCCTTCGAAAGAATGCAATGATGAGGAAGCTCCTCCCCAAAGGCCCGTTAGAACCAACACCTGATCATGAAGCTAAAGATGTCGAAATGAAAGTTATAGATTCGATGAAGGAAGGGGATGCTGTGGAGATGATGAAATGTTCGATTAGAAAGTGCTCAGGTGAAGAGGTACATACTGAGGAGGCTATGAAAGAAAAAGTGTCTAGTGGGCATGCACCTGACGATATGTCCGTTGGCAGGCAAAGTGACTCCAATAATGACAGCAAAGGAAGTGATAGCAAGTCGCGTATAGTTAAAAGTGTCCGTGATGCACAGCGACTTGCCTCAAAGGAAAACTGGAAGTTCTCTCGGTTCCAGCAACAGGTGCTTTCCATGCGTGTTAGAAAAAGACGCCATCATGGAAGTCAAGAGCATGTGGCAAAAAGTCGGTTTGAGGGCAAGGAGCAAATGAAGAAAGCCCCTTATTCGAACCCGTCAAAGAGAATAAAGATCACTCAGCCAGCAAGGAAAACCATGCTGATGTAGATGTTTAGGGTAGAGATTGGCTCTGTAGAGACTGGTTACAATATTTCCCTGAAATCATGTCAATCTGAATTTCCTCAACTGTTGGTTCACATTATCAAAACAGCTTGAGTTGCCTGGAATAAATTGCAAACTCAAAACATGTATAAGGTACCTTAAATGTTCTTTATTTCGCATCTATATCTCATATAAATTTACTATGGTTTCATAAGTAACTAGACTAGTAGCGCCTGTCATTAGCCTGCCAAGAGAGTGGTGAGGAACCGTAGTAGATGGCAGTTCTTTTTTCTAGTACGTATATTACGTTTTGTATAATGGTAATGATGTGATAGAGACGTGCACTGTATGATATATTAGACTGTGAAGTTTAACCTTCACCAGCCCAAGCATCAAATCTGCATGTCGCAACTATCTAAGACACTTAGTGGCAGCTTATTCGTCACTTTCAAGCTTTTTTACATTGAAATTAAAGATCATATCAGAATCATTCTTCAAATAATAGAATGCTCTAAAACCAAAATCCCAAAAACCAAAAGCCCCAAAACCAAAAGCCCAAAAACCAAAAGCCCAAAAACCAAAAGCCCAAAAACCAAAAGCCTGTCGAGGAGATTTTGGGTAACGGCTCACGGCTATCCCCCTCCTCCACCTGGATCTGATCTGGTCCACAGCCGTGTCTTGTACACAATGCTTTAATATGTTTAAATTGATAATTACCGAATTCAGTCTTTGTGAAAAGGACACCAGCTATAGCCGGCCAAAATGTCTGGTTGTAGTCTCCAGACCTTGGGCTACATGACGGTTTTTTTACAGCATTAAAATCTTACCATTATTAAGGATTTTACAGTGTAAAACAAAAAGCATTAACATCATATTCCTCTGAACTTGATGAATCCTAATGCAGGGATGTGATTTCATTTTTACCAATGTGTAGGAAGCTAGATCAGACAACATGGCAGCGGCTCATTAATAACCTGATAGCCTGGAAACACCAAAACCACCACCAAACCCCCATACATACTACAAAATGCTCTCATTGAATCTGGAAAAATCGTCAGGGCTATCTTTTTGGCGCAAAAGTGTAGGAAATCCTACAGATGAAGGAGGAATCACATCCCTGTATCCCCCTGTACTACTCACACACTGACCCACAGCCCTATCCCCCTACACTACTCATACACTGACACACAGTCCCATCCCCCTGTACTACTCACCCTGACACAGGGCCCCACCCCCTACACTACTCACACCCTGACACAGGACCCCCATCTCCCTGTACTACTCACACCCTGACACATAGCACTGACTACATCTCCCGGTACTACTCACCCTGACACAGGGCCCCACCCCCTACACTACTCACACCCTGACACAGGACCCCCATCTCCCTGTACTACTCACACCCTGACACATAGCACTGACTACATCTCCCGGTACTACTCACACCCTGACACACAGTCCCATCCCCTGTGGAGTGGGGATCTTCATGATGACGACATGAAGGAGCAGAATAACTTCATATGGAGTCAGCGAAGGAGAAATTCTCCTTCCATTCTAACAGCTAGTGGGCATAACTGATTTATAAAAGGCAACAAACTTGGGGTTTCTTTTGGCTTGAGGTGAGTGTGTGGGCAGCTGGTGTCCATATGCACAGGCCCAGACTAACACAAATTTCTTTTGCCATGGGATTCTCCACTGACACACAGCTATTTACCTATACTAATTGCGCCCTGACACACAACCCTATACTCTGTACTACTCACAGCCTGACACAGCCCTCAGCCCCTGTACTACTCACAGCCTGACACACAGCCCCACCCCCTGTACTACTCACAGCCTGACACACAGCCCCACCCCTTGTACTGCTCACAGCCTGACACACAGCCCCACCCCTTGTACTGCTCACAGCCTGACACACAGCCCCACCCCTTGTACTGCTCACAGCCTGACACACAGCCCCACCCCTTGTACTGCTCACACACTGACACAGTCTCATCCCCCTGTATTACTCACCCTGACACAGGGCCCACCCCTGTACTGCTTACAGCCTGACACATAGCTCCACCCCGTACTACGTACAGCCTGACACATAGCTCCACCCCTGTACTACGTACAGCCTGACACATAGCTCCACCCCTGTACTACTTACAGCCTGACACATAGCTCCACCCCCGTACTACTTACAGCCTGACACATAGCTCCACCCCCCCGTACTACTTACAGCCTGACACATAGCTCCACCCCTGTACTACTTACAGCCTGACACATAGCTCCACCCCCGTACTACTTACAGCCTGACACATAGCTCCACCCCTGTACTACTTACAGCCTGACACATAGCTCCACCCCGTACTACGTACAGCCTGACACACAGCTCCACCCAGTACTACTTACAGCCTGACACATAGCTCCACCCCCGTACTACTTACAGCCTGACACATAGCTCCACCCCCCGTACTACTTACAGCCTGACACATAGCTCCACCCCGTACTACGTACAGCCTGACACACAGCTCCACCCCGTACTACTTACAGCCTGACACATAGCTCCACCCCTGTACTACTTACAGCCTGACACATAGCTCCACCCCGTACTACTTACAGCCTGACACACAGCTCCACCCCGTACTACTTACAGCCTGACACATAGCTCCACCCCTGTACTACTTACAGCCTGACACATAGCTCCACCCCTGTACTACTTACAGCCTGACACACAGCTCCACCCCCTGTACTACTCACACCTGACACTTTCAGGGGCAGCTAATTTACTTTGGTTAAAATACAGGACTAACAGACATGGTGTATTTCTTTATTACAAACAAATTCCACACAGTTGTAGAAATATATATCGGTCTAGAATAATTAATGTTTCATAACCATGTATGTAGGGCCTATGTGTACCCTAGTACATGAATTCACAATGCAGCTCAATCTACATGAGCTAAAACTGCTAAACATCAATCCCTTATCCATCATAGACGGTCTCGCTGTTTCTATTTATACATGCAATCTAAGGAACCTAGGATTATTCACCATTTGGCGTTGCACCTTAACAATAGGACAGTAGGGTGTCCATATTTCCCTGCTCATATCCTGGCGGTAATCTATATCCTGTATAACTGTTGTAACTGTTAAACCAAGTTATGTACACAACCTCTTGCAAATTCAAGCTTTGTTTGAGGTGGTCCCTGCTAAGGCATGACAAGGTATTTGTCCGGACTAGGAAAACAAAATATTCCAGTTATACAGTCTCATGGAACTCAAATGAGAAAAAAAATACGTTGAGATTTTCTTAAGTGTTAAATACACAGCAAAATTCATGAACTAGAACTATTTGCTTATGTCCAATGAGGGTATGGTTCTCCGCTTCCACGAGGCAACCCAGCCGTATCTACCGCTATCAAACAAACCCTTATAATTTCACACGTTTCGCGTAGCGTAAATGGGTAACGATTTCATTTAGTGGTTAGGGAGGTTATCATCAGACTATATGTAACAGGAACAGAAACATTTTCAATGGTTTTCCATGTATACATTGCTATACACGTCACTAACTCAACTTCCTATTAACAATAGTCAATATACATGTTCACAATGACCACCATAAACTCTTAAGTATAAGCCACGAATCACAGGACCAATGGGCCTTACAGAATCTAACTGTAGATCTAGAGTCTAAGAGAGGACACAGATCTTGCTCTGGCTTGTTCGTGTATGATATACAACTTCCTGAGAACATTAAGTCATCAGACACATCAACCTATTGGAAAGCTGATCTAGGGTTTACATACAGCACAGAATAAACGATGTTTAACAGTCATTAGTAGACATACGATGTTTAGGAGACTTCATTAGCAGACATATGTAGTACTTTAAATTAATTCATGCGCACAGTATTGTAAGGTAAGATGTGTAAGGGAGAAAAGGAATTTTTTTTTGAAAATTGGATTAGTGTTAGATCGGCTGGAAACTGTAGGGTCATCGATGAATGTGCAATTTCATCGAGTACCAGAGTATAGCCAAGGAGAAGAGAGTGGAGTGTGGCACATGCAGAAGAGATAGAAGTACACATGAGAAATCACATCAGTTGCCTGTTTGTATGACCTTGTCAGTTGAATCCAAGATAGTACCCAATGTGTTCAGGATCAACATCTTTTCCTTAATCTTTATCCTTATCTGAAGGGACAATACATTTTCTATTTCAATTGCTAGATGGATCGATTCCCACAACTACGTCAGTTCTATAAAAATAATCAATTTTCTCTCTTAAAGACACATGAGCAAATATCCTATTGTTGTTATTTCCTATGATACTGTATGCATTACAGTTCACATCAATTTTCACTGTGCTCTGCATTTCTATATCCTGAATTCACATCGTTTACCAAAGCTCCAAATAGCTCGGTCACATACATTTACACATAATTTCGTACACAATTCATGAAAGACTATGGCACTCCATTAGTGTATTTTTCATGATTATAAAGGTTATTATGAGGTTATTGTGAATGATATTAACTGAAGGAAAGCTTGTCTACGGGGATATGGCCTGCCTCGCCTACAGCCCGTATAGACACTCTGCCGGTCGGTCGGATAGTAAACCAGGTGAGACTAGCGTGGTGTAAATTCATGCGCAGCCAGGCCTCAGGTGGCAGCTGCAATGCTCTGTAATATTAATGATACATAAACTTTAACAACAATCTTTTCTTTTATCTACTGATGGGAATAGGATGTGTGATGCTATTTGAGATCGTATACATAATAAATCATATCAATATCGAATATAATTCAATCAACAACCATAAACATCTCTACAACCTAATTATATCAATATATTATGTCAAAGATCTTTTGGGCTACGAGCATTGGCCTGGAGGATAGAATAAAAAAGAAGTAAAGATAAAGAAGTATGCCTTACCTGCACACAAAGTAGCGGATAACGTTGGCATGACAGACAATAATCTCATAACTATCCTCCTCCTGTTTGGGGCTTGCACGATGGAAGTATCTCCGGAAAGCTGCCTCGATACGAGCACCATCCTGGAAGAACTGCTGAAATATAGATAGTTTGAGTTATTAAACTGATATGAGTAATGTTTTTCTTCTTTCTTTTTTTTTCTTTTTTTTTTGGGGGGGGGGGATTGGGGAGCATGTTTAGTTTGGATCACATTGAACCATTTATGAAAATAAAGCAATAACATTGAAGGCAAATCTCACATTGGGTTCTGGTCTCCAGTTGCCGACCGGAGGCTCCGGTGGAATGGGTGCTCCTTCCCGAAGGAGGTCACAGCTCTCCCGTGGAACATCAGGAAACTGTTCACAGATGATGTTGGCTGTCTCTGTGGCACGCGTCATGGTAGAGTTGATTATTTTGGTGAATTTGAAGTCACTGTTCTTGACCTTGCAATACTGGTCGTTTAGTTGCTTCAGTCGTTTGCCACTAAAGACTGCCTGCTCACGACCTGGTAAGGACAAATCAAACTTTATGAGTGTCTGTTGATCTTAGACTTCAGAGTTGTTCTTAAGATATTTTAGTGTATGTGGACTTGTTCCGTATCGTTGTTACCTTTCCCTGATAAGATGGGCGATTCTCATATCGTCATCCTAGTGCAGCAAGATTGTAACCTACATTGTAAGTTACAACCTTCTTTTACTAGGGCAATGATATGGGTTTGCAAGTGAAGACAAAGCTCCTTACATGCCTATAACATTACCATAAGACCCCGCATATTATAAGATGAATCCTGGGGGCTGAAAAGGTTGTCACTTCTTACTATTCTCTATGTATGTAAATCAATGCCTATAAGCCGCGCCCTGATTTCGGGAAGGCCTCCACAGTAGGCATCTGAAATGGTCTATAAACCGTGGCTTATACGCAGGGTTTTAGGGTATTTTGTGCATGTAAAATATTATATATGTTCTTGTGTTGGGCCAATTCCTCAAAGCTAAATAGTCAAATTCCCTTTTTACAAATGGATCGTACACGAATCAAATAACAACAGATGCCTTCTTTTTTTCTTTCTTTTTTTTTTCTTTTTTTTGGGGGGGGGGGGGGCTGGAGTGGCTTATGCAGGGGATATATCATCGTCTAGATGTGGCATTTTATATGCGAGAGGTGGGTTAGGTACGATGATCTATTTTACTAGTACTTACCAAGTAGTGTAAGGTACCTTTCTGAATCCATGGCACCATCCAAATTGTACTGACCATGACGGATAAGAATGAGATGCCTTGTCGCTTTGGGTGTTGCCTTTTCAAGCGCATTATACTGATCCTTTTCATCTTTGGGTTCCTTTGACGGCTTCACATTAAATTCTGGTTCTCTTCTGAAATGCCAATGTTATCATAATTGTAGACAAGGTCACCAAAGAGTAGAGGTAATGGTCTTCTTAAAATACAGAGTTTTATCCTTGTTGTCTTGCGGTTTAATACACAAGTGTCAAGAGAACCGATGCATCAGTGCCAGTACTATAATCTGACTCCAGCCACACTTTTCCAGATATGCTTTTTTTCTTTTGACTAGCTCTGTCAAATCATAATTTGCCAGATATAGCGGTACATTCATTTCAACAGAGAAAGGACGCAAGAAGCAAAGAATCTACAGGTATACAAGAGTCAATTTTTGAAGTAAAATACCGGTAGATTAAAATAGATCTTAAGCTAGACCTCTCTTCCAAATTTAAGGTTGAATTATCTTACAATTGGGCCCGTATCTATATTGAGATTTTAGGTTAAAGGAACATCACTCCTGTACTTAGTTGTTTTATTGTGAAAAGGAATTTCTTTTTATGTTTTATTTTACTTGGGTTCGTTCCTGTATGGGTGCTCTGTATCGTGGTCAGAAGCAAAAGAGCATCTGAAAAAAACACAAGCATAACCCAATTTACAAGTTAGATTGGGTGAATCAGACGTTTAGCAAGGGGTACTGAAGCAAAAATTCAGAACAACGACCTAGTTGTTTTCCCTGGACCCTTTGGATTCTAAACAACCTAGTCTAATGTCAATATATAGGCATATTTGGTATCAAATTAAAGCCCATGGCCCCACGAATGCTACTGGCATAAAATAACCATCATTTCTATAGTTTTTTGATTTGGTCAATAAAATATGTTTTGGTTGATATGTTTTTGACAGTTTTCGGCATCCAGGAACTTTAAAAAAAAAAAAAAAAAAATCCGACCTACCTACCCTAATTTTTTGAGCATGTTACCTGAACACAAGAATTTTTTTAGGCCTAAGACTAAAATCATCTGTTTTCAGAATGCATCAATGTTAGAATATACATTGTACCTATGGAACAGTGACTTTGAACAGCAATCAATCTGATTAAAATATAACCATTGTTACGGACGAAAAGCAAGCTAAAGTATGGGAAAGTTGTGTGCAGACCGTTGCAACTGGTAGCGCCTCCATTTTATGGAGGTGAATCCTCACACAGTGGCTCCATAGGCGAGGTGCAAGGCTGGCACCGACCATTAACTTAAATTGATATTTTCCATACTTCCCCTGGTCAGAATGCTTTTAAACTTCACAAACCATTAGTCTACCAATTGATGAAAACTCGCTGAAAGTTTAGTGAAGGTCTTAAGAGTAGAACTGCCATTAATTACTTAGGAAAATCAGGGTGTGGATTGTGCGGGATGGGCAGATGAAAGGTGCCATGCAGTAATGATTTCAAAATTCATTCTATCATAATCTACCAAAGGAACTTACTTCATATTCACACACAATATTGACTTATATCTTAAGTAAACTCGCTAAAAGTCTAAAGTAATTTGATGAAATAGTTTAAGAGAAAAATAACATTTGTTGCAACCCCATGATGCACCCCCATAACTGCCAATGGTGAGCACTGCTTTGTTATTCACCTCCAAAATATGTCTGCCCTAGGTGCGTGGTGGCGCCCCCTGTAAACAAATCCTTGCTTTTCGTCCAGGCGAATATGAGTTATCCTATGCAGATCATATAAGTTATAGGTGAGATTTTAACACTATGGAACAGTGCTTAACCCTTCAACACGACAAAGCAGGATTTGCACGCAAATCCCATAGAGTAACACAAATTCAGGGGTGAAAGGGTTATTAATTCCACACTAAAAATTCCCAACTCAAGCAATCAAAGCAAGGATGTAGCTTATATTATATGCAGATGTTGGCTATATTCAAGGTTTTATTTTGGACATACAAAGTCTAGACTGGAGACTTTAAGACTTCAATTTGCTAAAATAATACTGAATTGGGATGGTGGAGGTGCGTCAAACTCAAAACAGGCCTGATTGTCAAGTGTCAGGACGCATTGGCCCTGTTTTTATACCAGTTTGGCAGTGCCAGTTGTACTAGAGATGTTTTACGTGTATACATACTACCAGAGATATAAAGGTACCTTAATGTCTATGATACTACCAGTAGTGAATGTCTCTGACTGCAACTGTACACACTGATTATTAGCCCTACTGCCATTGAATGTGTGGGCAAGGGGGGTCTAAAATTCAGTGACTCACTGAGTAAAGCTAGGCCCTAGGCCAGGATCCGCTGCCGTCAGTTTCTTGCGACTTGCACTTGTGCGTGTTTTCTCGCGGGAGACTTTCCAGCAGTGGATCTGCTGCTGCGAGAAACTTCATGTGACATCGGAGCGGCGTGCGACGACATTCCCAAAAATCAAAATGATTTGATTTTTGCGAGTGCTCTGCGAGGACACATGCACGAGTACAATTCACAACAAACTCGCGGCAGTGAGTGGATCCCTAGCGTAACTCTTCCCTACCATGGCATAGGCATAGCCATAGGCTATAGCCTATGCCATGGTTACGAACAGAATATACATGATAACTTACCGGTCCCAGTTGTAATCCCACTCCACAGTTGGTTTGAAATTTGTAGTCCACGATGCCAGCACTGATCCTAGAGGTGTGACGTTGCTGCTGTTATCCGGGGTGGCCGCCTGCAACAACCTATTTTTGTTGTGGTACAGCCAGGCACTGCCTGCAACTGCAGTAGTCCCAGTGATGAACGCACTTGCAAGACTAAAAACGCGCCTGTTTCTGAAACTTCCGGCCATGATTGAGAATCTCACTGTAGAAGTGGCAAAGGGTTTCAACTTATCTTTATACCTACACCCTGCAATTATTATATTATGTCTTATTATATGTGTATTCCTTCAAGCTGGACCCTAGTCACATTTCCATTCGGACATGCCGGTGTTTTTGTGTTTTCGCTGGTTGCCTCACCGCGCACCTGCGGCATTTCCGGTATTCGTATTTCCGGTTTGCAGACGAAATGTCGAAGTTTTTCGTTTGTAGCTGTTTCTACGTCAAAAACTACTTTATCCCGAAACTTAATGTCCATGTGACTTTTCAGGGTAAAGATGCATTCAGAAAGGATTATGGACAGGTGGGTTAGTTTTGCTGTTGTCTCTAGTTTGACCTAGGAATAGGACTGAATTTGACCAACTTCACCAGGCAAGAGCAACTTCAGCAAGTCCAAGTACCATTCTTGTAGACGACAGAGCTGACGTCGTACCCGTTTCAACACTATACTGGAGCCCTGCTCTAATTTCTTACTATGACTGAGACGTCACAGGCGATGTATGACGTCACAACGACGTCCACCATTTTTGTGGGGTAAAGATTACAATGGATTTGTGCTGTTCACGTAAAATGGAAAAATGGATTATGGCAATATAAAGTTGATAACCAATCTTATTTTAGCCAAGGTAGAAAGAGAAGGATAGATTTCTCGATTCATCTGCAATATTTTGCTGATTAAGAGTCTTGTTACATGAGAAAGCAGGTTTTCCTTCTCCCGGCCAACGTCCACAATGCTATATTTCCCCCAGAAGAATGGCAGCGTTGGAGCGCCATCTACATTTCCGTAAAAAAAATCGTCTGAAAGAATAAAACCGTAAAACGGGGATACGTTGTCCCTTAAGTGGTAACAATAGCCCAGTCACAGAAAAATGTTGTTTTGATCTTGATATTACAATTAAGGATATTTTTCATATCTAGGTCACTTATATCTAAAAACCTATCATCTAAGCTACATTTTTTGCCTAAATAGAATTTTCAAAGTGATAATAGGCACTGAAATACCTCCAGTGTGTGAGTCTGCTGCAGTAGAGGTGTGAAACTGGAGGATCTTTACAAACAAGAGCTCATTTTAATAGGCTTGGCTAGACCTTTAAAATGAATATTTTTTGTACAAGGTTGAATGCAGGGAATTTTGCCTTTGACCCCATTGAAGTTCAACCAAAAGTTTAGAACCATTTTATGATGAGAAGATCACTGAGCACCTAAAAATAAATGGTTCCCACCCGTTCTATGGATAAAAATCATCTAGAAAATGTCTAGCTTTTCTTTTTCTAAGGGGCTGCAGTATGTTTGACAGACCCTGCTAACTTTTTGGGCAAGATTATCTCTGGATATGTCTCCCAACCTCCCCATGTAAGGCACTTACCTATCAATTAAGACCTTATTGTATGCATTTTATATGGTGAGATATTGATAGCTGTGATAAAAATAAGTGGTTTTGCTTTTTAAATAAAGTTTTTATGACAATTTAAATGGAAGTTATGATCATTCAAACATCCTGAGTCAAGGACGATAGTTTGCCGTGGTTCTGTCAGATTGCGCAGTTCAAGGGAAAAGATGACATAAAAAATTTGCTTTTACATTGTTTGATTATGATAAAATATATCATTATTTACATTCTTGGGGGTATATCTTGCTTATCTGAAAAGAAGATTGCCCGAAATAATCATTTTAGTGATCTAGGCTACCTTAGATTTATCTTGCTTGATCACAAAATTGGATCCAAATTAAACTCTTAACTATGGCATAATTCTAGGTCTGATTTGGTACCTTTGACCAGTCATAATTCCACTTTAAATTGACATAGAGACTTCATTTAAAAAGCAAATCCACTTCTTTTCTCAAGATCTATCCATTGCTCACTAGATAAGTTTAATGGGATAAAGTCTTGAAAAACTAGGTAAGTGCCTAGTGATAATTATTTTTAGATACATGTAATATGATCATGCCTGTCCATCTTACATGAGGTACTGCGGAAGCCATACTAATAGATCTTTTCCTTTCAGTTTATCAACGATCAAATGATGCAGAATCATCTCAGTGATAAGGAAGTTGAAGAAATATTGGACCAGGTAGATCCACCATGACATTTATGCACTGTTCTAGCCTGTAGGACACTGTGAGCATGATAAAGCTGGAATGAAATGCAACTGAACTGCTGGTATCAGAGTATATTGTATATTTAACAGTTAACCAAAGTAAATGTACCGGTATGTCATGCATGCCGTGATAGTCTGTAAACTCAGTTCATTTGAAAACAATACATCAACGAAGTAAGTGACTTCCATGAACCGTTTAATGATATAACTGACTTGTGTACATAAGACTGACACCAGAAAGTTAGGATACGGTAATAACTTTACCTGTGACACTTTTCCAGTTGGAGATCGAATACCAGCGTCGCTGCACATTGGGTAAAAAGACCATTGAAAGAAGGGAGATTATAAAGCAGAATTACACACCCCTATATCGGCATGTGTATACACTGAAGGTATAGTAATAGTTATCATTTTAAGCAATGCCAAACATTATGATCACTTAAGGTTAATGGGAATATAGTATCGGAAATTATGGAAATGAAAGCTTTAAATGATGAATGTTGCTCTTTATGAATACCCTTCAAGGCTATGTCCAGTAGAAAACATAAGGTAGAAAAAGGGGTTTAAGTCCCATTTGGGAGCGAATCTAACTTGCAGGATTCCCGAAAGAGTTTCCATATCACGAGAAGTGCCAAAAAAATACTTCCCCCCCCCCCACTCCCCCGAAAAGCAACATCAAAAAGTTTGGATAGGGACTAAAAAAGTTTTAAGAAGCGTTACCTGAAAACAATATTTTTTTTTAGGTCTAAACAAATTATGTTTTCATGTATCCAGGATTCCATATTCACACCAGCCTTCTTGGACATTGCCGCATACTGTAAGAGTCCTTCTGCTACACTGGATGGGCTCCTTCCAAAGTTAGAAAGACAAAAGGGTGAGAAAGTTTCACTGCATGGTTATGTCTGTATATTAATGTTTCATAAAAAAAATCAATTTTGTTGTACTTTTATTTTGAATCTGTAAACGAACGAATGCATATAACTGCTATGGAGTTTATTCTATTTTTTTTCTTGAATCACCGCCTTCAGGTAATCATGGAGATTTGGGGGGAAATGTGTATCATAGGGTTTTATCACATTATATACTTCTTCCAAGTTATCTACTCGTAATGTCTCTTGTATTGTACTCTTTCAGCCGAAAGGGTGTTTTCATTTCCAGTCTTCACAAAGGAATTTTGCCGCGACCTTTTGAGTGAAGTTTTGCACTTTGAGAAGTCAGACCTCCCAAAAGGACGACCAAACACTATGAATAAGTATGGGGTACGTAAAGATTGTATTGGGTTAATCATTTGTTTGTTAAATCATATCTTCTTTTTAACACTCGAGAGATTTCCACGACGTTTATTCCTGTGGCCTGATGGGTACCAAATGAGCAATATATATTAAGTAACTAATATATATTACTTTTAATATACCAGTTTAAGTCTAAAACAATCTTAACATAAATAGTTGTGACCTTCAATAGCAAAGCTACATGTAAAAGAAATATATTTAAAACTAAACAAAAATCTGGATGGTTGGATCCATGAGAGGATGATGTATGTATGGCATCTTGAGAAAATGAGATAATTCATATTATTTTCTTTCACATATGTTATTACAGATTTTACTAGATGAGATGGGTTTTGATGAAGGACTACTTATACCCTTACGTGATGACTACCTCAACCCCATATCCCGTATACTATACCCGGAGTGTGTAGGGACCGGCTTGGACTCCCACAAAGCCTTCGTCCTGTCCTACAGTGACCGTCACGACAAGGACCTAGACTACCATTACGACAACGCTGAGGTCACTCTCAATGTGTCCCTGGCCGATGAAGATGACTTTGACGATGGCTCCCTGTACTTTGGAGATATGAGAACAGTACCAAATGAGCTAACGCGATATAGCGGATACAGTCATGAGCTGGCTAAAGGACTTATTCACCGAGGTCAGCATAAACATGGGGCAATGCCGATAAGTTCCGGAGAGCGCCACAATCTTATCATATGGATGCGGAGTTCGTCGGTTCGCAATCAATTATGTCCAATGTGTGATGAGGCTCCAACACTCATTGAGACAGAGGGGAGAGGAGATGGATTTTCAGAGACTACAGTTGATGTTTGTAGTCTGGGTTAAATCACTGATAAGGGAGCAATTATTTCTTTTAGCAAGAGAAAGAGGGTGGATTTTACCATCAGCATTATCATATTTTACCCACTCAGTTATATTAAAGTAAATAATTAACGTCCCTTCTGTATGTTTTCTGATATTTTAACTCAGTTATTTCCATTGTACCTGCCTTAACAAACTGCCAAGCTGATAGCTATGGTTGTTGGAAATATACTACTGGGGGTAGTGAGGGTTATGATGTATACTAAAAAATAGTTTGATTAACACGATTTATATTAAATCGTGATTGGCTTGAGGGTATCAAATTACTGACAACCGTGATATTATACAGCTATTTTACTACTGATAGGAGAGTGGTCATTATTTATCAACAGGGGGTGGTGGGTTTAAGGGGGGGCTTAAAAAATTTACCCTCTTTTTAGTAAAAAAGCCCGCACACTACTATAGATCAAAGAGGGGCACGAAAATTCTCCGCAAAAAAACTTTGACTGCCGTCAAGGGAGGGGCATAAAAAAATTTCGCCACCACCCCCCTGTTGATAAAAAAAGACAACTCCCTAGAGAAGATCAGATAAAAAAAAGTCTGGTTCTTGTTTAATCTGGGTTGTTGACCTTGATTTACTTGAGGGTAACAAATTGTATACCCATGTGATATTATACAGCTTTATATGGTCTATTTCATTATGAGCGTTTTCAATACTGGTAATGTTCATATTTCTAGAATCAACACCTGATTTCTTGGAATAAAAGGCGCCAGGTCAAATTACATTTCGGTGCAAAGGGTTTTATATATGACTATGTTTTGGAATATATAATGTACCCTCCCATATAGGAGGCACCTTGACGTAGGCTTAATCATATATGATGTACCTAGGGTCAGATTTTGGTACTGTTCTATTGTGTAAAATCCTCGCATATAAGATGCATCTTGAGTTGGGCTAAATCATATGATGTACCGTAAATCCTCGTGTATAGGATGCCCCTCATGTATAGGACGCACCCTGAGTTCAGCTAAAGCCTATAGAACACTCCTAGGGTGAAATTCTGGTGATTTTAGTACTGTTCTATAGTGGAAATTCCTCGCCTATAGGACGCACCATGGGTTTGGGTGAATCCTGTAGGACGCAGAGGGCATAATTCTGGTTTATAAACCGCGTCTTATACACGAGGATTTACGGTAATTCTAGTGTATGAGCCACGTTTTATACGCAAGGATTTATGGTAGCATATGTATACAATGTATGTACATATTTATACTGCACGATGTCTACGTTCGTACAAAATCCGTTTGACAGCGTTTTGATTGACTAGCAATCATTATCATCTCTGACTGATGATAAAACAATTACATAATATAAATATTTAATACCCTAAATGCCTCATATCCATAAGCAAAATTAAAGAAGAAAAAAGGGGGAAATAAATCAAATATACCATTCTACTTTGTTCAGTAATTTGTGATTCCTGCAAAGAATGAATCTCTAGTGATCCAGGATGTATGCCTATAGTAAAGTTCAGGGGCGGATCCAGGATTTTGAAAAGGGGGGTGGTCCAACCCTGGGGCATTGGGCAAGCGCAGTGCTGCGGGGTCGCAAGCGCAGTGATGCGACATATCTAGGGGGTTTGGGGGCATGGCCCCCCCCCCAAGAAAATTTTGAAATCTAGAATTCAAGTGGTGTATTCTGATGCATTTCTAGACTCCAATCCAGTAAAGCATTATGGTGTACCATCAACAGTAAACCAATGGTTATGAGAACAGGGAATTAAAATCTTATTAAATTTTTATTCCAAATTGGTGCAATCCCCTAAAAAATTTCAGACATATAGATATCAAACTCCTAATTTTAAAGCATTTTGGTGTAAACCTGGGGTGGGCAGGTTTTCCATACAAATAATGCTTTGTCCTTTGTGAAGTTTTGGAAGCTGGTCCCTTAAGAAAAATTTGGAAATATAGATTTCAAACTCTCTAGTTCAAAGGATGTAACTAGCCGCAGATGTGAATCGGTAGTATTTTAGATATTGTTATCCAAGTGGATGTCAAACTTATATTCAAAACATTACCCCTATTCTAATGTAATTATACCCTCCCGTATACCCTACATCCCTGACCCATTCCTATTCCTGGTTAGCTGGATTCTTAGTAGGGTGACCCCTGCTCAAACTGGTACCTTGCGAGATAAAGACTTATAAGAGTCAGCATGATGGGTACTATGTGTTATGTAATGCACCCCAAGAAGTCTGCACTGAATAATATATCCTGCTAGGTCGGAATACCACAGCCTATACCAGTCAAACTCAATCTATAAGGCTCACCCAAAATGGGTTTAAGATATATGCTATACCTTATATATGTCTAAGCCAAGCATTGATTATCGTATGATATGACATTGCTTTTTTTCGGATTGGCTCATGTAAGAAAATGTTGAGAAATTTTTATATGTTCTAGATACTGTAGAGTCATAAATTGTATAATTTGCAAACAAAAAAGCCTGTATCGAAGAGAGATGGGGGCATGAATGGGGGCATACGAAGTGGACATCTTGGGTTGGACCAAAAGGGGGGGGGGGGTCTCCCTTCGTAGACCCCTATTTGGACATGTTATGGGTGGACCAAAGGGTCCCCCCTGGATCCGCCCCTGGTAAAGTAATGCAATGAAAATCACCCTTTGCCTGATCACTGCCAGTAAATTAGAACACTTAGTGGCGGGAAAATGATTGACCCGCCCCCTGGTGCCTCTTTTGAGAACGACATGGAAAATCCCCTATGACGTCACAGGGGAGCCCAGGGCGTGACGTCATCGGTAAAACTGTGAGGGAATCCGCGCTCTGCAGTGGAGCAGATCAGATTTTTTAATCTTTTTTTCAAAGTCAGTTACCGACCGTTTCTGCTCAAACCGTGCGCGGCATTGACCGCACCGGCACTGCCAAAGACGCTCCAGATATGTCAGGCGCACTGAACAAGATCGGAGAGATGTGGAACACTGTAGAAATGCCACAAATTGACATGGAATTCACGGACGTGATCCGGAGTTCGGCACTGCTTGTGGCGTTTGTGTTGTTGGTGGTTGGGGAGCGGAGGTCGTGGATGGTCGCTGATATGTTGGTGGCTGTAGGCTTTGGGGCCGCTTTTCTCGTCATGCCAAACAGTCTGATGGGCTTCATGGTGAGTGTCATGTTCTCAAACACAATGGGAAGCAATGTTAACGGTTGTTTGTAAGGGAGTGGTCATTATAATATTTATCAACAGGGTGGGGGGGGGGGGGTGGGGGGTAGTCTTTTGGGGGGGGGCGTAAAAATTTCAGCCCCCCCCTGCTAAAAAAAAATTCACCCTCTTTTCAGCACACTACTACCGTAATCTCCCGCGTATAAGGCGCGTCTTATACGGGGGGTTTTAGTTCTCATTTGATCCAGAAGGGGGACACCAAGACCTTTCTTTTGATATCTTACATGACCCCTTGGTCAAAATAGGACAAAATGGGGCCCAGGAGGGCCAAGGTGGCCCAAGCTACCCATAGATTTTTGAATTTTGAAAATTCATTCAGTAGAACCAAAGTTATGAATTTTTCATTTCTAAAAAGGTGCGCCTTATACGCGGGCTGTGCCTTATACGCAGGAGATTACGGTAGTAAGAGAGGCGTGAAAATTCCCCATGCCAACAGGGCGGGGGCGCAAAACAATTTTAACTGCCTTTGAGGTGCAGATGCAGATCCAGAACAGGTGGTCTAGACCAGGGTGGCAGGGGGCTGGTGGGTTATGACACACCCCCCTCAGGCCTCGCAAGGCCACACATGCATGTAGATCTTTGTCCGGCGGGTGCTGACTCTTACCTAACGGGAGTCCTTAACTGAGTCGCGCACAGTGACTAGTAGATCTAAGCTGCACCCTGAGATTATTGAATGCTCTGATCTTTAAAAAAAAATCATAACTTTTTTTCTTCCGAATAAATTTTAAAATTCAAAAAGCAGTGAGGTCCTGAGAGATAATCTCTATCCCCCTATGCTGAAAAAAAATTGGGAGATTCCTTTTAATACCGGTCCCCCCCCCCCCATGTTGAAAGGTGTTGAAACCCTTGACAAAAGATCTAGACCACCTATGGCAAAATGCGTATCAAATCCAAGAGATGTTCAAAATTTGCACCATGGTATGCATTATTTTCTAATCCCAATATCAATAGAAAAGAAATCAGCAAAAAGGTTACTTTTTCCTTTTTTTCCTAGTACATTGGCATTGCTTATGTAATTTGACCCTTTGCCAGGTCCTAAGCAACCAAATTCTGCTCCCTAGAATACATGTCTTTATGATGTTCAGAATCCATAGACATTTATTAATTTCTAGAAAGTACCATTTCTCCTGCGTATAAGGCACGGCCCGCGTATAAGGCGCACCTAGAGTTTTGGAAAATTCTCAAAAAATGAAAAATTCATAATTTGGTTCTACTGAATGAATTTTCAAAATTCAAAGACCTATGTGTAACTTGGACCCCCTGGGCCCCCATATATCCTATAATGGCTAAGGGGGCATGTAACATATCAAAGAAAAGTCCCCCTTGTGGATGCAATGAGAACTAAAACCTCTCTTATAAGGTGCGCCTCATACCCGGGAGATTACGGTAAAAATAAAAATTTCGCCCTCCCGCACCATATTTTCAAAATGAAAATCCATAGACCAACTTTCTTATTTAGTGTGGCCTATATAGACTATCTAAAGAGACTTTAGGATTGGGCACCTTTTTCAAACCCCAGGTGAGCCATGTAAGCTAGACTAGAGAGCTTCTACCGTAGTGGCCTGTATAAGCGCTGGATCTTTGTCTGAGCGCCGGTCTTGAATAAGCGCCGGGATACAGTAGCATTGGAATTGAAAAATCCAATATAAACTAAGTAGAGCCAGGTTGAAATCTATAAGCGCCGGACCAATTATACAGGTAATTATGGTATCTTTACTATAAGGTGGTGTATCTACTTCCAACAAGTGCACAGTACCTGAACTAAAAGTTTTAATTTGACCATAGAAAAAAAAGGGAAAATTTCAGAGATAGCATTTTTGAAGGAATTGGTCTCATTTTCTATGAATCTTTGTATCAAACATTGTGCATTCACCCCACCAAAGTTTGATTCAGCGTTTTAGAGTTCCTGCAGTACATTTTGTCGTCCAGTGTAAGGCCACCTGATTTTGATTTCTTGGATTACAGGATTTTTCACCTCCAACTTTGGTCGGGCAGAGGAAAAAAAAAAAAAAAAAAAAGCTCACATTTCTCCTATCTCACAACCAAAACACCCCACCGCCGGAGCCAAAAAAAAAAAAAAAGGCCTGGTAATACCATATTTTTAGGCATTTTCAAGAGAAATATTGAGAAATTTTTATGTGTTTATGAGTGATAACTTATATTTTTCTTGAAGAACCATTTTTTTTGTAAAATACTCCAAAAATCTCGTCGGGCATAGGCAAAAAAAAAAAAATTATTTTTTTTTGATTTTGCCAAAAATCTCGTCGCCGGATCCGTAATCCAAGTTATTAGAATATAACGGCCTAATCTCTGAGAGTGTGTTTTCTGAGAACATGCGACAGAACAAACCTTTATTTTTTGATTCGCCTTAACAATGGAAAATAAATTCCAGTGTGTACCTAATGGCTAAGTACCTGCAACATGACAATATTCTATTAGCCGCAGGAGTTTACAGTAAATGATACTGTTGTAAGGATGACTCATGAAATTATCTCAAATGTATCTCTAGGTTAATTAATTTCCTTATTATGGGAGACGGTTTGTTATGAATAACTTTTCTTAATTACCTAATCAGGTCTTTAGTAGTCATAACATAGGCGGGCTCCCATTATAGTTTACACTCAAATACAGCTTATTTGCATAATATTGGGGTGTTCCGCACTGAATTATTTCTGTGCTGTGATTGGTTGAAAAGATTTTTCTCTCTTTGATCCAATGTATCGAATTTAGTTGACTGTTTTTGCAATAGATAGTGTGCAGATAGGGCCTGGGTTTAGCGGGTGGGACTTACCGTAATCTCCCGCGTAGAAGACGCGGTGCGCGTAGAAGACGCTCCCCAAACTCACGGTAGGCTGGTTCGCGTAGAGGACGCATCCAACCCCCCTGAATCGATTTGTAAAAAAAAAAACGTACAAGACGCCCCCCCAACTCAGCAGGGGGGGTTCGCGTATAAGACGCACCCCCCACCCTCTCTATGAGTTCAAGCTGTCATCGGCACACGGTTAGTTGGATCGGCGCCCAACTCACTGTATTGTATACGTAGTGGATTGTGAGGTCTCCGCCGGTGACAACACACGGTCGGCGTCATGCCGTCAAACCCGCCGAGCGCCTGTACACCGCTGCCGCGCTGCTGGCTATATGAGTTCAAGCTGCCACCGGCACACAGTCAGCGTCATGCCGTCAAACCCGCCGAGCGCCCGTCGACACCTCCCGGTCTGCCGCGGTGCAGGCTATATGAGTTCAAGCTGTCATCGGCACACGGTCGGCGTCAAACCCGCCGAGCGCGTCGACAGCTCCGGGTCTGCCGCGGTGCTGGCGCTATGAGTTCAAGCTGTCATCGGCACACGGTCGGTGTCAAACTGCCGAGCGCGTCGACAGCTCCCGGTCTGCCGCGGTGCTGGCGCTATGAGTTCAAGCTGTCATCGGCACACGGTCGGTGTCAAACCCGCCGAGCGCGTCGACACCTCCCGGTCTGCCGCGGTGCTGGCGCTATGAGTTCAAGCTGTCATCGGCGCATTTTCCCAAATGAGATGTTGGAAAACCCCGCGTATAAGACGCACCCCAAACTTGAGGAAATGCTATAAGACGCAGTAGGGATTTGTTTGGCGTAGAGGACGCGTCTTATATGCGGGAGTTTACGGTAGTTCTTTTAATACTCCCTAGATGGTGCCACCTGACTGCAGGCTCACTGCATGTGCCTATTCTCATGGCAAACTGGGTCCTGTTCTGACGGGAAATTGCAGGGCCCTATACATTCATATATAAAACCCAGTTTTTGGGGCGAATATTGGACCATTTCAGGGATTTTCGTGTTCTGTGACTTTCATCCCTGAAACTGTGGCTTGTTTATGGGTATTGACCACTAAATTCGACATGGTGACAAGGCCATTTCTTAAAATCAACATGTGACATGGGCCTTAGTGACATGAGGCAAAACAATTAGTGACATGACATAGGTGCTTTCTTAAATTCAACATGGGACATGATAGCAGGGGCATGGGAAGCAGTTTCAGAGTGGGAAGGACCAGGGAGGTTTTCTGCAATTTTTGACCTCCCTTTGCTTTAGCTTTTAGTTTTGACCTTTTGAGGAGTTGAACAAAAGTGGGGGGGACATGTCCCCCCTGCTTTCCACGCCCATGGATTGGCTCTTAGAGGTGACATGGGACATGGAGATTTAAGTGACAAGTGCCATGACTGTTTTTTAAAATCAACATGTGACATGGGGGACCCCCCATCCAGACCCCCTTGTTTCATGAGGCTACATATATTATATAAGTAACACAGCTGGGGGAATGTTTGTAATTTCTATCGTTTCCCCTAATTGTTTACAATTGGACAGACCCCTAATGTTTTACTTGTAATGTTCCAGTTGGAGGGAGAACAAAACGAGCTGCACACAGCCCTGCTGCAGACCCTGGGTGTAAGCCTCATGTGTTCTGCCATCATGTCCTACTTCACACGCGAGACGCGTGATGGCACCGTACCCATCACCCTCATGATGGCACGCATCTTTGTAAGTCAGCCTATAATATATCAAAGATGTCGAAGATAAAAAGATGTTGATCTAAACTGAAATTTTGAATTTTGGAGAGAACAATTATCTAGACAGGAGAATTGAAAATATAGCGATATATCACAAAGATTTGAATTCATTTGTATTTCATGCCTCCCACTCTGTACATAAATGTTCCATCCCAGACTTCACTAAGATGTGTTTGCTCTTGCTATCTGTAGAATATCAGCATCATACTGCTGGCCCAGGCAGCTACACACTGGGGTACAACAAGAGGCAAGAAAGATATCAACTACAACAGTCAGGTAATTTACATCAAAAATTTTGCTTTCCATTATGACATAGAATGAATTCCACCATTAATGGCTGAGTAGATTCAAAATTCTGTTCTACCCATGTAAAGTATAACAACATTTTAGTATTTTCTTATCTATCTCAATATTGCTCTACCCATATTAAGTATAACTGTGTGTTTGTTTTTCTTATCCATCCAGCATGTGTATTTCGGTATGTTTGGCACCATGCTCTGGGCACTTGGCAACTTGGTGCACCTTCTCCGCAGCCATGACTTCAGCTCCTACCCGCAACACAACATCCGCATTAACTCGCATCTACGAGTGGATGCCTGGCTCAGTATGGTCTCTGCTGTCTTCATTGTTGCTTTCCCTGAACTGGCTCTCTCCATGATGGTAAGTTAAAGAGAATAATGAGGTCTTCACTGTTTAAAGGCTGCATACTACAATAATGCATTATGATCGTTTGTCATTGTGATGCATGATTGCAGCCCAAGAGAGGAACTTGGCAGGGATGCATTCATGCATCATGCCTCACACATGTCGGCATGATGCACTAATACAGTGCTGGCGAGTGTACATATGGCATGGTGCATCATACTGACAAACAACAAAGACTTTACAGAATCAAGCAACCTTTAAAGGGTTGAAGGCAGTACTGGTGTTCTCAGTGTGGGTTAGTTGGTTTAGCCTGACTCACCTTTAAACATGTGTCTACAGTTGGCCTTATGGTAGCAAAGGCTTAAGGCCCATTTTTAGAAAAAAAGGGCAGCAGGAGTTACCTATGCAATGTAAAACTGTTATAAACTATTGCCAATCTACCAAGTTTAATGAGTCTTAAACATTTTACCTTTATCAAAAATTTTGTATATGCATGTTTGAGTTCTATGTTTCCATACATGTACTTCAATTTGACAGACCTCGAAGTCACGAGATGCGGTACATGTCCATCTACTGCGTGTGATCGGCACATTTGATCTTGGTGCTGCAGTGGTGGCGCTACAAGCACCCGGCTTTCTCCATGAACATGACAAGAAACACCACCTCATGTCACGCCTCCTGGTAGGTCAATCCAACGCTACACATCTTGATCCAAGAGAAATGAGTCTTTTTTCAGGTTTCCTTTACTCAAGCACTACTTGAATTCCTCCCCAAGGGTAACTTACCATTCTTAGCTTTGTCAATTCTTGAATTGTATTATGACCATTTGTATTCCTTTCATTAGGTAACAATTCTTTTTTTTTTCTTTTCCTTTTTTTTATGGGAGACGGTTTGTTATGAATAACCTTTCTTAATTACCTTATAAGGTCTTTAGTAGTCATAACATAGGCGGGCTCCCATTATAGTTTACACTCAAATACAGCTCATTTGCATAATATTGGGGTGTTCCGCACTAAATTATTGCTATGCTGTGATCGGTTGAAAAGATTTTTCTCTCTTTGATCCAATGTGTTCAATTTAGTTGACTGTTTTTGCAGTAGGTAGCGTGCAGATAGGGCCTGGGTTTAGCTGGTGGGACTTAGTTCTCTCAATATAAGGAATACGTCTGGTTCCCTCTGACCACGACCACAAAAGCGCCCTAAGACCACCTGGGTAGATCCAAGTCACCAGTCTAGCCTCTGTTTGGGTTCCCACTCTTTTTTCAAGTGCCAAATCTGTAATTCTATTGGTTTATTTTTGTTGATTGACCTAGATCAACTCCATGCACACTGACAGACCCTCTGTCACTGTGTTGAAATCCCTCTCTCACTATATTTAGGTCAGGGATAGTAGTGTATTAGAGAAGTAGGTAGCGTGCAGATAGGGCCTGGGTTTAGCTGGTGGGACTTAGTTCTCTCAATAATCACTAGATGGTACCACCTCACTGTCCTCACTGCATGTGCCTATTCTCATGGGAAACTGGGTCCTATTCTGACAGGAAACTGGCTTGTTTATCCCTTGTTTCATGAGGCTACATATATTATATAAGTAACACAGCTGGGGGAATGTTTGTAATTTCTATCGTCTCTCCCAATTGTTTACAATTGGACAGACCCCTAATAGGGCTTTCCCACTCTAGGGGCCGCTCTTTGAGTGAGGGGGTACAACCGAGCAGTCACTCGCTATAGAACAGTATAGACTTAGTGCTCACCCATTTAGATAAAATCTCCCTACCACTGATATATATAGTAATAACTTATATTGATGGCACCAATGTAGATACCAAGAATATGACCTATCACTTTGTCCAGACATAATTACACAAAAGTTCATATTTTGGTCAAAAATCACTGACAAGGGGAAATGGGGTTCTTGCTCTTGTTTCTATGCTCTACATAGGAGTGTTTGTACCCCCTACTCCCACACAGCCATGACTGGGCGGCGCTGGAAGGGGAATGCTCTATGTCTTACTTGTTTATTGGTCTTCATTGAGATACAAAATGATCTTCCTGAAGTAATGTGCTCCCAGCTGTGTATGTTGCAAATTAAATTTTTTTAGGCCTAAAATAAAAAATTGTGTTCAGGTAACAGGGTCGAAAAAATGGGGTAGGTAGGTGGGGAATTTTTTTTTTTTTATGCCGGCTGTAAATTTTTGGGCCTACTCGCCGCTAAATAATGTGCGAAATCGTAAAAAAAAACAAAAAAAACTGCCAAAATATCAAATTTCCCCCAAAAATGCCCATAAAAAAGTTAGGGTAGTGCCAAAAAATTAGGGTAGGTAGCGTTACCTGAACACAACAATTTTTTTAGGCCTTATTTCAGTGATTTATAAGAGTTAATTGAAATTTCAATACATAAACTTTACAGCATGGGCTATAGGGTGCAAATAAGGCAGACTGTTAACAAGATTTCTTTCGTTACAAAGTAAGTATTTCAATTAATTCAAAGGCCACATAAAAAAAATGAGTTGGTCTAAAGATTTTGGTATTGAAAAAATGGTGCGAGCAAGCAAATTTTTTTTTTTAAAGAATCTTTTGGTGTCCAATGGATTCCTTCCTGGAAAAGTGAGGCGAGCAAAAAAAAAAATTTGCCAAACATCACAAAGAGAAAACATTATAGAAACTGAAGCAAGCGAAATCCATAGACAAGATTTTTTTCAAATTAAAAAATTTATTTCCGAAAATGTGGAAAGGGCGATCCATAGACCAACTTATTTTTTTGGTGTGGCCAAATGTATTTCATTCTAATGCAGTTCTTGTTTACTCTCATTGCAGACCTGTGTGGCGTATCTCGGCCTCGGGGTATTCCAGTTCTTCTTCTTCAATATGACAACTCTGCGACAACTCCTGATATCATCCAGCTTCTTTGTCCCCTACATCGGGAACTGTGTCCTTGGATACTATGCTGGAGGCACAGCAAGCTACAAGGTCAAGACTAACTAAGTCAAGGTCACGTCCAAGTCACAAGATGGAATACGAAAGGTCATATCAAAGTCATTTTGCCATAGACGGCAGCTATAAATTGGGCCTGTCAATAGGCCATCAATTCCAAGGGCTATGGGCTCTTCTGCGACTTTTATAGAATATTTATATTCATATATATATATATAGCTATACATAATGTAGTTCCTATACCACATGCTATTTATATGTGGATGTGTAATACTTTGTCTAAGCTTTAGGCCAGTGTTTGGACTTCTATGTATAGTGCTACTAAAATCATGCTATTGAAGCAAAAATTGAAAGTTTCCAAAGAGAACTAAATCCTAAAGACCCCAGTATAAATAAAAGTCGTTTTGGGCATACACAAAGGGTTTATTCTATCAGTGTTTATCATTAACAACCTGTGTTGACAAAGAAAGTTCAAACAATTATCACTTTTCATAAAAGCATATAAAATCTCAGGGCTTTTGACAGGGCTGCGCAGTGCGCAATACACGCATTTAATGCCTAAATGTCGCATTTAAATGGCTAAATTGGCCATTCATTTACAGAATGGCGCATTGTATTTGCTAATAAGTGTGCAATTGGCGCATTGCAAAAAATCTTGTCAAAAGCCCTGAAATCTGTGCCAATGTCACTTTGTGCTATACTTTAGTTTTACCAGTTTGATACACTAGATGGCGCTCCAGTAGCCCCACTGCTTACATGGGCATATCCAGCATCCACTCCATAGGCACCATAGGCTTACCCTTAGTGCACAAACACCCCTCACTTAACTCCCCATTTGCAATGTAAAATACAACTCCAGGTCTTAGAAATTACAGCTGCACACAGAGAAATTGTGCTGTTTTATACACTATCAATGTTGAAAGAAGCAAAGTGACATGGTCGCCACTAGCGCCATCTGCTGTATCACAGCTGATGAAATGGTCGTATTGTGCAAATGGATACCACAGGCGGCACTCATTGTTTTTTTTATATATATTCGAGCAACTTTAACCCTCTTTTGGAAGATTGTTTTATGTGCAGTAAATGCTCAGATTAGCTTTTATGCGACATACTAAGGTACTTAGGCTTATATATACACAGGCCAATTTAACCAAATATATGCGTCGAGAAAACGGTAAAACTATTTACCATACTCCAATAGTGGCAATACCAATATACACATGCTTGTGTCTTCATTGAATGTCATGTTTCCAGGTTTGTAGAATAAAGGCAAAATTTATTACTTGATAATGCTCTTCTTAGGCATAAGAGTATCTATATAAGATAAAACAATTGTCATTTTCTGGATTACCATGTATACAATAGTATATGGTCTTATTGAAATCATTGTTCTTCCCGTATGTCTTATAAGTATATAGGAGCTGTAGAGTAGAGGTTTTGCATAGTATTATGTAATCTCTCAACTAAGAAAGATCAAAGGAAAAGCGTGTTCACACGTACTGTGAATAGGCATTATAATGCCAAGTTAAGAGAAAAGTTCCAAAGTCTTTTACAATGAGCTAAACGTGTGTATCAATTCCACGTTTCACAAAAGGAGATCCACAAAATATTGAAAAAAATTCCAGTCCAATATTAATGATTTCTGTGCTAGGTATTTGGTAAAGTTTGATGTTAATAATGATATGAAGTAGAGATAATCATGCCAAGTACCGTAGAGATCTTTGTTAACTATGTTTAGTTTTAGTATATGTTTTACCACCATGATATATTTGATATACTAGGGCCATTTAGTCCTCTACACTCTCATTTTATATAAAGATAAGAGAAGGACACAGAAAATAACCATGCCGCATGTACGTTATATTGTGTTCCAATTATGTTAGGATTGCTTATTGATGTTTTACTCAGCTCAATATTGCACCTACCTATAATTTGCGTATATATTGAAAATCATAGAATTGAACTCAGAAGACTTATACTTGATATGAAATGTAAGAAGGTTGAATACTACAAAACTTGTCTTTGACAGTTTTTGGTTCGTAGTTGGACTTGGATAATACTTTAGAAAGGTAGAGCGATAAAAAACAAAAACCACCGGTATTAAATCCAACAATCCTGATACATAATAAATCCACCACATTTAGCACCGGTAGTACTAAATCCACTTTAGATTTACATACTCTTATTTGTATCTCACGCTAATTGCTTATTTTGTATATCCTTCAGTCAAATTATTTCAGATCTACACAAGTCTATTGCTATCCATTATGTTGTTATATTTTATTTGTATATTACTTGCTAAGGGATTTTGCAGGGATTTATAAGAATAGTAAACACGAACAATACTTTCATCCATACGAGATTGTCTGCCATGTAATATTTCTTTGTTTCTTATTACAGAAATGGCGTGAATGCCAAGGGGAAGCTTATTGTTATATAATGCTTGACCAGCCTCTGTAGCTTCATATTTAACTTTGTTTTATTGTAGCCTTTTGTTTGTGTGTATATTTAATTTTTGTCCCATTTTAATTTATGTTCTGGAGTTGTTGCTTTGCTTCAACATAGAAAGATGACCTCATGAATGATGAGATACTAGTTCCATGAAATGGGATAGTGCTTTAAAAATTTTGTATTAATGCTTTTTGTGGGCTTGTATCAGCATGTATTTACCCGTTTTAAGCATGTATGCAATGGGTGCAGGTGGATGCGTTATAAAGTGAGCTTCTCATTGTTATATAAAAAAAAAACGAAAAGCGAAAGAAATCAAACTCATTGTATCAAAAGTTCATTTGTGTTATAAAACTAGTCTATAAGCCACGCCGACATGTAAGCTACAGCCTCAGTTTGAGAGAAATCGAAAAGCCGCAAGTATAGATACTAGTGAGTCCCTATATAAGCTGCACCCTTTGGGAATATCCTGCAAGCTGTCGCTATAAGCGACGGTTTATCATAGTAAATAATAAGACATATAGGTCGTTATATTTCGCTTCATAGCCTCAATAGCAAAAGATGTTTGATATTGCGCAGGAAAAGGATGGTTGTTAAGTATTGTTGTGTATTGCTAAAACAAACTTGATTTTCCAACTACTTACCATCAACACACATGAGTGTCGTTTTCTCCCATTTGTATTGGTGAAGACTCATTCAAGGTGTAAAATAGTTAACCCCCTACCACTCGAAGTCATATCAACAACATTTATATAAAACAATTGCGAAATCTCGTCCATTGTCACAATGTTTTCCCATTCATTTTATTCTGCCAAATAATATCGAGTAGAGATTATACTTAATAAAGTTACAATAATACATACAAGTACATACGTCTCTGATGTTACTCCTTCTAAGTAATTTCGGAACCTGATCCTCAGAGATGGAAGTTCTCCCTGATTTCAGTGGTTTCAAAGGTCTGAAAACGTATATATTTCTGTACAATTCTCTATTTAAGGGGCTGTAATTGAGGGTTTCGGTTTTTTGTTGTTGTTTTTTTATCACTCACTTTCATCCCTGGATCCTAGGTTACGTTCACATTCAAATCTAAAGTAGAAATATGTGTGTCATGAACTAAAGACAAAAGCACGATGTATACCGTAATCTCCCGTGTATAAGGCGCACCTAGAGTTTTAGAATATGGTTAAAAAAATCATAACTTCTCTTCTACTGAATGGATTCTCAAAATTCAAAAAACTATGTGTTGCTTGGACCCCCAGGACCACACTGGACCCCATATATGCATAGTGTAACTCCTTAGAGGCCTCAGAAGACCTGTTTTATTCGTTATGATGCAAAACGGTAGCCTGGCGATTAACTCACGTGCTGAACCGGAGCACCATGCCAACCCCTCACAAGTAGCACACCGATAGGATGACGTGATGTGTAAAACCTGTACTGGGAAAAGGGACCTTATTCCCCCTGAAATAACGTCCCCTTTTCGCAGATCATGTCACATTAATGTAGTCCTGAAGAGCTAACCCAATAGTAATATCATTTCTCACAATTTCTTAACACTTTTATATGAAACAACACAAATGAGCGAGGCGACTGAATTATCAGTATCTGATGATCCAAATAGACTTTGTTTATTTATTATTGTGGCCACGATTTCCCAACGCGAAACGTGTGCAGGTTTAAAGCTTAAAGAAAAATTTTGAGAGGCCATTATGAGAAGTATACTGTTTCTACATTTACAAATCCAATCATAAAAACTCAAATACAGGTAATCATACAATTAAAATGAATGTATCGTTTGTAGTATGTACACCCAGGCCACCTAAGAAGCCTATTTTAAAACTACATTGCACATGGATAAGGTCCAATAATAGCGTCATCATCTAAAACTAGATCTAGATTAAGGCATTGCACAATATAACCATTGTATCTTGAACCTCTTGATAAATCAAAAGTTCATTGCAGGATATTCCCAAAGGGTGCAGCTTTTATAGAGACTCACTAGTATCTATACTAAATTAGCAAATTCCAGATCCCCTTGCGGCTTTTCGATTTCTCTCAAACTGAGGTTGCAGCTAATTATGCTCACGGCAATATAGTCTTTTACCAGTGCTGGACAGGTCTGGTGATTGCAGGGGCTGATCCGGGGGGGGGGGAGTCCTGGGGGTCAGGACCCCCCCACCCTTTTGGTCCACCCATGACATGTCTAAATAGGGTAGGGGACTACCCCCCCCCCCTTTTTGGGCCCACCAAAGGTGTCCACTTTGTATGTCCCTATTTATGTCCTCTATCTCTCTTCAGTATAGTTGTTATTGTTTTCAAATTGTACAATTTATGACTCTACAGTATCTAGAATATATAAAAATTTCTCAACATTTTCTATAATATGAGCCAATCTAAAAGAAAGCACTGCCATATCATACATATAGATAATGCTTAGCTTCCACAGTTTTCTTGAGGGCAGGCTCCAAATCACTTTCAAATGAAACTACTTGATACACACCCAATGATACAGAAATTCCTTAGACTACAGTGTTTGAAACCAATATTTACAAAATTACCTTGTGGGACAAGCTGTCCAAACGCTATCAAAGAACAATGTATGGTATCATAAATTTGCCTCCCTTGCTGAAAATGCTTGCCTATACCAAAATGCTTAAAACATAAGTATGATTTTCTTTGGGCATGACCCAAAACTCCCTTAATCAGCAGCACATAAATGCTTTAAACTTCAAGGTGTGACATCAATTCTTCAAAGAATTTCCCAGGGGTGGGGGAAGGCCCTCACATCCCCTTGAACAAAAAGATCTAAATATACTAGATTCACATCTGAGGCTAGTTGAATCCCTCAAACTAGGGATTTTGACATCTAAATTTCAATCTTTTTTTTGAGGCACCATCCCCTAAAACCTTACAGATATTTGCATCCCCTTTATGAAAAATCTGCCCACCCCAGGTTTACACCAAAATGCTTTAAAATTTGGAGTTTAAAGGGGCCCTGGCATGGTAATGCATGCCAGCATTAAAAAGTCACGTGATCACCCCTTGACCAATCAGGGCATCGCGATTTTTCCGCTGGTTCCCGCGATTTTATGATCGCTGTTTGAATCGGTACCCATGTTGTTAATTTTCCATGCCAGCCCCCCTTTAATATGAATTTACATTTCTGAAATTTTCTAGGGGACATGCTCCAAACCTCCCTCAAAGTTCAATGACTCAAACACCACTGTGCAATCAAAATTCAATAAGATTTTCATTCCCTGTTCTCATGGGTTTACTGCTGATGGTACACCACACTTTACTGGATTGGGGTCTAGAAATGCATCAGAATGCACCATTTGATGTCTAGATTTCAAAATTTTCTTGGGGGGCATGCCCCCAAACCCCCTAGATATGTCGCGGCGCTGTGCTTCCAACATTGCGGTGCTGCACTTGCAACATCACGCCAATAGCCCCCAGGGCTAGACCCCCCCCCTTTCAAAATCCTGGATCCGCCCCTGCGGTGAATAGCTCAAAATATAACTTACTGCACTCAGTGTCTAGTAAGCCAAAGGCAGCAATTAAGGTGTGCTGTATATGTTTAGACTGGCCCCTCAATGCAGATGCATTGTTCTCTTAAAAAAATGAACTCATAATTCATGAACTATCTTCCTGAAATATCATAATGTATAGGTATACTGATATTTAATATACAAGTCTATTCACACCTACAATACACATTCAATCATATTCGAGGCATATGTCATCCATACAGAATAATAATCACAACTCGTACACATGAATATATCACCATCTGCTCTTCAATGGGAACATAAAGCCAAAACTAAGTCTTATAAAACTTGCGAAGAAGCTACATGACAGCTCGAATGATAAGCTATACATTGTAAGTAATATAGATGGCAGTGAATGAATCAGTATATTTGTCAGTATCCATTTCGTCCATCCTTTCTGTATTAGTGCCCATCACTCAAATCTTGTCCGTCAATCAGATATTGTCCATTAATAGTGGTTTTCCACTTCGTAGCAACTCACGCTCCTTGATAACAATGTCAGGTAAAATTGGAGTAGCCAATTTTCTAAACCGCTGTTCGGAAAGAGATTAAGTTACAATAATTATTACCACTTATTAGAGATTGTGATTCTCTTAACTAAAGTTTAACGGCAAGGGACCGTGAGAGACCTTTTCATAGAATTGGGAAAGTCCACTGTAATTAATCATGCCTAGGTGAGCGGCTTCACAATTAGGCCCCTATAACCAAGATACAACTTACAATGTTCAAATATCCCTAAAACTTTCCTCTAATTTCCAAAAAAAAAGTCCTCTATTTTGGGACCTCCACGTGAAAACTTCAAGTATTCCTATCTCTTTAATTCCATATCCATTGCCATTGTGCAATTGACCACTTTCATCAAGGCAAGTAGGAATCATTAGCTCCTTACCTGTCTTAAAGATCCAGGGGTTCTGGCAACACGATAGATGAAGACAATGGGGATCCAACTCATGGAGGCAAAGGCCAGGCACATCCCAAGCCCCTGGGCCCAGGCAGGGTAGTGATAGGTGCGATTATAGGTTAGGGGCGAGAAGCACACCCAACTAGCAATGAATATTGTCTGTAACACAGTGAGGGATTCACAATGAGCTAAAGAAAAAAAGATAACAAATTCTCATGAAAATTGAGAAAGTCTGAGGCAAAAGAAATTGGAAACTTTCATTTCAAGTCCTGAAAACGTTAATAAATATTTTAGTAGCATCGATGTATTGGAGCTGTCTCTACTATTCCACACACAATGATGTAATGCCTTGAATAATGTATGTCAGTAAATGCTTACCCCAGTCACAATAGGAGTAAGAACAGTCCAGCAAATCTTCAGCCAGGGGTTGATGGTGTAGCCAATCATCAGGGAGATATCTTTGTAGTAGTTCCTAATACCTTTTAGAAGTAAAGGGATATTGAGATATCAATCTATAGGTCATAGATATTTGATATTAATGAAACAATTAAAAAAAGTCACTAATGTAGGACTATCCCATACTGTTTCTTTTAATTAATAGGCATACCCATGTGCCCTCTAGGAATAATAGGTGGTAACTTACCATAAGTCCAGGCAACGGCAGCGCACTCGAAGAAGCAGCACCAGAGAAGTGCCATGCCACTAGCAGAATAAAAGTCAAATAGCTGGAACACATACATCCCGCCCTGCAAAATACCAATAGGGAAGTGAACTTTTAATCCTTAAGAGGTCTGCATTGTATGGCTCTATACATAGCGGAAGGGGGATATGAAAATTTCTAAAATTCGACAGAAAATAACTTCTAAAAATAAACAGGTGGGGACATTCTCATCCATGTTCCTCACGGTGTCTCGGGGCTTCATGGTCACTTGTCTTCATGTGAATTAATGCCACATGTACACCCATGAGGGGACTGTAATGATTCATTATGCCACTCTTTCTGGGCTATATGATTTCAGCTTGTTTCATTTAATACCTGTAGGTCTCCAAATAAATAAAACGGTATAGGCATGTATACAATGTACACATTTCTACCACGCAGATTTGTTTCAGTCGAAGGGCTGAGAATTGCAAACTTTGCAAATCCACCCACACTACAGTCCAATAACACAAAATTAATGATTTGAATATAAGACTAACATTAATGTAATCCTACTTACTCGTGTTACCATGGAGAGACCAATGAGGAATGATACTAAACAGTACACAGCAATAAAGATCTCACGATTCCATCCCTTTCTCAATCTTGGAAATGTGTCCACCACAACTGTGATCACTGCTTCAACTGTTACGAACTTGAAAATTAAACTGGTTATGAAACAGTTGTGCTAAATGCTTTAAGTCAAGGGAAGAAGTATGGCGGGCTTTGAGCCATTTGGTATCATTTATAGAAACAATTTATTTAGGGGGTAGCATCTCTGACCTGTCTGCTGATACATGTAGAAATTCGCCAAAATACGCATGTAGATACATGTACCTTCCCTATTAGTATTACACTACGGAGGTGCTTGTTTTTGTTGTTGTTGTTTTTTTTTTCATAAGAATAAAAACCTTCCCGAGAACCTTCAAACTTTTCACTTTCTAGACACTTACACTGATTCTACTAATTTTGGGTAAAATCTCGGCCACCTAAAGTAGTATTTGAGATTGATCAATCTTTGTCAGCAAAATGATTGATTTCTCTCATTTATATAAAGCAGCTTTATATGTTAGCCCCCCCCCAAATAAAAAGATAGAACATAAAATCTGTACCTGTGTATCCAGACCCAGGAAAATAATCATGACAAAGAAGAGGACGGCCCACAAGGCTGGAATAGGCATCTGTGTGACAGCCTTGGGGTAGGCTATAAAAGCCAAGCCAGGACCTGCAATGTTTACAGATCTCCTTTTAATTCACTCACTCAATAATCATTAATTTATTTATGGGTTGCAGACTGATCTCCAGAGTCTTCTATTCTCAAAACAACTCCCACCCCACTTGGCAGAAAAAACGTTTTTTTACGTAAAAAAAAACGTTTTATTTTGGTTCCTAAGTTTTGCAAAACGTTTTTTTCAACGTCAAAATAACGTTTTTACCTGTACTCAAAAACCGTTTTTTGACGTTTTATAAACGTTTTTATATCAGGTTAAAAAAACGTTTTTTTAACATAAAAAAAACATAAATAAAACACGTTTTACATATTTAAAAACGTTCTTAACCCAAACCAAATAAAAACGTTTGCAAATGTTAAAAACACGTTCTTTGCCAAGTGGGACACAGCGTCTCATAAAGTGACACATGTTGATATTTTCTCTTTTTTTCCTCTTTAAGAGATACTATCGAACACAATTCTAGACATTTCCAGGTATATAATACATAATTTAAACTTATTATAATATATTAAGATGCAACTTATAAATGCCTCAATAATGTGTCTAACTCTTTCAAATATGGCTGAAAGTAAATAGGATACCACTTTTTGTGGTAGTGAGTAAGAGAAGACTTAGGCCTGTAATCATTTAATGGATGTCTAAAATATAACCCTCTCTCTCTCCTCTCTCTCTCTCTCTCTCTCTCTCTCTCTCTCTCTCTCTCTCTCTCTCTAGAGTGCACAGCCAGACAGAATTCAACTTTGTGACAAACCTGATTCAGCTACTTGGTCTATGCTGACGCCCTGCTCCTGTGCCATAAAGCCGAGCACAGCGAAGATAACGATGCCGGCATAGAGTGAGGTGCAGCTATTGACACAGGCTATGAAGATACAATCCCTGCAACACAGTTTAAATTTACCATGTCAATGACTGAGTGAGCAATGAGGAGGTTTAATGTTTCAGGTACTTAAACTTTTAATTTCAATGGGGGGAAAAATGACATTTAACATTCCCCAGCCATATGTCCTGGGCAAATGTCTCTTCCATCAGCCAGGATATGTGCAATTTGTGTTACAGTACTTAAAAAGTATTGCCCAAATTTGATGCCAGCATAAAGTCGCTGTTGCCAACTTATCAGTCCAAAACCAATAAAAAAAAGTATGAGTCACAGTTATCACCCTTTTAGTATGGCATAAAGCCTTTTCATCGAGGTTTCATGCTCGTTTGTTGTGTATATGGACCCTTTGGGAGTGTCTATAGGTGATACGAAGCATTACAGAGAGCTCCTTGCTTTTTATCTATCATGCCTACACATGTGCAGGCACATGGTGTATAGGAGGTATGATGCCCTTACATAGTTAACAAAAGCCTCCCACAGCAATCACATAATGAAGGTGGGCATTGTCATTGAACATGTGATTAGACTAGAACCTATATCCAGGGGCCACAGCGGGATCAGGGCCGCAGAGAAATGTTTATAGTATTCATCTTAGGAGAAACAAGATTTCCTCATAGCCAGAAAAGGTCCAGACTCCATGAGTGTTAAGTCGTCTATCTTTAACTTTTTTTATTTCTCTACTACATGTATTATATGTATCGGAGAGACTTACATAACTAATATATTCATAAATAAAAAGAGAGATTTTTTAAGTGATGAAAGATGAATAATAATTATAATATTCGAAAAGATTGTCCATGAAGCTCGGACCTTGGTTCTTAGCCAGATTTTATGTTGCCCTAATAAGGCCTATAATTTCAAATGAAAAACCAACAACACGGATCCAATTTCCTTACCTGTAGCAGTTGTTGTGAAACTTGTTGTAGCTGCCCAAAGCTGCCAAGGCTCCTAGGGCAATGGCATAGGAGAAGAAGATCTGTGTACCCGCGTCAATCCAGATCTGGGGATAAGGAGATGAAGTCAACATTAGCGCCTTTCACACATTCTTATCACCCAAGGATGGAATCAGCTAATGGGATCAGGATGGCGATTCATAAGTTAAAGAACTATAAAACAAAACAAAATGTTTGAAAACGATCAGGATTGTGAGAAAAAAAGAACTCTTGATGGTTTTGATGCAATTCACAACATACTGTATTGATTTATACCATGAAAATTGTAAACGATTTACATGATAGATTTTCGTTTCAATGAAGTATGAAATAACCATGACAATCTGATCACTTTAATATAAGAATAATTATTCTTTCAAAATTATGAATTAACCCCCTGTACTCTTAAAATTGAAAGGTAAGAGGGATCGGGCACATCGATCACATGATCCACTAAATACCATGTGGCCATAATGATGCATAGATACTGCCCTGATGAGTTAATCCCTGGACTATACACTGATAAACTGCAGGGGGTAAAGGTTGGCGTGATGCGTGCCGTGAATTTCATATAGTATTCTCTGTAGTGATTAAATATTGTAGATTATTGTGAGATAACTGTTTATTGGTATTTCCCCCGTGGGTATCAACTCACCTGTACTTCCAGTAGTTTGGTGAAGTCTGGTTTAATGTAGTACAGGACCCCATCTCTAGCACCAGGTAGTGTCAGGCCCCTCACAAGGAGAATAGTCAGCACAATGTAGGGGAATACAGCTGTGAAGTACACTACCTGGAATATTGAATAATAAGGTTCTATCTAATCGTATGTACACAATATTAAATTTGCCATCATGTGCGATCATTATTATTGGAATATTTACCATATTCTGGGCTCTGTAGAGCCCCATGTTTGATAAAAGGGTGGGCATTTGGGATTATTGGTATAGTATCCTATAGTACATTTGTATAGATATAGATCTACTCGGTAAAGGGACACATCCACTGCCCACGGATGATCTGGATGATCCGTCTGTGCCCTTTTTCCACAAAGAAATTAACGATAAATGAAAGGGATGAAGCCCATGAACATCCCTTTCATTCGTGGGCAGTAGATGAGGCCCTATATATAGGTCTACACTAACCTTGCCTGTCCATTTCACTCCCTTCCATATACAGAAGTAGCAAAGTGTCCATGCTATAGCCAGGGACAAGGCCAGCTGCCACACTATACCATCAGGCTGATCCACTCCTGGCGAAATCTGCAGGATCTTGTTCCTGCCATTGCAGAAAATGTCAGTAAATGGGCGTTGAAAGATAAGACTATTTTCAAGCAATCATGCAATACTAAGTAGTTATTACATTATTTCTTTGTTTTTGTGGTAAATAGGATTAAACGTTTAGTTTCATAAACGCGCTTTAAAATGTTAGTGACCTTCAAAATATGAGTTAGCTTACTCCCAAAATTCGACAACAGGGTCAACAGGTGTGAGGTTGGAGAGGAGAGGTGTACATCCAGCCATGACGGTGGGTGTTACGTCAGAACCCACGTCAGTGACGTTGACGTCAGTACAGTTGGAGTTGAAGGAAACACGGCATCTGTAAGGAGAAATATTGGCAAATGACATTATCTAAAGCCCTGCATATCCCTGCCAGTCTGCAATGTTAATTTCAGATCCTTACTTAGAGCCCACCTTATGAATAACAACCCTCATTCAGTGATGATAAGTCCTCAATTAGGCATAATACTCGATCTAATATCAAACAAAAATGGTATTTAATCATCTTCTTTATCACACTCTTCTTTTTACGCTCTCTAATCTAAAACAAGGGGAATGAGAAAAAAATATCTGTGAAGGCTGAATTTAATGTTAAGCTATCCCACCTTGGTGTGTTCCATGGGTTGTCACAGTGGGACCAGGGTAGGACTGCCTGGAAGGCATTACTCAGGTAAGACATGTCCCAAGCCAGAATGATGATGTAGTAACAGTTACATAGACAGGCAATTACAGTGGTAGCCACACCTATACCTGTAAGTATGATGTAGTAACAGTTACAGACACAGGCAATCACAGTGGTTATACCTATCCCTGTAAGTATGATGTAGTAACAGTTACAGAGATGGGCAATCACAGTGATAGACACACCTATCCCTGTAAGGGAGTGATCATTTTTTAACAACAGGGGGCGGCTGGTGGGTTTGCGCGTGGACGCGCGAAAAAAAATTTCGACCCCCCCTCTCGAGGGGGTAAAATTTTTTCGACCCCCCCCATAAGGGACAAAAATCGCGCGCGAACGTCCCCTTTTAGCCTATAGTAACGCACAGGGTTTTCCACTGAAAACAGGTGAAATTATTTTGACCCACCCCCATCAGAGGTATTGAAAAAATTCTGACTCCCCCTGGTCAAGGGGTTGAAAAAATTCTGACCCCCCCTCAAACCCACCGGCCCCCACCTGTTGTTAAAAAATGATCACTCCCTAAGTATGATGTAGTAACAGTTACAGAGACAGGCAATCACAGTGGTTACCTATCACTGTAAGTATGATGTAGTAACAGTTACAACAGGCAATTACAGTGGTAGCCACACCTATACCTGTAAGTATGATGTATTAACAGTTACATAGACAGGCAATTACAGTGGTAGCCACACCTATACCTGTAAGTATGATGTTTAGTAACAGTTACATAGACAGGCAATTACAGTGGTAGCCACACCTATACCTGTAAGTATGATTTATAGTAACAGTTACATAGACAGGCAATTACAGTGGTAGCCACACCTATACCTGTAAGTATGATGTAGTAACAGTTACAGAGACAGGCAATTACAGTGGTAGCCACACCTATACCTGTAAGTATGATGTATAGTAACAGTTACATAGACAGGCAATTACAGTGGTAGCCACACCTATACCTGTAAGTATGATGTATAGTAACAGTTACATAGACAGGCAATTACAGTGGTAGCCACACCTATACCTGTAAGTATGATGTATAGTAACAGTTACATAGACAGGCAATTACAGTGGTAGCCACACCTATACCTGTAAGTATGATGTATAGTAACAGTTACATAGACAGGCAATTACAGTGGTAGCCACACCTATACCTGTAAGTATGATGTAGTAACAGTTACAGAGACAGGCAATTACAGTGGTAGCCACACCTATACCTGTAAGTATGATGTAGTAACAGTTACAGAGACAGGCAATTACAGTGGTAGCCACACCTATACCTGTAAGTATGATGTAGTAACAGTTACATAGACAGGCAATCACAGTGGTAGCCACACCTATACATGTATGTATGTTGTAGTAACAGTTACATAGACAGGCAATTACAGTGGTAGCCACACCTATACCTGTAAGTATGATGTAGTAACAGTTACATAGATAGGCAATCACAGTGATTACCTATCCCTGTAAGTATGATGTAGTAACAGTTACATAGATGGGCAATTACAGTGGTAGCCACACCTATCCCTGTGAGTATGCTGTAGTATCAGTTACAGAGACAGGCAATCACAGTGATAGCCACACCTATCCATGTAAGTATGATGTAGTAACAGTTACAGAGACAGGCAATCATTGGTAGCCACAACTATATCTGTATATATAATTTAGTAACAGTTACAGAGACAGACAATCACAGTGATAGCCCCCCCCATACCTGTAAGTATGTTGTAATATCAGTTACAGAGACTGGCAATCGCTATGGTATAACACTACAGAAACCTCCCTATCAGGGCCCATGAAAAAAAGGATGTCCCTTCAAGTTTCTTGATAAAGGGAATTAGAAGAAATTTAAGAGTATATATGCACAAAACTTACGTGAACCAGTGAACAAACCTATGCACTGTAGAATCAAAATTGTCTTTTTTTTTTCTTTTTTTTTTTTTGGGGGGGGGGAGTCAAATGCAGCAGAACAGGCAGAAACATCCTCACAATAGAACACACAATTGGTTTCTGTTATACGAACGTCACACATGAACACTATCATACACCTCGGATCGTTTTACAGATTATAGCCCCTTTCCCACACTTTTTGCAACCCACAAATCTGCTTCCAAGCTATGCCCTCCGACCTCTGCTGTCATCCAATGCCCTCAGAATACCATACGCTCCTTTTAGCACTGGGATGCATGGGATGTGATCGCGTTCAATGGGGTGTTTTAGTGTTTTGGTTCTTTTGTTTTCAGTGTTCTTTTTTAGTGTGATATGCAGAGATATACCAAACATCCCTGTGACAAGCAAAATGTAAAATGAGGTAGATATTTCTGCACAAGTGTACAATTAGATGTTCAGCAAAGGTTTTTATTTGGTTTGTGAAAAAAAATTCTAACGTTAATTATTTTTTGTTCATTAAGAAAACTTTTGAATGTAATAAAAACATTTTAAACATTTGTTTTAAACATTCGTTTTCAACGGTTTGTCAAAACGTTTTAAATTGCATTATGTTTATTTCTAAAACGTTTTTAGCCTTAGATAAAAACGTTTTTATAGAATATTTTTTTATAAAATGTGTTTGGGTACCTGTTTTGGAGTGTTGTTTTTTTCTTTTAACATTAAAAAAACCTTTGGCACATTTAAGAAACTAATGAAAAATTCTTTTTTTTTTGTTAATGATACGTTTTATGCCAAATGAGTCCCCTCATCTAAGAAAATGATCAAAAATGATATTTTACAACCCATATATCGTTGTGAGATAATTTCGCCTGTGAATGTGGACAGCATCCATATCACGGTGATAACAATGTGAACTCACCTTGCCACAAGGGACTGATGTTCCAGATGCCATAGCCTCCGGAACGCATGAACTGTCCAAGTGATATCTCAAGGATAAAGATGGGCACTCCACCACAGATAAGGCAAAAGAAGTAGGGGATAAGGAAGGCACCTGGAATATAAAGGGAGACCTGATGTTGATGTTATTAGCTTAGAGACAAACCACATAAACTTGACATGTACATTTTCTGAAGACAAAGCCGTATTAAAAATAAATTGCATCACTCCCCAAACTCGATAGAATATGCTTTAAGAGAATTGCTCACCCCCTTAGTAACACCAGAACCTGTCTTTGTCTATAGCTATACCATGTGTTTCATATAAAATGTGAAGAGGAAAGTTCACTTTTGTGATGTGTGTCTAATCTGAATGGGTGTATATAACATATATGTGTCCATTATATGAAAAGAATAAACCATATCAATCTACAATCATACTCTAGGTCACAATTGGTATCTAATGATAGGCCCCATTGACTTAAATCAGTTGTTAACACTGCTATATGATCTTGGCTAGAGCAGTGTGTGCCCAATCTATGACACTGTCCCCTTTGACCTGGACGTCCCTAGTACCACCACATTCATTTTATCCTATTTATATGAAAATTGGGCAACTTTTGGCATGTACAAAGGCTCCCACAGAATTGACTACATATGTCAGTGGGACTTGGAGTACACTATACAAATATAAATCCACTACTGTCCTATTCCAAACAATTTACCTCTCCATTGCTGTCTGCACTTTGTATTATTAGTCTAACCGCTGGTATATTATTAGTGCTGCTCTCTCACCTCAAAAATGTACATAATATTCTATGTTTCGAAAGTATTGGTGTGTATTATCACTTTTTTTCTCTAGGGGCGAGTCATTTATTGCTAGATTACTTGGGCTTGGTGAAGTTTCATAGGATAACAACCTACCGATCCACATGCTCTCAGTGTAATACACATTACCCACACTCTGAGCTTAACACATACCACCACCCACACTCTCAGTGCTACACATACCACCACCCACAAACGCAGTGTTACACACACCATCACCCACACTCTCAGTGTTACACACACCACCCACACTCTCAGGGTTACACACACCACCCACACTCTCAGTGCTACACCCACGAACACCCACACTCTCAGTGTAACACACCACCCACACTCTCAGTGCTGCACACATGACCACCCACACTCTCAGTGTAACACATGCCACCCACACTCTCAGCATAACACACACCACCACCCACACTCTCAGCATAACACACACACACATCACCTACACTCTCAGTGTAACACACACTCCCATCCACACTCTCAGTTTAACACAACACCCACACTCCCAGTGTTACACACACCACCCACACTCTCAGTGCAACACACACTCCCATCCACACTCTCAGTGTAACACACACCACCCACACTCACCCGTTCAATATACTTTCAGAAATGCTTAGAAACCATTTCATTTGCTGACAGGGACGTCCCCATTTTACTTCACGACAACAGACCTCATATATTTTTAATTGGTATTATATCATAAATATCATTACCAGAGACTTAAAGTAAGTCTTGGACGTCTGTTGATACCGATAGTTCCTACTGTCTATTTGAAACTATCTTTTCTTGTTAAGAAATAGCCCCCCCCCCCATAAGGTGATGTGAGTTACTGATGTGAAGTAGGCACTTGGCCACCTAGTAGGTCCACTTGAGTTTTAGATCTATCCCTCACTGAATTCCTATAGTATTATTATATGGGGACAATATAAGGATAGACCTTTAGCAATATATACCAATCAATTTCAATATGGGTATTTGGCCTCTGCCTTTTGCAAATCAATAAGTGTATTGGAAATACCACTTAATGATCAAACTATATGGTAAATATATGAAACAATATAATGATTGCTAATATTCAACACAACAGGGAAAATATCAATTATAATGATACAAGATCGACCATAATGTCATCCCACATCTATCGAATTTTAAGAAGAAGGACCGTGGGAGAATGTTATGATTGAAAGTGAGAACATATGCTATCCTTGCATGTTACAAGCAAGAAGATGGCATAAAGAAGGGTTAAACAACAAGTTTTATTACTACAACGACCCATATAAATGATCTATGGGGCTTATTGCATCTTAGAACGTCTGAGAACGTCTTAGAGAATCTTTCCAATTTCATTTGATTCGAAGAATAAGTAGCATATTTATGTCATTTGGCAAATTCTAGCTAATCTGAACCTATTTTAGAGCCAAACTATGTAGAGCCATAGCAAGGCTAGTAAGATCCAAATATGGGTAAGGGCTGATCCATAAATTATGCCACGAATTTTTAAGCTTTTTTGGACACCCCAACCACTTTGTCACACTTTTACTATAGAAATGTATAGGACACCCCCCACCCCCTCCGGTGTGACATTCTTTAGGATCGGCTCTAAATGCCCCTTTTCTTGCAAAACAAACGACACATTAAGGGCATTAAGCAAAATCTATTTCACTGAAATTACCCAAAGTCTACTACCCTCAACTTTGTCTACATGCTACTTTGTAGGTGTGGGTTAAATATTCCCAGTAAGCTTTATATAAATGTCACCATGTGCTTATCATCTGTCCCAGTAGCAATGAGATAATGTCTTTCACCACACAGAGCCCCATAACACGTGTCCTGAGACTGTGTCTGCTGCCCTTCCTGTCAACAACAAATACATCTGTAACAGATGTCTCCTCCTATCACCACAGGAAAAACAAGACTATAGCCTCTGCACATGGGCAAATTTGAATGGATTCGCCTTCTCATGGGTATATACATGTACTTCAACCAAGGAATCCTCTATAACGCAATAAAACCCTACAAAATATGTTATTTAATTTGTATGTCCCCCACCTGGCAAAACGTTTTATTATGTTTTTGGGCAAAAAAGAACATTCAAAAAAGGAGTTTTCAACCAAGTAAATACTTTGTTTTTTCAACGTCTTAACCAATAAAAACGTTTGTTAGTTAAACTCATTTTATGTTGAGAAAACGTTTTTTGACCAAGAGTAAAACGTTTTTATAGAGAACGTTAAAAAACGCTTCTTTGTGTACAGGTTCTGACTTTTTTATGTTAAAAAAACGTTTGGAAACCCTAGGAACCCACTAAACCGTTTTTATGTTATAACTCATATTATAATAGGTTTAATGTGTTAAAAGCTGGTCTTGATCTATGAAGCTAAATTGTTAGGAAGCGTTACACTAAATGAGCTAATTTCACAAAGCTCGGCTCTAGATCTATTATCACATGTATTTCTTCAGTGGCTATTGCATGGCCTGTACCTATAGATGTCTTTGCATGGCCTGTACCTATAGATGTCTTTGTGACTATGTGATAGAACTGACCGTCCTTTCTAACCAAGCATGAGCTTCTTCTTCTTTCTGCACATTTTTAACAGTGTCAATATTCAAATCATTTGATTGTCTCATATTGAAACTACGAATTTTACTTTCAATTAAAAACTTCATTTTAGCCCTAGGATTATAAATTAAAAAAAATGATGGTCCTCTCGTTGTAAATATCCACACGGCATCCGTAATGATAAGATATCATAGGAGGTCAAGAGCTGTTTATATTAGAATTTTACTGCGAAGATCAGTTTAGGGGCCCATGAAGAGGCGGTGCAGATGATAATATATACCTTAGCCCCAGTAAGGATATCAAGGTGATTTAAGTCTTCATGTTCATTTGCTATCATGATGCACCGATGCAGCATCAGCGAGTTACTCGCTCACGTCGCATTTATGCATCATAACCAACCATCTATACCGATAGGGCTGGACCTTTAGCAATGAATTGTCCCATATTGTCATCTTTATGCCTGAAATAGTAGCTCCGGGCAGCAGCTCTGAGATACCAACCGCTGAGAGGGAAAGGATGTATAGGGGGCGGCATCCACTGCGACGGATGAACCATCCGTCTCCCGTCGTCCTTTTTTGCTCAATTAGAAATCAATGATAAATAAGACGGATAAAACCAATGGTCCATCCGTCGGCAGTGGATGCACCCCTTAAGGCACTATAATTGTCCCCTTTAAAGGGTTAGCCAGTACAGTATGCACCCCATATGTAGTGTGAGAAATGATAGGGACCACCCATCTGTTTCCTCCACTGGTAATAGAGTAAGGAAAGGAGTAAGGATGTTTACTAAAACAAAGCCTCTCAAGAACACAACAGGATATGGTTAATGTCCCGGAGGTACAAAACACAGTGGACAAAAGTATGTGTGTATTGAATTAGATGGCCTTTCTGCACTGCCTGAACAAAACCCCATGACACAAGCTAGCACAGTCAAATTACTTGTCCTTAGGTGAGGCTCCACTACGCGATTTTTTGGTACATTCTCACCTATTTCTATCCCTATAGTGCCTGAGGTATAGGGTGTTGATATTCCTATATTGTAAACATGAGATTCAAAATTGTAAACATGAGATTTCAGGGGTTATTTAATGGGTGATCTCTCTCCTTGTGTGACATATTTACCAACTAACCTGCACCTGCACAGACTCTGTGATTGGGTGGGAGTTCAATATGTAAACATCAACACAGCAAAACACAGCAGTCACACAGATCGCAGGGTCTTGTACTGTAGAAATCAAACCTGTCTGATATTGAGTTGCAGAGAGTCATCAGTGTGAAAGTCTGCAATATTTACATTAGGTCAACTTGATTTAGTAAACAAAAACATCTTTTGGCAACAAAAATGTGCCTGAGATTGTACACAAAGCCTTCCCCACATAAACAAAAATCTCTCTCAATCTTCTATTTACACCTTGAAATAATAACAAATACCACTCTATAATCTGTTTTTGTGTCTGCTTTTGTGAGAATAGCTCCGATTTTCAACAAAAATCGCGTAGTGGAGCCTCACCTCTTGTCTCATAATGGTATTTTTCAACAGATTTCCGAGCGAGATCTCAAACTCTTAGAACCTGTGCTCCATATAATGTAGAAATGGTAAACTCCAAGGGGATTATTTCATCTATGTCTGCGCTCAGGTTTAAAAATTATTGTTCTAGTCTAGAGCTTGCAGGTTATCAAAATAACTCCCTTAAAAAGTGTAGCATCACTTAGGCCTAAAAAAGGTTTGTTTCCAGTTACCCGACCGACCCTGGCAAAACCTGAAATTTATTTTTTATTTTGTGAATTTTTTACATTTTTTGGCAATTTCTAGCCATTTTTTCCGTGATTTTCATATTTTTCATCAGTTTTTCGTGGAGCTTATCTAGGTCTTTATCTATTGGTATACAGTTCATAACATTCCTTCATATTTCTTACATGAGCTTCCCATCCCTTGTGTTTTTCATAATTCTACTGTAAAATCATAGAATCCAACAAGTCTGCCCATACATTTCTATACAAAATTTAAAAAAAAATTCAACCTACCGACCCTAGATATTTGAGGCATGTAACTGGAAACACAACTTTATTTTTTTTTGGCCTTATCTTCGAAAGATCTTCAGATGGTAACTGAGTTCTGGAGGGGTGGAGTCACATTGGACAAAAAAACGATGATTTATTTTTAACGTTTGGAAAAGGGTTGGGTAAAAACGTTGGTATGAAACGTTTTTTTTTTCTAGAACATTAAAACGTTTCAATCTAGTTTTGGCGTTGTTCTTTTCTTACATTTGAAACAAGCATCTGCAGAAATAAGAAACCTGAAGAGGACTTGTTTTCTTACATTAAAAATCGTTAAAAATCCGGTATGACTATGGACTGACCCCGCGGAGGGCATAGGTCCCACTTGGCAAAAAAAAAAGAAGAAAACGTTTGAAAAAGGTTTGGTAAAACCGTTTCTTACTGTTCTTTTTCACCTAGTTTTTACAGAACGTTAAAAAAACGGGATTGTTTCCAGTTCCCGACCAACCCTGGCAAAAGAGGTTCAACAAATTTTTTAAAAAAAATTATTCTGAGAACTTTTTGTCATTTTCAATATTTGTTCGTACTTTTAGTGATTTTTCATCCATTTTTTCAAGATCATCTTTGTGTGTACAGTTGAGGGCTTAGGGAGTGGTCATTATTAATCAAGGGGGGGCGGTGGGATTTCGACTGGATGCACGGAAATTTTTTTACGCCCCCCCCTCAACGGCAGTCAAAATTTTTTGTGCCCCCCCCACACCGGAGGCGCGGAGAGTTTTCGCGCCCCTCTTTGATCTATAGTAGCGTGCAGGCTTTTTTGCTAAAAAGAGGGTGAATTTTTTTAGCCCCCCTCAAGAGGGGTCAAAATTTGTTTAGCCCCCCCCCCAGGAGGGGTCCGAAAATTTTACGCCCCCCCCTCAAACCAACCACCCTCCCCTGTTGATAAATAATGACCACTCCCTTAGTTATGTATATCTTTTGCATATTTTTCACTTGTCTCGTAAGTATTTCATAATTTCAAAGAAACTGACATATCTGCCCATATATTTCTATACAGAATAATAAAAACAAGTAGTACAGAATCATTCTGTCATTTCTAAAGAAATGCGGAGACAAAACTGTCAATGAAGGACTACTATTTTACAGCCATGGGTTATTGGAAAACAGTTCCTGGCACCAAGTAATGTTATTCCATGATTTTATGGAAATGGTTTCTTTGGGGCAAACAGAATGGTATATTTGGATGATGTATTATGGGGAAATGCTAAACATAACATCTTTGAGGTAAACATAATGATACAGGGAAAGGGGGACGAGACATGCACTTGTATCAATGAGCATGCAGCTTGCAGAGGACACTGATGGGGTTTCTTATCCAGCTAAACCATGTGAGCCAATGTGAGGACAGGTATCATGTGATATGACAATGCAAGGCATGCATACAACCAATGAGAGGCCATGTGATGTAATACTCCAAGGAAATGGGCGTGCCTGGCTTGAATTCAGCCAAAAAAAATGAGGTTAATTCCAGTCAAGGAGACGAAAACACCCGGGCGAAAACAGCAAGCTTTCAGTTTTGAGTTTCTATCAAGTTTTGTCTCCTTAAAAAAAAATCAAAAGAAATTCAACCTACCAACCCTGGGTCTTTGAGTCATGTTACTGGAAACACACTATTTTTGGCCTCAACTAACATAGGCTGGAATGAGATCTAGCAAGTAGTTAATAACAGTGTCTGGCAGTCTTTGATGGCAATATAAGAAATGGCAATGACTCAATAAGAAAATTAAGCACATAATCCTACTGCATTACAAACCCTGTCGCCCTGGTCATCCGAATAGAAATAAAAATGATAAACTGGATAATCTACTCACCTCCACCATTTTTGTAACAGAGGTAGGGAAAGCGCCATACATTTCCCAGCCCCACTGCAAACCCGATGCAAGACAGCAAAAAGTCGATCTTGCCTCCCCAGGTTTCTCTCTGTGGTACATCGTCCTTTTTGGACAAGTCCTCCTTGGAGAAGTCGGGAGAGTCCCCATCGGCAAGTCTGGGATAAAGTGTGGGTCCCGCTGGCTTGTTTCCCTCCATATTTGATGCTGCAGGAGTAAGTTTAAAATGTCGTCTGCTTCGATGTATTTGCAGTTACTCCTTATGTGTGAATACACGTTCTACTAAAAATGGTGAGTTATATATATCCCTTTTTGTGTTTTCCTCTTCTTTTCTTTTTATTTACATCCCATGTGCAAATGGCCTCTGATAATCATAAATGTTCTAATAATGTCCACGTTCCTGGGCAGTAGGAGTACGGTCCATGATATATATAGTAGGGCGTTAAGCTATACGTGTATATAGGCCCTATGCATGTCAATCCCAGCTGAATAGACCCATAGACTAGCCCAGTAGCAGGGTAGGCCTATTTATCAACCTCTCACTATGCAAGTGGAGACCAGATAACAAAATGTACTGCCTTGATATTACATAAAAAGCAGTTCAAATGGCCCTTACTTCAGAATGTCCCAGGGATAAGGGAATAAGTGGCCTTTAAGAGTTTTATCTGACCTCCTAGCGTGCACAGAATCATGCAGAAAAGTGTTACTGCCACGAGATGCTCACCCTTCGAACTACCACATGTGGGGCGGGAAGGAACTATGTACATGTATGCATGTGTCTCCAATCTAGTGCTGCTAGTAAATAAAAAATGACACTCTTTCCGTTTGTAAAAGAGAATACACACATGCAAGAAGTAAATGAAAATTAACACTTCAGACGTTAACCTATGAATGGAAAATGCATGCGTGTTACTACAGGTGCGATATATTCTAAAGCAATTGTAGATATTGAGTTCCCATGCACAGGTTGAAGTTGCAAACTCCAAGCTTCAAAATTAGATCCCTACAGTTAAATCTCAGAAATCAGAATTCCTGATGGTTAATCCCATGGTGTGATCTGATCCTCATTAATCCTTACTCCTTTTCCAACCAGATGCTATATTAGCCGTGTGTGTGCATTAGTAGTAAATTCGATAGCATGAATAGGAGTCTGTATATGGCTGATGACAAATACCAGATGCAGAGATTGGAGGTGGTGTGCTCCCCTGCCCTGATGGAGATTAGATTGGGGACGCTTTGTCCCCACAGACTGATAGGCCTACCTCACTCTCCGGCACAGGTTCAGTCCTTTTAAGGATATAGAACATATTACAGACTACACCACGGAGATGTATAGTAGTGTGGGGCACCAATGTTATGGGTGTGGACCACTAAAATCGACATGGGCTAGTTTAGGCTTAGTGACATGGGACATGAACAATTTCTTAAAATTGATATGGTGACATGACCATTTCAGATTATTTCTTAGAATTAACATGGGGACATAGTCATTTTTAAAAATCGACATGTGACATGGGGGACCCCCATCCACACCCCCAATGTGGTGGAGATCGAGGCCATGCGACATCATTTCCTGCATGTATAGTTTCGGGTATAGGGCCCCTACATGTATAAATGACACTTATTCGTCCCACACGAGGGCAGCACTGATATATAATCATTAACATGCCATTGGTCACAAACTATTATAAAACATCAATTACATATACCCCGAGTATGCCACCGATCCAGGGAGCACAAAAAGCACTCCCTAGTAAATGAATCAATGCCATTGAATTTTAACGATTAGGCAATGTTCCTTCACCACTATGCTCATTTTTTTGTATGTGGCCGACTTGAGGTGAATCTCCTCTACTCAGTACTGTCTTTTTGAATTTTCTTTTGCTATCAAAAACTCTTTCTTCCTTGCTTCAATCAGGTATTAATCCTTCATAATATAATGTAGCCTTGTACCTTAGACAGAATTGTCTTTATACCATGTACTAGGTATATATGGAGGTCCGAAATATTAAAAGCTTTAAAGGATGTTCGTGGTTCCAGCACAAGTGCAAACCATCATTTAACAAGGCTCCAGGATGGACAGAACTATACAAACATATCGGGGTGTCGCTGCTTATATGAACCTATTGCACAGAATCCACACAGATAACAAATATCAGAATAGCTTTTATTTTATCGCATATATTTGTCACATCTTAACATTTCACAAGTTATTAAAAACTTAACAATCATCGTTTTGCGATGACTGGGGAAACATGCGGGGGAAAAAACATGATTTTTTGATTATGACTCTTATAATCCCTGAACATTCACTTGAGATGGACACGCTCTGAAGTCATTATACCAATATCTAACTTGACTTTAGTATAAATCCTACATCAATATACACCTCTATCACTACTGAGACCCGTTAAATAAAGATTGTATTTTAACGAGAGGTAAATTGGTATTACAAGAAGTAATTTACGATATGTTATGGCAGCTTTTTACCCATCGTTAAATAAAGAAGGTACCGTAAATGTTCCGTACCACCCCTTGTAAAGAAATAAGTACGAGAAGCCTTTATTTAACGATGATTTTTAGGGTATTATAGAGGGAAAATTGGTCATTGGGAAGGGGTATCGTAATATTTTTACAAGAAGGGTCTCGTAAAATAAACATGACAAAGAGGGAACAGAAAGTATGTACGAGAAGCATGAAATCCAAAAATGACCTATAAACCTTCATATAAATCATAATATTCACTATATATGTACACCATTTGGTTAATACAATGACCATTTAATACTCAAAACACCTTCAGTGTCCTTTCTGTTTCATATATATATTTTATCATTTATGTTTTTCATTTTTGGGGGACATAAATCTTCTTTATTTGACAGGTTTTAGCCTCTCGTAAGTTCAATAAATTCACAAGAAGTGGGTACAGTATTTCTTTATTTAATGATGTTGGAAAAGGGTCTCGTAATATACTTTACCATATTTACAAGAAGCAAAAGTTACGGAACATTTACGGTACCTAAATTACGAGAGGTCTTTTTTAACACTTTGACAGTTTACCTATCGTAATCTCTTTTTATTTAACGGGTCTCTGGTAAGATATGATCACGTACGTATATATCCCTCATGTTATAGGAGGTATGTCGGATTGTCCACATATCTTTATATTGGTTTCTGTTAATATGGCAACAATAGTCGAACAGAAAGCTTTAAACAGTCACAAGATGCATCACAAACGTGTAGCATAACAATCTGTTCCACATGGATCTATCTGATTAAATGTCTGCATGGTCCATCTATAGCCATTTAGGTACTATCACATTATCAACTAAGGCCTTACTCTAATCTAATAGATCTATAGATCTACATCTCCCTGATGTTTACAATACAAAATAGTTCATCTTGAATGCATATATCACTGCACACAGCGCAGTTGTCAAAATACTCTCTGAGACAATGCCTAGAAGCTATAAAAGCTACAACAATATTGGATGCAAGCTACCATGTGAGGGAACGTTCTCAAATGACGTCACCAATTGTGTGACCCTTTATAGGAGTCTCATCCTAGTCCTTTCCCAGGACATTTATTTTTCCTTATTTTCTTTTGTAAATTTCCGTATATAAATATATAAGCATGGTGACAATTTGTTGCCGAAGCTAAATAGCCAACTAACTGGTGAAATCATTTGTTAACATTCCAAGAACCCCCAAAACAGAGATGAGAAAATCGAAATAACTGAGATTCACCTGTAAATCTATCTTGGCACTTATATTAAATAATCTATATTGACACTTAGGCGTATTCTAAATGATATAGAGAATGTAAGTGAGAATCTTTTCTCCATAAACCCATAAAAATGGTTAAGGTCACAGGCAAAGCCTGAGGCTATCAGTGACATCTATGTTATATGTAATACATACCATATTCTTCATTGTATGGTATAAATAATAAAACATCATGTTGCCTGTAAAGGGTTATTGTATGGTACAACCAATAAAACTTCATGTTGCCTGTAAGGGGTTATTGTATGACATAATTGATAAAACATCATGCTGTCTGTAAAGGGTTACTGTATGGTATAACTAATAAAACATCATGTTGCCTTAAAAGGTTATGGTATGGTATGATTAATAAAAAATCATGTTGACTGTAAATGGTTATTATATGGTATAACTAATAAAACCTCATGTTGCCTGTAAGGGGTTATTGTATGGTATGATTAATAAAAAAAATCATGTTGACTGTAAGGGGTTATTGTATGGTATGATTAATAAAACATCATGTTGCCTGTAAAGGGTTATTGAATGGTACAACCAATAAAACATCATGTTGTCTGCAGAGGGTTATTGTATGGAATAATTGATAAGACATCATGTTGCCTGTAAAGGGTTATGGTATGGTATGATTGATAAAAAATCATATTGACTGTAAGGGATTATTGTATGGTATAACTAATAAAACATCATGTTGCCTGTAAGGGGTTATTGTATGGTGTGATTAGTAAAACATCCTGTTGCCTGTAAAGGGTTATTGTATGGTACACCCAATAAAACATCATGTTGTCTGTAAAGGGTTATTGTATGGAATAATTTATAAAACATCAAGTTGTCTGTAAAGGGTAATTGGATGGTGCAACCAATAAAAAATCATGTTGTCTGTAAAGGGTTATTGTATGGAATAATTAATAAGACATCCTGTTGCCTGTGAAGGGTTATTGTATGGTATAACTAACAAAACCTCATGTTGCCTGTAGGGGGTTATTGTATGGTATGACTAACAAAACCTCATGTTGCCTGTAGGGGGTTATTGTATGGTATAACTAACAAAACCTCATGTTGCCTGTAAGGGGTTATTGTATGGTGGATGCAGCTCTTAAAAGAGTTAATTAATGATTATGATCAGCAAAGCCAAGACTCTATAAATGTATCATGATGACACATGGCAACATGCAGCCCTTAAAGATTTAATCAATGATTGCGACCATATTGTTACATGTACATAAGTATATGTAGGTGGACCTCAAGGGGTTAATAATCAGTGGTAACGTGACATACCCTGGGAGGACGCCTATTAATCCTCAAGGGCCACAGAGTGATTTAGTGCACAACTGCTCCAAATATAATAATGCTACATGATTGGGCTCCTAATATAGGAATGGCATGAATGTTTACTGTCCCAAGACTCCAAATTAGCCAATGCTACACTAGTTAGAACTCCTTATAACGTGCACATATATATTTATGCAGCTGGCCTTTAAGGGGTCAATGGCACATGCTGAGGCGTGACCAATGGGCCAAGGCAACGGGGGGGGGGGGGGGGCAAGGGAGAGACGGGAGCCAACTATTCACAGTTTGTCAATAGCTGTGCTAGACGTGCTTGATACTAAGGTTAAGTTTATGGCATTGCTGTATTGGTTAAGCCTATGGGCCACAAAAACAAAATAATTCTAAGACCCAGAAGCACATAGTAGAAATTTGTTGTTCTTCCGTACTATCAACTATCTCAGTGACTAAGTCACTGATATAAAAATATTGGATACATCATCGAAATACTGAGAGATTTGCTCCTTTTCAACAGAACTACCCCACTGCTTGTTAAGATACAATGGAATAATACCTTTGAAATATATAACTGTTATTTCAAATTTTGATAACATTCAAAAGGATTGCTCACAGAACATTACTAACTACACAAGGCGACACTTCCGTTACCGCCAGGGTAGCTAAGCTGAAGTGCAATCAAAATCTACAGGGGTGTGAAACGTTAAAACTGGTTTAGGCTGAAGTATATACTGTGATGATTTACAGTCAATTTCACATTTGATAAAAGTTGTTCAAACAGCTAATTAAATGTATCACACCACCTTTTTGGGGATGAGGTAAGATTTAGATGATAGCAGAAACCAGTACCCCCCCCATATAAATGGTATTTCATTTTCTTAGTGGATTTACATTGATCCCAGGAATGGTCCTGGTGAACACAAAAAAGGCTGAATTCCGCCTTTAGGCGGAGATTTCACACCCCTGAATCTAGCACTTTGGCGGAAGAAGCTGTAAGTCCATTATCAAAATCTATTAGGACAGATATCTATTTATAATTGCCATAAGTACATTGTTACAGAAATGGTTATTATTAGTATCATGCAGCACCTCTTTCTTCTCACACGTCTTTTATTTCTCCAAGGTTACACTGAAACAGGTTAGACAACCCCCCCCCCCCCGCCCCCATATACTTACATGGTACATGTCTCTGTTCTGACGTAGGGAATATGGTTATAAACCCGTCAATGTCTTGCTGGTATCGATCAGATTTTATAGGCGATCAAATTATCACCTGCTAAATTGTGTTTAGACTGTGTGTCACTGTGCCCTGTAGTCCCCATGCGTTTGTGAGTTACACCTGGTGGCCAGCACCAGACTTCTAGTGTCAAAAATATGAAGGCACCTTATAGGCTAAGCCGGAGTTCGGGGTGCGCTTGATATATGTGAGGTGAGACTTATACATGGGGTACTCTGATGGTCTATATCAATGGCGATACAGTCACGCAGAAATCAAGAACAATATTCATTAACATAGCTCTTAAGTACGAGGGCAAATATGTTGGCCCAACTATTTACTTTCTGTATACACTGTTTACTTATATATGGGGGGGGGGGGTATATACAAAATACATATATCTCTATCATCTTCTATATTCATCCATTGAACACATTGAAACAGGTCACATCACAAAAGGCACAATTATACAAGGGCAACATAGCAGCACGTCACACGATCGTGTGTTCAACGATCGTAAAGTACTTGTACCATTAGTTATCAGTGCCACTGGGGAGGATTGCTTAAAAGTAAATGTATAGATAGTAAAACACAAAAACACCGATACAAATCGTTTCTGCATTAGAAGATCTATCTTAGATTTACATTCACTTTTAAAACTCGGATTGGATAAATGAACAATGCATTCAATACTGCTTATATTCTAGGCGGATTCTTTTTGTTGTCATTCTTTGATTTAAAGGAAGAATATATATATATATATATATATATATATATATATATATATATATATATATATATATATATATATATATATGCATAAATTTCCACAGTTCTGAGGCTCGAAGCATTCAATATTTATGAATGAGCAGGAAAATAATACACCTAAAATCCGTCCATTACTCTGATAGAGAGCAATATCTCCGTACCCAGCGAAACCAACATAAAGAAACAAACTGGACAACATGTGTAAGGCTTACAGTATCCAAATGCATTTTGATATTGTCAGTTATCATATAGGACCAAATAATGTCATGCATGTGACCCTTTTAACGACTAGCATATAACACCATATAACTATCACAATAAGGCTGAAATGATACCAGTAGATGTATGTTAGATAATGCCCAAAGCAGTCATCACTCACATCACGCTACCATTATCACAAAGAACTATATAGATGCTGCGATACACAGCACGTCTCAAAACAGATCCTGACTAGCCAAAAATGTCCACAAAAGCTATAGGGTAGATTAACCTAAAGACGACCACATACCTAGAGTCGACCACCTGTCAGCTTGTTTTTCTCACTTTCACATGTAGTGCATTGGTCTTAAACCCTAATATTATTGAAATAGAGGTGTTATAGTACCCCACAGAATGATGGCCTGGAATATATGAAGTAATTGTCATTGCATGATAATACACTTAAGTTCCCATGTTTGAATGGTTTTTACCATGACCAGCTGGTCATTTCATCAAAATTCTCCAACTTTGGTTCGATAATTTGAAGATGACAAGTGTTCGCATATATAACATTTTGACTCTAGGCAAGGATAAATATCTTTGCTAAATGATAGCATAAGGAAAAGTGCAGAAATGTTAAATAATTTCTGTATAGGACTTATTTCCTAGAACATACCAATTTCACCTTGAGATGACCACCATTTCACCTTGAGTCAACCACTCCCTGTACACTTATTTGTGCATTTAATTGAATAGAAACCATTGATTATGTAGGATTACATCACAAGATTCATGGCCAGAATAGTTTGGGATAGAAATCTTCACTGGATTATGTTCTGATGCATACATTTCAATCTTTAATGCTATGGTTATTACTATGCAGAGGAAATATTTGATACTGAGAGTGTGATGATAAAGTTAAGGAATGGATTATTATAGTCCATATTAAAGGTCTATTAAAGTACATTAAAAATAAAGCCTCTATAATGCAGGGTTAGAAATATCACTTCTATTTTGATGAGATTTACAAAATCCATGACCATAAAGTTGCCTCCAATTTTTATTCTAATTAAATCACTATAAAAAACAGATATTTTCTTATGATGAAATAGTTTTATTTATGCCATTTTACTGCATATCTATAGAAGACACTTTTTTTTTTTCAAATGATAGTTTGATGAACATAGCCCCATTAAAAGGGTAGTTATCAAGTGGTCAGCTCAAGGTGCAAGGTGGTCATCTCAAGGTGAAAATAGACTAACTGAGATGGTCTGAGAAATGATGAAAAACAATAGATAAACTTTACACATGGATTTGAGAAAGGTAATTGGTCCAAAGACCCAAATAATTGTCTTTCACTTAGTACCTTCGGGAACCCTAAGGACCTATTAGACTAAAATATATTAGCTACTACATTTCCCTTATTGGAAACCTGCACAGGAATGGTCGTCTTTAGGTTAATCTACCCTATGTATTAGTATAAAATAATGCCACTTAGTTCAGAGGGCCAATGGTAGGCTCATGGCCTTAGCCCAAGACAGACACTATGTTCGTGATGTATACATGCCATATATGGATTCTAGAATACGAGGTGACCAGAAGTCTCACACAGTCTCCCTAGAGCAATTCTTAGAATACCAGTGCAAAACATATACCGGTATACCAAAATAACCTAAAGGCCTATACTGCTAGTCACAGGGACTGGTCAACTTCATCATAGCCGTTCTCTTGTGGGCCCTAAAACATAGCTCATAAAAATGTTTACATGGTTATTTGGGGATGGGGAATTAAGCCATACACGTACATGTGAATTTAGATTACTGCACTAAATTCCATCCACAGAGGTTTGAAATTTCTCGTAGTACTGTGAATAAAAACGAAAATATCAATCCGACCTCCTGTCCTGTGGGCAGCTACCGCTTGAATGAACTTTTCAGGGGAAATGTTCTCTATGACGTCATAGTGTCAGTAGCTTGGATACCAGTGACATCACAAGTAACCATGGTGGGTTTGGTTGCTTGGTGATTGTCTGAGTAGTCAGGGTGATCAACAAGATGGTTTGTTTATACCAGACTGGGGATTGTTAATAAAAGGTTATTCACAAAAGTGAGCGGTTTCATCCTTGGGACTCATCAGGCTGCACTTGTAGACAGTTTAAAATTACAAAGTGGTTTAATAAATTCAGAGCTGTCTGCGGTACCCATACATGAAGGGATGTATTGGGGTGAATATTATTTACCCAGTTTATAGACAGTTTCCAAAGGGTTTTGGATGGGGGTCTAGAGTGGGTTGGGTGTGTCCAAAGTGTGATGTGGACATTTTCAATGGACAATTAAAAGGGGGTTCTAATTTCCAGGTGGATTATACTGGTATCAAGCTATTGATATTCTAGTGAATAAAAAAAAAAAAAAAAAAAAAAAGAAGAAATTTCTCGTAGTAAACTATTTCTATGGCCCGAGTAACTTGAAAAGGCAACCATTTAACTTTGGCCATGAATGGCGATGGCACTATTTGTCCTTTACCCAACGGGTGGAGGGATGTACATGTATTAGCGTATATATAGGCACTATACCAATAGGAGCGACAAAATCTGTATTAATAGGACATCAACTTTATAACATCAGTCTCCTGGACTATGTGCCAAATGCTGGAAACCCGTTAATAACCTGCTCAACACACTGTGAGCATAATACCACATAATGAACATACAATATAATAATAACTTCAATCTAAAATATTTGATACATGCGTCTAAAATATCCCAATTATCGATAGAGAGTCAATTATAACGTCTAAACATTATCTCTATGGTATACCATCTTCATCGCAATAGCATATCTACAGCAAAAAAGACACTGTATCTACCGATAACCATAGATACTTCCCTAAATAGAGATCTGCAAATTCAGAGTAGACACAGCTACTACATGTGCCTACTAAAACAACCCTCTCAATATAAATAAAGTTGAGAGACATTACCTCTGTTTCTGCTGCCTAGAATTAAGGTGTTCATATCACTTTCATTTTCAATTTGTGTTTTGATGAGGATAACTCTATTGGTTGTTGAGATTCTTATAGATAACTCTTTGTCAGAATGGCCTTTTGCCGAGTCGTAATTGGGAAATCTATAATACTTTCTAATCAACTGGATAGTTAGCTTTGTTCACTTGTTTCCCTTGACTAAAGAATAGAATATACTTTCTTCATTTGCTAGCAGGTTTTGTGGTGTATCATGTTCAACAACTTTTCCACTGTCGAGAACGATTATCATGTCAGAGTTTGTGATGGTCGAGACTCGATGCTGCAAGACAAAAACAAGCAAAGCATTACATAATTTCTTTTATCCCTGTGCAATGTTAAGGGATTTTGTTGGATCTTGACGCATGGTATTCAGAAAAGCTGCGCACTGGTCTGTACTTAGCATCAAAGGACTGCACATGGCCTCACGATTCTTTCAGCTATGTTCAATGGCAGCAGTGGCGGTGCAGTCAGAGAGACATTAAGGATGATGTATCTCTCTAATACATGTAGTGTGGGCAATGCATCCACCAGGACTCCCCTACCTCTGATGGTCCATTTGTCATTATGCACCAACACCACATTCAGTAGCTCATGGAATCGCTATGGTGATATATTTGTCACGGCAGTATCTATGATTCAAGAGGACAAATGGGCATACTGCATTAATGCTCGCTGTAATCCTTTGATAACAAATGTTGGTACCGGTATATGACTTCTGAATAGACTATTGTAACTTCTCTATCATAGGTGTATAGGGTACATGTAGAATGAACCAAACATAAAGCCATGCAGTCTAGCCATAGGCTGCTTAATGCAGGTCTAAGGTCTGAGGTCACTCTAAATCTTCATCTACATGTTGCAGCGTATACTTGATGATTGGAGGAGGGTATAGGGGTGGGTGAGAGGTGGAGTCACCATAACAACTGTAAAAGGCTGTCCACAAATCTTACATGTATGGAGGATATACGGTGCGGCGTGCTCCCAAATACCCATAGGTTTCGAATTTTTGAAGATCCGTTTGTAAAAAAAAAGTCAAGTTGTTTTGAAATTTTCAGACAAGTAAAAAAAATTCAGGGTGCATTTTATATGTGAGGAGCGTCCTGTACGTGAGGATTACGCTACTGTTTAGGGACAAAGATGACCCAAATGCGGAGAAACTCCCTAAAACTTTGTAAAATAAAAGCGGAATGCCGATGCCAGGCAAATAACTTCTATCAGTATATATGATAAAAGACCACAACTGTCCAACTATGGATAGAGGTAAAGGTAATACTTACAGCTATTGTGAGAACAGTTCTCCCTGTGAAGGATGTTGCTAGGACATCCTGAATGAGTTTGTCCGTCTCCATGTCGACAGACGCTGTCGCCTCATCCATGATGAGGATCCGTGAGTCCCGTAGGAAGGCACGTGCTAAGCAAAATAGCTGAAATCAAGTTATGAAAAAGGCATTCATTAATTGGTGGTGTAATAAACTAAATTCACAGGTATGAAAATAGTTGATTGTGATCAGGAAATCATTCAAGATCACAAGGACAGGATTTAACAGTCTAATCATCAGTTACTTAAAATAAGATTTCGAGCTTATAATCCATGTGGCTCTTTTCTGTGATAAACTTGAACATCGAAAGTCATTATGATGAGAATTTACCATTTACCAGTACTTTATGTTTTACCACATATAGAGTACTATTATGATTTTCAAAAAGGCATGTATAAGTTTCTATATATCTTCATGTGGAAAGTAGTTTTGGGAATATTTACCAACTTTTAAATAGATTCTATGTATATACCGTAATCTCCCGCGTATAAGGCGCGTCTTATACGCGAATCAGATCTTGACTGGGTCTTATATGCGGGAGGGTAATTGCCTTGAGTTGGGGGTGCGCCTTATACGCGGGGTACCTCCACTTTCCAAACCAGAAATATGTACACAGGGTCATGTATTTACTTTAACCAAAGAAAAGGTGCAGTCTATACCATGGTGCTCTAAATACCCTTAAACTGCTGAATGAAACATGCCATTCTGCTCACCATAAAAGTGTTTGGAAATATGTGTACACCCCACTCACTGAGAGCTTTGTTAATTACACTATTGACCTTTTAATCAAGAGAAACCATGCAGCATTATAATCAATAATCCTGCCATAGTGTGTGCTGCCACCTGGTGTTTTATGAGCTGTATGTCATTCTCTATTCTCTACATTACAAACTACTGGTATCCCAGTATGCCATGTCTCTAGAAGACAGGCCTATTTCCCTGTTATAACAGTGTGGGCCTAGATAATCAATGGGAGGGTATGATATGAACAAATAACAAATTTGATTTGAACCTGTCTTATCTATAACTTGTTAACAAATAATGCAAATCAGAGGATTATTTCTTTCAAAAAATGAGTGAGTGAGTGAGTAATAGATGTTTAACGCCATTTTGACAACTAAGGTCATATTCATGGCGAGAACTACATTACACAATTCGTAGAGGAATGTGTCAGTGCCCGCACATATGTGCACCACACACATCCTGAGGGGATAGCAAAGAGAAGATACAGACCCTTTTAAGTGGGCTAGGGAAGCCCGTTCAAAAAATGAACAGTATTGTACCTTTCAAAATGATGCCAAATAACATCAGTTGTGGGTTATATAAAGACAATTGGCATCAATAGTAGTTATACGCTGGGCATCTGCGGTCTGTATAACTACCGCAGGCATAGGGCTCCACCCCCTAACCCCTCTCCCCTTACTTCCTCCTGTGTCAAGGTCAGGTGACAGACAGGGAGAGGGAGGATTACAGAAATATAATCTTGTTATATCAAAGAGATTCTTATCCTAATCCCTTAATTGGGGGTGCTTAGTGGATGTTTATTCTGCACTCTGTCTGTCTCAGTTTCATTTCACACTCTCCCCCACATATTCAGTTAACCTATCAGTGATAACATCTGCTGGGAGAGTGTGCTCACTCATGCACATCCAACAGTTTCCAACAACATATGTAGTGGGAGAGAAGCGGGAGCAGAATTCAGGGGTAGGTTTCCAGCCTATAGTAGTTAATGAGTTAAATGATTCCTAGAATAACACCAGGTGGCAGCACACGCTATGACAGGATTATTGATTATAATGCTGCATGAATTCTCTTGATTAAAAGGTCAATAGTGTAATTAACAAAGCTCTCAGTGAGTGGGATTTCCAAACACTTTTATGGTGAGCAGAATGGCATGTTTCATTCAGCAGTTTAAAGGTATTTAGAGCACCATGGTATAGACTACACCTTTTCTTTAGTTAAAGAAAATACATGACCAGTTGGGGTATTGATAGTTGCAGGCAATATTTGAAATGCCCCTTTGGGTTGGGTCCTTTGTGTGGACCATGCTCCTTGAGTTAGGGGTGCGCCTTATACGTGGGTTTTTCAAATATTAGACTCAGGAGCAGCAGATGCACCTTCTATGCGGATCTGCCTTCCCTGAGTTGGGGGTGCGCCTTCTACGCGGGCTGCGCCTTCTACGCGAGAGATTACGGTATTTATGTTTTTGTTATCTACCTGTCTTTGTCCAACACTGAAGTTGCCTCCACCGTCATGCACCTCAGCATCTAGTACAATAGAGGGAACATACGGTTTGATGTTACTACATGTATTGTACAAATATCTGGACACCAAAAGGACACACCAGGTATTAAACTATAAATCTTACCAAGTATGTGTCTGCCTTCCTGGAGGCTGATAAATAAGCATATCCTGTATGAGTAAAGGACAGGTACAATCAAGTAGCTTAAAGTCTCACCTAGCTGGCCATCTAGTTGTTCCATTGTAGACTTGAGTTGGCTGATCTCCAGAGCCTGCCAGAGTGCCTCGTCAGTCTTCTTACCGTATGGATCCAGGTTAGATCTACAAAGCAGAAAAGGTATCATCTAGCGACGGAGCTTTCAAGCAGGAGTGAGTGAGAAATAGATGTTTAATGCCATTTCGACAGCTAAGGTCATATACATGGTGAGAACTACATTTCACAGAGGAATGTGTCGGTGCCTGCACATATGTGCTCCGCACACCCAAGCGGATAGTGAAGAGGAGAAAGAGACCCTTTTAAGTGGGCTAGGGAAGCCTGCTTCAAGCAGGACACTAGGAACCTGTAATTCCAGTTTGCATATGAAACCGACTGGACAAGAACATTATTTTGGTGATATGGACACAATAATGTCACCAATCCCATATGACACCAGGTTTCAAGAGAACACAGGTCGTGTATAAGTCTCAGGGATATATAGAAGTCTTTCCTCAAGCATTAAATGAGGATCTTAAACGACTGTGTGACTTGAATGATTTGAATTCAGCTGACATACCACTATATCGTTATGATAAGATACAAATTATAGAGTATCAGGTCTACATACATTGAAAGAATTTACTAAACCTTACTCCCTCAATATAACATTAGCTTGATCCATTAACCGGGACCAGGAGCTATTTACCTTACAGTTCCAGAAAACAGAACTGGGTCCTGAGGAATGATGGAAAGCCGAGCCCGCAGCGTCTCCAAGGCAACACGGTGAATGTTGACACCATCTATTAGAATCTGACCATCGACCAAGTCATTGAGTCGAAATAATCCCAATGTCAGCGACGACTTGCCACTACCAGTACGACCACAAATTCCAACCTAAAGATGGAGCAGTCAATATTAAATTTAGTGAAACTGCATGTTATATGTTCGACATATTTATGCTGTAGTTTAAAAAACTTTAACATGTACATACATTTCCCTAAGAATCATAATTATCCATTTACATACAATTCAATGCCCAACTACATGTATCAATCCAGAAATTACGATATGCGTAGTCTCATGAGATGTGAGTTTTGCACTGTCCCTAGGAAGCAATGACAATAGAAAAAATTGATTTTACAGATAAAGCTCACCTTCTCTCCACCTTTAATACTGATGGTGACTTCCCTGACTGCTGGTTCAAGAGTATCTGCATAGCGCAGGGCAACATCCTCAAACTCAATCGCTCCCTCGTCAGGCCAGGACTTGGGAACAGTGACTTCCCCTGTCATCGCACAAGCTCAAATTATGATAATGCCTGTATATATTTATATTTATCAATAACTACTTTGAGGGCTAGATGTAAACTGATACAGTGAGAATTCTTTAGGAGATAGTGTAGAGATGGGACATGATAACTCTAAAACTGAATTGAGATATTTGATTTGTGTCTATTCTTCATATTTGGTATGACATTTCTACTTACCCTGCCCAAAGTCCTCCCCTTTCAGTTCGGTGTAGTGTACAATACGCTCTACAGCATTCATCTGCATTTCAGTGTCGGCGAGTAGGCGCACCACCCAGTTTAAGTAATGTGCTATCATTAGAGCGTAAGTAATCCCAAGTCCCACCAGTCCTGAGGTAATGTAACCTAGAGAGGCGGACGTTGTCAGACAGACAGCAGCAGCGAACACAACAAGAGCTCCGAGATGGTCCTATAAACGAAAAAAAATCAATATTCATTTAACATAGGTTAAGATACTTGTTATCGTTAGTTCGTTTGTTTTTGTATTTTTTCCCAATACATGTATTACCATTTTACAATGCTATAAGTTATTTGAGAAACACAAAACTTCACATAGTGATAATCGTAACACCTTCATTATAAACAACCTCATTGAATGTGCTATTTCTTGTTGATACATCTGCAGTATTCACTTACCAGCCGTACTCCAAGCCAACGGTTGCACGTGTTCAGCCATAAGTATATGGTAGCATTTGTGTCGATCAACTTTAGAATCCCTCTCTGAAAACGTTCCGTGTCCCTGTATACAGCCAAAGATAGAAACTTAATGCATTTTTTCATAGGATATACATCAATCCTGATAATTGTTGCAATGCTGACTAATGACCACACACTTTTTGTCAGGATCAATCAAATACATTAATGCATCAATCAGGGATGAAAGTGGCATGGGGAAAAATCAGGAAGCCATACATTTACTTGATATAAAAGCCTTCTATTTTTCCAAACAGCCCTCCTTACCACTCATATAAGGAAAATACATTTCGTTCGAAATTTTCATTAATCAGGAAATCCTGATGAAACCTGAAGACTTACATCCCTGATCAATCTACAACCATGAATCAAACAATATGAATAGCAGTCTCAAAATCTCCAATATGCTTTGGAGTCTAAAAGTCACCAGGGGCGCCAGTCTGCACGCTGTCCATAGATACAGCCGCAGTCCAGGGAGCCCCTCAGTTCACTTCTGCTGCCTTTCACGCACACACCTCTGTGCAGCAGGGCAAGCTCTATGAAGAACATTGATATTTGATGAATTGAAGATTCCATGCTATACTTGAAACAAAGAGACTTTCTAAATACTGGAAACTTTGATTGAATACAGCCTTTTATTGTTAAACGTAATTACTTGTGTTACCTAGGGAAAATACGTAACAGTACATTACCTATAAGCCCTTATGGTGGAGAGGCCGTCTAATGTCTCTGTGAAGTGTGCAACTATGGGAGACTTACTGATGCTGTCGAGTCGTGCCAGCTCTCTGTATGTATCAGATAACACAAGGTTATAGAAAAGAAACAGTATAAGCTAAATGATATATAAATGAAACATCATGTGAAATTAAAGCCAGGAAACACACAATCGAATTCCGTTTATCTTAAAAATGGTACTTTCTTTGCCGAAAGTATGCATACAAATTCCCCCAAGCCACCCCTTCTATCAATGAGAGTGTGAAAGAATAACACACAAATAAAAAAAAAATAAAAAATTGTGATTCCGTTGAGGTGGATAGTTGTCAACCATGCGATTTGAAGTCCGGTAATGTTGAGGTGAAGACAGTCCAATCCTTTCTAACATATAGCACCCATGTATACTTTTGACCAGTTATCACTGAAAAAAGTAGTCTTTCTGACCCCAGCCTTAATTCACCAATGTACACCAGACCCCCCCCCCCCCCATTTTGACCAATGAGGACCACTCCAAAGGTAAAAATCTTACCGTGAAGAGGAGCGGTAGAATTTCTGTAGTGCGAAGTAGAAGATGAGGATGGGTACAGCAGCCAGCAGGAAGAACGGAGTCGCTATCGCATTGACAAAGATGGCGGACAAGCACAACAATGTCACCCGGAACAAACCGTCTATGGTCGATGGCAGTTTCTGCAGAAGAAATCGATTGACTGATGTAATCGTGACCTAAAGATAATGACTGTATGTGGGAAACAATTAGTTTATCGTTCTGCTTTACAATATGGAATCCATACCGAGGTCCAAAGGGAGCGGCCATTGCTGAAGCTGATTACCAGTGGTTACCACTGATAGCAGTTATCAGATGGGTACCTACTGCCCCTGGAGAGGACCGCAGTGAATATGTGGTGTGACTTTATTGGTTGATGATTAAACCAAGAAGAAAAAGATGAAAGAACTCACATCATCAATGATGAAGGTGTCTCCTGAGAAGCGGTTAATGATTCGACCAATAGGTGTAACATCAAAGAACCTGTAATAGACAAAAAGGAGAGGTTATTTTATCTGTCAAACATTATGTTTGATGAAAGGATCAGGAGATGTCATTTACTTCTACCAGGCAGTAAATAAAAAAAAAAATTTCAGGCGATGTTTATAAGCTGAAGTGTCCTGATGATATATATTTGAGATATAAATCTAATTACCAAAATAGTAAAAACTGTCCCGAAATATGTTCTCATGATATATCGTATAAGTACTACAAAGTAGAAGTAGAACTGACCTCATGGGTGCCTTGAGGATGGTACTCATCATGTCCTTATGGAGTCTGGAGGCGGCAAGAAGGCCAACCATTTCACACGCGAAGGCCACGACCAGTGACAATGCCACAGTTGTCAAAGCCAATGCCATGTATCCTTGTATGTAGCCAGCAACTTCAGCATCATAATCAGTCTACAATATCATAATGGAGAATGTGTTAGGCATTTTCATCTTCTAAACTTTAACTAGAAAATTTGTTTGTATATGTAAGGTAAATTTTATGAGTGTTGCAGTAAGGAGAGTCTCCTGGTTGTCCCACAAGATTTAAGTTGGTGTCCAATTCTGTCTTTTACAAGTGTTCTCCAATCTCTTTAACCAAATACAGTTGAGACAGGTCAAGATTTTATTTTTGAATCCATGGCTCAATCCTTTACTCAATATGCAGTTTTAACTGATACATTTTATATGTTAATTCCACCTTACTGACCTTTGTGCTATTTGAGTCTGTGAAGTTTTCATTGCTTGCAGAAGACCACTTTGCCAGCCAGAAGTCAGTACCAATATGAGTACCGGTAACTGCAAAGTGAAGCCCAATGACAAGTGCCGCTAACCCTATAGAACACGCCTTGATATATGACCAGTATACAGACACACTGACCGAGCCCTCATTTCGCTCCTCCGCCTCAATCAACTGTCCCGCCTCTGCCATCTTCTCTGTAAGCTCTGAATGGTATTTGCAAAAGTAAAACATAGGACCACATGAATACATCAGAGATGCCACTCACTGACCGACAAAAACCAGGAAAACTGGACTTTGGACACATTTTCCCAGGAATTTAACATGACTTAATACAGAAATCTTAGAACAAAAAAACAGGAATTCCTGGTAAACCAGGAAAAGTGGCATCTCTGATACATTTATCAGCACTTTTTATTTGAATGTGATGGAACTACCATTGTCTTGTCTCAAAAGGGTCGACAACGGTAGGTCAATAAGAACTTTTGGAAAGTCGACAATAGTGTCTGTGCATAATGCCATAACATCAAATTCATGGGTACTGGTCATATCTTCGTCCAATACGCACTTTAAAATGAATGCACTAAATGCCAATAGTAAACCTCCTATATGATAAAAAAGGTTCCTAACCTCTAGGCTCCTTCTCTGGTGTTGTATGGCAGCTACTCGGTGTTGTCTCTAATTCAGCATGCGACACGCGCCTCTCAGCAATGTGTTCAACTGGATCAGGAGTTTCATCGCATGGCGAGAAGTCCGTCATCTGTCCCGCATAGAATACTTGTCTGGGCGAAGTTGACACAATGTTGCTTTCAGGTTTACCTGAGATCTGACCCTAAATAGAAAGAGACAGGTGATGAATCAGTCAGAAACTTAGCTTGCATACACTTTGTAATTATTTTCTTGATGTGCCGGCAGTGGCCATATCTGATTTCTGTCTAATTTTGTAATACAGAACTTAAGATTAACACAGGAGTGTTTACATGGTCAACAAATAAAGGGTATAGCTGAATCATTTTAAGTCAGATTAACATTGAATCTGATTATTCCACCAATTTGTTGTACGCGCACTACCCTAATCTCCCGTGTATAAGGTGCATTCTATAAGGGAGTATTCTATAAGGCATAGAAGGCCCGTGATTCGCATATACAATGCGCCTTATATGCGAGAGATTATAGTTCACTAAATCTAGCCCACCAATCATATTCACGCGACAATTGGACCACATCTCTTACTGTTATGTTGAGTTAGTAGAATGTCATGTTAACTCAATGAGGGAGCATAGCACCGATACTTTAATACATGCTAATCTTCTGCATCAATGCAGAACTCTCAAGTAACTCTCTACTACAGCAGCGATAAATCACTCACTCTACCAGACTGAACTGGTGCACTTTGAACATGTCATCCTTAAAGGGTTAATCGTCCTAAGTGTAATTTTAAAAGATTATGGGATGAAAGGAGATGGTGGGAACAAAGCATAGGAAAGCGCCAAACTGCTGTTGCAGGAATCAGGGCGTTATCAAAAAAAAAAAAAATTGCTCTTAATGTATATCTCTCTCATTGAGCTGCAGTTAATCCCAAGCTAAAGTGAGGTTAGTGATGAACATGGGGGTGGGAGCAAAACATCAGAATAAGGACTGATAAGAAAAGGATATTAGAAGGGGTTGGTCAGGAAGTGGGTAATAAAGGCTGTTACTGTGTTTAGTAATCTAAGAAGGCAAAAGCTGTGGAACAGACTGATGACCTTACAAACTGCTATTAAACTACATTTCCACAACTTGTAATCATATATACATACACAACTAGGCAACCTGATAAATACCAACCTCTCATCAAATCTTACTAGCACTATCGTCGGACCGGCACACAGTGATTGATTAATTATTGGTGATTGGATCACTAATTAATCAAATAGACTTGCGGGCATTTTTATCAATCTGCATGCATAACTGAACCTTTGCAGTGATTGTGAAACATGGTCTCCCAAAGGGAATGTAGGTTCAAAGACTAATGAGTGTGAGTAGAGTCAAAGGAATACTCGAAATGGTCAATATGACCGAAGGGGTTAGTTAGTACAGGGTTCTCCGCAGAATGTAAAATCACACCGTAAAACCCTGCAGCAAGCTGGCTTAAAATTTCATTTGGTAACATCCTAAGCCTTATGGTAGGCTAAAGTTGGTTGTTTAGTCTCATTCATGACAGTGCGGGGATTACAGCTGGGAATTTAACAAATAAATTGAAATAATTTTATAAATATGGCCATAACTTCTGTTCTAATTGGCCGATTTGCAAAATTCAAAAACCTATATGAAGCTAAAATGACACCGGCGGTGATTCTGAGATAAAATCACACCAGCGGCTGTAAAAACCACGCCGGCGGCCCACCGGCGTCATTACAGTGTGAGGAGAACCCTGTAGTACAAAGTCGTGATATGACCCATAAAATACACTCACAGTAATGTCAAGCTGACTCTGAAATCAAATTAACACAAATTGAAATAAACATATTACTGAAGCTGTAATAATATAGATAATCATAAGATTTACTGAAATTAGGGTAAATGAATAATTAATAGCCTGCAATTTAGATTTTATTGTAAAACCTGTTTAACACAAAGACAGGTTGACTTTTATATTCCTTTTGTATATGCATTCATGGCTGCATCTTATGTATATAGCATCGTCTGTCAATCAACTTACCCTTCAATACACATTAAATTTTCAGACAAGGATTATTTGGTGACCGTCAGGAAAAATATTTGAACATTTTCAGCTGTTGGTTTGGACATTCAAAGTTATGATACTCCCGTTTTTATATAAGATAAAACAGCATGAACTCACTGTAGACAAGTGCCGTTGAAACTCCCTTGTAGACATATGGTGTTGTAGGCATCGGCGCTCTACGTCTATCCCTGTCTCTTCACCTACATCGTCAACCCTTAAAGAGAGAGTCACTCTTACGTTATTGAAGGAAAACAAAAATCAGAGGCAGTGCTGGTAAAGTGAGGCAGCTTAAGCCAGTGATGTACTGGTGATTTGACTCCAGCATTGTATTTTCTTTTGCTTTTCAATGTCAATAAATTATTGTTGAGTCTTGGTCTTGGAGATATATTTTGGAATTGCGCTCATAGATCTATACGACTTTTTAGATCAATAAACCAGGATTCCACTGAAGCCGATGATTTTCCTGGTTTTTGTCGGGCCGACAGAGGCCCGATTGGCTCTTTTTAGTTCGTCGGCCTGTTGTCGGTCCGACAAAAAAGTCGGCCCGATAACTGGCCGACAGTCCAAAGTTCCACAATCGGTTACCCCACCCCTACCCGATTTCTGCTCTTCCACCAAACTGGCATACTGTCGGATACAGTCTCCGACAGGTGTCCGACAGTCGTCGCCGATATCTAGGCCAGCTCTTCCACTGATCACGTGATCGGCGATGACCTACTTTCAAGAACAAGATGGAGGTCGAGGAGATCGTGCTGCTCGCGAACGCCACTATCGTTATTTTAGCTCTAGAGGAGGGAGACATCGATGTTATCCAAGGGGTGAAAAGGAAGCACAGGTACCATGCTGCACCCTACCTGAAGGACAGGACAGATGAGAGGCAAAGGAACACCTTCACCAAGCTCCATCGTGATCTGATAGCTGTAAGTATCTTGTATAATAAGGGCCCATCCATACAAGGTAATGTCGGAGGCAGACAGTGGGAAGGAGGGGGGGGGGTCCAGATGGTATTCATCTTGAGCACAAATCGGTGATAAACTGTCCAGTAGACGGGTTATTATCCTTTTCTTTATGGACAGCCCCTGCATGGCAGGGGGGGGGACAATGGCTCTTGTTCTGTTAATTTAGCTTTTCTCTTTTTTTCAGATGGGAGAGGACGCTGAATTCAAGAATACTTTGCGGATGGGGCCCGACTTGTACCACGAGCTGCTCGCCAAGGTCACCCCACTGATTTATCGGAGCGACACCAACTTCAGGCCCTCTGTGAAGCCAGACGAGAGGTTGGACATAACCCTCCGATACCTTGCCTTAGGTAACTTGATATATATGTGTATTATCTGAGACAGAGCATGTTTTATTCAAGGTTGGTAAGGTTCAAATGAACCTCTCCCTTTTAATTTTATTAAAGCCGGAAAAAAAATAAAAGTCATGTTTATATAATTTAATATGTGCTTCAAAAACACTAATTTTTTTTTTTTGGCAGGCGACAGCAGCCAGACTCTCCACCATGGCCATCTGGTGGGCGGGTCTACGGTGTACCCTATTATCCGTGACAAGTGCATAGCTTTGACGGCTGTGTTGAGAGAAGAGTACATGAAGGTAAATAAAAAAAAAAAATTATTTCTTTGTTATAAAATAAAGAGCTCGAGGAAACTTTTTGGTTATGCTCCTGCTTGTCTATATAAAGTTCTTATCATTTTACAATAAAAAAAAACAAAACATATTGTCTTGCCCATCCAAGATGAAAAGATCTAAGATTTTTTTTAAATATTTTTCATGCAGGTACCTAGCACGACGGAGGAATGGCTTGAGATAGCCGACGGCTACGCCAGTTCCTGGCAGGTGCCCCACTGCATAGGATCTGTAGATGGTAAGCACATACGGATCAAGAAGCCAAAGAAGAGCGGGGCCACTTACTTCAACTATAAGAAGTTTTACAGCATCGTGCTGATGGCCGTCGTGGACGCTCAGTACAGGTTCCTTTACGTGGACGTGGGCTCTGAGGGGAAGGCTGGAGATTCCAGGATCTGGAAGGAAGGTCCCATGCACAGAGATATGAGTGACCCCACTAACCCCCTTCAGATTCCTCCAGCCTCTGGGATCAAAGGAATGAGGGACCGTTTGCCCTATTTCATGATCGGCGACGATGCTTTCGGGCTTTCTACCCATCTGATGAAGCCTTACGCCGTCAAGGACCAAGGTATGAAACAGGTGGCATACAACTACAGGATGTCCAGGGGTCGTAGGTGTGTTGAGAATTCCTTCGGCATCTGGGTGACCAGATTTCGCCTCTTCCTGAGGCAACAGGACATGGAACCCAAAGGAGTCAAGATCCTAGTCATGGCCTCCCTTGCCCTTCACAATTTTCTACGCACCCGATCCCCGTCTGAGTATATACCTCATGGGGCTGTAGATTATGAAGACAGGGAACACGACCTTCACCCAGGAGAGTGGAGAGAGGAAGGGGGCCTGGAAGGTCTAGACAGGGCGGCGGCACCTAGGAACATGCCTCAGGACGCCAAGACCATGCGCCATAGCCTGTGTGAATGGTTTTCGTCCAGAGCCGGCCGGGTCCCATGGCAGGACCGATACCTGCGGAAAAGGTATGGTTATCTGTTTGAGAGAGAAGCTGCCAGGGAGGCTGGTCCAGATGATGTCCTGGACGAGGACAGTGAGTGAAGCCTGTAAAGCATGTGTCTTCTGAAAGGAAATGTCAGACGTACTATGACCAAGAGAACATATTATTGAATATTTTTATGTACCACAACCACAAGATGTTATAACAAATTATTTTTTTTTATTGACAAATCTGAACTAGAACTGTTATCTTCACATCCCTTTTGTCTGATACAATATGTATATGGCACTGTCTGAGGTGTCATGCTGTTACATGCATGAAGTCGGATTGTACATAGAAATATAACCTGTGTGAATCGGGCGCAACATTATCGTACATGAACTATCATGTGATATATTGTATCTGATAAAGGCACGATTTTACCTGAGAAGTGATGCATCGGATGAGGCAAGTTTTTTACCTTGAGTATACATACCTAAATCTATATGAAATATAAAAACACCTGATATGTGTTATGTCAGTATCTAGATATATCCTGGAGTACTTGACAGTACTGAGATCTTTACAGGTCCATTTTGATATATCATGAGATCTTTACATGTCCATGTTGATATATGAAATCATGTTACTACAATTGTGTCTGCTGCTACGGCAACACGACATATGCACGATGTCTTGCAAATAAAATATCTTAACTTTCTTGTTTAAAAAAAATAAATTTATTTATTCTTTAATCCAACCAGAAAGTTTTTATCATATGAAAAGACAGACTAGAAAACACAAATAAATAATAATTGGCCGCGTCTCCGACAGTTTTATGATCAGAACACACCTAGACTGCGCCCCCCTCTAAATCCGCCACTGCAACCAATGGGTTTGACACTACCGGCACTTAAAAGGTTAAATATTTCAGACATACCTGTCGGTGCTGACAGACTGTTGGTGCGCATCATAAAGGTCAGGGTGACTGACCTTGAGATCATCAAGGTTATCCACTTGGGTCAAAGTCCCCTCCACAAAGGTGAGAATCTAAATGTAAGTTAAGTACAGGAATCTTTGATAAATTCTAGAATCTTTTAAGAGGCACAACATATTCTCACCACTATCTGTATTTAAATTGTGTGAATTCTTTCCTTGGCAACTATGATGTGAGGGATTTATGAGGCTATATTACTAACACATCGTGCTTATATACAGCGCAACATTCCAGGAACCTTCAATGTCTTTAACTGTCTTTTTATTTTTTTATTTGAAAAAAAAAATTCCATTACAAAAAAGTACCCTCCAGATAATCAGGTACCGTTGTTAACATATCAGGTACAAGAAGTACCCAAGATTTTATATCAATATGCCAACAAGTTTGGTTTGGTTAATTTTACCTCCACTAATACTACTTAAAAGTTAGCAGAGTTTCTGTGGTTCGCGGACATTAAGTCCTTTCTTTTCTGTTTGGACAGGTATTTTAAAAGCTGCTTGTCCAGACAGCTAGACAGATATTTATATGCTGCTTGCCCGAAACAGCGGTGACCGCATCTATGGATGACCGAATCTATGAGATGAATGACCACATCTATGAGGAGGGTTGACGGGGAAAACCCCTACCAGGGCTTCATTCCCCTACTCTTCTCGGAGGATAGCAAGTGTTCTTTTATTTGCCTGGTCTCATAGACAGGGCCAGACAAACCACAGGCTTTGATCACTCAGACATGGTTCACTGAGGGGGAATCCCATTACAAAAGACAAGCAAGTAGGCCCGGGCCTGGACACCAGCTGCCCAAATGCTCACCTAAAGCCACAAGAAAACCCCGAGTGTGTCGCCTTTTATGAATCTGGTATGCTCACTGTTAGTATGGAGGGAGATTTCTCCTTGTGGACTCCCAATGAAGTTATTCTGCTCCTTCATGCCCTCACATGAAGGTCCCCACTCCACAAGGGGATATCCCGACAATACGCTTATTATTTCTCTTATCCCCTCTTCCTAAAAATGGCAGTTTTCACTAAAAGGGGATTCTCTTCTGTTTCAGAAATGTATGCATCTATCTAATACCAGAAGTATTTGAGTTTTAGCAAGGGGCTTCTATGATTAGCAAAAAGCAGCTCAATTTCTGCTACCAAAGCTTAAACTGTTATCAATATCACGAAGCGACTGTGTTTAATTTAACCCTTTAAGGGTTCTGCACACACGTTCATTCGTCTCTAGGATGCACTGCATTGGTGCATCATGCCAATCCTTCGGGAATGTATCATCTCAGGAGGCTCGGCATGATGCATGAAAAAAGCTTTTGCAATTTATTCACCAGGACTGCATTCATGCATTATGACGACCAATTGGCATAGTGAAGTAATGCAAGATTAATAACTAATTTGTCATTTACCGTAAAACCCTACGTATAAGCCACAGCTTACAGACAAGCCACAGCATGAGATGAGGCAGACAGTATTTCTAACACACACTCGGTGCACTTTCCTCTCCTAGTACCCCCTTATAGACAAAATTGTACGGCGTTCTGGTGACAACTTACCAATATGTCTACTTACATACACTTTAGCTGACACACATTTCCTGGAGTTTAATTCACCACACCATTGTTGTTTTTTTTCAAACAACCTACCGTATATTACAATAATATTTCAATTGAAAAAGAAAAAAAAATTCTAAATTGTAAGAGCAGGCAGTGATACTAGATAATGCTTAAAATTGAACCATTCTTGCAAAATTGTACAAATCAAGAAAGATCAAAACCCTTTCAATGATGGGCTGTGTACTCCATTGCTTTACTCCTACCAATGTTAATGATTTCACCAAACCATCTTCACATTCAGTTCACAAAGCAAATTGAGGGAAAAGCAAGTTGCATATGCAAATACAGCAAACACAAAATGCATTTTCACTCTGGCGCATTGTAGCTCCAAGGCGTTTAGGTCAAAATATCACAAGGCAATGCACATGTTAATCAATAGAGTCAAACATTGACAGTTATCAAAAGATGTATGAAACCACAATATCGTCTTACCGTCTTGGCGTGTTTGAGGTACTGGAGGTGATGCGTCACCATGATGACGGAGCAATGTCTCCGCAACAACATCTTCATGATACCCGCTTCAAATATGTGAGTCACTACATGTGCGTCCAAGGCTGAGAACGGGTCATCCTGAAAATGAAAAAGTTAAAATTTCCCTTGAAGTAAATGTAAGAGTTTAAGTGGGATTACGGCATTCTGTAGCAAACATTGAACCTGTAGTCTTCGTGGCAGAATCAGGGACTGAAAAAATGTGCAAAGATAAGAGTTCATGATATAGAGAGTATAAATACCTATTACTAAACTACCCCTGTGAGGGGTAATTTCATTCTCCATGAGATACCCTTGAAATGGGGTATTTATAGGACGCTGTAGGTACCATACCTCCACGTCAATGTCATGTAAAAGCATACAGTTTTGAGAGTCTGGTTCTGGCCGCTAGTCCCTGCAGAACCTACATGTGGTACTGGTTAAAGAAAACCAACATCGATGTACTTACCAATATAACTACATCGGCATGTGAGTACAGTGCTCTGGCCAGACTCACTCGATGCTTCTGTCCCCCGCTAAGGTTTATACCCTGTAGCAATAAGACATGAAAATACAATGAAGTGCAATGTAGAAATTTTAATAGGGAGAATCGTTGGAGGTGTATATTCAATGGAATATATTTCCTCAATACTAATCTAAAACTATTATTTCTGTAAAAGTTCAACCAAGGAATTTCTTTTTTATATTATTTTATACCGTAATCTCCCGTGTATAAGGCGCCTCTTATAGGCCAAACAAAATGCTGCTGGGTCTTATACGTGGGAGGTAAATTGCCTTGAGTTTGGGGAGCGCCTTATAGGGGGGTAATTTTTACTATAGAACAGTACTAAACTAACAAAAATCTTCCCTCAGAGGTGCACCTTATACGTTATAACAGACCTCCTTGAGTTGGGGGTGCGCCTTATAGGTGAGCTGCGCCTTATACACGAGAGATTACGGTAGATCACAGTCCTCTAGAAGTATTCTCTTGTAATACCATTTTGGATATTGAAGATATGCAAATATTGTTGATTCTATGTAAGAAAATTACCTTTTCACCTATCTCTGTTTGGTCACCAGCTGGTAAGATACTAATGTCAGGATTGAGTGCACAGGCATGGAGCACTCTTCGGTAGCGCTTCTTGTCCATTGGTCGGCCAAACAAGATGTTGTTCTGTAGCGAGTCGTTCAGCAACCATGGGATCTGTCCTGCATACGCTTTGGTGCGCCCACTGGTGAAAATACAGAGAAAGAGTTGAAAAAGTAGAGCTTATCACAATGAACAACTAGGGCAGATGTTCAAAGATGTTCAGAATAACATCATGTTTGGTTCAATTTAAGTTCAGAAAATAGCTGGAAGGCATCCACGCTTTCAGGATTCTGTGATGGGACCTATACAATCCCTGATTTGCACTCTATCCAAATTCTAAGAATGTTTATAGTACTCACCCATGCCATTTGACGATGCCAGAGAGGCAGCGCATTTCACCAAGCATGGCAGAAAGAAGCGAGCTCTTCCCTGATCCCACAGGTCCAACAATCATTGTCAATGTACCTGCGAGTAAAAATGATACCTCTGTTATCTGAGCCACATAGCACATAGCCTCCTACCTGAATGGTTATTTTCTCTCTGTAAGATTACTTTTAACAACCAACATGTCTCCAGAATACCATGTCTCCTCAGCATCTGGTGCATCATTGCCATATGTCCTCTGGGTGCCATACTGTATGAAGATGTACAGTATTACATTAATCCATCATGTAGGGTTGATTCTTTTATTCTTAAGATTTTCAGAATCAGATCCTGAGTGTATAATTGTGCAAGAAGGACGTCACCTCTTCTAGGCTTTGTCAATATTACATGTATTACCTATGCAGGGTCCATACATACACCCCTCAGTCCCCTAAAGTCTGAAGTCTGGGTCAGTCTGATTTACCAGCAGCGAGACACCAACCAAGACTGCGTCGCAGCATCATGACAAATAGATAAAGTACAATGTAAGGAGTCTTATGACAAAAGGTCATCTTATAACTTAATAGCACCTGAAATAAGTATCACCCTATTACCTGTATTTATGTTGATATTGACGCCTTCCAAGTCAGGTTTGTCATTCTTCCAATCCCAACAGAATGCGCCATCCACCACTTCCACCAAAGGTTGTTGCTTTTCTGACAGCAACTCAGTTGACACAGCAGGAGATTTCATGGACATCATATGTGACGATACAGAGGTGACATTATGTGCGGAGGGAGCTTTCTTCGGTAACATGTGACTACCACTCATTGTTCGTTGACGCCGACCACCTTCTGCAAAATTGGAAAAGGTAATTTGGTACATGTAACAGGGGAAAATATGAGTTGAGCATATAAGAATCTGGCCATTTCTTCAACTTCTGCTTTGTATACATAACCACCTACCTGAACGGTTATTCTTGGAGCTATATGTTCCATCATACAAATTGACGCTCAGCAGATTTCCGACACTCCGTGGCCTCTTGCGCTCTGCTGCGACCATTAGCATCTTACTATTCTCATTGCTTTCTTCGTATTCACAGCAACTCGAGGTACTCCGCTTACGAGGCTTGGCCTTGGCGGCTGCAATAGCCGGGCTGTCTGATGACATATGGAAGGCAACGTCAGCATCTGAGGCAGCCCTCTGATGTCTGCCATTTGTCATATGTGGCCCATGTTGGTCTATAGTCTGCAGGGAGATCTCCACATGGATGTCTTGTGGCTGCATAAAAAATCTTTGTTAGCCCTTTAAGGATCTCATAATGCCTCAAATTTCTGACTGCTTGGGGATGTATCACCGCCATATGGTTGTAATAACAAGCAAGTGTAGTACTTTCAAGCAATGTCATAAATTGTATATTCTTTAGAGACTTTAAGGAACAAGTCAAAGTTTGCCTGTGCAAGTTACTATCCAAAGAATTTCTGTGAAAGCAGTGTGGGACTGGCAAAAAAGTTGCCTGGACTGGCATGTTTTACAAAAACCATCATACCTCCCTTACTATTGATTGTACAGGAACATGTAGCACATCAATTTGTATCAGTTTTTGAGAGGATTACTCCTACTAGCTAAAAATTCACCTTTGGCAGATATTAAAAATTTAAGACCACGAAAACTTACAAAAATGACCAGAACTTTCCACCAAATCATCATATGGGCTCCTCTCGAAAAACAGCTTTCCCTCGGAACTATGACGGAACCCTATTATCGCCCACTGAGGTCTCTCGGTCTTCAGGCCATTTTGGCCTTTCCCCAGCATAAATTAGGACCTATACTAGCAAATGTACATACCTCTACAGCACACAGTGTTGACATATCGCCTGCTGTAATGGTGGTCCGAGATAATATCAATCTCGAACCACCAATGGAGCAGCGCAGCACACGGTGTCAATGCGGCAAACACCCCCCCGGGGCAAACAACGATGAGTTGTGACAATAATCCCTGTGTACTGCGACAATAATGCAAGGTTCCTTTCAAATAATAACACGTTTGGGCCAAATCGTTGACATTGGTTTGTATGCAACACGTGGTGTACACTAACAGCCTGTGGGTCATGCCACCAGCAGCCAAACAATGCACACCAATCAATGTTTACTCTTGGAAATTTGCATGCGCCGCAAATTTATGCACAAGCTCAGCACCATGTAGAGGCAGGTATTGAAAACAAGCAGACGAAGCAGGAATGGAGATTTTTCGATTGACTTCTCTGTATGTTTCTTCTTGATCGACAACTACCTTAAATAATTGATTGAAGTGGAAATAACTATGACTATATCGCAATAGAAGTAGGAAAAGTATGAGATAAGTAGTTCCTTCTAGCACCTTCACACCATTCCGATAGACTGTGCTGTATATGATTTTGTTGATCTGCTAAAAGCAGTATATTTTCGCTTCCAAAAAGTAAACATCAAAACAAACAGGATGGAAAACAAAACTCCCTTGGTCCAACAAAATGAGACATGAAAAAGACAAAAATTCTTTTTTATTTTTATTCCAGACAGAAAAATCTCATTGCCTCCAGCCCCGATCCGAAGAACGAGGTCAAAGTTTTCAACGTTCAAGGTCGTTACCATGGAAATGGTTACCATGTAAACAAACGTTAACTCATAACTATGAAAATAGAGTAAATCGAATGTTCCGAACGCAATGAGACATACTACAAGTGCGAATTATGAACCCCCACCGAAAAAAAAATTGTTTCAAATCTCGACATGATGCCTACTTTAAGGTTGACCTTAGCATTCCTTTGATCGCATCTGGATTCACAAACTATGAAAATAGGGTAAATCGAATGTGCCAAACGCAATGAGACATACTACAAGTCCAAATTATGAACCCCCCGAAAAAAAAATTGTTTTGAATTCTAACATCGAAACACCACACACACTCAGTCACCCTGTATTAGTAGTTTAAATTTGTAAGCATATGAATTCTACAAAGTAGCAATAGAACATATCTATCTATATTGAAAAATACCAGGAAACTGCATAATTATGCTAATTATTCAAAAAAAAATTGCAACAATACACTGTGGGATATGAATCTGTGGTAGTTTTTCCCTCCTATCGATCTCGCACTATTGAAAATTCGTTTCGACTGAAATTAAGCGAAATAAACGCAATGTTCACACCTGCCATACAAGTATGGCAGGTATGGTGCGTGAATTGTTTACCGAGGTCGCAGGGCAGCCTGTGGGCGTAAATGGAGGCAAGCTGGGAGCGTATATGGCATCATATACAAAAACCATCATATTTCCCTTACTATTGGTCGCACAGAGACGTGCAGCACATCAATTTGAATCAGTTTTTTGAGAGGATTACCCCTAACAGATCAAACTTCACTTTTGACTGAAATTCTAGACCATGAAAAAACACAAAATTGCCCATAACTTTCCACCAGAATGTCACATCAGCAAAAGAAAACCAGATTCGGATTCCTTTTGACAATCGGCTTTCACTCGTAGACTCTGAGAATGGGAACGTTATCAGGACGGGTTTCCACCCTTTTTAAGCTAGATAACTATCAATACTAGTCATAAGCCAACAATACATGTGTATTGTGAGTGTATTACTGCAAAAATAAAGGAAAAACGTCCACGCTGCTCATGAAAAACGAAATACGTCTATGGGCTGGACTGGGGATTGAACCTGGGATCTCTCGCACATGAGACGAATGTGTTAACCACTAGACTATACCGTCCACTGATTGTGGAAAGAGAGCTGTGCCTAAGTGGTAGGACATGGACAGTTGGGGTTTCAGCCAATCACGGGGGGCGGGGAGGGAGGGAGCGGCCAGAGTGGGTGGCGCACCACCTAGAGGGTGGTATTGAAAACAAGCCAACAAAGCAGAAATGGCGATTTTCTGATCGACTTCTCTGCATGTCCGTTTGTTCTTGATCAATAACTACCTTAAATAATTGATTGAAGTGGAAATAACTATGACTAAGGGTTAATCCATCTATTCCAGCTTACTTTATCGCAAAAGAGGTAGGAGAAATAGGAGAAAAGTCAGTCTTTTGAAACTCTTCACCCTGTTCCCATAGGCGGCTGCTGTTAAGGATATTACATTAAACTTGAAAAAGCAAGATATTTTCGCTTAGAAATAGCAATAATAAATAAAAAATAGGATGGATGACTAAACTTCCCTGGTTGAACACAATGACAACTGAAAAAGGCAAAAATTTTTTTTTTTTTATTCAAGCATGTAAAAGCAACTCCCCCCCCCCACCCCCGATCCGAAGAATGAGGTCAAAGTTTTCAACATTTAAGCTCGTTACCATGGAAACGGTTATCGTCGAAACCAAACTTTGACTCGTAATAACAAATATGAGGGCTGCATTCATGCATCATAATAACAAATGACCATAATAAGGCGTGTATATTTTTCCAGAAACAAGAGTCCCTTTTGCCTTGTTCAGGGATTCACTTTCTCTGAGGGGGGCAATCACAGCTACAGTATTGAAGCTACATACATGTACACTGCACATGTATATCGGTATACATTTACATTACTAACCTTCAATGTTCCATCCTGTGGCATTGGGGTGGTTAGTGACACCTCCGGTGCAGCCAGGAACTCGCGTATCCTCCTTGTACTGACTACAGCGTTCACCATATAGTTCACCACCATGGGGAAGAGCTTCAGCGGCTGGCCCAAAATGTCAAACAGCGCAAGCGACACAAAGGCACGAGACGAGGTTAGTGGTTGCTGCTCCATTTGGGGGTAGAGTACAAAGGCCAGCAGTGTGATGAGCACTGGTGTACCATGGGTCACAAATCCTGATATAAGAAAAAAAAGTACAACAAAAACAAAAATCAACATTTGTAATTCATCAAGGAAAAATGGGTAAGTTATCAGATCAGAGAGGAGAGGATGTACTTGTGTCGCATGTTTGTGATATCTACTGTCAGTAAAGGTAACGATCTGTGGGTGGATTACTCTAGAAAAATAGCTGATAAGATTTATAACCATGCTTCATTTAAACTCAAAGGAATTACTTAATACTTTCTATGTAACCTGATAGGCGAAGGTATTGTTCCTACCAGTCAGTGCAGAGAGACATGAGCCCTTAAGCAAGAGACGGAGGTGCTTTGCCCGCACTTCAGTAACCCGCCCGCTGAAGAGCTTCTCCCATGCACAAAGTTTGATGAGCTTTACTGCAGTCAGCATTTCTGTTACATATTTAAGTCGCTCATCTGATGTTGCCTGTTCGAGAAGTCAAATTACAAATTTAATCAGGTCGCAATGTAGCCTGAAATTGTATATCAAAATGTTATATCACTGCTCATCTTATGAGGAATAAGAGTAGATACATACAAAATAATTCATTATACTGAGTTGTTTCAAATCCCTTTTCCTTAAAACAAGCTAATAGTGGAGTCATCCTTTGTTCACAGAAGATGGACCAGAGATACAACACCCCCCCCCCCCAACCCTTGATATCCATAATTTTATTGTAACATACTTACAAGAGTTTGTTTCTGTATTTTGGCGAAAATCTTGGCAAGGATGTACTGCAGTGGGCATAGCGTGAAGAGGACGGCTGCAGCGATCAAGGCACTGTACCCTAACTGGTAGTACAGCAGTACCAGGGTGATGGTCACCTAGTGATGTACAACAGTATATTAACACGCTGTACCCTAACTGGTAGTACAGCAGTGCCAGGGTGATGGTCACCTAGTGATGTACAACAGTATATTGACACACTGTACCCTAACTGGTAGTACAGCAGTGCCAGGGTAATGGTCATGTACACGAGTATATGAACACACTGACCGAGATACTTATGCATACACAAATAATGTTAGGTTTCTAACTACTGTAATCTCCCACATATAAGGCACGTCTTATAGGAGAGGTTTTAGTTCTTCCTGGATCCGCAAGGGGGGGATCAAGACCTTCATTTTGATATATTATACTGCCATATAACCTCATCAGCTGAATATGGGGTCCAGGGGGGTCTGGAGGTCCATGCAACACATAGGTTTTTGAATTTTCAAAATCAATTCAGTAGAACAAAAGTTATGAATTTTTTATTTTTCTGGCCAAATCTCTAAACTCTAGGTGCGTCTTATAGGCGGGGTGCGCCTTATATACGCGGGAGATTACGGTACAGGTAGATATTGTATTTAGTGTTCTGTATTAAATCAATAATAGGGAATATGATATAGAGAAGGAGTGAAAAGACCATAGCATACAGAATACCAACCAGTGGACTGCATCAAGAAGTGAAGAAGTTTACACAAAACACAAGAAGCAGACAGCTCTCTGATTTTCCTGAGACATTGCCACAACCATGAAATACAACGAACAACTTTGGGTTAGTCACAACCTTAAAACTATACTACCACAACCATAAAATGTGATACCAAAATGTTAGTCACAGAATTACATTATATGAAGCCACAACCATCAAATACAACACAGAAATAAGGCTTGTCATAAAATTAAACAAGAAGGGAAACAATTAACACGTGTGTATAAAAGAACTAAGTAAGTTACATCAGAATGTAGAAATATACTTAAATCAATACCGAAATCAGGTACAGAGGCTGCCACATGCAAATTATGTATCAAATATGAAAATCAAACCACCCAATTCCTAAAGACCCGTTACTTTATAAACACACTCTCATGTAAAACACATGTGTCATTAAACAGCATTTAATTAAATCGTGAGGGTAGGCATGTCAATCAGAAATATTATAATTAGGCCACACCAAATTAAAAAGTTGGTCTATGGATTTTCATTTTGAAAAAAAGGAGAGGGAGGGCGAATTTTTTTTATTTTTTTATTTTTTAATTATTTTTTTGTCAATGGATTCTGCACATCACAGATGTGGAGAGGACGATTTTTTTTTTTGATAACCAAAGATTTCCCAGGAAAGGAGTTGAGAGGAGTTGGCCAGTTTTTAAAGCTAGTATCTGCCATTGCAGGGATATTATCAGGATTTTTTGCAATGAGCCAACGGCGCACTTCTAGGCAAATCTATGCGCCATTTAGGGATGTAATGGGCCATGATATGTAAATTTTCATATAGTAAAGGGCCAAGTCTTAAACTACAAATATAGTGTTATATCCCAAATAATATGGCACGTGGTCCTTGGGAGTTGTCTGAAAAAAATGTAAAAGCTCTGGCCACTACTTACATTGGTTGGGCACAGGTTTATCAGTTAGGCCATACAATATCTCTACCCCCCCCCCAGCGGAAATTTATAATGGGAGAACAGACATCAATTTTGAGTACATTTTCTCTTTACTTGAATTGAACACCATACTTGAAAAAAGAACTGCCCCCCATAGATTTTTATGGAAGAGTGGTGCCCTATTTTGACTAAAATCGAGGATTTCTGGGGTCTATGTGTCACCTCTTTGGCCCTACTTTAAGAAAATGCCGCCACCTTTAGAGCTTCCACCTCTTTCATAAAGAATCATAGAATCAATCCCATGAAAGAAATAAGGTCCTGTGTGGTTGCCATGGGTTTTTCAATTTTGAAAATTGTCATGTTACAACCAAAGCCATAACAATTTCTAGGTGGATGTTGAATTTTACAAAAACAAAAACAAAAAAGGGTCGGGCTCAAAAGATAGGTTTGGTCAAGAGACCTATACATAAACCAATTTTGGGCTTCATAGAGAAATCATAGTTTAAAATCCTTGCTCTTTGGCACTTTTGCAGCTGCTCCCTTCTATTACATTTACAACCCAAGATATCCAAATCATAAAAGACCCTTTTTTGCCTTATGTCTATTAAATATTTGCCTTGTATACTTGGCAGGTACCCATGCATCTTAGCCTGATCTACAATATTCAGTGTACACTGTTCTGTGGCCACTTTATACCTATGTTGGAAAACACTATTTTTGAATAATCAGTTACTATTGTATAGGTTTTACAGTAATGTTACTCTCTAAAGTACAATAAAATAATCTAAAAAATGCTGTGTGGTACTTTTTTGAATAACTCTGGTTCTAATTGAAATTTTCACAAAATTCTTTCAGTTTCTGAAAGCTCTATATCTGTGGAGGAGAGATGCGCCAATTGGTGCACAAAATGGACCATTTAATGCGCCATTTGAGCCATTAATGCGTGTATGGCGCAGGCCGCGGCCCTGGCAATATCCCTGGCCATTGTGATTGTTTGTTCAAAAATTATGGCCCAAAAAAATCAGATTTTTGCAGAAAATTGTGCGGGCGCAATCCATAGACAAAATAATTTTCAAAAAAAATTAAAAAATTTGTATTTCTGAAAATATGATGCGGGAAATCCATAGCCCAACTATTTAATTTGGTGTGGCCTTCTAAATTTTCTTCAAGAAACTTGCCCTTAGATATCCATTCTATTTCCTAAGCAATACGCTGGATAGTGATTTGTTGTACACTTACCCGCAGTGGTAAGGCCCACAGATAATGCCCCATGTAGAATGACATCATGACGTTGGACACATCGACCGCCATGAGGTTAGCCGCCTGACCAATGAGAGCCGAACCGGCAGTCATAGAAGTTGCTGTCAGGTGCAGTGACTTACGATATATCAACACCTATAACATTGATAAAAAGAAGACCTATGACATTGGAGGTAATAGGAAAAAAAATTTGATCAACTATATTCATTAATTGGCACTTCCTCCTATAAGAGTTGTCAGTTCGGTGTTGGTCCAGCCTCTGAAAATTTTAGGGCCCTTTAAAACTTCACAAGTGAAAGGCCTTCTAAACATATGAAAATGCACTAAAGTCTAAATTTGAAGGGCCTCTGAACCTCTTAAAATAGATGAACCTCTGAAGGGCTGACATCTCTGTCCTATCGTAGTACCTCATGTATAAGCCGCAGCTCATTTGCACATCTCGGGCGTCCTGTGCCTTACAGAATAAGCTCTAAGTCAGGGCGAGTCTTATAGCGGGGTATTTTTACAATAGAACAGCACTAAAATCTCAAAGATCGACCCCAAGATTCACCTTATTATATGCAAGGTATTACGGTACAGCAGTATGTCATTTTCCTGATCACAGCCAAGAATAGACCATGCATGTTCCCCTTGAGATTGAGGGAAAATATCAGAACGAAGACCAGTATTCTGAAAAAATATGGACTTTTTTTCTTCTTTTTTTTTCATACTCTGAGTTGGTCATGCTTACCTGCAGTGCTGAGCGGAGCCGTATACCTTGATGTATTACAAGGTGATGGTGGTACTGCAAAGCCGAGTTCTGCGCTACGGTCGCCACCAACAGAAGCACGCAGAGGAAGTAGCCGTGGTTCACATATGTGTAAACATCAATATACTGCTCCTCCTATAGGCAGAATTTACACAACATAGGAGATACAGGTTTAATGGAGAAAAGGACGTGATGCTATGGGTTTCTGTTACTGACAGATTACTTTTTCCTATTATTCTCCTATTTCTTTACAATCTTTTTATTTCAGGTGAGATTGTTAGTTTTGCCAGTAACAAAGGTATATTAGGTCTATGTACACTATTTTCCTATCTTTTGCTCTGAATAGAACTAAGGAGGTAGCTCTTTTGATTCTTTGTCAAATACTGAATTTATCTGACAATTCGTGCATGCATATGACATATTATAGAACAATGATAGGGGTAGAAAAATTGCGTTGAATCGAAGAAGTCAGAAGTATGACAATACACATATCATCTAGTGTTAGTGAACCGGTAAATACTCTATATGAACTTATAATACATCGCAACACCTTTGTGAGTGAGCAATGTGTTATTAAAACATAACAGGGCTACAATAATCTGACTACCTTGTGTACCCAAGGATCTAAAACTATACACGACCTAAAATATTACTGAGACAAAACATGTAGTGCTTTGTTAAAAAAAAAGTGTTAGGTAATATGACACAGGCATCCGACATGAGAAAAATCCTTCAATCAAAACGCACTACTTAGAACGCAATTCTAATCAAAGGAGCAAGGTTAAAACAAGTGCATGAGTGCAGTTATAAAACACATGGACTTACATTTGTTGCATTCTGGTTTAAAGCACACAAATATTAGAAAGGATTAGCACAGGCGACATTATTCCACACACTAAAATCCTTAGTAATAACGCGAAAATTTCTGATTGATCAGTAAGAACTCAAAAATGTTGCTGCGATTTTGTATCAGATTTGAACTCCCTACAAGTTTGGACATTTTTTTTTGCTACATGTACCAGTAGTTTAGATCCTAAAAGATGACCTGCTTAACCTAGATTTAGTAACCATCTGACCAGAAAACACACCTTCTGTTATCCTTATCTCTTCTTTTTTTCATATGAAGGGAATGGTGGATACCGAATGGGTGAAACAGAGAAAGACAAAATGTGCTTACCATAGTTAGGGGATGTATATCTTCAGTCCTTTGCTGGGGAGCTGTGGTTTCTACAAACTGGATGAGGCGACTGATACACAGTGGTCCGATGAAGGTCAGCATGTCACCACACAGCTTACTTACACCTGCTAGCGCCAAAGGCCCCCAGAAGGCACGTAGGTAACAGCACCAGAGTGACACCGGGCGGTTTCGCAACAAGGCCTTTTGCTGTATTGAGAGATGACACATTCAAATAAAATAGAAAAAAAACGATCGTTTTCTATAGATAATAGCTTTAAGCTACCGGTATGTGTAATTTAAAAAGATTCACATTATATCCAAACATTCTTTCACAATCAAATATCACAATTAAATATACATAGGACTATTTTGTGACTCATCTCACCTTTTCCTTTTCTAAGACATCATTGAGAATCCTGAAATTTGTAGCAGCACTTTCCGACTGAAAGAGAAGTACATGCATGTAACTACAAATGTACTTTTGATAGTAACCATACGTAAAATTTATCGCGGACAGGTTCTTGGGAACCAAGCAGAAAACTAGTAACTTCTGGTCAATAACTGTCATAATACCCAGTACTGGTTTTTCATCACTTAGATCATTGTTTTATATGCAACTTAAGTCTTAAGTATTTCATATACTAGTAGGCCTACTTCCTTTGAAATAAAAAAATACCTACTGGGGGTAAGTTTCCTAAGTCTTTCCTCTCGAGAGTGTTCTTGTAACCAAAGATGAGAATCCGGGAGACCCAATGAAAGAAGATGCGTGATGGGAGGCTTACATAGTCCTGGACATAAGTGGTCTCAACTAATTCTGGTGGTGGCCGTACTTTACGATGGTGAGGGAATATAGCATATCGCTGAAAAGATAAAAAAAAAAATTGTAGACACTAATCTGTATCAATTCTAACGATGAATATACACATCTACTGAAGTCTTCCCTCTAAATTCCAGCAATTATTCCAGATACCATATAGATACATATGATGGGGATAGCGTTAAAATGATTTTAATTCACAAACAGTCAATCTTTTTAAATTCTACAATCAAAGTTATTCTTTTTGAATTTTAAAATATGACTGTACAATAATATAACCCCACATAAATATGCTAATATTGATCACCTATGCCTAAACATTGTTATAACTACTGCTGCCGGTACTCACCAACTTCAGAAAGACGTACAGTTCAATCACAAGAAACAACAAATAGATAATGACGGCAGTAGAGTTGAGGTCAAAGCGCATGAAACTTGGTCCGAGCCCAATCCTTATCTGGTACAAGAACTCTAGTACTTTGATGATGAGTACAACAGTCCAGTACCCTACCAGGAGTATTAGGAAGCGCGGTGAGTTCCACAACTCGACGTAATGGTAGTAGTAGAATGTGAAGCAGGAACCGACTATGGCGATTCCGTGGGGCAGGATAAGGTGTAGGTGGGTGCCCTCGTATAATGAGTTGGAGAGAATCCCTTCTCCCAGCTCAGCCACATTCAGTATGATCAGCATGGCACTCAGCGCCCAGCGGGCTTCATGCCCTGGGAAGTGTACCTGGAGCATACACGGGAGCATTATTAGACATTCTAGACATCATTAAGGCAGTGTCCATCCCCATAAGGGGCCATACATAAGTGGCATCACGTTCTTTTTTCTTTTCTTTTTGACCATGTCCCCTTTGACACTTCTACAAAAGAAACGTATAGGAGCCGTGTACCCCCCCCCCCTCCCCCATGCCGTGCAAGATTGTATGAAGTCATTTATGAATGGCCCTTACTTTGGATTTTCATCATTTGATACCCACTTGGAATAATTTGGCGTGTTCTTTTTGTCTTTCTTTTTTTTGTAGATCAGAGTATATGTGTAAGCTTAAAAAAGACATGATTTAGCGTATTATCTCGGGTTTGACTGATTGTCTTTTTGAGTATTAAAAGCAATTTACCAAAAACTGAAGATATCAGAAAATCAACGGATCGAAGACCAAAATGGTTCTTACCCATGACTTCACATGCATGCTCCCATAGTACGACTTGTTCCATGCAATGAGGATAGGAACAGAGATGAGGATGAAGAAGATGTGAGGCATCAAGCTGAGTCCATCCAGGAAGCACTCATTGGACAATGCACCATTGTTGGTAATACTTGTCGCGTTCTTGGTTTCTCCACAGAATGCCACCGCCATACTGAATGATCCGACTATACGACCTAAAAATGTAAGCAGTTATATATCATGGACAATGCAGGCTTTTCACTGAAATTCTATGGGTCGCTCTTCTGGATACTAATGTAGCGATGACAGCCGAAAATCAGTACTTCAACGGAATTTAACAAATCCTATATCAAATGAAAGGGCTTAAAAATAGGAATTCATAGCTTTTTGAATCAAGTTGATACACCCAATAGAACCATTTTAATGGCACTTTTTATTTTGGAAATGTAGAAATCTTTCTGCCACTCCCCTCCCTGCATTTAAGCTGAAATATACAGATAACACCGACAATAAGACATGCAATGCGCAGGGGGCCTTTTGGCCACACTGTACATAATCACTGATAGATTCTGAAAGGAAAGGCCGATCTACGAACCAATTACAACCATCTTGTAGCAAAATGTTGGTAGATTAACATGTCTAAGTGTCATATGACTGCCAGGGGTGTAAGTATTTTAAATTTCAAGTTGAAATCAAACCTTTAAATGATTTGTTGCTGAAAAAATTGTTATCATGCATTCATATTCAAAATCGCAGAAAATCGCAGCTGTATAGGTGTATAAACTGAATTTCAAAATGTCAAAAAGAGTTTAGCCATCCCAGTATCCTTGCTATTGTGAATTGCAACTGCAACAAATCTCATGATTAAGCTGCACCTGCATGTAGCATTGTAGGCCCACCCAGCGAGGCTGTGTCTGTGAGGAGGATATAAGCTCCAACAAGTGTCTGGAATGGTCTCCATTCCTTCTTGATTAACGTAAAACTGCATATAACCCTCATCCTAAGGTCAGGAAGGCTATAACTTGGTCTAAGCCGCTCCAGACCTGTGAAATGGTCTATTTGAGCTACAGCATATACATAGTGTTTTGACGGTGCCATGTTCAGACCCATGAAGCCTAAAACTATGTCCAGGTAAGGCTACCTACTAGGCTACTACCTACTCCTAATTTCCTGGCTCCATCCACATTTTTGTGGGGCTTTTGGGGAAGAAATGGAAATTTCGACACAGATTTTTTGTGTGTGTGTTCAGGATTCTTTTGTGTGTGTTTAGGATACGAGTTGAGAAAAATTAGGGTGGGTAGGCAGGTAAGGATTTTTTTTTAAATTTTGGAGGCTGGCTGTAAATTTCCGTGCATTTTCGACACAAGTATGTTTAGGCATAGGTGACAAGCATGATCCTTAAAAAAACTGCCATGTCTTAATAAGTGCCTACAAATCTAATCCCCCCCCCAAAAAAAAAAAATGCCAACAAAAAAGGTAGGGTAGGGTCAAATAAGGGTAGGTAGCGTTACCTAAACACAACACTTTTTTATTTTAGGCCTACTATTGAGAGCAAAATCACAGAACCTGGTATGAAAATACCTTTATATATAACCTCATTTACAATACATAAAATTTCTACAACTGCCAAGTGTCTTTCTAAGAGGCCAACAAAACTAGTCAATAGTGGCAAAACTTGCCCAAGTAACCCCCCTTTAGGCTTTAGTGTCTTTACGGTAAGATTACAATACGGTTTACCAGCACCTTAAAAACCAGAAATTAATTACCCCGGTACTGTATAGTCTATAGATACTCAACCCTGAAACTCTGGATTATAAGACAGTTAGTGTATAACACATTTCAATACACGTGTGAGTTTGGTTCAGGGACCCGTAGATACTCAACCCTGAATTGAAACTCTGGATTATATAGACCTGCCAACCGGTCCCTAGGCATATGATGTTAGAGCTCCCTGAGCGGCAGACAGTGTGGAAACCCCCACACTAGGATTATAAGGCAGTTAGTGTATAACACATTTCAATACACCGTACACGTGTGAGTTTGGTCCAGGGACCGTAGTTGTCGTATTACGGTTTCTGGAACAATGGTACCAAGGAACGATGGTACCATGGGAACGATGGTACCACTTCCCAATCCTGAGGAACGATGGTACCATTTGAAAGGAACGATGGTACCATGTCCCTGCATACATGTCTCTGCTTCAACTTAACCTTTTAAGTGCATCATGCCCATTGGTCGTCATGCAGACCCTACGAGGTTGATACATATACTCCAAGAGAGTCGGCATGATGCTCCAATGAAGTGCGGGCGAGCAGTCTTCCTAGATATTTTTATTTGCAAAAATCCATATCTCATATTTCTGCTTCTAGAGGTCGGATAAACTTCATTTAAATTGCATTATGTCCGCAAGGTTACAAGCTTTCAGGAAATGTATACTTTGATAAAGTTTCCTTTGTTAAACTTTATCAAAGTATAATATATGGCTATAGATGACAAATCATCCTTCTTCTTACAGTTTAATGTCATGAAAATGTACCCGAAACAGCCAAATAAAACCAATCTACAAATACCAGATGCATAAAATACTATCACAGACATGATAGAGACATGATTTGGAAATGGTACCATCATTCCTTCTTGATGGTACCATTGTTCCTAAAAAAAACATGGTTATGATGGTACCATCGTTCTGGTACCATCGTTCCTTGGTACCATCGTTCATGTAATCCGTATTACAACCTCCGCCACTGTGACTCACACAGTCACAGTCAGTCACACCAGGCCTAGTCACAGTGAAAGTGAGACTGTGTCAGTGTGTGAGTGCCACTGCCAGTGGTCCGGTCCCGGGTTTGTCACCGGCAGAGACCTCACAATCCACTACCGGTACGTACTACAGTGAGTTGGGCGCCGATCCAACTAGTCCCGGGTAGGTCAAAGGATGCAAAGACTGTTTTTGACTAGATCAGTCGATCTACAGAACTAATGATTAAACCATTCATACCTATAAGCTGTGTATCTCCTTATCAGACTGATCCATTGTTCTCGATTACAAACAACGGTGACTTTTTAGTATTTTTTCTCCTTCAAACATGTGAAAGAAGAAGATCCAAGTGACCGAACAACAGCGGCCTTACTTTGTCCCTCCGACTTCCGGTGGTCAGGATACCAAAGTAGTCTGGCAGCTTTTGTAGTGTTATAACAAAGTTTTTCCGTCACTAACTTTCATTTTGAAAAAGAAAACAATGAAACTTTAACTATAAATCAGAATTTATCTCAAATCATCCTCTCGTTAAAGGTAGTGCCAAGTGAACTGCGCATTAATATAGTTCAAAGATAAGTGAAGAGGCACATGTTAGTCTACTTCCAGTTCCGGTAGTAAGAACACAAAATTCGACAAGAAATTAAAGAAAGGACACAAAATGTCTCTGGAAACGGTCCCTAAGGAACTAAGGAATATGAGAGCTTGCCTCTTGTGTTCTCTAGTGAAGGTAGGTTACGTAGGTCATATCGATAACATTATTCTTAAGCTCTACGCACATATAAATTCTTTTCTCGAAGAGTCAGTGTCACTGCACTCTGCAGCAGACTGAGTCTGCACTTGCAGTCTTGCTCAACCCTCAGTCTCAGATACATGTGTTTCTGAGTTGGGCGCACTGAGGGTACCAGTTTTTGATACAACTGAATTAGGTGTGCCTAAACTTCTTTTCTTTTTTAAGGTTTGAAAACTTTATTTGCCATAAAAAGTCATTCCAATGCTTACACTAAGTTAGGCACTTACCTAGTTTTTCAAAACTATATACTATGTATTCTATTTGTATACCATTGGATAGATCACAAGAAAACAAGTGGATTTGCTTTTTGAATGAAGTCTCTATCTTAATTTAAAGTGACATTATGACCGTCCAAAGAGCACAAAATGACCCTAATATTCTGCCAAAATAACCCATACTTAAGAGTTTAATCAGGATTCAAATTTTGTGATCATGCTGGTCAGAAATGCCTGGAATACTTAAATCACTGTTTCTCAGAAGATATTGACACTAGGAACTTGAAATAAAAAGTAGAGGAAAGTCCCTTAAGGGGTGATTCTGATGACCTATGGCCTGACCTTGATCAAGGTCACGGTCAATTTAAGGTCAAAGGTCAAATTTATTAATTTTTTGTAAATGGGTTAACATTTGTTGAGATTTAGCAAGATGAATGATTTAATCAATGATTAGTTGACCTTTTTCAATATTTGACCAAGAAGGTCAAGTTGACCTATTGAAGGTCAAGGTCAAAGGGACATTTTGTGTCCTTCCTTCCATATTTAAGGGAGTCTACTGATGTCCTCTCAGTCAGATAGGTCTTGGCCTAGGCCCGGGCTAGGGAAATGTCCACCTGACTAGAATGATCTCACCCAGTCCCAAGGAGGAATCCTCTGACTGGACCCCTCCCCCACTCTGTCACTGATGTTCAAACATCAAAGGAAAGCCCTCCTAGTCAGTCAGAGAGAAGTCCTGGTAGTCAGTCCTTCAGTAGGGGCCACCTCCAGGTGGTCCCTCCAGTGGTGTGCCTACAGGTGTGGTGCAGTTGGGGAGGTGTTAGAGCTAATCTCTCACTCCCCCTCACAGAGCAAATAGGTCATGATTTTGTAGTTGCTTAGAAAACATAGTGCTGCCTATTAGAAAAAAGAAAACTAGACATTTTCTAAATCTTATTTAACCAGGGAATATGTGAGTACCATTTTTAAATATGTGAGATGCATATTTCATACAATAAAAAGCTTCTGAAGTTAAGTTTCAACTTCACCTGGGGGAAACATATTTTTTTACTTCCCAAACTATTGAACAAGTACATGCATATTAAAGCCCTCTTCAAGGCCGTTAAAATGATACCCTAATTGTCCAGATCCACCAGTAAACAGCTTCAGAATCAATAAGTTAAGATGGGTCACCCTGAAGAGCCCCCACTTTTGCTTTATCACACTGTGGGCGTCCGCGCACGGCAGAGCCGCCCACGGGAGTTATGTCAGTGCCTAAGGCCTAATATTCTGCCAAATTAACCCATACTTAAGAGTTTAATCAGGATTCAAATTTTGTGATCATGCTGACTTTGGTCAGAAATGCCTGGAATACTTAAATCACTGTTTCTCAGAAGATATTGACACTAGGAACTTGAAATAAAAAGTAGAGGAAAGTCCCTTAAGGGGTGGTTCTGATGACCTATGGCCTGACCTTGATCAAGGTCACGGTCAATTTAAGGTCAAAGGTCAAATTCATTAATTTTTTGTAAATGGGTTAACATTTGTTGAGATTTAGCAAGATGAATGATTTAATCAATGATTAGTTGACCTTTTTCAATATTTGACCAAGAAGGTCAAGTTGACCTATTGAAGGTCAAGGTCAAAGGGACATTTTGTGTCCTTCCTTCCATATTTAAGGGAGTCTACTGATGTCCTCTCAGTCAGATAGGTCTTGGCCTAGGCCTGGGCTAGGGAAATGTCCACCTGACTAGAATGATCTCACCCAGTCCCAAGGAGGAATCCTCTGACTGGACCCCTCCCCCACTCTGTCACTGATGTTCAAACATCAAAGGAAAGCCCTCCTAGTCAGTCAGAGAGAAGTCCTGGTAGTCAGTCCTACAGTAGGGGCCACCTCCAGGTGGTCCCTCCAGTGGTGTGCCTACAGGTGTGGTGCAGTTGGGGAGGTGTTAGAGCTAATCTCTCACTCCCCCTCACAGAGCAAATAGGTCATGATTTTGTAGTTGCTTAGAAAACATAGTGCTGCCTATTAGAAAAAAGAAAACTAGACATTTTCTAAATCTTATTTAACCAGGGAATATGTGAGTACCATTTTTAAATATGTGAGATGCATATTTCATACAATAAAAAACTTCTGAAGTTAAGTTTCAACTTCACCTGGGGGAAACATATTTTTTTACTTCCCAAACTATTGAACAAGTACATGCATATTAAAGCCCTCTTCAAGGCCGTTAAAATGATACCCTAATTGTCCAGATCCACCAGTAAACAGCTTCAGAATCAATAAGTTAAGATGGGTCACCCTGAAGAGCCCCCACTTTTGCTTTATCACACTGTGGGCGTCCGCGCACGGCAGAGCCGCCCACGGGAGTTATGTCAGTGCCTAACTAAGTATTAACACTGACAGTCATTTCCGAAAATGGCAAGGCTAACAACAACAAAAATCTACCACCCACCATAATCATCAAAAATTAAATATTTGGATATCCCCAGATTCCCCAATGTCTGGGCTTTTTAGTTTTATCATTGAATAGTTGTCTGGTGGCCAGGGAAAGTGTAACTTTTTCATATACCTACCCAAACACTGACACAGCCATTTCCGAAAATGGAAAACCTGAGAAAAACTATTCCTACATCCATCATACTCATCAGAAATTAGATATTTGGATATCCGCAGATTCCCCAATGTCTGGGCTTTCTAAGCATACCCCTGAATAGTATGGGAGACATTTTGTTCAGAAGTTATTTGCAAAAATGTTGAGCCATTTCAGGCTGCTTCCCTGCAGTGCAGTGAGGGGGAGTGGCATTGTTTACGTTTGGTATTTCCAACATGGCCGCCGGCGCTATATAGGTCACGCTGTGGGCACGGTCTATTGTATTCAGCAAATAATAGAGTTTTTTCACGTGACGTCAGTTTGCAGTACATTATGGTAGTGGAGATCTGCCACTGGTCACCCTACTCACGCTGCCATAGGGAATGCACTGTGGCAAACTATGACCCTGTACATGTGGGATCGGCAGGGGTAGAGCAGTGAGTGTGAGGCTTGCCTCACTCAAGTCAGACATACTTCCACTTCCACATTAGATTTTTAATATTTATATAATTCTGACATTAATAATTCTTAGTTTCGCATACTCCCCTATATCTCTACTGTTACTGGCTAAAGGGATTTTTTGATGAAGCAATAGGATTTGGAGAAAATCAGGATTCTGTAAAGGGTAGTTTACCGTAGTAGATCACAACAGTAAAGCTAGCCAATCACTGTCAAATCTCGCACAGACCATCTTCCACTTCCACATAATATTTTCAACATTCATATTAATTAGACATCCATAATTATTAGTTCCGCATGCGCCCCTCTATCTCTACTATTAGTGGTAAAAAGGTTTTTTTGATCGAACACCAGATTTTGAAGAAAATCAGAATTTTGTACAGACTAGTAGATCGCTACAGTACTGTCAGTACTAGACTCGCCCAGACTGCAGATCTCCACCAGGGCCACCGAGGTGGTGAATACACATTCGCTGAAAAAACTATTACCGTAATCTCCCGCGTATAAGCCGCGTCTTATACGTGGGGTTTTAGTTCTCATTGGATCCACAAGGGGGACATCAAGACCTTTCTTTTGATATGTTACATGCCCCCTTAGTCATAATAAGATATAAGGGGGCACAGGGGGGTCCGGGGGGCTCAAGCTACACATAGGTTTTTGAATTTTGAAAATTCATTCAGTAGAACCAAAGTTATTAATTTTTCATTTTTTTGAGAATTTTCCAAAACTCTAGGTGCGTCTTATACATGCACTGCGTCTTATACGCGAGAGATTACGGTACCGTAATCTCCCGCTTATAAGATGCGTCTTATACACGAGGATTTAGTTCTTCCTGGATCCGCAATGGGGACACCAAGAGCTTTATTTTGATATATTACACTCCCCCTAAGTCATATTATAACATAGATGACTCCAGTGGTGTCTGGGAGGCCAGAGCTACATATAGCTTTTTAAATTTTGAAAGTCCATTCAGTAGAAGAAAAGTTATGAATATTTCATTCTTTTGGGCATAATCCAAAACTCTAGGTGCGTCTTATACGCGCACTGCGTCTTATACGCGGGAGATTGCGGTAGGCCACACCAAATTAAATACCGTAAAACCTCGCGTATAAGACGCGTCCTCTACGCCAAACAAATGCCTTGTACGTCTTATAGAATTTCTTCAAGTTGGGGGTGTGTCTTATACGAGGGGTAATTTTACTATAGAAATGTACTAATCTTACAAATTTACGCATTAAAATGTGCGTCTTATACGCGAAAATGCATGTGCTGAGTTTGGGGTGCGTCTTATACGCGCAGCGCGTCTTCTACGCTGGAGATTACGGTAGTTGGTCTATGGATTTCCTGCATCATATTTTCAGAAATACAATTTTTTTTTTTTTTTTGAAAATCATTTTAGCTATGGATTTTTTTTTTTGGGTCATAATTTTTGAACAAACAATCACAATGGGTGAATGGCAGATACTTCTAGCATTTTCAAGTTTGGGAGGTTGGGAGTTGGACCCCAAGAAACTTTTGAAATCCAAGACTCAAAATGGTGCATTCTGAGGCATTCTGGCACATCATATCTATCAGCATGTACTCTCCATTCTCTCTGGTGTTTTCTGGATATAATACCCTCCACCACTGTTCTATTTGGTTAAATACCTGCGGAAGAGTCACACCCTGAATTTGTCATGCTTACCTGACCAAGGCAGTCACATGTTGTTGTATTTTTTTTTTTTATTTCAAAAATAGGAATATAAGAACAGTTCTATCCAAAATATAAGAACATGAAAGAAATCCTAGCCAAAAAAAAATGGATAATTTTTTGGCGAATATGTTATTCACTGTTGCTTTTCCATAAAAAAAAAGAAAAATAGGAATATTGGCCCCTAAATAGGAATCGCTTGAGAGCCTTTATCGCTGATACTAGTGATAGTATCAGTGTATGCATAGGATGGCATAGCCATAGGGACTGGTTGGCTACACACCCCTACTATTTTAACTTGTCGACTTTGTTTGTACCTATCTGCTTCAGACATGTGACCTACAGTATAGCCTTCACTCTGCGTAGGCTATAGTTTTCTCATGTGACGTCAAATTGCCGTGCATTATGGTTATGGAGATCTCCACTTGCATTGGCTCATTGCAAAAAATCCTGACAATATCCCTGCAATGGCAGATACTAGCTTTAAAAACTGGCCAACTCCTCTCAACTCCTTTCCTGGGAAATCTTTGGTTATCAAAAAAAAAAAATTTTAAAAATCGCCCTCTCCACATCTGTGATGTGCAGAATCCATTGACAAAAAAAAAAAATTCAATAAAAAAATATAAAAAATTCGCCCTCCCTCTCCATTTTTTCAAAATGAAAATCCATAGACAAACTTTTTAATTTGGTGTGGCCTTAGGCAATCGTATGTGCATATTCTGGGGAACAGAACTGTGGTTGCTAAGGACCGGGCAAAGGGTCAAATTTCATAGGTAATGTACTAGAAAAAGTAACATTTTTTCCTGATTCCTCTTCCAATATTGATAATATTGCAATTAGAAAATAATGCATCAAGTATGTGATGTAAATTTTGAATATCTTTCAGATTCTGAATTTCTGTAATGCATTCTGCCAAAAGTGGTCTAGATCTTTTCCGATAAGAGTTTTAACACCTTTTGCTATTACATTTCCTATTTAATTTGACCCTTCATGAGGATTGTTATCAGTAGGGAGATAAGACTGATAAGTGCCGCACCGGTTGCTATGATGTCACTGCTGCTCCCAAGAATTTATATAGTATCGTCGTAAGTATGGTGATTTATAATATATATAAGCGAAATAAGTATAGAGGCAGACACAGCGCCTATAGGGATAGTATCATTGTAAAGTTACCGGTATACAGAAGAATTACAACAATATTTATCAATCACTTTAAAAAACCTGATAAGAAAAGATACATGGCAAAAAAAGTTAAAGATGGACACTGTCAGTAAGACTTGTTTGGTGCCACCTTAAAAAGTTCAAAATACCATCAGATGATCATGAATTAACAGTATTCTATGAGAGAAAATAGAGGAGTTCTGTCATAAATTAACGCATGTATAATGTACAAATAGTTAAACCCCCTTTTAAAAGCAAAATAGTTACAAAAAGATTTTTAGAGCATTAGGAAATAGTGCATCAAGTATGTGATGCAAATTTTTAATATCTTTCAGATTGTGAAATGCATTTTGTTATGGGATGTTTAGATCTTTTCTGATAGGGGTTTTAACACCCTTTTCTAGTACATTTTCTATATTAAATAACCCTTCATGAGGATTCTTATCAGGAGGGAGATAAGGCTGATAAGGACCGCACTGGTTGCTATGCCGCATAGAATGCGCCCAAGAATGGTCTAGGTTAATTGCTTAAAGCAAATTATCTATAACCCGGGGATAATTGAAAAATGTCCTTATACTTTGGGACGTTGGGAGCAGCAGTAACATTGCAGGGACCAGTAAGGTTCATATCGAAAGATATTATACACTTTCATCACATATTGGAAGACTAGTGAACACCAAAAAGGTGACTTTTCTAGTACTCTGCCTATTTAGTTCGAGCTTTTTTTCAGGTCCTTTTTAGCCCGAGTTCTGCTCCTTATAATAGGCTAACCCTAGCCGCCGCCTTCTTTCTCCAGGTATATCGTCACTTCTGCTGTTTTGTTGTTGTTGTCTTTTGGGTTTTTTTTTCATTAAACGTCATCAGCTTGTGAGGAAGATGTTTTGGATTAAGAAATGATTGTGTGATTGATTTCAATGTCTTTTGTTCTCTCTCTTTTAAATCAGACAATTGACCAATTTGAGTTTGATGGATGTGACAACTGTGATGAGTACTTACACATGAAGAACAACCGAGATGCAGTTTACGAGTGTACCAGCTCTAGTTTTGATGGGTGCGTATACATATGAGTTTACATTCTTGAAAGTTCATCCCTATAAATATCTGTAAACTCGAGAAGAAAAAAAATATCAGCAAGTGCTGAGATAATTATCATTGATCTGGATGAATCACCAAATTTGACCTGCCAGATGGATCTAAAAAACTGAGGAGGTTGCTGGTATGTCAGGAACTAAGTTGTAGTAAATGTAGTATGGCGTGGTGTATTTTATCAAAAGCTGGTGTAACTTTCCATTTCAAAAATTGTAGTTGTATGGCACAAGAAGCCTCAGATTCATGTATAATTCGTAGCAATTTTGCCCCCTGAGAAATATTACCCGGAAGTAAGTTTTACATTTTCATTGCAGGCTTGTTGCTGTTATGGGACCTGATGACAGCTGGGTTGCGAAGTGGCAGCGAGTTAGTAAGTACAATTCTTGAATATCCATACCATTCTTAACTCGGAAAGCCGAGTTTTAAGAGACGAGTAGGGGCACTGGAAATTTATAAGATCACAAAATCAGCATTTTTGACCTGGTAGTGTTCAGTTCAACCTCAAATAACATGAAAATGGAGAAATATGAGAGAAAATTAAACATATGATGAAATAGAACACATGTTTAAGAATTTGGAGGTGTAATTGTTACCTGTTATATCTGTCTAATGTCTCTGATTTTGAGGTTTGAAAAAAAAGTAGGTCACCTGAAGTCCAACTTAGACGCTTGGTGCACTCAATGCTTTTCTATGTAGGTGTCATTTTGGGTGTCAGGTCCGGGCTGGTTTGATATCACATACGTGATAAGAACTTAATGGAAAATGATTAAGTGCATGTTAATCTTGTTTCTATGGTTCTTTTGGACATTTCTCTCTGTATACGCATTAAAAATATAATGATTAATTCAATCTGGTGCTATAATCCTCAGTTATACGATTCATGTTCGTTTCGGCATGTTTTTGCCAAAAATCGTCCGAGCCACTCAACTTTTACGACATTCTGATTGCGTCTCACTTCGATACAAACATGGCGGTTGTTTAACTAAATTTGATAATATATTAGAGTGTAGGGAGAAGAAGATGAATCTATGCAAAAACAGGCATAACAAATATGATTTGAAATTATTTGAGAACATTTGCCGCGGTAGGACGACAAAGCCTGTCGATTGACGGCAAAATCCAAAATGGCCAACAACCAATACGTATCGAGTACATTTCTTCTTTGCTGTCACTATAGTGTCAAAAAGGTTAGACATTTCTCTCTGTATACATATTAAAAATATAACAATCAATTCGACATAGCCGGTTGACGGCAAAATCCAACATGGCGGGCACGCAATAGACCTGTTAGTCTTTCTCATTGCTGTCACTTTAGTGTCAAAATGGCCAGACCAAAGCTTTCCGAGTTACCTGCGATATCAATCACTCAAACACTGGTTTGAAAAAAAAGATGGGGGGAGTACAATAATGAATCATTATGCATCACAATTGAAATAACGGATATATATGCAGGATTAAAACGACACTAATTTTGTTTTGCAGATCGCTTTGTGAAAGGTTGTTATGCCATCTCTGTAACTGGCCGACTACCGCCTGGAGTTATTCGTGAACTAAAGAGCAAAGGGATTAACTACAGATCACGGGACACAAGTCAAAAGACATAATAAATGACATTGATGGGGGGGGGGTGGTGTCTGTGTGAGTGTTCATAGATGGAAGTCAGTATGCTTAGTGTTAATGAATGGATGTGTCAAAGGTCTATTTTCAAGGATGGAAAAGGCAAAATAGTTGTACATTGAATAAGAATCTGATCCAAAGTTAATTTCAGTCAAACACTTGTATTGAAGGATTAGTCTTGATGGAAGATTTTAAGTTTGACAAGTGGTCAAAGATTGTGTGTTGACGCTACCGGGCGCTTCGTCTATAAAGTTAAAGTATTGTAACAATGTCGGAAGTCACTGGCTCTCAAACAACTCTACCAACTCTTCATAACAGGAATAGATACTAGATTTCTTTAAGCGTGGGAGAAATATGGAAGTGTATTCTGCATGACTGGATTGCAACCATCAATTGCTCAGCCATTCCATGTGTAACTGACCTGGGTATGTATTGATATGTTTGAACTAAAATAAAAATGGACAAGAGTTTACTCAAATAGTCAACAATTTATTCATTTATTACTATTTCTATTACATCTAGGAACGAGAAAGAATTTTACATTTTCCTTAAACATTAAATATAGATCTAGATATATTAGTAACCATCTGCTTGAAAAGACTCTTAAAATCAATACAATTTTAACAAGTGATCATCAATGCACTTATGTAGTTTTATATTTATAGTCTAGATAAATGAGTATGTTGTGAAAGGTAATTTGCCCAGCAAGGAAAAGATCCAGCTTATGCTATGGTCAACGTTTTTTTGTCTCTTATACTTATGTCTCTCTAATAGAGCTTGTCCAGTCACGCATGGCTCGGTCACTTGCCGTTACACCTGCTCTGTGCAGTCTTCGTTCAGTTTCTGTGGCTGCTCGGAGAGAGACACAGCGTACACGCTGGTTTCCAGGTTCATATGTCCCAACACACCTGAAACAATTGTATATTTAATACAAGTATATTTGACTACATTCTCATTTTTAGACATGATTTTATCAAGTATATTGCAGGTGAGATAAAATATCTTTATCTAATGAATGCCCCATATTGATATTTTTACGTACCTGTAGAACTGGCCTCTGACGAGATGTGGGGATTGACGGTCCTGAACAATGAGAACAGAAAATGTTTCACAAAGTCAATGTTAACTCAAACATAGAACTCTAGTCCCCCACTAAAATGACAAATCAAAAGGCCACAACTTCTATGGAGAAATGCCCTGTGCCTTACACTTCAATTTTGTAAATACATTTAGGCTAATGGCTACATAATTAACGTATTTACGTTGAAGAGGATTAATCATTTCTTCAAGGGAATCAAATGGAAATTGAAATAATGTAGAGGGTAGAAAATTGCCAGAGTAACCACTGAACTCCCCTACTGCTGGTCCCGCACAGCAAAACTTTCCACTTCCACATAAGGTTTCCATCACTTATTCTTGGTCAAAATTAAAAAATCAGAACTCTTTGAATGCACATGATAATAATGTATCCTCGGTAAAGTGAATTAGTCATTCCCTCCAGTGAATCAAATGTACCATAATCTCCCGCGTATAAGACACATCCTCCATGCCAAACAAATGCCTGGTGCGTCTTATAGGATTTTTTAAAGTTGGGTGTGCGTCTTATACGAGGGGTAATTTTACTATAGAACAGTACTGGATTGACAAAAATCACCCCTAAGAGGTGCGTCTTATACGCGAACATGCATGTAATGAGTTTGGGGTGCGTCTTATACGCGCAGCGCGCCTTCTACGCGGGAGATTACGGTAAATCTAAAAAAAATTAACAGGGTAGAAAATGGCCACTGTACTGCCAGTGGCCACTGCGCTCTCCCGATTCCTGATCTCGCACAGCAATACTTGGCCCTTCCACATTAAATTTCCATTACTTATCCTTGGCCAATCTATACAAATATAATCTTGGTATATGCGCATGGTCTTGATCTATCTCTAGCTAAAAGGATTTTTAACTCTGACAAGAGTTTTGAGAGACAGGGAGGGTCAGGGGAGAAACTGAATTTGATTGAGTAATCTGGATGGTTCAGTTTCTCTACCAAAGTCACAGGTTTAACCCCAAAATAAAGCAGTTAATCTTTGTTTCAGAGAAAAATGATACATATAGGTAGAAAGATTAGAATGTCAAGCTCCTGAAGATATCATGTTCATACCTTTAGGATTAAAAATACTCCAGATGTCACTGGATGTAAAAGTTTTGTTATTTTGGTGCCAGATTAAGATGCCCCCAGGTTGCTCTCTTTTCCCGCCAAAATTAATGAACACAAGTGGCCACCCCTCACATGATAAATAGTGGACTTGTCCTGGTTGTAGATACATTGGGCTAGTCCATTCTATTAAGGAGTAGGGGTTGCACTGTGTGTCATCTCACACTAACCATAAGTGATATTTGACTGACAAGAGTTTTGAGAGACGGAGGGTCGGGGAGAAACTGCTGGAGAAACGGAATCAGAATAGGCCCCCCCCCCTCCCCTCCTATCTCTTGTCAGAGATTACAGTGATTAAATCACTTTACCTATGTTTCATTGAGCTCATTAGATTAAGAGAAATTAGCGATTTAGTAAAGGGTAGTAGATCATCACAGTGCATTCCCTATGGGAGTGTGGGTAGAGTTTCCAGCAGTGTACCTCCAACACTCCCTTGCAGCAAGAAGTGACGTCATGTGGGCAGGCTTTATTGGTCAATCCAAGATAAGAAACACCCTGGATTAACCATAATGTGAGTCACTCGTTATCCCAAGTAACCCTTAAGTGTACCGTAATTGCCTGTTTAAGCGCACCTGCACTTATAAATTTCAACCCTATGCTATCCCCTGTGCTTATTTGAGACCTGCGCTCATTCCAGAGCCTGCACTCATAGTTTTGCATGATGCTACAGTGACACTGAGGTGTGATAAAGCCAATGCTAACACCAAATAAACAGGGCTAACACAGCCCCCTCCTCCTACTAACTGACTCAGCCTTTACTGGGATTACACCGAAACCCGCTCGAGCGCTGTCAGTGCCTAGTGGCCGCTAGCGCTATATGGCACTGATATCACATTATTTGGATCCGCCAAAAGTGGCTGGAAGTGGCTTGAGCCTCAAACCACCCATTTTGTTCTATTTTTCAAAAGATTTCTCACTGTAACTACTGTTCAGTTGTATTTATAGGTTTTGACAAGAATAAATATTTTAGATACCCAGTAGTAGAAATTTCTGTCATATCCCAATATTTATCAGTTTTTATACACAAAGGTTTGAGACTACAGGTGCTCAAATCAAAACAACCCAAAAGCAAGATAGTGGCCAACAGTTTCTCAAGGCCATTCTTGACTGACTTCAAGCAACTGTTACTCTTTTAGATCTTAAAATCAAACAACCATTTCTTGACTAGGGCTAGATAACTATCATGAAAGTAGCCTCGTAAGATTAAAATATTGTCTGGACATCTCTAAAGTACCAAACTCGAATGTCAACAAAAGGATTTGTGACGTACGGGGGTCGCGCAGGAGGTGAACACAGCGCCTTCTGAATCCAGGCGCTGTGAGACACGGACGTATTACTGGGATGTGACTACGGTACCTTCAATATCCTCGGCATACCCCCCCCCCCCCATGAACCTTCCCCCGCCCCCTGCACTAATATGACGACCTCATTACTTCACAGGTACATCTACCCCGTGCGCTTTTACGAGACCTGCACTCAGTTGAGACCCCTGCGCTTAAACGAGCAATTACTGTAGTATAAGTAATATGTAACCTTTTATTGTGTGATAGGGCTTTGCCTGCATGGGCTGTTCGAGCTAGTGATACTTACTATTTCAAAAAAGACACAGCGGACAGCCTGGTCCTTCTCATCCTTCAACATGAATTCTCTGAAGCTTGAGGTCTGGTCATTTCGGACTGCTGAATCAACACGTCCTGAAGGAGAACAATTCAAATCAAGTTGACTAATATAAAGTTTAGGCTATTACGTCGTCTATAAGACGCACCTTGCATTTAGAGAAAATTAGAAAGGATATAAGGCGCACCTGGTACTTGATTTTGGCCAGGTTAGTACTAATCTAATGTAATTTTGACCCGCATTAGCTCATACACGAGGTACTACAGTAATTTTGATATTCATGACTCATCAGTTTAAAAAACACTAAAATAAAAGAAACTCTTCAGTATGAATTTAGCAGATTTGGAAACGTTCAGTAACTTACCAATGAGCTCAAAAATCAGTGCAGTTTTCTCTCTGTACCGAGACCAGTGCTGCATGCCTTGAACAGTTGCCGATAACAGCTTCAGGCTCTTATCTGGAGCTTGGGACTTTGTGACATGTAGGGCCGTAGCCTGTTGATTATCTATGCCCTGGATAAAATATTTTGTTGAAAACACGGTTATCACAAACACTGACAAACTTAAATCTAGAGTTATTGGTATTTTAAGCTGGGGGAAGGGGTCATGTGCATTGATTATACTCATGGGCTAATTAAACTCTATTAGACAAACATAGCCACTGTATTGATCAATTGTTTTTATTGGGGACCGTCAGTGTGACATTCCAGCTATAAATAGCATGACGTCAGTCCCCAATTTTATGAGAGGGTGTTGGCAAGAAAAAGGAGTAATCACTCTGATGGTATTTGTGATAAAACTGGTCGATAGAAGTTTTATAAAAATTTAATGAAGTGTACAGAAGTTTTGTCTAATTATTTTGTTTGTTTTTGAGTGAAATCCTGTGGCTCAATTTTGGGTGTTTTTCCCATAGACTTCATAGTAAAATTATCTCCAAAACTAATGAAGCGTTTTAACTACAAGTTTGTGTGGCATTAGGAAGTAGATAAAGAAGTGAAAATCGTAGAGAGAACGAAATATCAGCCCGTCCTTGAAGGCAGCTACCGCTTGTATGAAGGTTCAAAGATGAACATTCTCTATGACATCACAATGCCAGTATCCAAGACTACCAATGACATCAACAGTAACCATGGGGGTTGGTTGCTTGGTGACTCAGTTACCAGGTGCTGTCAACTACTGTGTTGACAGGGCCTGGCTCATTTTGTTTGTAGAGGGGAGGGGTCTACAAAAGTGAGCGGTTTCATCCCTGGGACTCATCAGGCTGCACTTTGATACAGTTTGAATTAAACCAGTGGTTGGTTAAAATTCATTGACTGTAGGCGGTACCCCAACCAAGTTGGTTGTGGGGGGGGGGGGGTTGTCATAGAACCTACTGTAATCTCCCGCCTATAAGGCACGTCTTATATGTGAATCAAAAGCCTACTGCACCTTATAGAGCTTTCCAAAAGAGTGGGTGCGTCTTATAGGCGGGGTACTTTCATTATAGAAAAGTACTTAACCTTCAAAAATCAAGCCCCAGGTGGGTCTTATAGCATTCTCTTGAACTCAGGGTGCGCCTTATACGTGAGGTGCGCCTTATACGCGGGAGATTACGGTATTGGACAAAAATTGGTTTTGCTTAGGGTTAAGGCTCCTGACTAAATTAATTTCATAGGAGTTTAATGAATTTTAATTCCAACAGTCATATTGGATGACAGCTGGAAATTGGAAGATTATACTGGTGTCTGGGATAACAGGTAACTCAGGGTTACACAAGGCAAAGCTGAGAGTGAGAACCGGGGTGGGGTCTTCTCAGGCATAGTAAACACGGGGGTGAGACTACAGCAGGCTTAATAAAAAAAAAAAATTAAGTAAAAATCGAGAATATGAGCAAAAACCTATGGTTAGAAGATTGGTTGTTAGTCTATTGTCAAATTAAATAGTCTAATAAATAACAGGCTGGGTGGTGTGAGACATTGCATCAGCTGTAGATGTGTATTTTTATCAACAGGTGCTGACCTCATGTCTAGACATGTCTTAATTAGGTAGTTCACTACCGGGTACCTTGATTGGCTATTCTCTGTTTTTGATTGGATTTTTTGTTTGTTTAGTTTTACATCCAGGGGCCATCGAGAAACTCAGACATTCGATTTTGGACATGAAGTCCTTTCTTTTCACTTAGGACAGGTATTTATATGCTGCTTGCCCGTCACAGCAGTGACTGAATATAGTTGATGGTATGTACATGTATGTACATGTATTCCAATTTAGAGCAGTCTAATGACGGTCCCCAATACAAGTACTACTTTGTTACATATTTTTTCCTTTATCCTTTAATTGCTGTCTAGTACAGATTTTACATTGTTGTTTGGTTGTTTTTTGGACTACAGATACACATGTATTATATTATTGGCAGACCTGATTGTTTGCAGCAAGTGGCAGATTATTGGATGGTGTGAAGGGTGTTTGATTAGGTACACTGGCCATTCCCCAGGGTTGGTGACTGACGGTAGACGTCTTCTGTTGTCCAAAACTTGGGGTTTCACCATACCTGCAGATACCCGTTATGATAATGAAATCGGTTTTAAAATAAAACAACTGAGGCTTCAGGGATTCATCTATCTAACAGTAATCTCAGAGATTATCATTAATTCAGAAGATAATTTAGAGACCTATATCAAGCTCAATACTATATGAGCTACAGATTGAATTTTTAGAGGCTAGCTTATTTAGAGAATAAAAAAATGAAAAAAAAATCCATATGGACTATTATTATCAAAATGCATCTTAAACGTACATAGGAGAAGGTGAGGTGTCATTCCCATACATCTGGCCTTGTGGCTTGTTGAATCCATAACCACTGTTGCCTCCTTGGTTGGGAACATTCTGAGGTTGGCGGGGAGTAATGGTGTGTTTAAATGACTGGTGGATTGTAGTCTGTTTTAAGGCCTGTCCATTTGCACCGTTTCCATTGTACTGACTGGTATTTTGCTGTGGTATTTGTCGTTGGTATCCTCCTTGCCTGTAATTTTGGTTGCCATATGACTGTGGGCTCTGCCAATCATTGCCCATGTTGGGAACAGACTGTCCATACTTTGGCTGTGGTTGGTTTCCTTGCACACCATACTGCAATGGTGGTGCTGAATTTGGTTTCATCTGAGGGGTTTTACTCCAAGTAGAAGTACCATGCCCCTGGTTTGCTTGTTTGTAAGGCTGCTGTTGTTGCCATGTGGAATTCCCCTGGTTTATACACTGTTGTTGCCACGTTGAGTTCCCTTGGTGAGATTGTTGCTTCCATGTGGAATTTCCTTGATTGGGCTGTTGCTGCCATGAGGAATTCCCCTGGTTGGGCTGTTGCTGCCAAGTGGAATTCCCCTGGTTATGCTGTTGCTGCCATGTGGAATTCCCCTGGTTATGCTGTTGCTGCCATGTGGGGTTGGCCTGGTTTGACTGTTGCTGACATGTGGGGTTACCCTGGTTTGAGCGTTGCTGCCATGTTGAGCTCCCTTGTTTAGGCTGTTGCTGGTTGTTTTGTTGATATGTATTCTGTTGCCTTGTGGGGTTTGGTCCTTGCTGTCGACTTTGCCATGTATTGTTGGGGTTATTGTTCCATTGCTGATTGTTTGGTTTTGTTTGGGAAGTACCTGCTGATTAGAAGGAAATTGAAGCATTTCATTAGAATTAGTCTTGGATTTTTTACAGAGGAGATTGGTGGTTGAATAACATAAGGAAATTCCATTGGAATACATGTCTTTAGAAGTGTTAATGAACCTAAGCCTACTAACTGTTAGCATGTTTAAGGGTATACTGCAGTCGATATCGGATTTTGAATAAATAGGTGGTGTATTATCTGTACAGTAATACTTACATCCGCCAGGGGTAAAGTGGACCAGTCATGAAATATACCGTTGACATTATCAGATAGCTTGTCTTGTATAGGGGTCCCTACAAATGACATGTTGTTCATTCTGATTTACAACGACTCTGTGTGGACTTGGATCTTAGTTTTACCTGTATATGAAGGAGGACATTTCTCATTTTCTGTTTTGGTGTTGTTCGGGTGGGCTAGAAGTGCAGTTCTTGGTCTTTTAGCAGCAAAAATTGGCACTGGCGCTCGACGCACATCTGAAAGATCCAATGATTTGGTAATTTTGTTTTTGTAAGTTGACTTTCAAAATGTGGACAGCATCTAATACATCTCTTGATCTTTAGGGCCACACCAAAAAAAAATAAGTTGGTCTACAGATTTTGGTTTTGAAAAAATGGTGCGACCGAGCAATTTTTTTTAAAAAAAAATTTAAGAATTTTTTGGCATCCAATGGATTCCTTGCTGGGAAATTGAGGCGAGCGAACAAATTTCTTTCTTTTTTTAAATTTTGCCAAACATCACAATGAGAAAACTTGTAGAAACTAAGGTGAGTGAAATCCATAGACAAGATTTTTTTCAAAGAAAAAAAATTTGTATTTCCGAAAATGTGGAGAGGGCGATCCGTAGACCAACTTATTTTTTTGGTGTGGCCTAGGCATGTAGAGCCTAAGCCCCCCCCCCTCCCGGTATGGGTTGTAGGATCAACATATTAGGAGAAGTGACGGTAAATTAATATGTAATACCCGGTATATTAGCTAAGGGAAGAATTTAAATGACTCAAGGGCCAAGTGCTGAAAATGAATTTTTTTACCACTTTGTTTCTTCTGCATCATGTTTCATCGCAGGACTTCCCAGGTTCATCTGAAAATTGAGTAAAATGTTTCTCCTTATCTTCTGACAGTGAAATAGAACGTAAAAGGGGTGGGTATAAAGCACAAAAGTATGTTGTCTATCATAATTCCTCCAGTATAAGGCGCATCTTCTTTAGTAGGCCTACCATAGGTAACATGTGGGATTTTTCTGTACGGTAAATAATATGGGATAAAAAATAGGGTGAGATTTTTTCTTTACCACCCCCGTGGCCCCTCAGAATGGTCTGAAGTTTCGTGAGAAAGGAAGGGGGTGAGTTTTTGCATTGGGCAGTTGCGGATCCGGGGAGGGGGGCAGAGGGCCTCCCCCCCCCAAAAAAAAAAAAAAAAAAAAAGAGGGAGGGAGGGAGGGAAATGGGAGAAATATGGGGAAAGTAAAGGGAGAAGAGAGGGAAAAGAAAAGTGTAGAGGGCGGCCCAAACAGGACTTTAGACAAGACTACCCTACCAGCTTTCAGCAAGACTTGCCCCGTCACTGTGAAATTTGCAAAGCGGTATACCATAGTAAACCATATATTTCCTGAAAGCCAATGACATTGTGGACACAATACAGTGTAAATGAAGATGATATGACCACTAGGGTCAGAGATATGAATTTATGAATATAAAAAGTTGGAAAAATCCCTGTTTTTTTTTTGCCCAAAATTAAGGAAGAGCAAAATTGGCTCCTCCTAGAAATCATAGTGCTCCTCAATGGATTGTCTTTATATTTGGTACAAATGAGGTTTACACAATGCTATGCCAGATCTGGTCTCAAAGTGTCTTCACATAAAAATCGACAAATAGAATAGATGTTGAACTAATTAGGGCAATAATTAATAACCGTAAAGCGGGGCTATTTTGGCCACCCTCCAAAAAAGTGTTTACATTTCAGTTAAAGATAACAAATTAAGAAGTAGACATGGAAATAACTGGATACCTAGTTTTTATATCATATATTTATGCATCTAAGATTGCATTTTGATATTTTTGAGAAATATCATCTTTGGGGTGCATATCTGAGCATGCGGCCATTTTGAGGTCACATGACCTCAAGATTTATGAAAAAAAAAATCAGCATACCCCGAACTTTATCACACAAAGTCAGGGCTTTTGACAGGGCCGCGCAGTGCGTAATACACGCATTTAAACCTTAAAATGCACATTGAAATAGTCAGATGTGCGCCAAATGTCACATAGATTTTTTTTCTTTTTAGTAAAGGACCTGGGTTTCATGCTAAGAATGACACAGATATGGCAGACCCCTCGTTGGAAAGACAGGAGTCTGCAGAATTAAACGATCAATTTCAACATCACCCTCAATCAGTACATGTAGTTGCAGTCCTGCCAGTATCAGTTAATCTAATAACAGCAATCTGATCTGCTGTATTTCCCAACAAAATGTTTTTGGTTTTCATATTCTCCTATTTTTGTCCCATTGCCTCTGGAAATGGCGCAGAAATGTGCCATTTGTCCCATTGCAAAAAATCCTCTCAAAAGCCCTGCAAAGTCATGAAATAATGGGTGGAAATGACCTAAATAAATATAAGTTCCATATTCTAAGATATAATAATGAAAAAATACACAATATTTTAACTTTGCTGAAAATATTGGGCATTTACTGAAAAAATTGCTCATTTTTAGGTAATACGGGGCTATTTTGGCCAGTAGCCCCTTACAAATATTGGTCTCATCATTTCCTTTGTAAGAGGAGTTAAAAATCCATTTTACCTTGGAATAACTACCTTAATCAATTTCTACAGCTAATTTCACATAAAAAATAAGATGTTTGGTGAAGATTTGTGAATGAAAAGGTGAAACAACAGTTGTCCAAAAGGTGATGGCATTAAATATGGTTCAATTTTGTGGTACAAATTAAAAAATATGCCTCATATTGATGAATTCTGTGCATATCTCACCTCAAAATATGCCAATGGAACAAAGCATGGCATAGCCTCTGGGAAGCTCGAAATCACTTTTAAATGATCTTAAGTATGCTTGAGTACCCCTATAATGTCATTTTTCTAACCTACCGTAAATCCCCGGTCATAAGCCGGGGGGTGAGTTCAGGAAATAATAAAAGCCGTTTTTTGGGTCAAATTTTTACCATTTTCTCTTTATTCTATAGTAAAAAAAAAACAGGTCATAAGCCGGGGGGGGGGGGACTTTGGGGAAAATTTAGAAGCCGGTTTGGGCCCAAAATAGAAAAAAAAAATCCGGCTTATGACCGGGGATTTACGGTATAGGCCTATGGTCAAATATGGTTACCCAGGTGGCTAAAATAGCCCTGAAGTAGGGGACTCTTATTTTTGGCCTTTTTTGATGAAAAAATAGCACAATTTGAAACTAAATCCCCACCTACATTATTTCCTAATTGCATATGTTAATTACCTACAATCTCATTCATAGTACAGGTACTTAGATTAGACATCATTAGTTTTTATGAGAGAATCACAATATATTACAAATTGTGAGGAATTGGAGAAAATTTCCAAAGAAAACCACAAAAACTGGCCAAAATAGCCCCGTTTTACCAATCAATGCATATGTAAAATTTGAACTTTAGGTTGAAGGGTAACTTGTATATCTACTTGGCATAAAAAATCTCTCTAAGGCTAGGAACAGAGAGCTACCCCTGCACAGCCCTCAACAAGAAATGCCGTTGTGACCGCGTAAAAAAACGCCTCCCGCTGTTATTTTGTATTGTGAGACCTCATCACATGGGGCAAATGGAATCATCATAGCGCACTCCTATACCGCTTCGCGGTACCGCCGCTACGCGGCGTGGGAGGCGCTAAACTAAAAAAGACGCCTCCCGCCGTTAATGTCGGTATTCAGTAATTTTGTATTGTGAGACCTCATCACATGGGGCAAATGAAATCATCATAGCGCACTCCCGTACCGCTTCGCGGTACCGCCGCTACGCGGCGTGGGAGGCGCTAAAAAAGTTTTCAGTTTTTTACAACCAGGTCCGCGCTCACAGCAGCACTGTCATTGACATACCTACAACTCAGTAGGCCTACTACTGATGTATGGTAATTTTATTTGTTTACATGCTTTGTTTGTTGTAGAAAATTGAGATTGATAATTGTATAGATCTAACTGACTTTTTTCCAATACCACCACCTACCCGGCGGTATAGACTCAGACTAGTCAGGGTGGTCCCTGAGCCAATAAATGACTTTAGTCTTTAGCTCTAAATAACATGTGACATGTCACGCCTGGTATAGCTCGATGCAGCAAGTTGGGAACCTAAAACTTAGTTTTTCCTGAATTTTCACTAAGAAATGCTGTGGTTTAGCCAAAAATTATCCGATTTACACAATATTTGCAGCAAATGAAAGATGAAACTCATTGCTTTCAGGCCAGGGTAGATGGTATTACAATAATATAGTGCACAGTTTACCACTGAAGTACAAATTATAAATTTAAAAATCATTAGTTTGAAAAAAATGCTGTTTTTCAAAGTTTGGCCCTATATATTTTGTGAAAAAATATTCTAATCATCAGTTTTTGATAGATAGTGCATAATACTGACCCATCAAGTTTATAAATGAGCATGCTTTTTTTCCCTACCTCTATAGTGGCTTATTACACTATGGGAGACATGTGATTTTTGTTAGTTTGCAAAAACTGTGATTTTCAGCAAAATTTCTGCTTGGTTTTTGATGTGGGACTACATAGATCACCATATATGGATGCGTGATCACCCACTGATACCAGAATTATCCATTTTTATGGTCTACTTGATCATCTTTAAAGGCATGTGAAATATCTAAGTGATACAATAAGTGTGAGAAGAATTAGCCCCATCTTATGATTCTAGTCTTTGGTGCCGACAACGCTTTTATTGCTATTTGCAGCTAAATAGCTCAATAGTGCATTATAATAGGCCTCACATGCCTAATATGGGGTTCTAATAGCATTTCAATATGGTTTTCAATGGGTCACCAGGTCAAAACAACAATTGATGATGGAAATTAATAGAAACAAAAGGGTTTTGCACCATGGACCTGTTCATTGTTCAGGTCTTCAGATATTCTAATCTTGAAAATGATGAAGGCATTTATGAGCATGGTGCTTTTCCAGCCCATATGGGACCTACGGAGGCCATTTTGTATAGTCTGACATGTATTATGAGGGAATAATGCATAGCAAATGATTCTATTTTCATATTTTGTTATGATTTTTGAGAGAGAATCATACACAAGACTTGTCTTCTGCTGCATATAAAAAAAATGTCCCTTGAATGAAGGTATTTTACATGTACAGCTGCCTCCAAAACTGGAAAACACTCAGGTTCCCAACTTGCTGCATCGAGCTATAGATGGTCTAAAACACATGCTTTAGTGATGTAAACCCCTATGAGCCTCATCACACGACGTATGGAATGTGGCTGCAATATCATGTGAATATGTTTACCGAATAATCGTGGTGTTTTCTGTGTCTGCTGAAACAAAGAATATTTGTCGTCTGCAAAACGCGCCATCTGTTTTCTCACTTCCGGTAAATTTAAGGGACCGCGAAACTAAATCCCCACCTACATTATTTCCTAATTGCATATCTTAATTACCTACTAATAGTCATCATCATGTACATATATACATGTAATCTTTTGCTATTTTCGATCTGCACATACCGGATAAGTAGGCTATTTCGTTTTTCCTTGTTCCTTTTTTGAACATCAGTCAGAAACTATTCACAAGGTGGCAGCACTCACGAAACAAACAAAAAAAAAAGAAGCGTGTGGCGTCACTTTTACACAGGATTTGAATCTCTCCTCTTCTAAGGCTACAAACAACCTTCAAAATGATCCCCAGCTTGGAAGGAATGGAGCCGGTGGACTATGCTCGCTACATAGCCATCACACTTGGTTTTCTAGTGACGAGTTTTAGCCGAGAGAAGGTGTTTTTGAGGGCGGACGTCATGTTTTGTGTGCTGATGGGCGTCGGATGGCTCTGCTTCCCCAACGTTTTCCTCGAGTTTCAGGTGAGCCACTGTGAGGTCCTGGGGGTGAGCTCGTGAGCCTCACTCAGTGAGGATCCGATAACACGTTCTTGTTTTTAAATAGATTGTATCTACACACAAGGAAGGGAGTGGTAATCTTTAAACAACGGGGGGTGGATAGGTAGACTGAGTTTCGTCTGTGTCACGGGTTGGCCGTTCAGAGTCTACAGACACAGTAGTACAGAGAGCCCCCACCCCACGGTAAGGCCTAAAGCCTAAAGGGAGTGGTCATTATTTATCAATAGGGGGGGGGGTGGGGTGGTGGTTTTTCGTGCAGACAGGCAGAACTTTTTTAACGCCCCCCCTCGACGGCAGTCAAAATATTTTGTGTCCCCTCGCGCCGGAGGCGCGGAGAGTTTTCGCGCCCCTCTTTGATCTATAGTAGCGCGCAGGCTTTTTGTGCTAAAAAGAGGGTGAATTTTTTTAGCTCCCCCCCTCAAGAGGGGTCAAAATTTGTTTAGCCCCCCCCCTCGGGAGGGGTCTGAAAATTTTACACCCCCCCTCAAACCCACCACCCCCCCTGTTGATAAATAATGACCACTCCCTAAGGGAGCGTTCATTATTTATGGCAGAGGGGGGGACAACAATCTGTCAGAATGACTACGTCAGAAAAAAACTGACCCCCCCCTCTTCGGAATGGGTTGAAAATAAATGACCCCCCCCCCCTCAGAATAGATTGAAAGAAAATGACTCCCACCACATTTAACTACGTTCAACAGGGGCTACATCAGGCCCATTCATTTTACAAGGTGATATTAGCAGCTTTTGAACCATTTCAGTTATGTGTCATCTTTTGTGCAGTCAAATTGTGAACACACTGCTGTTGATTGATTTATCTCTAGGTCAAATATCAATTTGAAGGCTCCTCCCTTAAAGTAGCTTAGAATACTAAACTCTCATCTCTGTGCCACTGTGAGAGTTTAGAAAATCTCTTGTTCTCCCGTGGGTGATGGGGCTGCGTATCCCGACCAAAACCGCACAGTTTCGGCCACTAATACTTAGAATTACTCAGAAATTATAAGTTCCCTGCATAGCCTAACTTGTTGGGTACACACTCACCGATTTTGGAAATCGGATGGCCTATAATAAGTGTTTTAGAGTAGTTTTCCTGCACACATCTCTTGCCATCTTCCCAGCTGAGCGGGAGAATGGTGGAGGTATAAATAGACTAAGAAGTGGGTCAGTGGGTCTTCTCCCCTCCAAACTGGAGAGTTCCTCACCCACGGGAGAACAGGAGGTTTTCTAAACTCTCATGGCGGCAAAGAGATGAGAGTTTAGTATTCTAAGCTACTCTTAAAGGGGCCCTGGCATGGTAATGCATGCCAGCAATCAGAGCACTGCGATTTTTCCGCCGGTTCCCGCGATTTTATGATCACTCTTTGAACCGGTACCCATGTTGTTAGTTTGCAGTGCTAGCCCCCCTTTAAGGGGCGGCTAGCATGGGCTACTACTGATGCAGCTAAAATAGGTATGTCTTAGCAAAATATTCCATGTGACCTACTCCTGACCAATGGAAGAATTGTTCTGATTGAGGCACTTGGTTTTGGTTTCTTTTCCAAAATTTCTGTATACATATACCATAGTGGTAGTGACTGGCCTCATCCATGTTTTAAAAAGGGCTTATCATGTTGAATTTTAATATCGGTACCTGCCAAAAGATCTTTCACAAATCTGTTGGAACCAGCGGAAAAATTGCGATGCACTGATTGGTTAAGTAGTGGTCATGTGAGTTGGTAACACAGGTACCGGTACATCTTATCCGTACTAACTGCCCTTTGACACACAATTAAGGAGTAAGACTCCCATCATATAACATAATGAAACAGATATGAATTAGAGGTAGCTGGTAACAAAATGTTGGGCAGAATTATATCTAGATTTTTTACTGAAAACCAAATAGTTAAAATTTGCGACGTGTCGCGAAAAATCTTTGTTCCTTTGTCATAAAATTTGCATAACATTGGCAAATACTCCCCAACAGGAAACTACCTGCCCCTCGGGAATGGGTTGAAAAAAATGACCTCCCCCCCCCCTCTAAGAATAGATTGGAAAAAAACAACCCCCCCCTCTAAGAATAGGTTGAAAAAAAATGACCCCCCCCTCTCTGAATACCTTAAAAAAAAATGACCCCCCCCCCCCCTTCATTTGGTCATCCCCCCTGCCATAAATAATGAACGCTCCCTAACTAATCATTGATACAACAGAATCTCGCAAGCCATATGGTTTTTAAATCAAGTTGATACTCCTACTAGAAGCGCCTTTATGACACTTTAAGATTCTGGAATGTGAATATTTTTCCGTCACTACCCACCCTGCAATTTTGCCCAAATATTGATAAGAGATTGATGATTAAACATGCTGCGTGTACTAGAGATTTCTGTAGCATTGTACTTAATGGGTGATAAATTTTGACTGAATAGGCGGATCCACTAACCAATTATACCACTTTAAAGCTGAATATTACCAGGGTAACATATCCAAAGGACATTGCTATAAGAAAGGTACAAGTATTTTAAAGTTTAGGTTGAAATCAGAAGTTTTGATGATTTACTGTGGAAAACTTTAGTACCGTAATCTCCCGCGTATAAGACGCGTCCTCTACGCCAAACAAATTCCTACTGCGTCTTATAGGATTTCCTCAAGTTTGGGGTGCCTCTTATACGAGGGGTACTTTTACTATAGAAATGTACTTATCTTACAAATATCAGCATTAAAATGTGCATCTTATACGCTAAAATGCATGTGCTGAGTTTGGGGTGCGTCTTATATGCGCAACACATCTTATACGCGGGAGATTACGGTATAATGCATTCAGTAGATTAAAAAAATCGCAGAAAATCACAGCCCTGTAGCTGTTAAAACTAGCCAAATTCTGATAAACAAGATCCTATAGAATCACCCTGTATGTTCTGATAGCTTCTGCACTAAATAATTTTTTTGGAAAATCTGCCCAAAGTTATATAAGTTTATCAGACCGCCCTGCTCTTAATAACAAGTCAATATTTCGCAAAATCCCCTTAAAATGTAGGTCTTCATGTTGGCTACAGATGTGCAAAATCATATTTCATCTAATGTATAGTAGAAAGGGGAATATTCATGTATTTCTATAATAAGTGCAAGGCTGCTCAGTTGACTCACATTGTGGTCTGGCAGAATCATTAAGTTCACTCAACAGTTGACCGAAAAACAACTGAAAGAAGCAAAATATAGGTTGAGGGTTGTAGAGTTAGGTTTTACCTTTCATTTGATACCAATTTGAAGTAATTCTGTCTACCGAAAACTCCCGCGTATAAGACGCGCTGCGCGTATAAGACGCACCCCAAACTCAGCACATGCATTTTCGCGTATAAGACGCACATTTTTAAGGCTGAAATTTGTAAGACTAGTACATTTCTATAGTAAAATTACCCCTCGTATAAGACGCACACCCAACTTGAGAGAAAGCTATAAGACCCCCCAGCATTTTGTTTGGCGTAGAGGACGCGTCTTATACGCGGGAGATTACGGTAGTAGAACCCTCAGAATCAATATTTTACAAACACCGGTTTATCATAGTGACAGATACGGGGAGCATGCAGCCTGATTCAGCTGACTTCGCTTCCGTGAGGGAAGGGCCCCACAGTTCGAAAAATATTTCGACCCCTCTTGACTCAAGGGTAAAATCTTTTTGACCCCCCCCCCACCTATAGGGGACGAAAATCGCGCTTGAATTCGCCTATAGTAACGTCTGTTTTTTTTTCACTAAAAACAGGTGACATTCTTTAATATACGCTGTAATATGCAAAATGTCGCTCCATGCAAAATGTTTCTGCGGAAAATCAAGTTAGACTTTGCATTAATCATACTTCTACGGCGTAAGGGCAGTATCATTAGGGTTGTTGTTTTTTCAATTTCTATAAGAGGAGAGGGATATTTTCATGGTTTCTTCCTTTCAAAGAAAAAAACTATTTGTTTCGAGATTAAGTAAAGTTTATCACTCTCCATGCAGATGTTTTGATCTTGCATGATAGGATTTAGAGGGTGCAAAGTCTGTTAGAAGAACGCTGGAAACATTTTGCATGGTAGCGACATTCTGCATGCGACACCGTCATTCCCGTGGGGGAAAGATAACGTTACCGACGTTGGCCAGGAGGGCAATTTCCTGCCTTTCTACATTAACAAAGTTCTGAATTGGCAAAATATGATAGATGAATCAAGAAATCTATCATTCTCTTTCTATCTTCCTTATTATAAGTGTGGTTAACAGCACACTTTGGCAATAATCCACATTTTTCTTATACATTATGTGGGCAAACACATCACAATCTTTCCCCCACAAAAATGGCGGCTGACATTGTGACGTCACACGTCACCTGTGATGTCTCCGTCATAAGCAGAACGAAGCGCAGGGGACCAGTATACTGTTGAAACGGGTATGACACGAGTTCTGTCGTCTACAAAAATTGCGACCGTCCCCGCCTCAGAGGGATGAAAAATCTCTCCCCCCCCCCCACCCGGTCAAGGCATTGAAAAAGTTCTGAACCTCACCAAAATCACTTCCTTAGAGAAATTCTCCTTCCATTCTACCTGTGGGCATACTAGATTCGTAAAAGGCGACAAAATGGGTTTCTCGTGGCTTGAGATCAGCGTGTGGGCAGCTGGTGTCCATATGCGGGGGCCCAGGCCTATATGCTTGTCTTTTGTCATGGGATTCCCCCTCAGGTAACCAAGTCTGAGTGATCAAAGGCGGCCCTGCCAATGGGACCAGGCAAATAAAGGATCACTTGCTATCCTTCGGGAAGAGTAGGGGAATGGTTTTCCCCCTCACCCCTCCTCATAGATTCAAGTGATTTATCCATAGATTCGGTCATCTATAGAAGTGGTCACTGCTGTGATGGGCAAGCAGCATATAAATACCTGTCTAGCTATTTGGGCAAGCAGATTCGGCCACCCTTACAAACATGTCCGTTTCCTGTCCAGAGGGTGGGATTTTTCAGACCTGGGAGGGAGGGAGGGGGAAAAATTTTATTTGTCGCCTTGAATTTGTCATCGCGTTCTAGGATTCGATGGTTGGAAACCTAGATTCTTTTGCTAATGGATGAAAAAAAATTTCTTTTCAGAACTCAAGAAAATGTTTTCCCATTCTCGAACAAAATTCCACCAGGCCTCTGGACAAGAAACGAACATATTTTTAAGGGTGGCCTTATATAAATACCTGTCCAGAAAGAAAAAAAAGGACTGAGTGTCCGATCAGACACAGAAACTCTTCTAACTTTTAATTATTAATCAGGGGTAGACATTGTAGCTGGAAGCCCCTCTTTAAAAGTATTAGGTATAAAAAATCCCTTTCATCACAATAGGTAGTTATGACAGTTCATTCCCATCAGATGCAATAAAATTTAGTGGGGGGGGGGGACTGGCCACCCGGGCCAATAGGAAGCTTGTTTTTGAAAAAAGTCACTGGCCAACACTCAAAACTACTGGCCATTGGCCACCGGGCCAGTGTTAGTGTCTACCCCTGTTAATAGTGGAGGTAAAATTAACCAAACCAAACCCAAACTGCAATCTCTTATTCATGGATGCTGTTTAATATTCTTTCTTATTACATCATACTGTCTAAATGGCAATGCTACAAGTGCTGCACACTTGAAGAATTTTGACATTGAATGGTGCATACAGTACTGAAGCATACAAAAGTGTCCTGGCCAAAAATGACGCGTTACCTTGGCGACCTGCTATACATGGTAGTTACCATATGGACGAACAGCAAAATGCATTACCCGTACAACATTCGAAGAACATTTAAACATGTGCATCACATGTCAGAAGCATTATTTCCTTATCCCAATATAAGAAAGAAAACTGCTAGAACAGGTTAGTTATTCTATTACCGGTACATTGCCTATTTGATTTGACCCTTTACCAGGTCATTAGCGACCAGAGGTCTGCTCCCTAGAACAGGAGCGTATACCGGTACACAATATTAAACTCCAAATATAAGGCACTACCACCATGCAACTGACAGCTCGCTTATCAACAAATTTGCACAGGACGAGTTTACAGATTGTTTTGGGTTTTCACGCAACTTGGGTCGAATGCCAACATGGTCAGCAGGGAGGGAGCAACATGGTATTAGTGCCGGCAGTGCCAGTGAGTAGTAATTTAAATTTTGATTAACCTTACAAGTTGGTAGTAATGCTATTAACAGGGTTCCCACAGGTCAGGGAAAAATAAGTGGTCAGCGAATTTTAAAAGATTTTGCCGTGATTCAGGGAAAGTCAGGGAAAATCTGCCAAAGTGTATTACATGTGTTTTGATTTTAGACAAGTCTCCCCAGAGGGCATTCAAGTATTATTTACAAAGCCCACATTTTTCTTTTCTGAAAGTTAAATTTTGATATATATTGATAACCTGCACAAACATTTGTAATTGCTGTTGTAAATAAATAAGATGTTTGGTAGAGATTTGAGGTTAGACAAAGCTGTCTAATATTCTGTAGCGCTAGGATTTGGTCTGAGAAAACAGTTGTTTTTGGTCAGGGAGAGTCAGGGAATTTCAATCTGAGATGCTTGTGGAAACCATGTATTAAACCATCCCATGACAATGTTGTGTGTAGATTAGACTGATTTTTAACCGCACATATTGATATGAGTTACAAAAATGTCTTTTTGCCACTGTCTGTGCCGCTACAGTTGAAACTGAGGTGTGACTCATAGCATTCTCTCCAGTCAGGCTGCTGCTCTCAACAGGTAAAGGTGGGGGGGTGGATATAGAAGATGGAGCAGCGGGGGGGAGGGGGTCCAAGGGGGATTCTGGGTATGCCTGGGTTTACGAATTTTGAAAAAGCCACTAAAAGAATAAGTGTGAAAAATCCATAAAGACACATGGTGATCTTCCACGAAAGATACTTTGGTCAGTGTGGTATATGCAAGGTAATTTAGAGTTGTAGAAGTATTACTTTTGTAACTTGGTATGCGGCCTATACTCGAATCTGAGGCCTACTGCAACATAAAGAATCTCCAGAGAGGGCCTTAAAGTCAGAGTAACAGTACTAAGTTGTTTTAAATTTGATAAATTTGTTCAAAGTATAACACAGACAGTTGATTAGGGATAAAACATGAATTTGTTTTATGTGTAAATTTCTTAGACCTCTCTCAAGATTGATCTGGAGTTTTGTAACTGGTATGAAGGTCATACTTGATATCATACAGCAGCTAGGGTACTGACTTCCAAGTTGTCTATAATGTTATAAATGAATAGTTAATACAGTGGGAGTTCTTGACCTAAGAAATCTGTAGTTTTGGCATTATTCGATCCAGGTATCTGGTCCCAGGAACCCAGCCCACCTCTTGTATGCCAGGGCACTTGGACAAGGGTTCCTCTTCATGGCTGTTCCGATCCTGCTCAACAGACGTACTCATGATGACAAAGTCTTCACTTCAATCTTCTTATGCCGCATTATGGTAAGTCTGTACTACCACAAAATGTCTAAAAGCTGACCCCCTCCCCCCAACCCATAGGATCAAATATTGAGGGGCAAATAAAATACTTTTTATCATTTACATGCCATGTGTTGTAAGTCAAGCAAATCAATTCCACATTAAGTCATTAAATTAATTGATTTGCAGCTCCATAATTTTCAAGTCAAAGGCTATCTGTTTGCAGAATTATTTTTGATTAAATCAAAAGATTCAGAACCTAAATATGAATCCTATACTGGTAGATTATAATATCATGGTAAATATATGCCAAAATAAAGTTAAATTGCTCCTTGAAAAATTTAGAAGTGGAGTTTATATGCTTGCAGGGATTCTTCATGGTGCTGATCTCGCTGTTCTACTCCCACTGGAAGTTCTCAAAGAGTGAAGTCCGTCTCACAGCAAGGGTAAGGCAGATATTAGTTCAAAGTATTGACATGATAAATCCAATTCTGACCAGTTCATAAATTACACAGGCACATACTTTGTGTCATGTCAAGATATACCGTAATCTCCCGAGTATAAGACGCAGTGCGCATATAAAACGCACCCCTAACTTGCCAATGGCTGTTTCGCGTATAAGACGCACCTCTTCAGGCTGAATTTTGTAAGATTAGTACATTTCTATAGTAAAAATACCCCACCTATAAGACGCACCCCAAACTCAAGGCAATTTACCTCCCGCGTATAAGACCCAGCAGCATTTTGTTTGGCGTATAAGACGCGTCTTATACGCGGGAGATTACGGTAGTTTATGTGTGATCATGTGTATATACATGTACAAGATTAGGTAGGAGATAGAAAACGGGTAGAAATGTTGTCAAAATAAACAGGGAAACAAAAAAAAATAGATACATTATTCAGGTACATTTATCCATATTAAATGCCAAGGACACGACCATGCTTCAGAGGAATAATTTCTGTTTCTTGTCAACAGCAATTCTGGTTCACTGGCTTGGCCGTTATTGGATGGATCTTTGGCAACCTACGCCATCTTCTGGTTTCTGGTGGTGCTGCAAACTCAAGTGTTCGACCTACACCAAACAGGCTGTGGTACCACATCATTGCTGACCTCATGCTTATGCTCCCAGCTACATTGTACTTAATGGCATTTGCCCCACAGACCTTTGTTGACCTGGTGAGTCTGGTTATTCTTTATGTAGAAAAGCTACCTCGTGCATTTATTATTTTGTGACGTCATGCATCAGAAAGACCTGCTGCAAGTTTTACTTTTTGTGTCAGAATAAGTAATCATGAAATAAACAGTAGGATGGCCTTTTCTTTTAAGATTAATCCCACCCCACACCCGGATTATACTTGGTCCAAAAGATCTTCTGAAGGAAATGGTTTTGATTTTTTTTTTTAAATTATTCCTCTTGACTGTCACTACTGAATTAACACATGTCATTTTTCACTTTTTAGAACATCAAAGTGAGCCCTGACGATGGATTCCTGTCCTTTGCCTCCTATAGCCTCGCTTCATTTGGTGTCTGTGATTGCCTCTACGTATTGTCTGCCCACTCCTTTGAGGACACCGAAGCTGTGAAGAACATATTCAAGTTCAGATTGGCTGTAAGTCTTTTTGATGTCAACACTGTAGTTAGATTGAAAACAATGCTAACCATCCTCACAACACTGTAGTTAGAAATATAATTTCACAAAATTAATGAGGCTACGTTGGCAGGTGCAGTGCATAGTATTGCAGAAACTTTAAGTTCTTAATTCAAAAATATTGTATTTTACTGTATTTTCCCTCTTTATAAAGCTAGGCTTGCATATTTTTCAGAATTAAGATTTCAGGCTTTGGACAAGCTAATGAGGCCAAATATAAAATTGTGTGTTCCATTAAACCTAATCACTAGACCTAATCTTGTACAAAATATTTGCTGTACAGTTTGTGTACTACAGAATGTTTGGATATCAAAGTACTTTGTACAGAGATATTTAAGCCTCTGATTGATAATTCAAGCCAGTATTACCAAATACCAATTTGTCTCCTTCTTTTATCCAGGCTGTGGCTTTCTACACCATTCTGCAAGCCGTTCATGGCCTTCTTCAGACGAACGTGATGATGATGATGCTTTTCATCTACACGGCGCTTGCCATCAATTCCTTGTTAGCGCTGCGCTGTTTGGAGACAAAGCGCAAATAAGCTATATTGCTGATGCTTAATATTCACCTGTACTTGGATAGTGGTCAAAATGTATTGCCAACATTTTTCCAGTCACTCTTTTTTTTTTTCATTTGGCCAGGGCCTTATATTGATTGCTATGCAATGCATGGTTCTAGCTAGTGAGTCAGTCATAAGTTACAAAATAGGGAATGGTACAAATTATCATCCTATTCACAATTTGATTTGTTTGTATTGCAATACATGGCAAAATGGGGGTGGTTGTGTGTGTGTACTTTACATTGACCATAACTACCAGATACAAAGGCAGCATTATAAATATCAGGTCTTTGTCAACTAATATCAGACGTAGCCTAAAGAGATAGACTAGACTTAGAGTAGGGCCTGTAGTGCTATGATCATTAGTGGATTGTTAGTGAGATATCCATTTGTAACAAAGTGTACTCAGAACATTCAGTTGCTGAGTATATCATTTATGTTTGGGTTTTCCATTTAGACATATTCTGGTGCTTCATAATACGTATAGGGAACTGATGAGATTGTGTCATTGAAGTATGGATGTGTCATTTTGCCATAGATGCATGTTTTCTATAATTGTCTCTTACTGTTTCCATATCATGAAAATGGTTTCCATCATTCATAATGAGCGAGGTTATCTCAATGCGATTCTCATCACTGTGTGCAAAAGGCTACAACAGTATGAAAAAATCTTTTAAAGGCAGCGGGTAGCATTGATCTTTGTTACTATAGACCTAGTAGTAGATAACAAGTGTATTAGTTTTAATATTTTAGATTTACCAAATATTGTACACTTGGCTAGTGTTGTCCTCATTATTTATCTCATTTGTTGACGGGTACTTGTCAATGAATGCTTAATCCTTCATTATAAAAGTTAGCATAGGCAGGATCATGTGCACTTTGATGTATGTATGTTGTGTGTGTATTTTTAACAAGACTATACACTGTAGTATCGGAGAGTAGATTTTTTTCTAGAATACCACCTATAACTGCCAGTACTTCTTTCAGGGAAATAGTAATGTTATTTGTACACAATTACTATCAAATGAGAAGTGAATTCAAATGTGTAATGAACTTTACAGTTCATCTACTGAGACGAACGGCAGCATAGGGTCCCTATCCACATTCTCAGATGTCTACTTGTCATATTTAGTATAAATATGTAGAAATAAGTAAATCTGCATAATTTTCTAAACGACTGAAATTTGTTGAATATTGAGGTATTCTCTCAAAATCTATTTAGCTTATTCTAGGGCTAAGGCTGTAGACTTTATACTAATCAGTATTGCGATGGTATATCATATTGTCTCTTTGCATTGCCATATCTTTCATTTGTCATTTTAGACAAGGTCTTATCGCCATATTCAGCAGCTTATAATGTTGTTAGTAAATGAAACACTGGACAAGATGTTTCATTGCCAAAATGTGTAGCGATCACCCACAAAGTCTATTTTGCAGAACGTATTGTACATTTCTAAGCAAATTTAATACTACCGGGTAATGACATATTTGAAGTGTCAGAAATTTTCTGATACTTTAAACGTATATATTTTCGCGCAGCTAATTTTTCGCGCAACGGGCATAGAAGTACCTTTTTGCGCAATCATATCTTGGTGAGGGTACAGGTTGAGTGGGTAAGTGGGTTTCTGTAGGAAATTTTCGTGCACAACATAGGTACGTGAAAATATGTACTGCCTGAAAATTAATACGTTTACAGTAACTGCTTGGTCATGCAAATCTATGATGAATTAGTATCAGCCCAATACTACATAAATTTCTAATTGCCGGCTTTTGTTGCAAAATTGTCTCTCTTTTTTTTGCCAGCCTTATGTTTTCTGTGAATTTCCTTTCCTGCATAATCTACATCAAAATAGGTGTAGATTTATAGATTTAAGGTATTATCATAACAAATAAATTCAGTATCTAGTTAAAATCTGGTATTGTTCATTATTTGTCCCATGCTATTAATCCCCTGGTGTCACCCTAAGTATTTCCTATACAGGGATGAAAGAGTTCAAGGTTTTCCTTGATTTCAAGGTTTTTTCACTCACTTAGGAAAAATAAGTTTTCTTGAAAATCATTTGAAAACAGGATAAAGGAGTCACAAATTACCTCCAGAGGTTGCATACATGCACACAGTCAGGTCCCATAAAACTGCATACAGTGGCAGCATGCCAGTATTTAGTTCAAGGTTTTCAAGGATTCTCAAGTTTTTCCTTGAAAACTTTCCCCTCTACATTGGTGTTTGTTCCACTCTTCAGTGTAGTCTTAGCAGCAAGCTATAGTTCCTATGCTAGAAGAGTGTCGGATAGTATACCCCTTTTCTGCGCTTTATGCTTTCACCATGTAACTATATTGGTCATATATTCCCTGCACCATTTGACCTATCTGCATACATTTAACATTGTACTTGGACCATAGGTCGTGTTGTGCAAAAACACCACTACCAGGTGGTGCATATTTTGGGTATGCTATCCGAACAAGACCTTAGAAAACAGCTATACAGTAGCATTCTGAAGGGATCCTAGGTCATACTCTGCAAAAGGGCCATAATGTGCACATTTTGGGTATAGTATCCGAACAACATCTTGAAAACAGCTTTTCCTGTTATTTGAGGACAAACTACATCCTTATACAACCCCTACTGCACCCCCCTCCCCAAAAAAAAACCAAAAAAAACCCAAAAAAACACACAAACCCTGTAACACACTTATGGATGGGACTGGAGGGCATATACAATGCATTTAAAGTTGTTTCATTTTTCAAGGTTTTTTGTCATTGTTGACTTTCATCCCTGCCTATATGGCATTATCACGTCCCAGAGTGTTAAGCGGATTTAATTTTGAAATTGTCAATAAAAAAAGGGCAGATTATAGATTTGTAGACAAAACGGGCTATAATGTATATGTGTCATTGCAGACAGATAAAGACATAAAATCAATAAATAAAACAAGTTCGCTGTGTGAAAAATACAAGAACTCTTTGTCTCATTGCATGTGGCTTTGGTGATTCGAAGTTAATTTATTTGTACTCTTTTCTTGGCTTTATGAGAAAACCCTACCCTAGACCCCCCCCCCTCCTCCAGTTCCGACTTCCAGTAGATTGGGATTTATATTCCATTGGTAGAGTTGAAGGATATCTATGTCCAAGGGGAATCCTTGACCTTGCAAGTAGAGACAACAATGATTCACATGAAACGTTTCATGTAACCCTATTTAAAATTTTAATAGGACGACATTGTTCCCACTGGGAATTAACATATATAATTGGTCTGCTCACCAGAGCATCATATGCGCATTATGCCAACCATTGGGAGTGCCATTTTCGACAGTTTTTGAACTATTTCTAAGTTATTCACGAAAGGACTTAAATCATCTGAAAGCAGTGATCCGTGAATAAAACAATTGCCATTGGTCAACCCTTGTTCTGTTTTCAAACTTTGGTGGTCCCCTTAGACTTAAATTTCTGAGGACATTCGATCTCAACTTCCTATATAGCCACCAAAGAGGCACTGAAAATCATTTTTAACTTTTGGTCGTCCGACCAGGTTCACTACTTCAAAAGATGGGTGCCGGAACAACCTACTAACCATTATAAGCCCCTGACCAATATCACCTCGGGCCTCCCTAGCCCACTTAAAAGGGTCTATTTCTCCTCTTTCCTATCCCCTCAGGATGTGTGTGGTGCACATATGCGTGGGCACTTACACATTCCTCTGTGAAATTGTAATGTAGTTCTCGCCATGAATATGACCTTAGCTGTCGAAATGGCGTTAAACATCTATTACTCACTCACTCACTCAGCAATATCACCTAATCCTTCAAGTTTAAGGCAGCAGATCCTTCTGTGTGAAAAACCTAATAATTACATGTATAGGCCTGATCGTAGTTAGCTGCCTCACTGTTCTAGGCCATGCCTGGTCCATGAGGGTTCCCACTTGGCAAAAAAAAAACGTTTTTTTTTTTCAACCAAATAAAAACTATTTTTTAGAGTTCATGTTTTGACGTTTTTTTGACATTTTTGGCAAACTTGGGAACCAAATAACTTTTTTAACGTTAAAAAGGCGTTTTTCTGCCAATTGGTTTTGCTATAAGCCATCCCTGTGATTGAAAAAAGAAAATCAGATCTCAAGATTGGAATTTTATGTGAAGGTCTCAAAGATGTTGAATACTGGGGTATATGTTGGTGAGTTTCTCAAAGGTTGTCAGAGTATAGCCACTCTTACGCTTGAGGGGAAAAAAGTCTTAATGGTGGGCTTTTTTTCGTTCCAGGTATCTGGTCCCAGGAACCCGGCCCACCTCTTGTATGCCAGGGCACTTGGACAAGGGTTCCTCTTCATGGCTGTTCCGATCCTGCTCAACAGACATACTCATGATGACAAGGTCTTCACTTCAATCTTCTTGTGCCGTATTGTGGTAAGTCGAACCCCTCCCAGTGAGCTGGCCCACATGTAGGCTGAATAGGAGTAGCTGAATAAAAAGAAATTTGGCATGAATGGCATTATTCCAATATTTTCAATAACCCATGAAGCCAACTGTGAATATGGCAATCATGGAAGCGCCCCACATGCATTGGAAGGGAAGGATTTGGGCTTATCCTTCAAAGGAAAATGACAGAATAAATTGGTTAAATTCATTGTTTTATCATTCTTTTGGTACCCGGGTTTTGATAATAGGTGTACCAAATTTAATGAGGGAGTGAAAAAAAAAAAGATTATAATCCATGGACTTATATGCAGAGCTGCATGTAATTTGAAAAAGCTAAAATGATCTAAGTTGTCCTGTAAAACTTTTTGCAATGGGAGAGGTGCCTCATGACATCATGAATTTACACATTGATCAAGTTATATTGAATTCAGAAGTTGTGCTCATTGCCTTATAGGGATTCTTCATGGTGCTGATATCGCTGTTCTACTCCCACTGGAAGTTCTTACAGAGTGATGTCTGTCTCACAGCAAGGGTAAGGCAGACATTATTGCTAGGTACTGACCTCTCTATTTTCAGGACTGATCAATTCCTGTTCTGTACATACTTGTTTGTTTGGGGCTTCCTTAGCCCACTTAAAAGGGTCTATATCTCATCTTTCCTATCCCCTCGGATGTGTGTGGTGCACATATATGCGCGGGCACTGATACATTCCTTTGTGAAATTGTGTAATGTAGTTCTTGCCATGAATATGACCTTAGCTGTCGAAATGGCGTTAAACTTCTATTATTCACTCACTCACTTGTTTGTTTGTGGAAAAGTTAATCGATCATCTCATATGTTATGCAAATAGTAAATCTGACAGAAAGGACATGTATCAATGTAACATAAAAATCAGAATGATTTTATCTTCTATAGGGAATGGTTGAGAGCTGTTCAAAGTTGAAAAAGTGAGAGATATTTTGTCCCCACTGCTCTATATATAGACTATGGGGACAGTGGCACCTGTTTGGGTTCAGAGTGGGCCATGCAGCTCAGGGTGATCACACTGCCCGAGGCCACAGGGCCAGATGAAATAACCCCCTTTATTACAGGCTTTTGGAGGGCATTGAATGTGGGAAAGGTGCTGCTGTACATTATATGATATATAGTACTTCTGCTAGTACACATGTATTATTTGCCTATTGCATTTGCCTTAGGTATCTGGTAATTCATTCCCGTTAATTAATCTTGGATTGTCAAGATATAGGAAAGAAGGGATAAGATAGGCCTAATTCTGCCTCCAGGATGCAAGAGTTGTGCAGAGCTATAATGATGGGTGTATATGCATTCTTTTGCTAATTGTGGGTAGTTCAATACCGCGAGCACACATTTTCTGAATTATCATTTTGAATTGGTCTTTTTAACCGAAGACCATCTTAAACCATGTTTTTTTACCTAAAACATGACACAGAATTGTGACTATTGGTCATAAAAAAAAGTGTGCGCCTAAGGCAATGTGCGCAAATATGTATAGAAATATCCTGCACCTTTCATTTCACTTAGATTTCTATAGGTTCTTGCATACTTAGCATTATCTAAGGATATGTATTTTTCCCCTACTGCAAATATAGGTGCCTTATGCTACCTACTCACACTGTGCCAAAAGTGACAATTACCTGTGTGTTTCCACAGCCATAAGACTAAAAAAAATAATGATAAATGAAGAACTGATAGGCTTATCAGATGCTCATGATCAATAGCTTTATATTCATACCGTAATCATTAGTCGACTATGTATAGTAAAGATTTGGGGAGCAAATAAGTGAGACCATGGCAGGAATCTATGCAGAACTGCCATTCTGACACGGGTGTGTGCTGCCCTTGTAGCTCCCTACCAATAGCATCCCTCTACTCCTAGTCTAAGTGAATAGTCCTGATCCCTCCAGGCCTGGCCTTAAAAGTGGTCCAAGACTCCGATCCTTGTCCAGTGCCTAATTATATACTACCCTCCAGAGTCTGTGACATCACAATTCCTCCTGATGTAGCACCCCATGCACACCCCTGAGCCACCTGCGGGGAAACTACCTGCCTGGCTCGTTCTCGGTGCTCGGTTCTAGTCTCCCAACCAACTTCCTCCTATTCTATCAAAACAATGCCACACTCTTTTTGGCATGGTCTATTGCCCATGTTTTAAGATTGGTTTATAGTCCATAGGCATGGAAATGAATTATTGCAGATATAACTGTTCTAAAGAGTTTGTCTTTCTGATCCACAGCAATTCTGGTTCACTGGTTTAGCCGTTGTTGGATGGATCTTTGGTAACCTCCGTCACCTTCTGCTATCTGGTGGTGCTACAAACTCAAGTGTTCGACCTACTACAAATCGCCTGTGGTATCACATCCTCGCTGACCTCATGCTTTGTCTCCCAGCTTCGATGTACTTGATCGCCTTTGCCCCACAAACATTTGGTGATCTGGTAAGATGTTATCAACTTTTGTTTTGAATTGAGCTCATAATTATGATACCATTGTGTTTCAATCTTTTGTCCCTGGAATTACTAGATATAAGCCATGCATTGATTCTAGGATGTAGCCACACTGTTGTTAAAAAATGACCACTCCCTAAGACGTGGCATATGCATTAGGATGGACCTGTAGTGTGTCGTATAGAAGCAGTAAATTTGGAGGGAAGCTTTTCTCTACAATCTCCCAAGTCTCTTCCACCCACATGCAGTGGCAAAAAGGGGTGAGAGATGCCCATAGGCCTTTGAATTTTGAAAAAAGAAAAACATTGATTTTAACAGAGGTTATATCATTTTTTTTTTTCATTTGATATCCACAAAGTCTGGGCGCACCCTATATGTGAGGTGTCCTTATAAGAGGGTATTATGGTATCTTGTTCCATTTTATGGAGGTGTATCGGTAACTCGACCCCTCCCATGAACCTTGCTTTTCTATGAACAATTCAGATTTCGACCCGTATACCTTATTATCTGAGGAGGGTCATATTAAAAGTTTATGTAATTTAGATCTTTCATCTCCACCCTTGGTATTTCCTTTTCAAATATACACTTTTCCTTATTTCCGTAGAACATCGAAGTGAGCCCTGATGATGGATTCCTGGCCTTTGTCTCCTATAGCCATGCCTCATTTGGCATTTGTGACTGCCTATATGTGTTGTCAGCCCACTCCTTTGAGGACATCGAAGCAGTTAAGAATGTTTTCAAGTTTAGATTGGCTGTAAGTTATGTCATATAATCGCCTTCTTAGACTAATTTCAGTGGCGGATTTAGAGGGGGCGCGCGCATCCCCCTTTTTCCCAGTACTTAAGAGTTTAATTACATATTTTGCACCCCAAGATTTGTTCAAAATTAGGATAAATTAGGGGGTGCACCCCCTGCTTTTGGGCTGCGCCCCCTCCTTTTCCAAATCCTGGATCCGCCACTGACTAATAAATAAGAATCATGCTTTAATATTGATTTTAGACAACCGTAGACGTATTTTTTGTGTTAGATCTGGGGAAAAAAATATATAAATCTGACAATCAATTTTTCATTATCAAAAGCCTGAAATCCTGATTTATTTGTATAATGGTTTACACATTATGTACCCATTCATCTGTCTCTTTCCTCCAGGGTGTTACTTTCTATGCTGTCCTGCACACCTTTCATGGGCTCGTGCAGACTAGTGGAATGATGCAGATGCTGTTCCTCCAAGGAGTACTCGCCATCAACTCCTTGTTAGCATTGTATTATGTAAATACCTCTAAGGTAACTCACAACTGAGGTGTAATGGTTGACCTGATAAGAAAAAAAGCTGGCCAGCAGAAAGGGCCATCTCTTTCCCTCTGAATCAACGGCCCTTTCTACTTATCTGCTCAAATCAATTTGCTATAGTGTCATCCTCTCCGATCTATATGTGGCATATTTAGATTTATATGTCATTCCCAAATTTATTGCCCAAACTATAGCTGCACCAGGAAGTATGTTTCCTTGTCAAGAGAGGCTGAAAACATAATTCTTTTACAAATTATAATTTGTAGCTCAATAAACAATAGAGCGAGAGTGATTATGCATGAATACATGCGTATATTACATTGAGTATCATCATAAAAATGCAGCAATACAACTGTCAGGTAATATTTACAAAATGTATACTGATATTAAGAGAGGCCATGTGGTGTTATGGACGATAACGGACTGTTAGTTAGATATCCATTTGTAACAGAAACCTACTCAAAGTATTCAGATTTTAAGCATGTTATTCTATAGCTGTATTTTGGTAACATCATTTAGGTGTTTTTCACCCTGATTGTTATTTATACACTTGTACGTAAATGCCTCAAGGAATTGTCAGGATGTTTTACCGAAGTCTGGGTGTATCATTTTTGTTGGACCTTTAGTCCTATCTATAAGAGTGAATGTTTATTCACAGAATGAAAGGATTTTTTTTTTGTGATTGTGTTTTTTTAATTGCCATATTACGGATATGTTTTCATTTACAAAAAGGTGGCTGATTTCAGGGAGTCACTAAAAAGGAGCATTTGTAAACTATATTTTCTATCATATTGTAGATATTGCTGTAAACCCCCGTATATAAGCTGCATCTGGACAAAACCTGTAGCCAGATTTCAGGAATAATCTATAAGCCATGCCGGGGGTTTGACTTTGTACATGTTAGGTACTATTTTATATACCCATATTATGTCTATAAGAGTTTAGGAAGAGTCTATAAGTAGTTCGTAGGATCTGTCTTGTCGATAATCTATAACCTGAGACTCAAAGGTGAGTGTTTACAGTACGCGTATTATAGGGTAATGCGTTATATTGGTAGGCTTGGCATTGAGCAATATCTACTCGTTTTTGTAATTCAGTTGCACAAGAACCTGTCAACTAATGTTTAATACTTTTGTACGAATCCTTTTGTATGTAGAATATAGGTACGTTGAGTTATGCTGTCTGTATTATGCAAATTAACCATTTGGGATTGTGAAGAAAACTGTGGTAAATAAGGCTACGATATTACTTATAACTGAGTACATGGTGTCAATGTTCTTGTAATGTAACTGATTTTTACTTGTTTAGTTGTAATGTAATTTCACCCCACCTAAAAGGCGTAACCCCCAGACTATTTTTAGTGCGGCGACTAGTGAGTACTACTCGTGAGATGAGTAGACTAGTGTATGGTTCACAGTCGCCACGGTGTAAGGGATAGGGAGGCCTTGCAATCTATTTTTGTTTGTGGCTCCTCTGCTATGGACTATTCCTGCTCACTATTCTAATGTAATAACAACAGTTTGTGTACTTATCAGTGAAGGAATTTTCAGAATATATCTCATACTTTTGATTTTATTCACAGATAAGACATTTCATCATTTGGAGCCCTATGGCAGATTAGCATTAGAGCATTTTAAGATTCAGAAATGCATCCCTGTAGCCTTTGTTTTAGAATTGTTTGTTTTGAAACTACTATATATGTAGTACAGGTTTTATCTCAGTGGGTTATGGTACAATTGGATCATATTTTCTGTATTTGAACAAAGTATTCACTGTCAAAGATCTCTATGGAGAAATCAGTGCTAAAGTGTGTGTTGCCATATGTGCATTTTTGTAAATCAGAGGAGGTTGAAGTGTAAGGCCAATTTGTGGAACTGCTACATTCTTTTCTGTGTAAATTTTTTAGTTTACATTGAAATAATGCTTTCTCAGAATATGTATCTACTATTGGTGATGAAAGATTAATTTGATTACTCCTTTCATTATATAAACGATTTTTTGGAACACTGAAAAGATGTATGTACACCGAAGTACTTACACTGTGCTCCCCCTCTAGAGAGAGGTGGAGTGATCTGGCCGGTTTGCTGACCACTGGCCCGTGATGAGGTACAGACTATTACAAGTGATTGGCAGTTGGCTGTGTGTGGGGGGGGGGGCAGGCAGGCAGAGCAGGCTCCTGGCAATCTGAGACAGTGTACACTCATAATGACACACCTGTTGACTATGGCATTGAACATTGAATAAGACAGGTCCCTGTGGCAGCTGAGTGGGGTGCATGCAGAATGAACAGTCTACAGACTATTAGTACTTAGCTGCAGTGGGTAGTTCAGGTTGAATTTGTGCGATATACTACCAAAAGCCCAGATGATAGTATGCCCTATCTGTCTCACCAACTGAAACTAGACACAAGATTACAAGTCGCCGCGCCATGTCTCACAGGTCTATTCTCTACTATTGTATTAAAATCTACAACACTATGGTTTTATTATTATAAATTTGTCAATGTTTACTAAATATTCTCGGGCCTCCCCAGCCCCAGGCCATCTTTAAAAGGGGTCTATGTCTTGCTTTTCTATCCTCTCTGAGTGTGGGTGGTGTCCATATGTGCGGGCACTGGCACATATTCGTTCCTTGAATCTCCTCTTTCCTGTCCCCTCTTTCTTACATATGTCTGGTGTCCATATGCACGGGCACAGGCACATGTATTCCTTTGTGACGTGATGTCTAATGTACTTTTTCCGCCATGAATATGACCTTAGCTGTCGGCTTGGCGTTAAACAACCATTACTCACTCACTCACTCACTAAATATTCTGATGTCCCCCCCCCCCATATTTTCATTAAAGTGGTTGGTGCGTAGGATATCCGGGCCCTGATTTAAGGGAGCGTAGATATGTTTCTCAAAATGTCCTTTTTCTTAACTTTCCAACGACAGAAGAATTTGTCAAATATTCCCATTAGAACTGAAGTTATAAAGTGATTGTGTTCGCTCTATCACAGTCTATCCTATTTTTCCGTCTTTCTTTCTACTATCCTCTTTGGAAGCAGAGCCAGGAAATTTGGTCTAGGGGCACAAACCTGGTCAGTATTTTCTATAGTTAAAAGAGTCATCCCATGTCCCGATTTCATGAGGTTGGGAGGGGGGGGGGGGCTGCATCCACTATTGATCATATATATATATATATACATACATACATACATACATACATACATACATACATACATACATACATACATACATACATATCCATATTATGGAAGGCCGGTGCGACATCCCAGTTGCCTTTTGTTATTTGTCATTTGCCAATTGCTACTTATGTCTTGCCATTTGCCAATTGCTAATATCATTTGCCGTTTGCCAATTGCCACTTACATCTTAATTATAAATAATTGTTAATAATTGTTAAAAAATATTAATAATTGTAAATAATTATTAGTAATTGTTAAAAAAACATTAATAATTGTTAATAATTGTTAGCTTGATGTCATTTGCCACTTGCCAATTGTTAAAGGGCGACTAGCCTGCTAATGCACGCCCGCATTAAAAAATCACATGACCACCCCTCGACCAATCAGATCGTCACAACTTTTCCGCACTAGCCCCCCTTTAATTGGGTCTTAGTCAGGAGTAAACTGGAATAGTCATTACGTCCGTATCTCGGTATTGTAAGTTGGCGCCGACTGGCTGACTATGCATACACTATGCCAGTTGTTAACGGTTGTTAACCCACAATTGATGAATGGTTATTGGCAAATGGCAATTGGCAAGCTACAAGTGACAATTGGCAAATGAGAATAACAATTGGCAAATGGCAAGACGTAAGTGGCAATTGGCAAATGGCAAATGAAAATAACAACCGGCAAGTGGCAAGACGTAAGTGGCAATTGGCAAATGGCAACGGGCAAATGACAATAACTTTGAATAACAATCAGCAACTGGCAAGACTTAAGTATCAATTGGCAACTGGCAAATGCCACGTAAGTATCAATTGGCAATTGGCAAATGACAAATAACAAATGGCAATTGGGATGTCTCACTGGCCTTCCATAATATGTATGTATGTGTGTATATTATGGAAGGCCGGTGCGACATGCCATTTGCCTTTTGTTATTTGCCATTTGCCAATTGCTACTTATGTCTTGCCATTTGCCAATTGTATATATCATTTGCCGTTTGCCAATTGCCACTTACATCTTAATTATAAATAATTGTTAATAATTATTAATAATTGTTAAAAAATATTAATATTTGAAAATAATTATTAGTAATTGTTGAAAAATATTAATAATTGTTAATAATTATAAGTAATTGTTAAAAATATTAATAATTGTAAATAATTATTAGTAATTGTTAAAAAATATTAATAATTGTTAATAATTGTTAGCTTGATGTCATTTGCCACTTGCCGATTGTTAAAGGACGACTAGCACGCTAATGCACGCCTGCATTAAAAAATCACGTGACCACCCCTCGACCAATCAGATCGTCGCAACTTTTCCGCACTAGCCCCCCTTTAATTGTGTCTTAGTCAGGAGTAAACTGGAATAGTCATTACGTCCTTATCTCGGTATCGTAAGGTGGTGCCGACTGGCTGACTATGCGTACACTTTGCCAGTTGTTAACCCACAATTGATGAATGGTTATTAATTGGCAAATGGCAATTGGCAAGTGACAATTGGCAAATGGCAAATGAGAATAACAATTGGCAAATGGCAAGACGTAAGTGGCAACTGGCAAATGAAAATAACAATTGGCAAGTGGCAAGACGTAAGTGGCAATTGGCAACTGGCAAATGACAAATGGCAACTGGGATGTCGCACCGGCCTTCCATAGTATATATATATATATATATATATATATATATATATATATAATAGCCTACATATTGCCAAGGCCTACTTGGTACCTTCATCTGGATGAGTCAGCAGAAATCCAAACTCTTTAGGATCGTGGGAAGGTTAGGAGGATGGGGAGGAATGACTGATGGGAAGAAAGGGGCGCAATGGTGGATCGGTGGGGTGTCTTCACTTTTCCTGACTTTCCTCATCATTCCACGATCGTTAGTCTTGTATGATATTATCATATATGAGACAAGAGCTGCCTCTCAACTACAGTCAAGCATGTCTAGATTTCAAAAGTGGTGACTTGTATGACAAGGTAGTGGGGATGACAGGAGAAAAAAACGTGCAATCTCAAATAAATGTATCCAAACCCGAAGCAGTGCCTGAAAAATCATGAATCAATATACCAGAATGCACCGAATCCCCTCTAAAAGTCAAAATTTCCCCGGGGATCATGCCTCCAGACTTCCTTACTAAAGTTCCTCTATTTGACAGAACCCATGAGCTATTTCGACCTAGCGGGAAACATTATTGACTAATCAGAAAATTCCCTTCGTTCAGTGCAGACTTTTTATGGTGCATTACATAATACCTGGAACCTATCAGACTGGCTGTTAGATATCAGTATTTATCTCGCTAGCCCGGGGGGGGGGCACTCAGTTTTCTTCTGACGGGGGTGTGCGGCTGGGGCTCTGACAAGCCTTACCCTTGGTGAGAGGGATTTTGGGCAAAAGGTGACCCTTGCTGAGAGGGATTTTGGTCAGAAATGTGCACAATTAAGTCTTTTATCTGAAAATTTACCCTTGATGTGAGGAATTTTTGTCAAAAGTGATCACATTTGGTAGAAATTTGAAATCAAATTCTGAAAACTGACACTTATTTGGACACGCGGGGTCAAAATATGAGAAAAGTGACCCTTGGTGAGAGGGATTTTGCCTAAAAGTGACCCTTGGTGAGAGGGATTTTGACCAAAACTAGACCCTTGGTGAGAGGGATTTTGGCCAAAAAGTGGCCTTGCCAGCCGCACACCCCTGTCAGTGACATATAGTGAGTGCCCCCCCCCCCCCGGGCTCGCTAGGTACCAGATTAAGCAGGGGTCACCCCACTAAGGATCCCGCTAGCCAGGATTGCTAAAATGTGCACCTCCCTTGAAGTTTGTCATAAAAAACATAGGACAACTGCTAAATTGGCGTCTACTCTGCTTGCTTGTGCTGAGCCTCTCCGCCCAATCAGTCACATCCCAGGGCCAAGATGACTGTGCTCCCCCTTTCTCAAATCCCTGGATCCGCCCCTGAAATATCTCACAATAAATGTACTTCAATTTCATAGGACTGTTGCCCCAAAGGCGCAGACCCAAAATGTTAGTAACCACTGATCAGTCTTTGTATTAGGCAATATCTTGCTGTATTGCCGAGCAGGTACTTGACACCCATGCTTATCATGAATAAAATACTGTATATTTCAAGACACATGTCTCAGAAATATTGTCATAATTCCTTTTCATTGAAGTTGTGCAACCAAATGTGGTTTATTTTGGTATTTATGGTAAGGCTTTTAGATATCAATTCTAGGCATTTATTATAGTTTTTATTGTAAATATCTTCCAATCGCGTTATTGATTTTGAATGATTAAAAAAGTCATTCAGACAAATATTTTGGATGATACCTGTAGCAACCCACTTAAAAAAACAACAACAAAAAAGTATTTTCAAACTTTTTATTTGTTACGTTTAAAGTAAACATTTGACAAACTTAGGAACCAAATAAATGTTTTTTTTTTTAATGTTAAACCCGTTTTTTATGCAAAGTGGGAAATGATTGAAGTGCATCATTACCCACCTTGGGGGGGGGGGTATGGTGGGCCAACGTTGGCAATGCATGGTCGGAACCGTCACGGGCAATATTCCAACATTAGGCCAATGTCAGGCTGCCAATATAATACAGTAAAATTCCGTTACAACAAACTCATTGGGAATGGCAAAAAAGAATCGCAATAAACGAATTTCGTTGTATCCAAACAGGGCAATTTATACATCCTTAGTACTAACAGAACCTCCTAAAAAGCTCTCAACTCCCTCTTTGGCCACTGAGTGGGGGGGGGGGGGTGGCAAAGGAGCGGAGAGAAGTCCTGCATACAGACCCTAACTTGCCTTTGATATTCACAGTCTCTACAGCCACCGAGGGAGGGGCGGTGGCAGAGGAGCAGAGAGAAGTCCTGCATACCTTCTCTCCTGCATACCGACCCTGTCTTCCCTTTGATGTTCACAATCTCTACGACAACTGAGAAAGGGGGGGGGGGAGTGGCAGAGGAGCGGGAGAGAAGTCCTGAATACAGACCATGACTTCCTTCTGATGTCCACCATTGAGAAATTGCCTTTTGTGTCAAAATCACTTCGTTTTATCCGAATTCTGATTCTAAAACTTCTTTATAAAGGGATTATTTTACTATAGAAATGTATGGGGCTGAATTGGGATAATGAAATTTGTTTGTTATAAACGAAAATTCGTTGTAACAGGATTCATTGAAAATGAATTTTACTGTACCAATTTGGGCTGATAAATGTTACCCCACATATCCCCAATCCTTTCTAGAGGCGATATCTGAAAGGAGATCGCCTAAGGCCACTAAGGACCTTTGGAGGTTTTAACTCCCTGCCCCACTGGCCCTCTCCTTTCTTCTTATTAACGCGTCCAGTTCTCATAGTAACCATATCATGTTTAATCATCAATGTGAACTGGACCGTGGTTCCCAGTGGGATTTTGCCATGTCCAATAACTTATGTTTTTCAAATTTTTTTTTCAATGTTTAAGGGGGGGGGGCAATGCTTATGATTTCAGGATATTGGAGAGCATTGATCATTTACAGTTACAATCCATCCATCTGACCATTGCAACCCTTGAAAGGCATGGACCCATGATGGATGGGTCCATGATGGATGGATCCATCCATCCATCCATCCATCCATCCTTCTATAGCTGGAGAGTCTAGGTCAGCAACCAGATAGACTGGCCCCTTTATGAGGAGTGGGTGGGAGCTGATTTCCCATGGGAATGGAAGGAAATGTGACAAGTAATGGTAACAAGGTCACATCACCTTGGCAACACTGTCTGTGACTTGTTCACTGCAACCCTTGAAAGGCATAGACCCATGATGGATAGACCCATGATGGATGGACCCATGATGGATGGACCCATGATGGATGGATGGGACTATGGGAAATCATTGGGAAATGATCATTTGGGAAATGTGTTTTCTGAATTTTAACCAAGTTTGGTGCCCCATTTGCACTGTGTTTTTTGCACATCACTATGTAAAAAAAAAGGATATAAAAACAAAATTTAAAAAAGATGTACCAATTCCTAGTGGGTACATCAATGTTGATTCCCCGTTGAATCGACGTTTGCAATGTATGTGTAATGGTTCGTATCGACTTATATGTTGGGTGGCTCGTTGGCTCGCTTAACACTAGAGATACCAACACAACACGAGTAGTTCGGGTTGGGCAAAGCCCCAGATACCCCTACCTCTCGGGTAGGACTTTATTCAGTTTGTCAACAGGTTATATTGAGCGTCTTGACTGGACCAAGTCCAGTCCCCTTCTGCCGCTCGTCCGGCTTCTTAGTAGAAGCTGGACGCGAGGCATGGTGCTGCCCCCTCTTGTACCAACGAGGTATAGCAAAGCGACACCTAGCTGGCATAGAAGGAACAAGTACCACACGAACACGTCTCTCGGATGAACGGCACTAATATATATACAACGATGCCGGCCCCTACATATGCATGGGGAAAAGTCTAAAGGTATACACAATGAGACAAAAAAAAATCAAGTCAAGTCAAGTTTGGAATATTTTTATTTCAGAACAAAGTACAGGTTCACCCTCTCGATCTACCTGCATGAATGAAACTGATTACATGTGAACTGATATACCATATAATAACGTTCTATAGTAATTCGCCTTTTATAACAAAACATGTATTAACGGTTCATATCCTTTACAAGACACGCTTCATTAAGAGAGTAATGAATGGGCTAACGGGCACCTCATTCAGTGTAAATCCACTCATTACAATATCCTACAATACACTGAATGAGGTGCCCGTTAGCCCATTCCTTACTGTCTTTATTACACTATTAATCAATGAAAAATCAATGAATAATCAATTGAATATCAATAAATTTAAGTTGAAAAATCATTCCCCTCCACTGCGACTCGAAGCCTGCCATACTGTTTGTACACGATCGGTACACACACCTCGTCGCCCGGCAGCGGACAGCTACAGCGAAAAAAAAGATGCACCCGGACCGGGACTCGTCCTGCCTACCTCTACCAGCTGAGCGCAATGCGCTACCCACTAGACCACCGGGCCGCACTCCTCGGCGCCTGGCCTGGCTTGCTTTGGTGTGAATGCGTCCCGCGTCTCGCGGTTATGGCATTGGACAGCCCGCAGTCGTCACCTCGCCATTATGCAAACAGTAGCGTCAAAGCTGGGGGGGCACAACCCAGACTGCTGGGGATTTTCACACTTTGAATGTATAGAAGTTATATGTGAGTACCCTCCCCGGGCTTTGTATCATATCAAGACCTGGTTCTAGCCAACCACTTCTGGTCAGTCCCTGTGGCGCACTGCATAGGGAGTTGGACTTGGGATCTGAGACTGAAGGTTCGAGCCCTACCCTGGCAATGAAAATTTTGTGGGTTTTAACATGTGACATGGACAAGGAGTGCCGATATCCATGGATATCAGCACTCTTAGGAGTGCCGATATCCATGGATATCAGCACTCCTAGGATGTGCAATATCGACAGGTATCAGAATGGGAATATCCTGAAAAAGCACCCAAAATCACAGAGGTTGTGTAATAAGGAGAAATAAACCATCCCTGTTGTAAGTTGTAAACAGTTGTAAGTATGAATATAGTCCTTCTTTCAACTAATACTTACAGTATAATCACTGTGTGACAAATTACATTTCACTAACAGGTATACAAAGACTAGTTTACAGTTTAGCTTCTGACACCTCACAAAAGACAATACAGGACAACACAGAAGATCAAATTTACTCGAGCTATTTTTGTAGTAACACAGAAAATCAGATTTACTCAGGTTGTGTTTGCAGTAACCCCTATGCTTTCACACTTGACTCCGACATCATATCTCTGCTAAATGTGTATCCCTTATATCCCGGTCAGGCATGCACTATCAAACACAATAATAGTTTACATATTGGTGCAGAAAAATAACCACTATAAGTCACAGTACTTATGGTTTTCCTGGTAAGAGTTGGAGACACCTTGTCTAGCAAAAGTAGTTTATGGCAGATGGTAGGGTGGAGTAATACACCATCTCAAAAAAACTCAATAGCTCAATGATTCAATGAGTGCTCAAGTCCACACCCTACCCAGTCCCAATGGGAGCCCCTTACACTCGCTTTATTCACTCACACTTTCATTCATACCTTACTCACTGGTCCCAGACTTGAAGCTGAGTCACACTATGGCCTTCATAAAGCCAAGACATTGCATCCGACCTCGAGTGCCTCTCAAAGAATTTAATTAGCCTGCTTTTAATAGCCTTTTTAAAATCATTTTTATCTACATGCCACCTTAAACGCTGGCTCTAGAGAATTCCACTGGGCAAAAGCCTGATACACAGGGTCATTTATTCTAGTGGTCTTTGGGGATGCCTGTAATATGCGTGGTGCCCCTGATCCTCTGGTACCAACTGATGATAGGGTAAGGATTTGAGCACCAAAAACCAGTCTGTGACATAAGGTCAACTGTAAAAATATATGCCTAAGATCCAGGGGCAGTATTTTAGTTACTTTGTACAGATCTTTTACATGCATTTGTCCCACACCGACAGACATACCCTCAATCCAGTGTTACATGATACATGAAGTTTCTTTAACATTGGCACAGTAAGACCTGTAGTGAAAACTAATCCATAACTGAAATATGGCATCACCATTGTTTTCATAATCAATATGGCTGTATCCTGCTTAATACAATATCTGATTTGTGTGAGTAGCCATGTCTTATGTCTTATAGACCTTATCATCACTTTCACTTGCATATCAAAACATAGGCTCTCATCCAGTGTTATTCCTAGATACTTATAAACTGTTTCTTTTTCTAGAGATGTACCCTTGATGGTCAAGCCCCGTTCAGGATCTTCCCCATCTACAATCATGTATTTAGATTTTGTAGAGTTTAGTGTTAAACCATTGCTGTCACACCAGGATACCACTTTGTTATGGTCAGCCTGCAGATTAGTTTCCAATTTATACACCAAATTCGCATGTCCCACTACACTGCAAAAGTGGTGTTTAGATCCTAAACACAATTCTAAACATATTCTTGCAATGTTTTTGTAATTACATTAATTTCCTACACATGTTTAGCCAAACAATGTTCTTAGCTCAAGTGTTTAGAAATCTAGGTGTTTAGGTTTAAACTTTGTGTTTAGATATCTATCAATTTTTGTGTTTAGATGTTTATGAATTTTTGTGTTTAGATGTCTAAACCCCCTTAGCAAAAACGTGTTTTTAACGTTTGCAAACGTTTTTATTTGGTTTGGGTAAAAAAACGTTTTAAAAGACGTTATTTTGACGTTGAAAAACGTTTTTAAATATTTTTTCAACCAATTTTCAACCAAATAGAAACGTTTGCTTTTTCAACCAATTTTCAACCAAATAAAAACGTTTTTTATTTACGTTTCTTAACCTGATATAAAAACGTTTTATAAAAACGTCAAAATAACGTTTTTTTGAGTACATGTAAAAATGTTATTTTGATGTTGAAAAAAAAGATGTCTTTTATTTGTTTTCTCATTTACTGGGGGGGGGGGTATTTACATCTCAAAGTCTCCAAAGATGTCAGCCACACTATTTACGTGTGCATGTATGTACACACTACATCAGAATGAGAGACTTGAGATTATTATTATTATTATTATTATTATTATTATTATTATTATTATTATTATTATTATTATTATTATTATTATTATTATTTATTCAGCATACTTGTCCATATAGGACGGTTTTCTGCAGCCAGGGTGGTTACATTTTCTGGCTTTGAAGGTGGTTCATAGTGTAATATAATGTTTGTATGGTATGTTTATCATCATAAATGAATATAAATATCATGAATAGTTCAGGATGGATGGGCTACAGTACTGTGACTCATGTGGGGTATCCTTGCTTATGTTTCATAAATCAATAGACCCAGATTTTTATTGCATTATTGAATCTACGTTTAGTTGGTAGCCGTTGTGTGTCAGCCCATAACCTGTCCCAAAGCTCTACCCCCCTGTAGTATGGAGACTTCTGGTAGAAAGTAGTTCTTGCCCTTCGCTTTGCAAATTTTAACTTCCTGTTACCTCTGGTCCTTATATTTTCCAGTTCTGCAGCCTCACCATTCCTTGCCTTTTTCCACATTATGTTTAGTAACTGTATAGTTCTATGCTTATCTAATTTGTTCACTTTGCACTCTCGATGAAGCTCGTCAATGCTTATCTGAAGACAGATCCTGAGAGCAGAATTCTGCATACGTTGCAACTTAATCAATTCAGCTAATTGGCCGCTACCAGTATAAAATGAGCAGTAATCGATTACAGGGCACATCATAACCTTATAGATCTTGAGACTAATTGCTTGGGTCATTGACTTTCTCAGTTTACTGAGCTTGTAGATTCTGTTCCCTAGTGACTTCTTCACTTTATTAATATGTGGGATAACAGTCAGTTTACTATCTAGCTCAATGCCTAGGTAGTTATATGAGTCACATGTTGGGAGCGCTTCATTTCCAAAGAGTAGTTGGGGGGCAAGTAAGTTTTTTAACTTGTGTGCCGAGCCAAAATGCATGCACATAGATTTTTGTTTATTTACAGTCATATAGTTGTTATTACACCATTGGTTAAATCTGTCTAAGTCTTCTTGTAGTATACGACTAGCAGCATCCTGGGTGTCTGCACCTATACAGATTATGACATCATCGGCGTAGATAGCAAATTTACAGTTCCGGATTTTGTCACCATGGTCATTAATGAATAGTACAAATAAAAGGGGACCTAATATGGACCCTTGTGGTACGCCAAAATTAACAGCTGATTCATGTGATCTATTACTATTTGCTATAGTCTCATGCAATCGATGTGCTAAATAGTCCATGAGCCATTATTTCAGTTTTCCATGAATCCTGAGCTTACAAATTTTCTCTACTAATTTAGGATGGTGGACACTGTCGAAAGCTTTGCAGTAATCAATGAAGCATGTCACAGTTACCATTCTATCATCTCTGTTGTCATGTAAGTCTTTGACTACATGGAATACTGCATCACTTGTTCCTCAGCCGGGACGAAATCCATACTGATTTTTATTGAGAATATTTTCATTTTAGAAGTGCTCGGTTAGAACTTTGTGTATGAGTTTTTTCAATAGTTTACCTGGTAGCGGTGGGGTGCCAATTCTTAATATTACTCAGGTTCCCTCTCTTTGGGATAGGCACAAGTGTGCCTTTCGACCAACTGATTTGGAAAACCCCTTCACCAATACCGTTTCTAAATATTATTACCAGCTCATCAATCAGGAATAACAGTGCATCTTTTAGCACTTTACTATTTATGTCTTCCAAACCAGATGACTTGTCTAAGTTAATCTTTTTCACCAGCTGTATCACATCATCCTTACTAACAACACTTGCCAGGTCTGTATCTTCTTCATCATCAGGAATATCGGGATCCGGTATAAGTATACCTGTCTGGGGGAGTTTCGCAAATAGGTCATGGCCTATGTTTGCAAAATAGTCATTAATATGATTTGCTGTTTCCTCTTTCGCAATTACTGCTCCTGTTATTTCATTTGTGAGTTGTATATTAAGGTTTTTTGAGACAGGGTTAACTAACTCATTTATTTCCCGCCAGAACTTAACTGGGTCCCCAGCTGATTCTTCTAACAATTGCAGAGCATAATCATTTTTACCATTGTCCAGTTGCCGTTGTATTCTGTTTCTAACGGTACAAATTACTTTAAGCAGTGCACGGTCGTGGCTATGCTTTAATTCATGTATCATTCTCTGGTGGTCATTTCTGAGTTCAATAGTCGCAGGGCTGACCCACGGCTTTGATTTCGTCTTAATTCTATGGATTTTACCGGGCAAGAGATATCTAGATAATCGATCAATTTGGAATACAGGAAATCCCATTGCATATTAGGGTTGCTAGTCGCATGAAATTCATCCCAGTCACTTAGGTATTCATACATATCATCCTTATTCTAATTGCGATAGCTTCTACCAACAAAATTTAGTTCATTGTTTACTTCACGTGGTTTTTTCCTGCAGCAAATACATTATAGTGACCTGCAATAAGGCATTCTAGCACGCCTGAGTGGCTGACCAGATCACAGTCAGTAATAATGTGGTTGATGCAGGTTCCACCATTGTCATTACCATTGGGTCTAGTAATATCTTCATTTAATCTTTTAATACTATATTCACGGCATTTCTGAAATAATCCTTTGGCTCCATGACTATTTCTATCTCTAGTGTTAATATTCAGGTCACCTACTAGCCATAGTTCATACCTATCTCGATCGATAGCTTTTAATATTGCGTCTAATTTCACAAAAAAGATGTCAAGGTCTTTGTTGGGAGGTCTATATGTATTTAGTATGATTAATGATTTATACTTGGGTTTTTCAACAATGAGGGCCTGGAGCTCAATACACTGCAAAAAAGGTGTTTAAAGATACACACCAAATTTTCTCAACACCAATATTTAAACATCTAAACACTTGAAGTGTTTAGGTGTTTAGCTTTTAACCCCTAGGTGCCCAAGCGCGCTTTAAAGCGCGGTTTTGGGCTTAAATGGGGCTTAAATACATGTATATTGAAGGAAACTATCATCCAGATACTTCTACTGGTCCAATCTGCAAAGTTAGACCCTCTATAGAACGGCCATGACCTCCCCATCACAATACAACCATTCATTTTTCTCTATCACAATTATACCAAACACAGGGAGTCAAAACTTGAAAGTGAGGTGTCATATTATGTGATTCATTAAAGGGCCACCCTCCAGGGGGCTAAGACCAGACATGACACCATTATTACACTAAATCATATACATCCAATGTCCCATACTCCCAATAGATTCTAAAAGAAATGTTCATATCCATAGAGATAATCCATGCATTGTTACTAGCACATTATGTCTCCTGAGTGGTAGTACACATATATATGCAGAATTGAACGAGGCCTCAGAATTGCAGGTATTATGGATGGGGGGGGGGGTCTATATAGTACACAAGAGAGACCAAATACTACCAATAACAACAAATGGAATATTTTGGTAACTATGGTTACAAACCTGACCAATAAATTCCATGTCCTTAACTGAAAGTCTTCACTGAGTTATGAGTATTCAGGGAATACAATACAGAGCCAATATCAAAAGATAAGATCAAAATAACACATGGGCTTATCAACTAAGTAATATAATTGTGAAATAATGTAAAATCTTCAAATAATTTTGGGCATCAAAAGTTTAAACATTAAACACTTATTCTCAAACACCTAAACACTGAAGTGTTTAAGTGTTTAGCATTTAAACACTTGGTTAAACACTTCCTAGTTAAACATGTTTAAAATCAAACACGTTTAACACTTGATTCACATATGCACAAGAAGTCACAATCAAGACTTAATTTGATATCTAACAATTTTTTCTTACTTAAGCTACGAGCATTGCAAGTAACAATTGTAACTCCCTTAAGACTATCTAAGAATGCCTGCATTTGTATCAATTGTCTTTTATGGTCATTTGGTTCCATGGGCATTTTTGTTTCAAGATATTTACTTATAATCAAGGTCAATAGTATAGAGAGACAGATGAAAAGAAGGGGGGGAGTTGGTGTTCCCGGGTTGTGACAGTGCAACAGCTTGGCAGGAAGGAAATTGCTTTGTCTATTCCAGAATATCATGAAATAGGTGTCAGACATTGAGCTTATTGATTATTTCATGCTAATGATGGTGGTATAAGGTGAATCTAGTCAACTGTCTTTTGCCCTTTCTATTCTCATGACATTCAATGAATAGAAACTACAGTAAAATGCCGTTACAACAAACTCATTGGGAATGGCAAAAAAAATCGTAATAAACGAATTTCGTTGTATCCAAACAGGGCAATTTATACATCCTTAGTACTAACAGAACCTACCAAAAAGCTCTCAACTTCCTCTTTGGCCACTGAGTGGGGGGGGGGGCAAAGGAGTGGAGAGAAGTCCTGCATACAGACCCTAACTTGCCTTTGATATTCACAGTCTCTACAGCCACCGAGGGAGGGGGGGGGTGGCAGAGGAGTGGAGAGAAGTCCTGCATACCTTCTCTCCTGCATACCGACCCTGTCTTCCCTTTGATGTTCACAATCTCTACGACAACTGAGAAAGGGGGGGAGTGGCAGAGGAGCGGGAGAGAAGTCCTGAATACAGACCCTGACTTCCTTCTGATGTCCACCATTGAGAAATTGCCTTTTGTGTCAAAATCACTTCGTTTTATCCGAATTCTGATTCTAAAACTTCTTTATAAAGGGATTATTTTACTATAGAAATGTATGGGGCTGAATTAGGATAATGAAATTTGTTTGTTATAAACGAAAATTCGTTGTAACAGGATTCGTTGAAAATGAATTTTACTGTATAATAAACATGGGGTTTGGGTACATTTGTCACAAAGATTGATTATGATTGTGTAAAGATAGTCCATACAAAGGTAGTGCTGCTACCTGGTGTGGGTTCAGCATCCATGTATCTAAACATAATGCTGTTTAAATCTAAACACCTATTATTCAACTGTTTAAACTCTAAACATCTAAACATGTTTAGCAAAAATGTTTATGTAGTTAGAATAAAAGTGTTCATTTCCTAAATGTGTCGATGAGGTGTCGATGAGACACCTAACTGACCTTTTAAAACGTGTTTAGACCTAAACATGTTTAAAATCTAAACACCATTTTTGCAGTGTAGGAGGGCGTCATCAGCATAAAGTTTTAATTCAGATAGCACCTCAATATCAGCCATTTTATTAATATAAATTACTCATTTTATCCAGCTTTACCACCATAAGGGTAAAAATAAGACCATTAGCTTCATCCTGACCCCTGGGAGGAAATTCCACTGCAGGTAATTTACTGGCCAATTCACTATTAAATTGTGAGAAAAAGCTGTTCACTACAGATGCCATCTCCTCCGAGGGGATTTCGTTACCTTGCTCGTCTAACAGGTTTATCCACCTTTAAGTAACCCGCTTAGACATAACTTCCCAAAATTTCTTTGGATCACTCCTATACTTCACCAACAGTTCCTTAATAAACTCACCTTCGCCCTCCTTGTTGCATAATTTGCTTGATTTTTAAGCCTTTTAGCTTCCACCTTATCACCTGTCCAACTGTGTTTTTACTGCCTTACGGAATGCCTCATCCCTAATTTTGTAGGACATAAGCACTTCATCAGTCAGCCAGGCTGGTCTATTCTGCCTTACATTAAAATCTTTCACCGGGTATAGCCTATCTGCCATTTGAAAAATAGTCCGCTCCATGAACTTCCATGCCATACTGACTTCACTCTCTCTCTCATGAACTGGTTCCAGTTGTTCTTACTCAACTCCTCTTTCAGTTTTTCAATATCATACCCTGAGTACGATCTACCACTTATTACCTCAACTTTGTTTGGATTTCTGTCCTTTTTTAGCCTTATGTAGATAGGCACATGATCAGATATAAACACTTTGATTATCCCTGCATCTGCTACTATAGGAGAGCTGGTTAATATTTGGTCAAGGACATTGACTGTGTTATTATGGCCTAGTGGGCTCATCAATGTACGCTTGTAACAAGTGTCCATTACATAATTGATCCATTACAGTATTATCCATTTCTTTAGAGGACAGGTTAATGTTGAAATCTCCTGCTATGGTCACTATACTTCTTTTTGCTAAAATGCACTTAGGATAGTAGGACGACAAACCATCTTGTGTAAATTGACATGTTAATGTCGGTATAGCATTTGACTTAGGGAGTGGTCATTATTTATCAACAAGGGGGGTGGTGGGTTTTCGCGGATGCATGAAAAATTTTTACGCCCCCCTCGACAGCAGTCAATATTTTTTGCGCCCCCCGCACCGGAGGCGTGGAGAGTTTTCACACCCCTCTTTCATCTATAGTAGTGCGCAGGCTTTTTTTGCTAAAAAGAGGGTGATTTTTTTTAGCCCCCACCTCAAGAGGGGTCAACATTTTTGTAGCCCCCCCCTCGGGAGGGGTCTGAAAATTTTACGCCCCCTCAGACCCACCACCCCCCTGTTGATAAATAATGACCACTCCCTTAAACATATTTAGTAGTTTGCTCTCACATGATAGTTTAATAGTTTAAAAGTTGTCCTGTCATATTAGTTCTGAATTCTGTCACAAGGTGGAGTGTGTGTGCCGCCCCACTCCCGGCCTCGGTGCCTACCTCCATCCACAAGGCAGTGGTGAAAGGTACATGGAGAGTTACCAGAGCCTTATACTTCAGATTCCAAGTGGCCGATATGGTTTTACCAAGTGACTCAAAAGAATAACCAAAAACCGTTTTAACAGATATTGCATGACATTCCCAACATAAGTTCTGCTGCATGATTATATGGGCTTTCGGTCTACTTTTGACAGGTTTATCTTGGTTTAGCCTCTAGGTTCCCGTAATACGCCCATCATACTTGAAGGCTATCCGAGGGAACAGCACAGGTTTTCTTTTTTTAAGAAAAAATAAAGAAGAAACGTTTTAAACGTGTTCTATAGGTTAAAATTGTACATTATAAAATGTTAGAATCAGATCCGTGCCCTCCCTTTGAAGATGGACCTTTGATATAATATATATATATATATATATATATATATATATATATATATATATATATATATATATATATATATATATATAAAAGAAGCTCTAAGGCCACTAAAAAAAAACAACCTTGTTTCTCATCACCATCATCATGCCTAAGCAGTTCTTTCAGGTCTGATATATACAATGTGGGCCCATCACAGACAACCGTGTATAAGAAAAACTGTATTATGATAATATCTCATGGTTGATATTTTAAAACTGTGAGAATGTCTATTATTGATATTAATTAGGAAGCTACATTTCCCTGACCATAAGCTTTCATTTGATATCAAACTTCTTACTTGACTATGCAGCCTACATTTTCCTCAGAAAATTCTCTAAGAGAGAGAGAGAGAGAGAGAGAGAGAGAGAGAGAGAGAGAGAGAGAGAGAGAGAGAGAGAGAGAATCATGACATTGATTGATAATGATAATAGCAATCCATATGTAGGCCTACCCTAGAAACAATTTCTTGTGAATTCACGTGAAATTCACGTGATTTCACAAGAAAATTTGGTGTAATTCACGTTATTGATCACGTGAATTTGTGAGCAGCAATTCACGTGAAATTCAGCAGTCACATGAAATTCATGCGATTTCATGTGAATTTCACATGACTTTCACATGTAGGCCTACATGCATCTGACAATAAAATGTGAAGAACTCGTGAAATTCACAAGATTTCACAAGAATTTCTGCTGAACCAAATTTTCACCAAATTTACTCGTGTCAAACTTCAAAGTGGTGAAAAGTCGTTCCTTGTTTCCAGGGTAGGCCTATTTCAAATTTGATGTGAACAGTAGCCTAGTAGGCCTACCCGGGTATAGGCCAGGGACTTAATACATATGTATAGATCTAAGCATGTGGGTGCAATCTGCAGAATCCTATTCTAGATGCATCTATGGAGTTCATTTCCTACATGTGCCTCGTTTTGATAGTGGCAGGATGAGCTTACAGGGATAGGCCTACCAAGCCATTTACCCGGGTACAAGCCTACTTTTCCACTTCTTTGAATCAATCATCCTTTTACACGTTCTTTTGGCATTATCTACGACAAATATCCACCCAACTACTTTGACCAACAATTTATTTCCTCCTGGCACTCCTCGATTTGTCTAATAGGGCCCTAGACAGGGGGGTCCCATGTCCATTGTCGATTCCTAGAAAGTGGTTGTTGTCCTTTGTCTCTCAAACCCATGTCCTTTGTCGATTTTAAGAAGTGGCTTTGTCCCTTGTCTCTAAGCCCATGTCCCTTGTCAATCTTAAGAGGGGGTCTAGATGGGGGGTCCCCATGTCCCTTGTCGATTTTAAGAAAAGCCCATGTCAAATGTCACTAAATTTGTATTTTCCTCTGTCCTTGTCACTAAGCTCCATGTCACATGTCGATTTTAAGAAAAGTCCATGTCCCCTGTCACTATCTTTTTTGACCCATGTCCTTGTCCCTTGAAGCTCCATGTCCTTTGTCGATTTTAAGAAAAGGCCATGTCACACTGTCGATTTTAGGGGTCTAGACCCATTTAAGAAGTGGCCTTGTCACTTGTCCCTAAAGCCCATGTCCCTTGTCGATTTTAAGAAATGGCTTTGTCCCCTTGTCGATTTTACCCGTCTGGGGCCCTTCTAATAGGCCTACCCGAGGCTATACTCTTCTTCCCGGCTCTTCACACGTCCTACTCAAAGTCACCAAGCCACTTTCGTTTGCAAAGAAGCAAACAAGTGCGGGTCCGAGTCTTGGCGGGAAAACAAGTCTACACATGTCCAAATCGTAAAAATATGTAAATTAATGACGTTGGCAGCACGCCAGGATCGAGAACGGGAATTGACCAATCAGCGCTCAATATGGAGTCGGTGGGCGGGGCTTGGCGGGAATCAACACGCGCCTGGGCGGGCCGTGAGGACAGAATATACATTGAAGTCAGACGAACAGGACATGTCAAACAGCTCTCGTCTATAAAAGTGCTATCATGCCTTTCACTTCAAACATTACACTGTACACAGCGGTGCCTTACATAGCTTTGAAAACACATCGACCACTTAGGAGGTTTTCTGCAGTCAATATGCACGATACAGGGTGCCTAGGGGTGTTTGATCCAGTTGCGGATGCAGCCCCAACTTTGGATCCATCTCACTCAACGGTGGAAAACCCCCATCCCGGCAGGTTACTTGGATCCCATCAAGAGCAGATCAACGAGGTCGCCCTGAGGTTAAGATCCATTGGGGATGAACTGGAGAGAGATGTCACCATTTGGAGATTTTGGAGAAGACTTCAGGGTGCCTTTTTGGGAGATTCTGCGGCTTTGCTAATGCAGCTTTTTGCCGTGATTTACCTCGGCCCGGATCAAAGTCGACTTTTCCGCCCTCAGTCTCCGGCTCAGGCCCGCCGGGCGCGCCCCCCACCCCGCCGACGGAGGGATACTATATGACCTTCTCCAGCAGATAAATGTTAATAAGGTGAGCAATTGTACTCTCTATTTTTCCCATTAATGAGCTTAAGAAGTGCCATTTCATAGAAGAGCTAAAGTTTTCTGATATTTACGTCGTATTACGTCATAAACGTTCACCCATGATGATGGCGTGATCCGTGCATGTCAATCATGTGCAGGTGTGGAAAGCGACGTCGATTGATTGTTTTTCACAGTTCGCCCCTCGGGGTTCGTCCACGTTGTGATTTGTATAGTTGTGGCTATTGACTTAGTTATTTCAAAGAGTCCAAGTTCTAGATCAAATGAACTCCAAAGTGCCTTTTTAATAAGAAATCGGATTGTCAGACTTACAAGTTACGTAGAATATGTGTATCTGCCATCTGGTCAAGTATCTTAATAAAAGACATGAGAACTAAAAAAAGACAGAAAACATCTCCCGTTACTTTTCATAGTAAATCCATGGTTTTACAGTTATGGGTCTAGACCCCTAAATTCGACAGGGTGACATGGCCATTTCTTAAAATCGACATGTGACATGGAGCTTAGTGACAAGGACATGGGAAAATAGAAATTTAGTGACAAGTGACATGGCCATTTCTTAAAATCGACATGTGACATGGGGACCCCCCATCTAGACCCCCACAATTTAACTTCTTGAAGAGAAGGGAATGTGCACGAAAAGTTTATTCAGACACATTGCCATGGGTATAATTTCAGTGGGTAGATATTGCGTCACAATTTAAGGTAATTCCCCGCGTGATTCCAATTTGGCTGAATGCCAAAATACATCACCGCGTAAAGTTACTGTTGCTGGAGTTAATGTAGAGCCCCAATGCTACCTATGATATTGGCTGGAAGCGGGTCTGGAGCTGGTTCTGATAAGAACTGATAACAAGGGACCAGCATGTCCCTGGAAGTGGGTGTTACCCCGGGGTGTTACCCAGCCCAGGGACAAGGTACCCAACATGGCATGTCTTATCAGTGGGGTTTACCTAAACCAGCAAAATTCAAAATGGTGGATCCAAAGGACATCCATCATGATGATACTAAGCCCTATAAGCTCATTGTATGGCGGGGATTAGACTGAGTATCGTCTGTGTCACGGGTGGGCCGTTACGGGAGGGGAACGGGAGTAGAGTAGAGATACCAAAGTGGCTAGGCGGGGATGCGCTGTTGCAGATCAAACAAGTTGAGGGTATTTGACATTTATAATCTGTGTCTTGAAGAGACCGTTTTGAAGACTTGATAATAATTAGATAGCCTACCTTCAATAGTAGGGGGGGGGGGCTTGGTCTGGTACCCGGAGAGATATTAAAGCACTGATAACAACCAGCATCAAATGGGTACAAGCTATACAGACTTAGCAGGATTAATTATTAGCCAATGAGATAATCCCAATGATTCACTGCGGTCCTCTCGGGGGCAAACTGGTACCCATCTGATAGGTCTTTATCAGTAGAACTCGCTGATAACAAGCTCCAGCAATGGCGGCGCCCATGGTACAACCTGCTAACTCGGAATTATATTAACACGAGATACAATCATATATAGAGAGGCTGTTCTATACATGATGCAGTACAATTGGTATGTTTTATTTTCAGAAATGGGATGGGGATTTTTCTGGAGGAAGAGCCTAAATGGGGAGGTGGACTGTTGATTCGATGTCGAATTGGTCAGATTGTAATGTCCCTTCATCAGGTCCTTTTTGAACTCACTTCACTCTTACTATTCCTGACATTTATTATAAACGGCTCCATGATTTTTACTTTTACAGGTGTTGCTTGGCCGGCCTCACCACCACGTTCACCAACGCCACCACGGCACCTCAATCACCAAATCATATTCATCACCATTTTGCTGTCTCATCTCAACCACCACCACGTCAGTGTTCGTGCATCCTCCCTGGGACCCCAGCCCCTGCGGCCCGTGTGGACGCGAGGCCCGGCCGCGCTCTCAGGCCGCTGAGTCAACTGGAAGAGAGCTGATCGTGAATCAACACCTTGATGGAATGACTCTGTCCTAGAGCGTGTGTTACTAAATCTACTCACCTGTGGACCTAACCAGTCCTCCATGGTTAGGTGGACTTTACCTACCATGAAGGATGTATTCCGCAGTTTGGACTCTATAGCTTATATACGGAATTTGCCATCAACAGACTGCCATCCAATTGGTGACGGGCGGGCGGGCGGGGGGGGGGGGGGGGGGGGTTGCTCTAATGCACCATGGATGCATCAATGAAAACGATATCTGCACTGGATCCGTCATATATGTTGAAATTGTCCAAACCCATTAAGGACACGTGTTTTTTCATACGCTGTTGCTATGTCATCATGGACTCTGGGATGACCCGAGCCTGGAAATACCTGAGAGAAATATAGCAAGGCAATGGAACCATTACCCAGGACACGGTTGACTGACTTTACCACTAGATTCAATTCGAGCTGATATTGTGGTTTAAGTATAAATCATACTGTCTCACCAGACACATTTTCCTTGCAAAACCCCCCGGGGCAGTTTCATAAGAACATACCTTGGATATGTATGCTACATTTGACGTTCAATGCTACTTATTTCATAATGGTTCATTTGCTTGACACCCATACATATTCTTTTGTTTTCTTTGTTGAAAATGTATTCCATTGGCAGTTATATATGTTTATTGATTTCTTTTTGAATGGAGCATTCCAAGAGAAGAAAGTTAATATATGTATTCCCTTAAAGCTTCGATTTGAATTAACTATTCCACGAAAGAAATCTATCAGTAATTACTTCCAGTCATGGCCGGCCAAGCCAAAAAATACCAAAATGTAAATACGTTTTTATTTATTTAAGATGACATAATATTGAGCCATTTACCAAGGCTATTAAAAAGCTATGTATTTTCCTAAACCAAATTCATGGTATACCTCAAATACTGCTGATACAGTATAATTTATACCATTCCCACTGGAGAAAGAAAATTATATATTATATAGATATTTATTTTGTTTACCATTATGGGAACATGCTTGCTATTGTAGAAAAAAAGGATAGCTAGAGGAAGGTTCCGTGAACTCAGCTCTCCAGAAACAAATATATCCATGTATATACAATAATATCCAGGATTCTCATACTTGTTTAACTTTTGTAGTTTGTTTTTCAAACCAGTCGAATGATAAGAGATTTGAGCTGTGAAAGTTTGCATTTAATGGTCCTTTGAGTCGACTGTTTGCTTGTGTGTTACGACAGAAACTATCCCAGCTAGCACACGCCATGGAATTTTCTTCACTTTTACATAAAACTGACGATTTTTACGTAGGGATCATGTAAAAGTGATGTAATTTCCATGGCGTGTGCTAGCTGGGATCAGTTGAATAAGACAAAGGTCTGACCGGGTCTGACAGTGATGGGATGTAACAGTATTTCCTTTATTACCATTAAACTCATTGTAAATAGGGCATGATTCTTTGTTAAGACATGTATGCATCAATTCCAAGCTCATATCACAAGTCGATCTCATTTGCATATAGCGTAGCATGTTTGTCTCCTTATGTTTTATACTAGTCAAGTTTTAGTAATTTATTTTCCTTTTTATACACCATAGTCATCTATTAACTTTGAGGTTGACTTTCAAAATAGACCGTCATTTTTTCTATTTTTTTTTTATTAACCACATCAGTATAATTCAGTGTTAAAGAGTAGCACTTCTTTAGTTTGTGAAGGACTATTTCTTAGCTAGTCATATACGTTATTTAAATGTATACATGTGTTTCTCCATCCCACTCACTGGCACTTTGCCAAGCCTTTATCTATAGTTTAGACGCTCCTGTCCAGCGTAACATGACAAATTAACCCTTAAAGGACTATGTGACGATTGGTCTTTATGTTCATTTGTTGTGCTATGCTGGCGAGTAATTCGCCAGCACTAAATTGGTGCATCATGCTCGACCTGAAGTTGTGTATCAATCGTACATGATTGACGTAGTAACTAACTTATCATGCATCACGACTAAAATAGAGAGCAATGTGAATGAAGTCACCGCACACCAACAGTCCACAAGGGTTTTAAACATACAAAAACATAACCAGGAAGTCTAAACACATTTCAATTAGCATGTGATGAATTATAAACCAAAGAAATGGATATATAGAGACGTGGTTGAGGACTATAAGATCTCCAGTCACGATAGGGTTTGTGCAAAGGAGTATACAGAAAACATGACACGTTATCTGTTTGTTGAGTTGAGTGTTACGGACTGAGCTAAGTACGTGGGTGCTACATTCTATAATGATGTATTGACGTAGGCATGTTTCGTAAGTTTTCCGTCTTGCCTGTAGGGGGCAGTGTGCACATTCCAAGAAGGACAGAACCTCGTGAATATCCACCAGTTGCTCTTTAACCTTGTTATAACCGCATACTACTTTAATGCCCATTTGATGTACACTATAAAGATAACGTCAGAGCGAGTTATTCACCTGGAAGTTACTCGCCAATACTGCATTGGTGCATCAGTAAAGAACTTAGATGCTTCATGCGGTCCTTAAGGGGTTAATATGAGCACTGGTGGTTATTTTGTGATTATTGTAAGATGATCAGGATGTACTACTGGCATTTGCTCTCCACATGTCAATGATAAACGATAATGGTGACAAATTCTCTAAAAAAAGAAATTATTAGGGAAAAAAAGAAATAGATAAAAAAAAGTTAGTGTATTTGTATTAAAGCACAAGTGCTGACACCTTGCTGGGTATTGAAAGGTGACAGAAAGATGTTTCGGTTTGAGTCATTAGAATTGATGTTTCATTCGTCATATTTAAAGTTGATCACGGGATGATTAATATGAAAACGAGAGTTGTTGATGAGAATTGTAATAATGAATGATCAGTAATCTCTATTGAAAATTTATATAAAAGTTCACTTTTTAGAAAATGATTCCATGCTGAAATTATTTGACATGTCTTATTGTAGTCATTGTCTGTGTTGTTCTGATGTTTTTCTTCAAGTGACAACTTGTGCTTAATTTTGACGCATTGTTGTATTCTCTACGCATTATCTGTTTTCATTATGGGAAGTTTTTTCTACTCAAAGAAAGTGACATGACATGTGTATATATAGTTTCTAAATAAAGAATTTAAAAAAAAAATCAATCCTGAGTGTATTTTTCTTTATATCTTCACAATTACCTGTATCACTTACTATTTAACCAACTAGGTAATAACCTTTCTATCATAAACTCTGCGATAAAGACAAATATTTCATTGGCAAATATCATTTCATGATTTTGAAACATCATCCCTATTTTCAAAGATCAATAGAGAAGAAAACATCCGCCTTTGCGGATCATGCACGTTAGCATGTTTTGAACTACAGAAAAACACCTTTTACATGGGTAAGCACCTAGAATAGAATAATTACCAAAATAACTGAGTCAGTAAAAAAAGGGGATTCCCTCATAATTTTACAACTACCAAGAAAAAAAGAGAAAGGGGTGTCCCTAGAAATGATTTCCTGGGGTCGTTGAGTCCGGGTCAGGAAGTGCATCCCGGTTGTTATGCAAATAGTGGCGCGCTCGCTCCAAGATCGGCGGTTTGCACCGAATGACCCCTGCACCAGGAAGCGGCTACTTGGGCTATGATGGGAGGGTGTGGGGTAGTTTGGAAGGTACAGGTGACGACAAGTGCAATGTGAATAGTTGAAATTAAGTACACTTTAAACAGAGATCAGTTCTATTTTTGTGCCTGCATGTGGTACCTGGATTGAGGCAACATTTACATTATGATGTTTCACATGATCCCTTCACTTGTGGATCTATGATATATGACATATATACACGTGATATCGTAGAACTCTCCTCATAAAGATATATGGTTATAATACATACATTTCCCTAGAACTATCATTCCATCGATCATACCTGCACCAATAAGGTGACAAGGTACATTAATCGATTCAGAAGGTGACAAAGTCCTTTCATGTCCATGTACTTAATGTATATCTCATGTTAACCCTTAAATCGGTGAATAGCTAGCACTGTATTAGTGCATCATGCCTACCTCTAATATAGGAGTACTAGTAGGCCTACCGTATATCAGCCGCGGCTTACGTGCGAGGATGGCCAGAGGATGGGCCCCTGGTACGCCTTATAGGATGGGGAGGGGTTTCCCTAACATCTCCCCAAAGGCTCCCCTACCACCGTATACAATGTAGTGGTATGACGGTACCAAAAAATCTTAGCACGTCTCATGCACAGGGTGCACCTAATACGTGGGGAATTACTAATTACAATGTATAGACCCTATACGCTGGTCATGTTCCATGACACAGGCGAGTTGCTAGCCTGGGCTGAATCCATGTAGTTTTGCGAGAAATATTATGTAAATTGAGACATTATGCACTGATAAAAGGTCTAAAACATGAGCCCTACCACAAATTCACACAGAATCATAATCTCATGTCGTACTGTCACACTCACAGCCTACTTTTTATGACCTCTCCTAGAAGGCTAATCACACGGATAATTGGCGTCGGGTTCAAACAAATTATCCATTGAGGAATAAAATACAATCCAGAGTAAAAAAATGAAATTGATCTGTGTCATCTGAGTACACATACTGGGATGCTTTGTTGTATGCACGCACACGGACACCCCTTTGGTGAACCTTCAATATTGCCCCAGGTCTGGGCAACTTCAGGTAGGGGAACATTCACTAATGATGTCGCTGGGTGGAGATTTGAGGTCTTCAGGATTTATGAACTTTGATACCATGGCTATATATACTTTTTTCAACGGATTTTTTCTAAAGACTTATATATAGAGAGTTTGTTTGGTGATGTGATTTGATGTTCCCTAGTAATCAAGGGTACATGTACATGGATGTCACAGAAAGAAAGAGGAGAGAAGGGAAGGGCTTGGGGGTAAACAACTGAGAGACGTACTTTTTGCACCCAAGTCAGAGACACACAGAAGTAAATATTACATGAAAACAATCATTTTGAAAGTTTTTCAATAGAAAATCGTGTCAGTTGGAGGAGAAAAAAAACAATAGAGAATTGTAGATAGATAGATATAGATAGACAGACAGATAGATAGATACATAGATAGATAGATGGAGGGGGTGGAAAATGGAGTAGGCAAAATGGAGTAATATTGGAAGAGATAGGGACAATAATTTATTGGGAGAAAAGAAAATGAGACAATAAGGTTAGTGTTATTAGGAGTCAGACACCCTGTGGGCATACAACTGTATGTGGGGCAAGGTTAGTACACATGTATGATTTTGATGGTGTGTAGGTTACAATAATGAGCCTATTGGCACTGTGATATGATGACACCAGGATATTGGTATAAGAGCATGTTAACATGGAATTGTAGATCTGCACTCTAGGGTATAGGGTATTAATAGAACTGGCGGGATAATGTAGAGATAACTTCATGTATATTCACCCAACTAATAAGCACAATGGTATGTCTTACAACAACTCTATGGGCTCTCTATTCCAGAGGTAAACTAACGGACTTGAAAGGACTAGAAATGGTGGATATAGAAAGGCCTTCTTCCCAACATGTAGCAGAAGAGGGGAACAGAAGGGAAGAAATGGGAGATAAATGAATATATGCGAAATCATGTATATGAAAAATAAGAGAAGGGGAAACAGATTGCATGAAGAAAATATGGATAATCATATCTACATAAAAGAAAAGACGAAAACCTATATAAAAGTTTTAAAAAAGCCTGTGGGGGTGTCATTAGTGGACTTATGGGTGTGCTGGGAATGAGGGAGGAGTCAGAGGGTGTTCTGGTGAGGGGACAAGGTCACGATGAGGTCACACGAAGAACAGCCACTGGTGGTCTTTTTTTCTTTGGTGATATATGGTGCAGAGGCCTCACTAAAGATTCAGTAAAAATACAAAACAGAAGGGGCAGGAACCTAAATGTGTACTGATGCCAAGAGATACCAGAACCAAGAGATAGATCTTATACCACAACAGCTGCTAGTCATAACAGGAACCCTTTAGTGACACCTGGAGAATCTGTTTTCTCTTTTCACTTTTCTATTTTTTAATCAAATGATTCATTCCCCCATTTTCCCCTATGTTTGAAAGTGCGATTAGAATGCTAATTTGGTTTAATGTTACGATCCAACTGTTGACATGCAAGGACCAAACAGTTGAGATACATGGGTCGTTCTAGATCTGCTGTTGATATCTTGGCCTTACTTTGCAGTGGTGTTAGTGCCACGGATATAGATAGTGTGATAATAACAATATGTACCACGGAGATGTTTTCCTGGTATCTGTAAACAAAAGCTCTCAGGTTTGACGTTGCATCAGCCAAATGCTGGCGTGAATAAAATTGAAAGACGTGCATTGGCACAGAGGGCTCAGGGTGACTTTTCCCGCGTTTTTTGAAAGGCGTCCAAAACGTCTCACTTTTAGACGCTGTTTTCAAAACAAATAGAAACAAAGAGAGAAAAGTCCAGCCCGGAGGTAAACCTATAGAGGACTGGATTGGACAAAACATTTTTATGAAGTGACTTTTTTCTTTGTTTAATTTTGTATGAACTCATGCATGGAGTTTTGAATTTTTTTCTTGACTGTAACTAAAGACTGATATATGAACTACTTATGTATGGTGATTTTATTTGTTTACATGCTTTGTTTCTTGTAGAAAATTGAGATTGAAAATTGCATAACTGACTTTTTGCCAATGCCACCACCTACCCGGCGGTATAGACTTAGGGTGGTCCCTGAGCCAATAACTTCACCCAAGGTCAATTCAACAATTGTTTATCCTTATGTTCGTCTTCTTTATGATTCGAGCTAAGATCGAGTTTATAAGCAAACGACTCTCTGGCATTCATAGGAAACCAGCACAGTTTCTCAGAGATGATTCTCACACATTTATATTCAGAAGAATCCGGTAATCCTGAAGCGCCAGGAGTTTGAAAAGTTGGTGATGTGGAAGCGTTTAATTAGTTAATTAAATATCAGGATAAAAAAAATGGCAATTCTGCTAAATTTCTTCAATTTAAATTAGGAGGAAAGAAACAGCTCACTCCCATACTTCCTTCTCCAGAAAAATCCATCGACCACTTTTTTTTTACCTTTAAAACTATGGGGTATTACTTAAGAGGGAGGAACAATAGCTATCTGTTCATATTTGCTATTAATAATAGCATGCGATACGTCACATACAGTTATCAAGTAAGCAACGACAGGGGTAAGCAGTCATCCATTTTATTTGTGTACCAATTATTCTTTTTGAAATATAAGACCTTGGCCACAGTTCAGCTACATTTGTAGAAGAAATCAATATACAAGTGTTCTAATAAAGCCTTTACCTGAATCATTCTTAGTACTTGTGATCAACACAAATGTTCCAACAATCAAATATTGCAACGTTACTAATATCGAGTAAGTAACACATATCCTTCTCTTTCCTCTAATACTTAAGCTGTGATTCAAAGGTTTCTATCGTTAAATGCAAAAATAATATTCAAGTCATACATCTACCAAAACCCATGGTCCACCAAAGACAAAGAAATACATATAGCTCTGTAAGTTAAACGTTATTTTCTAACTTGTATATTTGGGAACAAAGTCTTGGTTATGGACCCATCACCTGGTATTAAAGCCACAAGAGGGCAATTCCAGTAAATATTTATTTTTAACAATGCCCTATGTACACAATGAGTTCATTCAAAACAATAACAGCTTTGTTATCTAGTTGTGTCATATTAGTGTTTTTTTTTATGCTTTAGGGACCACACGATACCTTTAGGTCCATGTTCCTTTAGTCGCCATGACGCACCACTACACCCTAAGTGAGTTACTTGTCAGTGCTGTATTGGTGCAACATACTAATACATTTGTATCAGCATAATGCATGCATATAGCCCTGGCGAGTTACTCACTATGGCAGCATTGATGCATTATGGCAACCAAAGGGCATTTGAGAAATATGCAACAATTAAACAGTTAACATCTGTGGGGTGACTGGGTTCATGTTCATCCAGTATTAAACCTGGTAACCCAAACATCTTCATATCTACTGATAACAATGGCGCCGATGTCCTCCCAAGCTAAGCAGTGGACAACCAAAACACAGATAATCCTAAACCACATTTCAAAACATATTTAAGACTTTGTGCCGTTTTGCCACAAATATGACCAACCATTTTCGGCCATTAAATTTTGATAAATACACATTTGATACATAACTTTTCCTTTTGACCTGAAAAGTGTCAAGTATATCCTATAGCAGTGAGATCTAGATAAAAAAACAAACAAAAAACCCCCCTGAAAAATACCTTTGTCAAATTCAAGTTGAATTTCCTGATTATTTAAAGCATGAACAGACTGTCACTACCTTCTCTGATGTCCCCTTCTGATTTCTTGTCTATGCTACCTTAATATGTTTCCGATTTATACACTATTTACATATACATGTTAACAGTTTCTTTGAAGCATAACTTTGTATGCCTATAACAATGGCACAATCTATTCAAACGAGCACTACAAGTCATCAAGTATCACTTTTCCTGCAGGGTTATTATTGGTGTCTTAACATGGTGAAAGTGTAGCACTCCATATATATCATACTTAAACAACTACTGGTGTATGATAATGCATGTACACACCATTCACGTGGTATTCCAGAGCAAACATCAGAAAACAGTGGAACCTATTAGCTTCTATGCCACATCTACGTCCTTTTAAGATGAAATGAGAATCTAATATCCTTCTCCTGCATGATCTGTTATTTTTTTTTCTATTTCAATGGTGCAATACTTCATTAAAGAGCTCAGCTCAAACTTGCGTACAAAGTATTTTTTTTTTCACTTTGGGGAATGTTCACAAATGATGTAATGAATTTCGGGATTTTGATTATTAAGACGCCCAATCCAACCCCCTTTCATTCTTTGTGGAAACTTTTCCCGAGAATGTATAGCCCTGCCCATTGGTTCATCTCAAAACCCGAATACACCCCTCATCCCATCCCTATCCCTTAACCGGTGACATCACCAATGCATGTTCCCTTGGTTAGGATGCTATGCTGAGTAAATAATGACTAAATGTACTCCTGTATGCCTACAAAAGTTATGGCTTTGTACATTGGTTTGAAACCATATTACTTCCCGTGCAAGGCCAAAAAAAAGTAGAAAAAAGTTCACCCCCAAAAATTCTGAAAAACATAACAACAGGAACCCAACTTGGTTGGAGAGAGTACTCGACACAAGTACTAATCTAACAAAAGTCTAACTCACTACATTTGTGAAACTCGTTGTACAAAATCAGACTATAAGAACTAGTCTTGTACAGTTTTCTATGCTACATCTTCACGTCAACACCCCAGTATTAACATTAACATGACTGATCACAGTACTGCAGGCCTTACGGACTGACCCTGGAGGAGGACAGATGGGGGAGGGGGTGGTGGTCGATATGGGAGTGGTGGAGGGCACATTTCAACTGGCACCTCAGTTGCCATGGTAACTTAAAGATTAAATTAGAAAATGGCCCGAGAAGTCGCTATCCACTTCCGGCGCGGTCGTCCTCAGCTGGTCATCTTAAGGGTATGTATGACTATGCATTCCCCCTTTTCTTTTGACACTCAAGTCCAAAATGGATTGATTCTTCACGGGTTAAACTGCAATCTCCGAGCCGAGGTATCCACTGTAATGGCGCTGAGCTGCCTGATCTGTTAGTCTGTAAAATAGAAAACAAAGATAAGTTTGTTAGATCATTTTTAAGATCTTTTTGATTATCAAAGACCTACAGTTGTATTCATAACGAAGCAATGTGCTGCATATGCCAACACCCCTGAGAGAGTCAGGGAGTCTTCATCCTGCAGGCTAAACGTAATGGCTGAATGCAGCACTACTGAGATAAAAACCCAAGCCTGCATTCACGTGCCATGATAATTAAGCATAATGATTCCATGTGAAAAAACACACAAACAACTACACAGAGGAGTACATACATCATGCGAGTAAAGTTCAAATGCAACATTGGTGGATCTGGAGAGGGGGGGGGTGCCCAAAAATAAGAGTTCATGAAATCACAAGTCAGCATTCAACGCATCATTTAATATGGATAACACAATGCAAAACCACCACTGATAGCCTATGAATCTATTACAGTCCATATGAACTGTCCTCTATCCCTTATGCACCCCTCATGGTAACCGGTTCACTCCCATTTCAGTTACTAATTCAGTGTACTTGCACAACACGTTTTACTGCGCAAAATTGATAATCTTCTCCATGTATAATAAGTCGTAGATGAGTCTTATGACAGTAACTTGTTGTCTCTTTGTCTTCTCTATTTAGGCCTACATATGATTGGTCAGGGGGTCAGAACAGATAGAGCCAGAGGCCAGCATGTGGATTTGGACTGTACTGTCTGAATCACAGTCATATGACTTAATGAAATCAAAAATCTTCCTCATTGATTGACGACAACAACAAACTGTACAGGTCAACCATTGTTATTCATGCCTTTCAATATTTAGAGATACAAAAGATTTCTGTTTTCATTCATACGTGACCTGGGAGTTCTCGTTCGTAGTGACATAGTGCAATGTAAAGCATAAACAATATAATTTATTAGATTTACAAAGGTGATTCTGAGGTTGAATAATTACACTGTAAAAACCGTGTTTAGATTGTAAACGCCCAATGTTTAGCAGCTAAATGCTTTTCTAAATACTACCCTGTCACAGTGTCCCACATTTTGAGACATTTTTTCCATCTAAACATGTTTAATTTCTAAACATGTTTAGAGAAAGTGTGTTTAGATACCAATGTGTTTAGATATAGCAAGTGTTTAAACACTCTCCTTGTGTTTAACTTGGGAAATGTTTAGTTCTATGAATGGCTTTGGTGTTTCCTGCTGTAACGTTATATTTTTATGCAAATAATTCAATAATGTTTTGGAGTGGCATTTCTTTGGAAGTATACATAAACCTCTCATTACATTACCTCTTAGAGGGGGGGGGGAGATGGAGGAAAAGTAGCCTCTGAAAGTGTACAGTATCATGTCCAAGAGTCCTCTGCTTTATATAATTCTATATTCCACATAATGGGTGTCTTAGCAAACTACTTCTCTTGTGCACATCAGTAATCATTAAATTTCAAAAAGAATCTTTCAATGATGCAGGATAAACTACATACTTGTGTGACTTGTTACCACAAATAATAGGTTCGAATGTTAAATTGACATGTTTGAAGATGGGTTAACTTCTAGTTGTGTGGAGAAAATACTGTCATGAATCGTAATGCCACCTGGTGGGATAAATTATAATTGTTTGATGCGTAAACACATGTGTTTAGATATTAAACGCTGAAACATGTTTAGCTCACTTGTTTAGAAAACATGTGTTTAAAGGTTAAACACACAAGAAATGAGTGTTTAAAGTCTAAACACTCATAGTCATAGGTGTTTAAAAACTAAACACTCATAATCATCAGTGTTTAAAGACTAAACACTCTTAATCATGGTGTTTAAATGATACACACCTAAACATCTTTTGTGCAAAAATGGCCATCAGCATTTTCAGCACTTTCTTACCAAATATACCAAGTTGTGGAAATCTGTCATAAAAGGCCCTACTTACGTACTTGACTCCCTCGTTAACCCTAATAAAATGCATATTTATAAATGATTCAAACTATGGGAAATTCCACTGTAGTAAATATTGACTATAAACATTGCATCCATAGAGATTTTAGTGACCTGCTCGGGTTAACTAATATTACATAGAAGTATAGAAGTCCATATAGACAGACATGTTGCAGTGTTCCCTGGTTAAGCTCCATTGTCGGTCAGAAACATGACATATCACTTTACATGATATCTTGTACATGATAAGATGCCATGATTTACACGCCTGATCCCCACAGGCTGCTGTGTGCCTGGGGCGAGGTGAACTATAAGTGGGGGTGGGGGGCATCTTTTCTCGGCCATCTATGGTGAAATAGGTCTGATGTTTTTTATCATATGATAAACATGTATATTGAAAAAAATCGTTAAAAAGACATAAAATCAACAGAAGCCCCCAGTAACCATAACGCCCTTTAAGGGTCGCTGGTACAGGAGTGCATCATGCCCATTGGTCGTCACGATGCACCAAGTGGTCTCGCCAGCACTTCATTGGAGCATCATGCCGACCCTTCGGGGTTGCTACATATACTCCTAGAGCGTCGAGATTAATGAATCAGCGGCCCTTGCAGGGCTGAGAAAGGGTTAACGTCGCTCATACTTTGCTGAGCATGGTCAGTGAACCATGACCTATTTCCACAGAAGAGTAGAGAAAAGTTAATAGTGACATGATTATAAGATCTATTAATGCTGAAGACAGATGCATGACCACTGCCTCCTGTTCCGACATCCTTCATGGTGACCCATTGATGCATACTCATGCTATGAGAGGGGCCCTGGTGTTTGACTGACAGCTGTCACCTGCCAATCAAACAGCTACCAGTGACACCATTCACAGGGATTACTGGTGGATTAGGGACCTATGTCAGAACGATAAGTTACTTTACTAATGGGTAAACCCCATTGATCAGAGTGTATTTATAGTTAGGTGAGAGAGGTGTGAGGGCCAGTGTTCTGTGTAGAGTTGTGTGCATGTAAGAGCTGCTGTGAGGTACGTGTTGAGGAGAATATCCACCTCATACCTACTCAAGGTAGACTGCTATAATTAAGGATGACCTAAGTGTAAAACAGGTACATACTTCCTGGGACAAACTTACTGCTACATGTACACAGTCCAATCAGCTCTGACAGGACTGTGTTTCATTATGTTACAATGTGGTAAATCCGGGGTCTCATTGAAGCAAATGATTTCCAAGCCTAGATTTTTGGACCATGTGGCCTAAAACATATATATTTGTGGGGTTGGGTCAAGTCTTAATTTATATGCAATTGAACTTGTGCTTATGGGGTACACTTATGATACATTGTATTAGGACAATGGAAGATTACATAATTAGGCCTAAAAAAAGCTGTGTTCCCGGTAACATGGTCAAAAACGTTGAGGTCGGTAGGTCGGACTTTTTTTCTTTGTATCCAAGGTCTCACAGAGTTTATATATTGCTGTTTTATCAGTGGTGATTGTTAGAAACATTGATTCCCTCCTTGGGATATGGAAAACGATGGGGAAATGTGACATATATGTCAAATAACAATTTTGGAAGAGGATCTTTTGATTTTTTTTCAAATTTTCAAAAATGGTCACACGATGGTCAGAAAAGAAATAGAAAAAAAAAATCAGAAAAAAAATCAGAGGTCGTCCCCTTTGAGCTAAGGTCGGTCGGGTTTAATAGGCCATGTAATTATAATAACTTGGATTACGGATTTTTTCACCTAACTGGCAGGTGGGGCAGTGGTAAAAAAAAAAAGGTCACCAGCCCCCCCTATCTGCCTACCACATTTTCCCATCGCCGGGAGGCAAAAAAACCAACAAAAACAAAGTGGCATGGAAAACCACTTTCTGGGGCATAAAACATCGGAATATGGAAAGATTTCAACTATTCACAGGTATGGAACAGAAGTTCATTTGATTATTACATATTTTTTCTTTAACTCAGCTTTTTTTTGAGTAAAATAGTTGAAAATTCCCGTCGGAAATCGTTGTTCTTTTGCAATTTGGCAAAATTCTCGTCGCCAGATCCATAATTTAAGTTATTAGAATAAAACGGCCAATACCGGAAACAAACCTTTATTTTTTTTGCCTTAATGTTAATGTATGCTCAAAGAAACTACATACTCAGAACCATTACTAAAACGATTGAGCTAATACAGGTGCTCAGTGAGCAACTCATACACCTATAACTGCGTACAATATACATGTACACTGAGGATGTCCTGCTTAGCTTGACCTCATTTATTTGACCTAAAGAAATGTAAACAAAAACAATAACCATGCTATCACTGATACTGAGGCTGATATCTTTATGTATAATGTGGGTGAGAACAATGACATGGGGGTTATACAATCAGCTCACAAAAGGGGCCCCTGATAGCGACCTCAGGTCATATGACGTCACGTCACGATAAGAAGACGCCATGACGTGCTGACGTCAGGTAGCAGCACTGCAGAGCGTAAGCACCTATCGCATTCACCAGTGGCACTTATTTAGAACTGTTCTATTAATAAGCTACACTAAATTCTAATCTCCAATACACCTAGGCTTTGACTATGGTAAAGATGGGAATCTACAAGTGGGCATTTGAAGCGATATTTGCATGTCAATAGAGCCACTGTAGGATTTTAAAGTGCCCTGAATATGCATGACAATCATAGTTCAAGTAACACTTGCCTATGTCAGGCTTGACTAATACAAGTGTGCTTTTTAAAGCACTGAGTCTGTTTAAACTAATATTTTTGGCATTTTTATAAGGAAATTACCAACATTAGAGACAGTACTGAAAGTTTGAAGTACCCACCCCCAACGGACTCAACACGCAGGGTTACGTGATGTACTGTTAATACTTCTAGAGGCAGGCCACCTATAGGAGAAGGATACTGGAGGGGCATTACCTGGTGTCTTCCTGTATGTGTAACAGGTGGTCACAAGTGTACTTCCACACCATATACTACTACACTTAACCCCTGTGCCTCCTTTTTACACAACCAACACGCAGGTATATTCTATGCAATCATACTTAGTGACCACTGACCATCAACATCTTCAGGTCTATTTCTGGGTCAGTGTCAGAATTAGTGTACAAAACCTGGAAAACCCATGGTTTTTGGCCTTTATGCAGCCATAGAATAAATTATGCTTATCCAATCTTGTCTCCCATGGTTTCATCTTACAGAAGACATTCTAGCCTTTCAGAAAAATATCAATTTGTGTCTGTCGGGTAAAAATTCTTTGAGTTAACGAGTCCCAAAGTCCCGTATCTTAGCCATTACTCGATCCCTCCTGTTCATACAGTTAGGCTTCATAAGTATACCTAGTTATACTGTAGACTGAATATAGTGTTAATGGTAAAAAGAGAATAAATCAAAATAAAAAAATGAATGTAATAATATGAAATAAAAAAAAGAACTTTTCTCATGTCTACTTTCCCATGTTCATCCCCCACACGGCTCCTCCACTCCCTCCAACCCTGAAAACTTGCCTGAAACCACCACTTCTTGGGGATGCCCCACCCTCCTGGCATTAGCCCATTTAGTGTAGAGTTATAATCATATCATTAGGTTCTTAGAATCATTATCCTCTCCTTAACAAACCCACACCCGTGATCTTTATCTCCCCCCCCCACTCTACTCGTCCAAAAACTTCACTAAATGTGCTATTCTACGTTCTCCCAACACATTAACCTGAAGCAGTAGATCCTGGATAAAGACTGGCTCATGCACATGTATACAATGCATGGTTTTCAAGTGACTCTGCCTCACAAATACTATACATGTACCGAGGAAACGATTGTCTAATGGGCGCGGCCATTAGTGGAACTTCTTAACAGCAACTTCTTCTGATAAGAGCTATCAGATGGGTGCCAGTTGCCCCCGAGAGTACCGCAGTGAATAGTTGGAGTTATTTCACTGGCTGATAACTCAGGTAACTCGAAAAGCTGACTTTTTTTTGTTAGTCTCTCCATGCTAAGAAATATTTTCTGTCATACATTTGTATGGTATGTCAGTACATTCCCAGGTAGCACACAAAAAATTGGCCGACATTGGCCCGACACATTGGGCCAATATAGGGCCAACGTTGGCTGCCCATTGGGGCGACATAGGCCCGATGGCCAATCAATGGCATACCAAATGCCAACATTGGGCCAATGTTGGCAGGACATCGGCAAAAGTGGCCGACCATTTGCCGATGCTGATGTGTGCCGACCAAAAGCCAACGTTGGGCCTATGTTGGCATTTGGTTGGTACCGTCAGGCCTCCGTAGGTCCAATGTTATGCCAAGGTCTCTGTGCTACCTGGGTTGTTTTTATTTGCCATCTGAACACCCAAGAGTCACTCTCCCAGCACAGACTATATGATTCATATATGACATAGGCATGGATGAGGGATCTGCTTGGAGGCTGTCATGTCTGATGACATCAGCATCTGTGGTGACTATTCGCACCACCTGTCTCTCTTAGGGCCTCATTTACATAAATCTGCACCCCCAATGCCTGTTCGCACCACCTCATTAAAAAAAAGGCGGGAATGTTGATCCATGGATCAACATCCCATAGCCTCGACACTGAAGGCCAAAAGTGTCTCCACTGCACTGCAGACAGACAGTGGATGACTAGTTAACATTTATCAATCAATATTTCCTGATATATATAAAAAAACAACTTCATTCTTACTATATCATAAAATAGACATTCCAATGTCAAATACCATGAAGAATTTGCTAACTCTATGTTCTCTTTCGGTACTTTATTTCCTGACTTGAGTCCACCCATTCTCCTCCCTCACTGAGCGTCTTAAAATTTGTTTTTTCTACTTGGCTCTTACAACTCTTTTCGGGTTAATAATCCTGCTAGGTCGGTATAGAGATGAACTAGGAGAAAGGGACATTGAAATTGTGAGAGGGAGGAAGAAGGGAGGGGGGAGGTAAAAAGAGTAGGCCACGTAACTCAGGCTCTCAAGATTTATCTACATACATGTACACAAAGAAGAATGTGGAGCTCCATGTGGCAAAAAAGATAAAGGCCTACTGCAGTTAAATTGGACTCATCAATAAACTATTTCCAGCACTTTCAGAAAACGCAGATGGTTTTAGTGTGTTTTTCCAAATGGCAAAAACTACAAGGAGATATTCAATCGTAAGGCCCACTGTTATCGATGAGGAATAATGGGTCAATACTTTCGCAGAATGGGTCAATACATTCACAGAGTAATGAAAAATCACGACATAACGAGGAGGCGTGTTTTTGATGACTTGAGGAAAACCTTGAGGAAAGCACAGCATAGCTGTGATGAATTATTTTGCCAAGGTTGATGACCAGAATATTTGAATAGGTTCCCTCTCGCTAAAATTTAGACCAATAGCTCATCTATTGAAATCATTAGACCATGACCTAGACCGCTTAGGCCTTGATGAAGTCCTTTCAGTAATTCATTCATTCATAGTTACTGACATATTTTGACTAATTGCTGACAAATAGTGCATAATTACTGACATATAATGACTAATTGCAGAAAAATAGTAAGTGCTGACATGTTTTGACTAATTGCTGACAAATAGTATATAATTACCGACACATTTTGACTAATTGCTGACAAATATTGCATAGGTACTGACATATTTTGACTATACCAGTCAAGGCAAGATGTACCAATAAATCAATGGCTAGGAATCTATGCCTATTCTATTTTTTCTAACTTACAGAGCCATATTCCTGATGGTCCCTGAGATAGACTGCATCATATCAGTCAAGGCATTATGCACAAGTGAATCATACTATGTACTATGCTAACATAATTTATAATGACATATGTTGACTAATTTATTTCTGACAAATAGTGCATAGTTACTGATATATTCAGACTAATTGCTGACAGATAGTGACAAAGTGCTAACATATATTTACTTATTGCTGACAAAATGTGAGTAGATACTGACATGTATTGACTAATTGCTGAGAAATTATATGTAAATACTGACATGTGTTGACTAATTTCTGATATATAGTGACTAAGTTCTGGCATATCTGACTAATTGCTGGCAAATAGTGAGTAATTACTGATATATTTTGACTAACTACTGACAAAAAGTGAGTAATTACTTTTACATATTGACTAACTGCTGACAAATAGTGAGCAATTACTAACATATATTGACCAATTGCTAGTGAGTAATTACTAACATTTCTTCATTAAAATGCAAGTAAATACTGACATATATTGACTAATTGCTGATAAATTCTGAGTAAATACTGCCATGTATTGAATAATTGCTTATATATAGTGAGTAATTACTGACATATATGGACTAATTGCTGACAAATAGTGAGTAATTACTGACATATATTGCCTTATTTCTGATAAATAGTGAATAATTACACACATAATTATATTGAGTAATTGCTGACAAAGAGTGAGTAATTACTGACGTATATTGACTAATTTCTGACAAATTGTGAGCAATTACTGACATATCAACTAATTGCTGACTAATATCTGACAAATTCTGAGTAATTACTGACTTAAATGGACTGATTGTTGTTATACAAGGAAACCCATGACTCTATACTCATTATCATGACTCAAGGATCATTATCATGACTCTTTAATCTAGATTTATGTATTTATGATCATTTAATATATATCGATATAGAAATACAGCATTGCTGTAATAGCTGCTCGGTCGTATCATCTAGATTCATGTACTTATGATCGGATTAGTAATTGCTCACTATTTGTCAGCAATTAGTCAATATATGTTAGTACTTAGTCACTATATAACAGCAATTAGTCAATATACGTCCGTAATTACTCACTTTCTCAGCAATTAGTAAATACATGTCAGTAATTACTCACTATTTATCAGAAATTAGACAATATGTCAGTAATAACTCACTCTTTGTAAGCAATTAGTCAATAGGTGTCAGTAATTACTCACTATTTGTCAGCAATCAGTCAATATATGCCAGTACTTAGTCATTATAAAACAACACTTAGTCCATATATGTCAGTAATTACTCACAATTTGTCATATATTTGTCAATAGTAAGCAATTACTAACATATATTGACTAATTGCTGATAAAATGTAAGTAACTACTATCATGTATTGACTAATTGCTGACAAAATTAGTAGTGAATAGTTATTAGCATATATAAACTTATTGCTGACAAATAGTCCATAGATACTGACATATTTTGACAAATACTAGTCAAGGCAGGATGCACAGGAGGAGGAATCAATGGCTATTTCTCTGTTATATATTGACTAATTGTTGACAGATTGAGATTAAATACTGACATGTATTGATAATTGCTGACATAGAGTGACTAAGTACTGACATATATTGATTAATTACTGACAAATAGTGAGTAATTACTAATATATATTGACTAATTGCTGATAAATGGTGAGTAATTACTGACATATGTAGACTAAGTGTTGTTATATAATGACTAAGAACTGGCACATATTGACTGAGTGCTGACAAATAGTGAGTAAATACTGACATATATTGATTAATTGCTGACAAAGAGTGAGTAATTACTAATATAAATTATATTGCATAATTGTTGACAAATAGTGAGTAATTACTGACATATATTGACGAATTGCTGACAAATAGTGAACAATTACTAACATATATTAACTAATTGCTGACAAATAGTTCATAGATACTGACATATTTTGACAAATACCAGTCAAGGGAGGATGCACAATTGAATCAATGGCTATTCCTCGGTTATATATTGACTAATTGCTGACAGATTGTGAGTAAATACTGACATGTATTGATAATTGCTGATATAGAGTGACTAAGTACTGACGTATATTGACTAATTGCTGACAAATTGTGAGTAAATACTGACATATTTCAACTAATTGCTAACAAATGGTGAATAATTACTAACATATATTGACTAATTGCTGATAAATGGCGAGTAATTACTGACATATATTGACTAATATCTGACAAATTGTGAGTAATTACTGACATATGTGGACTAAGTGTTGTTATATAATGACTAAGAACTGGCATATATAGACTGAGTGCTGACAAATAGTGAGTAAATACTGACATAGTTTGACTAATTGCTGACAAATAGTGAGTAATTACTAATATGTATTGAATAATTGGTCACTAACATCCATCTGATAACTTTTGAAGATCAAAATTCACCATATATGGCCTGGATCCCTGTGTTTCCAAAAACCAAGATGGCCGACACACATGGAAAACAATAGAATTGGGTAGTTGAGGTTTCCCAATGGTCACTAACATCAATCTGATAACTTTTGAAGATCAAAATTCACCATATTATATGGCCTGGATCCCTGTGTTACTTATAATGACTAAGTATTGACATATATTGACTAATTGCTAACAAATGGTGATTAATTACTAACATATATTGATTAACCGCTGACAAGGGGTGAGTGAGTAATAGGTGTTTAACGCCATTTCGACATCTAAGGTCATATTCATGGCGAGAACAACATTAAAACCGCTGACAAATAGTGAGTAATTACTATCATACCATAGCACTAATACTAACCTGTTATAGTCCTAAACTCAATACATGTACCATAAAAACACATATTAAAACACAAATTAAAACACAGAATGGCGTCAACATTTTCAATCAAACACCAGAGAATGGAGAAATGGAAAGACATCCATTCAGCAATGACACACATCTATATATATGGAAAAGTACCAAGATACTGGATAATTATGCTAATTATGCAAATAATATGCGTGGATATGGAATGTTTGGTATAAATCTGGGGTGTTTCGTCCCCCTAAAGGACATGCCCCCCTAAAAAATCGGTTTCGAAAAAGAATAAGCGAAATAATTTTTTTGACTAGGTGCCTTTTCGGCCCAGCCAGTTCACCTGTGCCCTTACCATGGTGTGGACGCGCACTACCTTCTGCCAAAAGACCTGTTTTGCGCTCAACTGGCGAAAAAAAGGCTATGTTTAAGGCAGGAAGAGGTCGAAAAAGGGGGGGCCTACATGCCAGTGCAGGACTGGCAAAAGGGGGTGCAGGGGGTAGTCAAAAACCTCATATAGGAGTTTTCCCATAGTGTGACCTATGATTTAAGGGTATTTCGAGCTGGCGATCATCATGGTGATGTTTATTTTCACCTATGGTCAATCATAAGAAAGTTAGCTTCCAAAATGCAGCCATGAAGGGAATTTGACGATATTTTAAGGCAAATTAACCACCTTAGCAGTCCCATATACCTATATGATGATGTTCAGGAGTTCATAGCGCCAAGCACGGTCCTGTTTTATAGACTATAGCTACCCCTGTCTTAAATGCACTATGACGATGTGTATGGGCTATATACATCGTGTAGAGAATATAATCAAATTTATTCTATTACTGGTGCCTTTTGAAGAACTATGACGATGTGCAGGGGCGTATTGAGTTGCTAGCTTCAATGCACCACAATAGCAAGGTAATGGAGTATTAGTCTGGTCCTACAAATTAATATACAGTCTTACTGAGTTCCTAGCGTCAATGCACCACTATAGCAAGGTAAAAGAGTATCAGTCTGACCCTACAAATTAATATACAGTCTTACTGAGTTCCTAGCGTCAATGCACCACTATAGCAAGGTAGAAGGGTATCTGTCTAGCCCTACAAGTGAATATACAGTGTTTTCGCGGCTCAGGACGGCACTACAGGTAATGTGGGCTATGGGAGTGATTGGATAGCAATCAGACATCTCAGGGCCGCGTTTTCGCGGCTTTGGACGCCTCTACAGGTATTGTGGGCTATCGGAGGTGTGAAAAACACAATTAAAACACGCCCTAGAGGGGGGGGGGGTATTGGGTGTCTCTACTGGTGCTGAAGGGGCTAGTGGAGACAGGTGGGAACTGTAGGCAGGGAGAGCAAGCTGTAGTGTCTCTGTAGGCGAGATCTGAGTGGGTAGCTTTCTCGGCTTCATGAAATCAACAAGAACAGGACAGGATAGAAACGGACAGGGGATAGAGAGGGCCAATGCTGTGACGTATGTGTGATAACACTAGACTTGCATATGCCATGACTTGTACAGGCCTAAGGCTCAAATTACACACGTATTTCCTTAGTAGCAAATCCATTGCTTTGAGGAAATGTTGATAAGCTAACACCCATGACCAATGCCTTGGCAAGTCTATGACTGGCTAGGAGAAGGACGTGGACAAAATCCTAGCGCGTGGTGTTACATGTGAATGAATTATTTTCATATATGAAAATAATTCAATTAATAGGACATTCTGTAAATGTTGAAAGTTGATGCAGACAGATATGAATGACACCTAGACTTCACAAACGTTATACATAGGTATCCATGGTAGTAGAGGCAAATCTGAACCAGGTTCACTCCAAGTGAAATCATCAGAAATGATGCAAGTAATGTTATAATGCAGCATCTCCAGGGGTGGAGAGAAATGTCGCCATTAGTTTATCAAGACACCTGGGACTCCAAACACTGGCTCCTGTGCCTTCATCTTCTTCCTCTACACCATAGTGACAGAGTTATCACAGGTCATGACCACGCACCTGACGCCACCTGTTGGTTAGGCTGATGTATAACGTGACGTCGTGTCATACATGACGTGTGGGGCATGCCCAGCATGCTGTGGGATACTCAGGGGTCTTCACCCCCAATTATCACCTGCAGTAAGGGCGGGGTGCTTTATTCCCGTCTTAGGCCTATTGTGCAGGGACAAAGTCAGATTAGGCATTTCTCTGTATAGTTGAACATTTAAATAGGTCGACAAAGCCTGATTCTGGATGATAGATAAAAATCGAAGAAAGTTCCCCTGAGTCCTGTAAGTTTCCTAACAAATCAGTTTTCTCACATTTTTCAATGCTTACGATCCGGGGCTAATGGTGGAAATCGAACAGCAATAGTTTGGCTAGAATTTATAATATTTTGACATAGGTTTATTAGTTTCACTGGGTAATTTCCACATATCCTAGAGCCAATATACCTTTCTATTGGCTCTAAGAAAAGGAAGGCATAAGCCACTAACCCAAACATTAACTTTGATAGACTTTTAGGTGGTATGGATTCTAAAGGGGTACTGGAACTTCTGAACTCATCACACTCCAGTCCAACTACAGAAACGGCAAATCATGCTCTAGAGAATAAACTCCTGCTGGGAGATTGTAACTGAGTCAAGAGTTGTACCTGGAGAGTGAGGTGAGTGAGGTGACTCAGCAACTGCGCCACTGGCGTTATCACGGCGCATTATGAGAAGCTCAAAAACAGGGGAGCAGCTCAAAGAGTCACAACTCACCTCCAAAATCATTAACCCTTAAAGGACCACGAACTGCCTAAATGTGCATGCTCAGGTGTCATTATACACCAATGCAATGCTGGCTAGTAACTCGCCAGTGCTGTATCAATTCATGTAGAGTTGTCACGATGCATGAAAGATATCTTAGCGAGTTACTCAGCAGAGACGTTTTCATGGGTAACGGCGGCAAAAGGACATAATGAAGTAATTCATTATGCACCAGCTAAAGGGTTAAAGACAATAGTCTTGTATCTGTGGTTAGCCCTAGACCCATACCCAATGCTATATTCACCAGTCTGTTGACATCCTTCACGATTCAACCCCTCTTCGTTTCTATTCTAATCATCACATTTTTATAGCACTGAGACGTGTGTGTAGCTCATCACTACATGTAGATACTGACCCACTCATCATCATCCTCTTCCCACACCATTTGTTCTTTGCGTCTAAGTTGAGTGACTGCCTTTTTTATTTATAAACATATTTAATTTTTTTTCTCAATAATTCAGAATTCATTGGATTTAAATTTGCAGTCGATCGAAGTATATGCGAAAACCAACATACTACGACAAAAAAAGAAAGGATAAGAGACAATGATTGAGAAGGAAAATATGAAACTTGTAGTATGAATGGGGCTTAAATTTAACCAAGTTTTAAAGTCTAGTCTGGACCATCCCAACTTCCGAGTACATAGCTCCTTATGCCCTTGGGAACACCACGCCCTCCTGGAGCAGCTCACACATCACCAAACCAGCTCACCCCCCCCCCCCCAGTGTTTACCAACATATGATGATTGGCTGACTTGGTTCTGGCAAACTCAGTGCCTTGTCATCTAGTGAGTTCTTATTTTTGGTGACAGATGTTGATACAATCTAACAGAGCTCTGGAAGGTTTATAGCTTAGGATATGACTGTATTGTAATGTGATATGATGTACTATAATTCAAGATGTCACTAGAAAATTACAGGAAAGGGCCATGTGGTTGAATAAATAGTCCTACCAATTAATACCACCATGTTATTTGACAAATGAGCTCTAGACTTACATGTAGCAGATGTGAGGGACTTTGAATTCTAAGTAAAGAACAGTCAAAGGGAAATTCCTTTCATAATCAGACTCTCAAGTCAGCGGTGACATATATTTTGACTTCTTAACGATATTGTAGACCAAAGTAATTCTGTGAGTAAAGTAGACACAAGTTTGAAAGTCTGACACTTTTAGATGTACCGTATCAAAAGGGCTATATGCGTTTTCTAATCAGTAAGGCCAGCGCCCTGGCCGTCGGAGGCGGTGGCAGCCAGGGTTCAGCCGTTGTGGATTGTTAAGGTCTTTCAATTTTTGAATTATCAAAATGATTAAAATGCTCCATTACTTCCAAAATGCGTAACACGTATGAGGCCCAACATGCCTCATCATTCAATATAATATACTAAAGGCATTATGTCTCTCTCTCTCTCTGATTCATTACAATCATCTCGGCATCATCCTCGATGTGAAGACCAACGAAGAAGTAGTGTTAACCATCAAGAAGTTTCTACACTGATTTCTTACTGCTGTTTCATCGTTGGTGGTAAGGAAAAGACGAGAAGAGACAGCTCAGTATGGGGGTATGTGCACTGACAACGTAAAGATTGTGGGTAGACTTGCCCAAGCTAATGACTTAGTAAGTGAAATACACAGGACCCGGCCTATACACAGAGAAATAGGTAAATAATGACAACTGCTTGAGCTGACCAACAGAGTAAGGGCCTAAAAGTGTCCGGCTGGCACTCGTGGTAGTAGCACATAAAAGGTATGAGCTGACTCAGGTATGATGTCCAAATCCTGTCATGCAGTGGCAGTCAGCCTATCAGTTATACTGTGTACACAAATAGAGGTGTCCATATAAAATAATGTATACGTGTCTGGTATCATGTGGATCGACCTGGGTAACAATGAGTAGGCAGCTTCCCTGACTGTCCATGTTGGGCACATAATGAAATAGGATAACCCATAGTGGATCCCATTAGCAGTGCACCCATACACTGTAATGACTTAACATATAAACTACAGATAACAAGACCAGAACTGACTCTCATAACAAGCCACGATCACAATAACATTAAAATATGTTCAACAATAGTTTAACCTCATTCAATAGAGATCCAGGGATCAAGTCGGGGATCAGTGGCTTAAGGCCCATGGTGTGAGGTCACCCCTACTAAAGGTGTCGGTACGTGGGGAGTTACGTCACATCCAGACAGATATCGGCCTCATTCAGGAGCTCAGATTGACCTCAGGGGGTGGGTGGGATCGCCCAGGTAGGGTGGGGCATGGTGAGCATATCAAGACAGTCGAATCAGGCGGCAGTGCACTGTAATACTGGGAATTTTGGGAATTTTCTTTTGTAAAACTTTACAAATGTTCGTAATTGGGTAAGGTTGAGAAAAAGCTTGCATATTCATAATCTTTTTTTCCAGGTCACTAACACTATCTACTAAACTGTTAATTTTCTTACCAAACAATCTACTCTGCCCCATACCCCTGAATTAAAGAAGCGCGTACTCGGAATTATCTTTCAGCTGTTCATAATGAGAAATTTGCATCTGATATTTTTTTTTCAAGTACCCAAATGTGTCTTGAGCTTTAATACTGCAGTCTGCAGAATACACTGAGTGATAGACCTATCATCCATTACCTATGAAAGAGCCACACTAAGCAGGCTTAGTAAACTTGTAATGTACCAAAGGGTTATTCCATGTTAGATGATGATGTCATGTAGGTGGTACCCTTCTATACTGCCGAATGGTGAGTGACAATGGCCAGGTGGTGAGAGAAAACTCGCAACTAATGACATCATATTTGAATAGCAGAACCTACATGTATCTGATGTCATTTAAAAACGATTTCTGTGGCGTGATATTTCATTTTTACTGGATTGACGTGTTCATACATTTTAGAATAATGGATATTGAATAATTCTCCTCATATTCTTGTATATCTCCCCAATTAAACCAAGACCCCTGTAATTAACGCAAATCTATTATGTAGTATCGGGTACATAGAATGGTTGGCCATTCAGTGATATCCGCATCCTGTTGAGGAGGTGTGCATGGGGGTCAATAACCGCCCGTCCATGACCCAGGGCGGATCCAGAAGGGGTGGTCTAGGTGGGGGGCACAGCCAAAAAAAGTGGGTGGGGGGGGGGGGGGCATAGCCAAAGTCCCGGTCCACATTTCCTATAGTGAAGAGTAATAGTCAGGCCCATTTTAGGGGGTCGAGAGAGGGTGCTCATGCCCCCTAGCCTCCCCCACGGATCCGCCCCTGCCATGTCATGGGGCATTTGCCCAAAAATATATTACAGGGGCGTAGGAAAAACGGGGGGGGGGGGCCTGCATATGTATAGACATCATCGTGCTTCAGCAGACAATCCAAGGTGGTCGGGATGGGGCCCTCGATGCCCCCCCCCCCCCAATGAAGATTTGCTTCCTACGCCTCTGCAAAATAGGGCTTATGACATGTGGCTCATGGGTGCTGCAGGACGAGGTGAACTGAGGGTTGGGAAGGGCTGGGGTATCGGCATCTGAATGGCGCACGCGGGTTTGGCCAACATTTTTATAAATCAGTCTACATAATTATTTTATTACTTTAAAACATCACTCTATGTGTGACATTAGCCAGGTAATTGATTTTAATGTTCTCAACTTTGTTTCATAAACATGTACACAGAATTATACAACCCATGTACATGTATAAAGTTTTTCCACCTCTTTTTAAAATGTGATCAAATACGTGAGAACAGACCACCTGATCGCCTCCAGGGTTTGACCGATATGCTGGCAGACAGGTATCACAACCTGACCTGTCAATCAACTGACATACACACCTCTAAACCAACACTCCCCAAGCATAATCCTTGTCATCCAACGTTTAATACACAGTCCTAAAATCTGCTTGGATATGCTCACTCATCGGTAGGATTGGGTTTATAAGCCTGAGCTGCCTGAATTTCGAATTATAGTTACGTAATGTAAACGATATGATTTGATAAATGGGTCAATTATTGAATTATTAACCCAGAAGGAACAGATTCGAAATGGGGAGTGCTGGTTATCTCCAAGGTGTCTGTCAAAGTATCCAGCAATTTGCAATTACTGTGCCGTATCAAGTACATGTTCCGTTTACTATTTCTTGCAATTTGTTTCTATCCTTTCCTAATTTCAAGTCAATTATCGTTGCAAGCAACAGGCCATTGACACCACAAAGAAACAGTCTGAGCCCCTTCAGTGTACCTCGCTACTTCCTATCTACAGTATTCAAGCGATTGATATCGCAGGTAACTAGGAAAGCTTTGGTCTGGCCATTTTGACACTATGGTGACAGCAATGCAAAAGACTAACAGGTCTATTGCATGCCCACCATTTTGGATTTTGCCGTCAACCAGCTATGTCGAATTAATTGTTATATTTTTAATGCGTATACAGAGAGAAATGTCCAACCCTTTTGACACTATAATGACAGCAAAGAAGAAACGTACTCTATATGCATTGCGCGCTCTACTCACACCTGCCTATTTTGTTTTCTTTGTCATCATTCGGCAGGCTATGTTGTACTACTGTGACACAATCAGAATGTCGTAAAAGTTCAGCCGCTTGGACGATTTTTTAGCAAAAACTTGCACAAATCGTATTACCGAGGATTATAGCACTAGATTGAATCAATTGTTATATTTTTAATGCATATACAGAGAGAAAATGTCATCCCCATAGAAAAGCATTGAGTGCACCAAGCGTCTAAGTTGGATTTCAGGTGACCTACTTTTTTTTCAAACCTAAATTTTAAAAAGATTAGAATCTTATAAGAGGTAAATATTACACATCCATGATCCTGAATATGTACTCTATCACATGACAGGTTTCATTTCATCTCATATTTAATGGTTTTCATGTAATTTGGGCTCAAACTCAACCTCTTCTCAAAAAATGCTCACTTCCGGTCTTAAAAGTTTCGCCTGCCCCTACCGTCTCTTAAAACTCGGCTTTCCGAGTTAATAATACATGTATTCTGCAATTGCAGAATGACAAATACAAGTATGACAGACAGATAGATATAAAACAAAATGAAGCCCTAATATTTCATGGTAAAAACACAGAATCTGAGAAATATAAGAAGGGAGACAGGCTCCAAGGAAAGGTGGTAGCACTCCAAGAAAAAGTGACAAAAAGGTCAGATTCTTAGCCCAGCCCTTTCCATCCATTACCAGAACCCACACATCGTGATTAAAAAGAGAGCAGTCGGTATGTAGAAGGAATGAAGAACAGATGGGGTTGGGTAAAAAGACATCACAAATGTCAAAAGTAAGACACGTGCCATCATAAAAGAAAAGAAAGCTCTTGTCTTGTGTACCCCCGCCCCATAATCAGGAATAAATTGGAATGGTTCTCTGTAATGACTTTGGATAGAGTACAAAGAATAGTTGGTAATTGATAATATGTAGATGAAGATGATCCGATTGAAGTTTGTTTCTATTATGCCTATCCTTTTAAAGGTCACAATGTCATGTACATATTACGACAACTTGTTGGGAACCATGATACAGAAATGCACCCTTGGCGGGTAACTCGCAAGTATTGCATTACAGTATGCTAATAGGCATGATGCAAATATCTCACTGCATTGGTGTATCATGGCAACAAAATGATATGCAATTTCAGGCATCATGCCTCCCTTTGGGGGTAAAATCAGAGCAGTATGATAGGTCCACCGTCGACAAGATAACATCAAAGGACTGTATTTCATACAGCAATTCATTAATTGTCTGCTCATCATAGGGAGGTTGTTTGAAGGTAAGATAGGGTTCAAGAAGGAATATTCATAGTCCCTAATTGACTGATGCATTGCAGTGAAATCTCAATTATAGCATCTATGTACCGGCAATATACACGTGACCTTTAGGGAAGGAAATGCAGTTCTAAGTGTATGTAGGAGTAGTAATCTTGGAAATTGCTTTCAGGTTACAGTCCTCAAGAGCCGACACACCCCACAGGCTGTGTATGCATGCTCAGATCTAGCCATCCACATAGAGAAGAGGGTTCAGTTTCCAGCCAATTTAATCAACAAATCAAAACCAACAGATAACTGCAACAGGAATGCCCTTTTCTATGATGTACCCCCCCCCCCTTTCCGTTAACAGTAACTCTGCATGCTACCGCCCCCACCTCCTGTGTATGGGCTTCCCTAGCCCACTTAAAAGGGTCTATTTCTCCTCTTTCCTATCCCCTCGGATGTGTGTGGTGCACATATGCGTGGGCACTGACACATTCCTCTGTGTAATGTAGTTCTCGCCATGAATATGACCTTAGCTGTCGAAATGGCGTTAAACATCTATTACTCACTCACTCCTCCTGTGTATAGAATGTCTCTAAGACTCATCAGGTGCAAAACTCACTGACATAAATGCGGGATATACATGTGTGCTTTGCCAATCCCTGTCCCATCCTATGAAAGTATTTTAAGATTATACAAAATGTACTTTTAAAACCCCTCCCAATAATCCGAAAAAGCAAGAAGAATGGTAGCCATTAAATCTCAACTATAGAGATGATCAGTAATCCTCTGTACATTCACACTAATTAGTAGTTCAATACCAGTAGTACCCTTGTCCTTATGAGGTGATGAGTGGGCGTTCCACTAGGGGTCGTAAAGGGCGTGGTGGTACTGGTACTAACCCTAAATCTCCCTTCTCCAGCTCCTATTTGGTATTGAACTGTCATTTAGAAGCTCTTCATTGGGTTGTAGACAAGGGATGGGGGTCTCTAAGGGGGGGAACAGATGTTGCAGAAGGATGGAGTCCGTCACGGTCTGACTAGCGCCACTCAGGTGTGACTTAGCAAATCATGACGTCACCATTTACGTCATTATTGTCATTGAGTACGTCAAGTAGGCTACGTCAAGTGGATTGAGGTTCAAGTACATCCGTTTCTACGTTTGCCTTTGGTGACGCTCATTCGGCCGATTATGCCGCATTAAAGGGACGAAATAATTCCATCAAGCCCTCTCCCACCTGGCAATAAATGACTCGTCCCTAAGGCCTTGTCAGCTGTGGGCTACCGGTACAGTCTATGTTTAAGGACAAACTGATTCTTCCAGTGGGATCGACACAATTCCCTCAGAGTTTAACTCTATTGTCTGAGCGGAGAGGGAATCACTCGATTCGCACAAACAGCCTCGGGGAATCAGCGAAGTGTCCGATTTGTCGTCTGCTCGCAGAGCAAAGGTTCCAGACAGCGCCGCTGGGTGGCGCCAGTCGGAGATCCAGGAGAGGCTGCTGTGTGTCTGTTCAGAGCTAATTAATGACACTTACAGGTCAATTGTGTCTGTTCAGGGTCAATCAGCTCTGAGAGCACACAAGGTGTGACAAGGTAGTCAGATAGGGAAATCGACAAAGTGTTCTTCAAAGATGGCCATCAAGTTGTAAGTAGGCCGGCCACTTCTCAAGTCAAGTTCTCTATTTGATAAGCCACAATTGACACACTTTAGAAATGTCTCAATGATATCTTTTCAGCTTCTTGGTGTAATTTGGATATAAATCCGTTTGGATTAAGTGTAGATATTGGAAAAGGATTTAGAAAAAAATCACTAGGCCCCAACCAGAAATTGAGAAAATCTGATATTGTTCATGTATTAAGAGGAAACTATGCAATGAGCTACTCATTGGTAACAGTTCACAACAAAAAGGGTATTATGAGATTAGGCGATCACTTGGCGCCTCTCTATAGTCTGGAAATCACCCGAATGTCGTCTGCTAACAAAACTGTTAATTAGTGACCCACATCTCCATGGTTCCCCCGGGAGGGTCGTCCTGACAGGGACACATCAATAACTGCAAGAGGTTTATTCTCCAGATGCTGCCTGGAGTGAGTCACATGGACTAACGTCCGGGGAAGGTGCATACATAGCGGCCGCTGCTCGTCTCACTGTCTCCATCTAATGACCTTGAAACGACCTTGGAAACCACAACTCGATCTGCTGACCTTCGGAAGGGTGTCAGAGCACCCATTCTGACGCCATGCTGCCAGATTGATAATTTACCCCTGGTAGGGAATGATAGTAAAGTATATTGGGTTGAGAGTGTTTCGTTTTAATTTGCTTAATGAAGAGGGCAGTCATCAGTTAAACTCACGAAAAAATGGCTCAAAGAGCTTATTGATTATTTTCCATAATCTTTTTTATTAGGTATCGATTGAGAACACAGTTTGGTGTTTTACATCGAATCCTATGACACAGAGCAGATTTTTGGCGGGAAATACAGCAGACGACATTTGGGCGTAATCTGTGTGGGACACGCTAGGAGAGGCGCGTGCTGACCACAACACAGACGTAATGACAGGTCCAGATGATGGACTCACAGCCAGGAATACTACGTCAAAACACATTAACAGATGCCTGGCGATAAATTCAAGTCATTTTGTGATTTATGGCTTTGAGATGAAAGTGGCTGGGAGTGTGAGAAGGCGGGTGCCTAGATAAACGGAGCGTTAATAAGTATTAGGAAAACACAGACAATGGCGTAACAGTCATAAATGGGATTACAAACACAGAGTCATGTTTTCTAACAAGTGCCGAATTATTATGACATTGATTGGAGGAATGGCGAATTTTGGCACGTTGTCGTATAATGAAACTTTGAAATGTTTGATAAAAGTTCGAACTTATTTGAAAAACAAATTACGGTTAATCACTTATGAAATGAAGGGAAGTGGACCTAAATCAAGGCTTTTGAGGCAGAATGCAAGTATAATTTGTACATGCATAGATCTATACCCAGGGACAAAATTTCCAAATTGACCAATATAGACAATTCACGAGATGATCAACATCCATATCATATTAGCCTAAATACCTGAGTAACCACAACCCATTCAAAAGGTGCTGCCAGAACCCACTCCAGTCCCCACTGGCCCAGTTATGTGATAATCCACCCACACCACCCCACATGCCACCATGTGCCTGCTACATTAACAATTTGAAAGCTGCAAGTTTCCTACATGCTCACGTTCCTTTCTCTGGCACCATATTGCACCATTACGTCCTGGGCAGCACTGCATAACTGCATCGTGCTGACCCGTCAGGAGTGCATCAACATTGTAGACCGAGCATGATGCATAAATACATGCATGGACATGACAATGGGGCATATTACATGACCCCTGTAGTAGTGGGCCCTCCTGTACGGAACCAAGGTACATGAGGAGGTAAGAGGTGTGTCTTGGCAGACGACTGAATATGACCTGCCAGCCTCTGAACTCACCATCACAAATATTGACGTTCAGCTGCAACAACCAATCATAAGTGGGGTCAGACAAGCACTCTCACGATGATTACCCTCTTTTCATGGTTCATATTTGTTACACATGTTTAATACATATGTGTAGATGCTAAACTGAATGTTCTGCCGTAAGTATTTATATTTTAAACCGTGCAAAACCCAGTAACTTAGATTTAACCAATATAGGTAAGAAATGTAGATTAGATAGAAACAATGCGGATAAAGAAGTGGATTATCAAAAGGTGAAGGGACAATTATTATATGTACGTCAGGACCGTTATGCCATTACAAATTATCAGAACAGGATGATTACTGGGCCATCGGAAATAACTTCATGTCACCTTAAGGTTAAATCTGATAAAACATGCATCTATTCAATAACTACAAATCAATTATAGTAGCCTATCAAAACCTGAAACAAATCACCAACAACGATGTGGGATGGTAATTTAATCCGATCTATCCCATTCAATGCCAGTCAAATACTTCATTGTGCGTCTCAAACTGCCGCGATTCTCATCAAAATGTCGCTTCCGGCGTCCCAGTAATTTCCCTAGAGCCCCTGACGTCAGCATGCCACACAGCAGACGATACTCAACCGAGCAGAAAGCAGACGACTTTTTGCTGGTTTGGATTGTTTTTCCCGCCGTTTTGCAGTTCAATAACGCGTGCCCTTGCGAGTTCACGCGGCGGGAGGTGAGACTGACCGCACAGAACGCATTACTCACCTGTCGCCATCCTACTTGAGGAGATCTCACATTACTGCTCAGTATACAAAACCTCAACAGCTGTACAGGCTAAAACTATACAGCGTCGCCAACAGGTATTCATGGAAGCGGCCATTTTGAAATTATCGGGGGTGGGGGTGGTTAATTGGCTCGTTTCCGGATAGTGTTACTCGTAAAAATATGGGGGGGGGGGAAACAGTGAGACCCAGTGAGTAACACCTGAGTGGTCCTCCAATTAATGGATGGGTACCATCTCGAGGGAGTATTCGTACCAAAACCTTTTGGATAACTATGTCTGTAGTTCATGACCAGGTAGTCCTATGGCAGGATTGCCAAATGAGTAGCTTAGTGCACTGATAACTTCTACATATATTTAAGGTGATCAGTGAAGATGACTTTTGTTCATCATTCTCAAATGATGACCCCATTTCATCAAAGTGATGACTTAAGGTCATCATTTTGATGACATACTTCTGCCACCAGGGGCCTCCACTATACAACAATAGAGTATAGGAACTACCTTGAGGTCATCTATCTATAAATATTTGCATTGATCTAGATTATATATATATATATATATATATATATATATATATATATATATATATATATATATATATATATATAGATACATAGTATGTGTCATTTGACCATTATGATTACCATACGGGTCCAGAAAAATACCTGTCAATACCAGGAGGAGGGGGGGGGTAATTATGAAAATATTTATAAACTGTATCTGATGAGCTATGATAATTGACAGAATACCCATTTCAGCAGTACACCTATCAATCTGAGTATGTAAGCTATATTCTAAAAAGTAATCAATATTATGACCCTCTGTAATCACTTATGATTATCCAAATGATGACAAGGTACCCCCCCCCCCAGACGGCATCAAATTGAGCACCCTAAAGTGATCATCACTGATTGTTTTTTTTTTTCAGATATAAGTTTTCAGTGTCTGAAATCACATGATTAATGAGATGGTACCTTTTTCGGCTCTGGCCCATGCACTAAATGTTCCACGCATAGAAATCAACGAACACCTCTGTTTGCCAACGCTATACCTCTCCCGCTTCCCTGCCACGCCCTCGCACCTCTATAGTTATTCGAATGTATGCTCGGACAATTGGGGATGCTGGCAGTTTGGCGTACCAGTTCCGGTTACTGACACTCCTGATGGTGACTTAGTAACCGGTAGTAATGGAGGGTGATTAACACTTCAATCAAGAATAGACTTGGTGGTAGTGAGGGGTGGTTGAGGGCATCGTACTTATTAGGGTGCATTCAGCTTCATGTCACCCATGTCCAGAGGGGTACATGCAGAAAATCTTAATGTACGATGTTTCATCAACTTCTTATCATGTAAAATACATTGCTTTTCATTTGAGAAAAGCCAAATTCTGACTTCCTGTACATGTATTACTTTACCTTGATTTCAAATCAGGAACATGAAGACCTTGTCAAGAACTTACAAAATAGACATGTGGTGTTTCGGGAAATCATAAAATATGATAATCTGTAGGCCCATATAGGCATACACTTAAAGAGCTGACCGGATGGAAGCGAAATACACTATGGCCAATGGCCTGCGTTTATCTTGCATCAGTTACAACTGCAGTTAGTCAAGTGACCCAAAATGAATACAGAAAAGATTCCCACTCCCTCCTTGGATTTCCTCGCGCACTATTATGATCTTTGACACATGAAGCCTACGTATTGGGACCATGGGGGTAATAACGTGTCCACTGCTGACAATGTGTAATACAATCACGTCAGTGATGACATGGGACTACCGCCTCCACCTACCTGACCCCATCTTAATGTCTACAATATGTCCCTATTTAACCATCATTCCAACCCATAGCGTTGATGCCCTTATGAAGGGTCGGTGGGACGATAGTGTGCCAGTAACAAAGTGCATAATACTGACACATGAGCATGTAGCCTTGAACCCTCTTGTCACCCTTAAAGTGATAAGAGACCTGATGACCCTGATCAGTGCACTGTTGCCCCTTCCAGGGTGTATATTTCATTATGAACAGTCCTCCATGGGGATGGTGCAGCAGTACTTAGACCCGGACGTTATGAGGTCATTCACCTTAGGGCCAGAGGTCAGTTGGTCATGTGACTGTGGAGCTGACCGTACCTGGACAGTGACATGGGAGACGCCTGACCCACCTGGAGGTTACCTGAGCCTTAACCCTTTGAATATTGCATAACATTTTGCTCAGCCCCTGTTTGCTAACATTATGCATGCATGCAGCCCTGGTGGTTAAGTCTATTCTCCAGCGCTACATCCATGACATCATGTTCACCCTATGGAGGTAATGCACTCCCTAAGGCTCCACCTGGTGCTCGGCTCAAGTCTTGGCGAGAATGTATGCAGCATGACGACCAATGCACAATGTGACACCAACAGGGTTATGATAACCTCCTCCAGGTTCAAGGGGTTAGTCCTAGACATGTGCCCCAGGCCAGAGGCACAGGTAGGAGGGCAACTAACAAGGTCATTACAAGTAATTTGTCTCTTTAACATTGGATATGAGCCAACTGTTATGATCTCACCAGTTGAATGAAGTCATTTCCATAGACATGTAGAAACACGCCCTGTGTTGTGTCATATTTCAAAATGGATCACGATTTTCCTCACATTTAGTGACTTCACATATTCAAATCAGTATGTGTAATAGAACACCTTTTATCTAAGCTTGCACTCTTTCACCCACCAAAGGGAATAGAGTAAGCATAAATCACCAGACGACCATGGTCAAGATCACCCTGTAAGAGAATACACTCATTGCCTCCAAGGTGATGACAAATTTTTTTTTATTAAATTAAAATTAGACAGTCTTGCTGTCGCCATCTCCCTAGGTCCCTTGGCATGTACTACTCACACGTGAATGAGTTGTGAACATGCACCCACCGACCTGTACCCTCCTGCACTGTCCTTAATGACCTCAGCCTTAGTGCCCAGGAGGGGGTGTAGGGGTGAGAAGGTACAAGTGGTATGACAGGCACCATCTCTACTCACAGACTCAGTCCCTGCTGTAGTCATCACCACCTGCCTCCAGCTATAGCCCCACCTGCCCCATCTATCCGTAACCCTATCCTTTTATATGCACGGTATTGGCATGATGCTACCTGCCAAGTAACTCACTTGTGTTGGCTAGGGACCTTACAAGGCTGACACACTCCCATAATCATCAATGCAACACAGGCGAGTTACTCGCCAGTTGTGCCTTGGTGCATCATATGATTATAAGGGCAAATGAGCGTGATGACAAACCTTGAGGCAATATGTCGCCCGTTAAGGGTTCACCTCTATCGGTAAAGATGCGGGTATATAATTGATTCCCCTAGGAGCATTATTATAATCAAAATTGAGATGCCACTCACTGGCCGACAAAAACCAGGAAAACTGGACTTTTGACACATTTTTCCAGGAATTTAACATAATTTGATACAGAAATCTTGGGACCAAAACCAGGAATTCCTGGTAAACCAGGAAAAGTGGCATCAATCTGAAATTAAAAGGAAGATGGTCCCAGCTGCTGATTCCTGAATTAGTATTTCTACAAGTTGGACTCATTGGGATGTAGGGATTAGGTTTAGGCTGTTGGAATCCGCATGGATGCATGGTCCAATGGGCGTGGTCACTGAGGCGTGATCAGAGGGTGTGGCCTGTATGTGAGTGACAGGTTCAGTATGTGGGTGAGGTGGTGGGAGGAGTAAATCGGCAGGTGATGTGTGTCATCACTATGGCGCAACACGTGGACCTACGGGTATTTATTTTTGTTATTTAACATTGATTTGTGTGATTAATTTGCATTTATGCACTCAACTACAGATGTACCTGGTTCCATATTCTATTGCCGGGTAGCGGGATCCTTTGTGGGGCGACCCCTGATTAAGCCGGGGCTGGTGAGTGAGTGAGTAATAGTTGTTTAACGCCATTTCGACAGCTAAGGTCATATTCATGGCGATAACTACATTACACAATTTCACAGAGGAATGTGTAGATACCCGCGTATATGTGCACCACACACATCCTGAGGGGATAGGAAAGAAGAGATATAGACCATTTTAAGTGGGCTAGGGAAGCCCAAACGGGGCTGGTACCTTGTGAGATATGGACTGATAACAGCCAGCATGATGGGTACCAGGTGTTATGTAATGCAATGCAAAAAATCTGCACTGAATGAAGGGAATTTTCTTATTGGTCAATAATGTATCGCTAGTATACCGAACTAGCAGGATACATTATTGTCAAAATTCCTTACCCATAAGGCGCACCCTGACTATTGTAAAGTTTTAATAAGGCACATACACGAGGTAACATTACGGTAATCAAGATGTCTTGTAGTTCAATTATATATATATATATATATATATATATATATATATATATATATATATATATATATATATATATAAAGAAATTTAAATCAGCAAATACATTTTCTTATCTTTTCCATTAATTTTTTTCCCTTTTCCAATTCAGCGAGCTGTCCACGAATAAAAATTCTAAAATTGGTAAATAAAGATGGCGGATGATTGCCGCTGTCACCATCCGTAAAGGTACAGTAACACGACTATCGGTCATGTATCAAAGAAATCTGATGGACTTGTTGCATGCAGAGAGTGCTTGTGTGATTTCCTGTAACGTCGGAAGTGGCTCAATGCATCAACCTCCCACCTAGGTCATTGTAGCTATAAAGGAATTGTTACAGTCTGCAAAAAGCTCTAATCAAGCGTGAATGTCCCTGGTGACTGTACCAAGGACTTCTAGTTTTACATGCAGTACATGTAATTATATTTAAATCCAACAGGACAAGTCAGAGAAGAGTTAAAAAGTTAACCACCTTCAAAGCCACACACCTACATGAAAACACAGCTGCCACATATTATAGGTGCTAATAGGTACATTATGGCTGGCTGTTTCTATGTGTTTTAGACACTGTTCTGGGTATATATCTAAGTGTATAGGTGACATCAGATGCTTACAAGTCTCCCTCCTGTACCTGTCCCTTACACCCCACTGGATGCCCCTGCTTTCCTGCATGTATACACAATACAGGTAGTCACTAAACCACATTAACCACACAGGCCGCGTTCGACCTCCCCACCCAGCCTGTGTTTCTTAGGAGCCTGAGGATGTGACCTCTCCAGGGGGAACTCCAGGTGACAGCAGGTGATAAAGTCACAGTATCACAATGCAGGGGAAGGGTTCTTGGGAACTGCTGACTCATCACTTCTAAGGAATATACATGACTTTTGACTTTGATTCAATGTTACAGAAAAGGGACAGAAATCAAGCCAGGAATATCATATCCACTCAAACCCCACCTCACATTCCCAGACGAGAGGTGGGTCATAAAGTGGTTTTGTTGTTGACTGAACTTTTTTCTGTCTGTCTCCAGAGATGTAGGTCCCCATGTAAGAGACTTATCTACAATGAGTAGGGCAGGGAAACACCTTGTCTAGAGGTTAGACCTGGGGTTAGACTGTACAACCACTGAGAAACCAGTGAAGTAGTCCGGAATTAGTCCAGATTCATGTGTGAAAATGATTATATCTTCATTCTGAAATGACCCCTTGATGGATTAGGGGTGGATATGTGTTCACAATCATATCATGGTCCGCCGGACCCAAGGCTTGGCGATTCTCTGGAGCAATTCTGGCCTTTACATTTTACTGCCCCCCCCCCTTGGAAATATCGCATTTCTCCCCTTCCTTTACTTGCTATGCTTAGTTAGAAAGACAAAACATGGGAGATGTTGCTGTTAATTTAATTCTGCGTTTAATTCTATTTTGTAGCTGCAGGAATGCTTTTCATGTATATGTATATCCATAATAGTAAGGGTGAAATATACCATCTACGTAAGGGTGAAAAATAACATATCAGGGTAGGCCTACATATATTCACGGGGTACATTACATTATACCAATGGAATCAGGGGAACCACCCAATGATCCTCACCCTCTCGGTTCTTTGTCCCCAGCAGTGCCACAATCTTACCTTTGGATGGCATCGAAAACCCTCAACACCATGACACTTCCTGTGAGTTCTCACTTATTGGTGCGAAGACTCTCCCATCACGATCATGCCAGACGTCCTGATTAATTCAACAACTATTGCTCTCAGTTTTTTTTGTCTTTTGATATGAACTTGAAGTGTATATCAAAAGACAAGAAAGTCTTCACCCATATCAATTCTTTTGAACTACTTAATACTTTATTTTGAAGTACTTCATCCTGCTCAATGCAACAGTAAAATGGTTAAGTCCAGGCCTTAGGCCTATGTGTGATTGAGTCCTATGTTCTATGTTCAATGCCCTTGTAGGGTTAATAATCTTACTGCTGCTATGTGGCACTGAGGGGGTTAATGACCAGTGGTGCATGCAGGCTTGAGGAAATACCTTAATCCCCTATCGTTCTTTGCTGCTGACCTGTGACCACCCCAGAATGGAGGCTATTCTGTCTCTAAGGTGTAAATGCTAGCTGTACCATATACATGGCCTATGGGCTACCTTCAACTACACCAATACCAATGTGTACAGAGACAGAGTATGGGCCAAATTTCCCTCTTTGTTCCTATGTCTGTCAGAATCTCTCTTTGTTTCAATGTGGTTTTGTGCAGCGGTCTATGTATATATAAGTATGTGATTGACGTCTAGTCAATCACATAATGATATTCCTATATGCATACATGTAATACAGTATGTATACTGTCAGGGGTAGACACTAACACTGGCCCGGTGGCCAATGGCCAGTAGTTTTGGCTACGGGCCAGTGATTATTTCTAAATTTCCTTTGAAATTGGCCATTTGGCCAGTAAAATATTTTTAAATACATTGCCATATACCAGACTACTGGTCCGGGTGGCCAAATGCCCAAAATGTTAGTGTCTACCCCTGATTATACTGATGTACACAGGGGGATGTATACTATAGGTCAATGCAAAAGTCAACTTTTGTATCTGAAATCGAAATTGCCGTGGACTAACTGTTTAGGGACGTGGGCGTCTGTCAGTTGTCTATTGGGCGTGGTGTATGCATGTTCAATTCATTAAACACCAAAAGTGTGATTGCAGATATGGGTACTCAAATCAGACAAGCACTTCCTCCCAGAATGACTAAAATTTGCACAGCTTTAAAAGGTGAATAATGTTCCATGTGACACATACTACATGGACCATGAAGTAGTGTTCTCGCCTACCCAGCCCATGCAACATGTTACCCACAGGCACACCCTCCTGCCATCACCAGCCCCACCCATTAATGCACTTACTTACTCCAGTACCATAGCGTCCACTCAGTGTAGCACCCTGGAGTAGGGATTAGTGGGGCTCAGGTTAAAGGTGAACTTGTCACCTGTGCAGCTGACTGTACACCTGGATACCTGAGTACAGGTACTAACCCCCCCCCCCCCCACACACACACACACAGACACCACCACACCTACTCAGGCTACTGTCATAGGCTTCCATCTGCATACATCACCACCCTTAGCATGAACATATATTACGTCAGCAGCTTTGACATGCAGACTTGTCATAGGAGGGGTGATGGGGTGGACAAGATAGACTTGTCAAAGTCTCTAATTATATTAATGAGCAACAGATGGACTGTAGAGAGACTGTAGAGAGGATATAATGGCGTATGGATTCAGGTCTATTGTATAATCCTGCCAGTACATCAAATTCTTTGAGCCTCACAGCGAAATCCTGCCGAAACTCGTATGAAGAGTCGCTTCTTTATCACATTGGTTGACTGCAGCCAGTCCAGAGGAGGGACAATGATATACATGGGGAGGGGATTGCAAAGGGAGTGGTGCAATTCGATGGTCATCTTAAATCTCCATGTTATGCTTGATCCCTGCCAAAATGTCAGGTCAGTGGATATTGACATCTTTAAAATGACAGGCCATTTAGCCTGAAATGGTGTCAACTCAAGGAGACGTGAGCATCTCCCATCTTTATAATGAGCTACTCCCATCTAGTACTGTTCTGAAGTGTCATCTCGTACATTTATTTAAAACTGTCAAACTGAATCCGACCTTGTATTAAGATAATTTGTAATCTTATAAAATTCCCAAATCTCTGGATAGAAAACCTAGTTTGAAATCATTTTCACAATCTTATACAATTTAAAACAACGTTTAATTTTCTTTCTTCTATTTCCTTGTTAAAAGTATGAATAATCCCAGATACTGCAAATGAAATACACTTCTCTAATCTCAACAGGCACCAACTGCAACGCCCTGTTAAATTAACACAGGAGTCGCACATGTTCATTTGGTGATTTGCACTATATCAGAATCCCACTGTGTTATGGTATTTCCGCCTGGTGTGGTCATAATGAGAATCATGGTGTCTGTGACCTCCTGATTCATTCATTTACCTGCTGACCTACCCTTGTCTGTGACTGACAACACCTGGACTACTCCCACCCCGCCGACACACACGCACCTCCCATATTACACACCTGACCTGGGCCCCGCCCAACCATGTCAACTAGTCACATATCAAACAAACATACCCCACACTCTCCATACACAAAAAACAAACTCATCCTCCACTCAACAGAACCCCAGACACGATCTACTCAACTCCAATCACATTCACAGATACGTCTACCAATGTTAAAGGCTAGCGGACGACAAAGACTCTGCTGCGAGGCAAGCGCTGGTTCCCGGAGTGAGACACTTGTTGTTTGCATTGGCAAGAGCAGTACTAGTGAAACAAGTGTCACGTGGCCATGACGTCACGTCATCACACCGTCTCAGTTACTTCCAGTTCCGTCATAGGCCCCATGTATGTTTGATTTGGCGCTTATTACAGTTATGACAGAGAAGGACCTAATAAACACGACTACTTGTCTTTATTTGAAGGAAGTCTATATCTTCTTATTAAAAACACCCACATGTTTTGTTATTTGTCAATGCAATGGTAAATGTTAGGTCATATGGTTTACAGAATGTAAAGCATGCCATGGTTAGGGCTTAGAATTGCAGGCCTACAGTTGCTGATAACTTTAACCAACTATAATATTACTATGCTCCTAATGGATAACAAACTATGCAGTATTACCTTTATTTATACATTTATGTTTTCTGTTGCCATATGTATCATTGCCACAGAATTGAGCTATGCATATTTTCCTAATCATTGCCCTGGTGGTCACGATACTGTTCCACTCGGCATAGGCTTACACTCTCCACAGGGCCTTCCCCCAAACCACAGCTGTGATCTTCCTAGAAGGGACCAGACCAGGATGATGAGCTACTGCGTGTCTATGCATGGGGAGCAGGGAGGTGTCAACAAAGAGAACAACAGAAATAAATACTGTATAATTAGTACTGCACAAAGAAACAGTCAAATCACACACAGACTTAGACCTTATATCAATTCCTATTGAATCTATGCCTGAGCCCAGCAGAGAGGAGACGGATGGCGTTGGGAGGAGAGCTCAAAGACTGCCAACAGTCTAGTTTTAGGCCTATTTATTGTCACCACAATGCAGGGCCTAACATTGAATTAATGAAGTAATGAATACTGATGTCCGACCTCAGACTCAGGTGTTTCTTGGCCTGTACAAATGATTCCTTTTATCATGTTTCACCTTGAGAATTATGAGTAGTCCTGACAACAGGTGGCACTACTGCATGACATGACGTCAGGTGACGTAATCCCACGTCACGACGTACCCCAGGCGTGACAGCATGGCGTGAGTGACATGGCTACTTAATGAGTGCTCAGATGGGAGTGATGGGGGATTTGAGTAGGGAAGTGAAGGTGAGGTGAGAGGGATTTTAACCCTGGAGCGCCTCAAACTCCGACAAGTGACACTCGACCTGTAGCTCCCTAGTGGCCATGACGGCCCGTCCACACGCATAGCGCCCCTTGGTTACGGCTTGTTGCCTTGGTAACCAGGTGTGACGAGGTACGTCACAGAGATCAGATCACGTGACTCGAGACGCAGCGTTCCTGCCGCGAGGCACGACGGGAAGAGGAACGCGGTTCAAAAAAAGGCCGCGTCTCCGCCTGAGCCGTGATTAGTACCACCATTATAACGTCACTAACCTAAGTAGGCGACAAAATCACACGGCCACATGTCCTTCCACTGTGATTTATGTCACTCTATCATAACATTCACCAATCCACGGTTTGACGCCAAACTCTTATTACCAAACTGGGCCTAGTCAACAGGAGACGCAGCTGATTCATAGAGGGGCCTATTTTGGGTATTAATCATCACTGACAGTTTTTTTTATCTTTCTCTTTCTGCCCTCGCCCTCATCAGGCTCATGAAAGCCTTTTATATCAACTTCTTTCAGTACGATTTGTATCAATCTGTTTACAAGCGCAAATTTACGTCAGATACCGAGTAGGCCTAACCCAAAGCAAGTCTACTTTTCCCTTGCCAGTACTTTTGCCACTGCATGGTCTTCTCTGGCCACACCTAAGGGAGTGATCAATTTTTAACAAGGGGGGGGGGCTGGTGGGTTCGCGCTGGGATGCATGAAAAAAGATTCGACCCCCCTCTCGAAGGTAGAACATTTTTTTGACCCCCCCCCCATACGGGCCGAAAATCGCACGCGAACGTGCCCTTTTAACCTATAGTAACACATGGGGTTTTCTACTGAAAACAGGTGAAATTATTTTGACCCCCCCCCATCTGAGGGATTGAAAAAATTCTGACCCCTCCCCCAGTCAAGGGGTTAAAAAAAACTCTGACCCCCCCCCCGTCAAACCCACCAGCCCCCCCTGTTGTTAAAAAATGATCACTTCCTAAAGCTGCAGCGCCTCTTCAGATATCTTCTCAGAGATATAAGCAAATTTATTCCCTGGTCATGGACATTTGCATTTATGTCATGGCCTAGGGGGTTATTTTGCCTTTAAATAAAGAAAAAACAACTCAGATCTGTTCAAAATCCAAGATGGCGGACACCCATTGAATACAGGCACATTGTATTCAATGCCCCCCATTGAATATGGCGGTTCTAGTACTAATCTATAGTGACGGTCGTATCAGCCATGACATAAATTGCAAATCAAAGACGTAAATCCTTATTATTCTGTGTCTAAATAAAACAAGATTAAGTATAACTGATGGGAAAAAAAGCCTGCTGTATACTCATAAATGCAGCGCATGCGCTATAATCTATGACTCCAGAATAGATGCTTTGAGGGGTGTATGTTCAAGTAACTCCAGCATTATGAAATCTTTTCTCACTGGCAGTGGTGCCATAAAGTGCCATATGAACCCATATCCTACAAGATTCTCATAACATTCACGCCGGGTGTGTGTGTGGGCCACCCAACACCAACTTCAGGAAATAAAACTTGAGGATAACCTAATTAAAACAAATCGGCCAGAAGCACAATCAGTAATGTGAAGAAAATACATTGTATCACTCGAAGTCTTTGTCTATTAAGTACGGTCACTGGGCACAAATGTGCTCGTGTATAGCTAATTACAAAGGCGGACATTGATTTCAAAAAGTATACTTGCTACAGAATACGAGCAGAGAGAATGCAGGCCCGGGTACAAGCACGATGATTCTGAGAAATTCTTAACATTTTGTTGCAGTTCTGATGAAATTTTCGAAGAAAACAGCTCGGGAGGCGGAGCAGACGACAATTAGGAGGGGCGAGCGGGAAGCAGCCGCAGCGGCGGGAAGGATGATATCAGAGTCGGCGGTCGGTGTTGTTGTGGGGAGGTAGTGAGTCATCCCTTCGTGGGGAACTAAAAACTTTGGAAGTGAGAGGATGATGGGGGTAGAGACCCGGGTAGAGACTAAAAGAAAACATCATGTAAAGAGCGTACATGTCCTAACTCTTGTGTTTCTTCACTAGAGATCATGTAAACACTCCATGATTAGGAGTCAGAACCATGGATCACGTCCCTGACCGACTCAAATGTAGCATTCTACAAGCAGATCTGAGGTGGACAAAGTTTCTGTCGCATGGTGAAGGATAGGAATACATGTATGGAAAGCGGGGCGGGGGGGGGGGAGGTAGATCATGCCAGGACCAAATAATGCACAATTTGAGTGTTCATGTATCTCTTTTTTTTTAGTGCACTCTTTCACCCTGCCCAAGTACCCAACTTACCCTCCAAAAGAAAAAAAAAAGGAATGTGGAGGGGCATATAATATTCTTTTGGCATCATCTACACTCGCCCCTCCCTCTGTCCCCCATACACTCATGCACCCACCAGCTAACATCCTATATGTAGCAATAGTTGTTTTATAGTGTCCCAATACAGGATCCAGGGTATGGGGGCCACACGGAATGGACAATAATTTTACGTAGTTTTTAGTTTTACGTCGGAGAGGACACAAGACGTTTGGGACAATCACACGTATATATAGTGGTGGATCCAGGAGATACCAAAGGAGGCCCAGAGGCCTAGATGTGGGGACACGCACCTTATTTGATGGGAATCAATTCTGATTAAAGACTTCGGTATGAAATGGGGCAAACCCCTCAAAGTGCTTCATAATGGTTTAATGCATCATATCAAGTGGTCGTCATGAATGTACAATCCGCTACCTCGGTATAGACAGTGCTGCATCTACACTGGATATACATTATATACCACATGCCCAGACCCTCTGGATTAATACGCTCACAAATGATAAACATGATGCATTTAAACACCGAGGAGCACTTATATGGTTAATATACCACGGCCTTGATATACATTTGTACAGTGACAAAAGAGGCACATTTGTGTTCAGTGAAGGGGCATTTACCCATTTACCACGCACTCAACTTTATGTTCACCACGAGTTCGGGTTTTTGACCAAACTACATGTGCTAGCATCTCCAATTCTATTGATTCACCAAGGCCTAAAAAAAGGTTTGTTTCCAGTTACCTGACCGACCCTACCAAAATAGGACCAACATTTTTTTTTTTTTTTTTGAGATTTTTAAAGAATATTCCGTGATTTTCCATTAGTTTTTCATAATTTTTCCCCATTTTTCATAATTTTCTATCTATTTTTCTATGGGTCTTGAGTTAACGGTTTCATAAGGCATGTCTTTTCTATATTTTTTCACATTTCTCATATACTTTTCGTATTTCTACAGTAAAAGCAATTAACCTGGCATATCTGACCATACATTGATATACGAACTCAAAAAAATGGGAGTACGAGCTGGGATCAGCTTGGGCTTTGACCTCCACCTTTGGCCTGACCTCTAGGATTATGACCTCTACCTTGGGTTGAGACCACTTCTTGAGCTTTGACCTCTTGTCATCTACACCACTGAACTTTGTGCACGTGACCTAACCTCCCTCCATTATTTTGTTCTTTTGATCTCTTCCATATCAAACTGCATAACTCAGACCTCTCCCACGCCTTATTTAGATGGCTCCTTCGAGATTCTTGAACTGTTGAATATCTCATATATGTGACTAATATACTATATCGATACTTTTTGATAGACAACTCAAGAAGCTTTAATAGGGAACCTATACTATTCTTGAACGACTTAAGTGTCATCTTTACAATTATAAATTAAAGAAACATTGGACTTACCTAATATGTATGAAGAAAGAGTGAGTGAGTGAGTAATAGAGGTTTAACACCATTTCGACAGCTAAGGTCATATTCATGGCGAGAACAACATAACGCAATTTCACAGAGGAATGTGTCAGTGCCCGCACATATGTGCACCACACACATCTGAGGGGATAGAAAAGAGGAGACATAGACCCTTTTAAGTGGGCTAGGGAAGCCCGGGTATGAAGAAAGAAAAAGGGGTAGTAGTTTGGGGCAGTTTTTGGACAGAAGCAAAGTGGACTTTAAACCAATAGCACAATATATTATTTGGAGCGAATGATCGTAGGAAAAGTTTGGAATTTCTATCTAATTTCTATTCAATAACTTCAGAATACAATGCACACAAAACGGCTTTTGTACCCTTTTCTTTTCCTTAGTAAACCAGTCCTGTATAAATCATTTTTATTGTATTAAACATGTCGACACAACCATGTATGTTGTTAGGTAGGTTTATAACAAGACCATGACAAATGACTGTACCCTCTCCTGCCCCCAAAACGCGCAGTTATCACAACAAAGACGACATGACGTTACACCCTCCCGCCACCAGAGGGCATTCGCATGGCAGTCGCGCGTCTTATCGACGTGACACGTGACCTGAGGGCATACTCTCCCAACACAGGTTTTGTGCCCCTATCACAAATAGTATCATGTGAGGTATGTGGGAGGAGCTGGAGGGATGCGCCAACGGTGCTGAACCCGCATCCCCAGGCATTACTTCCTTCAAGGAATACGGTACGAAAAGTTCCCCATCACCTCCGCCGGCACCTCCGCTATGCCATGTATCACCCTCTCCTACTTACGGGCTGTGTATTGTTTTACAATACATGTAAACAGAAACAGATTTATTGACAACAAACTTAGGGCCATTTTTAACAAGTTAGAAAAAAGAAAGAAACAAAGAGAAAGAAAAGGGAAACAGGATGGGCAGTGGTGGATCCAGGGGATGGCCTGGGGCAAGCCCCCCCCCCCCGAACCCTGACAATTTTCCTGGCTGTGTGTCCCCCCTTAGAGATCACCCTTTTATATATATATTTTTTTATATCTGTCCCTTATGGTTATCTAATGATTTTCTCCATAAGTTACGGTTTTCTCTTGGAGGCTCGAGGGACTATTTTGTAAAAGAAAAAGATATAGGCTGAGAAGGGGTCCCTGGGAGGAGTTCTTAGAAAATATGAATATCCCTTGTGGAGATAAGGGGTGAGACGAAATGACCAATCCTTTACTCCCGGCCTTTACTAGGCTGTAGCTGCGACTTCCTCTTATCCCATGATGACATAAACAACAATCTCAACAAACCACAATCACATGACCTGGAGGTAGAATGGTGGCGCATAATGCTAAGTTTATCATAGGGGTCACATGAGAGGTCAACGTCATTAGATAAATACAAGTCATGTCCTGATACTCCTGATATCAGTTAGAATTGTCCTTGTAAATGGGTCCTTCTGATGTCAAACATGGTTAATCCGTTTCAGATTTTTGTAATTGACTTTTAGTTGCGCAAGGTACACCATCTAGCAAACAAAAAGAAAGGGGAAATGGAGGGAGTGAATTTGGGTTGGAGCTGCTTTTGACTAAGACGTTTCTTAGTGAATATACAAACTCAAACGCCGGCTCAAACGGCATGGCACTAATTCAATGGTACACGCCCAGAGACGCCCATTCAAGAGAAAATTGATAACGATTGATATGCCCAAATATTAATTTCTCTAAATTCAGACGCCCTCAATTACGCAAGGTGGTGTAAAGTTGGGCTATTCGTTCAGAAATAGGCGATCATGATTCAACGACTGTTTGATGGAAAATTACATATCTTAAGTATTTTTCTCATGGTCCGTTCGTTGCATACTCCCCCATTTGTCTACTTCAGGTATTGACTTAATTCATATTTTTTTTCTTATGAAAATATATGTATAAGCTTTACCTCCCGACTATGCTGTTTTTCCTAGAATATATACACTCTATATACTGGGAAAAAGTTCAAAACCTCCCTGTACATTCTCAATATACAGCCAATTTCGGCATAATGATGCTTTTTACTACTAATGTGTTCAAAACAATAACGATTTCAATTACTAATTATTTCAGTCATTATTTGTTATTCTAAATGATCATAGAAATATGTTTCAGGTTACTTATATCATTGCACAGTAACTCCTAAAGGATTTCCCCCGAGGGAAATTATTCCCTGGTCGTTATACTAAGAAGTCCCTAGAAGTCTCGCATCTTTTTTTTTATTAAGTTTTTGCTATGTTTACCACATATGAAAACACACTTGTTGGAGGTATCTATATTCACATCGTTTAAAAGTAAATCACACTTTTCAGACAAAGTTTCCTGGTTGGGACGAGTTCTGTTTTCATAAATTTTTCTTTTCTCTTTTTTTTCTTATATTTAATCTCTTCCAGGGGGTGGGGAACTGTTTCAAGTGACGCGACATAACATACACATGTCTTCTCACCCTCTGTACTGTGTGCACCGGTAGTGTGCTAGTTGGGGGGTGAGGGGTGAGGGATGAGATGGAGGTGAGGAGGTCTTGTCAGTGGGTTAGAGAGCTGGGGTTGGACACCAGCCATCTACATTGTCATTAAGCATCACAACTCAGGTCTTCCCGCGCATTTCTACATGTTGGAGGATATAAATACTTTCCCATCAATGCATACTGCCATCATCAAATCCCATCCGATCTAAGTTCATATTTGCTAAACATGGTATTCATGTATTTCATGATATGCATTTTTCCTTATGATATTTTGATGGTACACGACAGATGATATAGAGCAGGAGGACTAGGGATTCTGTGTGTAGGCTGCAGCCATGGATGGGGGGGGGGGGTAGTCATTGGCAGGAGGCCCGGTGACCCTGGTGGGAGCTGAGTCAGGTAACAACCCCCCCCCCCTTACCACGTCACTATATATTCGCATAGAAAGCTTATGTTTCCTGGATTTCGGGACTCACTTCCTAGAAGACGACAAAACATGTACAAAGCATACAGACAAAGTCTCACAGGAAACCCTACATCCCCCACCCCAAATCTCGGATCCTCGACTGAGACTGTGCAACCAACTGTCTGGTCTATCCCTCCCCAAACCCCCTGGGTGGGATAAAATTGATCGTTTCGATAATCCGCCAAGTCCGGATTTCATTTTTATAGGGAGGATAGTAACGTATACTGTAATACGAAATAAGCATGCTTCTCTCTGTGGAATGCAAGCAAAGAAGACGGCATCGGTATTAAAATGATAGATTTGATTATACTATACACGGCATACCAATTTTTGTTCACGCAGAGAAAATCATTTACAGTAGGGTAATAGACCGTACCAATATCCCATATATCTCTTTTACACTAATCATATATCACGGTGATACCAGGTGTCCTTGTTAACCTTAGTACCGGAAGGGTCCCAAGGTGTTCTTACGATATCCAAAGCGGTACAGGATGACAAAGAGATGAGCATGCTAAAGACGCATGATTCCCACAATTATAGAAACAATTGGCAGTAGATCAATAATATTATATATGTCCCCCCTGGAGGGTCTGTCCCCTGTGTCAGGGGTGAGCCAGGTCAAACAGACCGTCAGAGGCTACTGGAGGAGACAGGGGGACCATGTTTTACCACCTCATCCTATATCCTCCTTGGTGGCAGGACATCAAGAATGTGTTACATTGACTTATGGACGTTAATCATTTAGGTACATGTTGGTGGGCAATTTAGAATAACTGATACACTAATCGATTTACGAGTAGTTCACAGTCTTTCTGACATACTTATACTCCAATGTTTTGAGTACTAGTCTCCAAGTAAAAACCCACCGTCCATTTGGATCATGGCTATTTGGTATGAAATCCAAGGGGTTTCTTTTCTGTAATGAATAAACATCAATAGACGTTTTATTTTGTATAACTTTTGCTTCATCACCCTAACTGGTTTAACTCTTAATTTGATGAGGCTTTTGGACAATCTCTCTACACCCCGACCGATACCCCTACCCTTCCACCTCACATCCATAGGCCTACACAATACCTGGTATTTGTTATCTTTGAGTTTCCATAAATATATACGCCCAGTCCCGTGACCTGGACGTGAACAGGTCTAGCGGTGTTCTTCTACACATATATGATTTTACTCCAGGGGGGAAATTTCCACCCCCGGTGGGGGCACTTGCCCCTAAGTTGGATACTGACTGCAGCCCGAGTCTCGGGAGCGGTGGCGGTCGATTTCCACTAGATCCCAAAAAGGTAGGGCAGTGGATTCCCATTAGAAAATGTATTGGAGGTCAATAAAAAATATTCTGATTCATAGAGATCATGTATGAAGACAATAGCTTGGTGGAGGATGGAAGCTTGGAGGGGGGGGGGGGTTCAGGCACTATTTTGGGACTGTTGAAAAGGTGAGGTGGTCAAAGTCCATCTTACCCTCTTGAGTAGGGCGGTCATATTTGAAGATTACTGAGACATAGGGCGGTAGGGCGGCAGTTGAGGGTGACCCATAAATAGTCAGTGCCCCCCCCCCCCCCGGATATCCACTCTCTTGTTTATTTGACACGCCAAGAGATGTCAACTCGCACCTCAACCACCCCTGAAGTTTTGTTGTTTTTTTTTTCTTGGGGGGGGGGGGGGTAGAGTCACCCTGGGGTAAGAGGTAATGGGCGGGGGTATTATTAATCATCAGTGCATATAATAATGTAGTTCATTTTCTACTGACTACTGGAGCGTTGGGGGGGGGGGGGTCGATCGATCGCCCCATATATAAATCCTTTATTGTGGGTATCGTGAAAGCCATGTGTAACGGTTACTAGTATAAGTGAAATCCCCACTATAAGCGGCATCCTGAATTAGGGCCTGATTCTGGTATCTAGTGGAGGTTATGTCGTTAACGGAATTATTCAATTTGGGTTGTCTTATCTTACAAAAACAACAATAAACAAACAATGTGTGAACTAGAAATGGAAAGGAAAACAGATACAGTTGCATGGTTCTGATGTGCAAACCGTGAGATAAGACACATGTACATAGACTAGGAGGCGGCTTATCACTGGACACTCCGTTCTAATCGGTTTGCCAATTGTTTGTGAAGCACATGTGATGACATGGCTGATATCTGGTGATATATGCCTCTATGTTCACATCTCAAACATAGACACCCCTCCCCTGCACCCCCCCCCCCCCGCCCCACACACACCATGCCTGGCTGTGGTCGATGCCTCATATGCAGGCCTTACGTCAGCAAAGCTAACTAGTCTTACGTAATGAAAAAAATACTCTCACCTTCAACTGTGGGTTATGAATCCTAACCCTAAAATAACCATTACGCCATCCATGATGCCACCTTGCATGGGTGACCTTTGACGTTTGGTTAACCCCTTTAGGCACATTCAAAGCAATGTTTGTCATCAAGTTGCAGTAATAAGCCAGAGTTAGAGAGTAGGGGCTGGAGAGCAACTCGCCGGTCAGGAACTAACTCAGTGGCAAGTTACTGGCGAGTAAACCTGCCGGTGAGTAACTCACTGACAGGTGAGCACCTCGCTAGTACACCGAGGGCACACCACTGCTGGCAGTCTACATCCTAGAGAGCATCAAGATTCACCCCACATAGGACTCAGTATGGAGGCCTAGTGGAGCCGCCATTTTGAATTTCGCTGGTTGAGGTAAAGCCCACTGATAAGACATACCATGATGGGTACCTTGTCATGGTTAACACCCACTTCCAGGGACATGCTGGTCTCATCTTATCAGTTCTTCTCAGTGTGTGTCGACGGAACCTGCTCCAGCCCAGCTAGTGGCCAATATGGAAGACATGATGCCTGAATACCCTAGGTGAGCACCACTCCCCAATTTAACAATCATTAACTATAAAGACCAGACCAAGAGGGAAACTGCTTTACAGCATTGTGCTGTCCTTAAAGGATTAATTCCTATTTGTCACCTTTGTGTGTGTGATATCTGCAGGAGGACAACCCTGGATGATGTCTGTACACTTACCATGCATGATTAATCCGCTAGGTATTTCCTATGTTTAAATTGTGAATCATAGTATGAATATCCATAAATGGTGGCCTTAACAAATACATGTACGAAGAAGTGGAGGTTCCAGTGACACCACTGCTGATTATATAGCAGTTCAAACATTTAGCAGGGTCTTATTATTGACGATCCAATAGACTGTCAGTCTCAAGTTTCGTCAGTATCGGAACCACAAACAAGTTTTGATTCAAAAGTCAGTACCACTCTACTTCATAGTTTAGAAGTAGATTTCCAAGAAATCATAACATCTATTTCCCTGTGTTGGTGGTAAATTTATAGCCTACATTTTCAGAAAAGGAGTCGACATAGAAGTTCTGGAATTGAGCAGATTGACAGTGAATGAATATGTGAGTCAATCACTGCAGTTTCAGCACTCTCAGAGCAGCTTAGCTAGTACAATGAGGAGCTCATGCAGGGTGGTCAGGTTAATTAGCTCACTATGTGTCTGTGAGCCGCTCTAGCACCTGCTCTAAGCAGCTCAGTGTCATTGAACCCACATAGGGCAACATGCCCCATATCATTTGATCGCCGACTGAGTCGTCATGATGCAGGAATAAAGCCCTGGCCAGAGTTACACATTCCTGATTAACTCCAAAATGATTGGTGTCTTTTTGTGTGTTTTCTTCTCCTTTCCCTTTTTTTTTTTTGGGGGGGGTGGGGGTGGGGGTGGGGGTGGGGTGGGGGCGAGTGCAACATCTATGGGCCATTTTGAGACAGGTGAAGGTACCCAGTCCCTAGAGTAATGTTAAATAATGAGTCCCTCAAAGCGCTGGCTCCACGGCCCATGAAAACCATGTACATGAATAGAGGGTGCTTGAGGTGCAAGAAATATAAAGGACAGATGGGACTTAAGGTCCACAAGAGTATAGCCCTAGGGTAAAGGTTACGGTACACAGGAAGCACATGGACTAGACGAGAGACTTTATCCAGGGTTAGGGATCACCACCTGGATTGCCCCGGGTCCCTGCCAACACTATAAAACTACTTCAGATCCCCATCACCTTGCCCACGAAGCTCCAACCATATTACTGCTTCAACAGGGGAGGAGAATACACTAGGGGATACTTGGGATCCAGGGGTGGAGAGGGGGCCATATTGATGCCTTCTGGTTCATGCACATATAGCTTGGGTCAGCATGATGCATCAATGCAGTGCTGGCGAGCCTACTCGTCTGGAGTATCATGCTGATCCTCCCTATATATAGTGTATCAATTATGTGGGATCAGCATGATGCATGAATGTAGCCCTGTCGAATTGATAGTAAGGACTGATGCATTTATGCATCATGGCGACACAGAAAGATGATGCATGAATGCACTATGCAACCTTTAGATGGCTAACTGTTAAAGCACATCCACTTTGGTGAAGATTTGGTCACCATTTTAGAGATATCTCTAGCGGGGATGAAGGTACAGAATCTGTATCAGAATGCATGCCGTATAGATGACAGTGAAGTGTTGTCCATGGCCTTAAGAGGTTGTGACCGTGGTGAAATATAGGGGACTGTAGATAAGATAATACAGCACAACTGTCAATCAATGGTATTATACAGGATTAATATTACCGACTCTCATATCAAGAGGAAAACCCCAATACAAATAGGCTAAGTCGCACCTGGATTGACACAAAAAGAGATTTATATCCCATAGATTTGATTAATATCAACGCGCAAAAAATGCGTACATTCATAGGGAAGCGTTAACATAATCAATGCCTGATGCTAATAAAGTATTTCATGACAAATCATAGAGATTTGCCGAAAACAGACTCCGTGAGGAGACTAGGTATTTAGGACAAAAAGCTGGTCCTGCCTATCTGGGATACACATCTAACAAGAGGCCTGCATTAGCGGCTGGGCGCTTATTAATTACAACTGCCATGTATCCCGGCAATTTGTCAAAACCTGCGCTCAGTCAAAGACCGACGTTTATAGCAGGCCACCAGGTACGTGTACTTCATCCAGTCAGGCACGGTGCATTAATACATCGTGCCGAGAACTCCCGACGACAAAGCAACATGGCTTTTTAATAGGCCAATTTGCGACATTTCAAGGGTTAACGACTAATTGTAAATGTTAATTGAAGACCAAATACAATGGTCTCTTAGTTGACTGTGCCGACCATATAAGTGGTACCTGCAAGGCTTATCACATCTAGGTGATGTTGAAAAAATGAGAAATCCCTAGATTCTGCCAATTTCTTAGATCAGCCAGCATTTGTTGAGATTACATGTGGCTTGCTAAAGAGCATCGCTCTGACCCGAAACACGAAAATCTAGCAGGTCTCTAATAGATTCCAGGAATCATGGGATGAAGAACGAAAGGAAAGTTATTATCATCCCATTGACTTAAGAGGTCCAAGGGATTCTACAAAGTTTTTACAAAGACTTAGAGACATCAGAAAAGGGCGAACAGAATGCAAATATTTACATGAGTTAAGAATACATTAGCAATCGTGTTTTATATCAACATAAATCAGTAAATCTCAGAATTAATGCATTAATGCAGAGACAGAGGAAAATCAACGAGAATTAGATTTGGTAGTTTTTCCTTTCCTTGGTGCGCCATTAGTACTGGTATTAATAATGCATTGTCTGACACACATAACTTCATAAGGGAGTGGTCATTATTTATCAACAGGGGGGGGGTGGTGGGTTTGAGGGGGGGGGCGTAAAATTTTCAGACCCCTCCCGAGGGGGGGCTAAAAAAATTTTGACCCCTCTTGAGGGGGGGGCTAAAAAAATTCACCCTCTTTTTAGCAAAAAAGCCCGCACGCTACTATAGATCAAAGAGGGGCGCGAAAAACTCTCCGCGCCTCCGGCGTGGGGGGGGGCGCAAAAAATTTTGACTGCCATCGAGGGGGGGGGCGTAAAAAATTTTCGCGCGAAAACCCACCACCCCCCCCTGTTGATAAATAATGACCACTCCCTAAGCGCGCGACCTTTGAGGACCACGTGTGCTTCTGGCAGCTTTTCATCATCTGTCAAGATAAAGATTTTTTCTTTGACGTTGTGACTGAATTTGGTTAGCATCCCAGGTTTAATAGGGTTGATAACTGTGATATGCCTTGATAAGACAGACGCAGGCCATCATGTCTGAGCTCAGCATACATGCTGATAGCCCCGCTGATAGCGCACCCGCTACTGTCCCGCCCGAAATGGCGCAGTTAGACTATTCTCGATTGCTCTTCACACATTTTTCCGCCAAATTGATTCTGGCCATTTTCCCCTACATCACCCTATATAATTGCATTGAAATATCCTGAGATGCCTTTAGGGAAGATCCGTGGACAGTTTGGTCGGGAATAATGGGGTAGAAAATGAGATTCTAATAAATGGATATATCCGGCTTATTACCCAGTCAATCGGAGACCACAAGGTGCTAATGGGAGCCACACTCAGTGCTCTAATACCAAGTCACACGGGGTCCCCTCATGTCTAACCAGGTGGGCACCTGTACGGACAATGTCCTCCTGTGTTTCCTCCAGGGTCAGGGTCAGGGGTGTGGGAGCGGGTAGTGGAAACAGGAGGCTTTTATTATCACCTTGATACATGTATTATATGGATCCAGTCTGATGTCAGAGTGCTCAGGCCCAAACACGATCAAAGTGGTTTAATAGAAGATTCATTAAAATCATATATTATTTCTAAAATTGTCAGAGGGTATTATATGTATTAACTTATCTGAATGACTTTTTCGGGGCACTGCTGATATCCAAGGAGTCATGTGGAGCTGAAGTCGCGGTTTCATTCTTTTTCTCCTGCGCTACTCCCGGTTTTGGATATGGAAACATTCGCACATTATTTACAGCAGTTTCCTCCTCTATAAAATTTCCTCATCCCAATGGCTCTCAGTTTTTGTTGTTGTATTTTTTACAAAATGTCATTAGTTCCAACAAAAGGGATTATAGGCCTATACAATATTATGATTGTTCAGGGCGCTAGAGCTGATCTATTTTTAGGACACGTATAAGCGTGGCTACAGTTAATAATTCACGACTGAAATCAAACATGGTAACTTTGTACTGCGAACAATATCTTCAATTCACAGCCTGACAGAGGTCACATGAGTACTTCCATCTCTCTTATCTGATTAATTATCTCTATTCGTTAATACACGCGGGGAAATGGCAAACTTTATCACAACTAAGGACAGGAATTATAATTCCGTCATCATCGTGATCGCTCTTCTTTTTTTCTTTTTCTTGTGACTTTCAGGAAAGTTGACGATGGTTTTACAGTAGTTATGATATCCAAATGATACATGTGTATATCCACAATGTACATTACTGTTGGCATGGCTACACGTGCTGTCATGCACGTGCTGTCATACACGTGCTGTCATGCACGTGCTGTCATACACGTGCTGCTTCCTTAACCCTTTATGAGCCGTACACTGACCATTCAGTCCATTGGTCGTCATGATGCATGAATGCAGCCCCGTTAAGACTGTTTGCCAGAATTTTATCAATGCATCATGGCGGGAACGTATCAACTTGTACACGTATTGAATACTAAAAATAATAACAAAATATTTTGTCATGTTCCATATCCCAAGCAATTACATCATCCCCTCACACGTTTTTTTTTTTGTGTGTTTTTTTTTTGCCATACCTTTACCAATGTTTGTCACACTTGCACCCACACCCCAACCCAATCTCTACGGTGTGACGTAGCTTATGGATCATCCCAAATATAATACGAATCATAGAAAATGCCCCAATGTAGCTCCTGTGCTGAGAGCGATTCTGCCAGTTATCGGTCATTCACCGGTACAATGACTGCCAAAGGGCACTCACATCATAAGTTCAGAGACAATTACCGTTACGTCGACAACTACCTGTTAATTGTCACCTCATTAACAATACCTCTTTGACCTTTGCCGCCCAGAGGACAAGCCCGGGCAGGTCCAGTCACTCATGGTCATGTCCAAAAGGAAATCTGACGTGTGTGACTCATCCTTAAATTTGATAAATTAATTTTCTTTTCTCTCATTCTTTAAAAAGGTGGTATCAGGAGAAGCGATTCACGTAGGAGAAGTCCATGTTTCGATCATAACGCCCTCTATTGAGTACAGTAGGCACTACCTGGTAGTGGTCCTTGTGGTGCACTGACTGACTCGGCTTGGAGTGAGGTCACTTTTTACAGCCTATAGTCATTTATTGGGGCTACTGAGTACACTTATTGGAACGTTTGATCTCATTGGAATCATTTTACTTTTAGACAGGATTATATCTATGACCCTTAATGAATGACAATAAAAATAAAAATGTTATCCTCTATTTGAGTAAACGTAATTATACATGGTTGTGGTATTTATGAGTGCATACTCATTTAGCCAGAATGCTAGAATTGTTCCGTAATGGTCAGATATGCCGATACTTGTCTTGTCCTAATTAGTAACTGTTGCTTATATACGGTCCGGAGTAGACACTAACACTGGCCCGGGAGCCAATGGCCCGCAGTTTGGGCTGTGGGCCCGTAGTTTTCCCAAGAATTAGCTTCCATAGGGCCCGGGATCGCCCACAGAATTTTACAGAGTGGTATCTATAAAAGTTGATTCATATGAATATAGGTGTGTTATATATCATTGGAAAGAGAAAATCAGCAGGAATCTAGCCATCCTTGCTAAGTTATTGTGTGAATTAATGAATGATACCTATGATTTCTCTTTTCTTATAATATAGTGGCTCCTCTGGGCCCACAGTTTCAGCCCTGGTCCCATAGATATCTAAAGCTATGGGTCCGGGTGGCCAATGACTGGAAAAGTTAGTGTCTACCCCTGTACGGTGATAAGTCATTTGGTGTTAAAATATTAAATGTCTCAGCGTTCTCTGGCAAAGGCCCGGCAAAGACTAGGGATGATATACACATATATGTTTGGTTGTTTTCTCTTTACTTTCAAATGAGCTAAGAGTGTTGTCATCAGTTTCTCTCCCTGCTTATACTTTAAGTTATTGTCGTCATTTCTTACCAGAGACATGAAATACGTATACTTGATATGCATGTTTCTTACATACCTCCCCTCCTGCTTCCTACCCTACCTGCTGACTGTTCTTCCTCAAACAAGGGGGCCGAGTCAAAGGAAACTTATATCCAATCAAACCCACTTAGAAATATAAAACTTTGAAAACCATTTCGATCCACAACAATGCAGTTCCTCTTTTAGCTATTTTCAAAACCCACTGCCCCAACCCTCTCCCTCATGACTAGATAATGTTCATGTTACAAGTCATACCCAGTACTACATGAGTTGTGGTGGTTGTGAGAAAGCACTAATTGTACCCGCTCACCTTAAGACACATTCGACTCATACACTGGCACACTCCCGCCACCTGCTGGTTACAGGGGGAATTATTAAGCATGGCTTACGCTGGGTTTCTGCATCCTATAACTACCGCAGGCATAGCATGCGTCCTATAACTACCGCAGGCATAGGACTCCACCCCCCACCTACCTCTCCCCTCAATTCCTGTTGTGTCAGTCAAGGTCAAGTCACAAACATGGGAAAAGAAGTTAACAGAAAATAACTGTTGGTATATCAAACAAATCCTTATCTTAATCCCTTAATTGGGGGTAATTACCGTAAATCCTCGGTCACAAGCCGGCCCCAGTCATAAGCCGGGGGGAGAGTTCAGGGAAATCCTAAAAGCCGGTTTTGGGATCAAATATTTACCATTTTCACTTTATTCTATAGTAAAAAAACCCTGGTCATAAGCCGGGGGGGGGGGACTTTGGGAAAAATTTAGAAGCCGGTTGGGCCCAAAATAGAAAAAAAAATCCGGCTTATGTCCGGGGATTTACGGTAGTGAATGTTTATTCTGCACTCTGTCTGTCTCAGGCTTAGTTCACACTCTCCACCACATGTTCAGATATCCCACCAGTGATAAACTCTGCTGGGAGAGTATGTGCACCCATGCAGAACCAACGGGATCCAACGAGTTGGGCAAGGCGTCCACCTGTCCCATATGTAGCAGGAGAGAAGCGGGCGGAGTGTGGGCAGGTTTCCAGTGTAGCGATGGCTAGTACTTGGCTTTTCCTGCAGGGGGAGTCACCAAACAGCCTGGGTAACTGGCGAGTCTGTTCAGATGGATATGAATTTAAATACCGTAATCTCCCGTGTATAAGGCGCAGCCCGCGTATAAGGCGCACCTAGAGTTTTGGAAAATTCTCAAAAAAAAATGAAAAATTCATAACTTTGGTTCTACTGAATGAATTTTCAAAATTCAAAGACCTATGTGTACCTTGGGCCCCATGGACCCCCCTGGGCCCCCATATATCCTATTATGGCTAAGGGGGCATGTAACATGTTAAAAAGAAAGGTCTTGGAGTCCCCCTTGTGGATGCAATTAGCACTAAAACCCCCCCGTATAAGATGTGCCTTATACACAGGAGATTACCGTATGCCCTGCCTTATCAATAACGGTGTAGCAATTAAAACTGCCATATTGTTGAAATGGACAGGAATAGACTTTATTCTCAATGCACAAGTGCTCACCAGCAACTAAATTACCATGTATAATTGTATCTTTTTTTCTTCTTTTTTATCTTATCTTTTTTTTGGGGGGGGGATGGGGGGTTATGAGGTAGCCTGTCAAGAACTAGAACAGCGTTCGCAAATTATACTTCATTTATAAATGCTTCCCCGAACCTTAACCAAACAACTATAGACAGAATCACAATACACAATTTGTATATTGTATGTGTGGCCCGCCTTGCCTACAATAGTTTCCTCGTACCAACTAAGATTTATTCTGGTAATAGCTGGCCCATTTTATCCATAATACAATACATCAGTTTGAGCTGGTCTTTGCTTTTTGGTGGGGTTGTTCACCCCCTCCTGGTGGCAGCACTGAGTGGTCTGCTCACCTGCTACACATAGAGTCTCCACCGGTTGTAAATCTCGGGCCTTATCTCGTGGATTCACGCAGCCCACAGTCAGGTTCCATACGATTTTCCTTCTTTGTGATGTTTACTTCTATGTCCTCTGACAAGTCACCCATTTTTATCAGAGGATGTGGAAATGTATCTTTTTATCCACAATACAATACATCAGTTTGAGCTGGTCTTTGCTTTTTGGTGGGGTTGTTCACCCCCTCCTGGTGGCAGCACTGAGTGGTCTGCTCACCTGCTACACATAGAGTCTCCACCGGTTGTAAATCTCGGGCCTTATCTCGTGGATTCACGCAGCCCACAGTCAGGTTCCATACGATTTTCCTTCTTTGTGATGTTTACTTCTATGTCCTCTGACAAGTCACCCATTTTTATCAGAGGATGTGGAAATGTATCTTTTTATTCAGTTATCTAAGTTTAAAGTAAACATCATAAAGAGAGAAAATTGGATGGTGCCTGACTGTGGGCTGCGTGAATCCATGAGATAAGGCCTGAGATTTGCAACCGGTGGAGACTCTATTCAAATCAAAGTCATCACAAGTAGGGAATATGACTCTACTTTGTGGTTTCAGATGGAGCCACTGTGCTGGTGCAATGAATTTAGCATGGTTTAATAAAATTTATAAAATGTTACTGGGATACTCTAACTAGGACTGTGATGAGAGACATACATCTTGTTCCAGCTTTAAAACATATTTTAATTCATATTACAGATCGATATGAATTGATTGTTTGATTCCAAATGAAACACATTTATCTAAGCTATTTCCATCTACACTGATGATATTATTTTATCTTGTGTGTTTGTCTGTGCTTTCAGGCTACCACTTCTGTCATCATATCGGTCAAGGCTTCGTTACCTAGCCCTAGGGATATCCCTCTCAGAATCAGGCTATACTCAAATAAAATCATGTACGAATCAATGACCCAGGATCAATGACCAAATATCATACCGAAATAATTGAAAACCAATCATAACATCAATACTAGATATCATTGGGAATGACATACTCCTTGGGCCCACATGAGTCTCTACAGTGTTTTGAGTACCAAAGTTGACATTTTTTTTGATTACCATAAATTCCCCCACATAAGCCGCGGCTTAGACACAAACTAATAGGAGGGTGAACCGGTGCTGCACAGCGTCTCTGATTTGTCAGCGTCTCAGCATAAACATGGCGCTCACGTGGTTACAGACATTGCCATCGATCAAATGAATTAGCAAAATAGGGACTGATAGAAAAACCATCCAAAGTCTATATGCTTGCAGTCATGTTAGAAACTATTTTCTACATGTGTATGATATTCATCATGTCACTGTCATTATCTAGATACTTTGAATGCAGTGAAATGTCAGTACCAAACATGTCTTCCCGAAAATAAGATAATTAGCCTAAATCAAATCCGTTTTACAGAGAAATCTGGCAATTCAAAATTAGTTGAAATATAACCCTTGCTAAACTGGGATATTATCCATTTAATTCACTTGGAGAGACTCAAAGCGACTCAAGTTTAGATTTAGATCTGCATCGATGAACATTGGCTTACTGCCATTAAAATAGCATTAGAAGAAGGGTTCCGTCCGTGAACGGTTGGGCGATAATGTGGGTTTTGGCCTAGTCCCGACGCCGACCGCTAGGCGTGGCCTTAATCGGTATCCCCTCCTCTTACACAAACTAGAGGCCAGTTGCGGCTTATACATGTAGAATCAACTGAAATAAAGGGTGTGGCTGGTACGCAGCTATTAAGCACTAAAACTCAAGCCAAACTTATCCCAGAAGTCCAGTGAGGGGATTTGGGTTCCCCAAATATGTAGCAATCTAAAGAGCATTGTCAGATTTACTACCTTAATGGCCCGTTTAAGCGCTGGGGTCTCAAATAAGCGTCAGGGGTCCAGAGGTATTGAAATTAATCTTAAGCACTGACAACAGTATTCAAATAAGCGCCTGTCTTATATAAGCACCGGGGGTACAGTGGGTTTGAAATTAATGAGTGCCCTGGCACTTATACGGGCCACTACGGTATGCAAGATTGGTACTCAAATATGTCTAGGCCCAGGACTAACTGAAAAAGCTGAAAAAAGTAGAAAAGATGACATCCCTTCAGGTAACGTTGGGTCAGCTTTCTGAAAAACAAAGAAAGACAAAAGCTCTGCCTTACTTAAGAAAATGTTAACTTACGGCATTGGTAGGTATCATCAGAAGAGCTGTATATTAGTGGCAGTAGCACCATCACGCCACACTGGGTCATCTACAATGTTGGCGCGGCACATGGGGCATGTCCTTTCACGGTCAAACCACATTGACACACAGTCCTCACAAAATATGTGCTGCAAAAAAAATAAAATAAAATAAAATAAAAAAATACAGTAATGAGACTTCAAGAACCATGTTTTTATTTTTACTTTTAAAGTTTATTTTTCAAGGAATACGTAGTTGCACATTATTGCTTGTCATCGAACTTGTCATCCATGGGCATATATCTTGAATACATTACAACTCAAAAACAGAAAATTCTTATTACAAGACATACAATTACGCATTATTTCTCAAAAGGTTTATTTCTCTTAACCCTATCTAAAATAATCTTTTCTAGCTGGTACTCACCTTACAAGATAGTTTGACGGGTTCGTTAAATTTGTCTTGACAAATGGGACAACAGTTATCTGAGGTGGACAGTTCATCTCTACTTGGACACGAGCCATAACTCTGAGGAAGCAAAGGGAAACAAATGTCTCAATGGAGAAAATTTCTGTAAGTTCTATTTTCATATATAAAGAGATTACCAAGTATTCTGCTTTCTATTTTCGTATACCTTTGTATTACTCAGGATACAACCATGAAATTACTTACATCAGAGATATAAAGGAACACAGAGATAAATTACTAAGCCAGCAGGCTGTCCATTCTTGACATAGCACCCTGCTGCCACCTGGTGTTGAGTTGTGCAAATATCCACCAGGTGGCAGCACTCAATAAAAATTATTTTATTTTCCAAAAAATGCCTCCTATGAAACTTTTGATAATGAAGATTCAGTTAAATACTACAGATCTAGAGCTTTCATATGCTTTTTGAATCAACTTGATGTGACAATTATAAGTGGGCCAAAACTTTTTTCCCAGTTGATCATTACATTAATTGTCCGAGAACATCAAACCAGTCGTGTGCTGAGGGGGACAGATTTTCTTTGCCACTTAGAATTTTTGTATCAAAACCATTCAAAAATGGTCAGAAAGCCCTTGTTTTGTTCTTTGGAACCGAAATGGTTTCTAACTGATAGTACCAATTATTAGGGGGGTTTCAAATTTTTCAAAAAATCAAAATTTTGGTGCCTATATCCAAAAATTTCCCCTTTTAAATTTTGTGATAATGAAGATTCAGTTAAATACTACAGGTCTAGAGCTTTCATATGCTTTTTGAATCAATTTGGTGTGACAAATATAAGTTGACCAAAACTATTTTCTCGAGTTGTTCATTGTCAGAGAAAAATCAGGGTTAGAAGGACACTGACCCAGTCTGTGAGCAGAGGGGGACAGTTTTTCTTTGCCACTTAGAATTTTCGTATCAAAACCATTCAAAAGGGGTCAGAAAGCCCTTGTTTTGTACTTTGGAACCGAAATGGTTTCTAATTGATAACTGATAGTACCAATCTTTAGGGGGGTTGCAAATCTCTTGAAATTTTTCTAAAAATCAGAAATTTTGGGGCCTATTTCCAAAAAATTCCCCCTTTGAATTTTGTGATAATAAGGATTCGGTTAAATACTACAGGTCTAGAGCTTTCATATGCTTTTTGAATCATTTTGCTGTGACAAATATAAGTTGACCAAAACTATTTTCTCCAGGCAGTCATTTAGAGGACCCTTTGGAGTAGTTCCATTGATGCTCACCAGGTGATCCATGTCACAGAAATCAGACTGCAATGCTATAGGGTGTCGTATCTCTGTTATCTTTATGTCTCTGCTTACATATATTCATTAATTTTATTTTTTAGAAACAAAATAACAAACAGAAGATAGTGAGAAAAAAATATCTGACTGCTAAAGTAGGATGTTATTATGTTGGATCCCCTTATCAGAACCTAATTCTGTTTTCAACTATGACAATGATTTCTAGAAATGCTCTCCGTGTAAGGGGCAGGTAACACTTACAACATCTACTTGGAACTTGCTGAAAGCCTGTCTTAAATCTTTTGCTTGTCTCCACATGTGTTGACCCTGGAAGAATGAGATAAATTGATAAGCATGTTTATGGTCATTTCTCAAATCAACATTACCATATGAAATAAAGCAAATTTAATTACCGTAATCTCCCGCGTATAAGCTGTCTTATACATGAATGAATGGCCCCCTGCGCCTCATAGAATGAGCTCAACGTCTGGGTGTGTCTTATAGGCGAAGTATTTTTACTATAGAACAATACTAACCCTTCAGAAATTGGCCCCCAGATGCACCCTATAGGTTTTCCTTCAACTCAGGGTGCGTCTTATATGCGAGATGTGCCTTATACGCAGGGAATTAAGGTAGTCATCATTAGCCGAAGCAGATGGCTGCTACTTGAGGGAAGGTGATATAGAAGTTGGCACAGACTTTTTAACCATTTCATCAAGGATATAGTGGCAAGTGTCTGTGGCAATATGAGACACTTACCTTGCATATTGTATAGACTATGAGTAGGGAGTAAGCGAACCAGGGCCCGCCCTGCTCGTCGTCTTGCAGGAAGGCGATCCACGGCACGATGGGCACCAGGCACCGGTAAAACTGGGATACATGCTCTATTAGCATATAGAACTTTCCCTATTTAGAGAAAAGAATAAAAAAAGACTGAAGTCAATTTATATAGATCCACTTCGTTTGGAGCATGAAATGGTGGGGTATGTTTGTCGAAAATAAAGAAATCAAAATAGCCTTTAATAAGCATTGGTAACTCTTTGATGTACGTTAAGCAGTTGTATTGATTCAAGGTCATAGGTTCACTAAATAGAATCTGCACCTTGAGTCAATATACCCCGGTACATGTACATGCATTTCAAAGCATTATGCAAACTAAAAAGCCATTTGGTTGAATGTATGTTAAGTACAAAGTTACTACAAAGTATTGAGTTGAATTATGTACTCAGTAGATATAAATCATTTCTATTGTTCCTAAAAAAAAGAACAAGGGGCTTCCCTAAGGTATGTACACATCAATTAATGTTCTAGGGTTCTATTTTCTTAGAAATTATGCTTACATATCCCCTCTATTTCAACGTGTACAGAGCTTCAGTGGAGTGGGGAGGGTCATTTTTTTTTTTTAAATAAAAATGCATGTGCATACTTGATGGACAATAAGAACATGTAATTGCCCCTAATTCAGACCTAAGTCATAACCTCTACATTCTGCTTACCCGTTTCTTGTGCGCAAAAAGTGCACGTGGAACAAGGGCCACAGTTGCCTTTAGGATGATGGAGGCGAACTTGATGACGAAGTCTGTGATACCGATAGCCCACAGCAGCTGCCAAAGGTCCATGTGTTCAAACGTTGGCAGTGTCATGAAGAGGCTGAACGTGGGAAGAGAAAGATTTTGATTTGTATGTCGAAAATATTTACTGAATTATCTAGATACCTTTTTTTGTTCAAAATACTTTGCACCCATTTAGTTATTTTATATAAAGCATGCTATTTAGTTATTTCATATAAGGCACTGGTTCCCATAGGATTGGGAATCATGACTTTCCCATATGATATCTTAATCAGTAGTAAATTAGCATTATTATAGGTAGCTCAGTGCAACGTCCAGGTAAAGTACAGCACATTTACAAAGTATACAATGCTATGGAAGAGTTAGATGACCCCTTTCCACATTATTTATGTATACATGTCATCGTCTCAGTGCAACAAGGTTGTATCTGCATGTTTCAAATTTTGCAGGAGAGACAAAAGAAGGGTTGCGATTACTATAGCATACAGTTGTCACAGCCTTATTGCATTGGGGCCTGTGGACACATATCATAGAGCATCAAAACTTTCATAGAAGTTAGATGAGGGTCACTAGATATTAAAACAGAAGAACTCAATTTTGCTAAAATGTCAGTTACAACATTTTTGCACTGAGGCGACGATGTGTATAATAAAACATACCAGTTATGAAGCTGCTGACCGCGGAAGACGTAGTACAGGACAGCTATGTTAGTAGAGAGGAACACGATGATCCATAGAAGGTGCGCGGAGCTGGTCACATGTGGTCCATCCTGCGAGGGGTTGTACATCAAAGCCTGTTGTTATGACACAAGAGGAGCTGTGCCTACAGACATTGACACCACAACACCAAGCGTCTACACTGCCACTGCTATAGTACTGGTCACACTGCATGCACACATACAGGCTAATGTGTGAATAATTTAACCCTTTAAGGTTGGCAAGATACCGCTTTGTGAGCAATATGATCAGTGTAATGCACATTGAATAATAACTAGAGCAGCATTGGTGTATCTTGCTGACTATTGCTGAACTTGCAGTACTAAAAGCCGGGATCCACTAGTCCAACTGCATATCTGTCGCACCAGCAGAGCCACTGCTTCAACCAAGACACAGTGATCAGCGAGCGACGTCTGACAAGATTCGTAGAAATCAACAACTTTTGATATCTGCGACATCTGTCGTCGGGTCAGATGGTCTCTCATATGCTGACAGGACTTCACAGTTTGAAACGGAGTAGGGGATCCTTGGCTTAAGATACTGGGTAATTCATAAATTCAGTATGCATGAATTACCCCGCCAATTCTCTTTTCTGCCCTTAAAGGGTTAGATACTAAACATCGACATTGGAATGCATGTGCAGTAACTAATAGCAGGCCAAGTATAACTTGAGGAATAATCATAGAAAATAACGATAAATTGCAAAAAAAAGAGATGAATAACACGGGAAAGAGGAGAGAATTTCCTAGTTAACTAATATATAACAAGCATACAGATCATACAAGTATGCATTGCAAATCAAAAGTAATTACTTGAAGATAAAAAAGAGTCATGCGTTGGAAATAATCAGGTGCAAAAGGTAATGTCAGAGTTTTAATGAACGCAGTGAAATATAGTGGCATTATCAAAGGCTTGCTTCTAAATTCTATACAACATGCATCATGACTTGAACAACCTTTCCCAGATAGTAGGAATATCTCCAGAAGATTCATGAAACACTTACCCTCTGTGCAATGTGATTTTTTAGAGTCTTGTTGGCATAACAATATGTCAAACACAATCCCACGAATACCAATATACCTAAAATACAAACAGAGTGAACACAATTAAATTCACTATTGTATAAAATAGTGTTCTTCACCTCTTGTGAAAAGAGAGCACAGGAACATTAGTTTTAGTAAGTTCAAGGTAGCCCGCGTATATAAGACGCACCCCCAACTTAGCAGATACTATTAGGTGCATCTCTGACTTGATTCACGTATAAGATGGGTCTTATAGATGGAAGATTACGGTAAGCATAATTCGATGAATATAAAATGAATATACTTTTCACTTTAGCAAAACATATTTTCTTTCCTATTATGAAATAACATTCTTTAAGCAATTCAATAGGCTACATTGCTCATACATTAGGCTTACCTAGTCTATGGTTGTACATGATTTTTGCAAAAATGAAGAGAAGGAAGGGGAGACTGCCCTCCATCATTTTGTAGATGGAGCGCAGCGGGAAGGCCTGCTGTGACGCATCACCGTGTGTATGTCCCGGGCTTCCAGTCATATTCTGATTTTCATCTGGCTCTGTGTCATCTCCTTGGTTGTGGTCTGGTGCATTTTGCGTGAAGTCATCAGCGCCTATGTTGATGACGAGTGACGCTGAGGAGTCTGTGGGGAGCTGCTCGTTAGGAGTGGTGCGAGCTGCTCTGTGCGGTGTCCCCTGTGTATGGCCATGTGTGACGGAGTAGGGGTGGTAGTGGCTGTGGGAGTGTGTGTGAGAATGTGAGCGGGAAGGGAGATGGTGTAGTCGTGGCCCAACCGCCCCACCGACTTCACCAACACCGCTTTCTATGTTGGCAATGCTAATATCCTCCACGCTAGTCACTGTAGGGCCTCCTCGCCCAGGCCCCATAAGCACACCTGGCTGATTTCGTAGTTCTGGCAATAGGTCACGCACAACACGAGATAACTCTTCTCTCATGCGGGATGTCTCTGCTCTGTTCATGTTGACAGACACCGGGATATTGTTCAAGTTCCAGGTCATACGCTGACCAGTACCACCTGAATTCCCCTCTGCCATTTTATTTGTCCTTTAATATAAATGGACTACTGTCAGATATTGGGACTTGGATTTTGATGATGTAGACGTGGTGTAATTGCACAGTGATTTAGTCAAGTTCCAATAGAAAGTCAATGATGTAGTTCATCACTGGTTCACCAATAGATATGGTCAACTCAAATCTGATGATCATATTTGCCTCATTGCAAAATTCGTATCAATTTGTCCACGAATAAGGATCTGGATATAAGAAATAACAATATGTTGAGGAACATTAAATGCATGTTTAATTCAAATATCATCATGTGCGACCATATTTGGCACAATGACAATAACTAACTCTACCACACCAGGGGTAGACATTAACACTGGCCCGGTGGCCAATGGCCAGTAGTTTTGGTTGCGGGCCAGCGATTATTTCTAAATTTACATTGAAATTGGCCATTTGGCCAGTAGGATATTTGAAAATACATTGCTCTATACTAAAGGGCTGGCCCGGGTGGCCAAAGGTCCCAAATGTTAGTGTCTACCCCTGCACACTGTATTAACTTTGTCTGTTATTGTGCAATACAGACCATATGCCATAAGCACAGCACCACCGATCACTACTACTGTATCATCTTGGCCACCGCTACTTTTTAGGCTGCAGATTTTACCAGAAACTTTGATCAGTACAATAAAATGGTAATCACATGTAAATCTACAGCTTACAGGTACATGTATGACATTCCAACCATACAAACAGAACAAACTAGGATTTCAATGCAACCCATCATTTATAAAAAAATAAGAAGAAAGAAGTAAAGCCTTGTTAACAAGCCAGGGATAATACAGTAAACCATTTAAAACCCTAGCCTAGGGGCGGCTATATGGTCATGGCAACACCATGAACTCTGGGTGCGGCTTACAGTAAGCCATCTAAGAACAGATTGTAAAAAAGTGGGATTCCCTTCCAATCTGTGCTTGTATTAAACCTGGGACTCAGAGGTACCATCTACACAGCTACAATATTATGACTCCGTTTCCTTCTTCAATAGTCACCCAAAGACGCACCGATTCGTATTAATTACCATAATAATACCTCACCCGTAAGACGCACCCCCCCCCCCCACACACACACACAAAGAATGAGAGAAAGCTACCGTAAATTCTCTCGTATTAGCCGCATCCCTGATATAAGCCGCACCCTGACTTTAGGCTGTTTCTATAAGCCAAATTTGGATTTGGATTCTGGTAAGAAGAGAATTTACGGTAGTACAAGCCTGGGGCTATATTTTGAACACTTTAGGTACTGTTCTTAAGTACAATACCCTCGGCCACAAGGCATATCCAAAAGCTTTGCTGATGCTATTTGGCCCCTAGTAGCCTAGTGACTAGGAGACTTAACATTAGAACAGTATATTTATCATTACTCAACCTTCTGAAGTGAAACATCATCAATGAGAGTAGGCCCAACAAGCGTAATCAAGTTACTGAGTAGCCATGGATCAAAAGGCCTAGGCTCGGGGCTGGACCTTGTTTAGACCTGCCAACCGGTCCCTATGCATATGATGCATCAGGCTTGACCCATCCGGCCCGAGATACTACGGGCTGGAGTCAGACCTTAACTTGGGATTTGCGCCAGGTTAGTGGTGCAAATTTGTGTATTGGACATAACGGGACAGAGCCATGGCTAGTACCAAACAAATTAGCTAGGTGGCTCATGTAGTCGGGGGCTAGATCAGCAGTTGGCCTCTTTGTACAGTTTACTTTGGTTGGCCCTTCCTAATAGTCTATATTAAGCTATATTCTAAAAATCTATACCTTTGGATAGCAAACACTTTAAACTTAAACAATATAAGCTTCAGATAGACTTAGTACTTCAAATACAAGAGAAATTAAACTTTAAAAGTTTTCTAAGAGGGCACATATAATCCAGGCTGAGTAAAATCAAGCCATTGTCTCCCTATCAGGTTAATCCCCTCCATTCACACCTAAAACAATGGATACCGTAATCTCTCGTAATCTATAAGGCGCACCCCCAACTCAGGGAGGTCTGTTATAACGTATAAGGTGCACCTCTGAGGGCAGATTTTTGTTAATGCAGTACTGTTCTATAGTAAAAGATACCCCCCTATAAGGTGCACCCCAAACTCAAGGCAATTTACCTCCCACGTATAAGACCCAGCAGCATTTTGTTTGGCCTATAAGACGCGCCTTATACGCGGGAGATTACGGTAGGTACTTAAGGTGATTAAGATAGAGGCAGGGGCAACTTAAGTCTTAACAGTCTTATCAGTTCCCATTGTTTTCTGTGGGTGGAGGGGAAGATAAGAGATTACCCACAATCCTCTGCCAGATCAAAGATGGCCGTAGGGGGCCAGTTACATAACTGATTTCAAAATGGCCACCTCCATACAGGAATGGCTCTGTTCCCTTAGGGAGTGGTCATTATTTATCAACAGGGGAGGGGTGGTGGGTTTTCGCGCGGACACGCGGAAATTTCTTACGCCCTCCCCTCGACAGCAGTCAAAATTTTTTGCGCCCCCCCCGCGCCGGAGGTGCGGAGAGTTTTCGCGCCCCTCTTTGATCTATAGTAGCGCGCGGGCTTTTTTGCTAAAAAGAGGGTGAATTTTTTTAGCCCCCCCCTCAAGAGGGGTCAAAATTTTTTAGCCCCCCCCTCGGGAGGGGTCTGAAAATTTTACACCCCCCCTCAAACCCATCCTTACAGCCAGTACAAGGACCAATACACATCCCACTTCAATCAGATTCTTATCCAGTCAAGCTCAGCAGCCCAGATGTCATAACTCTTCGACCTCCTTTATTGAGACTGGGGCCCAAGTCTTATGTTTAATATCTAGATCAAAGAGGGCAGTAAAATGTTTAACCGGAATACACATTCGTACGGACGAAAATGAACCTTAGTACAGTAAAAGTTGTGTGAACCCTGTTGCAACTGGTAGCACCTCCATTTAATGGAGGTGAATCCACGCGCAGGGCTCCCATAGAGCTGACACTAACCATTGACTTAAACTGTCATTTTCAATATTTCCCTTGGTCAGAATGCTTTAAAACTTCAGAGACAATGAGTTCACTAATAGAAGATTACTCGCTGAAAGTTTAATGAGAGTATTATGAGTAGAACTACCATTAATTAATTGAGAAAGTTAGAAGTGTAGGTTGTGCGGGATTGACAGGTGAAAAGTGCAATGGGGTAATGAATTCAAAACTCATTCTATCAAAATCTACCTGGAGAATCTCCTTCATATTCTCACAAAATGGTGGTTTATATGTTGAGATGACTCGCTCAAAGTTTCAGATAATTTGATAAAACAGTTTTAGAGAAAAATGATATTTCTTGCACCCCTACGATGCACCATATAGACCTAGAATGGTACACGCTGGTTTGTTATTCACCTCCAAAGCATGTCTGCTGCAGCCTAGTGTAGGTGTGTGGTGGCGCCCCCTGTAAACAAATCTCTACTTTTCGTCCAGACCAATCTAGTGAAATGTAGAGGTGATCCCAGGCTATTTAACTGGTATAAATAGCCGCTGGCCGAGGCTGATGGCGCACAGGGCGAAGTGCCAGGTGGTGGCATCATTTTAATCATGTTTAACATTAATAGCCCTTGCTGAGCAGTATATGGGAGTGGTAATTTTTAACAAGATTCACTGGGAGGGGTGGGGCGTCAATTTTTTTCAACCCAACTGACGGGGGGGGGGGTGGAGGGGTACAGCGAAAAAACCTTCACACTAGCCTCACTCTTGCACTCCCTTCCAACTTCTACGAACTCCTCGGTCTCGGACCATGGTATTGACTGGTACTATATATTATAATAGCTGCCAAAATCATTTGAATCTAGTGGTGGCCGTGGCACTGACGGTAACTGGACACCTCGGAAGCAGAGACACTGTCAGACAGGTCGGAAGCAGACACCTCGGGCTCGGAAGCAGGGACACCTCGGAAGCAGACATCTCGGAAGCAAATAACATTTCTAGTCATCTAGATGATTATTTTAACAATTTTAAAAGACATTTTTGCCATTCTATGATTCTACGGCGTAGGGACAGTATCATTAGGGTTGTTGTCCTTTCAAATTCTATAACTTATAGTATAAGAAGAGAGGGATATTATCATGGTTTTGTCTGCTTCTGAGGTGTCTCTGCTTCCGAGGTGTCCTAATGCGATTACATGAACGATGATCCCAAGGAACGATGATCCCAGAACGATGATCCCACCTTTTGAGGAACCATGATCCCATTCTTAAGAAATGATGGCCCCACTCTTCAGATGTGCATATATTGCATTTGCATCTCATCACTGAACATGTTATTGACAAAGTGGTATTTAGATGAAGATTTTTTTTATAAAATCTAGGAAGAATTTGTATGTAGGTACAGGTAAATCACAAACAAATCATGAAATACTGTTGTTATTGTGCCTAATGTGTAGGTAATCTTAATTAGCCTGGAGTATGAAAAAAATCGATTTCGGACATTTTCATCATTATTTTTCATCATTTCTATCAATTTCCATGCATAAATCACCAACAAATCATAAAATACTAGTGCACAGGGGTCAGTAAACATTAGGTATGAGAGATATCCTAAAGTGGGATCCTGGTTCCTTAAGATGGGATCATCGTTCCTGGGGAGGAGAAAATGGGATCATCGTTCCCGTGGGATCATCGTTCCTTGGGGTCATCGTTCCAGTAACCTCCTAATGCCTGCTTCCGAGGTGTCCCTGCTTCCGAGGGGTCCAGTATTCGCACTGACACAGTGCATAAGGTAGGTACATCACACAATGCCTGCACCACTCCTCTGGGAGTGTCCATCATTTGTGACACATTTTTTGTGACCCAACAAATTCCTGCACCGGAAATTAAACTGCACTGAAATTGGCATATTCTTATAGAACAAAGAATAAATGAACACATATAAGAAATTATCTTGGTATTTCATGGCTTATTTTACCTATATGAAAATTTTTCGGGGAAATTGGTGCATTTCTAGACATTTTTGTAGATTTCTGAAGTGGATGACTGAAAAGGTCATCTAAATCAAGTTGTCCAAAATGAAAAAGTAGAATGAAACTAAAAGAAAGTAATAGTATGTTTCATGGCGTTTCATATAAGGTCTAGTTTGTGCATGTGGACTGAATAGTACAGCTGGTGACTGCAAAAGAAATTCGAAAAATCACATTTTCCTGTGTGAAGGTGCGAAATGGTGATTTGGCAGTTTTAAAACCGTCACTGCATGACCCATGTACCTCATACAGGTGTGACACTTACAATACCTGCTAAGATAAACTTGTTTCACAGGCTCCCTGACTTTGGGAGCAATTAACTGATTTTTTTTACGATTTCCAGACCATGTGAACTTGCTACCACACAGGAAAAAATTATTTGATCGTGTCATCAAAATCTAGGTCATGAGCTAATGTTGGTCAAACATATAGGGTGGCCTGAAACTAGGTCAATAGGAAACCCATTAGGTGTCAATGTTAGGTTCAAATACCAGTGGTTAGGTTATCAGAATGTCTACTTCTTCATATTTTACAGCGTCCATTCGTATATATTCGATCATAACAGAATCTAGGTCATGAACTAATGTAGGTCAGATATATAGGTCACGGAAAAATTAGGTCAAGGTAAAATTTTGTACAGGTAAACATCCGGGTCAGATAGCTTTTTATTTCATGCTGATATTGTGGTTCATTCCAATTGAATTGACACTTTACTAACTTACCTCCCTTTCATTTCTTCATTTATTATGGCTAATTGGTCCATTATTGGGATCCAGAAGGTCACAACAAATTGCCTGAATACTTAGGACAAAAATGTCAGATTTCTAGATACTAATTCTGCAAGAACGAATTGAGATATCAACATGATTCCAAAAGATTTGAAATCCTTGCACTCTCCTGCACAACTAAGACACAGTGGTTTAGCTCTAACTCCTTTACTTAATTTTCATGGGATGTACCTACATAAGGGTCTCAAACTGTGACTAGCAGTGGCAGGCAAACGCTGTGTAAAATGATGTTGAATCTCGAATTACAGATAATAAGAGTTGTATTGAAAACTTAACTTGTAGTCTATGCTTTTGTTTACTGATTATTAAACAATTCTTTTCATATAGTGGGGCATTTCTTTAATTTAGCTTACCGAAAGAAGTTGCACCATCCGTCTGTTTTGGATTTGTAAACTTGCCGGAAGTAAATTCGCTGGTATAGAAAGTTCTTTAATTAAAACAAATAATTACTAAACGGTAACCAGCACTATTGCTGCGTAATAGCCTTCATTTGGATCGATGGCGTCCATTGGCCAGTTTCATGATTATTTAATTTTTTTCATCACAAAATTTTTGCATTACACAAATTTAGGAAACAATATCATATTTACTGGAAAGTAGAGTATATATCTGCGTAAAAATAAATAAGAGTCGAATGATTAACGATTAATTATCTGTGGTTATACAATTATAACCAATCATGCGCCAGGACGTCTTGGGTGCGTGATTACAAAGTTTATCTTACGTGTCGGTGCAACAACCAAAACATGCAATGTTTAGTTCCAGGATATTACGGCGACGTTGGGTCCTCGCCGTGATATTTGGGTTTTCCTTGGTGTACTTTTTAATCAACATCTATAAACAGGTACGTTTATGGCACAATTGTTAGAGTACATGTGAACAAGCGATGTGTTTTGGTGGCACTATCAGTATCACCTAAAGCTCATTGCCGTATATTGGGGACCAAAAACTTAGTTTTTCCTATTTTTGCACCTTCAAAATGGTGCTGTGTCTCTCATAGTTGGCCGATCTACACAATTCTTTCACCATGTAAAAGTACACAATTAGGGCATTATTTCTAGATACCTCATTAAGTTTTTGGTGAAAATTAAAAATATTTTATCTTGTATCAAAGTGTGAGTTTCAGAAGCGAAAACCATGAAAAAACACCTACTTCTCCATCTTTAGGCTAAAATTACTATGAAAAAGTGAGTGATGACCCCCTATTTTCATTAATTCATCTTTTAGAGTGAGAAACAAGCTTTTTAAATATGTTTTTACATTTTATATGCCTCTAATAGTTCAAATTCTACCAAAAGATATGTATTTTTTTGAAAACTAACTAAAATCGCCATTTTGACCCGTCCTTTGATACAATTTTTCCCTATAGCATTTAACATGATCCCTATATATGAGAAAAAATGGAGCAAGAAAAAGAAAAAACATGGATTTTGTATCACATTTATGAGTTCTTTCAATATACTGGATAGCTTAGATATTCATGCATTTGTTGGGATTATCCATTGCGGTACTTCATGGTGACCTAATTCAACCTTGACCCCAATAACTGTGATTCAAGGTCAGACAGTGACCTACTTATACAAATGTAAGATATATGGTAACTAATATGATTTATATACTTCTGAAAAGTGTCAATGATATCTCTGACTTGGATTTGATGTCCCTGGTCCATTAAATCAAGATTTTGTTGTTTTATTAAGAGAGAAATCCATAATTTGCACCCAACCACCTGCTATTAATGCAGCTATTTTGCCCCAAATGGGCAGCAATTGGGCAGTATTTGCCCTGTTGTAATAATATGGCAGCTGAAAAAATTATCAAATATCTTCCAATTTCCAATAATTTTCAGTATAGATATTCAAAACACCCTATACAAGACTAGGGTTGTGAAAAAACTAGGATATTTTATCATTAATTAGAAAAAAATAAGGCCCTCATGCTGCAAATGCACCAGTCCCCAATATAGAGGAACGGACTATAGACTAGGCTAGCGAAGTCAGCCAAAATCCCGGATTTCAATAGGCATGGCAGTGTCCTGAAGAGGGCGCCCCAGGCACTGTGCCTGCTGCAGCAGCAATTTCTGCCCGAGTTCTTCTGTCTGGGTATGGTCAACTTTGCCCCCACCCTGGAGGAGAACCTATAGAGATATTTGAATAATTCCAAATGATATGATTGCCTACAACACTAGGCACTTTGATAAAGCCACTGTGGAGGGTGAGAAAAGCTGGCATACTGGGTTGACACTTTCTGCCAGGTGTGAGTGTGGCCGATAATCGTGACCTTGCCGATATCACTGATTTAGGGTTTTATTAGGGTGTTTTTCTTCCGTTTTAATAGTTATCCTTGGAGTTTAGATATCAAGCTACCCACCAGCGAAATCTGGGAGAAAAAATTCCAATTATTAAGCGTTTTACACTGACTTTAATATGAAGGTAATATTGAAGCTTTGAAAAACATATTAACCACTGGAGACACCAACAAAATTATATCAGACACAGTTTAAGTGCATAATAAACTAGCAGCATTTAAAATTTCATGCATGTATGACTTTGCCCAGTGATGATTTTAAGAGGACCAAAATATGAAACAATAGAAAAGAAATGGCTGTGTGTAGAGCTACTATGTTACGGTTTTTATTAGCATTTTACTCCTACTTAGAATCAATTTGGAAATGAATGAAAGATATCAATTGAAAGCTAAGATTCTAAATATCATAGAAAACTAGATTTTATTTAGATTGGATCACTAGAACATTACTTTCCGGGTCCTTAGATATCAAGTGGAAACACAGAAAATTGCCACCAGTGCATGCTGCCACACACTGGGCCCACTGTGCGGCTGAACTCACATCACAGAAATTGTAACACCTTTTCTACCATTCCTATAGTGCTACTTGTCTCAATATTTTTGGTACTATTTGCCCTGTATCTCTGGTTCTATACAAGATATAAACAAAATTGCAAAAGATTTAAAAACATCTCAATGGCCTCAATCAAATGCAGTCACATGGATCTTTCTGTATTCATTTTAATTTTTTTGTTGAAGTGCCTAACAACACCTCTAGTTTTAGTATCAGGCTATAATTTTAGTAAAAAATTATCAATGATATATACCAGAGGTTCAAAGTTAGGTTATGCTGAAAAACTGAAAAAGTTGCTGATACTCTCTAGCCACTATATAAGTGATGGAAAGTCATTATTTTTCTATATAAATCAGTCTTATGTTCATTGATTTGTGCATGGCAGTGTTTGTGGGAAAGTAAGGTGTAGAGCAAAGTTGACCCTGAATTTTGGCTATGTCCACTTTACTGGTCTTCAAAATTAGGAAAACGTCACAGAATATCTAAAATGAATCAATGATGTGATAATATAATATTTTCCCTACAAGGAAAACCTAACGGCATCGAAATCCATTGAAAATTCAATGACTTATGACCATTTATATTGAAGATGTCAAGTGTGCTTTTTTATCATTTTCTGTGAAAACTCCCTCTGACAGCCTGTACACAATCGCCTTTTATACAAAAACTACTGACATTAGGAAGATAAATCTAATTGATTCATAGAGGGAAAATGTTGGGCTTTGTTATGACCGGTGATAGATAGCTCTGTGATGACATTTTCAATTTCTTAGATTCTCGCCAGGACCCCATGTTCGGGCAGATTCAGGGCAATTCTCAGTGATAAGCCTGTTCCAGACAGCATCTCAACATGATGGATTTTGCTATCAAACCCATATCAAACCCTAATAAAAACACACTTTTCGCACTTCTAGCATCCTAAAGTAGTGATAATTTTGTTTTTTGAATTTTTTGAAAAACAATTTTTAAACCCCTGCCATGCCTAATTTCAGCAGAATTAGACAGAAGCACATGCATATGAAAGGGCTTAAAATTTGCAATTCATAGCTTTTTGAATCAAGTTGATACTCCTATTAGAAGTGATTCTATGCAACTTTGTATATTGGAAATATGAAAAAAACTTTCTGTCATTTCTCTACCCCACACACTTGGCTAAATATATAGATAAGACCGACCATTGATCATGCACTGCGCATGAGGTATTTGGGCACTACCATACACAAATACTCATAACTTCTGATTGGAAAGGCTGATCTACTAAGCAAAGACACCAATTGAAAGCTGAATAATAGCAGATTAACATATCCAAGCTGCATCTAATTACTAGAAGGATAAGTGTTTTAAATATTGAGTTGAAATCAGAAATTGATAAAAAAAATCATGAAACTTTTGGTAATGTGCATTCAGCAAATTGAAAATCGCAAAAAATCGCAGCCCTATAGCTGTTTAAACTGGCTATATTTAACAAGTAAGATGTCATAGAATAACCCTGTATGTTCTGATAGCTTCCGTACTAAATAATTATTTTGGAAAATCTGTCCAAAGTTGTATAAGTTGGTCAGACCGCCCCGCTCTTAATTACCAGTCAATATTTCTCAAAATCTCCTTAAAATGTAGGTCTATATGTTGGCTACACATGTACAATATTATATCTCATCTAACTTTTAGTAACAATGAGAATATACATGCATTTCTGCAATAAATACATGGCCAGTCAGGTGAGTCAACATTGTGGTCTGACAGAATCATTAAGTTCACTCAAAAGTTTACTGCCTGAATTTGGAGAGAGAAAAAAACAGGGGAATACAGCAAAATACTTCCAGTGGTGTAGACCTATGTTTTACCTTTCATTTGATACTAATTTGAAGTATTTCTGACCACTTAAACCTTCAGAATCAATATTTTACAAACACCAGTTTATCATAGTGACAGATACGGGGAGGAGGCAGCCAGATTCGGCTGACTTCGCTAACTAGGCTACTAGTATTGTAGTAGTGTCCCGGGGGGGGCACCCCCTATATAATCTATAAGAACCATGTGCGTACAAAATCTAGCGGGAAAGGGGTATATTTTTGGGTTTTAGGGGCGGGTCCTGCCGGATCCTTTGATAGGGGTATATTTTTGGGCATTATGGGCAAAAAGGGGTGGGTTTTTGGGCACAGAAAACAAACCAATTCTTCTCAAACTTAAAGGGAAAAGGGGTTAAATTTTGGCCGTTTTCCCCCAGCTTACCTCCTTCTCTTCTCCTTTTTTCAAAAGGTTACACGCCAAAAGGGGTACCATTTCTGTAAATTAAGGGTTATCCTGACAAAAGGAGTGATATTTGTTGCAATATTTTTGGGTGAACCCCGGCAAAAGGGGGCATATTTTTGGGAATTTCTGCCCCGCTAAAAGGGGTACCTAAGGCAATGTGATGTACGCACATAGTATTCATAAATTTGAGAGTGCCCCCCCCCCCCCCGGAGTAGTGTAGACGTACTACTACTAGACTCTATACCACTACCAGGGCCTACGGCGCTGTGATCGTGGCGTCTAACACAGCCGCGGGAAAGTTTGCTTTTGCCGACCCCTCAGTTACGCCATATTCACGATAATGATGCATGGTGGGACTGCCTCAATGAGCGTAAAGGGCGATGTGGAGGTTGGAACTAAACCAAAGATCCACCTGACAAAATACGTTTTTATTACTCTTCTCTAAGAGTCAGATTACCATACCCGTTTCAAATTGACTTAGATGAGGAGAAAGTGAGGATAGACTATTCAACAGTGAAAAAGTCACATAAATTGGGGGCAGAGTTAGGTGGAAAAAGTCACGTCAGTGCGTGAAAGAAGCAGACGAACAGACAGACTCTAGGTCCACGTCCGTTGCAAGCGGGGAAGGTTTCAATTCAGAGATGTCAGACCTTCAGAGGTCTGTCTATTTTCAGATGTTCAAACTTTCCTAAAAATCAGACATCTCAGAGGCTTCTTCCAAATTGTGATCATAATATGGATAGAGAGAATTACATAAATCATAGATACACCCTTACAACATGCCCTTCTACTTCTAGGGAGCCTAAGGCTGAGCATAATTCAGGCTTCAGCAGGTGGAATTAAGCATGCCTTGTGCTGCCCTTTAGCTTTTTCTAGACAAACAACCTTTCAGAGATCAGAGGATCTCTGAAATCTCATTTCAGAGGACATGAATCTAAGTTGGCTGCTGACAAAATGGGTGCTTTTTATAGCATAATATGTTGGGAGAATGGGTGTTTTGCTAACACCCAACAATTTTCAGAGGTTGAGCCCATACCTAACTGACATCTCTGATTTTATAGAAGAAGGAGGTAACTATAGACACATACAGTTTACAGCGCCACCCTCTACTGGAGTGCGTCACTGTCTGACTCTTAGTGCCGGTGTCATATGCTAAATCTGGTCCATGCGAAATCTGGTAGCCGAAGTTCAATTATTTTCTAATATCCCACTTTGCCCAAATCCTAGTTCTAACCCTTTCACCCCTGAATTTCTGTCACTCTATGGGATTTGCGTGCAAATCCTGCTTTATGGGGTGGAAGGGGTTTTGATCAAATTCTATTAGATCTTGGAGGATGTTATCATTGTTCTGTTCCTTCAATTATAAAAATACTTTGCTTCGAGGCTATGAAAGACTTATCACTTTCCAAGCAGATAACTGTACCTGTTGGCATTGGATTACAGCTTAAGGAGTCTGTTTGGAGAATGACGGACCAGATTTCGCATGGACCAGATTTCGCATGCAACACCGGCCATGGCGTACATCTGTACTTATTATTCTATGGTCTTAGACAGACCATAGAATACTTACAAGAACCATGTTCACCAATGTTGAATCGCCCTTCTAGTGTAGACTTGCTATAGCCTAGCCACATATTGCCCTTTTTTTACTCATAGGATTACACATAGGGTTGCACAGGGACCAACCTATCTTTTTAATATTGGCTGTTAGTGCTTGGACAAAGAAAGTCTACTCACCCTGGATATAGCTGTGAAAACCCATTTTAACCCTTTAATGCACTGGTGTCTGTTTCTTTAGGGGTATACATAGGGCAGTGCATAGGGTTTATGATGCATTGATTCACACTGTGATCCTTACATGATTAGCAGGCTGTCCAGGGGCCGCACATACTTCCCTATGATGCACTGATGCACTTTAACCCTTTATGGATGGCATGATGCATTGATTCACTTTCAGCCTTTATAGATAGCATGATGCATTGATGCACATTTAACCCTTTATGGATAGCATGATGCATTGATGCACATTTAACTCTTTATGATTGGCATGATGCATTGATGCACATCTAACCCTTTATAGATAGCATGATGCATTGGTGCACATTTAACCCTTTATGGATAGCATGATGCATTGATGCACAGTTAACCCATTATGAATGGCATGATGCATTGATGCACTTGAACCCTTTAAGAATGGCATGATGCATTGATGTACTTTAACCCTTTATGAATGGAATGATGCATTGGTGCACAGTTAACCTGTTATGAATGGCATGATGCATTGATGCACGGTTAACCCTCTATGAATGGCATGATGCATTGATGCACTTTAACCCTTCATTGAAGGCATGATGGATTGATGTGCAGTTAACCCTTTATGGGTGGCATGATGCGTTGATACACAGTTAACCCTTTATGAATGGCATGATGCATTGATGCACGTCTAACCCTTTATAGATAGCATGATGCATTAATGCACATTTAACCCTTCATGGATGGCAAGATGCAGTGATGCACATTTAACCCTTTATGGATGGCAAGATGCAGTGATGCACATTTAACCCATTATGGATGGCAAGATGCAGTTATGCACAGTTAACCCTTTATGAATGGCATGATGCATTGATATACTTTAACCCTCTTGGATAGCATGATACATTGATGCACAGTTAACCCTTTATGGATTTCACAGTGCATTGATGCACATTTAACCCTTTATGGGTGGCATGATGCGGTGATGCACAGTTAACCCTTTATGAATGGCATGATGCATTGACACACTTTAACCCATCAAGAATGGCATGATGCAGTGATGCACTTTTACCCTTTATTGGTGGCATGATGGATTGATACACAGTTAACCCTTTATGAATGGCATGATGCATTGATTCACTTTAAGCCTTTATTGATGGCATGATGGATTGATACACAGTTAACCCTTAATGAATGGCATGATGCATTGATGCACTTTAACCGTTTATGAAAGGCATTATGCATTCATGCACTTTAAACCTTTATGAAAGGCATGATGCATTGACACACTTTAACCCGTTAAGAATGGCATGATGCAGTGATGCACTTTTACCCTTTATTGGTGGCATGGATTGATGCACAGTTAACCCTTTATGAATGGCATGATGCATTGATGCACATTTAAACCTTTATAAATGGCATGATGCAATGATACACAGTTAACCCTTTATGAATGGCATGATGCATTGATTCACTTTAAGCCTTTATGAATGGCATGTAGCATTAATGCACAGTTAACCCTTTGTGGATAGCATGATGCATTAATGCACAGTTAACCCTTTATAAATGGCATGATGCAATGATACACAGTTAACCCTTTATGAATGGCATGATGCATTGATGCACATTTAAACCTTTATGAATGGCATGATGCATTGATTCACTTTAAGCCTTTATGAATGGCATGTAGCATTAATGCACAGTTAACCCTTTGTGGATAGCATGATGCATTAATGCACAGTTAACCCTTTATGGATAGCATGATGCATTGATGCACAGTTAACCCTTTATGAATGGCATGATGCATTGATGCACATTTAACCCTTTATGAATGGCATGATGCATTGATTCACTTTAAGCCTTTATGAATGGCATGTAGCATTAATGCACAGTTAACCCTTTGTGGATAGCATAATACATTAATGCACAGTTAACCCTTTATGGATAGCATGATGCATTGATGCACAGTTAACCCTTTATGAATGGCATGATGCATTGATGCATTTAACCATTTATGGATGGCATGATGCATTGATACACAGTTAACCCCTTAGGGATAGCATGATGCATTGATGCACAGTCAACCCTTTATTGATAGACAAGGCATTGATGTGCAGTTAACCCTTTTATGGATGTCATGATGCATTGTCAGCAAATATGTCAGTAATAATGCACTATTTGTCAGCAATTAGTCAATTTATGTTAGTAATTATTCACTATTTGTCAGCAATTAGTCAATACATGGTAGTGGTTACTTACATTTTATCAGCATTTAGTCAATATATGTTAGTAACTGCTCAGTATTTGTCAGCAATTAGTCTAAATGTCAGTAATTGCGCACTATTTGTCAGCAATCATTCAATATATATTAGTAATTACTCACTTTTTGTCAGCAATTAGTCGATATATGTCAGTAATTGCTCATAACTTATCTGAAATTAGTCAATATATGTCAGTAATTACTCACTCTTTTTCAGCAATTAGTCAATATATGTCAGTAATTATTCACTATTTATCAGAAATAGTCAATATATGTCAGTAATTACTCACTCTTTGTCAGCAATTTTTCAGGATATATCAGTACTTAGTCACTAGATATCAGAAATTAGTCAACACATGTCAGTATTTACATACAATTTGTCAGCAATTAGTCAATAAATGTCAGTATTTTACTCACTTTTTGTCAGCATTCAGTCAATATATGCCAGTACCTCCTCCTATGTCGGTAATAATGCAGTATTTGTGAGCAACTATTCAATATATGTCAGTAATTACTCACTATTTGTCAGCAATTAGTTAAAGCATAGTTTAGCATAGCACATAGAACACAGTTGCCCATAGATCATTTTAGGGCAATGCCCTATCCTTAGACATTTTATTATTGCGCAAGTGGTGTGGCTGAGTTATTAGGCTTGTAACCTGCTGCAGAATATAATCCCCTAAATTTTCTGCTGAAAACCTATCAAAACCCTTGTAAATGTATACATTTCATCAACGGATTGGATGTAGGGTATGACCAAATCTAAAAAGTTCTTTAATTGGATTAGTAGTATTTGTGGAGAAATATGATGTTATACCTCCACTGTCAGTGAATTCTCAGGAAACATCCTCGCCGATATAAATGAGTTTGTTTTGGTCTGAGTTTGGGCATCTTGAGGGATTTTGGGGATTAATCATTGTTACGAGTGTTTGGATCTAGTCTATCTGAAGTTATTTGTAAAATATTGTAGCATAATTATGCACATATTGATAGATATTTAGTGCCAAACTTCAAACCGGACAGGCAAGAAAATACTAAAGTTAACTAAAGCGGCCATGACAGACTGCTTGCCCTAGCTTGACACACTTCCTTTTCATTGGTCAGTTGACATAACCCACGAGGCGTTCGGGGTACGGTTTTCTAGGTATACCCAGTGCATTATGGGTAGGGTTGTCCTCGAACGCTAACTACAAACCCTTAGCTTGTTCCCTCTACCCCCTTCCATCCCAGCCAGGTCTGGCTAGGTACCAGTCCTTAACTATGCTTGGGAGTGTAGTAAGTTGACTCGGGGATCAACATTGACCCACATGGGGAGGACCAATAGGGGATGGCCTTACGAACCAGTATTGATCCCTCGGCCGTACTCCGAACGCCTCGCCAGAGTACCATGGCGTCAGAGTCGCTTTCTACGTAATGTGGCGCTGATGTCAGAACGACTCTAGACACTCTACTCAGAGTCAGACTCCCCAGTCAGTGTCAACCGACTCACTGTAGTTACTGTACTAGTCTAATACACCAGGCCGCCTAGATGGGAACTATAACAAATCCCACTTACCACTAGCATCATATTAATTGATGTGACCTTCACCCAGTCCATATTACACATGTAACTACACAGAAGCTATTTATCTGCATCAAAGTCACAAAGAGTAATTCGTTAATTGATTCCAATACACATCTCTGATCTAACCACACAGAAGCTCTTATCTCAGTTCTGCATCAAAGAGTAAACCCTTGATTTGGGATAACTAATAGATACAGGGTTCTCTACACATAGGAAGCACACAGGCGGGCCGCCCGTACATATTGAGTGCTGCCCGTGTGCTTTACCTGGAAATGGGCCGTCTGTGTGCTTCCAGCTCTCTGTGAGCTTTCGATGGTTTTTTTGAATTTTGTAAATTGGTCCATTAGAACAAAAGTTATCCAAAATTTCAAGCAATGTTCAATAAAAACCCTTGGAATACACCATTTTGCATCAAAATTTTCAAAAAATTTCTTGGCTTTGCTAGTGACTATGTGTTTTGCTTGCAACGCCAAACTTCACTTGGCCCAGCACTTGTCCGACAATAAATGACCTGTGTGCTTTTTCAACCTGTGGAGAACCCTGAGATATGTATAATTGTATTGGGCCCCCTGACTAGAGCGGCGTCATATCATGCCTCCAGGGCAGTGGCTGCCACAACCTACCTATACAGTGCATGAGACTGACGTGAGATCTGCTTTGGGCAGTCACGGGGCGCACCAACTTACACTGTACTAGTCTGTAAACTGTAGTTGGTGCGAGGCGTAATAAGGCCACCCTTAAAAATATGTCCGTTTCCTGTCCAGAGGGTGGGATTATTCAGACCCATGAGGGAGGGAGGGAAAACATTTTTTTTTAGGAAAATATTTTTTATTTGTCGTGAACATCATAAGCGGGGACAGCATGAATTCCTCATTATGTTTTCAGGTTTTGTGATTGGAATCCTAGTTTCTTGTGCTGATGGAGGAAAAAAATTAATTTTTCTTCAGCACTCAGGAAATATTTTTCCCATTCTCACAAAATAAATCCGACAGGCCTCTGAATAGGAAACGAACATATTTTTAAGGGTGGCCTAACAAAGAAAGGCTCTGTGATGGTTCATAAACCGTAGTCTACCTGGGGTGTTGTGGTAGCTGTATTTGGATCATGACAGGCATGCACTATATAAGTCTATACTATAGGGATTGGCCCCTACTACCTGGTGAGAAAGTTACATTTTGCTTTGACTTTGTTTTTCATGGTCAACCCCAATATCAGTTATGATGATTTATCTTTTTTGTCGTTTCTTACACACAGACTGAAGACGCACCTTTGGAGCACGAACCCAAGCACACACGTTTACCATCAGAACCTTTCAAGTGGAACAAGCCACAGTTGGATCAAGTCAACGGTACCAAGATTCAAACATGCCGGAATTCTGTACAGGGTCGACAACTAATAGCAGATGAGAGAGGTAAGCCTAGGCTATGTCTGACTATGATGAAAAATTAAAAAGCTACTCACATGAACTAAAAAGGTATCTGGCAAGACTTACTTGGTACAACCGATTTATAATTGAATTTATTTTTCCTACATTAGGCCTAAAAAAAAATTGTTGTGTTCAGGTAACAGCTAAAAAAATTAGGGTAGGTAGGTCGGATTTTTTTTTTCATTTTTTTTTTTTAAGGTTTGGACTGCTCAAAATTTGTCAAACGTATGGGGGTATTAGCAAAAATTTGTTTTGAAAAACAACTTCCTTAAAACTAAAAATATTGGTTATCTATAGGTAGCAGTCTTCCTGAGAGCATTAGCTTCAATTTGATACCAAATATGCCTAGGTTTTGACATTTTCTGGCAGAATTGATACAATATTTTGACAATTTTACTAAAAAAAAAAAAAAAAAAAAATTTGGGTTGGGCCAAAAACCTAAGGTCGGTGGGGTACCTGAACACAACTTTTTTCTTTTTTTTTAGGTCTTATTATCTTCATATATGATGACTTCTGTTGAGAAGTTGATGGAACTGACTGGTCAAGTTGCACATGGTTTTGTTCATGATCGATATCTACTGGTACCAAAGTACATATTACCGGATAATTTCCATTAAGGAAAGAAATTAGAGAGAAAAGAAATATATAAAAAAATCTGCTCAAGCTCTGCTGTTATGAATGTACTAAGTATTGATAAAACTGGTTCAAAAAGGCAGTAGAACATCTCAAATTGGAAAATTGCATGTTTTAATCTCTTCTAGGGTATGTGTGTGAGCGACGTAACCTTCAAGTTGGTGGCTGTTGTAAACCCGGTGGGCGGACAAAGCGCTTTGTGTGTGATAGTTGTATGACTACTGGCTGCTGCAGTATCTATGAACACTGCGTCTCCTGCTGCCTACAGCCCGAGAAGGTAAACAGAGTTATTATTTTGTAGCTGGTATTAATAGAAAATATTTTGAATCTATAATGTAGAAATTTAACATAAGAATTAAAGCAAAACTATTGTAGTGCCTCATGGCTTATACATAGAATAGACCCCTGAGAAGGCCTATAGTGTTTTCTCAGTCTCATTGCGCGTTGTAACTGAGGTAAATTATCACATAGAACAATACGAACTAAGGTCCAAACTGAATCATCAATCTTGTGGCTTACTTTATTCTCCTTATATATGAGAGACACCTTATACAATAGGTAACATTGGCCCTTATGGTGTAAAGACCCATGGGACCTAAAATATTTCGCTGTTTGTAGCAGCCTCTGCTCCAGAAGATACTAAGTACACTTGATTTCACTGTTTGCAGCAACCTCTGCTGCGGAAGATCCTGAGTAAGGCAGCTGACACGTTTCATCACCTGTTTGCATCTGTCACGGACCCCTTTGAACTGTGCCTCGCTAAGTGTCGCACCTCATCTCAGGTAACTGATTTTCCACCTTTCTATCGAGGTTATAACATGATGTGTTAAAAATAAGAATATAGCTTATACAACGTTTATTTCTGTAATTCCCGATCATATGCAAAAATATATTAGATAAAAGAGAAAAAAAAACAGATGAAGAAAAATCTCAAACCTGAGGAAGAAAAGAGCACAATTTCCATACAACATTCATTTAGATTATCCAACTTATGTTATCACTTTGCAAATCTTGTGAATACCGCAACTAAAAGTAATTCATTTTAATGATTTCTTGCTGCTTAATCTTTCAGAGTGTACAGCACGAGAATTCTTACAGAGATCCGCGGGCTAAGTACTGTTACGGAGAGAGTCCGCCTGACCTACAACCTGTGATGACGTAAGGTGTGTCTCACAGTCCACAACACAGGACTTTTCTGATGTCGCTATTTTTGAGGCTACATACAGATTGGACAATCGCAGGAGACATCCATACTGCCATAGATGTATAATTAAGCAAAGATTGAAGCAAAGCTGATCAAAGCCATGTAGTCTTGCTGAACATTACTCAAGTCAAAGCAAAAGGCTGTGATAAGCACTAACAACTTACAATAGAGTTACCAATCAGACTAGTGTTTTTTTTTTGTTCATTTTTGTATATTTTTTCATACATTTACAAAAAAGCCATTTTACTTCATTATCATACTCCTGCACGTATTGCCCTATTGGAATTTGTCTGGGGTTTATTTCCCGTCATCAGTGGATGAGTGGAAAGTTTATCATATCCTACTTGATGAAAAAGACTCTTAATTAGAGGAGTGATATTACTTATATACAATCATGGGGCATCGTCAGGCTGAGATGAGTGATGCACGGCCCTATGGGTTGCCCTGGTTGGACTCCTGCTACCAGGAGACCCTTCTACCTGAGGCCCCATGGCACCAGGTGAGTTCTGCATATATGACAATCTCACTCATGCTACATCTGCCATTGTAATAAAACCTTTACACTTCATATGTTAATGGAAAACATTTTAAAGTTCTCAGTTCAATTTGTGTTCAGTTGTTGTGCTGCTATATCTGGAAGCTCAGAAATGCCACTTTACCTACTTTTATAGGATTTTCCCCAAGATTTCCATATCGAATTCTAGTATTGCATATCAATTTAGAAAATAAGATTGACCCATATCCTCCCGTATTTGTTGATCAGTGAGTGGCATCTCTGTGTAGTTTTGTACTGGTTAAACTGCCGTTATCAATAATCACCGTGTGTTCCTTTAAGATCTATACTATTTAAAGCACTATCATGTACTTCTTATCTTGATGGTTTTATGGATTTCACTCTGTTCACCATTCACTTGGATCTTGATCATTAGATGTTGCAGTCATTTGTAGATGGTTAATAAACTCGTATAATAAATATTGCAGGTTTCTGTTGATCTATTTTCTTCCTGGCACTTCCCCTTAAAAGATTTCTCATTATCTTCACTACACTTGAGGCACTATTTAAGTTAAGGATTAACCATTAATAATTGAAAACTAACTAGTACTGCATGCTTTAGGTACGAGAGCTCCTCTGTGCTAACCTAGCAGAGAAGATGAAGAAACATTTGGAAAATGACAAACGGCGCCAAATGATGTTTGAGTTGGTCGGCCCTCGCTTCGCCCAAAAATATTTCTTTGAATATGAGAATGATCCACAAATCCTGGTAGGTGTTACATTAAGAAAATAGATGTTTATATTTCCATCTGAACAGTTTGATATAATGCACATGTCTTGGTCTATAGGCTTCAAGTGCGACTGAAGCTTGTTCCGGCGACATCACTGATAAGAGCTGATAAGATGGGGACTAGCTTGTCACTGGAAGTGAGTGTTACCCAGGTACAAGGTACCCATCATGGTATGCCTGTGGATTTTATTCAACCAGCGTAATTCAAAATGATGGACCAACTGGGGGTCCATACTAAAGACAACATGCCTGGTACTTGGTGTCAGCTGGAAGCCCATATAAGGGGACCTCCAAGCAATAGCAATTGCTCCTGTAAAAATGCATCATGCCATCCCTTTGGGAGTATTATCATCATTGCTGGCAAGGTATATTAATGCAGCACCATTGCTTCTTATGTTTAAGATTGATATCAATACCCCCTTGTCCCCGCTGCTTAATATTGAATTCGACCACACCACAGCTAGAATCCAAATGCAATCCCCATTACGTGAGAAAAAGAAAATTAAATGCTTGATAATATTGATATCACTTCAAATATTTTTTGGCCAGAGGATTTTATCCTTGCATATTACACGATTTCTGTGATTTTGGGTGCTTTTTCTGGATATTCCCATTCTGAAACCTGTCGATATTGTATGCCATGATGCATGCATCATGACCTTTGTAAGGTGTGCTGTTATCCATGGATAACAGACACCCAGTGCTGTTATCCATGGATAACAGGCCTGCCTTACATGTCATATGTCACATGTTAAAACCTACGAGAATTATATTGCCAAGGGCAGGGGTCGAACCCATACCCTACTGATCAGTACACCAGCTCCCTTTGTCCGGCGGGCGCTGACTCTTACCTAACGGGAGAGTCAGGCTTCCTGCATAGGCCTAATTTGTCAGGTGACTGGAATTGTAGGACATAATTTTTTTATGTCAATTTCCTCTTAAGAATGGCTTCCTAAGACATGTTTGTTGCCATTTTGTGAGAAAGCTTTCATACGGGGGCCCAAATTATTGGGTTCTTGCAAATCTGTTAGCCTTCACATCAAGTTTAACTGCCACGGTCGGCCATGGTGGAAGTGGTTTCAGGTCTCACAACAGAGGTGTTATTCATGAAATAATGTTATCCATGAGAATCTGCTTGGTGAGTGGAGATTGACTTCCTGTCTGGCAGAAAATGCACCTGCTTATGGCTACCTGTGGCAGCCCACACAGCATGTGCCAAACCTTGAAAAAAGGTGCGATCTAAAGGTTTCCCACAAAAGACGCTCTTCCCACTCACAGACAGCAAAACTAAGGTGGTACTCTTGTCAATATTATAAGCTGATTATTGGGGATTTGTTTCTGTCAAATGTTATTCTTAGAAACTTGCTGTTTCTAGAGCACCTGCAAGTTTTAGCTAGGGCAGTCCCAGCGACTCAGTCCTTAACTGAGTCGCGCACAGTGACTAAGCTCCCTATGCATTGCACCACAGGGACTGACGAGAAATGCTTGGTTAGAACCAGGTCTGTATAAGTCATTGATATGATACAAAGCCTGGGGAGGTCACTCACATATAACTAGTATGCATTCAATGTGTGAAAATATCCTGCAGTCTGGGTTGTGACCCCCTCCCTCCTCCCTAGCTCTGTGTCTGCTATGGTAGGTCTGACAGCTTGCAGTACTGTGCGCGACTGGCCTGGTTCTTCCAACATTCTATTGTTATGGTAGGTGAGGTGTGTGTATAGACTAGTGGTTAGCACGTCGCGCTCCAAATGTTAGGCACAGGTGTTCGCGTCCCTGCCTGGTCCACCTTTTTGGCTTTACACTATTATTTATAGAAGATATGGAGCAGTGAGTAGCATGTCGATTCCCGGTCCTGGCATGGAGGTGAACGATTTTTTTTTTATTATATTTATTGATATTATTCTATTGATTATTTATTGACTAATCGTGTAATAAAACAAGTAGGCAATGCCTAACATATGACTCGTCACATGTTAGGCATTGATTACTTGTTCAATAATTACGCGGGGGTTAATAGAGCATTGTATATGGTTCAGGAGCCGCCAAAGACTTCAGCCAATGATAAACAGAAGGTGTTGGTAGATACGACAAACTGGATGCAGATTGCCATTCACCAGGCAGCGTCTGACGTCAAGTGTCAGCGGCCAGAAGTCATCCAAGATGAAGAGTAAGTTTTTCTAAATCTGATATTTATACATATATGTACAAACTGTAGCCAATGCACATCGCCCAAATTAAAAGTGCCCCCTGGCTAGTGTTTTGAATTTGTGGACCCAGTTGTAGTCATTTTCAGAATAAGGTTCCCACCATGGTAGCTCATGGTCACTCCTGTAACTAGAGGAGTTTGAAGGTACTTAATCAGATGTTGCAGTAGTCTGATTCCAACTACCAAACTCTAAAATGGGATGTAGAATATTGAGGAACCAACTTATTGTCAGCTATAGTTAATTTATGGCCTTGACAATCCAAAATACTTACATAACTATGAATTACTATGAGGTACTCCATAAGGATGTATAAAAGAGTATGAAATAGAGGAATGTTGAAAAATGAGTTTTTCTCATGGTACTTCTTTGGAATACACTCAACTGAATGTTAAGATTCCCTTTTCTTTTTTCTTTTTGAAAAAAAAACGCCCTCTAGAGGCACTATTTGGTGCAGTCAGATACTGCACATTCAAGTTATTCTGTAATGTTTTATGTAAATGTGGGAATTTGTTTCAGGATGGTGCGGGCTGCCATGTCAGACATGAAACCCCTGCGCAACTGGCGCCCTGCCCTAAATGATGGCTATAGATATGTTATGTAGGTTGTCTGAAGAAAAACAAGGAAAATAAACCTTCAGTATATATGTTGTCAATGCAAGCAAACAGAACCTGTTGTGTTCACTCTGCTTAAAATCTTGCAATGCTCTAATTAAAGATTATTGACAGTCACTCTGTCAGTCACGAGCCTATGCTTGCATGTGTAGGGTACACAAAACGATGTTGAAGGATAGCTCTAGACACAGGGAATAGTAAAGAATAGTTGAGCCCTGGTTTAAGGGAATCAGGTTAGATGGGAGCTGCTGGAGGAGAGATAGCTGGGGCTGGCCAGGAGCAGGGGCAGCTTGGGCTAATTGAGAACAGCGGGGGTTTGGTGAAGGCAACTGAGGCTGAATGAGTGCGCAGAGAAACTTTCGTTGGATAGAGGTATACGAGGATGGGTTCAAGCTGCCACACTGTTTGCAGGAGCTGAGGCTGGGCAGTAGTAGCTGAGGCCGGGCTACAGTAGTTAAGGCTGACTGTGGTATTTGAGGCTGGACTTAAGTAGCTGAGGCTGGACTGTAGAAACTGAGGCTGGGCTTTAGTAGCTGAGGCTGGACTAGTAATTGAAGCTAGTCTAGTAACTGAGGTGGGGTTGTAGTAGCTGAGGCCAGGCTGTAGTTACAGTAGTAGCTGAGGCTGGACTGTAGTAGCTGAGGCTAGACTGAAGCAACTGAGGCTTGCCTGTACGGGCGTAGCTGAGGTTGGCCTGTAGTAACTGAGGCTGGGCTGTAGTAACTGAGACTGGGCTGTAGTAGGCGAGGCTGGGCTGTAGTAACTGAGACTGGGCTGTAGTAGGTGAGGCTGGGCTGTAGTAACTGAGACTGGGCTGTAGTAGGTGAGGCTGGGCTGTATTAGGTGAGGCTGGGCTGTAGTAGGTGAGGCTGGGCTGTAGTAGGTGAGGCTTGGCTGTAGTAGGTGAGGCTGGGCTGTAGTAGGTGAGGCTTGGCTGTATTAGGTGAGGCTGGGCTGTAGTAGGTGAGGATAGGCTGTATTAGGTGAGGCTTGGTTGTAGTAGGTGAGGCTGGGCTGTATTAGGTGAGGCTTGGTTGTAGTAGGTGAGGCTGGGCTGTAGTAGGTGAGGCTGGGCTGTAGTAGGTGAGGCTTGGCTGTAGTAGGTGAGGCTGGGCTGTATTAGGTGAGGCTGGGCTGTAGTAGGTGAGGCTGGGCTGTAGTAGGTGAGGCTTGGCTGTAGTAGGTGAGGCTGGGCTGTAGTAGGTGAGGCTTGGCTGTATTAGGTGAGGCTGGGCTGTAGTAGGTGAGGCTGGGCTGTTTTAGGTGAGGCTTGGTTGTAGTAGGTGAGGCTGGGCTGTATTAGGTGAGGCTTGGTTGTAGTAGGTGAGGCTGGGCTGTAGTAGGTGAGACTGGGCTGTATTAGGTGAGGCTTGGCTGTAGTAGGTGAGGCTGGGCTGTAGTAGGTGAGGCTGGGCTGTAGTAGGTGAGACTGGGCTGTAGTAGGTGAGGCTGGGCTGTAGTAACTGAGACTGGGCTGTAGTAACTGAGACTGGGCTGTAGTAGGTGAGGCTGGGCTGTAGTAGGTGAGACTGGGCTGTAGTAGGTGAGGCTTGGCTGTAGTAGGTGAGGCTTGGCTGTAGTAGGTGAGGCTTGGCTGTAGTAGGTGAGGCTGGGCTGTATTAGGTGAGGCTGGGCTGTAGTAGGTGAGGCTGGGCTGTAGTAGGTGAGGCTGCGCTGTAGTAGGTGAGGCTGGGCTGTAGTAGGTGAGGCTTGGCTGTATTAGGTGAGGCTGGGCTGTAGTAGGTGAGGATAGGCTGTATTAGGTGAGGCTTGGTTGTAGTAGGTGAGGCTGGGCTGTATTAGGTGAGGCTTGGTTGTAGTAGGTGAGGCTGGGCTGTAGTAGGTGAGACTGGGCTGTATTAGGTGAGGCTTGGCTGTAGTAGGTGAGGCTGGGCTGTAGTAGGTGAGGCTGGGTTGTATTAGGTGAGGCTGGGCTGTAGTAGGTGAGGCTTGGTTGTAGTAGGTGAGGCTGGGCTGTATTAGGTGAGGCTGGGCTGTAGTAGGTGAGGCTGGGCTGTAGTAGGTGAGACTGGGCTGTATTAGGTGAGGCTTGGCTGTAGTAGGTGAGGCTGGGCTGTAGTAGGTGAGACTGGGCTGTAGTAGGTGAGGCTTGGCTGTAGTAGGTGAGGCTGGGCTGTAGTAGGTGAGACTGGGCTGTAGTAGGTGAGGCTGGGCTGTAGTAGGTGAGGCTGGGCTGTAGTAGGTGAGACTGGGCTGTAGTAGGTGAGGCTGCGCTGTAGTAGGTGAGGCTGGGCTGTAGTAGGTGAGACTGGGCTGTAGTAGGTGAGGCTGGGCTGTAGTAGGTGAGGCTGGGCTGTAGTAGGTGAGGCTTGGCTGTAGTAGGTGAGGCTGGGCTGTAGTAGGTGAAGCTGTGCTGAGTAAGAGCAAATGAGGCTGAGCTGGAGCAAATGAGGTTAGATGAGAGTAGCTCATCACAATCATGTTATTTGATGTTGCTTCCATTGACTGTTTAGCTGATTTTACTTACAATTGTTGTTGTGGCTTTTTTTTTGTAGCCTTGTTAACACTATGCTTAACCTTCCAGCCAAACTTAAAGCGGAACAAATATGGCGTCAAACAAAACAGTGATTGTGTGGATATCAATAAGAAATAAACAACCCCAATACTGCCCTTGTAAGGTGACAAATTGCACATTGTCTTTTCTAAGATTTATAAATGATATCTACTTTCTCTAACTCCACACAAGCACTGGGTCCTGTGTATATCTTGCACCACAATCGCATGTTCGTGTATATACATCATACTGATGAAATATTGGTTTATCGAAAATAAAATCTATTGTTTCATTTAATACGTGCAAGGATCAGACTAAGGTATGGTACATATAGGGGAAGACATCTTTTAAGTTTAGAATATTTCCAGTTAAACGTGTTTGTCCTTTATGCATTATTCCATTAGGAGGGATTTGTGAGAGTGGATCTCAAATTGGCACTGTTTGTATATAAAGTATTAAAAATAGGAGGACAACTCTCATTCCCCTCTAATGAAATGTTGATATCTTTTTTTTGTATAAACACGTTGTCATAAACGAATTGAGTAAGAACATTTGTTTATATTTTCATAAATTCAATTTAAACTTTAAAATAAGTGTTTGTTACAGGTAATTTGTATTTCCCTTCTTGTTCTCTGAACCAAAATTAATGTTCTGCATTTCTTAAGTGTCAAGTACATATTTCTTAGTTATTTTACATTTTGATATAAAGAGGTGTAACATAAGAATATTTCAAAGATTTCTATCCTACTGCCCACCAGCAGTGGGGCCGTTGTTCAGCTTTCAGTGGATCCAGGATACACAAGGAATAGTGGTTCCAGGATCCACAATGGACTGACCAATCAGAAGCCAGCACCTGCTTAGCAGATGCATCTGTTGCTGTCCAAGATGGTGGATGTTTTTGTTAGCCAATTCTTGTCCATTCAATGCACAAATCACTTGATGCCTCATGCTCTATGGAAAATTAGAGGTTGTTCTTTGAGAAAATGAATGGGATATGACCAAACATAATAATTACATAAAGCTTCACTATTGGCATTGCATCTGGGCTTGCCCTCATACTATAGAGCCCCCCTGTATCTTCCTTGGAGTTGGACTTGGGATTTTTTCAGGCTGCCCCCCACATGAGTTGAAGATGGACGAGGGGGGTGATCATTTATTAACAATGGCGGGGTGAGGGGGTCGAAAAATTTTCTGCCCCTTTGAGAAAATACAGGTGGGGTGGACTAAATTCTTTCAGCCCTGCTATTAATTGGAGGGGGTGTAGTTGAAGTCAGGATGCTTGATGAAGTATACCTTTATTAGGTGATGATACTTTGGTTACTGTGGTACAATACAACTATACTTATGTCAACATGCTTCAGAGTTCATAATCTGAGCCATGTGCTCTGCTGGCCGCCATCGCTAACTAACTTCCGGTCCCGCGATCTCACGTCTCTACCAACAGTGTGTGTCTGCTCTTGATTTTCAGCTTCTCCATGGCAGGGGAGGGGGGCAAAAAGTTTTTTTGTGGTTCTGATTTTTTTTTTTTTTCGAATAAAAAAAAAAAAGAATTTTTCTGCCCAAAAGGATCTGCATCTGTATCAAGGATCCACAAGGGTCTGCTTCTGTATCCAGGATCCACAATAGACTGCTTCTGTATCCAGGATCCACAATAGACTCCTTCTGTATCCAGGATCCACAATATAGACCCCTTCTGTATCCAGGATCCAGAATAGACTCCTTCTGTATCCAGGATCCACAATAGACTGCTTCTGTATCCAGGATCCACAATATAGACTCCTTCTGTATCCAGGATCCAGAATAGACTCCTTCTGTATCCAGGATCCACAATAGACTGCTTCTGTATCCAGGATCCAGAATAGACTGCTTCTGTATCCAGGATCCACAATATAGACTCCTTCTGTATCCAGGATCCAGAATAGACTCCTTCTGTATCCAGGATCCAGAATAGACTGCTTCTGTATCCAGGATCCAGAATAGACTGCTTCTGTATCCAGGATCCACAAGGAGCTCCTTCTGTATCCAGGATCTACGCGGCACTCAGACCCAGGTCTCCAGGTGTGATGAGTAGTATCTAAGACGGTCTCCTTAAATCACACCTTTTGAATTAAAGATTTTAATTTAAAGTTTGAATTCAAAAGGTGTGATTTATAGGAGACCGTCTTAGATACTACTGTGATGGGGGAGTCTGGATGGCAGGTGGCAGCACCTGCTTCGGGGTTCATATCCGTTACACTAGGGGGCCTTCCACTCGTCCGTCACACGTCACGTGACAGGTCTGAGTTTTGCTGGCTTTTCCCTTATATAAGGGCTGTTCCTACAGAAGTTCTCCAGTAGTGGTCCTACCACTGCTCAACACACTTCTACTGTTACCTACGGGTAACCGAATGCCATCCGGCATGTAGTCTCTATAGGCTGTGATCATATGTAACTTCTGGGAGTCTATTGTGGATCCTGGATACAAAAGGAGTCTATTGTGTATCCTGGATACAGAAGCAGTCTATTGTGTATCCTGGATACAGAAGCAGTCTATTGTGGATCCTGGATACAGAAGGAGTCGATTGTGAATCCTGGATACAGAAGGAGTCTATTGTGGATCCTGGATACAGAAGGAGTCTATTGTGGATCCTGGATACAGAAGCAGTCTATTGTGGATCCTGGATACAGAAGGGACCCCTCTTAAGTGGGGATAAAAAAATTCAGACCCCTCTTAGGGGGCGACAAAAAAAAAATGTTGCCCCTTTTGAGCGCAAAAACGTGTGTGCCACTAAAGAATAAAAGGGGGGAAGAAAAAATTTCAGAGCCCTCCAAGGGGGGGGGCAGAAAAATTTCAGACCCCTCCGAGGGGGGACGGAAAAATTTTCGCCGAGAGTCCTTGTGGATCCTGAGTAGGCCTAGGCCTGCAGGGGTCTAAGGGAGTGATCACTTTTTTAACAATGGGGGGGGGGCTGGTGGGTTTGAGGGGGGTCAGAATTTTTTCAACACCTCTGATGGAGGGGGGTCAAAATAATTTCACCTGTTTTCAGTGGAAAACCCCGCACGTTACTATAGGCTAAAGGGTACGTTTGCGCGCGATTACCGTCCCTTATGCGTGGGTGTCGAAAAAAATTTCGACCCCCCATAAGGAACAAAAATCGCGCGCGAACGTCCCCTTTTAGCCTATAATAACGTGCGGGGTTTTCCGCTGAAAACAGGTGAAATTATTTTGACCCCCCATCAGAGGTGTTGAAAAAATTCTGCCCCCCCCCTTAAAACCCACCAGCCCTCCCCCCCCCCCCCCCCGTTGTTAAAAAATGAGCACTCCCTAATGTGGATCCTAGATAGGCCTACAGAAGCAGTCCTTGTGTATCCTGGATACAGAAGCAGTCCATTTGTTGGTAAACAGCCCAGTGCCCAAAACAGCTAAGTCCAGTATGGACAGTGATGCTTATAGAGTAAATCATAGTAAAAATTTTCTGACTTTCCAATGAAACTGCATTCCTGAATATATATAAGCTCAAAGATGATGTTGCTGCTTTTAATTGTACTTCATCTATCATAAACTAGCAGATATCTGTGATAAAATAAGCTGAACTGAGTGGCCAAGACATCCACCATCTTGAAAGTAGCAGATGCATCTGCTGAGCAGGTGCTTACTCCTCATTGGTCAATCCCTTGTGTATCCTGGGTACACTATTCCTTGTGGATCCTGGATGCCCAGAAAGCTGAACAACGGCCCCACTGCTTTACGCCACATCAAAGCTTTTGCTATTGTATGTTTTATAATGTGTTTGTACTGCATGCCTGAGCTATTTGAGACACATTCATTTACTTTTTGTGTAGGACTTTGATTCATTTTTACATTAAAAATAATCTTAGAATTTCAGTAGATTAAAAGAACATAGATAAATTAGCCCTCCTAAACTCAAATTGAAGGATTAGTTCATTTATTGTTTAGTATTTCATTTACAGATCGAGGGTGATGACATTATCATCAAAAGAGAAATTTAAGTCTGAACCAGTTATGATAGATGGTATCCTTTAAAGTGATAACTAAAATCCTTAGATGTATTTAATTCTGTACCAAAGTGGTCCTGCTGTATCTACCTTTAACTACTATCTGACTGAATATTATGCAATTTTCCTTAGTGAGGACGTGGCAGGAGAAATGGAAGACTTCCTCCATCACACTAAGTCTGTTGTCACAAAGAATATGGAGCGTCACCTGTTTCTGCAGGAGGAGGTCTTGGTGGTCAGTATGTGCATCATGTTCAATGTTAGGCTCATAAGAACAGCATGTTGCCCCTTTAAGTTTACTACAAGTTAATTACTCAGTGTTATACTTGAGGGGCTACTCTCTTGTTCGGTGATTTCAATTTGCTCTATTAATTTCATATATAAGTGCACAGAGATGTATAGAACTTTAAAATGGGAGAGAAAGATGAAACGCATTTTGGAACCCACATTCTACAAGGTGGCATATACTTAGGGGGAAAACATAGAGAAAAGATAATCAAACATATACTTGTGGTTGTAGAAAAAGGAGAAGACCAAGATGGAGGCGATGGACGCTCTTCGTCAGGACCAGGAGACATATGCCAAATGGCAGAAGGCTGAACAGCGGCGCCGTGACACGTCTCACATAAAGGGTATCCTCAAAAACCCACGACCAGGTCCTGCTTCAGCGGCCAACGGGTCAACAACCGGGTCTCAGCCATTTATCCCACCACCCACCCCACAGATAAAAGGTAAGTTAATGTAAGAATCAAATAAAATGAAATGTACTGTAATAGCTGGTATATAAGCTGCATCTTGTACTCGGGAAGAGCCATTGCCCGTGCCTTATGGAACTACCTAATTAATTGTGTTAATGAACAGTAGGCTTACTTTACTGTAACATTGAACCATGTCAATCATAGACTAAAATAACAAGATAGGGTTGAATAATACTTTGAGGTACAATCCCAACTTACCATAATCTCCTGCGTATATAGGGCGCAGCCGGTGTATAAGGCGCACCTAGAGTTTTGGAAAATTCTCAAAAAAATGAAAAATTTATAACTTTGGTTCTACTCAATGAATTTTCAAAATTCAAAAACTTATGTGTACCTTGGGCCACCCCGGACGCTCCTGGGCCCCCTTATGTCCTATTATGACCAAGGGTGCATGTAAGATATCAAAAGAAAGGTCCGTATAAGATGCGCCTTATACGCGGGAGATTACGGTAGTAATCATTTCTTTGTATACATGTCCTGTTTATATTTCCTTCTAGCTGGGCTATATGTGCCCAGCTCTCAGCCGCCTCTGTGGGGTTATCAAGCTGAATCATTAGGCCGGGCACTTGTCTGCATCTTGAAACGGGATCCCCGTCGGTTCGCAGAGATAGCGTGGCGGCTGCACGGTCGACAGTTGCCATCTGCACTGCGCACTTATGTATGGCTAGATGTACTGCTCATGAATAACAGAGATGACCATAAGGGCACTGAAGTGTAAGTACTCTATATGTTTGACCTTTACTCCATGGGCCTAGGTTTTTTTGGGGGGTATTTTGTATTTGTTGGTTGGAGGTCCAGGGAGATCTACAAATTTTCAAAGATAACAGTATCGAATCTTTTTTAGCATAAATGCCTTGAATGTTTCAAAATATCAGACTCCTCTCAAATAGAAACTGAAATAAGAGATTTGTAGTTGGGGCTTATATATTCTGCCCTCATGGTTGTTATGCTTAAAAGAGACAATTTGATGCATTTCTCTTTTTTAGCAATGTTGAGAAGGTAGTGCGTGAACGGTTTGGCAGGATGGTGTCTCGCGGTATGGAGGAGATGCGCATTACACGGGCTACACATTCACCAATCAGCAGCCTCATAGATAAGGCTGTGATAGAGGTACAAACTCCATGTCTGGTTATTTTTTAAGTTTGTTACAAGAATAAGTGTTCAAATTGATTTCCCATCACCAATACTTAATCTAGAATATACCATAACCGTTTTCAAAGTCCCTGCACTTACTACAGTTCGGCCATGATCTGACCTTGATACACTATGACCTATAATCAAGCCTGACAAGTTGCAATATCTGACATAGATACACCATCACCTATACAAGTACCAGACATAGATACACTATGAATTGCACATCCTCTGATATACTGTGACCTATAGCAGAGGTAAAAAAAACTGACTTAGCTATACCATGAACTACGGGTAACTACAAATATGTCCATGACCATGTGTAAATATAAGGTATACCTTGCCCTCTAATTCAGTTACATGACCAGACACCTGGGATGAGGGCTTACCAAGCAGATGATCGTCACATGAAGGATGCGACTAAAGCCCTCAATGTGTTACACTGCTTTGACCGGAGTTATGAACCGTACCTCATCTACTGGCTGTTTCCACTACAACTTGCCTTTAGGGAGCAGGCAGGCAAACGTAAGTGAATTACCGATGTGATCTTCACGATAAGTACAATTGCAAAGAGAAGTAGGAATGTCTGACTCTTGTCTTTGTAGTAAAAATAGGTAATTTGTAGAGAAAAAAAGAGATGCTTTGATTTATATCCTTCCTTTCACAGGTGAAACAGCATATGAACTGGCGTTGTACCTACATCTAGTTCGACATGGTTTATTCCCCCAGTGGCCGGAAATATTCTCGCTGGCCGACTCAGTGCTCGAGTCACTTGCCCGAATGGATGAGGAGTTGTTTCTACATTTGAAGGAAGTGTCTGTTATCAACCCCAACCTAGACACTAAAGTAAGCAACCTTACATAACTTGCTCATCTGTTTTTAACATGTAAAAAAGGAAAACCAACTTGCTTGTAAATTGACAAGGAAACTCTCTAACTTAAAAAACAAGTGAGTATCCACCTCTAAAGATGAAAAACACCCTTGATGTGGCAAAAAAAAAAGGTGTGTTTCCAGTTACATGGACTGAAATGCTAGGGTCGGTAGGTCGGATTTTTTTTTAATTTTTTTTAATTTTTTTTTTTTTTTGGGGGGGATAGGGGTGGGGAGAAGTCTTTCTCCTGTCCAATATAGTCATATTATATATCAAAAGAAACATAATCTCAAGGCGAATCTGAGAGTGTATGTGGCCTCAAAAGTCTGAAAATATATAAGGGAGTGTTCATTATTTATCAACAGGGGGTGGTGGATCTGAGGGGGGGGGGGCATAAAGATTTTAGTCCCTTTTTAGCAAAAAAGCCTGCATGCTACTATAGTTCAAAGTACATCATATTCCTTTTGCCTCTGTAATCCAAGTTATTATAACAATATTACCTAAGCCAAATAAATAAAAGGTTTATTATGAACACTGGCATAATGGCTCGTTATATATTGAAATCTTTTATCTTTATATAGGCTACTTGATAACCCTACACATATTTCTATCGCTATAAGTTGAATATCATTGTACTACGTGTACATGGCTATCACCTGTACACTCACCACTCCCCTTAGTTACACATACCAATGCTAGGGGTCACCCCAGTCACTATGATAGGTACATGCTGCGTCCTACCTGTAACGACAGACCAGCATGAGCCGCCTAGCCATTCACTACTATTTATAAGACTCTACAATATACTGGAATATATACATCTGCATTACAAACTGACACAAGGTGTTGCCTATTTGATCATGCATACTTGACGGCATTTATAGCATGATATGATAGGCTTAATCAGCAGATAGAGATCTTTCCAAAAAGTGGTCTACCATTTTTGTACCTCTATTGGTATTGCTACTATGGTCCTGTCCACAAAAAAAAAGAAAAAAAAAGAAATCTGCCCTGTTTTGCTCGGGTCGGTCGGGTAACTGGAAACAAACCTTTTTTTTTTGGCCTGACTGAAGTCACTTGTCTCATGTTCATTGTATCTGTCATTTACAGAACTTCATGGTTGAGTTACTTCACATAGAGCGCTCCAGAGCAGAGCAGCTCAAGAAGAAGGCTGCTCCAAAGAAAGGTCCCGCAGAGAGTGCGGCTCTCTTTGATGACCCACTAATCTACATCCGCAAGTGGATGGGAGAGGTAAGCAATTGACCAAATACTAATTGCAAGGCTGCGTTTTGGATTCCTGTCCCGGCCATCGAGTGGTGTATTTTGGCTGAGTAGTTTAAGTTGATTGTATTCTGAAATTTTGGACCATATGTAAAGAACTGGGATATCCGATCTAGGTAAGTGTTTGGAAAGTGTGACTTGAATCAAAACTTTATAAGTAGTGCATGGTTAGTTGTGTTTGAATCAGGCCTGTGATTTATGTATGGAAAGTGCAGATTGAATCAAATAAAAATGTATTTGTGCAAGTAGTGTATGGAAAGTGTTGATTTAATTAGAACTTTGTGAGTAGTGTATGAAAAGGGGGGTTTGAATCAGATCTGTGTGAGTAGTATATGGGAAGTTGGGTTTGAATCAGATCTATGTGAGTAGCATATGGGAGGTGGGATTTGAATCAGATCTGTGTGAGTAGTATATGGAAAGTCGGGTTTGAATCAGATCTATGTGAGTAGTATATGGGAAGTGGGATTTGAATCAGATCTGTGTGAGTAGTATATTGAAAGTGGGGTTTGAATCAGATCTATGTGAGTAGTACAGTAAACTCCCGCATATAAGACGCGTCCTCTACGCCAAACAAATGCCTTGTGCGTCTTATAAGATCTCTTCAAGTTGGGGTGCGTCTTATACGAGGGGTAATTTTACTATAGAAATGTACTAATCTTACAAATTTATGCATTAAAATGTGCGTCTTATACACGAAAATGCATGTGCTGAGTTTGGGGTGCGTCCTATACGCGCAACGCGTCTTCTACGCGGGAGATTACGGTATATGGGAAGTGGGGTTTGAATCAGATCTATGTGAGTAGGATATGGGAGGTGGGATTTGAATCAGATCTATGTGAGTAGTATATGGAAAGTCGGGTTTGAATCAACTTTAGGTGAGTAGTATATTGAAAGTGGGGTTTGAATCAGATCTGAAATTAGATATGAAAGCTAGTCTTAACATAAGAGGCATCCAATATAATTCCTCTTGAAATCACCAGGGTTTTGTGGGTGTGCTGGACACGCCTGCAGTGGTATGGCTGTGGGACCAGCTGTTTATGGAGAAGTGGGACAGGAAGATTCTGATTGACGCGTGCCTCGCCCTCCTCCTACTCCTAAAGCACCACTTCATGGAGGCCACCGATCACCCTGCTATGGCTGAGGTAAGGCAGTCCCCCATTCTTATGCAGGGTATGGGTTCAATTGTAATATAATTGTCTTGGTTATTAATTTGTGAGTATGGTATGCAGAATGAGTTTACATTCAGTTCATGTATTTTTTTTCTATATAGCATAGAAATTATCAAACAATTATTTAATTGGTTGATCACCTTACTTTTAGGTGTTCCAGTCTGAACCATGTAAGCTGTATACTAAAGACATACAGAGAGCATGGATGCATCTTCAGTATGGTGGCCAGCCTGACGAGGTACCACCCTTCAACAGGAGACGACCCAAGTAAGTTTTTATATAGACTAATATGGGATTTAATATAAAGTGGTCTTAAACCGCCATAAACCCTTGGACTGCATATTGCTCGATGTAGGTCTACTCTTGATACAGCAATTTATCCCTGGCAAGGAGCTCTCCAGTACTGCATTGGTCCCTCATGCCCATTCAGTTCATCAGTATATACATTAGTGTACCCATCTCTTGATCATTTGTATATTGTTGATAAAAGAAATCAAAATACAAAAGACATGTATACTGCCTGTTACTTAGTACCAGACAAGTTGTTGGGCGGCCGCCCAGGGCTCCAGAGAGATTGAAACATAAACGCACTGTCATGGCTCCCCCACTTCCCACTGAAGACTGGGGTCGGGGCTTACCTGTCTCAGAAGAAAACACTTCAGGAAAGACTAAAAATACAGATACCTCAATAGAGAAAACTCCCGGGAAGAAGTAATGAACTGCACCGTGTTCATTTTTACTGGGAGTGCTATTAAGACCTAATGAGATCAATTGAATTTTGCCAGTGGTTTTTTATTTATTTTGTTTGACATTGGGTGAGTAAGTAAGGACAGGAGGGATGAATCTAGGTAAGTGAAATATGTGCCGAACATAGATTATAGAAGGAGAGAGTGAAGAACTGCAAGACAGGCAAAGTTTCTTTTATAGATTCATAAAAGTCACATTTTCAAAACCCCTTTTCTTCATTATATAATCATCACAGTTTAATTCCATTTTTATTTTGTGTTGTCATTCTCTTTGGTGATGCTACACAGAGATGACCGGATCTGGTCTCTATATCTGTCAACTAAAAAAACAAAAACGCCTGAGGAACGGCCAATGCCGCAGCCAGCCCCTAAATTATCCAATTCACCGGTCAAAGATAGGTAGAATGGATGGTGAATCCTAAGACGTGCCCAGCCTGGGATTTCAATGTTGTAGCCCTCAGCAACAGACTACATCACTGTTCTATCTCCTTGCTAATCCAAGCTGCTTGTTTTTATAGGATGTTCTCCATTAGAATCCTGAAAAGATCAATCTCACGATACTATTAATTTCCATTTGATATAAATACTGTTCATATTTTGATTTGGAGTGTCATTGTTTTTTGTGGATGTATCTCTCAGAGACATCCTATAAATATCGATTTCCCTTTTGATGTCCCTTCGTATTTGCTTCAAGTGCATTTTTATAATTTTCTTTTTTTGTCTGAACATTTTAGTTTTCCTTATCATCAGGATTGACCTTTTTTGTTTTAAGTGTTTTGTTTGCACTTGGCTCCGTTGTTGGAGTGCAGCAATGATTTGATTTCTCATGAATTGTTTATCTACACTTTTGAAAACGACATTAGCCATTTACCCATAGAAATGATATTAAGTAACGGGAGCCATTACTTTTATCATAAATGCAGATTGATTTAATTTTGATTAAATCAATTTTGTTGATATTACTCATATATTCTGTGGCTTCAGGATTTACATCTTTCTCCTTATAGATCATTTCACAGTCCAATGCATACTTCTTTATATAACTATTGATTGTTTGGTATATCATTGTTTATACTCAGGCTTGGACAATACATTCTTATCTTGTGATTTAATCTGTAGACCTCTCCTGGACACACCGGCCGCCGCACCACTAGACCCTGTTGGAGTCAAAAGTGTCGTTGTCTACATCATCTTTAAGAAAGAGACCATTGCCAAGGTGATAAGATCTCTTTAAGTTTTCACAATTAACCATTTTGCTTTCTTCATTTGCTGCAAGTTTCCTCTTTGTGATGTTTGGCAAAATGTTTGAAACGTAAAAAAAAAAACTGCTTGTGCATCATTTTTCCAGCAAGAAATCCATTGGACCACAAATTTCCCCTAAGTGTATAGATATATACACTTCTTTAGGGCACTGTTAAATCCCATATTATTACCAGTACTTCAGAAACAAGCCATGCATAAATTTCAATCGGTAAATACTTTTATCTTTCAGGAGCGCTGGCTGGCAGGCTTTGACCCTGAAGATGTCAAGTTACTCTGCTCGGTGTACTATGGCAGTACTCGCCTTGGATCCCAGGTATCAACTAAACCCGCCCACTGTCCGCTTGGAGCCCGTGAACTTGATGAAGATGGCACTGCCTATAAGATATACTTCCTCAGTAAGTACAAACACATAGATTTTAATCTAAAAGCAAAATAACAGTGATGAATGTACATCCATAAAAACATACTTTTAATGATAAGTATTTTAAGGGCATATCTGAAAGGTAGGGGTAATATATAATTTAAGACAAAAAAGATCTCCTTAGCCTCTGTACAGTAACAAAGCAATACTAAGTCCATTTTGTCAATTATTAGAGACGGTGCTGGAGTTTCGAGGATTGGATCCCTCTGGGTTGGACGTGGAGGCAGAGCTCGGGGCCCACCCCTACGCCCTCATCCAGGCCGACTACTATGGCCATGAGGACACCAAGGCGGGCCGCGCACTGCCAATCACCCTAGGCTGGGCGCGCCTCCAGCTGTTTGAGATCAAAGCGGATGCAGCCAAGGAGGGCCTTAAGGTGTGGTCAGTGCAGGCGCGGGAGGAGGAGGTACAGTTAACTCCTGGTCCTGTGCCGGATGCTGTCCCACTAGACCCAAGCGAAGCACCACCCCCACCAGCTGATCAGGGTATGTGTTGTGACTTGTGATCTTATATGTTAACCTATGTAAGGTTATTCTTAAATCCTGTACATGTACATTTTATTGATAGTTCTTTCAATTTCATTCTCAAATTCTTGTTTCATATGTATGGTTGAAATAAAAATAAAATACTTTCTTCCTTATAGTGTACATTGAGGCTGTCTCCACCCTTAGAGGCCACGTCTATGACCTGAGAAGGCAGCCTCCTCCTTCACCCACACCCACTCTCATGTAAGTTGTCATAATTCTATTTAAGTTTAGCATTGAATTACATGTGGTACTTCATGGTGGAGGACCAGGTGTGTTAACTTCAACTTAAGAAACAGAAGAATGTACAGTGAGACAAAGTGAAAAAGTGTACAGATGTTTGTTGGAATTTTTTTTCGAAATCTGTCCTGTTGTACGAGTACACCAATCGGAGAATTTAGAACATCGATGGTTAAAATGTTAAATTTCTAATCATCTAGACCTGTCTCTTGAACTTAGGTACTAAATTCCATCCCCAACTCTCTATATATGTGACACGATCTGCGAAAAGGGGTCTTAGTGCAGAGGGTTTTAAGACCCCTTCTCCCAGTCCATGCCACATATATATATTGTCCATAATTCTTTGTGTAAACCGCAATGCTATAACCACTATTGGGTTTTGGCATTCAAGAAAGGGGAGTAAGAAAAGAGAACCAATGCCAGAACCCAAAAAGCCCCCTGTCAAACAAGAAGAGAAGGAACCACCTAAACAACCAGAATCAGCCATGTTGCGGCAAACAGCAAAAAGACAGAGTCGTAACCAGAGTGGGATAAAACTGCCACAACGGCCAAAAGACGCTAAGATGCCGAAACCGAAAGTGAAACCAAAACCGGTAGCAGGACCATTGTCAAGGTGACCAGTGCATGATTGGATGGTCACGTGCATGGCTGTATGATCACGTGATGAGTGTAGTCAAGAGTTATAGAGTTGTACACATGGATGTCATTGTGTACCTTTCTTTTACCATTATCTGTTTTTACGTTGACACTAACAATCTTGAATGCGTTATGTTTGACATATTGTTAAGTGGATTTCATTACAGATTCTTTTGATCAAACAGCACCTGTGCAACTCAACAGGAAGGGGAGGGCAGGGATGCTTTTATCAGGGATTCCTCATTTTGTTTATTTTATGTTCATTTGTTATGCATTATGATGGAGTTTGTATTTCAGTCCGATTTCAAAGTCATTCAATTTTAATCTGTTCATATGAACCATTATGTTTTCACCTTGATTTTAATGCGTTGTTTAAGTGCATAAGTTTTAGAAACTGTATCAATTAAGTTCTACATCAACCTAGGCGTATTTGGACACAGTTCACAAACACATGTACCACATAATCCATGGAATTACGCCCACAAGCATCTGCAAGGCTAGAACAGACTCACATACTAGAGGTCACCCTGTAGAGCCAACCTCTCATATCTAGGTTGAGTGTGGCTGAAATATGAAATGTAATATTGTAGATTTTGCACACAGTAAATTTTCATGAATCAAGGATAGATGTCTATTAACTGTAAGTTATCAATTCCCTCTATATCATGAACTGGTGTGTTTAACTAGTCATAGTACATGTGTGTACTATACTGCTGTGTTTGACATTGCAGCCCGGTACGTGAACCAACACCCCTACCACCTGAAGGCACGCCCGACATCAACAGTACGTTCGATATGTATATTGATGGTGTGGACAATATCCCTGACAGTGCCACTATCATCAAGGTAAATATCAAATCCTATAATGCCCAGAATAAGACTATAATTTCAGAGTATGTGAGACGGGGGACTAGGTTGATTATAAAAAAAGGTTCTTTTATCGGAAAAAAGGAATTACAATTTAAATATACCTGTATAAATAATGCAGTATTGCACTGGTGCTGTATGTCCATAGGTTCGGCAGGATGAAAAATATGCAGCACCTGCAAGTTAATCACCATGGTTACTACATCCATGCACTGTGTCGACATAAGAGCTTACAGCATTCCATTATTGTGCAACCCTCAAACGGTTATACTAGAGGCAGTTTGGTGATAAACAAGACATAAACCAGTTATGTTACAGACAAATATCTGTATCAATTAAGGTTGAGCAATTTTTTGCACCAGATTTATCTTGTGACTTAACCTTTTCCAATGTATGATAATCACAGGTGACCGGACGATTGGTGAAGACTGGTGCGCTGTCAGGTATCCCTGACATCTTGGTGTTACCGGAGGTGAAGCTGTCTGCACGTAGTCCTGTGTGCAGATACCGCCTGGTTATCAACAAGGACAAACTGGAGGCTGATAAGGACATGTTAGCCTTACTACGGGTCTACACCATAGATAAGAACTCAAAGAACGCCAAGGAGCCCATGACACTTTGTGTCATAGGGACGTGTCTCTTTGGCTTCTATGATAGCAACGTAAGTAAAGGTCGCTTTGGACATTTTGTATTCACAAATATTGATAAGTAAAATCATGTTAGATCAGTTTTAAAATCAGTGTCATGTACCATATCGTCATGATAAAGCGCCGGGTTTTGAATAAGCGCCGGTATTGAATAAGCGCCGGGGGTAAGGGGGTGTTGAAATATTTCTAGCACTGAAAACAGACCTTGAATTAGCACCTGTTTTGTATAAGGGCTGGGGGTAACCATCCCTCTAAATCTATGAATGCCGGGGCAGTTTTTCACGACAATACGGTAGTATTTAATTTCTATAACGATAGTGCTACCATTGAGTGGTATTATTTAGTAACATTTAAAAAAAATATTACTGGGGTGTTTCGCTCTGTATTTTTTTGCTGTATTGATGCTTGATGTGAACGGAAAATCAACACCAAAAGAATTTATGAATAAACCTAATAAGCTCAATTTAAATATGTCTGACAAAAAAGTGATCTATATCTAACAGTTTTCTTTGCCTCATATTAGGGTTATGCACGTATAGGAGGACACCGTTGTTTGCTGCATACAGGCATGCCTGACCTATCCAAGGGTGTTGCCGTGCTTAATCCACTTGGTATGCAGGACATGCCCCGCATACCAGCCTGCTCCATACGTGTACGTCTGACAAAACCAACTGATGTAAGTGATCCATTGCTAATATGTATGAAGATAGGAAAACAGTAAACTTAAAAGAGAAAGGTATAGCGCATTCTGTGAATCAGGGTATTTGATATGAACTTGAATTATTTTCCAACCGTGAAACCAAACGGACACCCAGAAAAAATTAGAGTTGATATAGATATCAGATACAGTGGTAATAATCTTAAATTTTTATATTTTCTAATTATCCAATGCAGTTTTGTATTTATTGATATTCGTTTAAAATTTCACAGAAAGCAGAGAACACTCCACCAGAAGACCTAGAATACCCGGTGGATAATGAGTCTCTGAGAGAGTGCGATGAGCGAGTGGCTGAGAGCTATGCAGCAGACCCTACAGACCCTCCAAATCCAGACCCCACTGTACCACCCAACCCCTACCAATACCCCAAAACTGTTAATGACATGGTATACAAACTTAGGGAATTGGACGGTGATGGTTCACGTAAGTTATAGCTTTGTATTCAGAAATGTTTACTTAGAAGAAAATTCATTAAAACTATACATCAGACATTGCTTGGCTGATCCTCTGAAATGATTTCTGAATGACATTGTAGAGATATTTACTTACAAAGGTAAAAATAGTTTTCAAAAAAGACTTTGTGTCAGTACAATACTATAGGTCCCATCACAAAGAATAGGTAAAAAGTTTAAAAGTTCCTCTGTTTGTTTCAAGTAATCATTGATTATTTCGCAGCCCCCTCACATACAGCAGTGATCTAAATATCACCTTAAGCTAGGATAATAGGCTTTCTGATTGTGCATGCCCTGTGGCCATGTTTTGAGAATCATGTGACTGGTTGCCATGGAAACCATGCCCAAATTTTGCCGAAATCTTCAATTTTTCCCTACCTTTCATCACTCTAAGTCCCAATGCAGAGAAGCTATTATGCTATTATGACCATTTGCAAGGCAAGTGGACAGAAGTTGAAGAACTCAATTCTGCTTCTTTTGAGCCCAATTTTATAGCTTTAGCATCTCTACTTTTGAAGATATGGCCCTCTGAAGAGGCCGCCGAAATGTGTGAAATTGACAGTTTTCCCAAGGGAACCCGAGACCTTGCATTGTGAAAGATTTGTGTTGGATATAAGTTAGCTGTAAGTGAGCAGGATGGATTTTGGAAGTATTGTAAAAGACCATTGATTTTGCAGATGTGTGGGTGGGAGGTGAGCGGGAAAGGGTCCAGGAGGGCTAGATGGCACCCTAGGGTTGGCCCTGAGTGTACTTTGAACGTTGGGGACCAATCCATTGAATGTGCCTATACAGTAGTGATTTGGTTCCAAGGCAGTATAGGAATACGGTTGAATTTTTCAATTGTTTGAAAGCTAATTGTGGATCAACCACTAGACCTAGCTGATAATAAATTTTACCAGCATCTTTGCCCCACTACAGACTCTCTCTCTTAGTATCAATAGAATTCAAAGGGAAGCTTTAACAAGCCATCAGAAAATTATAACAGTTTTTTTCTTTTGTTCACTCTATATCTAAAACCACTTGAAATTTTCTTATGAAACTTGGTATACTGAGAATTCCATATTTCAGAATTATTCTTGTAAAAAATCTTTATTGTTTGGCAGTGCTTTCTGATGTTCATGGGCCTATAAGTCAATCTGAAATGCATCTGACAGCTTAGAAACCTTTCATGCAATTCTGCATGAAATTGACCACTCACACATGCAAATCGGAAGAGAACCCGCAGTTTGGCAGCTGCAAGGATAAAACAAGTGTGATCGAGAGACCTCCCCAAGCGGGAGAAATTGGCCTGTCAGGATCAAAATAACCCCTATTTTCATTGGTTCAGGGGCCAAACTTGCCATAAAATGAATTGCACATGCTTTGAAATGAAGTTCAGGCATGCTACAGTATGGGCAGAATCAGAAAAACTGGGGTAGAGACACCCATCCTAGTTATTTCCTTGACTGAACACACATATTAGTGTTTACCTATACTTGGTGATGGGACCTATAGACAAATACTGTCATAAAAAAAGGATAAATTTCATTTTTGTATACAGAGGAGGCACCACGGATCTGGCTGCGAGAGCGGTTGAACCAGAAGAAACATCTCCCACCCAACCAGCCCGCTGACAACCTGCCATTACCGCTACTTGTGGAGTACCGTGTGTCAGTGGGCATCAATGTACAAGTAATGAAGGCATATGGCCTCCCAGGTAAACTACTTCCCTCTCCTATCTAATCCTATACTGTTTGTATATAAGTAGATGCACATGTAGTGCCTAGTGGGTCTGGAGTATTTAATTTCACAGGATGTTGTTCAACAGCTTTGCTGATATGTGATCCCACAATAGGTACCATGTTGTCGGTATAATCCCCATTTTTACAGAGAGATTTCTATCACCCTCATCGGCTATTAGAAGTGTGTGTCGGTGTACATAACAAGTTTAGCTCCCTCCACTTCCTGACTTGGCTGATCCTATGATAAGGTGCATTTTCTTCTCACGTAAAACCATGCGTTATAATGTGAGGTGCTAACATTACTAACATATCTATGGTTGCATTCTAGGTGGACGGTACACTCACAGCTTTGTGCGCCTGGCACCGGGGAGCACTGCCAAGTACAAGAAACCCACCGCTGAAGGATATGGTCAGAAGGAACAATTCTTTACTACTAAGCACGACTATGATGCTCTACAAAGTGCCCCAGTATGGCAGGATGAGAAAACAGTGAGTCCATAATGCTCAATATAAACTGCATACATATAAGATCACAAAAACTTTTCTGTTACATAATCAATATCCCATTACCGTTTACATCATATCATATGGTGATTGACGGTGAAATTGAAAAAAAAACACAAGAGAATTATTTAACCTCCTCTAAATCAGTTTTAAAAGGAGAACATTCATATTTCAACCTCGCCACATCATGTTATGATTGTTTCAAATTTATGCCTGTGTGTTTCTAGACAATCCACCCTCATCGAGACTGGTATAATGTACTCGTGGTACAGCTGATTGGACTCCGAGCAACATACCACCCGACAGACGACCACAACTCACCCGGTCATGTTACGACCAAGGCCGGGGGGCCTGTCACATTAGATGAGGAAGCAGTCATTGGCTGGGCCTTGGTCCCACTTATGAAAAGGTACAGTTCTCATATTGAGCATTTAGTGGGGCTCCTTATGTAGTTCTGTTGGGATTCGTGGGGAAATTGGAAACTATACATTTTTGGAAAGCTTAGAACCACCCAAGTCAAAAAAGCACTGTTTCCATTGTTTCTTACAATTTCTGGTTGCCATGGCAGCCATTTTCTTTAGCAACCCATAAAATCAGCCTAAAATCAATGAGAAATAATTGCCAAAAGATATATCTGATCACACCTACCCCCCTTAAACATACCTAAGGATTCTAGTTTTTTTATTGGCCTTCTTCTAGAAGGCATGGTTGCTTATCAACAGCTGATTCTATGTGTATTTTCCCTAGCAATTACTGCAGTGTTCACCATTTCTGGCCATGGAAACTGCAATTCATCACCTAAGTGCAACTAAAGGTTGTAACTGACATTTTGGCAAAATTGAGTTTTCTTCTGTTTTAACATCTATTGACCCTTATATCCCTTCTGTAAAAGTATTGAAGCTCTGTCTATGATATATGTGTCTAAAGACCCCAATAAAATAAGGTTGTGTCAACTGTGTGCTATAGTAATTTCAACCCTTCTTTTGCCTCTCCTGCAAAACTTGAAATATGCAGATACAACCTTGTTGCACTGAGGTGACTCTCTAGATTTTATATGGAGCACCACACCTCTTCAAATTATCAAGAAGGGCCTAGAAATGGGTATTTGTTTATAGGTTACCATAGCAACAGTTATGTTCAGTGTATATTATGTATATTCTGGGACTAGACATTGTAGTGTGGCAGCTACAATGGCAGCTACAATGCTATACCTTGCATTGAGGAAAGGGCAGAAGATTTTTTGATGAATTTTGGACTCAAAGGGCATGGTTATCCAGAAACTGCCCTTTGAAAGTCTGGACACTTTGAATGACTCCTATACACCTATAAATCAAATGAATGCATAGCAACAGGCATATTTAGTCCTATCGGTAGGTGATAAACAAGCACTGTCTTCCCTAAACTAAACCTAAGGACTATACTTATTCCCAAGTTGTGCTCTGCATGTGGTCCTATACAAAGTAGAGGAACAGTGTCTTCCTTGTGTTATTCTCTAGCAAAGGCCATTTTACTTTTTTGCATAGCCTGCCAACATAACTTACATATGTAAGGTATGTCAATACTAAATAGTGCTGCACATAAGTTTGCATATCTTACGATATGTGGCTGGTTCTCATACAGCCTATAACCTCCTTTGCTAATTTCCTGATAAGTCTGTGAATGATGAATAGATTCCTGTTTTGTCAACACTGTCTTCTTCCTAGCTGACCATGTTTTGACTTAGTATAGGTCAGTTTACTGTCCATAACATGGGTGGTAAATTAAGGGTTTATGCATACAGCCATGGGCTCCCCTCTGCCATGGAACACTTTAATCAAATCCCCCATATCTTTCTCAACAAATGACAAATTTAGTTGTCAAGGAAAAGTAATGAATGTGGTTGCACTTGTAAAGTGTGAAAGGTGTATACATGTCTAAAGCCAGTGATAATGAGAAACAGGTAGATTAAATGCACATTCTTACTGATGAAATCTTTTGGCATGATACCCTCCTGGCTACCAAGTGCCATCTTGTGGCCTCAGACATCAGGGTACCTAATTGTACCTAGCTTGTGGAGGCTATTTGAGGGTACATGGCTGGGGCCACATGATATTGTTTGGGATGTGTGTCGGACTGTCAGGAAATGATGGACACTTGGGCTGTACCAGAGGGTACCTACATCTGAGGGTACTTGATGGTAGCTCTATTTGAGGCCACTGATGGTGGATACAATATGTTAGGGTATATGATGGTAGCTAGGAAGGCATCTCAGGCCCCAGGATGGTAGTTAGGAAGGTATCTGAGACCAGTGATGGTAGCTAGGGGGTGTCTGAGGACAGTGACAGTAACTAGGAGGATATGAGAGGGTATATGGTGGTAGTTAGGAGGGTATCTAAGGCCAATGATGATTACTAGGAGGGTATTGGAGGATACATGATGGTAGCTTGGATGTTATCTGATATCAATGAGGATAGCTACGAGGGTATCTCTTATGTGTTAGATTGTATTCCCAGTACTGTAGTTGTAAATGGATTTTAGGTTATCCATGCTTAGATCACTGTTTTACATGATACATTTCATGTTATCATGTCAATAGGTCATCATGATGTGGTTGATTTGTGTCAGAAGATAGTGTGCAATTGAAATTTACCTCAAACTGTACCTTGATCATGATCATTTATAATCATGTATTCAATAGGAATGGTTCCTAGAAGTGCCACCAGATGGAGCCAGTATACCATTTATATACACTTGCTATATATTTAACTTGAGAACAGATGTTCCAACTATGTTTAGATAATGTTATGATTTAAATTCATTCCCTAACATGCTACAACATTGATAGAATGCATGAATGTAGGAAAAGAAATCAAAAGAACTGATGATACAATGTTAGAGAGAAGTTCTACATTGGTCACACTTCATTTGTGGCATTAAAAAAATATATGATTAGCATCATACCTAACCTGATACCAATTGAAACCCACATATAAGGTGCACCCCCAACTCAAGGCAGCAGTATAAGACCCATCCATGGTCTGATTCGCGTATAAGACGAGCCTTATATGTGGGAGTTTACGGTAGCTAGAGAGAAGCTGAGGTTACATGAATATAATATTTGAGGCCATATGATGGCAGCTACAGAGGGTTTCCAAAGCTACATTATGATAATTAGGGGCATCTGAGGCTATGTTGATATCTGAGAAAACATGATTGTAGCTGACAAAAAACAAATTTCAAATGAACCTCTAAGTATGTCAAGAGATGAGCACATATTAAAGCCTCAACTTTGCACCTAGCTTGAACCTAGCCTCTCTCAGGGGGATAATCATTTACAGCATGTTAGGTATATCCCATACGTCTTAGAAATTATCCTTATGAGCATGAAAAGTGTGTGGTACCTTTCAGCAGAGATTTCACACCCCTGACAGAGGGTCTGAAGCCATTGGATGGGAGTCCATATTGTATGGGGTGTTGGCTGGGCCCAGCCGCATATATATATTAGGGAGTCTTTGGCCTTTTGAAAAATATATCAAGTAGAATTAATTACCCCTTCCACCCCATAAAGCAGGATTTGCACGCAAATCCCATAGAGTAACAGAAATCAAGGGGTGAAAGGGACTCAGGGTGCATCTTATACCCAGGTGCATACATGAAAACTTGCAGTACCTATTTCCCAGAATGTAGCTTTATGGGCTGCTTACTTAAAATAGTGTAGCCTCTATTATCCCCAATTTACAACATGTACCTTCAAGCACACTCCTAGCTACCACCATGTGTTCTCAGGTACTTCCCTGGGTATCATAATGTTGCCTCAGACATTGCGCTAGTTACCATGCCCTCACCTAGTTCCCATCTGTCTGTGTTACAGGCCATCTGGTTACCAATGTTTTGCCTCAGATATTGCTTAGTAACTATGACATGGCTTTAGGTACCCCTGTAGGAACCACTATAATACCCTCCTCCCCTCCAGTTATCATTACATTGCTTCAGACCCTGTAGTTACCATCAGGCAGATACCCTCTAGCCTCAGAAATACCTCCTAGTTAACATGATCGTACTAATAAGTAGGCAAGTAGAAAGGATCAGCCATGAACCCCTACATTGATATACCTGTCTGCATATCCCATTAATTACCATAATCTAGCCTCAAACACCACCAGGTATCCTTGCACTTTTTATCATTAAGACTGAATTGCCCCTACCAATTATGATCAGTCCCATAGACAGTCTCACTTACCATCTTGCTACCCTCACATACCACTGAGTTCGCACCATATGGCCTCATATCCCCTTAGTTACCATCATTCATTGAAGAAACATGGTCAATGAGTGGCAATGTAGTTGGTCAGGGGATAGGGATCAAGAGAGAGTTGCCATAGGTAGGCATAGGTGATTGCATGAGCTATTTGCTCTGATTTCTGAATAGGTAATGTATAGCATAGGGTACCTTTTCTTACACAATATTCATTTGTTGGCATGTGGGTGGCTAGGCAACAACCTTCTCTACCAAAAAAATGATGTTGCTGTACATTCGCATCAGGGAAGTAGGTAACTTAAAATGGGCTAATTAAGATAAAAGTGTATTTTTCAGCCCAACCATGTAGCCTAGAATGGCCCAATAGTTGCCTTAGATATGCTCATGTGACCTTGCATACTTTCATGTGACCTCAAATACCCCCATGGTTACCACATTGTTGCCTCAGATAGCCCCTAGTTGTAAACACATATCCTTAGATAGTTGGCCCAGGGTATCCCCTGGGCTATTGGAGCCGGGTTTTCAGTCAGATCCACAAATTTGTAATCACCAACTTTAGGGTGTAATCATTCAGTGATATACTGTTAGTTTACACATTTTTCAAAAGCCAAAGGAAAGTTTCAAATCTCATTTATCAGACATTTTGTCTATGAAAAAAGCTGCTGTACTTACGCCATGTTTTTGGGAGCTATACTGACTACAAGTTCTTTAACCATTGGGTCTATGGGTCAGATAGATTTTGGCGATGAAATTAGCACATGGAGTCCTATGGGTAATCACCAAGTGAGACACTTTTTTTCAGCCGGCAATGTTTACAGTATCCAAGCTATACACATAACACATTGGGGACTGAGCGATAAACTAAGCATGCTAAGGATAAAGTTTTCTGTGGGGGCTAGGTGTCCAGGGGGCCAGGTTTCCAGGGGGCCAGGTGTCCAGGGGCCAGGTGTCCAGGGGCCAGGTGTCCGGGGGGCCAGCAAACCAGGGGGCCAGCGGTCCAAGGGGTTTAGTAAGAGAAGATTATGCCAGACTGGTGTCAGTACATGTATAGATAATAGTCTCTATTTGTAAGTAATTAGTCAATATTTCGCAAATGCTGATTCCTGTGACCCTACAGGGTTTTTATGGTAGTAGACCCTGGGCCATGTGTGATATATATCACACGTTAAATCTTTTTAAACTGTAATTGGTCTAGGTAGGTTACCCAAATATATGCATTTTCTCATATTTTAAAGAAATAGAGTGGCTGTTGCTAAGTAACCTAGGAAAAAATACTTGAAAATACAGATTGTCTAGTATTCATCTTGGGCTTTAGGGATGGTTAATTTTTTAACTTGAGGTTTCTTTGCTAAGAAATGATGAACACTGCAGTAATACCTTGGTTCCTAGGGAAAGTATATGTTGCCAGGCTATGCAAAAAAGTGAAATGTCCTCTGCTAGAGAACAACATAAGGAAGACACTGTTCCTAAACAACACAATTATAGTCCTTAGGTTTAATATAGGGAAGATATTGCTTGCAAAGGACAGTTTCTGAATCACCATGCCCATTTAGTCCAAAATTCATTAAAAAAAAAAAGACTTCTGTTGGTCCTCGATGCAAGGAATAGCTCCTTTATTGCTGCGACACTACAATATCTAGTCCCAGAATATACATCATATACACTGAAAGTGACTGCTGCTATGGTAACCTTTAACTCTTCCTTTACCAACTACGCATTAATGCATAGTTTTGGCCAATTTTGACCTATTTTGGCCCATATTGAGTACACTTTTACTTCCACAAAATCCATTGAAACTCTTTGAATTTTTTATTAGACCTAGCTTGAGTTGGGTTCTCCAGAGAGCCCAAAGAGTTAGTCTCTATCTCTTATACTTTTAGCATTGCAGTTTTACAAACTTGAGACAAAATCTTAAATTACCCTAACAGTTTTCTATAGATTTAATAAATATTTAGGCTAAAAATCATAAAAAATGTCAATTAGTATTAATTTTTTTGGTTGAAATTGACTTTGTACAAATTTTCATGCTCAACAAAATGGCATGGAAAATATTTGTGTATTTTGATGCATTATTGGCCATTTTGGCTGGTTACCATGGCAACAGGTATAAAAAAATGCAGATTTTGCATGGTTTTGGTTGCCATGGTAACCGAAAAATTCAATATCTGCCAAACTTTTAACAAAATAAAATATTTACGACAATATGCACTTTACTTCATTGCAATTGATACAGGGAGTGCTGAGATATTTCAGTTTGAAGTTAACTCATGAGATCAACTTTTCTCATCATATCACCACATTTATGATGATATATCTCATTAATCAAACTAGATAGAGGAAAGAGGGTGTTGTTCTATCTAATTGATTAGCCTAGCTTAACCGGTTTTTGAGAGTTTATGTTATAAACTAAAACCCAAAAATTTGCTCTGAAATACTCTGGTAAAGGAAGAGTTTAACAAATAGCTATTTCTAGGCACTTCTTGATAATTTGAAGAGGTGTGGTGCTTCATATAAAATCTAGAGTCTATTAATTGGAGTTTCCATGGCCAGAAATGGTGAACACTGCAGTAATACCTTGGTTGCTAGGGAAAATACATATATTGAAAGGTGGTAAATATTCCCAAAACTTCCTCGGGGCCTAGACACTTAATCAGAAAGTAAATTCCATGAGATGAGGTGTTTGAAGTGCCGACATGTTTCGGTCTTTGCAGACCTTCGTCAAGGCTAATTTATTTAAAATATTAGCAATGGTGGTTATGTGAAGCCTTCTTCAGGCTTAACCATAATCTTATTCCATTGTCAACAAGTGTGTGGTTATGGTGATAACTGTCAGTACAACAAATGACTCCTCAAGTGAGGGGGTTATAATATTAACAACAAGAAGGCTCCCAAAAGGGGTGGGCCTATAAATGTTCACGTTTTGTCAACATCTCAATTCTATACAAGAGAAAAAAACAACATTGACGGTTGGCCCTAAGGTTCTCACCAAACGTTTTTTTCTTTTTACCCTTGATAGTTGAAAGTCAATCATAGGTCAAAGTGTGGTTGAAATAATTTTCTGTCTTCACGAGACATGATAGAACTTGGTAGAGTTGGACTGCTAAAATCCACTGGTGGGTATTCATTGGCCGGCCATGGGATTTCTACCCATGTTTTTATGTCACAGCCATGGGATATGTCGAAGACAGAAGAGGACTTGGCCTTGGGGTGACTAGCTGGAAATGTTAGGCCCAGGTCTTTTGTAGTTTCCTTATTAATTGTTAAAAATTCCATGTCGTCCCCGTTCAATTCTTTCATGGGCGCTAGAATTTCAGGACTCCAGGGTATGGTAGGTGTTAGAGGAGTCTGTGGTCTAATGGTGGTTGGGATTTCCACTTGTAGTGACTGATTATGAAGGTGAGCCTGCTGCATATAGTTCTGTAATTCACTGTCAAATACCGGTACTGTTGGGGGTAGAAAGGTGGCGTTCTTATTAATTTTTACATGGGCCTTTTTACCTGGGAATTTGTTGAAAGGTCCTGGCATAGGAGTAGATATCCCATTGATGTAGACCGGTGATGGAGGTGAATTCTTTTTTGTGTATGGGGTAGGCGCTGGTATAACATTAAACTTGACTGGTGGTAATGGATTTCTGTTATAGTCAAAGCTTTCCCAAGCTGAAAGTTGCGTAGATCTTTTGGCTTCTTTTTCTCTGGATTTTTCTTTCCGGTAGACAATTGTCCTTTTGTTTCTAGAGCCATCTGGCTGTAATTTTGGAGGTGGTAAATACAATAATCCATGATCCGGCTTTAGGTCTGGGTGTATGCGTCTCAAATGTCTGTTCAAATTCGACTTACGATCAAAAATTATACCACAGTAACCGCACGTAACTTTAGTTTCCCCATGGTATGTATTAAGATGTAGTCTTAAGGCTTGTTTTGAGATGACGATCTTATCACAGATACTACAAGCTACGGCGGATTTGTTTACAGTGTCCTCCATTATGGACGTCCAGAAAGTGACGTCATGACGTTTTGACATTAATGCCGGCAGGATGCCATGTGCTTAGCAACCGTATCCATGACTCTTCTAGCCTTAACAACGCTGCTGTTGTTTGGGCCGTGCTGTCCACTATGGTCATTGTGTTATTGACTTTAGTCAATAACACATTCATATATATGGAAACTGCCGCACAGAATGACATTAGATTAAAGAGGGTTTCTGACAGACATAGGAACATAGAGGGAAATCTGGTCTATAGTGAATCTCTGAACATTTGCCACCACAGCTAGGCCATGGTTGAATACTCTCTGTTTGACCTTATATGCATTTAGTAAATATTATGCTGAACCAGGTATGACAAAATGGCTTGGACAGCTAGCTTTTGCACCTCAGAGATAGAGCATAGTCAGCTGTTCATTGGGGCTTGAAGGTGGGAGGTGGATTACTGACACCTCATTATTGGTGCACACAAACCATTAACCCTATAGGGGCTGCATAGAACTTAAACTTTTTTTTTTATTGAACTTAGAAGCCAATAACAAGTAGGCCTGTGGCCTAGACTTAACCTTCATTCTTATGTTTTGTGGCCCACAACCTCTGGTTGAATTAAAATGTTCTGTTACTTGGGTTTCTAGGTCTTAAGGATTGGGTCTTCCCTTCCTCTCGGGATCAACTCCTCCAATATGTTGTCCCAGGCGTTTTTTCGCCGCATGTGATGTTTGGCCAACATACTGTGTCCCGCAGTTGGAGCATGTGATGACATAAATAACATTGTTTGTAGAGCAGATATTATGTCCTACTATCTTAAACGTGCGGCCATTAGATGTGCTGGTGATAGTTTTGGTAGTGTTTACCCTTTTGCAGTGAGTACAGCGGCCACATGGTTGACAACCTGGGGGGAGGGTGACGTGGGGGTGCGGTGTGTGGACTAAGGCTGATTTCAAATTTCTGGCTTTGCTGTATGCCAACATCACTCGTGGGGGGTGCTTGTCATTTTTCTGGGGGTCTGCTTCTAGAATTGGTGTACTGTCTCTGATGATTTTCGGGACCAGCAAATGCTTAGGATTGTATTCTGTAGTGTAGGTAACAGCCATGGATGGTTCTTTTGATGGGGGATGGAGTAGATCTTCCCTTTTCAGAGCTTTGGCTTTGGCCAATGCAATTTTCAAAATTCTATTTGGGTACCCATGTCTTCTGAACGTGGAAATGAGTTTTTGGCTGTCTCTAATGAAGTCCTCTTCACTTGAATCTATCTTTTTCAAACGAACGAGTTGAGAATATGGAATGGATCTCTTGAGTGCCAATGGGTGATATGAGTGGAAGTTGAGGTATGTGTGGGCATCTGTGGGTTTGACATACAATTTGGTTTTCAGAGTGCCCTGGTTTGAAACGTAGACTGTAGTGTCCAGGAAATTGACTTGGGTCCTGCTTATTTCCCCAGTGAATTTAATGGATGTGTGTCTCGTGTTAATGAACTCTAGGAACTCCTCTGCCTCTTCTATGGATGGTAAAATGGTGAAGATATCGTCGATGTAACGTAGCCAAATTTTTGGCTTAACAGGGGACTCTTGTAGAATTTCTGCTTCAAGGGATCCCATGAACAAATTTACAAAGTTAGGGGCCATGCGGGTGCCCATGGCCGTCCCGTGTTTTTGAACAAAGTATCTGTTTTTGAACTTGAAGCCGTTTGTGGTGAGGATGGTATGTAGGAGTCTGGCTATGATGAAGGTGTGCGGGTCTTTTATAATCCTTTTATTGAGGTAATTGACGGTGGCAGTGATGCCTTCTCCGTGTGGTATAGAGGTGTATAAGGCTGTGACGTCCACTGTCATCAAAACTGCTCCATTTTGGATTGGTGGTAGGGCTTCAATCTTGTTGATAAAATGGGTTGTGTCTTTTATGTAGCTTGGGAGGCCTTGGGCGATGGGTTTTATGACTTTGTCCACAAAGGCACTGATTTTTTCCGTGGGTCCACTACATGCAGAAACAATGGGTCTGCCTGGTACGTCCTTTTTATGAATCTTTGGAAGGCAATAGAAGATTGGGGTTCTGGGGTATTGATTTATCAGGGAGAGTTTTTCTTTCTTGGTGATGTGACCTTGGATTTCTAGGGTGGTTAATTCTTGGGTGACTGTTTGGTTGAAGCAGGCAGTAGGATCATAATCAATCTCCTGGTAAAAGAATGTGTCTTCAAGTTGACTGAGGCACTCATTTTCATATTTTGTTGTGTCTTGAATAACCACAGCCCCTCCTTTATCGGCACTCTTGATTATAATGTTGTCATTGGTTGAGAGATTTTTTAGGGCTATTCTTTCATCCATCGTAAGGTTGTCTTTGGTGTTGTTGGACTTGTTGAGTGAGAAGATTTGATGTGTTATTGTGGTGGCAAAACAATCCACATATTGGTTCTTACCTGAGTGGGGTGTCCATGTTTTAGGTGGTAGGTCGGGTCTGAAATTTTCTGATGGTGGGGGACCGCTTTCCTCTTTAAAGAATTCATTAAGGCGAATTTTTCTAGTGAAATGTAGACAGTCCCTAAGGGTATGTGCTGGGTGGGGGTCACTTGGAGTTGGTATGAAGCTCAGGCCTTTCGAAAGGACAGAGGTTTCCCCTTCTGTTAGTTGATGTTGTGAGAGGTTGACTACAGTGTTGGGGTTGTTGGTGTTGTTAAGCCTCCTGAAGTGCCTATTTTTCCTTCGGCTTTTTCTTTGAGTTCCTTGGCCGTCTTCTCCTGTTCTTCCTTCACACACTCTAGGAGTATTTGGCTCTCTTCTGGTGAGCATTTTTCTTTGGCTCGGGCAATGGTTGTATCTAGTTCAACTTGTAGTTTAAGTTCTCTGGCTGTCCAGAAATCTCGGAGAAGGATGGTTAGTTGAGTGCTAAAATCATAGTGTGCTGTTTCCCACTGAATGGAGAAATCAGCTGTCATATCAGGGACCTGGGCATTGACATTCACTTGTAGCCCTTTCGGGCTTGTGTGATTTTCTAAATGGGTTTGAAGAAATTGAGCGTGGTGAGCACACTTTGTAACACCTAGGGCCAACTTTTTTAAGGTCTTGTACCAAACTTTGTTTGCATTATTGAGAATGCGCGCTAGGCGCGGGTTGACTTGTGGCCTAGGGAGCCTTCTGTCAGTGTCGTTAGAGGCCGCGTCACTGTTGTCTTGGCGACCACATCCACGTCCTCGGCCACGCCCACGGCCTCTGCCGCGGCCTTGACCCTCATTGTGACGTAACGGTGTTTCGTTGTTTTCAAAATCCACGCGTGTTCTCTTTCTCTCATTCTCTGTCGGTTTGAAGCTGATATTTGTGCTAGAGTGGTAAATACCGCTGGAGGAGGCTTGCACCTCGCTGTTTTGAGGTGATCCAGCTCATGAATTCTGAGTCGACATGCTTATGGTCTGTTTTGTAAATCCCGGTGAAGGGAAATGTCGATCAAAACTTCAAAACAAAAGGCGCGGTAGTGAGGAAGGATCCCTCCGGGGATGCTGAGGGGATAGGAAAAAATATTGAAAGGTGGTAAATATTCCCAAAACTTCCTCGGGGCCTAGACACTTAATCAGAAAGTAAATTCCATGAGATGAGGTGTTTGAAGTGCCGACATGTTTCGGTCTTTGCAGACCTTCGTCAAGGCTAATTTATTTAAAATATTAGCAATGGTGGTTATGTGAACTGGGGAGCCTTCTTCAGGCTTAACCATAATCTTATTCCATTGTCAACAAGTGTGTGGTTATGGTGATAACTGTCAGTACAACAAATGACTCCTCAAGTGAGGGGGTTATAATATTAACAACAAGAAGGCTCCCAAAAGGGGTGGGCCTATAAATGTTCACGTTTTGTCAACATCTCAATTCTATACAAGAGAAAAAAAAATACATATAGAATCAGCTGTTGCTAAGCAAGCAAGCCTTCTAGAAGAAGGCCAATAAAAATCTAAAATCCTTAGATATGTTTTATGGGGGTATGTGTGATCAGACATATCTTTCGGCAATTATTTCTCATTGATTTAGGCTGATTTTGATCATTTTATAGGTTGCTAGGGAAAATGGTTGCCATGGCAACCAGAAATTGTAAATAAAAATGGAAACAGTGACTTTGGACTTGGGTGGTTCTAAGCTTTCCAAAAATGTATAGTTTCCAATTTCCCCACAAAACCCCAACAGAACCTTTTTCAGCTACATCAGGAACCCAACTAATTGGAGAATGGGAGTTCATTTGATGCATCTTTATTGAATGTATTTTGGAAAATGGGGATATTTCCTCTCCCCTGCCTTCCGACTTTTCATTAATGTACTTGACTTGTATGGAATTGATAGAAATATCTAAGTGGATAAGCCAGACTAACCGATTCTATTGAACTGTGCCAGCCTTTTTAAACTTGAGAAATTTATTGTTTTCTTCTGCCAATTTATAACCTAGCAAGTATTAAAGTAAAATTAATGACAATCACACTGAAGTTTAATACGTTCTCCACCTACATTAGACGGTCTGTGTGGTCTGGCCACTGGCGGGTGCCCATCCTCTCCAAGCGCCCGGACTCTGAGTTCTTTGAGAACCTTACCAAAAACCCAGTGGAACAGGTATTCCAAGAACACAAATGGGCCCCTGAAGATTTTTTGGTGAGTTATATTTACAAAGTCTCTGTCACAGTTAAACTTAAAACCCTTCTTTCTCAGTACAATGTCATCGCGTTCTATATAATTACGAATTTAGATGTCTGCTGTGACTCTTTTAAAATTATTCACACCATATGGCTCAAGGCTTTTTTACTGTTTACATGTCCAATCTCGCCCTATGGAATATTCTATGTACTAATTAACTCAGAAGAGTTATAGGAGCCACCATGGATTAAGACATTTTAGACCCCTCGAAATTGGAGCAAAATTTCACATTCATCACCAAAAAAAAGGGTGTTCCTAGTGTATATTGATAAAAACTTTGTGCTATAAAAGTAGCCTGGGATGTATAGATCATAGAGGTATATAATATAGACCAGAATTTGGTTTAGATAAGGAGATATCAGAGAGATAGTGAAGGCATACCTGGCATCACTGTAAGGAGATGCTTCTTTCTACAATGTTAAAGTATACACATTCCATTTGGAAACCTTTGTTAACCCTTTTTCCCACCCTTTTGTGGTGTGTTAACCAGCTGCAGTGCTGATGTCATACATGTACTATGACAGAGTCTGAATGATACCACAAACCACCCCTCCTCTTCTGAGTTAGGTGCGACTATGGCACATTCCTCTAGTTCTATGAATTGACACCATAATGGGTTTTACTTTTGAATGTCATTGATGCACATACATGTGTTATGTTTTATATAGGATGGTGCCTCATTAGAAGTTAAGGTGTGGGACGCCCACTTCCAACCAGAGGAACTGCCACAAGGTTTTAAGGTAGGCTACAATGTGTTATACATAACCTATTAGGTATTCATAAACACACATATCCAGTATGAGGTATAATATGGCTACTTTGTCGTAGAATATGGTTGTAGTATCAAGAATACTTATAATATTTCCATAGAACAACCATGCTTCTATCCTCAGCAGCATCAGACTATCTTAAAGAAATTCTCATTCAAATTTTCAAAATCACTCAATCAGACTAAATAAAGTTATGTTTTATCACATGCCATATCTAACCCCTGCAGTACCAGGACCTGTTGATGGACATTGTTGGTAACAAGGAGCGTTGTTCGCTGGTGCGGCAGGAGACAAAGGGTAAAGCGCTCTACCAGATGGTGCTGTCCGCGCTCGGTAAGAAGTACCAGAAACTGGGCACCAAGAGCTACATCTACGAGCGGGAGAAGGAGTTCTTCACCCAGGTCATGGAGGAGACATTCGCCTCACTCATGGTCAGTTACTGATTATACATAAGCTGAGAGTTAAGACCATTTATTTAATGTTTCAGTGCAAGGTTTCTTGTTTGAGAACATGTGCTCTCTGATTTTGGTCGCTGCAGACTACCGTAAACTCCCGCATATAAGACGCATCCTCTACGCCAAACAAAATGCTGGGGAGTCTTATAGGATTTTCTGAAGTTCAGGGTGCGTCTTATACGAGGGGTAATTTTACTATAGAACAGTACTAATCTTACAAATATCAGCATTAAAATGTGCGTCTTATATGCGAAAATGCATGTGCTGAGTTTGGGGTGCGTCTTATACGTGCGATGCGTCTTCTACGCGGGAGATTATGGTAGTTACATTTTCGCCCCTTTTAAATATTTCAACATTTCTTCTGTGTGGGTTTGTCAGAACAATAAAAGAGACTAAATGATTTGATTTTTCCTGACTCTCTCCCATAGGGCAAGATATCTTTCTTCTCCAATCGAGTGAAGCATATTTCCCTTGGGAACAGGTCAACGAAGACCAACCCTGAGTCTCAAATCAATAGATAGATAAATGATGGTTGAAAATTTTAAGATTATATTTTTCACATCCATGTGGAATGATGATACACCTCTTTTCTTTTTCAGAACGAGGCTATGCGACAAGCAGCCGCTGAACCTTTGACACCACCCAAAGATGAAACTGGAGAATAAATTCAGGAACAGGAACCAACTTGGGGAAACAAAGATATGTTCATGAACAGTTTAAGTCTTTACATTCATGTAGAATAGTTGAAGAGGACTTTTCAGTACTGTTTCTTGGCAAAGGTTCTGATGTTGGGGGGGGGGAGGGGGTTAATACAAAGATATATGTACAAGGTACATAGCTATATTGTTGCTGTTATTTGTCCAAAGGACATATGTTTTACTTCATATTCATTAAATGTAGCATTCTTTGTGCCAGTCTGTTTTGTCTCAGTAGACAGTATCATCTTGGACAAATGCAGCTTTGTTTTCATTCACATTTTACTGTTTTGTGATTATCATCAGTTTTCATAAATTCATTATTTATTGTCTGGTAAAAACCACTGAAGGTTGTTAATTTGTGTAGTTTTATGCTGTAAAATTGCAAGTTGTTTATGGAACAAATAAATGTTATTGTAGAGAAATATTGCTTTGATTCTCATTTCCATGAATATTTCCATTTTCCAAAGTTTCAAGCGTAGATATTTTATCTTCTACAAGTTACGAAACACCTCCCCTAATAGGAGACAAAAATTAGAACACAGCTGCTAGAGCTGAATATAATACATTTTTATTTTACCTCAAAAATATTATTTACAACAAATTACTAACAGGTCAATTAAATGATGAACATTTGGTTTCAATCCAACAACAAACTTTAAAAGATATCCACTTTGATTATACATTTCACTTTTTACGACTTTTTCCTGAGCCCCGACTTCCCTTGGCGGAGGAGGAACCTTCTAAGGCGGCTAGTTTCTGGTTCATCACGTCTTCTGACTCTTTCAGTTTGGTTTCCATGGACAGCTTTAACTTTTTTATCTCGTCGGAGAGGTGATCCTTGATGAGTGAACGTAACTCGCTGGCTGCCGGAGATTCCTCTGTAGCGAAATGAAATCACAATTAAATAAGGAATATATATGCTGCACTTGAAGTATAAAGCTAAACTTTCAATGACACTACCAGTATAGAGGAGCAGCACAGGGGGCCCTCTGGGGTCATTTAATTCGTAAGATTACTGATAGCTATAAGTTGTTTTTTTATGTTGTCCACTGTCTCTGGGTATGGAAAAGTAATGTTTGACCAATGAAAGCTCGTGCAGTCACTGAGAAATCTGCAATTCTTTACAACCATCTCTTGAAATTTTAGCCTTGTTTTTAAGAGCTAAAATACACATTGGTCTACCTGTTCTGGCACTAATATTCATCTTACAACAATTCTAATGGTACCTACCCCCCCTAAATTGGACCCAACGATCACATTGCAACCAACCATTTGTTGCTAGGACAAGCGGTTACCTAGCAACAGTTGATTTTAGCTAGCAACGGACCCTTTCCTGAGACAAAGAAAGACCTTTCCTTGGAATGACTTACAGAATGGAGATCATGACTATTGCTTCTCATTTTGGTATTGAGAGGGTCCATGCCATTGTAGAAAATGTAATATTGTACCAAAACACAGTGTGCTAATCAGGGAATGTAGAAAAAAAATGATATAGCAAGCATAATGAAAACATGCAATTTCAGCATTATCTTCTATTGGAAAAATATTATTTAATGGATAATTGTAGTGTGCCTTATATCCTCAAAAACATCTGAGGCTTTCACTTTACTCCTAGAGCTGATTGCCTAGCAACAACAAATTTACTTAGCAAACTATATTGAGACATATATTCATAAAAAGACATTTGGATTTGATGAGAACTAAGCATCCATGGACTCAATGCATTTGAAAACAATTAAAACCTCAAAATACCCCCCAAAATAGGAAATAATTATATTTAAAAATTGTGCAGTTGGTTATTGTTTAGAAAGTACTAGCTTTTGCATAGCAAGTAGCCTACCAACTGACACACAGATGCTCCAGAAATGAAAAGATATCTGCCAGGTATTCTAGTGATCACAGGGGCTTCTTACTAAAGATGTCTATTGCTGGGCAAGAGACATCATGAGTGTATTGTTTGTAAGCCAACCACATTCCAAGGACCATGTGATAGCCAAGTTCATGTACATGTGTATAATATAAATGTAGATCCAATGAGATTCAAATATTAGTAAGCTATATTTGCTTGAAATATATGATCCTATCATAAAATGTCCCCATAGAAAAAAAAAGAAATCACCCAGCTACTCATTTCCTTTTTCTATTTTGGGAAATAATATAAACCATACCTAGGGGCCTAAAAATATTAGATTACTACTATTCTATAGTATGGTACTCCCAATTATAAGCTGGACCCTGGGTCAAAGTAATATACTTCGAGCTGCAGCCAGAGCCTGAAATGACCTTTAAGCCACATCTTATACAGGGGCTTCATACAAGTTCTGCAGACTTAAATACAAAATCAACTGTCACTACTTTGGCTCAAGATACCATCAGCAAAGTATCATTGAAAGCAGCTTATGTATCGGGTTGAGGTGACAGGTCAGTCTGTGATTTATGTGCATCTCATACGAGTCTCAGAACACAGATGATATCTTAATATTTCATTGGGTGTCATTTTGTAACCTGCCATACCTTAGTAATTGTTGTTATGATAAGTGTGACATGAAGTCTATGTGCTTGATTACCCACTATCAGTGGTATCATTCCATTCCTGTCAAGGAAAAGTCAGGGAATTCTACCAACATTAACATGTCAAGTCAAGTCGCTATCAAGAGCTATATTAACCGTAGATCCAATCAGCCACAAGGCATATACCAGTGTATACAAAGTCATATCAAATAAACAGACTGATTCAAATTACCTACTGATAATGATCAAAGCTCTCCCACCAAAATGGTAAGGCTAAAATTAAATATTGCACCTATGTGCTGTTACATGCCATCATACATAACACATAATCACCATCTTGAACTCTCTCATTCTAAAGCATACAAAGAATACCCTGGGTATTCTGAGGCTTGGTAATAAATTAATGACCAAGGATTAGAATTATAGGAACTGTAACAAGAAGGGACTCCTTATGTACCTGATACTACCATAGAATCATGTGTAAATAGCATGGCTTCTACATGAATCCAACCCTTGTCTTGTCATATACAATGTAGGATGCCCCTATGCCTCGTAGCCTTAGCCTCAAGTCAATTACCTTAGGCCAATGCTTAGAGTATTGGTCTGTGACTTTGGGTGTGTGTAGAGGGTGATGAAATTACCTCCTTATGGTCATTAAATGCCTTCATATGTCATTCTTCTCCAATGAAATGCTAGTCAGTCCTTTAGCAAATGCTACATCAAAGTATCATGCCAACCCTTCCAAGTATCTCAGTACCAACTGAGAAGGTGGAGTGTAAAAATGAATGTTCAAATGCAAAAGCCTATCATGAATGTACATGTGGCAATGCCCTGAAATATGTAGGCTATAGTAGTTCCATTACTTCACTTTGAACATATCTGGATAGAATGTTAATTGTTATATGGATGTTTTCCATCATCTAGATGATGATCACTGGTGACAGACAGATGGTCTATGTCTTTTTAACTCTTTCCAGCCAGCTAGTGCATTAATGCACTACCAGGTCAAATATGGCTAGTACATTAATGCACTATGAGGAGAGCATTTAAAGTAACTAATAACATTATTCTGGGCCCCATCAATAATTATTTTCAATAAGTAATGCCAGGTATCATGGTATCATATGAAAGGAAACTACATACAGATTACAATTCAGTCATTTTTGTATACATTTCACAAACATTGGTTCTATTCCTGAGGTCACCCTTACACCATGTATCAATATATATTTGCCCGGGACCTCAATCTGCTGTATTTTAGGGACTTTTAACAATGATAGAGCTGACTGGAAAGAGTTAAGAACATATCTATGGCCTAAAATAAAGTCCTAGCTAATGTCTTGTAACATGACCTTCCAGCAAGGAGAATGGTCACAGGTAGGGTCTTTTGGTTAGTTTGCTAGGCACTTTCTGTTTCTTTGATCATATGGCTGGTACTTATAGCTGAGTCCTACCAGTAAGGCTCTGGAAAGGTCCACTTCTGCCAACAGAAGTGATCTTATAAAGCAGCTTATTCACCATTGACAGAATGATGATATAAATTGCAAGATCCATGCAATCACAGTTATCTGATGTTGCTAGATTAAGCTAGATTTCCTTAGTAGAACTTCTAGAGAAGGTTTGTGACAGAATTATCATCACACATTACATCTAATTCTGATCAAAATCTATATAATATTATAAATAACATAATTTAGAGTAATGCTGCTTAAAGGCCTTTCAAATATTACATAACACAATTTTGACCACTTTTTGACCCCCCTCCCCCTTGTAACAATATGGGGCGTCTAATCAATATTCCTGAATTTATCTGATTCTTCTCAATTTAACAAGAATTATAGGATGATCTCTAAAATCACATTAAAATGTTTGTAAATTGTCAAATTTAGCCATGTGATGTATTCCTCATTTTTATCATGTAACACATGGGCAGACCACCCCTCTCTCTGTAACAAAGTGTAACAAACTTCATGATCCCCTCCCCTACTGTGTTACGTAATATTTGAATGGCCTCTTAGCAAATATTTAATTGCTAAGATGTAAACAGATCCAGCAATAAGGCTTTGGCAGCACAATTTCAGATTTATTTTCTTTATAAATCGATGGGTTCCATAATCATGTTTTCATATCTGAGTAGAGCAGTTGTCTGTTGGTGAGCCACTTGCTAAACAAAGGCTAGCAAGGTTTCACCACTTGCTAAACAAAAGCTAGCAAGGTTTAAGCAAGTGCCAACTCTTGAGTATTGAACAACTATCTGACACATTTCCTATTACATTAGGGATATTTCTAACAAGATCTACTCAGTTCTGAAGAAATTGAGTCCAATGATGGTTAACTTTCTTCACAATAATACATATTTGTCTATGAACAATCTCCTTTGTATAAGTTGCTATGTTTATTTGATGCTAAGGAATCACTACCCAACAAATAGAGTAAAACCTCAAATGTATTCTCATTTCATCATTTTCAGGATATAAGACACACTACAATTGTCTAGTAAAGAATATTTTGCCAATAGAGGATAATGCTGAAGTCGCATGTTTTCATCATACTTGCTATAGGTCTATCTTTTTTTTTCTATATTTTCTGATCAGCACACTGTATTTTGGTACAATATTGCATTTTTTTTTAGTTTGCATGGAGCTTCTAAATAGCAAAATGAGAAACAGTATCCATGATCTCCATTCTGTAAGTCATTCCTAGGAATGGTCTTTCTTTGTCTCGGAAAGGGTCCGTTGCTAGCTAAAATCAGCTGTTGCTAGGTAACCGCTTGTCCTAGCAACAAATGGTTGGCTCCAATGCGATCGTTAGGTCTCATTTAGGGGGGGGTAGGTACCTTTGGAATTGTTGTAAGATGAATATTAGTGCCAGAACAGGGTGATCAATATGTATTTTAACTCTTAAAAACGAGGCTAAAATTTCAAGAGATGGTTGTATAGAATGGCAGATTTCTCAGTGACTGCACGAGCTTTCATTGGTCAAACATCACTTTTCCATACCCGGAGACATTGGACAACATAAAAAAACAAGTTATAGCTATCAGTAATCTTCAGAATTAAACTCCTAAAATATGGCTCTTTTGAAGGACTTGCTGCTCTACTAGTAGTGTAGCATTTTGTTTCACAAAAACTCCCCCAGTTTGGGTCCTGAAGATCTTGGTTTAAGCTTAAAGTGGATAAATCGGTTTCACATTTAATTGTGTTTACTCATTATAGAAGATTATATAAGAAGTTCTACACAGAAATCTCTATGTAATAAGACTGGCCTCATTGTTTAAGGACCCTACAACATTTTTTTCTTATATAGAAGTTGTATTATGAGGCACACTATGGTTTTATTTCATTTGAATAGTAGTAAGAACTCCCCGGGTGTTAGAAGCATCAAGGGTAATTAACATTTTGTATCTTATTACCTTTAAGTTTGAGGACATTTGTTAGTAAATCAGAATTTAGCTAATTCTTTTTTATTCATTTATTTACAAGAGGGGTTCATTTGAAAAAGGTTAAAAAGTTATGTCTTGGGTTTACTGCATGGCATATTTGGCTACTCTATTTCTTTTATACATATATGTACATTCAGTCTGATGCAAAGTAATGCGACGCTCACTTGGGTATAAACCAGCTTCATGCAAAGTAATAAAGCTGTTATTTTGTGAAATATTGATTGATCAAGCCAATGCTTACCAATACAAGCATGTGATTTGGTCATTTTCAAGATTAGAATAGGCTGGTGGATGCATGGTCCTAAAAAATACAACCCCTTTTTAAGGTGGGGGGGGGGGGCTGAATCGGCTTCATATTGTAAAATGTAGTAGGCGTTTGCGGAACAATGGGAAGGGGGGAGGGGGTGAAATTGACCACTCTGCTCTTGAAAATAGCCACTCCCTAAATGCATATCCACTACTAAACTTTTTCTGGTAAAAAAAAGAATGATTAAAGGTCTTTGAAGGTATGGCTAACAATTCACAAGCAAACCTATAGTAAAATGGCATAACATGACACTGTCCACTGTTTTAAATATTTGAAATGTAATCAGCAGCTGAGGAGCATCTCACCATGAGTTAGTCATGTTAAATGCAGGTGTTTGCGAAACATGAATTAAACAGTAGCGAACAAGTTAACAGAAAGAAAAAAACTGGGTGACTCATTTTGTCACGCACCCGGTTTGGGTGTCTCTGCTGGGGCCTCTTCCACGATTTCCTCTACAGGACGAAACAAATGACTTATACTTTAGGAGGAACTTGTCAAGATTCCTTCCTTACATTTTGTTTTTATTAAATATTACACCTTACATAAAAGTAAAGTCAATAAATCAGACTATATATGTGTATTTTGAATAATTTGTTGAATGGCTTCATTACAGAACGATTTACACCTTTTTTTATGGTAGCCTATCATGCAATATTTATCTGAAGATGGATGAAAATGATGATTTTGCTGATTTCAGCTACATATATATATGCAACTCCTGCCATTTTCTGTCTACAGAACTATGAATTGATAACTTAGATATTCTGATATTTTGTTAACTAAGAAGCTCTGCTTACCAGGTTTGGGCTCGACTTGTTCAGTGGCACCTCCTGTTTCTCCTGTCTCTGCCGCGACATCAGCCACTTCTGCCTCAGCATCTGCCTCAGGTTCTCCAGCTATTGAAGATTCACATATATGAGTTTGAAGGCTTTCAAATCCTTTTCTGAGAAGACTCACTTAATGATTAAGACTAAAGGTCATGTTACGAATGTATCTCACTACATTTCAAAAAAACCTTTTTCATAAGAATAATGTAACTGCATAAGCTATGCTTATTAAGAGGACGTACCTTCAGAGGGAGCTGGGGTCTCAGGCATGCCAACATAAGTCATTGACAAGTCTAGGCGCACCTAAAACGATAAACAAAGTGACAATGATTGGACGGGTTCTGTATGTCTGCGATAAACGTTTCCCTTTTAGCCTCTGCATGTCTAGATGGACGCTAGTAGTGTGTAGAAAGTGGAATCCACTGCACACTGACAGTGTTTAAGATGGGCATACATGAAGGCGGTATATTTGAAATGTACATTGATGCACACTAGAAGTGCTGAAGATGGACATAAGTACCGTAAACTCCCGCATATAAGACGCGTCCTCTACGCCAAACAAAATGCTGGTGGGTCTTATAGCTTTCTCTCAAGTTGGGTGTGCGTCTTATACGAGGGGTAATTTTACTATAGAACAGTACTGGATTTACAAAATTGAGCCTTAAAATGTGTGTCTTATACGCGAAAATGCATTTGCTAAGTTTGGGGTGCGTCTTACACGCGCAGCGCGTCTTCTACGCGGGAGATTACGGTATATAGAAAAAAGATTTGACAGACCGACATTAATAATATATGTAGCCTATAATATCATGGTAAGTAGTAGTATATGGAAAGTCTAATATGGTGCACACCGACAGTGCTTAGACACAAGTAGTATTTGTAAAAGGGATTTGGTGCAGGCTAGGGTACCTTCAATGGACATAAGTAGTACATGGAAAGTGTAACTTGGTGCAGTACTAAAAATGGATAAAATTGGGCGTTGTGCATTGAAGCACAGAAGGCTCAGGGTAGGTACCATAAAACCCTCTATCAACCCTGTAGGGTCACAGGAAGCAGCCCTTGCATTATATTGACTTTTTACTTACAAATAGAGACTATTATCTATACATGTACTTACACCAGTCTGGCGTCATCTTCTCTTACTGAACACCTGGTATGCTGGCCCCTGGACACCTGCCCTCCCCGGATACCTGGCCCCTGGACACCTGGCACCCTGAACACCTGGACACCTGGCCCCCCTCCCTCCCTCATAAATCTATGGACTTGAGCAAGTTAATGACAAGCGTCTTAATTTCATGGAAATTTAAGAAAATGGAATTACCAGAAAGAGCAGTGCCTTAAGTGGACAGAATACAATGTAGTATATAACTGTTAATCATTAGCAGGTGGGCGATTCAATTGAAAACTCACTAGTGGCGTGAAGACGTATTTGTACATGTTGTAATGGCGGAAGTAGGTGTTGATAACGTAGTTGGTGATTTTCCTGACCTCATCCGGTGAGAAGAGATCAATGCTGAACGGTGGACGCTGAAGGAGAAAGGAGAACTGAGCCTTTAACAAGTACCGGTAAGATGCCCTTTTTACAAATTGGTATCTATAGGATTCCCCTTTTCAGTGGCGGATTTAGAGGAGGAGCGCGGAGGCGTCTGGGTTAGCGCTAGCCCACCTATTCTATTAGCCAATTTGGCAATTTTTCATTGATTTTGGTTAGCCAATTTCAGTATGAATTAGCCAAACATTGTCATGTTAAGACACATTTCACAGTCTTACTATACCTCAGGTAAAGAAGGATAAGGAGCAATGATTACCTGTGGCAGATTCAAGATGTTTAATTAAGGGGGGCTTGTTAGAACAACTCTTGTGAATTAGTAGCTGTATTTTGCAAAATGCCCATCTCTTTAAGTCTCTTCTTTTGCAATATGGCATATTGGCCCACATCGTTGGAAAGACTTAATTATTGCTTTAAATATATTCTGCCATATTGCTTCACCTATTGAATGAATCCTCTGCCCTTATCATCTCATTTATACATTCAGTTGGTGAATTCAAACACTTTTATAGTCTATAAACTGTCACCACTGCACTTCCATCCACCTATAAAACAAGGCATATGGAATCATTACAATGTCCATTAGGTCAGATTCCTTTTTGAATTACCTTTCCAACGACATATTGCATGGCTAGACCAATAAGAATTCGCAAATTTGGCGAATTTCCATGGGATTTTATTAGCCAAAATGCCTTTTGATTCGCCATTGGCGTTTTGGCGAGCGGCTAGCGCGAACCCTGGGCGTGCGCACCCCCCTTTCCCCCAGTACTTAAGAGTTTAATTACATATTTTGGACCCCAATATTTGCTCAAAAATAGGAGGTGCGCCCCCTCCTTTTGGGCCGCGCCCCCCTCCTTTCCAGATCCTGGCTCCGCCACTGCTTTTCACTTGGAGAGTATCAGCCTTGTAGGGTCTGATCCACATGATATGTACATGCCCCAGCCTTGTGTTACCCGCTGGATGGGGCATTGATCTTTTTAAGTGATGTATTGCTGATTGAGAGGCAATCTAACAAAATGGTTGATGTGATAGGTTTATTGCCAACTTATGATTCTAGAAAGTGTTAAATTTCAGGAATTTCACTGACTAACCTTGACAGCGTGACAAAGGATCAGTTCCCTGAAGTAGCTGAAACATTGCTCCACATTACCAAACGGTGTTTCTGTAATAACAAACAGACAAACTTCTATCTATTCCAATCGGCAAGTAGTTTTTCTAGATGGTGTATCATAAGATTAATTTTTTTCATGAGTTTTGGTGTATTATACTTTTCTCTCAGTGTCCATTAACACACTTTAAGCGTATCCGCACAGGCCACAAGCTCTAAGAATTCATCTTTTCTTCATTTTGAAAGTACGATATCTGATAAACTCACCAACACAGACTTCATGGGTTCTTTTAACAATGGAGAAGAAGGCAGACGTCTGTTCTTTGGAGAATTTGTTTTCTCGTGCAAAGTTTATGGTGTAGAAATAGAGGTCAATCAGAATACCCATCTTCAAGTCATCTTTGAAGTCGCCCACTTGGAAGATGGAAGCCAGCGCCCTTAACACAAAAACAACAATACCGTAATCTCCCGCGTATAAGGCGCGTCTTATACGAGAGGTTTTAGTTCTTCCTGGATCCGCAAGGGGGAGATCAAGACCTTCATTTTGATATCTTACACTCCCATATAACCTCATCAGCTGAATATGGGGTCCAGGGGGGTCTGGGGGTCCATGCAACACATAGGTTTTTAAATTTTCAAAATCCATTCAGTAGAACAAAAGTTATCATTTTTTTATTTTTTGGGTCAAATCTCTAAACTCTAGGTGCACCTTATAGGCGGGGTGCGCCTTATACGCGGGAGATTACGGTATGTGTAAATTGAGTTGATTCAATGTACTTAGATGCACCATAAATGTTGCCCCAGAGTCTTGAGCATCACTTTAACCTTGTATAGGATAAGCAGTAACCAAAAAAGAACAATATTTTCGATTTTTAAGACTGATACATTTTCCAACAATCGGGATCAGAAGGATATTAGGCAGAGAATGTGGCTAATGAGGTTGAATGCGATGTTTCATTAGTTGTCCGCTTTTATGCTAGATCGCTTTTCTTTCTAATTTTTCATTTCTTTTTCAAATTACTCATTCACGAAGGCAAATATTCTTCCCAAGTATTGTTAATACACAATCTCTGTGATATATAACAGGTAGCGGGACATTGTTCTCACTGCTAAAATGTGCTGTAATATTGATAAATGGAATTATTTCTTACTCTTTCACTTGATCAGCCGACTCAAATTCATCCAGCCTGTCCACGTCGTTTACTGTCAGATCGAGCCTGAGAAAGTTTTAGAGTTGTTTATTGGGCAAAAACAGTTACAAAATAAAAATGTAAAAGTTTAACCTAGCACCTATGCATTGTAGTGCTTATGCTAGGACACCTAAGATGACTTAGACTCAGCAATTATATAAATTTAAGAGATTAAGCAGTCACTTTACATAGGTATTATATACTTCTCTTTGCAGGGTTATAAAGTTTGGACTACCCTACATATTCCAGTATGAGCTATAGTAGCGCGTGGGCTTTTTTGCTCAAAAGAGGGTAAATTTCTTTAGCCCCCCCCCCTCAAGAGGGGTCAACATTTTGTTAGCCCCCCTCGGGAGGGGTCTGAATTTTTTTTACGCCCCCCCTCAACCCCCCCCCCCCCGTTGATAAAAAATGACCACTTGAGATGAGATGATGGATGAAAAGGTTAAAAGGCACTTCTCAATACAATGGGTTTTAAGCTATGAGGAATTATTAGTCTTTTACCTTGATGAAAGCGGGTAGCAATATCTCTATTATCAAAAATTAATCATTTTGTGACAATGTAAAACCATATGCTAATAGATGTAAGTCCCTTCTGACACATAGATCCAAGCAATTACCCCGATCTTGTATTTGCTTTGTTGTCATAGTCGGATTTTCTTCAAGCTTGACTTAATATATACATTCTTAAGGCTCTGTTTTGTTATATTTGTAATTCTCTATTTTCCCCTCTATAATCCCTATCCCATATGAAATCACAGTAATCGAATGTAGGCAAAATCATGGATTTAAACACAGTTAGGGCCGACATATTATCCAAATATTTCCTAACTCGTCCCACTTGAAAACTTTTATGTCTTACTGCTCTCATTGTGTTATTTCTATATTCAACAAATTTAAGCTAAGTGTCCATATTAGGTCCAAGGTATGGGAAACAATCAACCTTTTCTAGAATGACATTATTCAATACAAACAGTGTATTGTCCATAGGATCAGTGTTAAAAGCCATCCATTTAGTTTTCTTTTCATTAATTGTAAGGGTATTATTTAAACACCAACTTGTGATTCTTCCCATAACTTGGTCCATGGCCTGTGGCGAGTCAACAGATACAACAGCATCATCGGCATACAGGGTAATATCACATTCCACTATTTTTGGTAGTGAATTTATATATCTAGAAAAAAGAACAGGACCCAGAACCGAGCCCTGTGGAACACTATATGTTATTAGTTTAAAGGAAGATACCTTATCATTTGCTACAGTACATTGATATCTATTTGCTCAGTAATTCTCAAAAAAGTCACATGAATTTTGTTAAGTCCAAAAGCGCCTAATTTTTTTTTTTAATAATTTGGAGTGAGATATAGTATCAAAAGCCTTTTTGAAATCTATATATAGGCAGCAGGTTGGTTTATTAATTATAAAGTTATTGATTATTGTCTTAAGGTGTTCAGTGATAGCCGTCTGGGTTGAGTGCTTTTTTCTATACCCATGCTGAGTTGGACACAAAAGACCATGTCTTTCCATGTACATCTGTAGCCTAGAACATACATTTTTTTCTAATAATTTACCAGTAATGGGTAATAAACTAATAGGTCTAAGGTCACCAACATCCATAGAGTTTGCCTTCTTAGAGAGTGGTATAATGATAGCTAATTTCCAATCATCTGGGAAGGTGGCTGTTCTTAGACATGTATTATATAGCGATAGAAACTCATCTGGAATGGCCAATAGGGCACCCTTAATAACAAATGATTTACAATGTGTAATGGCAGAAGGTTTCTTTATATTAATAGATTTAATCAGTTTAATGAAATCCAGGTACGACATGTTAAAAAGTAAATCAGTGTTTGGCACAGGTTCACCAGAAGGATTCAACTTGCTACGTCGGACTATGCCCTGGGGACAAACTGATTGCCGCGTAGGAGTGACGCGAAAATTACGCGGCAGGAGGGGATGGGGGTGTCCCTTTCCCACCCTGCCCCATGGAAAGATCCCTAAGGACATTACCAGCATGCCCTTGGGGCATTATACAGACTATTTGAGGATGGGATGTCCTGAGGACATCAGCAGTTATATCCATAACTTCAGGGTATTTTCATTTCCTTTTCAGCAAACTACAGATGACTGAAATCTAAATTCATGCCCTCAGGGCATTACCAACACCAGCTATGTCTCCAGGGAATTGATGATATGCCCTGAGGACATCTACTATAGGGATTATGCCCTTAGGGCATAGGGCATTCTACTGTAGGCCTAGGCCATTGAAAAATCTCTCCCTAATAGTAATATCATACAAGTCTATATTTATGCCCTTGGGGGCATCAGTGATAGGCCTATGACAGGGTGTGATGACCTAAGGGCATTCTATAGCTGTTTCTCCTTGATATGTAATATAGGCTTTATTCCCTGAGAGCATGCATGTATAATACTGGTGATGCCCCAAGGGCATGTCTTTGTTTAAAACCAGCCAGTTTAGGCCTATGCCCTCAGTGAGGGTGAGAATTTCTTAACCATGGACTTGAAGAAATATGCCCTGAGGGCATAGATAACACTGGTGTTGCCCTAGGGCATATTCCTCAGCCTACCTACACTGGTTGGCCAATGTATGCCCTCGGGAAATGTTCCATACAGTACTTGCAGAATTTGATAAGCTAACATTTGCACTTGCTTTAATACATACAATTAACTATGCCCTCAGGCATCATTAGTGTGACACATGCCCCCAGGACATAGGCCCATCCCTTACCTCTAGAGACAATTGACCAATGCATGCCCTCAGGGCATTACCAATAGTATCAGCGCCCCCAGGGCATTACATTTCTTTTATAAACAATTACCTCAGACTAGTTTTATTGTAGGTCCTTGCCCCCAGGGCATTATTAGTGACGCCAATTTCCGAGGCTTATCCTCCATGTTAAAGTTATAGAGTTATTTGATTAGGGCATGTCCTCAGGGCAGCACAAGCATGACCTATGCCCTCAGGGCATGTCCATTTCTTCTAAGTTCTATAGCCTGTAAATAACAATTCAGTGAGGGGACTCTTGACATGCCCTGAGGACATAGCTACGTCTATAGGAGCTCCCATTATACAAGATTGCATGCAGTACCTATGCCCTAGGCTAGGGGCATTGATTCCCCGGTGCATGCATTCTCCTCTTCCCTACCCCTTCCCACGCCCAGTGTGGGAAAGTACCTCTGTCCGCGGAAATGTACGCACAGCTCCCATGCGGCGTGGTAGTATGTTCTTAGGCCATAGACCAACATAGCAAGTTGTATCCTGCAGTTCACCATAAGGTGCAGGTTTTCATTCCCATCACCAGGTGGCAACTGCTTAGCAAGTTTCTCTCCTATGCCTGTAAAAAAAACTATTTATATACTCTGCACACCCTCAGGAGGAATAACTAAATTTGTTGTAATATTTCTCAACTTAATCAGTGATGAACAGGTTTTATTAGGCAACAATTTCTTAATGGCCTCCCAATATTTTGCAGGATCATCTATTCTGTACTCAAGAAGATTCGCCACCTCCTTTTTTATTATTAAAAATCTCAGCTTGTACTGTGTTTATAAAAATTGGCTATTCTCCAATCCTCATAGTATTTTTCGCTGTCCTGTATAGGTTGTAACCCAAATGATAAACAAACATAATTGATATACAGGTATAGGTATGGCTGTTTTTTTTTGTTTTTTTTTGTTTTTTTTTGTTTTTTTATCCTATCTATTACAACATATATACATACGAATGTCAATTTTCAAGAATCTAACATTTTATGACCAATTCGATAAACACATATTTCATTGATAATTAAAGTCTGTACAGGTATTACTGAAAATGTAACTCACCATATCAGGACCTTCGCCTTGTGTGATCTTGGCTGAAACAGGCCAATGTATCATACAAACTTTTAATCACTTTCAAATACAAAATACATGCTGAATTTAAATGGGCATGCGCACTCAAGAGTTTTTAAATCTTACACAAAAAAAGTGAACAATGTAGGAAAATGGGGTTGCACAATAAGGATGGTTGGAATATAGTGCATAATGGTGGATAATATAGAAGTTGTATAGAGGAACGTTGGTACCAAGCAAGAATAACTGCTTCAGTTTTACTTCAATAGATCAGGGTGCATATATTCTAGCACAGCACATAGACTCTAAATGAATGTGTTTAGACATGAAAAAAGTAGACATTCAAGATGAAATTTTAGGAACCTTCTATGAATAATGATCGATTTATTAAAGAATCTACCAAACTATACCATGGTAAGAATAAATATATAGCTCTAAAAGATGAGACCTTGAATATCACCAATGAAAAAAAAATAGTATATGTCTTATGCTTATTTTATGCCGATATTGGTCAAACTATTTTCTTTCGGTTTGTCTTCAGTAGTAAAGAAATGAAATGAATGACAAAGCACATAACTTTTAGGGGAAAATGGTAAAGGGGGGATATTGAGGAAGAGGTTGGAGGAAAAGATGTCAAATTAACATGTTTTATTATCAGACGAAATCATTTAAGTGTACCTGTGGCCAAGAATCCTGAATAATAGCAATAAAAAGGAGGAAACACAATAAATCGTTAATCATATGTCATTCTTTTCATCTGAGCTTTGAGTTGGATTGACTAACTATTAACAAGAGTGTCCCTATAGGGCCATTCAATTGAAATAACTTGGATTACGGGATTTTGTAGCTGAAATTTGGGCGGCCAGAGTGTAAAAAAAAAGTCCCTAAATTGAGGCCAGAAATCCCAGCAGCCAGAGGTAAAAAAAAAACAACAACAACAACAACAACAACAACAACAACAAAACATGGAAAGTCACGTATTTTGGTATCAAATGCACCTTTTGCCCACTAAAGAAAATTGAAAATGCAAAAAAAAATGTTTTGTACATTGATAGAAATTACCACCTCTCCATGAGGGTATCCCTCGTAATTCCATTCGGTAACTGGACACCTCGGAAGCAGAGTCATCTCGGAAGCAGACATCTCAGAATCAAATAACTTTTCTACATGACTAAAATGAATTTTATAACAATTTTAAAACAGATTTTTGCCATTCCATGATTCTATGGCGTAGGGACAGTATCATTAGGGTTGTTTTTCATATTCTATGAGAAGACAGGGATATTATCATGGTTTTGCCTGCTTCCGAGATGTCTCTGCTTCCCAGGTGTCCTAACACCTGCTTCCGAGATGTCTGCTTCCGAGGTGTCCCTGCTTCCGAAGTGTCTAGTATTCTTCCATTCAGATCACTAAAATCTCAACTGAGTTCGAGGATTACAAACCTTACGACAGGTTTAAAATTTCACACTGGCCAGCAGTAAATTCTTTCTCATAACAATACATGATGGTTACGAGTCACTATTACATGTGTCATGAAGAGTACAGTTCCCCTGGAGGATCGCTACTATATATTTTAGAAAGGCAATAGCCTTACTTTCGGTTTATCAGCCCAAGTTCGGTTACTGGAACGATGACCCCAAGGAACGATGATCCCACTGGAACGATGATCCCATTTTCTGCTCCCCATGAACGATAATCCCATCTTAAGGAACCATGATTCCACTTTAGAAGGCCCATTAGAATACCGTAATCTCCCGCGTAGAAGGCGCGTCTTCTACGCCAAACAAAATGCTGCTGGGTCTTATACGCGGGAGGGTGATTGCCTTGAGTTGGGGGTGCGCCTTATACGCGGGTTTTTCCAACATCTCATTTGGGAAAATGCGCTGATGACAGCTTGAACTCATAGCGCCAGCACCGCGGCAAACCGGGAGGTGTCGACGCGCTCGCCGGGGATAAGGCCCACCATGCGCCGGTGACAGCTTGAACTCATATAGCCAGCAGCCCGGTCGGTGTAGATTTGCTCGGCGGGTTTGACGCCGACCGTCACACCGTGTGCCGATGACAGCTTAAACTCACATAGCCAGCACCGCGGCAGACCGGGAGGTGTCGACGGGCGCTCAGCGGGTTTGACGCCGACCGTGTGCCGATGACAGCATAGACTCAACAGGTTGACACTATAGACAAAGCGGCATGGCTTGCCGGGGTGTAGGGAACACGTGGGCCGATGACAGCATAGACTCATAGCGCTAGCCCGGTCGCTGTAGATTTGCTCGGCGGGTTTGACGCCGACCGTGTGCCGATGACAGCATAGACTCAACAGGTTGACACTATAGACAAAGCGGCATGGCTTGCCGGGGTGTAGGGAACACGTGGGCCGATGACAGCATAGACTCATAGCGCTAGCCCGGTCGCTGTAGATTTGCTCGCCGTTTTTTTACGCCGACCGTGTGCCGATGACAGCTTAAACTCACATAGCCAGCACCGCGGCAGACCGGGAGGTGTCGACGGGCGCTCAGCGGGTTTGACGCCGACCGTGTGCCGATGACAGCATAGACTCAACAGGTTGACACTATAGACAAAGCGGCATGGCTTGCCGGGGTGTAGGGAACACGTGGGCCGATGACAGCATAGACTCATAGCGCTAGCCCGGTCGCTGTAGATTTGCTCGGCGGGTTTGACGCCGACCGTGTGCCGATGACAGCATAGACTCAACAGGTTGACACTATAGACAAAGCGGCATGGCTTGCCGGGGTGTAGGGAACACGTGGGCCGATGACAGCATAGACTCATAGCGCTAGCCCGGTCGCTGTAGATTTGCTCGCCGTTTTTTTACGCCGACCGTGTGCCGATGACAGCTTAAACTCACATAGCCAGCACCGCGGCAGACCGGGAGGTGTCGACGGGCGCTCAGCGGGTTTGACGCCGACCGTGTGCCGATGACAGCATAGACTCAACAGGTTGACACTATAGACAAAGCGGCATGGCTTGCCGGGGTGTAGGGAACACGTGGGCCGATGACAGCATAGACTCATAGCGCTAGCCCGGTCGCTGTAGATTTGCTCGGCGGGTTTGACGCCGACCGTGTGCCGATGACAGCATAGACTCAACAGGTTGACACTATAGACAAAGCGGCATGGCTTGCCGGGGTGTAGGGAACACGTGGGCCGATGACAGCATAGACTCATAGCGCTAGCCCGGTCGCTGTAGATTTGCTCGCCGTTTTTTTACGCCGACCGTGTGCCGATGACAGCTTAAACTCACATAGCCAGCACCGCGGCAGACCGGGAGGTGTCGACGGGCGCTCAGCGGGTTTGACGCCGACCGTGTGCCGATGACAGCATAGACTCAACAGGTTGACACTATAGACAAAGCGGCATGGCTTGCCGGGGTGTAGGGAACACGTGGGCCGATGACAGCATAGACTCATAGCGCTAGCCCGGTCGCTGTAGATTTGCTCGGCGGGTTTGACGCCGACCGTGTGCCGATGACAGCATAGACTCAACAGGTTGACACTATAGACAAAGCGGCATGGCTTGCCGGGGTGTAGGGAACACGTGGGCCGATGACAGCATAGACTCATAGCGCTAGCCCGGTCGCTGTAGATTTGCTCGCCGTTTTTTTACGCCGACCGTGTGCCGATGACAGCTTGAACTCATATAGGGGGGTGGGGAGGGGGGGGCGCCTTCTACGCGAAACAGCCCCCCTGTGAGTGGGGGGGCGCCTTATACGCGGGTTTTTCCGGAAATCGATCCAGAAGAGGTACGTGCGCCTTCTACGTGAAAAGGCCTTCTCTGAGTTGGGGGGGCGCCTTCTACGCGAGCTGCGCCTTCTACGCGGGAGATTACGGTATCTCTCATCCCTAATGTTTATTAACCCATATGCACTAGTATTTCATGATTTGTTGGTGATTTTGTTGGAGATAACAGTGGAGTTGATACTGGGAAAATTTCCCAGGAGTATATTTTCTGTATAGGCCTACACCTATAGGAGTAATCTATTATTGGAGTGATTTTTTCGTAAATATTTTATTTATTTTATATATATTTTTTTTTTTATAGATATTTATTTAGCGCCTCCCACGCCGCGTAGCGGCGATACCGCGAAGCGGTACGGGAGTGCGCTATGATGATTTCATTTGCCCCATGTGATGAGGTCTCACAATACAAAATAACAGTGGGAGGCGTTTTTTTTTAGCGCCTCCCACGCCGCGTAGCGGCGGTACCGTGAAGCGGTACGGGAGTGCGCTATGATGATTGCATTTGCCCCATGTGATGAGGTCTCACAATACAAAGTTACTGAATAGAGAAACGGCGGGAGGCGTTTTTTACGCGGTCACAACCGCATTTCTTGTTTTACACATTTATTTCATTTAATTATTGGAGATACACATCATCTACATGGATTACTTATAGGATTGTCATGGATTAACAGACAAACTGTGAGTACTGTATCTACACACACTAGGCTACTGTCACTATCCTGTCACTCTCAAATTCTTCCTAGATTTCATGGAAAAGTCTTCATCTAAATACCACTTTGTCAATAACATGTTCAGGGATAGGATAGAAATACAATATGGGCATATTTGAAAAGTGGGGACCATCATTTCTTTGGGATGGGATCATGGTTCCTCAAAAGGTGGGATCATCGTTCTGGGATCATCGTTCCTTGGGATCATCGTTCATGTATTTCCCAAGTTCATACTCAGGAACAAAATGCCATCATTAAGGAGGGTGGTGCAAAAGTCACGTTTCTGCGGATTTTTTCTAAACAGAGAAATATAATTTAGTAAATAAAAGCGGTGGTGGGGGAGGGGGGGAGCGAGACTAGAATGTCAGGCTTCAAAACTTTCATTGTATTTTTTACACAGTCTATAGTATAGTATAGCCTATAGGCTATTCGTTGAGCCGAAAAGTAACATTAGGGCCGAGTTATTCATTGCCAGATGGGGAGGGCTTGTTAGATATGGGGGGGAGGTTAAATTCTCATTGCAATTCATCACAATTCGAATTCTACCCATGATGCGTCATTCTACACGCATATCGGATCCTTTATTTCTTTGGGGGGGGGGGGTGTCACTTTGGAAAATGAGTTCTTAGACTTAGTGAGACTGAGGTAGTCACTGGGCACGACTCAGTTAAGGACTGAGTCGCTGGGACTGGCATACCTAAAACTTTCAGGTCCTCTAGAAACGGCAAGTTTCTAAGAATAACATTTGACAGAAATAAATCCCCAACAATCAGCTTATGGTATTGACAAAAGTACCACCTTAGTTTTGCTGTCTGTGAGTGGGAAGAGCATCTTTTGTTGGAAACTTTTAGATCGCACCCTTTTCCAAGATTTGGCACATGCTGTGTGGATTGCAACGGGTAGCTATAAGCAGGTGCATTTTCTGCCAGACAGGAAGTCAATCTCCACTCTCCAAGCAGATTCTCATGAATAACATTATTTCATGAATAACACCTCTGTTGTGAGACCTGAAACCACATCCAAAATGGCCGACCGTGGCAGCTAAACTTGATAAGAAGGCTAACAGATTTGCGAGAACCAAATAATCTGGGCCCAGTATTAAAGGTTTCTCACAAAATGGCAACAAACATGTCTTAGGAAGCCATCTTTAAGAGGAAAGCGACATAAAAAAATTATGTCCTACAATTTCAGCCACCTGACAAATGAGCCCTATGCAAGAAGCCCGACTGTCCCGTCAGGTAAGAGTCAGCGCCCGCCGGACAAGACTGAGGGGGGTGTGATAATTGCTATCGCAGTGGAGTGGTGAGGTTCGGAAAAATATCTGCCAATCAGAAATCCATCAAGCCTCCCCCCAGCTGGCAATATTTATATGACTCGGCCCTTACCAAAGTTATGAATGAAATCTGGACATGAGAATGAGAGTGACACTGTCACTGAACAGTGAACTGATGCTGAAGCCAGTGAAGGCTTGAACTTTGAAGCTTCAGAAGTTTAGTCAGTTAGTCACTAAAGTTAGTGTCACTCTCATGTCAAGATTCCATTCAAAACAGACCATCATTTTCAGGATACTACATTTAACACAGTGCAAACATAATACCTGGATAAGTTTGGGTATTTCCGCGATCATCCTGACTGATTATTCCGTATATTTCTCCACTTTCGTTACGTTTTTGCTTTATCAATTCACATTTGTTGTCATCAGCAACGCTGACTTCCGCTGAGGTCGCTGAGGTAAAACACACGACATGGTACCCGCTACAACGTAACCAGTTTCTATATCCGGCAGATGGCAGTCTGGTTTCGCGCGCCGTTCGCCGCGCGTCTCTTGGCGCTGTCGTATCCCAGAAATTACACTGGCCAACTGTGGGTGTTCCGTCCCTCCACTATACCCACTGGTAACATACTCTGTATGTGGGTCAGTCTACCGACGGAACGACGGGAGGCTGGGGTCAGGGAGGCTGTAATACACATCTTAGATCAATCAGATTCTTATCTAGATCAAAGGAGGCCATTAAAGTAATTAGATTATCAGTTAGAATACACAACCAGTGTGACCCTAGTCTCCAGGCTCGCCCTCTCCAGCCCGACAGAGTACGGGCTGGCTTCAGACCTTCATCTGGGTAGATCGTCGCCCAGGCGGCGAAGTCACTCCCCAATCATATTCCTAATTCTGGTAGTGACCCAGGCTCAGCCTGGAGAATGAATACACATCCCAGTTCAATCAGATCCATATCTAGATCAAAGGGGGCAATAAAACAATTAACTGCAATCCCAGAAGTTGGCTGCGCACACACAATCCCTGTTTAAGCCTATAAGTATAATCGCTCACAGGCCACAAACATCAATGAAAATAAATAATATTTTGAAAACATAACAACCATGATAACATCCCTCTCTTCTTATAGAATTTGAAAGGACAACAACCCTAATGATACTGTTGCTAGGCCGTAGAATTATGAAACGGTTTAAGTCCAAATTTATTAATTGAAAATTCCGGCCGACTTCTGGGATGGTCCGACTTTCGGGATACTACAGCGCCCAACATAGGATAACACACATGAGTAACCCTTCAATGCCTACAGTATCAGAAAGAAACACAAATCGAATTTCAAACAAAGTATGCAGGAGTATGAAATTTTCAGACCCCTCCCGAGGGGGGGGGCTAAAAAGATTTTGACCCCTCTTGAGGGGGGACTAAAAAAATTCACCCTCTTTTTAGCAAAAAAGCCCACAAGCTACTATAGATCAAAGAGGGGCGTGAAAACTCTCCGCGCCTCCGGTGCGGGGGGGGGGGGCGCAAAAAATTTTGACTGCCGTTGAGGGGGGGGGCGTAAAAAATTTCTGTGCGTCCGCGCGAAAACCCACCACCCCCCCTGTTGATAAATAATGACCACTCCCTTAATTTGCAAAGGTGTCATTTCTAAGAAGTTCATTGCTACTTACAGAATACTTTTCATATTAATCAAAGGATGGAATGGTAGTTTCTTAATGTTTAAAAGATTGTCAGCCCTGCCTCATAGAATATTACGATAAAGGGCGTAAGTGGACCTTTTCCCCATTGTTTAGAGGCTGGGGTAAAAAAAAAAATCATAGCCGTTAGGGTAAAAGGCCCATATGTGCAGATAAAAGTGGATCTAATGCCCCATTCAGATACTTGTCATAAGAAAAGAAGCTAAAGATAATTACCATGATCTATTAAAGATTTGGACATCGTAAATCTCCTAAAGTAGCATTTTAGATATGTCATATGAAAGTCCAAGAGATGATAGGGTAGGATAAGGTAAGATACCCTAATAGAATGTAAATGAGCAAGTTCTAAGGAAATAATACCCAATTAATGCATATTTTGGCACTAGTCAAGGGATGGAACAAGGTATCATACATTTGGAATAGGTTGTCAGTTTAGCTTTATGGAATATTCCAATGAAATGTTTGAAAAAAAAGTGGGGCATTTAACCCTGCATGTGGAAAGACTGGGGTAAAAGGCCAACAATGATGGGCCAAAGGCCCATGGATCGGATGATAAGATAGTACTCAGATAAAAAAAGCCCATGTAAAATTAAAGGAAAATAAAATATCTTTATGACCTATTCTTCACTCCTTTATTTTATATTAGTTCTGCTTATACTTTAACCCCTTTAACTTGCTATCCAACGAACCATGCACATTTCAGGACCCTTTTATTTCTAATTATCTGAAATTAAACATGATGATCTTAACAGTTATAAAATATTAAAATTCTGATATGTCAACTTTTTCTCATCCAATCATAATAAATCTTTACTTCCAAGTGTCAAACTGCTGTATTCACCTTTATAACACAGCTGGGCAAACTCATAGTGCACTATCCAAAATGCTGTGTTCTGATTGGCTGATGGACCATGCATTATCTAGATGGATAATGCACTCCCAGTACAAGAGGTTAATTTCATCTCTCCTTTAGACTTCACGATTGATATCCCTATGCTATTAGGTGCCTGATATGTAATTTTTTCTGTGTTATAACAGGAATAAGGCACTTGGTCATGGCCATGGTCATGCCCTAGACTGTATTGAGACACCTTGGGGCCTATGAGGCCCCTCGATGTCTCAATACAGTCTAGATCACTCCCATGGCTATGCCCCGTGCCTTATTCCCTAATTACACCGTGGCTAGTTATATACATGTCGACTATTTTAGAGTACAGTACTATATGCGAGCCTGTAGGTCCTAGCATATAGCTATAGCTCTGGGCCTAAATACAGCTTTTAAGGGTCAATTTGTAGGTTAGGCCTAAATGGCTGAATTCGTTATCACTGTGACAGCTGCACTTCTCTAAAGGGCATGTGTAGGCCTAGACGTGGTTTCATTGATCAAGACCATGCCATCTACCCGACGATCCATCCATCCACCCATTTATCAATGAATCTATTCATTTCATTAATTCTTTGATAAATGTAGGATTAAAGCTTAGGGTCTAAATTGACTAGGGTAGTTTAAATGACATTCAGTAAGACCTAACCCATGAGGATAAACAATATGAAGCATCATACAAGTATGACCGGGAAGTATGGCCTTAACATTGCCATCACAGAAAACCCCTTGGTAGTTGTGAGAATGCTGACATGTGCTCAAAGTCAGGACCACGGTGGAAGGGATGACAACCTGGACACACATACATTCATGGTGTTTGACCATGCATGCATGGATAATTATTGTCATGGTAATAGGTAAACAGGGTCAAACAAAGTCAATAACCTGCTGCACTTGGTGCAGGGGGCGGGGCGTTGTGCTGGTGGGTGCAAAGGGATGGGGCAACTGGGGACAGGCAGACACGCGCCATTCAGACCACCCCCTGCATGCACACGCTGCCCCATCCTGACCCCACCCCCATCCCCACCCCAGCCGATCGAGCAGGTATATTGCAACCAAACCACCATGCATTTTGTAATATCATGGAGGTTCCAGCCCCTGGTAATATCTTCTAAAAACAAATTATCTGCATCGTGTAAGAATGCACTACTACTAGTGTCAGGGAGAACACTCGGCATGTATTCAGCAATTATCCGTGATTGTCAAAATGAAATGTGAAATGCTTATTATTCCCCTGATATCTTGCCCCTCGAGGCTGTGAGGCTGCGGAGTCAATGGCAGGCCTACAGTGTATACCTACACATGAAACTGCAGTGAGGCCTCTTGGTGCTATTAGTATTATCATGGTCATGTCAGATATTGATAAAAACCAGCAATTATCTTTGTATAAAAAGAGGCCTATCAAATAAAGTTATAGATACAGAGCCATGCAGGGAATTCCAGAACCTACTGGATACTTGCTCTTGTGGATATTGGGTCTAGGACCATTCATATTTAGTTATTTTTTTATGACAGAAAAGCCGGGACAGAAAAGGAACAAAGGAGACTCATGGTAGCTAGGGGAATTCTGATGCCAGAATTCTAGGGGGCATATATAATTTTCTGCCATCCATCTAAGTTCTATGGCATGGTATTCTGTAGTATAGGTGCAGATCCCTTAGGCTTAAGCCAATTGTCTATAAAGAAGCAGTAATTTAGTGGGGGAGGTCATATTCTTATATTTGATAACAGGTGTCTGGGATATTAGTGTAGGCCTCAGATGGCCTTATCATATGGGATGGTGTATTTACATAATTGGTGCCATAACTAGTATAAGTGTTCCTTTGTCTGTCCCACACCCAGCTGATTTATGGCCTTTCATTCTGACTGCAGATGGCGTTGTGTCGAGTTGTGTTGTGTGTGTGCACGTAGGCCATAGCCTCCCAGGTACAACTTGACGTCTGGTCTATAAATAGCACACACCACGTGGTTTTGTTTACATCGTGAGAGAAGGGCGAGCCAGACCAAAACACCACTTGTAAACACACCGTCAGGCAGCGTGTTGCAGCCGAACTGGAGGATCAACTGTCTTGATCTCACGGATATGGCATTTCTAACTACTACAAATACATCTACGTGTGACTCCTATCCAGTTTTCAGTAGACTTAAATGAATAACCTAGATAGAAAAATAAGGTCAGTTGTCTCCTCATTAACATATCAAGTCACGTGATTTTGTACGTCACCTCCGCCAGGCTAGAAAAGATAAACAGATCAGCGAGCTCTCAGAGCCTCATATTCCGACTGGGACCGTTGGCCATCTAGGACTACTTAACACTAGTACGAGGCAAAGTGGACACTTCTTTTGGATAGCAAGATACCTAAGGTGAGTTTTGACATCCGATCTGTAGTATGTTCTGGAGTGGAAGAGCTGAAAATACAACGCAATTTGAAGGGATGTTTGTGACAGCTGTGCCATGGTGGAAGGCATGTGTTGACGTTGTTTTGTTGACCAAGCCACCACCATCAGCTCGCCCAGCTGACTGGCCTCAAAAATACACACGGATTTCTCTCTTACTGTACAAATGCTCCATATTCCTACCACATCTCACGGGAGAACAGTTGTCTATTGGTCGACTGGTCATGTGGATTAGGTTCTATTCACAGCAAATAAGCTGAAATATGGGGGTTGAATTGGTGTGACATTTCCAAAACAAAGGGAAACGTGGTGGGGGTGAGCGAATTAAGTGCAGCGAGCGAAGTCAGTGCTTCACGCTGGCACATGGGCCCCACTGACAACTGCGTGCCCTGGCGAGCTGTCCCAACATGGGCAACAAAGAAATGGGTCCCATATGAACCCCCCCCCCCCCCACCATCAGATCCAATCCATAAGGCAACTCTCCAGGTCATAGAATTAGGAGATAACACATGGACTTGGTCCAAAATTTGAAATTCTTATAGATCTGGATCATCAAACAGTGCCCTCTTTTTTTTTTGGATTCCAAGTAAATACCTTTACTCAAACTGAATCAATGCATGAGAGAGTGATTTGGGGTAGATATGGTCAGGTTTTTACTGACCACGTTTTATACTGAATGGCTTCTCTTCTTACATAGACCATCTCTCAGTTGGTACCGGTATTCATATAAAATTTCCCCAGATCCCCCATGGCATGGGTATCTCCAAGTGAAGTTTCCACCTGAACTCTCCAACTCATTTCACCTTACCATATGAGGACAAAGCTAGGTTTATTCCACCATTCACATCCAACTAAAGTGTGACCCAGAGACAAAGCACCCAGCCATACACTCCACTTTTTTCCCTAGAATCTACCACAGCCAGTGCTGACATCATTTTGAGTGCGGGCCAAACACAAGGCACCCACTGTTCATTCTGAAATCCCCACTCACTATAAACAGACAAAGGAGACCTTCTTAATAAGTTCTTATTTCCTTTCAAAGACAGCAGAGAAAAAAAAAATAATACCGGTATAAATTACCGGTGATATACATAAGCTATAAGGATCCATGAGTAAGCCTCACTACTTTGGAAAATCCCCTGAGAGAAAATTTCTCATCAAATAAGTCCCATACCTATGGCCTATCCATATAATAACACATAATTCATAATCCTGTATTATACCCTGGTGATTATGTCCAACACCACATGCACTCACTCCACATGGCTGCTTTTAGTATGAATCTCTCTAAGTGAGTCGAGTTCATCTTCTTTTCCCACATAGATCCGGTTAGTATTGAAACAAAGGGGATTAGTTCCCACACTGTTGGGGTCATGTACTACACCAGGATAATCCAATATAATCAGATCTGTAATGCTACATGGTTCCCATTGGGATGTTGGGGATTTTTTTTTGTTAGTGTTTCCAAGGGCCCATAAATAAAAGCACTATTCAACTGTTATGTTTATTGCTCCTATGTTTGAATAGTAACTGACATTGTGATTCAACTGCATTGTGCCTAAATCACTGCATTGTGCCTACAAACTACCGGTAATGGAATATGGTGTTTATGCATATCTATGGCCTAGAAGATGATTCATGCCTGGGGCTCTTTTGAATAGCCCTTTCTTATGTATGTATATTTATTAATGTTTTAGGTAGTGTAGTACAGAGCACTCTGATATCATCTCAACGGGAATAATGAATATAGGTCTAGAATGCAGGGGAAATGCTTACACACTAGGTCGTATGACACATAATGGATTTATAAAATGGATAATGGATTCAGAAAACCTTTTTATCCAAGAATGATCTCATCATAGCAGGCACAATACATAGAATAGAAAACTAGGGAAACATGCAGCAATTTGTAGGCCGTATAATGCGTGCAGGGTTAACTGCTACCGGTACATAGATTGCAATTAGGGCGGGGGCATACATTTTTATACATTTGATGAATTATTCCCACTGAATCTGTCATTGATATAAAGTTTCTCGATTTTAAATATGAACCAATACTGTGAATTGAATTTAGAGTGATTCACAAGATTTGATAGAAACCAAGCTGAAATAAGAGATATTCCACAGTAGATATCCCGCTACAGGATCCACACCAGGATACACGTATAACATGGCCTGTAATCATAGAAAATTTAAAAAAAAGATGATCTTTACAGGATCTAGATGGATATGATTAATTATTTAACTGATCTCCAGTTACAGGATCCAAACTGTATCTATAGATGGTTGTTTAAACTAAGGCTTATCAGTGCACAGGATCTGTGTATTACCATGTTGTTGTGCCTGGGAGATAAATACCACTATCTGTGAATACAAGAGATGCCTATTAATAATGTCAACAGGAAAGTCAAATCAGCTGGAAGCAAAAATATCAGTTAGACCATACTTCAGTAGGGCTATATGGGATAACCAGTTCCTGACATGGTCAATCCAAGGTGTGAAACACATTTGATTGACCAATTAACCGAAAATATCCCAAGTAACCTAAGTGAAGTGTCGTTTAGTAAGGACATAGATGATGGATAGGGGTTCACTAGGTCCTTTTATCCCAGATAAGGGAACGAGGCCGTGGGCCGAGTTCCACTTATTGAAGGGATAAAAGGACCGAGTGCACCCCTATCCGTCACCTACGACGTTTATACCATGGTTTCCACCATTAAATTAAACATTTTTACCCTTTAAAGCCATTAAATTCAATGTTATTTGTTGCGAGTCTATAAACAGTGCCTTCAGTACATACTAAAGGCACCGTTTTTATGGTGCCTAAACTGGATAACCATGGTATAACTGATAACAATAAACCCAGCTTGTTTCTTCTGTTCTAAGGTGTCACCATTGAAGTGAACATGCAGATTGACTCTAAAATATCTATTTTGCATAGTAATGTATAAGTAAGACTGCAATTAGACTATATATAGTTTTACTAAAGTTTATTTTGGTATTTTATTACCTGTGATAAGGCTGGGTTAAACTTAAAGGGACGTCTATAGATCCGGGTAGGATTCTCCTGTACCAACATGAATAGATTTTATTTTAACAGTGTCAGAAAAAACAAGTTAATACTGAGCGCTCCTATTTTAATGATTGGTTTTGGGGGAAATCGTCTATGGACAAGATAGATAGGTCTAGAACGAGTAACATGAGAACGAATTGAATTACAGTTTTATTTGATAAACCGTACCTCCTTTTGTCAAGCACCGTGACCCAGTATAAGCGGTAGGAGTGTGAATATTTTTATCAAAGTTTTAAGAGTTCTTTCTAGAGAATGCCATTCGTTTTTATGATACCCACAGACCAGGAACAAGAGGCATATAACTGAGTTTGAAGAAAGGGAGCGTATAGGAGGTATAGATAGGTCCCTTAACCATTTAAGTTCATGTTCATTTGTCGTCACGATGCACTAATGCAGCGTATAGTTCCACCCTGTCTCGACTATAATGTAATTTGAATCCACCTATCACTCCCATAAGCCTGATTAATCATAAATATGCAACATATACAGGTGGTTGACATTGGATCTGGAAGATCATAAGGAAATGCAGTTCTAGCGAGTCAAGGCGAGTAACTCGCCAGTGCGGCATCGCTGTATCATTAGAAGTGCCCCCCCCCGATACATGAATCCTTCAGTGGCGAATTACTCACCAGGTGTACATTTATGCATCATGCTGACACTTTGAGAGTGTGTTAACCTGGTAGGATGGTGGCGAGTTACCCATTGAATGGTTAGAGTCAGACATGTGTGTTTTTGCCATGGTAGATCTACCGGTAGGTTTATACGCCATGTGTTGGCTGTATTTACATCACGTCTTGTTGACTAGATGGAGCTGGAATATCAAGTCTCGGAAGTAATATAGGTCGCCGGTGTATACTGCAGCAGTCTTAATATGTAGTTTGGTACATTGATATCAGATTATGACAGATAAGTGAGTTCATCAGGTTATAGGTAATGGAGAGACAAATACAAATATAGTCACTGATGTGGGAGAGATTGGTCTAGATATATACCTCTGTATAAGCCTGACATGTGTGTAAATATTAAGTCACACCTTGAGGCTGAGTTTGTGACTATAATGGGTTTGTAAAATTTATAGTTAAGGAATACAACAATGTATAGCATTAAAAAGGGGGGTGCGCGCACCCCGCGCCCCCTCTAAATGCGCCACTGTATAATAGAATATACACGTCCAATTCAATGCAAAATACATAATTATTCATAAAATAAGCACTCTTTAGATATGACAGGCCTAGTGATAGTAGACCCAAGTAGTAGTAGGTCTAGGCCAACAACAATAACAACAAAAACAACATGTAATATGTTTGTAACTAATGGGCAGAAACTGCTATGGGCTGAGGGTGATGTTCAGCCTGGTGGGGCATCTATTAACCCTTTATGGACGCCATTGTACCTCAAGAATTAATCTTCATTTGGTATCATGATGCACCAAGTGTGTCCTAGTGAGTTACTCGCCGAGTGTGTTTCAATCATACACTGGCGGTATGATAGATAAATGCAACACTGGTGAGTTACTCACCAGGAGAGCATTAATGCATCATATGGGTATGATACATTAAAGCACTATCATATGACCTCTAAAGGGTTAAATGAACACTGTTTCTACTTGCCCTGAGTGACTCGGCGCCAGGCGGAGCTGCTCAGAGTTACTGGGTGGGTCGGCCTGGTTGGTGTTGTAGACAGATTAAAAGTCAGGTAGGCATGCAAGGTTAGGGCTATTGATTTGCCTTCTACTGTAAAGTCTATGGGGTCACATCAGTATTTTATTCAATTGATATCTATCTAAAGGCTTAGCTATATTTATTTGATAGAATTTCTTGATCAATATGATATGTATCAAAGTCGGTCATATTTCTGGAGAGTTTATTTCGTGGGTACAGATTGAAATATATGGCCTACTTGGAATAGTTTATCAGTTACAGAGGTACAAATGTACATGTTTTATCCCCGCATATCATAGATGAGTCTAATCTCTTTGCTGGTTTTGCTATCGCTGTGAAAGAATGAAAGTAGGCTCCTAATCGTTGTGAAATGAAAGTACCCCCTCCTACCAACATGTATAATGGTGGATTCTCATACCAAATAATCTAGGACGTTGATAGGGATATGGGAATTTAGCTGAGTTCATGTATTGGTCAATGTGAGATAAGCGGTATGTACACGTGTGGACATTTACAGTGGTATGGGAATGGGGGATTGGAGTGGGGGCATACAGAGGGCAATGGAGATGAAGCACCACCAGGTGGATGTGGTTGTACATGGGCGAGGGGGGGGGGCTGCAACTTACCATTCCCCTACAATTGGATTTGCTCATGTCTCTGATTTTAGAATGGTCAAAGCACATGGATAAATTTCATTTCAAGATTGTACAGCTGTCTGGAGTAACTGAGTGTGTAGGGGGGGGGGGTTATAGCTGTTTAGTCCAACTGGAAGAGTATACTTTTCCTGTATATTTGGGTCCATTAATCTAGCCGAAGTTGACTTTTCCTATTCAATTGACTAAGGACCAAGGCGGGGGGGGGGCATGGAGGACAGAGGCCCCCACCTCTCTCTAAATGCATCTGTCCTTGTAATGTGATGTATGCTTTGAAGTAGTCTAAGCTGAGAGGCACTAGGATAGAGGAAGAGTGCCCAGGGACTGGGAATCAAGTCTACCCTAATTCCACCTTCTGCAGACAAGGTTAAAACTGTGTACTTTTAACAGATAAATAAGTCAGCATCCCCTGCAGGAGCAAGGCCTCCAGTGTGTTCTATAATTATAGTACTCCAGGGTTACCCCCAAACAGAAACAACTCAAGTCAACACAGAGTAGTTTGCTACTGCATGTGGGAAAATAGGATTGGAGTAGGAAGGTTATGGGATGACAAACAGTGGGTGTAATAATTATATTTAATCAAGTACTAATACTTTTTTTTTAACTTTCAATAGGGAACATTGAATGAAGCAGCTAAAAAGGATATGGCACAATTTAAGAATCTATGCTGGGAATTGTTACTCGCAGAGAGAAAAAAGACGAAAAAAGTTAGGATGACAATCATTAAATGACACAATATGGAAAAAATACAAGGAAAATCTGGAATAAACAAAATCAAAATAGAAGAAAAAAATAAAGGAAACATTATTACATATGGGTAGTCATTATTAGTTCTGACTTAGTTCGGGAATATTGAGCACGATATTTATCAAATCCAGGCACTAAAATGCAGTATTAAGGGGCCCATTGTGAGCCCCCATTGTGTTATGTAGCCGAGCCTTGGAGCGCACACAGATCCCCCACCAAGCCTGGCGTCACCAGTGTACATTTAACCCTGTAGGTGCCGCATAAATGTATTAAACTCATTTGTCGATGTAATGCATTGATGCATATGGTGCAGCCCAGGTGACCCTCCTCACCAGGGCTGCATTTACATCATACCGACCCTTTGGGGTTAATATACTCCTATAAAGGTTTTTTTTTACCTATGCAGTGCTGGCGAATGTGCTGGTGACTAGATTCGCCAGCACTGCATTTGTGTATCATGACGATGAAGTATCACGATGCTTAAGGCATCATGCAGGCTTTGAATAGTTGCACTATTGACATGAGAGCACGCACAGCAGAATAATGACCACATATGTGAAATAAGATAACAAGGTCCCATTTTTACACTCAGAAATTCATCACCTTTTATAATATGCCCTTACCCCCGGCCCTTACCCCACCACCCTGTTTCGTGTACCACCCCCACCCCATGTCCATGAGTCTATATGCCCACAATCACACGTTTATTGCCATGCTTAAGGGCAAGTAACAGCCATTATTTCTCATGCAGTTGTTATTTTAGGGCACCCTTTGCATGTTTGTCAATAACCAGGGTCGAAATGGCCCCATGAGGAGAATTCAAGGTCGATAGCACTTGTAACCTATTTACTCTATGGCCCACAAAATCACCATTTTAGCATTTTCAGACGTGCCGTGCCATCTGACATGTGTAAAGAATTCACTTCTAAAATGATATTAAAGTCTCTTCATGAAGACATTCACTTTCTGAAAAGTTATTCTGTAAATAACTGCGAAAGTGTTCAACTTTAGAAGAAATTAGCGACATTAAGGCTCACCTATCGTAGATATAAAGCAATAAGTGTCATACAATCTACATACCAACAGGTACATTTAGTGAAGGCGTGTTAAATAGACTACTGTGCCACTCAACATATGACCATCTGATTTTCTTCACTCATGCATTATATAGAACGTATATATGCTATTCCTTTAAAGAGGACCTTATGTAATTGTCCCACAGACCGTAACTAACTTAGAGTTTACACAGCACATATCCTTACCTTAAAACCATGGATGGCTAGATGATGCATCCTTAATGTAATCATATAAACTCGTTCATATTTGTAGATAAAAGATTTCTGAAAATAATCCCTCAAATCCTTTGTTTTTGTGGAATTGAACTTTCAGCCATTTGGACCATTATCCAGTTAACTCCTCAAGGACTACATCTTGTGTCAAACACTCTGCATATAGTTTTCCTTTATTTCCCAGGAAATAATATGCCGGGAAAGGATAAAACATATCGACGTATTAGCAGCACACTAACTTTTGAACCATTCTATCTGCTCCATGAGGCATCTGTTTTGCATATACAAGAGAGTATAGGGTACTGTATTGCCATACCAGCTATTTAAGGTGGCTGGCGGGGATAGACTGAAAGTAAGTAGATTTTCGTCATATTTTCATCAGAGGTTCAAAATGATATGTACTTTTCATACATGCAAAAATCGTGTGGAGTCACAGGCATATTTTTGAGATACAGAAAATTTAATCTTACATAGGATTTTATAGAGGCTTGTCACATAAATCCCCAGATTCATATCCAAAAGTAATTAGATTTGTTTATAACTTCATCAGCACTTAGATTATAAGGATATATTTGCAGTGGTTGTAATATCAATGTATGGTCCCAGGCATGCTTCTTAAGTTTTGGATGATTGAAATAAAAAATGTAAGGATATGGGTAGCATATTGACAGGTGGATCATAATAGCTTGTTGTAAGTGATCAGCTCAACAGCCACTGTGGCTGATGTGTAATGTCTCTGCCTTCCACTCAGAGGGCCCAGGGGGTTCAATTCACTATCAAGCCAAGCATTCCAGTATTTTGCATATTCGTTTATTCATGATATTAATGTACCACATAGACCCCTGGTGTCCAAATGCTGAACTAACAAGCCCCGCCAGCCACCTTAATTACACACCGCTATGGTCGACTCGTGTCACAGTTTGTTAACAAGTGTATCACATTTACATCACGTGAATGCCCCTGCCCCCATGCTGTTTTTACATTACTCAAGGTTTTGGTTTGGTTACCAACATTTTCCATCAGGTAGAATTGCGTCATAGATAAATTGGTGATGATACACGTCTTTTTAGTTTCAAACTGTCACTGACAGTGTCAGAGATGTTAACCCTTTCACTGCCACACACTGATAGACACTTTGACAGTAGCGGATCCAGGGGGCGGTCTGGGGGGCACGTGCCCCCCTAGACCCCCTGATATTGGGCCTTAGTTAAACTCTTAACTATAGGAAAAGTGATACCGAACCCTGGTTGTGCCCCCCACCTAGACTAATTTTTTTGGGTGTGCCCCCCTAGACTGGATCCTCCCCTGCTTTGATAGGCCTACAACATGTGATACCTAGATGGTATCCAGGGGTGGATCCAGGAGGGGTGGTCTAGGGGGGGCACAGCTAATAAATTTGGTATGGGGGGCAGAAGGGTACCGTTCCACATTGATACCATCCCACAGTAAGATGCACCGATGCATACTGGCGTGCATTGTCCTGATGCATTAAAAAAACAGGAATAGAGTTATTCAAAGGCAGCCTTTATGCGTTATGCCGAAGTCGAAGGGTTAAGATTAGGACTTGGCTTAGCACCAAGATTAGCAGATAATGTTTTAGTAGGGATTATTTCATACTTGTGATATACACAAGTTATGGTCAGATAAGAGCTTACCGTTATCTAACCCGGTCTGTGGCCCAGGTCACATGGCTTACGTGTATTCTTTCTGTTGATAAACAATAACAAGCATCACAGTTGTCATGTGCAGGGATTAACACAATAATTTACAAATCTTAATTTAAGAAAGACCCACAAAGACAGTTAAAAAAACTATCATTCCTTTTCCATTCGATCTAAATCTCACTGGAGAAATCAAACTTTTCCCGAACAAAGGCGTTTTACCAGCACCAAAAAGTGAAACGTGTAACGGCAAAGGGTGGGGGGGGGGAGAGTCAGAAATCTCCATCCCACTCAGAAATGGCTTTCTACGCCTTGATGACCCCCTCCTCATCCATTCTGTACTTGGCTACATAGCATATAAGGGTATTTGGTACAAAATGTATGTGTAGTAGACTTAGTCATGTCGATGTACCAGTAATACATGTATAGGTAACTTTAAATCGCCTCATGCATCCGGTGTGGTGAGCCAACCTTCATATAATAGTGCTAGGACACCTCCTTGATGTACTCTCCGATACCAGATTGTTTAAGGAGTGGCACCATGGGTGTGACTTCTTGGACAATTTCTTTGAAAAAAAACCTGACGTTAAGAAGGCGCCACGTTTAGTAAACCACATTGGGACTTCTAAGTGTGTGGCTGTCAAAGAATGGTCACAGAACATCTGGAAATGGTTTAGGTGTACCCAATAACCCTATTTCTATCTAACAAAGAGAAAACTGACATTAGGACTCAAACTACTATAACTATCTAGATATTGGTTAAATCTCTTGTGTGCTTACACTATGTTATACAGCTGATATATTAATTGGCCAATATGAATTTGGCATGTGTCATATGATACACAGACGGTATTGAGAATGCATTGAGCTCTGTTGATGTGTGCCTTTGAAATATGATCAGACTTACAGAGGCGTAGGAAGCAAATCTTCATTGGGGGGGGGGGGGGCAGTGGGGGCCCCACCACGACCACCTTGAATTGTAGGCTTAAGCGCGACGGGGCTACATACGTAGATAGAATTTGTACAGAAAAGTAATTTTTTGGGAATTTTAGATATGATTTTAGACTCAGGAGAGTCAGGGCCCTATCCCATTTCCATATTAATACAATTTGAGAAAAAGTTTTAGCTTCTTATCCAGTTTGTTATGAATTCTTGGCCTTTTTTTTTTTTTGGAGGGGGGGCAGACATACTCAGGCCCCCCTTCCTTTATGATTGGGGGGCCCAGGCCCCCCTGGCCTCCCCCCTTTTCCTACGCCCCTGGACAGTCTGATCACCTTATTATGTCTGTAAGATGAGAATAGAATAGAGGATACATGATAATGACATAGATCTACACAGAAGTGCCTTTGTTCGAAGTACAAAATTGAAATAGGAGTTGACATGCATGTATGTTTACTTAGTAACGGGGAAAGGAATTTGACACTGTGTGTCAGGTTTACATACATAGAAAACTGACACTTTTAACAGGTAAATGTGAATAAAAGCACCCCTGACTTCGCCGTGTGCCATGTGGTTAAAAACAAAATAAAAATGAAAACAAAATAAAATAGAAACTTCTACAAACCCATAGGATTACATGTATGACCTGAAATATCAACATATATACAGTCGTGCGTAGAATGCCAAGTATAACCCATTTGCTAGGGATGGTTAGATTAAATCACATACTTGGAAACAACGACATGCAAATAAAATGTGAGCCAACCATGCCAAGTAGTTTCATAAGCAATTTATAGTTCTAGGAACATTGCAATCCCTTCACCCTGCAAGGGCAGCATGGTACCACCAGGTTCACATTCTTTTGTTATAATGATGTATTAATATATTGATGGAAAGTGTGCACAATGGCACTGCCGTGTTGCATTAAGATCCCTCAAAGGTTTGTCACTCCCAGAGGATGGACGTAATGCATTCCTGTTAAGCAGACTCACTAGGCCCGCACTCCTGTACCAGGACACTCAGAGGACCCAGGTCATTAAAACGGTCCTCAAAGGGTTACCCTCTCTAAGCCCTACTTTTATAATGAAAGGATAGACATAAGGCCATGTCTAGATGCTAAGTGGATAAGTCCAGTTGACCTGATACCACAGAGTATGATAACAATGGAAGTGGCACATGGACCAGGTCAGCCATATCAAAGTCTTAAATAAACCCACCTCAAAGTAGAGTTCATGATTTCTGTCTACCCTTGATAGATTATAGTTGGGATTGACCAGGTGAATGGGCCGTACTTTTCCACTGTGTAGTAGTGGGTTTTAACCTGCAAGAAATCGTCACACACACACGTTTGATTTAACAGATTCTTATCTGACATTTATCTCATAAAACGTTCATTAATTTTATGAGACAAGCTCTTTTTTTCTGCAAGGACTACCTCATTGGAGTAGAACCCTCTAGATGTATACGTACATCGTTGTGTCATTAATATCTATTAATTCCAGACTTAATCTCAGTATGCAGACATTAGATGCTAAACCAGGAGATCAGCTTTCAGTTTCATGTATAGGTACTTGTCAGCATCTAGGGACTATGATATAGTGGTTGTGGCGATCAGCATTGTAGATCATTATACCGCGATTTCTGGGTTACTCTGTTCTTTTTGGTGGATATTCCCATCCACATTGCTTGGTAAGCTTGTAGAGGTAGGCGGGACGAGTCCCAGTCCGGGCGTATATTTTTGTTCCCTACTGTCAAACATAGCCAAGCCGAGACGGGCGCTGAAGGAGGAGACGCGGTGGTCTAGTGGTTAGCGCTTTGCGCTCAGCTGTCAGAGGTACGTGGATCAAGCCCCGGCCCGGGCGCATCTTTTTTTCGCCATTTGTCGCTACCATAACCGCGAGACGCATTCAAACAAAGCCAAGCCGAGACGGGCGCTGTCGCTGTCCGCTGCCGGGGGATGAGGTGTATTATACACAAACATAACCGCGAGATGCATTCAAAGCTTTAGCTGTCCGCTGATGAGGTGTATGTACCGATCGTGTACAAACACTTTTTTTCGCCGTGTGCTGCTGCCAAGGCTAGCCGAGACGGGCGCTGTCGCTGTCCGCTGCCGGGCACCGAGGTGTATGTACCTGTGTACACACACTATGGCTGGCTTCGAGTCCCGGGGAGGGGCAATAATTTTTGTTTTCAACTTGAATTTATTGGTATTATATTGATTATTTGTTGGTTTTGTGGTATAAAATAGGTAGTCAATGGATAATTCATGACTCGTGTGTGTCAGCAAAGGCTAATAACACTCGGCCTACGGCCTCGTGTCATTATCCTTCACTAACACACACTTGTCATGAGTTATCCATTGATTACTTGTTCAACATACGGTACACGATATTGAGTCCACTGTTAGACCAATGAATGCTTATTTACGTTCGCATTGATTGAATATTCTACAAAAGAACAGCATTGAATATTGGAATTTTGCACTTTGTCATTATCTAACAAATTACGTGGCCATCTGGTGCGGGTATATATAATTTATGAGTTGTGCCAGCGGGCAGTCTATCAATATAGATCTATTAACACTTACCATGCTCTAGGCCCATGTTTTCATGTCACGTGTGTACTTATTGTGGGTGCATAATGAGTGCTCATTAATACCCCCCCCCCCCCGCCATGTCGTCCTTGTGACGTACAAGGACGTCCTGCTTCAGCAGACGACATCTGTCCCGTCACATGGCGTATCCACAGCCCACGTGACATGGACGCTGTTAACTCCCACTAATTAGGGCAGAGTTGAAACCTGTCGCCGCCGACACTTCACCAGCAGCCAAGAACGCTTGCAAAAATGCAGGTAAAATACGTGGAAACTGAATGAAAACTGGGTGTCCCCTCGCGTGTGAGCTGGCAAACTGTTATTGACGTGGCAGATGAGGGGTGTTTCTTTTGTAAGTCAGGTGAACCATTTCTCTGACCCTGTTCTGATTTGTCAGATGTAGGCCAGTGTCCAGGCAGTCAAGATGTTGGTGTTACCCCCTCCCACCCTTTTGTCTTATATGCTTCTTTCTCTCTTCTTTTCATCCACGACCCCCCCCCCCCTTCCCTTCCAACCATCTCGCTCTCCCTATCCTATTTCCCCCATTAGGCCTGTATACGTGTGACGTATTGCCATTTGAAACAGTTGCCTTCCCAATGCCTCTCATTGACACATTACTTGAATGTGAGAAAGTAATACCTATTATTTTGGCAAATAGTTGAGGAGAACCGAAGGATTTCTAAAAAAAAAAAAAATGTTTGCTTCCCGAATCAGTACATTTATCAAGGCAGTTAGCAGAATCTCGAAGATTGGTCTACAATATGCCAATAGGCCTACAGGTTTATCGATAGTTCAGTTCATGTGAGCTATGAACTACTGTTAGTGTGTTTTGTTTCTCTTGAAATGGGCCTCCATGAATCATTCATATCTATCACAGTATGACCGAAATTTCTTTGGAATTCGGTTGAAGTTCTAAGCTGGTTATACTAGGTACATGTATAACAGATATATCAGTATCAAACAGTTGTGGGCCGTAGTAGTGGTAGGTCTTTTTTCAAAGACTTTTAAGTCAACCTACCCCAGGACATTGTACACTGGTTCATATCATGTTATTGACATGTTAATCTATAACAGGAACCAGTCTGTGGTGTTGGTATAGACTGGATTAGGATTAGGAACTAGGAGTAGACTAGAAAGATCTGCCCCAGTGTACTTTGCGACCTCAGCCCCATGCACGTGACATGTTATTGTTGACATGTGGCCTGTGTTTACCATCGTGGCTCTACTATAGGAGAAATACGGGTCCAAGGTCCATAGACTGGTATATGGGGGCCTTCTGAAAGAGAGGTATACATAAGTGTATATGTATGGTCAGTGCTCACAAGTTTAGCCAAAATGTAGTCACCCTTGTGTTGTATCATTTCATCAGTTCACTGCATCACTCAATGGTAAAAGTAGACTTATCAGTTCGCTAACTCAGAGCAAATAAAGCTCTTTATTCCTTTACACTTTATACAGCCATGATATGAGCCTATTCTGTCAGAATTTAGCCAGCCTTGTGAGAGGTGACAGTGTGTGTTCAGTGGTGGTGGGGGGTGAGGTTATGATAAATTCAGCCACGTCGCCTGCCCTGTTTACCTATAAGTTATGAGGACCCATATCTACACCTGGAGGAGTTGCTGGGTTTACCTGAGGGCTGTAGGGAATAGGGCCCTCCGGGTGTCTCTGGGTCAAGTGACCATAAACCACCCACACCTCCACCCAAAACAGATGGACACCTGGTGGCAATTCCAGTTGCCAAGTGTGTGTACATATCGTCTGAGCTTATCCCTTTAAGGGGAGTGTGTTCTCAAAGTTCTTATTCGTTAGTCATCATGTTACTCCAAGAGTTGGCTAGACTGCATCATGCCAACCCGAGTGTATCGATCCTCCAGTGAAGGCAAGATGCATGAATGCATTCCTGCTGAGTAGACTCATCAGGGCAGTGTCACTGCATTATAATGTATTGATATGATTAATACACTATGCTGATCTTAGATAGTTATCCAGATGTTGACTCTGGACACCTGTGCCTATTGCCCTGGAGAACCCTTATAATTCTGACATTTTTCATACCACAGACTGGCACTGCCGGGTTATAAATGTCGACTATGTCAACGTGCACATGGTTTTGTTAGTGTAACTCTTGACATCATTTTATGTGCAAATTGCTGATTCTCAATGGCCGTGCGAGGAATCATCAGGCACCATTTCAAACCACACCCTTTCCTGTAAAATATCATAAGCATTATGATTATAACCCCAATCTTATAATTCCGTTCAGGGATTTTGATGATGCAGCATTCCTGAGTAAGATGCTCACGAAGCCTTGTATGATATGATAGATGATTTAACATTGATCTGTCATTATCATAACCAAATCCACGGGTCCATGGATATACACATTTAATTGATATTAGAGTGATGAGAATTAGATAAATGCCTTAGCGGCTTTACATTTTAAAATTGTATGGCAGAATAACACCATTTTCAAGATCAATCTACATGTATTACGACTACTACTAGTGCCCATGCATTCAGGACGAGTGTTTATAAATTTATTTAAAATCTCAAGCCTAAACAAGACACTCTATATGTATGCTACATGCTATATGATACTGGTATTGACTCATGCAGCTGCTGTCCTCATGCTCTCGGTGATAGACCCATTATTGTATGTCGCCAGACCTATGCATCATAGCAACACATTGGATATAAATCTACTCGACTATTAGATTGCTCATGGCTTTGTAGGCGTGTCATGTACGGCCTTATTGAATGGGGCATCAATTATACATTGTATATAATGTATCTCCCACAGTAGACTTCCCACTCTGTCAGCAACTGAGCAATAATATCACTATGCTTTGTTCATGGGTATATAGTGTCTGGAGGAGAGATGAGAGCTCGCGAGTCATTTATAGTATAGGTGATTTTAATTCAAATGTCAAGAGTTTTAGAGAAGCCACCATTTCAAATCCCTTATTGGGATTTTGTATAGAGCCGGAATTTCCAAAGAAAAAAAAATACAGCTTTTCTATTTCCCTGGTCAGTGATCGGCTACAGACTGATTTGCACATACCACTTTTATCACTACCTTATGGAAAGAATTATGAATCAGGGATGTAAGTCTTCAGGTTTTATCAGGATTTCCTGATTTCTGAAATTTTTGACTGATTTTTATTTTCCTTATACAAGTGGTAAAGAGGGTTGTTTGGAAGAATAGAAAGCTTTTATATGGAGTAAATGTATGGCTTCTTGATATTTGCCCATTCCTGACTTACATCCCTGATGAATGTTTTTGTACTTGTGGTTCCTTCCATTCATTGCTAGGATGGTTGGTTTTTCTCAATATGATGATTAACCTAAAAGACTTCTTAAAGACTTATCCTATAGGTTACGTGGAACTAATTCCATTTCCTCTATGTTTCTATATAGCATAACACATAAAAACAGCCCCCCGTAATGTTCGTTGGTAATATTTTCGACCGTAGCAAGATTAAACCATCTCTCACACACAATGTGTTAGAATATAGGATAGGCTTAACCCTGAAAATCTTAACTAAGGGAGCGATACATACAGCAAGTGTCATTCTACCCTATTTTGGGCCTCAAAACCTCCATTGGCCAGATGAACATTTGCAGACCTGATAAAATCCCCAAACCTTGGCAATATATAAAAACTCATCTACTGTTCCATTTAGGAACTATTTGGGGTCACTTGTGATTTTTTTCATAATTTTACCAATATTTCTTGCATATGATTTCTAAGCCAATCAGCACCCAGATCACCTTCAGTGCAGGCCTGAATACCATATGACTCACGAGAGGGCAGCATTTACGTCCATGTAACCTTAATTAGGGGTAGGGTCTTCAGATAAAACTAAAATGTTTTTCCTATCAAACCTTAGGGTCTGTCCTATAAAATCCTAAAGTTTGGTGGCAACAGCCTTTCTCAATGTTATGATATGAGGGAATTGATGTGTGCAATTCACACTGAAATTCCTACCAGTTTTCAATGTGATTTCCGAGCAGCGACTTTTATCATCAAAGATCTATGCACTGCACAAGCATCAGTTCTAGAGCTGTCAAATTGCATATTTGCATTGAATTCAGTCACCTGATGATAAAGGGGGCATTGATTTTGCAAAATATTGTTAGGATTTTGCCAGGAAAACTCACAAAATCATGAAAAACATGATAAAACTGGTGAAAAATGATTAATATTAGGCCTATAATTAATCCCACTTTTTACAGATCATATCTTACCAGGGGATCATTTTTTAAGGCATGCCTTTTCTGGTACATGCATCAAGAATACCTGTTATCAATATTGTACTAATATTTGCACTGGGGGATAAATTACTACTGGTTAATTAGATAGTTGCGCTCTCACTGAAACTTTGACGAAACACTGCAAACCCGACCAAACTTCCAATGGACCCTATGGTAGGCCCTACATGGATATCTCTGCATCAATAACCCTAGGAAGATTAAAATGAGGCTAAAATGTCATTTTCTGCTGAAAATTTCACCCTGTAGGTGGTTTATGTTTTGGGAGATTCATAGAAACTGCAATATTTAGTGAATTACCCTACCTCCACAAGCAAGGTTTTCCTATTTTTTTTTATTTACACACCATTTCTGTGACTAATTTGGCCAGATTCCTGTAAAACCATCCTTGCTGTAACAGAAAAATGACATTAAGAGGGCATTTGAAATAGGCAGGTCAAATGTTCAATCATCCTATAGGTTACGTGGAACTAATTCCATTTCCTCTATGTTTCTATATAGCATAACACATAAAAACAGCCCCCCGTAATGTTCGTTGGTAATATTTTCGACCGTAGCGACATTAAACCATCTCTCACACACAATGTGTTAGAACATAGGATAGGCTTAACCCTGAAAATCTTAACTAAGGGAGCGATACATACAGCAAGTGTCATTCTACCCTATTTTGGGCCTCAAAACCTCCATTGGCCAGATGAACATTTGCAGACCTGATAAAATCCCCAAACCTTGGCAATATATAAAAACTCATCTACTGTTCCATTTAGGAACTATTTGGGAGCACTTGTGATTTTTTTTCATAATTTTACCAATATTTCTTGCATATGATTTCTAAGCCAATCAGCACCCAGATCACCTTCAGTGCAGGCCTGAATACCATATGACTCACGAGAGGGCAGCATTTACGTCCATGTAACCTATACCTACAATTATTGGCCCAGGGTTTCCCGGGCTATTGGCGGTGCCTTTTCAGCCAAATCCACAAATTTGTAATCACCAACTTTAGGGTGTAATCATTCAGTGATATACTGTTATTTCACACATTTTTCAAAAGCCAAAGGAAAGTTTCAAATCTCATCTATCAGACATCATTTTGTCCTTCATGGTGAGTGATGTCTTTCTCTATGGAAAATGCTGCTGTACTTACATTATGTTTTCGGGTGCCATACTGACTACAAGGCCCTTTGGGTCTATGGGTGCAATAGATTTTGGTGATAGAATAAACACATGGGCTCCTATGTGAATCACCAGATTAAGACGCTTTTTTTCAGCAGGTGAGCCTCAGGTAGTCCAGCTGTACTGATAACAAATGCGATAGCACCTACAGCCGAAGGGTTATATATATTGTCGAAAAGGGAACAGTCTCCATATATGGAGACCAATCATTAGAAGACCGTTCATGTAGTTATATGTTTCATCACTAGATCTCAGGAAGGTCTATCGAGGACCTGTCATATACCTTCTTTTTCAGTCGGCAGGTGGCATGTGATGTCCGTGTAACCAAAGGCGGTCCATGTTTTTATGAACAGTCTCATAACACTTCTGTTGATTTTTGGCAAGAAAGTGTCATTGGCAGCATCTTTTCAGCCATGGTAGGTTGATCAGAATGGAATACTTTAAGTGGAAATTTCTTCTACAAAATATGGGAAAATAAATAGTGACAGTCCCCTACAGTATGTCCATAGCTGCTCTACAGCAGATGTTTTATTTTAATTTCATCTTTTTTGGATATTTGGTGGAAGACCCTGGGCCATAAGTGCTCTATAGCACATGTAAACTCCTTTTCCACCATGTACTCAAATGTAGTTGCCAAACCAAATGTCATCTTTGTTAGATACCCTCTCTTAGACCCATAGAACAAAACTAAAGTTTTCTTGTCAACAGTTATAGTTGGCCCAGGGTATCCCCTGGGCTATTGTAGCCGGGTTTTCAGTCAGATCCACAAATTTGTAATCACCAACTTTAGGGTGTAATCATTCAGTGATATACTGTTAGTTTACACATTTTTCAAAAGCCAAAGGAAAGTTTCAAATCTCATCTATCAGACAACATTTTGTCCTTTATGGTGAGTGATGTCTTTCTCTACGAAAAAAGCTGCTGTACTTACGTCATGTTTTTGGGAGCTATACTGACTACAAGTTCTTTAACCATTGGGTCTATGGGTCAGATAGATTTTGGCAATGAAATTAGCACATGGAGTCCTATGGGTAATCACCAAGTGAGACACTTTTTTCAGCAGGCAATGTTTACAGTGTCCAAGCTATACACATAACACATTGGGGACTGAGCGATAAACTAAGCATGCTAAAGATAAAGTTTTCTGTGGGGGCTAGGTGTCCAGGGGGCCAGGTGTCCAGGGGCTAGGTCTCCAGAGGGCCAGGTGTCTGGGGGCCAAGTGTCCCAGGGCCAGGTGTCTGGGGGCCAGCACACCAGGGGGCCAGCGGTCCAAGGGGTTTAGTAAGAGAAGATTATGCCAGACTGGTGTCAGTACATGTATAGATAATAGTCTCTATTTGTAAGTAATTAGTTAATATTTCGCAAGTGCTGATTCCTGTGACCCTACAGGGTTGATAGAGGGTTTTATGGTACCTACCCTGAGCCTTCTGTGCTTCAATGCACAACGCCCAATTTTTATATGGGGGGGTAGTAGACCCTGGGCCATATGTGATATATATCACACGTTAATTCTTTGTTATTGTCGTCAGTGGCGTTATACACATACATATATATAACCTCCTTACCTTCCCTCATCACCCACCGGGCATTGTCACACCTGTCACTGAAAGCCCTATAGTATAGGTAACTACAGCCAATTATGCCACCAACATCCGGAACTACGTCATAACCAACGTCATGGCACGCAAACAACGTCATTGACGTAGTTCTGACCATCTTACCCTAGATAAAGCTCATTGACAGATTCCGGTGGCAGGTGCTATGTAGGAAACACCAGGGAAAAGATGAAAGGGCACTGAAACAGATCTGGTTTAGCCACGCATGTTGTCTCATATCTAGGGAATAGAATGGTAAATCATTTAAGGACAAAACAAATGGAACATGAAACTCTGATGCATTATGCTGTCATTAAAGGGACAGGTGTAAAGATACAGGCTCGGCCTACTATACCTACCTATCCCTGAAAAATGGTGTTTAGATTTTAAACATGTTTAGGTCTAAACATGTTTAAAACCTAACACATACATCAGTTAGGTGTATCACCGACTACACATTTAGGAAAATAATACCTTTATTCTAAATACATAAACATTTTTGCTAAACATGTTCAAATGTTTTGAGTTTAAACAGTTGAATATTAGGTGTTTAGATTTAAACATCAATATGTTTAGATACTTGGATGTCAAATCCACACCAGGTAGCAGCACTACCTCTGATTGAACTATCTGCACACAGTTATAATCAATTGTTGTGACAAATATCCCCAAACTCCTTGTTTATCATAGTGTCATTTCATTAAATGTTATGGAAATAGACACAACAATATAAAATTAACTAAATTCAACTTACACCACCATCATTACCATAAAATAATCAATGAGCTCCATCTATGTCATGTTATTTTGTAAAGTATAAAGCAATGTCCTTCCTGCCAACCTGTTGTCCCCTATTCTAATGCAGTGTGTACATATATGTGTATATAGCTGTGTCTGACACCTTGGGTAACTTTGCAATATAAATACCTGCTGATGTCCTTCAGTAAATGAGAAAACAAAGAAAAAATATTCCTTTATTTTTTTAATGGATGCATGTCTGCAAACCCTTACTTCCCACCAAATCACTTAGACATCTAAACACAAAAATTCATAAAAATCTAAAGGCAAAATTTCATCAATATCTAACACAATTTTTTAACCTAAACACCTAGATTTCTAAACACTTGAGCTACGCACATTGTTTGGCTAAACATGTTTAGGAAATTAATGTGATTACAAAAACGTTGCAAGAATATGTTTAGAATTGTGTTTAGGATCTAAACACCATTTTTGCAGTATACTGGCTGGCATCCTCTGACACCAAGGGCATTGTCCACGTATGATACCATAATACCAATACCCCACGTATAAGGCACACCTCGCGGATAACGGGCTTCCCTAGCCCACTTAAAAGGGTCTATATCTCCTCTTTCCTATCCCCTCAGGATGTGTGTGGTGCACATATGCGCGGGCACTGACACATTCTTCTGTTAGATTATCAACCTGTGAAGCACGGGATAGCCACTTAGTGCCGCTAAAGTGCTGTAAAACACAAATCAATCAATCAATCAACCTCACGGATAAGATACACCCAGAGTGCATTCAGGTCTATACCATGATTCCATATACTACATGTATAATTGCAGCATGGGTGTATCATAATCATTGTGTGTAAGGCGCACCTTATAAGCAAGCTACTTCTAGTTTATTGTTTGATATTACCCCTCCCCCCTCCTGCGACACCTTATTAGACTCCTAAAATCGATAGGTCGACATGGCCATTTCTCAAAACTGACATGTGACATGAGGACTCCTCCATCTAGTTCTACACCCCCACATGTATTCATACATATATGTGATACGACCAAGGGTATACCTAGTGCGCCAACCATTGATCAGGATATAGAATTTGGAAGAGCTACATTCTCCCAGCAAATGTCACTAAGGATAAAAATAGTAACTGGAGTCGGTTGGTATCTGCTCAATAAATGATTCACCCTATCTCACTGCAGGCAGATTGACTGCCACTGTCCACCAATCAAAGCTGGGGATTCCCCTACTTCAGGTATTGACAGTGCTTTCTGACAGCAGAATAAAGGAATTGGTAGTGAGGAATAAAGGTATTGACAGTATTCAGTGACAGCTGAGATGGTCACATTCTCACAGCCATGACACTGTCGTGATTGCTGGAGTGCCGACTGGTATATAGAGGGGATAGCATCGAGCTTTGTAATACCCAATGGGAAAATATAAAATGAGTATATTAAGGTGATGTCATTTGGGGAGTACTGGTGTGTAATCATGATCCTGATAGTTCCCTCATTCCTTTTGAGGACACGATATATCTCCTTGACCTCTGTTACAAGACCCTCTTCCTACTCTCAGCCATCAGTTTACCTAGATTCCAGCAGTCCTCTGACTCCATACCCCGTAGTCCTTTTGGCACGTATTGTACCCTATAAGGATGGGATGCTGACTTCGTGCAGGGCCTGGTATTGATCCTACACCCCTCCTGCAGGTCTACGCTACCCCACCAGACGCCTACACCCTTAATAACCCCCTGTGGACCAGGGAGTGTCTTCAGACCTTTTCATGTTCATTTGTCATCATGGTGTATCAGAGAAGTGCTGGTGATTTATTCCTGAGCACAATCAGCACTGACCCTATCTATTAAATGGGAGTGTTTTAATCATATTCAACCCGATAGGGACAGTACAATGCAGCACTGGTGAGTAGCTCAACAGCACGGGTGGGTAGCTCACCAGGCCATGCACTATGATGAAATTTGACACAATGCAATGCAATAACTTGAGTATGCAGGCAGTCTTGAGGTGGTCAAGAACACTCTTCTCCTCTACCCCCCTCCTGTAAGTATCCCTCCCTGGAGAATACATACAACCCTAATAACCATGGGGGAAACCCACAGAACCCCTTATTGGCTCAGGTCCTCCTGGGTCATTGACGGTGCCTTTTCAGCCAAATCCACAAATTTGTAATCACCAACTTTAGGGTGTAATCATGCAGTGATGTACTGTTATTTTACACATTTTTCAAAAGCCAAGGGAAAGTTTCAGATCTCATCTATGAGACAAAATTTGTCCTTCATGGTGAGTGATGTCTTTCTCTACGGAGAAAAGCTGCTGTATTTACGTCATGTCTTCGGGTGCTATACTGACTACAAGGCCCTTAAGCATTGAGTCTATGGGTGCGATAGATTTTGGTGATAGAATGAACACATGGGCTCCTATGGGAATCAGCAGATTAAGACACTTTTTTTCAGCAGGTGAGGTTCAGATAGTTCAGCTGTGTTGATTTTTGGCAAGGAAGTGTCATACCCCCTGGGCATTGGTAGAATGGTTCACTGGGATGGAAGGTTGATCAGAATGGAAGACTTTAAATGGGAATATGGAAAAATAAATAGTAAGTCTCCTACAGTATGTTCATAACTGCTTTACAGCAGACAATCTATTTTAATTTCATCTTTTTTTTCATATTTGGTGGAAGACCCTGGGCCATAAGTGCTCTATAGTGCATTACTGTGAGTAATCTCAGTAACTATACAGAACTCATAGAAATTAGAATTGCTTAAGCCTATAGATACATAAATCTCATGTGGATCCTTATATAATCGTCTCGTGCTTTAGCAATGGTATGCAGCACGAACGTACAATGGCGAACTACCTGCTATTGTGTTATCCTCCACTTCCTTCCTCACATTTATCATACATTCTACCACCCTAAAATAAAAAAAAAATGTATAAAATGTATGAATTCATAAATAATCTAATTGCTATCCTCGTATTCTTGTTCACCCATCCATATTATAACCTAGCAGGATATCCTAGCAGGACATCCTGGTCAATCCTTTAGCCTGCCCTAGGGTGTGTACATGCACATCCATCATTAGGGCCCTATCCTTCACACCGACGGCCAATAACGTGCTCCACTAGGGTGTCATGAGAGGTCCTTGCAGCCCTCAGTCCCACCCACCCACACACCCTTTCTCCCCATCCTTTCTCACACTTCATCGCTCATGTTAGCCGGTCGGTTATTGCCCTGTCCCCTATTGAGCTTAGCAGACCCATGCTTCTACATGAGACTCCCAGTGGGGAAGGTTTAGGGTACCTTACAGAGCAGAGAATCTATAGATGTCGTGCTAGAGGTTAGTCCTGGTGGAGTGGTGTATACCCAGGCTATACGCTTTAGATTATTCATTATACATGGATTGGCCCATGGCTTATGCCTGGTTCTATAAAACGTGCTATGTTCCGCTCTTGAACCAAAGCCTATACAGATGAAAATCAGGGCCCAGTTCTGACACTATATCCATACCCATTAGTCTGGGTGGGATCGCTTTACCTTTATAGCAGGTCTATAGATTTGCTGCATACATAAGATCCATGCTGTTTGAACATAAAATGGCCTGAGGTTGCACTGGTAGCCCAGGTAAATATAGAACCAACCTGGCAACCACTTAAATAGATGGATTCCCTGGACTATATTACCATAACTATTTAACCTGGGCTGGGTTGAAATATACCATGTGAGAAGTACCATGGTTTTTTAATAGGATACATCCTTAACCCTTTATAAAGTCCAAGTACATAGTGCCTTCTGTTTAGGGTCATGTTCCATTGTGGTTTTGATGCAACACTCGCAAGTAACCATCGAGACAATCGTGAATAGTCACTTTGTGTCACCCCAGTAAACCTTCATGGGTGTTTCAAGCCTGTCAAGTCAGGGCATGGAGAGTTAATCACCAGGGCTGCATTCATGCATAATAGTGACAAATGGGTAGAATGTATTATAGAATTATGCAACCTTTGGATGGTTAAGATGGCAGGACCAGTCTGTATTGTATACCACCTGTATAACTACCTTCTTGTCATTGTCCTCAATATCTCACACTCCAGGGTCACATTGGCTTTAAGCCTACCTGTACCTTCTCACAGGGAGTTCAAAGGCTAGCGATAGACATCCAACACCACCTCCATGGTCAACCAACCCAGTATCATCACCAAATAACTAAAGAAATGACACTACTTTGACACATTTACACTACTTCTAACCAGACACATTCACCTAAGGTGTCCTCCAGGGTTCCCAGCTGCCAACTCCTCCCCTACGCTCTGCAGTGTCCGCATCTCTTCTGTCACCCCCTCTGTCTGTACCACTGCCAGACTGTCAATAAACCGTCCCCAACTGAACCTACTCTACCTATATACCCAATCACCCCAGTTGTTCTCAAGTATTTATATAACCTTTAGTTCTGCTGATACATAAATGTAACTAATCCGACTTGTGCCCCTCTATGGCAACCGTACAGCTCCTCCAGCACAGTACCTTGTACTTTTGTAATGTCCATCACAGTATCTCCATAGTTCATCCTATATTACCAGGTATTACTGATAGTTGAGCCCCTGTTACCTTGGTGTAACTCTTACACTTCCATGCTCCACCCTTCATCCTAACAGGACATCCTGGTCAGTCCCATGTTCCACCTTTCAGCCTAACAGGACATCCTGGTCAGTCCTATGTTCCACCTTTCAGCCTAACAGGACATCCTGGTCAGTCTTATGTTCCACCTTCCACCCAAACAGGACATCCTGGTCAGTCCCATGGTCTACCTTTCACACTAACAGGACATGCTGGTCAGTCCCATGTTTCACCCTTCATACCAACAGGACATCCTGGTCAGTCCCTTGTTCTACCCTTCATACTAACAGGACATCCTGGTCAGCCCCATGTTCTACCCTTCATACCAACAGGACATCCTGGTCAGTCCCATGTTTCACCCTTCATACCAACAGGACATCCTGGTCAGTCCCTTGTTCTACCCTTCATACTAACAGGACATGCTGGTCAGTCCCATGTTCTACCCTTCATACCAACAGGACATCCTGGTCAGTCCCACGTTTCACCCTTCATACCAACAGGACATCCTGGTCAGTCCCATGTTCTACCCTTCATACTAACAGGACATCCTGGTCAGCCCCATGTTCTACCCTTCATACCAAGAGGACATCCTGATCAGTCCCATGTTCTACCCTTCATCCATGTCCTGATAAGTCCTATGTTCTATCCTTCATCCTAGTAGCACATCCTGGTCAGTCCCATGTTCTACCCTTCATCCTAACAGGACATCCTGGTTAGTCACATAGCTTGCTGCTGGGTGTGCACATGTCCATCCATCATGCCCACACTCAATATCATGTTACATGAGGTGTCAGCAGGGATACTAGCAGCCCCCACCCACCCACTCTCCCTGCATATTCTGCCTCATAATCCATCGCTCATGATTGTGAGTTGGTTATTTGGCCATTGCCCTCTCTCCCGCCCTCTCTCCAATATATTCACCTATTGCAGGGTAAGCCCTCTGCAGAATCCTACAGGAACCCCCGGTGGAGAAGGTTATTGTAGTGAGCTGAACTGGTCTTGGTCGAGTCTTGTATACACAGGATATTGTACTCCGGTCTATTCATATGTATGGACGCTTGCTAGATTATACATGGCTGCAGCGTAGAATGGGTTTCGTTTCACCCCAGAAGCAGAGCCTATAGGCCTATATACAGAGGTATAATGCATGTAAAGAATGTTACAGTTTTAATAGGTATCACCATTGATTACCATGGCTGGAGTCCGAACACCCGCTACATCACACACTATCCCCCGAGCTCCTGCCTACCCTTAACCCTATAAGGGTGGCATGATGCCTCCTGGTTCCAGTTCCATTGTCACTACGATGTAGCAATACAGCAGTGGTGAGTAACTCGCCAGCACAGCAATGTCGCCCAGTACAACTGTTTGGGTATATCAAAGTGTATAAATCTGAAAGAGTTAGGCGTGGTCTACAGGTCTACACCTTCTCCCTACAGCTACCAGAGGATACAGAGGCTATCATCCATACATCCCTACACCACCTTCATGGCCTGCGCACACCCCAGTGTCATTTGCCTAAGAATGGCTGTCCGGTCATTCACCCTGTTCACCACGTTGACTTGCATAAGACGGGGCGTGCCCAATTGCCACCTCTTCCACTAACATCTCCACTTGCTCTACTTATACTCTTCGGTCATTGACGTTATCCCTGCCAGTGCCAACTTGTAATTATAATTGTTGAACACTTCAGAACTGAAGCTGCAATGCAGCAGGTGTCCTCCCTGCCAGTGGAACACTCAACAACAGTCGGGTTCTACTTATCGGTATATAAGATTAGCCCTGTCACGTATGAGGCTGATGAGTATGGTTCACTTTATTTAGTTTTCTCAACCTACTTTTATATTTGCCCCTCCAGAGTCACATTGTAGTCCATTCAATCAATCACTCATTCCTCCTAAAGCTACTGATTCCTCTTAGGAGTCACCTAGCTCTCCCAGGAGTCATCCCCCTAGAAACCGCCCATACATGCATACCACTTAAAGTCATCCGGTCTTCTGTAGAAGTCGCCCCTTTTAGTTTAATAGGAGTCCACCATTCCTGACTGGTTCCTCCTATAGGAGCCACCCATTGATTTTTACAGAGGCACCTTTCCTCACGTAGGAGTCACCCTTCACATCTCAATCATTACAATGCCACGCCCAACCAGTGGCTAGTCAGCCCTGACTCAACCCCTTCCCACCCACTCACCTCTGACCCTATCAGAAGCACCTTGGTGGTAGATTACGACATCTACAGGCCAGTCACAACCTGCATCAAGCACCAGGGGAAGCCCTGGAGTAGGCGTTGTATCCAGCCTCTCCCATATTACATGGGCGTGGAAAGCAGGGGGGGGGGCAGGGGGGACATGTCCCCCCCCCCATTTTTAGCCAACTCCTCAAAAGGTCAAAACTAAAAGATCAAGCAAAGGGAGGTCAAAAATTGCAGAACCCCCCCCCCCCCTGGAGGCAATGGTGGGTGGTGATAGGCTGGGTCACTGCTGAAACTGCTTCCCACACCCCTGTAATATTATTGCCTCCAGTTAATGTACTTAGGTTGACATGATGCACCAATGCAGTTCTGGCAAGCAGATTGCATTGATGAATCATGTCAACTTAACCATTTGAGAGTGTATCAACCCTGTAGTATCCGCATGATGCATGGATGAATCAAGGTAGTCTGTGCACTTTTACAGGGTTAACCTGTATTGGGGTGGGTGGGTGGGTGGGTTGGAGGGGGGGGGTGGGTGGTGATAGGCTGGGTCACTGGCCGGGTTACTGCTGTCTATATGGCTTCAGGTGTAGAGCTGTGATTGGGAAGCCAGCTGCAATTCAGGCAATTCACATCAATTACCATTGGAGTAATGGTAGGGCATTGTGCTCTTAATGGCCATAATGTCAATAATTATATCAAATAATGGATAACCCTGCGGGATCTAGTGACTGTCATTTCAAATATCGATGACATACATACTGTTGCCACCCCTGCCCCTTCCATCTAAGCTCCACCCTTGTGTGCCAGCAGTATGTTGTTGACTGAGGCAGGGGTTGTTATGGAAGCCAGAGAATCATAATGTATGGTTCACGCAGCGCCTGACCAGAGGCTTGCGTCTGGGCCATAGTCACAAGTTTGGCACAAGTTTGCATCAAATTTTCCACTTTAGACATCTCTGTGAATAATGATTGTTCTGAATACTTAGTATTCCCAGCTTTGGTCATGTATTGTTCGTGATGTACACTTGATAGAGACTGAAACACTGAATCATATGCCAAATATTACCCAGATTTATAAGAACCAATCGGTATAGGATGTTTTGCCTGACTGCAAACCACTTAGAATTTCGATCAGAAAGTGACTGGTTCTTTGCGGGGGCGGGGTGGGAATGGGGTTTAGGAGTTCGTGTGAGGAAGGTGAGGGTGGGGGTAGGCTACTAGGATATTGTGGGGGCTGAGGGTGCTGCTTTTTGTCAGCTGCCTCGTGGCATTGATTGCAGGCTAAGACAAGAGAAAATAAATTGGTCATGTTCAGCGTTTTTGCTACCACTACTGCTCTGTCAAGACAAACCGAGTTCAATCGACCTTCATTGAGTTTTCCAACATGAATTTAAACCTTCCCTGTTGGGATTTATTACACGACTTCTGTGATTTTGGGTGCTTTTTCTGGAAATCCCTGTGCTGATATTCCTGCATATTTTGCACCAAAATGTGACCAGATGCAAGGTGGATATCAGCATGGTTTGGGGTGGATATCAGCATGATTTTCAGACATGTCATGTGTCATATGTCACATGTTAAAACCTACAAGAATTTCATTGCCAAAGGTAGGGGTTGAACCCATACTACTGATCCAAATGCCACCTCCCTGCAGTCTTGGTTGTGGACCCCCCCCCCCCCACCCTGCCACAGTGGCCAGAGCTGCCCCTCCCATAGGCGCGACAGCCATGACACTGCTGGACACCTTCTGAACCAAACCAGCGGCTGCCGAGTGGCCACATGGATATGATGTCGTGCTCATGGTCTGGCACAGGTGTTCATGTCCCGGCCTGGTCCAACCTTTTGCCTCTATAAAGAAGGTATGGAACAGTCAGTAGCTTATTGAGTCTCAGTCCCTGCATGGATTTTTTTTTAAATTGAATTTATTGATATTCTATTGATTATTTATTGACAATTCATTGATGAATTGTGTAATAAACTTAGTCTACGCCCACGAGTTTTGATATCCTATGATACAAGGAATGAGGTGCCTGTTAGCCCATACATTATTTAGTTAATATAGTTCGACCATTATGCCCACACCCTGTAGTGTATCAAACCTCTGCAGGGTAGGTTAACCTAAAGAAGTCCACATGACTTGAGGCGTCCATCCCACAAAATGACCATTGAATGACTTTGCTACTCGAATCAACATTGCTAAATCATTGATGAACATCGTATCAATCAGCTGGTAGAATTGGTCCAGCAGAAAGGATTACCAATGGTGATTTTGTTGGGTGGAGCGTTTAAAGAGCTACATTCCTCCCTAAGACCCTGGATGAACCCTCTGGGGATAGAACTAGTAAAAGTAGGGCTATGAGCACAGTTCACCCTCTGGAGCAAAGTCAACTTATAACATATCAGCTTTCAAATATCTGGGCTTGCCCTGCACTAAAGGGTCCCTCATGAAGCCATCAAAGGCTCAGCCATTAGGGCAGAGATACCCAGGGGCCTGGAGGAAGGCTGCCATCAAGAGATAAGCACTCTAGCCTAAGCCTTCAACTTCTCCTCATAATCTACATAATTTCCTAGAATTCTGCCCAGAAAGGAAAGAACACTGTTAACAGAGTACTCAGTGTTCTTTGCCGTGCCTATTCAAGCTGTAATTATGAGAGTTAATACAAAAATAGTTAAAATTATGTCAAACTCAACTCATAATTAACATAACGTATTACCCCTCAGTGCCACATCCCCATACCTGTAGGTAGCATCTTGGCAGGCTCACCAGTGGCTGGACAATGGCTAGGTGTGTTTGTGTTGTATGGAGATACCATCAGATGACGGCGTCAGGCAGCTGGTGGTGCAGGGCTTCACTGTCTGGCACCATGATATATGACCCATGCAGGTAGCTATGACATACTACGCCGTTCTGCGATACCCGTTCTGCCATAAACCTCCAATACCACTATACACGTATTCTCGGGAGCAGAACCCTCGTTGCTAGGGACCCGCTAGGGACCTGGCAAAGGGTCAATTATATAGTCAATGCATTAGAAAAAGTAACCTTTTTGCTGTTTTCTCTACTAATATCGGGATTAGAAAATAGTGCATAGAGTATGTGATGCACAGTTTTAATATCTTTCAGATTTTATAATGCATTTTGCTGTAGGATGTTTAGGTCCTTTCTGATAAGGGGTTTTAAAACACTTTTTTCCTATACATTCCCTATATAAAATAACCCTTCATGTGGATTCTTATCAGTAGGGAGATAAGGCTGATAAGGGCCGCACCGGTGGCTATGACGTGGTTCAGAACGTAGTTTTGTTGTATAAAAATATATAAGAAACACAGTAAACCACGCTGTTATCGAAAGGAGAATTGCCTATTTTGCTTGATTGCCTTTCAAACATTGCTTCAATATTGCAGCTCGGTTACAGTATCATAGTCGCTGGTACAGTATCTGATATTGGCCTACTTAATTAACTGGTGTCTGGTGGTGCTAGAAAATAACATATTTAATACAGATTAAAATGCTTCCTACGTAAGTCATTGTACAATGTATTGTGTTAAAAATGCTCAAATCTGTTATGTCTAGATAGCTCTGGATATTGAACTATGGACGTAGACTGGATCTAAGGAATGACGATCAATAGCCTTTAGTACCATTGTATTCGGTATGCTGTAATCCATACTGTTTTGAAATTATATTGAACATGTACAATGTGATACTTCACTCGTTAGAACATACATTCCCCTACCCCTGCAGTCGAAAAGAAAAACGCAAACGATATACAATACAAAAGAATATATTATATCTAGACCTTATGACATCTCATTTCATTCATTTTGATCAGTCTGGTAAAGTCCCCGGGTAAAGTCCCCCTCTCCTTCTCATCAAAATACTCCCCTCGGTTGAAGTGGTGCTTGTATATTTGTTCAGATAATCAGACAAGAAGGGAACCGATTTTCAGAACGTCTCCGAGGTTCAATCACTTGCTCCCTGGCTTCACAAATATAGAGAAACATTAGGGGGGAATGATAAGGGGGAATGATAGGACTTCACAAACCCTAAGACCCTCCAACAGCGCAGGCGACGTCATTTCTAAAAGTTCCCAATATCAGAAACAACAACAACAACAACAACAACAACAACAACATCGATTATCTATTAAGGAAGCAGTGCAGTTAGATAAAGATAACAGTCCCATCCCAGGTCACATTATCATTACCTCTTATCTGCTGACCACAGAGGTGTATGGGAAATCAGCAGGCTGATAGGAGGTGTCCTGTGATGTGGTTGTGATGATACAGGTTATCGGTGATGATACAAGTTATCTCTGAGATAAGGAGACTTGCCTGTAGTGTTATGTATGGCTACTTAAAGGGCATGTGGTATTTGACACGTGCGCCTTTATTCTGACTATGTGATTTATTGAGTAGGTGTTTATAAAGACCCTTATGATATGTATACCTGTATACATGCACGTGTATAAGCCGCCGTGTGTCAGATGGTTACTGGGCATGGTCAGGGACAGTGATTGGTACATCTTTCATACATAACTGACTATAAGTAGCACACGCTCCCCATAACTCATTGAGTTCATAACTCATTGAGTTATAGAATACATTCTACACAAATTGGACCTCAGGGCGACTAAAATTATATCATCTCAGTATTGGCAGCAATTTACGATATTTACCGTCTTGGTATTGCCGGGGTATGTTGCCCAAGGTAAGTAACTCATATGTGTGTTGTTCAAATTTCCTGTGGCCAACGTCCCTGCGGCTTTGTCATAACAAGTATCATATATTGCTATTGTCAAAGCTGCCGCCACAAATCAATAGGAAATAGTATATGGTTGGAGACATACGATATAAGTGCCTTTGTGTTATAGTAATGGAAGAATAGCGTGTGCCATTAATATTATGGAGAGATGGGGGATATTTTGATATTGCCTTCATATGTATTTGTATTTTTTTAGGTAGATGCTAGATAGGGACGGATTGAATATAAAGGGATGTATATAATATAATAGATTTTGTGTTCCCAGGCACTCATAGAAAAAAACACATTATCTTTTGTCTTTTCCCTTACTAGAAATAGAAAGGTGATATTCATCTACATTTTTTCTCAGAAATGTATTGATCTAACTAAAAAAATTATGCTTTTACACGGATAAACTTGTGCTGCTGCGATCATAAGAGATATATCCTTTCTTATTTGTACCAGAGTAGCATTTCACTGAACTCCAGCTTACCCATACTTTGTATGTATAATATTATTATGTCAATAATTACAATTATATACCCCTCTCACGCCACGCCCAGCAAAATAATATACCCTTGGTATTGAAACCGTTTAATATAATAAACTATGATTATGACAGGACTTTCTTACTGCATGCTAGCATGCTGGTCTCCATTAGGAAGCGTACATCATCAAACACACATTAGCCCCGCGAGGTGCTGGTGAATGAATAATATGGACTAATGAACGCCATATAAGTGTTTTATTAATGCTATTGTCCAACCAGACATGCTTAATGACCTATAAATGGGTGTCGCCTGCCACTGGACTTGGATGCTGTACTTTCCTGTAGCTCTGAGCTCACAACCACTGAGGAAAATTTATCTGCCCTTTAATATTCATCATTAATAATTCCACCATTAATCCTCCCCTTTTTGACCGATGCTTCACTTCTCTAATGACTTCTGTATACATTTTCTGTGTTAACCCTTAGGGGGTTGCATATTGCGTTTGTGCACTTATCCATTGGTCGTCATGACGCATGAATGTAACCCTGAGGGGTAACTCTCTGGGGCTACAGTGATGCATTGCTATATGGGCCTGATGCATATTGAAGTACCAGCATGATGCTTTAATGCATTACCGGTGAGTTACTCACTGGGGCTCATAAAGGTTCAGGAATAGGCACATGTACATTGAAGTGTCATGCTGTCTCTAAAGTGTTTAGAGGAACCATTCACAGTACCTGATTCTAGGCTTTTTATTGAAATCCAAATTAGATTGCTAATGGATGGGGATTGGCTCTATTTCTGTGTTCTTTGTTCCAGGGTAGGCAGTTTGAGTTTCACTGTTTTAGATAGAGGAGTCATCTGTGAAATTAGAATACTGATAATACGTCAGTAAGATTGATTACCCACTTTGTGGCCTACCACTTTAGTAGCCTCCTTTGATGATAAATGAAACTTGGCTTATAACCCATGCTGTATATGGGCTCAGGCTCAGATTTTAGACCAATGAAATGATTCCTCCATTCACTGCACACACGTTAGTGTGCAAGCGGAACCCATGGTTACATTTTTACCAGTACTTTTCCTGCCACCGCTAGAACGAGCAATGATGGCAAGCAGACTATAGACAATGTGGAACAGAAGAGTAAAGGACTATAATTATATTTTCCAGGTGTGTGTATTGGGGGGGGCGGGGGTTGCACAGAATATTGGAGTATATGAGAGGGGCTAAAAGAGCCACATATTACTAAATATGTACGTGATCAGCTTGTGGGAGTGAGGGTCAAAGGTGTCTTAAAGTTTGTAACAATGGAGAGGGGTGGACATTGGTGTCGTGACAAAACCCATGGAGTCCTTATCTTGTAAGCAATGACTCATCCCTGAGCACAGTGCTCTTTATATGACTGTATGTGAACCATTCTGTTTTTGAGCATCTGCGACGGAACCATACCCTCTAGCTAAAGTGTCAGGATACTATAAATTGTCATAAATGATCCGACCCTCTCCCACCCAGAAGCACGTGGACAAAGGTGAAAATAAAACAACAATTATCATGTGGACCGAAGAGAGAAAAAAAGAAAGAAAAAACCAAACTTGACATTATCGACCCTCCCTCAGGCCAAGACAGTACTATCAATTTGGTGAGACCCTTCAATAGGGGCTATTCAGTTAAAAGGCTGTCCGCAGGGGCCAAGACAAGGAGCACAAACAGTATTTTGTATATGTAGGGTCTTGCTTGTGTGTACAGTATGATACACCAGACTCTCTCACCATGAATGACTTGTTAGTTTAACCATTTAAAAGCCGTTTAAATGTATGGCATAATGCATTCATGCAGAATATTGACCCCACAAAAGGATAACAGGTAATATTGTGTATAGACTATATGCGAGGATGGGTATAAAGGGGAGGGGGGGGGGGGTGGTAGTAACGAGACAGATCTGGTCAGTGTCACAGTGATGATCTAAGACTACCCGCAGTCTGTCTATCCTCCGTCTATTAGTGTTATTTAGCATGTGTGGTAATAAGCAATAGGGTACTTTTTATTTTACTGAACTTACTAGGTTCTAACAAAGGCCTGCTGAAGCGACACACTATAACCAAAAAGAAAATTCTATGCCATCAGGCATTACATCATATACTGGTACCTCCTTAAATACAGCATTAGTCGAGGTATCGCGATGATCTCCGTGTTCAGCAAAAAACCTAAGGAAGTTACCATCCTAGATGGCAGCGTCCTAATCTGTGACACCTCTGATGATGATGATGATGACGATGATGAGTAGTGAATATGCCTGTACAACCTTCTACATAATCATATCTGTAAGGAACTCCCAATTGGGGAGCCCCTGGGACAGGTCTTTCTAATAAGTTGCTAGCAGCGTTTCTATTACACACAATATAACTTGCTTATCATATGCATAGAATCTGATTAGGGTAGAGATACCTTTATCCCTATAGCCAATTAATGAGATTGTGTGTATCTCTTGCATTATTTATATCCAAACAATGACAGACCCTATCTTAATGGCTGTCTTGTTACAACCAATTTATCTTTTCATTCCTTCCATCCTTTCATCTCCTTCTTAGTTCCGTATCCTGTGGTCTTTTGTTTGTTTGTATTATATGTAATTATTTAACTAGATTCTATTCTTCATTTTGAGGCATAATGAGAAGGCAATCAAGCCACCCCTAGCCTCTTATCACTAAGGGTTTCGCGATTGCTACCCTATTTACTACTTAACATTGTCTTGTTAACCTCATCTGTAAATAACCATGAATGTGTCTTCGTTTTCATCTTGTTATAACCTACCATAATTATAATTAACCCAAAAGGGTTATTAGAGCCGGGTAAAAAGTAGGTCATTTTCAGTGCTTACTTCCAGTTGAAAAAACAAGCAGACAAACCAATTTTTTTTTGGCAAAATATGGGTAAAATAAAACATTTGTTTTATAATCTTGCTAATACAACAATAGTTAAATATGTTAGGCTTACCTTAATAGAGAGATTGTATTCTTATGTGCAGCAGATTAGCTAGAATCTTTATCGAAACAGGTAAGGGTAGGGTTGCATAATCCTCCATTGCAGTTAAGACGGTTGTGTCTCCAATGCTTAAGGGCCCATGGGAGGTGCGAATAATCAACTTTCCCGCGTTTTTGGACTGATGTGGTGCGGACCATTGCATTTTGGGTAAAAAAATTGATCCAACGTTGATGAATTTGCCATCATTCGATATGTCCGCGCGTTTCTATTGTCGTAAAAGTCGTCGTTATTTTTTTTTTCAATTATTCTCTGTTATAATGTAGAAATATGACACAGAAGGGGAAAAGCATATCATTTGAATCGATATGTTTGATTAAAAATGTAAAAAATTATGTGTTCGCCCTGTCGTTAATTCGCATCACAAAGCCGTGGTCGTCCAAATTGACCCAAATATCCATGGAAATTGGGTCGGGCATGGCAGATAGAACCAAAATCCAACATGGCGGACATCGAGACGATCGACTCACGGTGCCATGCAAACTGCTGGATTATAACAAAATGGAGGAGAATTACACTGTCGCGTGCGTTTTTATGGTTAATATGGATCATTATTGAAGACCTGCTGGTATTGTGCAATGCTTAACTCGCCAAGAGAGGAGTTATTCGCCAATGAAACATACGAGCGATAATGGATGCATTCTCCATAGGCTTAACCATTGACAGTGATAACGCTCAAAGAAAACATGAGGTTAGTATCAGAAGGGGCCTAAAAGAAGAGATTAAGTGCCCTTTTTGGTTACTTGCATTGCAAAATGCTGTCCTATATTTGTTTAACCACTAATGAAAACCTGATCCCAAAAAGTAGTGGAGCGGTTAATAAACAATTCTGGAAAAAAAGGACTAGGCCAAACAAAATACTGTGTTTCCAGTAACATAACTCAAAAACCTAGGGTCGGTAGGTCGGATTTTTGTTTTCTATAGAAATGTATGGACAGTTCTACCTGATTCTTTGAGTCCAAACCATTTTGCGGCAAGTAATAGCACAAAGGAAATGCATAGAGACGCTACTAGCTGGACACCCAAAGATACATGAAAAATTGATTAACAATTATGAAAAATCAGAGAAAAAAATTCAAAAATCCTGGGAAAATCTCAAAATAAAAAAAAGTGTAGGGTCAGCCCTGTTTTGCTAGGGTCGGTGGGGTGACTGGAAACAAACCTTTTTTTATTTGGCCCTACGTTGCTACTGTTCAATATTAAAGGGAGTGCTGCTTGCTAATCAGGAATTATTGCAGAGATGGTGTATTAACCAGGATATAACACCACATGATAGTTAGCTCAATGTGTCCTGTCTTGCCTTAGTGCAGCTATGTGTGAATAGTGGGGCAGGCCGTCAGTTCGAAGGGCGGTTATTCAGTTCTACTGTAGACCATGCCGCAATCAAATCAGTGTGAGTAGTATATGGACGTGGGGCATAGCGTCAGGCACAGGAACTCGGCAAATGGGGAAGCCACTGTAAATGGAAAGTGTCTGATCCTCAAAGGTTCGCCTCTACATGTCACCAGTGCTGCGTCTATGTATTATGACAATAGTCTTAGAGGAGCATGGCCCTGTTTTGTCCTTGAAGGGTTGATGGCAGGGTTTCCCTGTGATCTATTAAGGGTTACATTGTAGCCCTGTATATTGTACTCGTGAAAGTGTATATAAGACCATTATATTACTCGCATATTGTGTCTTTCCTCACGCAGCTATCAGTATATAAGCAAATGTCCACGACCATGGAATATTTTTGCATCGTATTCACCGAGGTGAGGCTGTCCGTATTCAACGACGCCTTATAGGGAGTGGACATTTGCATTTATGTCATGGCCTATGGGGTTAATTTGCTTTTATATAAATAAAAACTGTTCAGCTCCATTCAAAATCTAAGATGGCGGACCCCATTGAATACAAGCATATTGTATTCCATGCCCCCCATGGAATATGGCTGCTATAGTACTAATCTATAGTAACGATCGTATCTGCCATGACAAAGCCCTAGCCATTGTTGTTGGATCTGATTGCAGTAGTGTCTAGCTCTAATCTGGTCTATAGCATCACCCCTCCCACTCCCCAGTCTCCCTCTTTCCAGGGGACGTATTGTCTGTTCTCCAGTGTGTTCTACTGACTGCCAACCCTGCCTTAATCCCTCCAGCACATAGGGGATGTAGGAAGAGATCCGTCCTATACCATGCCTCCACCCCACCACCCTACACCCCATCCCAGATTTATTTAGATACACCCACTCCAAACCCCCATGCTCCTCTTAGAGGGGTGGAGGGTGGCTGGAGAGGGTCCTGCTACCCCTCAGGGAGGGGCGGCCAAGGGGAGACCCACATAACATGTCACCCCTCTCCCTGGTGAATGAGACTAGCCCATGGTGCAGGGTGCCTCCTGTGTTGTTTTGATATTGCCCATGCTGGCCTCCCCTAGGAGCTATGCTAGAGAGTGAATATGGTTGACCACAACGGTGGTTATTAACGATATTTCAATTTACTGATCTTGATAGATCCAAGGATTTTGATTATAATACTGGGCTCGGGAGTACCCAACGATGTAGATTAACACATATGACATACTTGTAAGTTCTTCAGTCAGAGCCAAGGAAATGAGGCTTGAATATGTCAGAATGCAAAGCTATTTAAGGATAGACTAAATACAAGATGTACTTGGCTAGAAAGACACTTCATGATTTATTTAATGGTAAATGTAGATTTCCAGATAAATCCTGTGCAGTGAATAATTTCATTTCCGTTGAAATAATTCTGCAGTTTGGTGTGCTGGTTTTTGCCTATGTCCCAAAAGTGACATTTCTGAATATCCATACGACGCTATTTTCAATCCCCATGTAAAAATACTGAGTCTTTAAAATCAGACTCTGAAATGAGGTCTGTGATAATTCTAAAATATATAGCCCACTCAGCATGTTTGATGGAGATGTTAACTTAGAACCCTGCCTCCCCAATCACTACAGGATGTATGGTGGCATCACCCCTCAAGAGTGAGATTGATGCTGTTACACGGGCAATTTAATTTTTATGGAGAATTAATGTAGTTATAGATCACAAAGGAGAGCTTCCAGGGCAGGCTGTAGTAGGATCTAATGTAATTAAAAAATTACGCACTATAACTTTGAATTTTGGATTGCCCATTTTATGGACCATCATAATATGGTATACGTGGATTTCTAATTAGTATGAGATGATGTCTCTGCTGTGTAGCACACACGTCTATGACTCATGCTGTCCATTTACTTAAGTTAATGTATATGTATCAGTGTTTATTTACATTATAGGTACTCTATATATAGACTAAACATATTTCTGTCTAATTTGGTCGGTCTTTATCTAGAAGTGGCCAATATACATGACATGTATTTATATGGTCATACATACGTATTTTTTAATTGAAAAACATTATCTTCTTAGCTCTGTATAGTCAAATGAAATGACATGTTAATGTACCACCACTTCCCATCTGCCATCCAAGTATATGTACCTAGGTCACTTGATGGTATCTTCATATTTACAATTATAGGAACGGTGTATTACATTTATCGATAAAAATATTATACAGTTGAGTTGAGTTTAAAAAGTTTTATTTGACAGAGCTCAATTCAGGCGACAAATAGTTGTTCGTGTATGTCAAAGACAAAAATGCACAAAATAACAACTAGAGATGTACATGTTCACTTACAAGAGTACATTAAATACCGACGATAATACAAATGTATATAGCATAAAGGATAAAATCGCAATTCTTGATTGTATCCCTAATGCCGTTAATGTACAGAATAAACAGCAGGGGTCCGAGCACGGATCCCTGCGGTACCCCTACAGGAAGTTCATCTGATAACGTCTCATTGGCATTTGTCCTTTGTGTACGGACTTCTAGATAATTCCTTTAGCAATAAGGAGTGACTTACTGTGTCGAAAGTCTTCCTCAGGTCGAGGAAGGTCACGACAGATAAGTCACCCCTATTACGTGCCTCATATAGTGATTGAACCAATGTGTAAACTGCATCGTCAGTTGATTTACCCGGGATAAATCCAAATTGGCGATTTGTTATAACATTGTCCCTGCAGAGGTGACCAAGTAGCTGCGACTGTATTTCTTTTTCGAGTAATTTTGATACAACATTGAGCTTGCTAACGGTTCGCCAGTTTTTTAATTTTGTACCACTACACAGAGAAAAGAAGACTGATCGTTTTGACGCATACTGCACAGGTCACGATTGTCTCCCACATGACATGCGTGAAAGGCATGTTGAATGAGCTTGACACTCTCACATTTGGTTCATCAACTCCACTTGACATGCGTAATGAAGACAGTTGTTATGGTGACATATATGCCATGTCCCAATGACATGTGCTCTCTGTGTCAAATCAAGTTGACATGGATACACATGTCATTTTGTCAGGAAGACTTTTTTCAGTGTACCGCTTTTTGGCAGGGGTGTTACCAGCGCCCTTTTAAACCATGACGGTACCTCACTTTTATCGATTGAGTTGTTTATTATTATTGCTAGTATGTTTGGGACTGCTCTTAGGGTATCTCTCACCACCATTGGTTTCACATTCTCAATACAAGTAGACTTATTCAACTTTATCTCTTTAATCAACTCAGCCACTCATGCAGTAGTTGTCGGATGGAAATCAAACTGATCTGCTCTAAGTTGGAGATTTCCTACCTCTAAATTGTATACATATACCTCGTTTTTTAATATCATCATGTGACAGGGAGTTGACAATCTTAGATGCCAATTCGGTTCCAATATTCACATAATATTCATTAAATACATTAGAGACATCTGCTCCTTCAACACAGCCACCAGTATCCAATACTATTTTTATTTTTGTACACTGCAAAAATGGTGTTTAGATCCTAAACACAATTCTAAACATATTCTTGCAACGTTTTTGTAATCACATTAATTTCCTAAACATGTTTAGCCAAACAATGTGCTTAGCTCAAGTGTTTAGAAATGTAGGTGTTTAGGTTAAAACTTTGTGTTTAGATATATGGATTTTTGTGTTTAGGTGTTTATGAATTTTTGTGTTTAGATGTTTAAATGATTTGATGGAGAGTTAAGGTTTGCAGACATGTATGCATTAAAAAACAGAGATATATTTTGGTTTTTTTTTCTCATTTACTGGGGGGGGGGCATCAGCAGGTATTTACTTGTCAAAGTCTCCAAAGATGTCAGCCACAGCTATATATGTGTACATATATTACACACTGCATCAGAATGAGAGACTTGAGAAAGTACAACAGCTTGGCAGGAAGGACATTGCCTTATCTATTACAGAATAACATCAGATAGGTGTCAGTCATGGAGTTTATTGATTATTTTATGCTAATGATGGTGGCATAAGGTGAATCTAGTCAATTTTCTATTGCCCTTTCTATTCACATGACATTCTATGAAATGAAACCATGATAAACCTGGGATTTGGGGACATTTGTCACAACAATTGATTATAACTGTGTGCAGATAGTCCAGTCAAAGGTAGTGCTGCTACCTGGTGTGGATTCAACATCCAAGTATCTAAACATATTGATGTTTAAATCTAAACACCTATTATTCAACTGTCTCAACTCTAAACATCTAAACATGTTTAGCGTAAATGTTTATGTAGTTAGAATAAAAGTGTTCATTTCCTAAATGTGTAGTCGATGAGACACCTAACTGACCTATATGTTTAGGTTTTAAACGTGTTTAGACCTAAACATGTTTAAAATCTAAACACCATTTTTGCAGTGTAGTTTCCTTCTTCCCTTTCCAAAGCTCGTTCACTACACCCCAGAAGTTCTTGGGATCGCCACTGTACTTTTCTAAATCTAGACTAATCTCCTCAGAGATGTTTTTATCGATCATGGATCTGATTTTGGTGTCAAGAGCACGCACACGCCCAAGATATAGATTAACTTCATTCTTCTTGAGCCGCCACATTTTCTTTAATAACCTTTTTTTCTTTCTTATCTCAATGTCTACTTCAACGGTGAAGCCTTTTGGTCATTTGGGATCAATACAGAAAGACTTAACTGGGTGAAATTCATCTAGATATTCTTTCATGAATTCTTCCAAAGCTAAATAGCTTTTGTCGGCATTGTCCCATATGCCCGGGTCCCACACCTTCTCCCTGCTTTCTCCTTCAACTTTTCTTGCGTCATAGCTCTTGTATGACCGACCCTTGATATTTTTCCGGTGTGTTTTTATACTGTGTTTTTGTTTCTTGACCACAAACACTGGTCTATGGTCTCCCACCAAGTCAGAAACAACACCATAAAGATAAACACATAATAGAAAATCAAGATTCCGTCAATTCAAACTGCCTGGAAATGGTTGCAAAATACTGGCTGTCTCTGGGAAATAGGACATTCGGATTTGAAGTGTTTTATTTGCATTGGGTCGATACCCAATCAAACATGGATCCACTGGGAAATCTTGGCAACCAGAGAGAGCTCAAGACAGGAAGCTTGTAAGGAGGGTGAGCCATAATAAAGTAGCTTACGATGTGTACGGGTTCAGTTTCAAATGGTTTACTGGTATTTGGGTTGAATTTACCCTTAACACAGTAATATAGAACATAGGATGAACCCCTGACTGTCGTGTGCATTGTATTAGTTCCTGCGAGACCCCTATTAGTCCGACCAGGACTTCAAATGCACATACTGTATATAATAAGCAGCGATGATGAACAGTAATCTAAATAGATATCACCATGGTAATGGTGTGGTATTCAGGGTCATATGAAATCATAATGGTAGAAGAGCTAGAATTAGCCATACATGTATATATATATATATATATATATATATATATATATATATATATATATATAAAATGCACAGTCAGCGCATTTAGAGGCCATTAATTACATGTTATACCTGCATGAAGATCTTTAAGATAAGATTCTTAGAAGCAACTCAACAAAGGTTGTTCAACTCAAAATCCAAGCCATGGTTCTCGAATAGGCATAATTACATTGCTAACCTAATTTAAAGACACTTTATACAATCTCAGTTATGATGTTGAGTTCATGGTAGTAAAAGTCTCTCTGTAGGTTATTATGAGTAATCTAAAAAAAAAAAAAAAAAAAAAAAACAGCACGAATAGGCCATCAGTCACTCTAATATTTCTGTGTCGCCGAACATGATTAGGATAAGTAGAATATTATTTCAAATATCTTCGCGATGTATTGATTTAGTTAGCCTTGGGTAGTACAGATACTTAAAAAGCAAACCTTTATTGGGGGGTTGGGGGGTTGGGAACACTATGATTCATATAATATTAGGTCCCCTCTTTCTACGTGAGTGGAGTAAACAACCAGTGTTGTATTGATGTAAAAATACAAAAGGAGAAAAGAAATTTAAGTCGAGGTAGTACTTGGTGTATATACTCGGTATCTGTAAAATGATTACTATGCTCTATTAGTAACTGTAACTCTTGAAAACCCTCTTTTTTATAGCGTAGATGGTCCTTTCTTCGTTAACCGTGCCATCTGAGCATAAACTCCTTTATGCCTTGTTGCCAAGTCCCTTGATGTGGCACTGAGTATCTTGATGGGAGGGCAATTTTGCCAATCAGTGTGGCACAAGTGGAAAACTGGCGGTTAACCCCTCGGGTGGGAGGGGGGGGGGGTCACTCCTACCTTCTTCCAGTCAGAGTTTATTGAATGGAGAAGTGTCGGGTGGGGGCTGTGACACTGACTGCGACATGGATTATTCAGACGCCGCTCCGCCGGAAATCCCCATCTGCCAGCGTCCGTCAAGCCACACAAGATACCGCGCCATCTCTCTCAGCTTGTTGTCATGGCAACCCTTATATGACACCTTAGAATGCTGACGTCTTGGACGGAAAAGCTGCAATGTTGGTTGTATTAGTCACCATGGGAACCAAGAGCTAGGTGATCAAATAAGTGGTTTTGTAAGACTGGCTAATGACATGAACGCCTATATAACGGTATGAAAGATGGGCTGACAGGGGAAATGGGCCACAGGCGTTTGGTGACACACACAAAGAGAGAGAGAGAAACACCTGCAAATAACACACATCACGCTGGAGAAGAAATCAGGTGATATCCCTACCACCAGCCTTCCTCACAAGGAATTATCAGGGAGATTGAGGGATTGTGGCGGGAGAGCTGGCACGGCATTGTATGGGAGATTGAGCCGAAGGAGGCGACATTTGTCACCATGTTGGTGCTGGAGCTGGCCTTCCTGGGGGCCTTTACACTGGTCCTCAGCGCCTTCTTCTGCAAAATGGCCATACTTGCCTCCCTGAAAGCGACACGGACAGGTAACAAGCGCACCTGGGACATCTGTTTGATTTCTGTTTTTTTTTTATACGTTAGACAGGTGCACAATTGACACATATGTTGTTTGAATCCTTTGTCAACCTACAGAAGCCTGCACTGCAAAAAAGGTGTCTAAAGATACACACCAAATTTTCTCAACACCAATATTTAAACATCTAAACACTTGAAGTGTTTGGGTGTTTAGCTTTTAAACACTTATTCTCAAACACCTAAACACTGAAGTGTTTAAGTGTTTAGCATTAAACACTTGGTTAAACACTTCCTAGTTAAACACATTTAAAATTAAACATGTTTAACACTTAAGAAGTGTTGAGAAAAGTGGGACAAATAAGTGTTTAACCAAGTGTTTAACTTCTAAACACTGGTGTTTAATCCCTAAACACTGTTTTTACAGTGTGCTGCTTTTAGATAATAGGGATGCTATAATTTTGTCAATAATTCAACAGTACTACAATTGGTATTACCAGACCTAAAATACCTGGGTGTAATTTGATACAATAGCCATTGATTTTTTTGTTACCAGAATAATAATATTGCCTATTTCTCCAGTCGATTTTAGTATAATGAATTTCATCAAAGCAAGTTCTCCTAGCCACATGTGTCATTGTTAAGTATAAAAGTAACACTTTCAAGGCGGCACTTTCCCTGACCCTCTGTTATCATGATACCTGAGCCCTAGCTATCTGACACTGTTGGGAGTCGCCATGATGCATTATTAATGCTGTGTTGGTACATCTGTCCACTATGGTGGTGAAGCCGTATGGACCTCGGTGTATTATGCGGCCCGTAAAGGGTTAACTAACAAGACTCATCCCTTTTCCTATCATTGATTTAAACTAAGCTATCTTATTTCGGTGATGTGTGTACAAACAGAAGACTATCAGTTGCGAGTTATTTTTTATAGGGCGTATAGGCCTAATTTCAAAGCATTGTAGTCCACTCAAAGGTTTAAAGATCAGCCCACTGGTCCCTGACTCAAATACAACAATGTACATGTATCCAGTTGCTAGAACATGGAACCATGGCAACAAAGCACGTCACCAGACCCAGTCCAACCTCACCCACTCAATTCACAGCCACATCTAGTGTATCCACCACTCCTAGGAAACCCTGCTGAGAAAAGCCATTCTAACATAGGTCAGAGAAGACACCTTGTGTGGGCAGGCACCTTCAGGCACCCACTTCTCTGTTAAGTCAACTCTCACGACTTTAGCCACAATTTTACAGACAAGACTGATGAGAGCTTACTCTTATAGTTTGAGTCATCAAGTGTACATCACCCCTAGGACAAATTTGCGGACACTAACTACTACCGTATATTGTTTGTATTGTATGTGTTTCTCCAAGATGAAATATTGTAAACTGATGCATAAATGCTGGTTAGATTCCTGAAAATCAGCCTTGATTGGGTCCTCAGCCTGTACTCCAAAGTCAAGATTCGTCTGGCCTTGCATTATATAGGCAAGTCAAGTCCCATCTCCTCCACTATATGCTCCCCACCTCCTAACCTTCGTACCTTGGCCATGGTGTGCCATGGTGTATGTCATATTCAAACTACCTCATAATTTACCTATATCCAAATGCTTAAAACCTCAGTGCTACAAAACTCAATTGCATGGATTCACATTATATGTCTATTTCACACTTGTAAATACAAGATACTCTGGTCTATCACTACTATCGGCCATTTTATCTACTGGACATAATACTGAAGAAAGGTAGTTCCAGAGTTATGAACCTTCTTATCTCCCCTGGCAGCCTTTTTTTGCCTCGTTATCAGCTGCAATCGAAGACAGACGACATAGCGCTTCTAGGATTAGCCAGTCGTAATTTCTCCCAGAAGAGGGCACTTTACCTCCGCCTACACTGGCCCATATCGCCATTTTTTAGGCAGGGCAGTTTGGGCGGTGTTACCACCAAGAAGCCAACAGCATCTTGCCAGGCGTGAGGATGGGGGGCAGACTCTTGAAGCAGACTTTATTGCCGCGTGGGCCACTAGGGGAGTCAGGGTAGCCTTCCCAGAAGTGGAGTAGATCTCGGAGCAAGGCGTCTGCAAGGAATAAGAAAAATACAGCGACTCAAACTGCGCACTCCACGCCTTTAGTGCTAGCTAACATAAACTAAAAGCCTTTTTTACATTTGCACGATATATCAAGGGGTTAGTGTCATGGAAGTGGCGTTTTTGAGCTGGGTTCTCCATTATTATCATGAGTACAAATGGTTATTTACGACACACCATTGAGGTACACTACAGTTGTGTTTACCCATTTCGTAAAGAATCTTAGAAAAAATAAGCTCATTAAATTTTGTTTTACGTTATATGAAAGAAGCCAGTCTATTAGAATAACTGATTAACTCAAGAGTCTCTCTTGCGACAACATAGGTCTATATATATATATATATATATATATATATATATATATATATATATATATATATATATATATATATATATATATATATATGTTCGCTCACTGGCAGTGGAAGCTTTGTTATGATAGGACATTTCACATAAAAACAGTTCATATATAGGGATGCCAGATGTTGGGCCTTAAAATTGCCCAAGGCATATCAAATTGCCTGAATTGATACTGAGTTACTGTCAGATGTTGCCGTTGATTGGTTCAGTATTGAACTGTTGTCAGATGTTGCCTTTATACCTGGTCCAATACTGAGTTTATCTGCCCAAATACTGAATTGCTTTATGACCATAGTCCAATACTGAATTGTTGGCCCAGCCCCTGCTGGATCATTGGTGGCGCCTTTTTGGTCAGAAACTGATGGTCATGAATTGAAACTTAAGATGGGAATTGCTCATCGATATTGGGGGATAATTAAACAAAGAATCATGGAAACATATTCTTTAGGATCTTGTCTTTCATTGTACACGCACAATTCCTGGAAAAAAATATTTCTTTAGCTATGAAAATAGCTGAAGAAAAACCTGACATATTTTACCTACTTTCTCACGAAAACGAGGCTCCATAGGATTACATTGCGCGGTCCATTTTGGCGGTCGACAGGGGGTCAAAATTACACATTGACTCCTGTGGGAATAGGGCAATTAAGACGCTTTTTTTCAGTAGGTAAGGTGGAATTGTCTGACCCGTTTATATATGAGTGTGTAAATTGGACCATCATTTTTTTGTTATGTCAACCGCCTCCCTTCCAGTCTGGAGACTTGACGCATGCGCGCAGAGTAACCGGTCTTCAGATTTTATTTTTTAACAGTAAATTGAGGGGGTGTATTCGATTCAGTTCGATTGATATAGCCAAACATGCATGGATTATATTCAAAAACCTATCAATTTCAAGTTAAATTGATAGAATCTATCGAATTCTCCGTCAAAAATGCGACTTCCGGCAAGGAAGAGTCGCGCATGCGCACAGAACATCTTAATCCAAAATGGCGGAGAGCGAGACGATCGCCTTACAGTGCTATTGAAACTGCTGGATTATAACCAAATGGAGGAGAATTACATTGTCTCATGTGTTTGTATGGTTAATATGTATCCTTATTCAAGACTTGCTGGTATTGTGCAATGCTTAACTCGCCAGGAGAGGAGTTATTCGCCAATGAAACATGCAAGCGATAATGGGTGCATCCTCCATAGCCTTAAGCATTGACGACTTCGACACACTGTCACTCTAGTGCCAGTCACCTATGGTAGGTCATGGACGCTCCAACTATTTCTTTTTATATTGGGGGGGGGGGTAGTAGACCCTGGGCCATATGTGATATATATCACACATTAAATTGTTGTCAGGTGTTGCCCTCACTTGGTTCAATACTGAATTCTTCTCAGATATTGCCTTTATACATGGCCCAATGATGAATTTTTGTCAAATATTGGTGAACTGTTGTGCATTGGGGTATTGTACTACCTTTTCATGGCCCAAGTCATATTTCCTGTTGGATATCGGCTTTATTATTTACCCAATGCTGAGTTGCTGTCAGATAATATTGCCATTATATACATTAGTATTCCTGGTCCCATACTGACACTTTGTGTCAAACATTGCCCTTGATTTGTCCAGTATTGAATTGTCATAAGATATTTCCCATTCCTGCCCTAGTCCTATTCTGAATTGCTGGAGGACATTGTCCCTAGCTGGTCAGCTCCCCAGTAGCTGGTATAATACGCCGACTATACCTCCTCCACCTCTGGTGTCTAGTACGGCCGGATGGGGAGAAAGGCCTCTGAATCTGATTGTCCTGACTGCTGTAATTGATCACCAGAGGGCGTGTGATGCTGGCTGGTGGAGGACGGAGTGATGGCCTTCCTCCTGGTTGTGCCCTGGAGGAGGTTGGGGTTTATGGTTAAGTCCCTTGTGACCAGGTCTTTGAAGCGGTTAACATCACCTGAATGATCTACCTCTCTGGGACACCAGTCTTCCTGTGTACTGTCCATTTAAGTAATGACAGCTTTGTTGCAGTGCAGTACCCCTGTTAAAGTTATTAGAAAGATCACCGGTGCCTGGTGCTGTTTAATTATCATTTCCGAAAATATGGTGCGGGAAATCTGTAGACTCAGCCACTGTTAGTGTCCCCAGAATGATATGCGAAGTCCAGGCAAGTAAAACCTTGATCTGGCCGAGTCTTGAACACCTAACCTTCAGATAAGGAGGCAAACAGCTTACCACTACACCACCCAGCCATGTGTAGGAGTTTAGTGTTAAAGGTTCTTCATATAGACCACTCAACACTCATTACTTTTTTATTTAAAATGCCAAAAACCTTTAAAATATGCCTGTGACTATATGTTCAAAATACCCTTTTTGGACCATTAACATCATAAGCTACATTCTGGGTGATTTATAGAGATGTTTAGTTACTCTAGGATATCTTTATCTAAACATCTGTCCTAACACCATGTAATCATATGGCAAGGTTACTCAAACTTTAAGATGAAACAACTCTGAAACTAGGCTGGGACCCCTGCTTTTCTTTTCATCAGTCAAATAAGCATGTAATGAAGGCCACATGGTGACAGATTGGTTAAGATTTAGTTACTCTTGGACTATAGGAGTGACCGACCTTAAGGCCAAACTTCTCAAGCTTAGAGTTAGAGCAGATTCTGGTTCTATCCATCTCTTACCAACCACAGCAACTTGTGGCCTATTGAATGCATTCATTGGCATTAGTGATTAAGAGCCCCGAGAGTCAACCTTTGCCCTTTCCACCAGCAAACTGAGCTATAGCCTCTGTTCTACCCATGGTGCATTCTCTAGACGTTCTTAATGCTACTTTCAACCTCTCCACATCTTTCACCACATGCCTCCCAGTGCCTTCCCAATCCTCCTGCTTGCCGACATCACTTCCTCTCTTTATAGTGTCTTCCTTAACCCCTCGACCCCTTCCAGCCACCATGACCTTATCTTTCACAGAGGCAGCAACATTTCTGATTCAACTTTGTGCACTGTAAACTGCTAGCCAAAATAATCCTCCTCTGTTTCCAATCAAACTAATCAGCAGAATTTTCTCCAATATTAAACATAGGCCTACTTTCAACCTTTGTTCACTCAGGTAATGCATTAGGAGCGGATCTGATTCAACCTTCTTCTCTTGCCAGAGTCAGAACTAAACTAATAGCGTGAGCTTCATCTTGAATATTTGCCTTTTCTTAGTTTTCTAATTCTGAATCTTTAGGGTGAACGTTGTGCATGGGTGCATAATACCCATTTCCCATCATGATGCGTGATGTTCGTGATGTATTTTGCTGACGCTCTACATTTGGTACAGCATTCAGGGGTATAAGCATGACGCAACAATGCAGTACCAAAGCGTTACTCAATGGCATTGGTACATCATGACTACATTGTACTTCCAATAACATTAAAACAGTATTCAGTCCATAAAGGGTTAATCAATTACCTATGACTCCCCTACATATACTCATCTCCCTTCATACAGGCCCCAGTACAGGCCACAGGGTTCACTCAAGGATAGAAGGCAGAGTAGACAACTTAAAAGACCAGCTCATATGAAGCCAGTCTGTTAGTGTTAGTGACCACCCAGGAATGAGGTTAATTCTCCATATTGACTGTGGAGGATATTGTATCCCCCTTTCCCCACCCCTCACCACCTGGTTCACTGGGGGTTAGGGCCCTGGAGGAGGCTCTTCAGAAGGCTGTGACCTGATAGTGGAGGGGATAACAAATAAATGCTAAGGAGAAATCAGGTTAACTCCCATGTGTTTTAACATGTTGGCTGACCGGGTACATTCTGGTCGATTTACATTAAGGAGAGCTGGGCTGCACAGTGTTGGCTTTGGCAGTGTCTGAACATACTCAACAGGGACTAGAGGAAGGGTATGCTGGTTTTATGCTCAGTTTGGTGAAGGATAGGTATACTATCAACAGCTCAGACAGGTTAGTGTTACAGTCTTAGAATGCAGTGGTATGAAATAAGGGGTGGTCTGAGGGGTAGGGTGGTTAACAGTATACCTAGAATAATGGTGATCTATTGACTACTAGAGGCACATAAATAGAGCAAGTCACACAGATTGCACATAGGGGCAGCGTTGTGATGTTGTCTGTATTAAGGGGGTGATATGAGGGGCAGGGTGGTGATGTCTGTATTCAGGGGCGGTGTGAGGGGCAGCGTTGAGATTTAGGGGGTGATGTGAGGGGCAGGGTGGTGATTTCTGTATTCAGGGGCGGTGTGAGGGGCAGCGTTGTGATGTTGTCTGTATTTAGGGGGTGATATGAGGGGCAGGGTGGTGATGTCTGTATTCAGGGGTGGTGTGAGGGGCAACATTGTGATGTTGTCTGTATTTAGGGGGTGATGTGAGGGGCAGGGTGGTGATGTCTGTATTCAGGGGCGGTGTGAGGGGCAGCGTTGTGATGTTGTCTGTATTTAGGGGGTGATGTGAGGGGCAGGGTGTTGATGTCTGTATTCAGGGGCGGTGTGAGGGGCAGCGTTGTGATGTTGTCTGTATTTAGGGGGTGATATGAGGGGCAGGGTGGTGATGTCTGTATTCAGGGGTGGTGTGAGGGGCAGCATTGTGATTTAGGGGGTGATGTGAGGGGCAGGGTGGTGATTTGTGTATTCAGGGGCAGTGTAAGGGGCAGCGTTGTGATGTTGTCTGTATTTAGGGGGGAATGTGAGGGGCAGGGTGGTGATGTCTGTATTCAGGGGCGGTGTGAGGGGCAGCGTTGTGATGTCTGTATTTAGGGGGTGATGTGAGGGGCAGGGTCGTGATGTCTGTATTAAGGGGTGATGTAAGGGGCAGGTTGGTGATGTTTGTATTAAGGGGTGATGTGAGGGGCAGGGTGGTGATGTATGTATTAAGGGGTGATGTGAGGGGCAGGGTCGTGATATCTGTATTCAGGGGTGATGTGAGGGGCAGGGCCGTGATGTCTGTATCAAAGGGGTGGTGTGAGGGGCAGGGTGGTGATGTATGTATTAAGAGGTGGTGTGAGGGGCAGGGTGGTGATGTATGTATTAAGAGGTGGTGTGAGGGGCAGGGTGGTGATGTATGTATTTAGGGGTGATGTGAGGGGCAGGGTGATGATGTCTGTATTCAGGGGTGATGTGAGGGGCAGGGTCATGATGTCTGTATCAAAGGGGTAGTGTGAGGGGCAGCGTGGTGATGTCTGTATTCAATAAGGGGTGATGTGAGGGGCAGGACAGGTCTCAATAGCAATTCACAGACGGTATAATATCCCCCAATGCTCTCCATACTAAAGGTACAGTGACTGTCTAGTTCCATTTCTGTCTGAATGGCTACCAACTGGTTGGTCAGTGCCTAGCCAGACAACACTCAGAATGACAAGGAGCACTCTGCATTCACCAGTCACCCTGATGCTATCAGCCCACCTAACTAACCATTCAAGGGTTGCATTATATAGTGTGCTGCTGGTCACTACTCACCAGCGCTGCATTGCAGCACCATGGGGACCTTTTGTGATTGCATCAACCCTATCGAGTTGGTGCCTATATCAGATCTACCAAATATACATTTGTATAGTACTCCTAAAGGGTTAGATATCCCTCATGCCAGTAGCCTATCCCAGCCTATTGACCGAAACACCCTAGGCCACTTCTTCAGTGCTGGATTCCTCCTCCAGTATGGGATTGTCCTAATGAGGTCAACGTCCTCCCAGTCACTATCACTGTGGGGCTTCATCTGTCATTGTGAAAAGTAGGGATGTTTGATTTCAGACACATATTGATCTAGCCTTCTTACGCTTATTTTCTTTGAAGATAGTGTGGGAGACAGGGAGTGTAAAAACAGCAGGACGCAATTTGCTACGTTGGTCTATGTCCTGGGGGCATGCAGCGTCGCCCGCATGGTGACGCGCTTATTTTCGGGACTTTTGCGCAGGATTGAGCATGCCCTGAGGGCATATTGCTGTGCTTTACACATCAACAATTGACCATACCTTGTGTATGCACTCGGGGCATCGTGTATCAGTCCTGAGGGCATATTCTTCCTCTTTAGAAGTTCTGGGATTAACCAAAAACACGCACATGCCCTCAGGGCAACACCAGTGTCATCTAGGCCACTGTCCACATTATGATTGACCAAAGCATGCCCTTAGGGCATTCATAGTGAATGAAGGGTCTACTTTAAATACCAGAACTACACCATACTTAATATCCCTAGGTATGGAATCATGCCCTAGGGGGTAATTTTTATCTCCAGAGGATATTTCTATCCGTTACCCCCTGGCCTTTACCTTCAGAGAAGAGACATTCCCTGGGGCCATCATGGAGAAAGCACTGATGCCCTGAGGGCATTGATGATAAAAATGGCATTAGGGCTTAAGTGAACAGTTGTGTTATTTCATAGCCTCAATGTCCAGAATATGTCCCGATGATAAAAATTCCTGTATAGGGGGCCTAGTCCAGATCAGGCCCCATTATAAAAGGGCATCAATAGAGTGGTAGGCTATGCCCTAAGGGCATTGTGTCCCTGGGGCATACATTTTGGTCTACTTCCATAGAGTATATATCATTCTCTGAGATAACTATACCCTCAGGGCATATTCATCACATCCATAGACTATGGGTTTACTGTAGGTCCATGCCCCCAGGGTATTATTAGTGATGCCAATTGTCCAAGGCCTATCCTCCATAGAGTTAATTGACTAGTACATGCCCTCAGGGCAGCAAAAGCACGATCTATGCCCTCAGGGCATGTCCCTTCTTTTCTTCTAATAAAGTTCTATAGACTGTAAATAACAATTCAGTGACAATTCTATTGACATGCCCTGAGGGCATAGCTAGGCCTACAGGGTGTAGGAGTTCTCATTATACAAGATCGCTGTACCTATGCCCCCAGGGCATCAGCATCGATGCCCCGGGGTCATGCATTCTCCTCTACCTCATTCCCACACCCAGTGTGGGAAAGTCCTTCTGTCCGCGGCAATGTACGCGCCACTCCCACGCGGCGCGGCAGCATGTCCTAAGGGCATAGACTAACGTAGCAAATTGTATCCTGCGTAAAAACAACCAAGGCCAATCCTTTCAAGCCCTCTTGGAAGCCCAAGGTAACATGGGTATAGGGTATACATTTGCACTGAAACCTTGGAAATGAGGGTTTAAGTCAATAATATGATGGGTGGGCCTGAGAGGCTACTTGGCCCCAAAGTGATTTTGGGACGGCCTTATTAGAATAGGCTTTATATTGGAGTTAAGACCCATGCAGGCATACACAGGCTCACAGCCAGGTCCACCATTTTGAATTTTACTTCTGGGAAAACACAACATGCTATGACGGTATGTGCCTTGTCCCTGGGCAATGTCCCTAGACAATGTCCCTTGCAGCCTAGGCGTATTTATTTACTTGTTTATTTCTAATTCAATCATTATGTATCTACAATTTTATTCATTGAGGTTTTACATGTAAATCCCTAAACTAAACACAGATGTTCTTTCTGTACTTTCAGGAAAGCAGTGATGCAGATGCAGTACTAGCAGCAGCGGGTGAAAGACGTGGAGTGGAGTACGGACGTCATCCTCACACGTCACGGACGTAGGACGTGACGTAGACACGCACGGATGCGCTGTAAACACTAGCGTCTCCTGAGGACGCCGCAGACCGCCGCTAGGTGGTATCGGAGTAGCAAAAGGAGCTTCTCCTAAAGTAACCAGTCACCATGGTAAAGACATTCCAGGCTTACCTGCCCAACAAATGCCACCGCACATACAGCTGTGTGCACTGCAGGGCCCACCTCGCCAACCATGACGAACTCATATCCAAGGTAACTAGGCTAACCAAGCTGCCATAAAATGACCCACCTCAAATCTTTAACCCCTCTTGTACTATATAGGGCCTACATTGTTTTTATCCCGTGTTTGAAATGTAATGCATAGGGAGTCCTGCGATAGAGGTATTGAGCTATGACCCAGAATGGTTAAGATTAGATAACAAGCAAGTCTCAGTGTATGTGCCAGATTGGAGGGAAATTAGTTCACATTTGTGTAGGTCGATTGTATTTCAGAGTCAGTGATATATTCTTGCTACATAAAAAGACCGTGGCCATGTTTTTTTTGTGGAAAGTTATACAGAAAGGAGTGCAGCGGCATGAGAAGATCATTGACACATTTAATTTGAAGATATACATATCAATTTGCTCTAATTCACCTCATTGGGTAAATGTCAATCATAACCTCACAGGTTGTGCTCAATATCACCCCCCCCCCCCCAACACTGTACACCAGTAAACTTACACCACCACATGAATACCAGGAGGTGCTATCCTCTCCTTAGTATAGCTCACCTTCATGGACCTTCAGGTGGCCAACAGAAAAGGTACAGATAAAACAGTTTCTCGTAGGTGGTAACTTCACATGCACTGTTTCTATTAATAGCCACTAGAGCGGCTCGATATCGGTCGCCCTTTGGCATCGTGCGTGACTTTGTGCACGCTGGCCACCTGTGCAGTAGTCTTACTTAGTCTTGGCAAGGCGAGGAGAAACCACTGAGAGCCAGTGTCGTCAGTTGTCCTTTGGATGTGTGGTGGATGAGTCTTAGGCTGGATGACATGTCTGGGATCAAGAGATCACAGAGTGGGAACCTGGTAGATCCTAACCACCTGCTCCCCTCTCCCCTGCCTCTACCCCACCTGAACTGCTCCCTACTCACTCACCCACACACAGCTGATACTACTGAGTAACTCCAACCTGGAGCTCATCCACTCCGCCTACCTCACTTAGACTTAGTACCTCTGACTCTATTTCACCAATCACCCTATAGTCAATAACATGGCTCCCTCATTGTGGAGTCTACGTGAAACATTAAATATGCAACATATACCCCAGGCCTAAGTGCCACCCTCAGTGAATTTCCATCTATATCAAGATTGCCTGTGTTCACAATAGATCCTGTATAATGTAAATGCCTTGGTAATTTTCTGATCATTTGATAATTCTTTTCTCCCTCCATTACATCCCCGCTGCCATATGGACCTTTACTACTTTAATATTATACCCACCTCATCCCATCCCATCTTCGGCAGTACTATATTATTCATCGCATATTTCAACTCCATTCCTGCCTTACCCCCCCCCCCCCCACAAGCTCCCAACACAAAGCTTAATTTCCTATCAATGCCCATACCCCATTCTTTGTCCCAAAGGATATCATTATCAGCCATCTTTCATAATCCTTTTCCTACCAAACACCTTTAATGGTGGGCTGAAATACCCTGTTGGTTTTCTTGTAGTATAAGAGCGATAGTCCCCTGAGAAGTGTGACTCTCTAAAGTTGTACAGTCAGCAATAACAGTCATCCATAATGTAATCTTCATTTTACCTGTGATTGTCCTGGTCAGGCCCGTAACTAGGGGGGGTTCGTCGGTTCGAACGAACCCCCCCAGGCCCCTTATGGGCCAAAAACGTTCCACCCTAGCTAGCCCAAAAGGTCACATGATAAGCTACATGTCAGTTTTTGCGGCTTGTAAATCGGACAATTATTAAGGTTTTTAGAGACTAAACCTTAAAATCAGGACATTTTGCCTCAAATGACCCATTACCATACAGATTTGTATACAAATTAAGTTAATATTTGCTGTTTATTATATGAAATTTTTGGCGGGTTCCACCTTTTAACTGATCGAGTTCCACCTTATCAAAAATCGAACCACCCCGCGACAAGGGCTAGTTACGGGCCTGCTGGTGGCTATAGAATTAAACAAATAACATGGCGATGCATCCTCAAAAATACAAGCAGGTGTGCTGTGAACATGTCAAAGAAAAACACAGAAAAAAAAAAATAGAAAAACGCAGAAAAAAGGAATAGAAGAAAATCATTAAAAAAAAATGGAGTGAAAATAAGGAATAAACTATTTCTATAATACAGTTTAATAGCAAAGAGCAATTGGTGTGTATATGTGGTTGAATCCTGTTCCTGTATAAATGCAGTCTGTAAGGATCAGAGGTAGATGTATTTACTGAAGCATGTACAATGAATATGGAACTCTATGTATTGAGATCGATTCATCTATAACATTATGTGCATGGTAAAGGCATGGTACTGGTCATACTAATGTGAAGTGTGCTGCAATGGGCTTCTGTTAACCCTTTAAGGGCAGGATTGGGCTTTGATAAACTTGAGCCCTTCATCAGCATGATGCATGAATGCAGCACAGGCGATTAACTCGCTGGTTCTGCATTTATGCATCATGCTCATTATAAGGGTGTGATAGAATCCTGCAATGTCGTCCTGATGCACCAACGCAGTGCTGGCGAGTAACTCACCCTTAAGGAACATTGAGTCATGATGTTGGATGTAAATGGTTAAGTGAATTGTGTTGGATACCATATTGAATGTTGCTGAATACCTGTCTCAGTTACTTGATAAGAGTATAAAGGACCCAAGTTCTAATATATGTTAGTAACACACGGGTCATATGTATTGTATCATAGGCCTAGGTTATATACAAACCCAACTTGAGATATGCCATCTAGGTGTTTACTGAAACTTGGTGTATGCGCATACATGTGGGATATTTAAAATGATAGGAAGTACCCTGCAGTTTTCTTGTTGGGATTCTTTCCCAAGGGAAAGAATCCCTCAATACGCCTACCCCTACACCCTTAATTGATTTTTGACCAGAGGTACTTAGAGTTCACATTGTACCTGGTCCCTAGTAAAAGTCCTTAACCCTCAACGCCACCAGTACTAGCCTACAGGGTCATACTCGAAGTACATATGCAGCACACACTCCTAGTCCTGTAGAGGACGAGGCCCCTAACCCTTTACATATAACACAGTATTACAGTGTGTGAATGTCATTAGCATATTGATGCAGTCCTTGTAAATAACTTTCCTTAGTGATTTCATATATCATTCATAGTGACAAAACGATATACAGAGATCTCACACACTCCTACAAACCTAGTTGCTCATCAGAGCTGCATTCATGCATCATGATGACGAAAAGGCAAAGTACATTAAACAACTGTAGCCTATATATATATGCTTAAAGTGATGCATCAGTGACATGCAGCCAGGGTGTTGACACTAATACCAATGTATTTCACACTCCAAACTCACCACCTACTAAAAGATTATGTCCTTCTCACTACGGACACAACACTAACCTATACAAGTACAAACAATAATTCCTTAGCCCTCCCCACCCCAACCTCCTAATCACCTAGTAATAGTCTGTACTAAGTGCCCCCTTTCACTCCACACATAGCACTGTAGTACTGCAGATAGTCTAGTGTCGTCAAGTCATAGTTCCTAATTATATTTATACTTAGCTGACATCGCTCTCGCCCTCCATACACCGACACACTGATCTGTATTACTGCAGAGGCCTAGTGTCGTCAACTCATTGTTCCTATCCATATTACTACATAGCTGGTACAGCCCTTACCCTTCACACACCGACATACTGATAGCACTGCAGAAGGCCTACTATCGTCAAGTTATTGCCACTAGTTATATCTATACAGAGCTCACAACCCTTACCCTCCATAATATTTTATCGATTGTCATCAACATTTGCCTCATTTTCCTAAAATAACAGTAAAGAATTCCCTACAGTGCTGCCGTACATTTTTTCAAGCTGCCTGTGTCTTAAAATCATCTATGTACTAGAGATGCAGTATTCCTCCATCTTCAACAAATAATGATAAAACTTGCTCAAACCTTCGTACAGTCCTGAATATGCGAATCCTCGTTTATTGTCGCACAACCTGGCAGTAATACAAACTTCTTCATAATTATTTTATTAGTTGAACAGTACATCTAGCAATGACAGGCTTTACCTAAGACGTCTTCTGTACCCACCCACTCCCAACCCCAGCCTCCCAACAATCCATCCACAAAGCAGTTGTATTGCTGTGTTATATGTAATGTCACCAGGTCTGTCCATGTCCTAATCAATTCCACATCTGGCAGACGTTGAGCAAATACGGTCGGTATATCAGATGACAGTGAAAAGGGAGAGAGGGAGGGTGTAAGGGAGGGGTTATCTGGTAGTTGACAATTGGCTGTCTGGTATGACGCTTGGATCTCCGGGGGATTGGTATGCCAGCAACCTACATCATGTACAGGCAACCAGGAAAAAAGTGACTGGAAAAGGATGTAAGACCCCTATATATATATATATATATATATATATATATATATATATATATATATATATATATATATATATATATATATATAGAACCCTATATCTAGCACTTGTATTGCAACATGTGATATTAAAACAGTACTAAAGAAGCTTGAACGATTACATCTATCTCAGATCACTGTCAAGGTGGGGCTGAGCATCATGTACTAAACAGTGTAATGTAATGAATAGGTAATTAAGTATTGTGGCATTGGCGTAAGGTTACCCCATACATGTAAGGGGGTTCAAGATATGGAATCTGATTCATCGGTATTAAAACAAAGGGTGCAAAATGAGAGCTCAAGATATTCAACCATTGGTAAACAAGAGCAACGTAAATGAAGCCACTGGAGTAGGGAACATTCGTAGCCTAATTATTAGTAAGAAGGAATGGTTAACAAATGGTATAAAGGCTTTGTCCTACCTACTATAGGATCCAGGTATATGTACGTTCTACTGACCTAGAGGAATGTCACAGGGAGTGTTTTTATCAAGGTATTTGTACAGATTAATCGGATAACCTTTTCAACGTTTGTCATCTTGATGTATCGTCTCAGCACCTATAGCACTGTTTTGGTGCATCATGCCGTCCCCGTGGGAGTGCATCAGCCCCCATAATGATGATATGATGCATAAATGCAGCGCTGGTGTGTCATGAATTACATGCATGCACCATGATGCCAAAATGGCATTATTACTGGGTTAATGCCTCAGTAATAGGTTAAATTCCATGATGAGAAGCCGTGTGTGATGTGAACAAGCAAAAGAACCACCACATCTCAGTGGCAACTATCACTAAAGGTATCCTTCAACGCAATTTATACAAAGTGCCCAATCACTACCCCAGGAAACCTCGTCTCCTTTGTGCAATTAACTTTATTCACTGCCTCCCTTTCTTATCCTCCACTCTTTCGTCTCTATTTTCCTGTGGGGGAAGGTGAAAATAACCCGATGAACGCCGCAGATGTGGCTTGGTTCGTCAGCAGTGGCTGGTCAGTGTTTCTAGCAGACACAGGTATTAAACCTTATTGTTTACTTTCATTCATAATCATGATGCACCAGTTGGGTGTTAATCAGTGATTAACTCGCTGACATGCCGTCTATTCAGCAGTGTATACCAATTCCATATGGGGTGAGTTTGATGCATGATTGTAGCACTCGTGAGTAACTCACCAAGGCTGTCATTCATGCAGCATAATGGGAAATATGAGCTTCCCTTTAAGTTTTGCATTTGAGCTTCCCTTAAAGGGTTATGGATGAAGAATGTCAGCTGAAAAATGCCAACTGTATTGTTGTTTGATTGAGCATAGATACTAGAGAGTTTGAAAATGGGATTGCTTGGCCGTGGCCGTGGCCCTGGTTGTATTTGGTGGACAGAAGAATAAGGAAAGTGGCGCCAGGGAAGTGGCAATGAAAACTAAAAAGATATAAAAGAAGTGCTGCGTGTAGCAGTAATTTTACTTTGTAGCACAATGTTTTCAATTTCGTTTTCGCATTTCGTTGAAGACATAAGTGATAAGGGTCGATTTTGTATTCAGTGAACTGAGTCGTGATACCAGGCCTATATCAATGATTATAGGTTCTCTAAAATATTGCCCCAGCACACCCACGGTATCGAATGGGTTCTTTTCATCATGTTTGTCATAATCCTTATGCTCATGTATAACCACACCCAATGAAATTTACAACAATAGATCTTGGTCTAATGAAAGCTCATTAGTGATTAATTCTAGTCTGCCTTCAGGACTAATTGGTGTTATATACATGTCTGTTCCAGTAGAGCCTATGTAGTGCCCAAGGTGCTAATTTAGTCTAGCACTGCTCAATACTTCAGGTATGTCCACTAAGGGACTTGTCTTGGTAATTTGTGTCTCATAGACAGTATATTTGTCATATGGTCAACTCTATTACATTAAGGAGACAAGGGAGAATATGCAATAAGTTTATGGAAGAAGATGGAGGTTTACTGTATGAAATAGGAGACCATTCAATTCCAGGCATATTGATAAGACGTCCATATGTGTTATCCGTTTTCAAATATTCTTTGTGATATAAATAGTGTTATCAAAAGAAGATATTATTCAATATTGTCATAACGATCCTCGCTTTAATGACCTGGTGCTTGAATATTACCCTCACCAGCCATGATGGATCTCTGATTGATAGACTAATTTGGTCTAGGATCCCTTCTAGGAAGGTTTATTTTGATCAGGTTCTTACAAGTCCTGTGTATACGATCCCATTTATATCCCGAATTACCCAATTAAAATGCAGTGCGACCTGTTTCAAAATAGAGAATAAGGTTCAGTTGATCTGACCTGTGGGTGGGTAGGTGGAAGTATCCGGTCATGCTACCTGTTCTATTGAGCTGAATCTGCATAATCTATCTATCAAGCAGATCTAAATGTACAGCTCACATCTACTCAGTATGTATACACTATTTGCTCACGTCAGCTAAATAAGATAATTATGATAGTCTATGAGCTGCTCACAACCCCCTGAGCTGCTCCAGTCAGTAACTAGTGCATCACATGGTGGTCTACGTGCCAGGCCAGCCGTGGTAGGCTTATACCACCGTCAGCACTACAGGCAGACTTTCACAAATTTGACCAAACTGTATCAGGCAAAATGTTTGCAGTTTGGAGTAATTATGAATGGTAAAATGAAGTGTAAAATGTGTACAACCTTTAGAAATGCTTGGAACGCTAAATTAGCCTAAGTATATGATTTATTTTCGGAAAGCAGTGGAAAGAGGGGTCTTAGAGTAGTGAAATTATGTCATATATTTTGTCAAATCTATGAGAATCAACCTACAACATGGGAAGGAGGGGGTATGAGGATCGAACTGTGGGGGTGGGGAGGGTATAGGTAGCGAAGGTAGGTAGGGGGAGTATTTCGCCTGTATTCGCCAGCTGGGACCAACTATTGGATACGATGGCTCGGAAGTTTATTGAGTTGTACCTCTCAGTTTCCATTTGTGTCACATCGCTTTGCCTCAGACAGATCATTGACCAGCAAGCTAACTTATATACCTACCCGAGGATTTGTTTATTATGATATAATAGCTTTATATAGGTTTATCTTAGAGCTAATAAATATCATTGGCACAGGACAAATCCATCATATTTAATGATCTGAATAAATGAATATTGGAACAAAGTTCCCACGGGTCAAAAGTCAGTTGAAACGTTTTTCTTCTGAGGTATTTTACTTTATGACTTAACAGTATTAAAGCATAGGTTTCCTCAAATGTGAAATATGAATCAGCCTATGGCCAATACCAGGGATGAACCAGATCACAGACAGTCATAATTATGAATAGCAGTCAGTATATGTATACGACACACGGGATACCAGTGGCTAAGGTCTAGATCTGTATGGCTCAAATGTTGCAGTATAGCCTTGAGGGTGATTATCCAAGCGCCATTGAGCCCAGATTTAGGATATGGATCAGCGTAATAAAGTCCAGTTGCCCATCCTAAATGGGGAGGCTCTGGACATTGTATCAATAGGTATTCAGTCTAAACTCATTAGTCAGCAGGAAGTGTATTGGTGGAGGACTGAGCGACGGGGTAAAATACGCTGACCCCAGGTATGGGGACAAGCATTGCATATAGAGCTTTTTCCCCTTTTTGTGTCCGAGAGGTTATGATTGTGGTAAGCAGGTTTTTTTAAAGTAGTACTTTCTAGAAATGTAAAAGCTGGGCTGCTCTGTCACTGCTGATCACTATTAGCATTACGCAGAACTTGATTTCTCGCACATAGCCTACTCTAAGACATGCACCGGCTAGGTCACTGCTGATGTCTCCACAATATTTATGGCCATGCAGAGCTTGAGAATCCTTCACCATGGTTACCCATTATTACATGGTGGTCTGTCAGAACTGGAGGCGTCCTTCATGGCTGATGCACTATAGGTCTCTGGTGTCCTAAGGGAGGGCCTACTCTGTTAATACTACTAAGTCAACTCTCACCAGTGTAGCCAACATAGGACTGTAAAATAATTTGGAATGTCATTTGGCCTCTGGATTTGTGCTATGTGAAATATTCATCTGGTTCCTTTCTTTTCTTCGTTGAAGGGTGAAGGAGCAATGACATACTATTTTAGATTTAGTATAATCATATTCATTTCCAATGCTGAGAATTGACCTCATGTCAGCACCAGGCCATGACCCTCACACCCACCTCCTGGATCATCCAGGATCCAACCACAATTACATGAAGGCTTCAAAGAGGATTCCAACAGACACTGCTGACTGGCCCTGTTATGTATAGTTCTTGAACACTTCAGAGGCTGCACGGTGCATATGTATCAACCCAATTGGTTTGACATGGTGCACCAATGTAACCCATGTGATATGGGCCCACCAGGGCTACATTCATGTATCTTATTGCCAAGCCTTAGGGATCTATGTATTCCCACAAGGCTGACATAATGCAGTTAATGGCGACTTGCTCTTAAAGGCTATAACGGTGCATCGTGAATAATGAAACTGGAGGCACCATGCCACCCCTAAAGGGCTAGATAATATGCTGTGGGGTGTGTGGGGGAGGATACATACAGATGAATCCTGCGGGATTTAGGTTTCAGACCAAGGGATCAGATTCAATGTGCCCTACAGTGGGATGGAATTGCAAGGCGTAGATGTAATTATATCTGCGTCTCCATCAATTAATTTAAGGTTTGAGACCTGTGGTAGCTTGACCTTTTCTCATAAGTACAGACATTAACGACATTTCTCGTAAAATCCATAAGTAAGAGTGAGTCGGTCCAGGCCTACCTCAAGCTGTCGGTACTGTAGTTCCTTCTCAGCTTACCTACAGGAAACTGTAATTTCCTGCCATATCATCGAACCCTGACATTCATCAAAGAACTGGGGAGGTCTTACCATAACCCTATAAGGTCTACATACTAGTAGTACTTTAATATACTATACATGACCTCTGGGTGCCATGGTGCATGGATACAGGCTTGCTATGTAACTCACAGCTGCTGAATTCAAGTATTATGTTGAGCATACGCGGTTGGTTACACTCCTGTAAGCATTGGCATAATCTATAAACTTAAAGGCATCATGCTGCCCATTATAAAAAAGACCAGAATGAAGTTAAGAAGCCTGCACCCCCAGCTTTGACAATATTGTTAATACAGCTGTCAGATTTATAAGAAGGCTGTCTGAACAGGTGGTCTGAAGGTTCTAATGAACTTCCTGGAACTGAAACAAAAAAAGGAGGCACTAATAACGCCCTCACGACCTCATGTAGAGGGAAAACATGCTGCCTCCATATGAGCCACACAGTTACTCAGTGCATTCATGCGTCACATTAACTCTATGGAGTGGCCATCATACTCACCAGCACTGCATCATGATGACAAGGAACATCCAAATATGTAGCATCCGTCCGCCTTTAATCCACATTTCGGGGATATATATAATTATATGCTCTCATAAGATTGAAACGCGATAAGTAGGCCTTTCTCTAGTGCTAAAAGCCCACAGAAGTCCTAAATTGAGTCATATGAAAATTTATAATTACCAAACCGAGCAGAGATTTAGGTTTTAATCAATATTCTAAAGGATATTGGCAATATTTTCTTTCTTCTGAAAGTGTAGCCTGGAAGGTCTAGTTATTATAGACCCCCACCCCCAGACTTACCTCACCAGAATAGACCTACAGGTGTTCCATATAGGCCATACATTACTTCCTTCCCTATGGCCACCATGACAGATTGCCTATGCTGGTTCCTGCAAGCCACCATAAACACTGCGTATATCCCTCACCAGCGGACGCTGTCAACTTCCGGTTGACAAAGTCCCTGCAAGGCACAGGGCAAAGCGGGCCTCTAGAAGAGAATATGGGATATGGGCTATATTCTCCCTTGTCATGTAGTTTACTATGAAAACCTAAGGAGTTATATATAAATCATGACATAAAGCATTCATTGCCACAAGCTTGGGTTGGGAGAGGTGGATTGGACGCTGGATCGTATTCTGGAACATGTGCCTGCTATCAAATCACATATTATTAACCCGGTGTGATAAGCGGTGGGCCGATTTTCACAACTTTGGCCAAAATGTGACAAACGAAAAATGATGTGAAATGATCTGGATTGATTATGGATTGTGTTAAAGTACATAATAAACATCTCTGTATTATACTGGGGCCATTTTACTACGCAATTTGAATACTAATTGTGTTTCCTATCTAACACTGTCTAAAGCAAAAAGGGATGTGTAATTTGATCAAATCTGTGAGAATCGACCAGTAAAATAGAGCCTTTAGAAGAGGGGTAAGAGGAGCCATTTGGCTAATCGGACTGCATATTAAGTGCCATAGAATGGGGAAGCAGGTAGGTCATTGGATCCCCAGGGTGGTGGATTGATACCCCATGGTTCAGGTATGAGAGGTATGGCTGGAATACAGGTCCCACATCTAGAGGGATACATTACATGGGGAACTGTAACAATAACATTACACAGTTTGGACCTATACATAAAACGGGAGAATAATCAGGCACCGAAAGAGTCTAAATCTGCCATGTACAAGGAACCCATTTACTACCCGACCTCAAAGCTCACCATGATATGGGGGGTCTTATGGTTTTGTCGAGTGACATAAATATCTAGAGATTAACAAATGAAGCAGAGGGATTTTGATCCATGGCAGGCACTATGTGTATGAAGTTGACATTAATCTAATGGTTCAAAACACATGGGGTAGACTAATTTCCTTCAAGTGGACATCAGATAAACACCAGCTGAGGTTCAGAATTCACTCTCTAAGTGCGACATGTGCTCAATGGACCATGTCTCTGTATTGGTATGATGCAATTTAAATGCAGTATCAACTAGTAAACCAATGTATCAATGTTCCATACACTCTGAAATCATGGCATGATGCACAGATTGAGTGTTAGCGAGTTACTGGCCAGTTCCTTACTGATTGTACATTGTCTATCATATCATCCGTGGAGGGCCCGGCAACATATATACCCATGGTTTGATATAGAATAACTAGATGTCGGGACCAACAGTAATTCCCACCAGTATCTCTTGTTCATGATGACATGCGTGGTACATGTTCCTACGACGCAAAAAGTACAACAACAACCTATAGAATTAAAATAAGTGGTAGCTTTGCCATGGGGATGATTGGAGAGCTTGTTAAAGTAGATATATCACTGCTATTAATCATTTAAGGGCCACGTTCTTCAGCACTACATCAGTGGATTGATACGATTATTTAGCAGTGAAACAACCCCGATGAGCCAGTATGATGCAGGAATGCAGCCTGCGAGTGATCTAGATTTGTCATGATGATGACAAAAATTGAAATGGCCATGATGCTCCTATAGAATATTCTGCCCTTAAAGAGTCAATAATTTGTCATGAGTCAACAATGTGATTGTTTCTATTGTACATGCATATTTTTTATGTTGGCTGATTGTTATGCACCTGGGGTTACTGAGTCACATAGGGCCTATAAGTGGTAGTTATCAGTCTGAGATTGAACTCAACTATTTAGATATCAGAACTAAATGGAATATGTATACCATGTACATCACAGCTCAGGCGTTTTTTCTATTAGGCAGATAATTATGAGATACGATAAAGATTGTTGCCACTGACTACAACGCTATTATATGTCAGTGTCTTCCCCTTTTATACCCGTGAGGCATATGCCACTATAGACTGAATTATGAATCAGTTTACGGTAGTTACAATTATGATATGTAGATGGAACAGGGCCATTTTATAAAACTCAAAATAGAAGTTCAGTTGACTTGCCAGTCCAAGCACGTATTCATACAGTTGCTCCCAGGGTTGGAATTCGCTATATTGGGGGAATCTACTACATCGAACCTGGTCAATCAACCTCACACACCTCACGTACAGCACCTTTATAGATGCTGACAGAAGAATTGATATCAGATATGCATGTTAGCCTATTTACACCTTAAGGGCACAGGCAGAAATTCAAAGTGATTGGAAGTTTTACTAGATACCAAAATAATCAAAGATCGCTGAATTATGAGTTGTGGTGGAATGGAATATCGTTGGAATTCGGATATTTTCCTTTTGAACCATGAATGGGGGTGGTGTTGGGTGGACTCGTCTGTGCACGCTACGCTGAGTTAGGATGACCTCTGGTCTGTTTACACATGTCCGGGTAAATAAAACTCATATAATATTATTGACAGTTATAACCAAAGTTTGAGAAAATATAACTATGGTCTAATCTCTCTTGACACGATTTGACGCCAAAGATGTAGCCTATACATATAAACAGAGCCTGATAATTATTTAACATTCTGTACTTTCTACAACCTCTGGCTATCTGAGGTCCCTAATATTATGTTCAGCTGATCTTAGTGACCAGGCTACAAGCAGTATTATCATTATCAATATTGACAATCGTAGCCATCCGCTCAGATCTAGGTACCTGCTGTGGCTACAACCTCACAGCAGCCACGGCCAGAATTCCAAAGGTCACCAAGCAAAGGTTACCAGTCAGACGCTGATAGAAGGAAACCTCTCTAGAGCAGGTCTTGACACAAGTCATGGACATTTTTTCTTTCACACATTTCCAGGCCAAATAAAAAAAGGTTTGTTTCCAGTAACCCGACCGACCCTAGCAAAACAGGGGCAAAAAAAATCTTTTTTTTGTGTGTGATTTTGAAGAATTTTGTCTCATTTTTTCATGTATAAAGAAAATTTTCATTACTTTTTGAGGATTTTTCCTGTATCCTTTTTGTGTTCTTCCCCTCTCTCACAGTTGTCATTTTCCCATCATTATTTTACAATGAAATCAAAGAATTTGATACATCCATTGATTTGTGCCCTAACATTTCCTATATAAATGTAAAAAAAAAAAAATCCCTAGCTCTTCGAGCTTTGTTACTGGGTACACACCTTTTATTTTTCTTGGCCCCAGTACAAATAAAACTAGCAAATGATTGCAGGCGTTTTTTGCTCGTCTCATCAGCCTGGCACCTGATGTGAAGGGCTGTGTTTTTGTGAGCTTACCTATCAAAGGGAAGTCATCTGAGAACAGAGCGGAAGGAAGTCATTAAGAGAAGACAGGTCAAACTACCATTTCAATCATTACAAAACTTTCCCTTGGAGTTTCCAACCTGAAATTCCCACTCACGTTCAAAATGCTAATTAGTAGTTTAGCCTCTTAAGGGCTAGAATTTAACCCTGGTGAGTAACGCACCAGAAGTACATTCATGAATCTTGTCAATACTAGTGGACTGATGCATCAAAGCAGCGAATTAAATGCAGTACCACGAGTTACTCACTGGGAGCGCATTAATGATGCATCACAACGACAAATGAGACATATAGCATTAAGCATTCATTGAAAAAGGCCTTGGAGTGATTGTTAGGTGAGTGAGGTGAAAGTCAGTGAGTACGTGCCCCTGGTTGGCGTTGTCATGGTGAGGCCTCAGTGATTCCTACTACACGGCAGGCAGCCAGAACTGGAGGTAACAAAGTATGGGTGGATGTGGGGGAATGGGGTAGGAGGCATACCTGGGCGCACCTGGATCTACGTACTCCACTATTGCCTTTCTCTCCAGTGTCCTACTCTCTCCCATGCCCCCACACCGTAACAATATGAGTAGCAAACATTGGAGCTCAAATTGTATCATACTGGTCTGCAGTAGTCTCTACTCAATTGACAAAGACTTCCTATGATTCAGAATCACTGGGCGGAGCCGAGTCAATGCATTTTTTTTCTGTAAACCGTAATTCAAGGGTAGCATTTGTGCATTTTGTCAGCATGCTGTACGGGTTGGCGTACGTTACTGATGGGTGATAATGAGTTCATTGCTAGTCTTGCGTTGCTGACAGGACAATAAAGATGAAGCCTCGATGCATCATGGCAGCACGCAATTACATATTGAAAAGCCGCTCTGAATATCCGGAATCTAATAGGTTACATGTATACTGTTAAGAAGATCCCCAGTTGTTGCTTTTTTGCCAGTCTGCCTTATATATACTGTCTGTAGCAGTAGAAACAGTGCCTGAGGCTGCAGAGCTCTATTGAAGCACTTTAAAGGCGCCCCATGAACCTATCTTGTTCATACCAGACTACTACTCTCAGCATTATGGTGTCCCTCAGCTCTCATAAACCACCCCTTACTGCTAGCATCTTCATAGGGTCGCCCCCTACGACCTGGGACCTCTAGAACTACACCCGCCCTTCAGACTGACCTTGTAGTGTTATGGCTCAAACTCAGCACGTGTATGCGATATATGGTGTTCTGACCAGCAGTGACTTGATCACAGGGTGCTGAGGCTGTGGTGCACAGCAGGAGGTCTGTACATTAATATCTGTAGGTATTTTGTACATGTTGTGGATGGCTAGACAAAAGGTCCAAGGTTACTAGTGATTTCTAGACAAGAAATTTCAGACACGTCTCGGCATGAGGTTCTTACTAACTGGCATCTAGAAAGTAGAACCTTACTAAATGATGTCAAGACACGAGGTCTTTTTCTGGTCTTTAGACAATATATCCTTGCCGATTCGTGTCTAGGACTTGAGGTCCTTACTTGCTTGGAGGTCCTTACTAAATGCTGGCTAGACACAAGGTCCTTACTGTGGTATGTGAACAAATGGGTCTTTGCTGAATGGTATATGGACATGAGTAGACTGGCATGAGGTCCTTACTAGCTGGTGTCAAGAAAGTAGAATGATACTTGCTAACTATAATAGATACGAGGTCCTTATTGACTTTTTTTTCGAAACCTTACTAAATGGTTCTGACAAGCTAGTGTCTAGCCAGTGGATCCTTACTAAATAGTTATAGACAAAAGGTCCTTACAAGCCTATGAGGGTCCCTACTGAATCATGTCCAGACACAAGGTGCTTACCAAACACTGTCTTATATCTAAGCAGGAGGTCCTCATTGAATTTTGTGTATAGACAAGATGGCCCCAGTGATCAGTGTCCAGACAACAGACTCTTACTAAATGGTGTTCAGACTCACCAAAGGGCATATATAGTGAAGAGGCCCTGTATCTTAACACATTGTTTCAAAATATACTGTCTTAAACATTTTATCCAGCACCGTGGAATAGTGAAATAACCCAGAGATAGCAAATAGCCTATCTTGCACTAATTAAAAAATGACTTCAAGCCCTGAAGTCACCCTTTAAGGGCCGCATGATGCTGTTTGGGTTACAGAGGCGTAGGAAGCAAATCTTCATGGCGGGGGGGGGGCCCAGCAAGGGTCCTATCATGACCACCTTGAATCGTCGGCTCAGGCATGATAACGCCTACACCTATGTATATAGAATTAGTATAGAAAATTAATTTTTGGTGACTTTTTGGTTATGATTTTAGGCATAGGCCCCCACTTTCCCTATCCCATCACCATGTTAATCTAATTTGAAATGCAAAGTTTTAGCTTCGTTTCCATTTTATTTTGAGCTCTTGGCAAATTATGGGGGGGGGGCAGACATACTCAGGCCCCACCTCCAATCTGACCCCAGCTCAACAACTAGCGTGAGTTGTCTCTGGCGACCCGCGTTTCTGGGTAAAAGTAGTTCTGGGCGCTGGTTGCTGTAGTGGTTAAATGTAGGCAGGTACAGTGCGTAGTAATATTCCCCAGAATATGGGGACCCACACTCCCCAAACATGAGAGAGGGAGTTCCCTGAATCAGACCGGACGAGACTGTCCCCACCTCCTTTATGATTGGGGGAGGCAGCCCCCCACCCCTTTTTCCTCCCTCCCTGGGTGCATGTTCCTTAGTGTATTCATAATGCACCAATGTACCAACGTACTTCACCACCACCAAGTTGGTGCACCATCATTATGAATGCAACACCCACCAGTAAATCATCAAGGATGCACTATAATTTTATGCATCATGATACCAACCATTCAGCCCCTAAATGGATAGGGCTTTACCAAGAAATAGAGTAATCAATGTCTCTAAGAACTGGCGAGTAGAAATGGAAATCCAATTAGAGAAGGAAAATTGATGGCCTGTCAGCTTCTGGTGACTGGCAAGTTGGGCACTCTCAGGGATTCTGACAGCTCCTCTCCCCCACTTTTCGACCCCAGCCAACCTCCACCTGCCTTCATCCCCCGGCCATGGCCTGTCCTTGCTGTCCATTACAGCTGAGGCCATGTAAGTGTTAGGTCTTTAACTGAGAAGCACCTGTTGGTATCTGATCTATTAGGGGCATTTAGCATTGGACGCCTTTTCTCTGCAAGCAACCTCTGCAAGCAACCTGTGTCCAGAGAGTGAGACATATAATAATGGTCACAAGGGGGATAAATCCATGCACCTTCTTTTGAATATAAGGTCCCCAAGGTAAATGCTTAATAATCTAGCAAGAGGCTGTAGAAATCAAGCCCATGGCACATCCATAAGCACCTCACCACTGTTCCCAACCTCCTCCACGCAGCCGCCTTCACCAAAATGTTTGGTGGTTTGGAAAAAGATATTAAGCACGATTAGGCTAATGCAGTGGCGGATTTAGAGGGGGCGGGGGGGGCGCACCCCAGTACTTAAGAGTTTAATTAGATATTTTGGACCCCTCCTTTTGGGCTGTGGCCCCTCCTTTTCCAGATCCTGGACCCGCCACTGCGCTAATGCTATTAGATCCACAGAGCCCAAAAGGTCGTTCTCCAAGAGTAGTTGGGCATTTCATAGAACCCCCAGTCCCAAGAACATACCATTACCCATGGATGTCTTGGAGTAGGGTTCATTGTCCGACCTAATGACCAGTCTGAACCTATCTGGTATCGATTGAGAGAAGATTGATAGCTTTCAAGTGGCCTAACCCTCTTATTAGACCCCTTAGAGTAGCTCATTGGTCACGCTGTTATTGGTCACATTGGTTGGATATTCTAGGTTTCTAAGGTTGGCATTGGAAACTACATACCCGCCTACATTCTAAGGTATCCCACATTTATTCTATAGTTAGTGCCTGTTTGTGATGTTTTCTCTCAATGTGTTCTGTTCAATCTCATCATTGAAAGATTCTTTCATAAAGACATTAATACAGACCCCTTGGTTTACAGGTAATGCGACATTCACTGAGAAAATTCTTCCTGACAAAGTGACATGTATACCCATGTCAACTTGATTTGACACAGAGAGCACAGGTCATTGGGACATGTGCACATATGTCACCATGACAACTGTAGCACACAGTAATCCTCATATGATTTGACATGCCTTAAAATGCCATGTCATCTGTGAGTTGACCAGGGTCACGGCCATGTCGAAGGCACTTGACATGTGATGGTTTGACATACATAATTGTTCTAGGATATTCCACTAGATGGAGCAAACAACCATTTTGGTACCAGGACTAATCACTACCAAGAAGTACTACCAACACTTGAGACATTTGATGTATCTGTGTCATTTTGTTTTCATGAAGAATAGATCACTAAGGTCTGTAAATACTATCAATAAATGGTAGTGAATTCTATTTCGTTGTTAAATCTGCATTTGTTATTGAATATCAAAATAGACACCCACCATCCTGAATACTCCAACTGGAGTGGTTAGACACCTTATGTGTGGGTCAGTGAAAATACCAAAGGACTGTATTCTAACCCACAATCTATAATCTCAGTATCTACAGTACAGGGAGACATATGGCATTGCCATGCACCTCCATGCCCTTGTCTTATGGACTGCATAGAGGTCCTCAGTCAAGTAGGAGTTCTGTAGATAGGAAAAAGTGCCTTAGTGTTGCAGGCCTGTGGGACTATGATATCCCCTGCCTTCTATTATAGGCCTCCCTTGATTGAACCATTGGTACATAGTTATTGACTGCTCTTGACCCTTACATAATTGTCTCACAGTATTACCTAGCACTCAGGTGAATGGATCAGAAATATGTGACGTGTCTTTATTACGCATGTCAAATGGAGTTGACAAACCAAATATGAGAGGGTCAACCTCATTTGACATGCCTTCATACATGTCATCTGGGAGACAAATTGTGACCTGTGCAGTATGTGTCAAAGCGATCAGTGTTCTTTCCTCTGTGTTGCTACCATGTAGTAATGGATTCATGTCTAGTTTATGACATGTCCAAGGCCTACCAGATCTTTTGAAGTTACCCACATCAAAAAATTGGGATTGGGCGTGGTAATGAATTATGGATATTCATATATCGATTAGGTAATATGATATTTTCATCAATATTTGCTTATCAGAAATAGTAACAACTCCCATGATATACGACCCCATATGTTGATAAATAAAACTTAAAATGGCGTACCACGATATTTATATCTATCCAGAAAGTCAGGTAGAAGCTCTCTAAAAAGGCAGTTCTAATGAAACATGAATCAGGCAACACGGTCAGAACATCAGAGGTGGAACACTTTTATTTCGAATCCAGAAGGTATGAGAACAGTTTTCTGTCGATATAACGAGCTTTAGCTTTGGCTCCAAAATCTTAAAACACTAACGCCAAATTGATGTCGGCCTTTACGATGGACTCGGCACAATTCAGCCCATACGGTCTATGGGAGATGGGCTTCATATCGGTCAGAATTTTGAGCACCTGCTCCAGCTGTCAGAGGCTGGTATCTAGCTATGGCAGGTGGGTTATCTACCTGTGGCTCCAGGTGGGTCTCTGACAGGTGAGCAGCTCAGGAGCTACACCAGGTGTGAGAGCAGTGGGGGTATGGCAGGTCACACTAACTGAGCACAACTGAGCAGTTACACGTGGGGCTATTCTCAACCTGCAGGTGCTTCTATGTGCTCAGCCATTGAACTCCAATAGTAGCAGCTATGGATACGTACATAGTGTTTTAGCAGCTACCAGAATGAGAATCACCTCTATTTTGAAAAGCCTATCCTGCTAGGTATTTGTCTCACCCCAGAGTGTCCAAACATCTTGATATCATATCGCTAGGTACATCAGGAGGCACTGAAAAAGAGCTAAATTTTAGTATCTATTTGGTCAAAAGCTCCTTCATATGTGCCCCTTTAAAAACATTGTACAAACCAATACAAATTGTATACCAATCAACCTTTGGATTTTAGCCCTGCCAAAACAACACCTTAGCCCACCTCGCCCAATTTGGTTCACCACTCAATCTTTGCCACTTCTCTCTGCCGTTTGCCTCCAGGTCATTTTCCAAGTTGTTGCTTTGTTGACTCACCTTAAAAGGCTAAGGCCTTGACAACTGACATGACATCCTTGAACCATTGTCACCCTGTACCACCCTGGAGGGCATGCATCGCCTCATTAGCCCTACAAGGATTGCATGATGCCCCAACTTTTAATGTTCAGTTGTCCTTATAATGCATCAATGCAGTGCTGGTGAGAAACTCACATTGTGCCATGCAGCCTTGTATCGTAAACTCAGGGTGGTCAATATGGCGCATGAACACACGATTGTGAGTTAGTACTCATCAAGGCTGCAGTCATGCATCACAGCCATCAAAGGACAGAGGGCAACTAAGCATGATGTCGCATAGATTGGGTTATCACCAGGAGGGCAGCAACAGGTGTACAGAACCAGAACAGGACCTGGATTTATGTGGTCTACTAATAAGTTAACTATTTTAGGACAGTCTTGATGCCTATGTAAATGCTGCATCCCTAGAAAGTATGAGCTCGGGTCGATTAACCACTGAAAAAACAGGTGTGATCCACCAATGCAGGATCTTCAATGTTGCATTGAAAGGTGAATAATTGCTACAAAATGATGTAGCAAAGCATCAAGTCCTTATGCCGCCTTTCGAGGGTTTAGTACCATTGTCTATAGGCCCGTGGTATAGACGAGGTCTGGAATATAGATTCAGTACTGAAAATAATTTCCGATCTCGTCCCTCCCCCTCCCTTCTACTCTATACATATAGTTGCAGGTGTCCCACACCTTGCCCCTTCCTGCAGTAGGTATAGTGATATACAACTGGCAACATGTTGTTTGCTGGGTTTTTAACGGGCCCAGTCTCGCCAGGCCACTTGATATCGGCTTTGGTTGGAGAGACCCCTATAGCTAAACACACTCTCTCACACACAGCACCAGGAATAAGGCTTAGTACTAGAGAAATAGCAAATAACAATAAGAAAACATAGGAAACACTATCAGGTAAATAGCCCACGTGGAGGACAGGTTAGGAGAGGGTGTATACAGGGGTATAACTTTAGGTCTATAGGGTGGGTATAGTGTCAGGAGTTTTACTGATACATATGCCATATGGGACTTAAATGTGAGTAAAGTGTGTACCGTAATAAGTAGTGTACGTTAGCAGAATCATTAGCTAATGGATGTTTATACCACATTTTGTATATGCAATGCACCAAAACATGACACTGGCACTGAGATAACGCCATGTCTTATTTGGTGGTGTAAACCAAAAGTAGATTACACTGAATATAGCATAGAATAATTCAATATTGTGTATACCTATACAGTAGATCACACTAAAAGTATCATAGAAAAGGATGTTAGCCTGCAGTTGATTAAACTAAAATAGTTGGGAACCTCAGACTTAGCCTCTGCTGATAAATGCCATGGCTTTGCCAAAGAAAAAATCGTCCGATTCTCATCATCATGTAAACCTACTGCATAGTACATTGCTCATATACATTAACTATTCACAGTGTGTGCAGACACTGTAATGGTGGTAGATCTGGGTAGGATATGGAGGGGGGGGGGACTTAGAATAGCCTCTATACAATTATATATGTCTAACCACTATAATAATGTGCAGCTGGTGTCCTCCTCCTCCTGCACCTGGCAAGGTGAGACAGACAGGTGGGCAGCAATCCCTGTGGGAGGAGGTGTTCATCATGTGTGTGTATACTCCAGGTGAAGGCTGCTGACTTGTGTTAGCTCAAAGTACTGCACCTCATGGAGCTACATACAACTAGTTCACCTTCTGTATTCAATATAGCCTACAGGTTGTTAGGGATTGGTCATTTTTTGTAACAGCTGCGGAGTCGGTTGAATTTCACATGTACACACCCCTAGGTCACACATATGGAGGCCGTTCCCGCAGGGGACAGTGGTGCTGGCTGATGCAGGGGGGCTCTAAACCTAGGGACAATAAAAGAAATAAGAAAAATATCTAAAAATAGAAATAAAAAAAAAACTCCAGAAAAATCAGGATAAGGATTATTGAAAAATGAGAATAGATCAGGGAAGATTTTGACATGGAAAAACAGTCAATTTTATAAAGAAATCACTTTTATGTAATGCAAGTGAACAGTCTCGCCTGGTCGGGATTCTAGGGAATACCTCTCTCGTATATTGGGGATGATGGTCCCCATTTTCTGGGGAAGATAACTACGCGAGGTACCTGCCTACAAATAAGCACTACAGCAACCAACGGAAAAAAACTTCTTTTACCCACAAACGCTAGGTGCCAGAGACGACTCACGCTAGTGGTCAAGCTGGGGCCAGATTGGCAAGTGAATAGAGTAGTAACCCAGGGGTCAGTAGGGGGCAATTGACCCTTATCTTATCTCTTAGCTGTGATCTTCTGAAAACTATTCACGTTTGATCAAATCCTTCCCCTCGCCATCCGTTGTTAGTAATATATAACCACTCCCCTAGTAAAAGAAGAATCAGAGGCTCTGACCTGAGTGGGATGGGCCAGTGGTGTATGATAACAAGTTATATGTAAATATAGCCGCTGGGAGCATCTTTTGCATAAAGGGATGCTTTCATTCTATAGATGGATAAAAAGGGAATGTTTGAACACGTTTAGCATTGAGATTCCTACGAATATGTTTTATTTTCAGTTATAGCGTTTGAATTTGCCAAAGACGTATAGAAACAGGTCGGCATGCTACCACCTGAGACTACCATGAGGCTATGTTAAAAGTACAACCGCCCTTATATCAGCTGCTGATCAGCAGTCTTTCTTTTGATATACAGGGCCTCGAATCAGCAACCTGATGTATATTTCCTGGAAATCTCTATGCCTCCCCCCTCAACAACATGGCCCTAGACCCCTAAATTCGACATGGTGACCTGGCCATTTCTTAAAATTGACATAGTGACATGGCCATTTCTTAAAATCGACATGGGACATGGCAATGCTAGTGACATGTGACAGGGCCATTTCTTAAATTCGACATGTGACATGAAAACTTGAGCCTAGAGAAGGTCTCAGCTATAGGCTACTCGGAATGCTTCAGAATGCACCATATGACCTCCCAATATTCAAAAGTTTCTTGAGGGATGCCCCCAGACCCCCTTCCTTCCTTGTTCAAACAACACATTATAATTAGAAAGGGTTGCCTAACGCATTCTGACACATTTCCTACATTCTGAGATTTCCAAAACTGTAAGATTTTTTTCAAATACATGTATTCCTACTTAAACCAAAGTTATGAATTCATTCACATAGGTTACCAGAATGCACAATTCAACATTAGAATTTTCAAAAATTTTCTCCGATTATCTTAGATAGGGTCGATTCAGTTGAAGTGGGAGAGCTAAGGTTAAGACCTTAAATGTGGATAATCTGCTCTAAGAAAATCTTGATATCATGAGATATCACGATTTCATGAGATGATTTGATTGAAGGGAAATATATAAACTGAGCAAATTATTTCACAACAATATGCAAAATATTTTATCACCAGTATCAGCTGTCATAACTACTGTAAAACCCTGCCTATAAGTCGACCCCACCTAAGTCAACCCCCCTCTTTGAGAAACAAATTCGACCTATAGAAAAAAGGCTTGACAAATATTAACACTATAATCTATTATATAAAAACCCCACCTATAAGTCGACCCTTTCAACTTGGGATCAAAAATCGACTTATACAAGAAAAAAACTTTTTAAAAAAATCAACTTATAGGTGGGGTTTTACGGTATCGGTTCGTAGGAATATTTGAGAAATTCCTTAAAGTGGCATAGTCCGTTGGTTGGGGCTCAAAAATCAATCTTCTCAAAAATGAACTAGGATCAGTACCAGGATGAACCTACTTCTTTTGCTCTCCTTCCTGATAATTAAGCTTATATTTGAAGGAATTCTTAGATTTATACCCACTTTGTAGTTTTGGAGTGCACGCAAAAGCTCAATCAATTGGAAATACACAGTAAAATGCCTATGAATAGGTCCATCGGACCCACTCTCTAAGCTTATATAAGCTTAAAGGGGGGCTAGCACCAAACATTAACAACATGGGTACCAATTCAAAAAGTGATCATAAAATCGCGGGTCCCAGCGGAAAAATCGCGGCGCTCTGATTGGTCAAGGGGTGGTCACGCGGGCATGCATTACGATGCCGGGGCCCCTTTAAGATAAACCAAGAGATGGTCCACTCACACCTAAATATTATGTTACATGTAGTACAGTGTAGGCCTATGAACACATTTGAATAGGATTTGAAAGATGAAAAAAAAGGGATATGTTACTTTAACTGCTGGAATGTTCATATTTGTGGGGATGAAGGCTTCCCAGAATGCACAAAAAAGACCCCCTATACCATTTAAAATCCATACCTGTTCTTGATCCTCCCCTCTTTACATTTTACTTTTTTTTACGTTTTTTTTTTTTTTATATCTGGACTTTGTATTTGTTATTTTTGCAAATTTCAAAGTTATGCTAACCCAACCCAGTCCTTTTCAAGCCTTGGGTGCAACTTACAGCTTCTCCCAAAGTCTTGTAAGCTAGGGTGCAGCTTATGTGCAAGAATTTATGGTAATTGGATTAGCTATGTTAGGGACACTAGTGACATGGGATTTTGCTTAGTGACATAGGACATGGGCATTTCTTAAAATCGACATGAGACATGGAGACCCCCCATCAAGGGTCCCAACAACATGGCTCTAGACCCTTAAAATCGACATGGTGACATGGGCCATTTTTGGCTTAGTGACATGGGACATGAACCTTTCTTTAAAATCGACATGGTGACATGAACTTTCCTTAAAATCGACATGGGGACATGGAATTTTCTTAAAATCGACATGGGGACATGGCCATTTCTTAAAATCGACATGGGACATGGGGACCCCCCATCAAGGGCCCCAACAACAGAAAAAAAGACACATACAACCTCTGGTATCACTAACAAGCAAAACAAGATTTCATGTTATCCCACTTAAGCTGGCGTTTCCTGAGTAAACACACCCCAGGCTCTCCCTCTTATCTACTGTATTGTGATGGATACTCTAACAGACAGAATTAAACATGACAAGCCTCCACCCGATGACACTGTTTTGGTCTAAGTACTGATGGCAAACTGTTGTTGGTGTCTAGCCATATCATAATGGCTCAAATTATCGTCGAAAATACGTTAATGAAATGAGTGCCGATCCAACGAAGCTCTGGTGATAAAGTAGTATTGAAATAGATTGGTCTTAAATAAGTCTTAGTCTCATATCATGGCTGGGGTAAATATTATTTGAAAATCATAAGAGCCCAGTGCTAGAGAGATCAATACGGTAGTCTATCTAGTGCTGTTTGCGGTAATGTCCCTTTTACACTCTCCAAACACTCCTGTAGTAGCACTGTAAAGCCCCAAGGCCAAGTCACAGAGAATCTGCTAGAAGAGTGTTGCCTGTCCAGGCACCTGTTCGACTAACCTCATTCTGGCCTCCCAAAACATGGGGGACATTTGTTTCCGTAGAAAAACAAACGCCCGTATTTTCATAAATGAATGAAAAATATTGGCTGTACTGTTCTGTGCAACTGGTACACTTCTTCACACTGGGGGAATCATAACTTTGTGGGATAAGTCAATAGAACCTGCGATAATCAAAGACAGTTGGTGGTCAGTCGGGAGGAGTTGTTAGAAGATCGGAGATAGGAGATAAGATAAGGGTCCAAATTGAGGCCTTCTACTACTGACCCCTGGCTTACAAATCTCTCAATTTTTCTTATAGAGGTAATTTCTTTTATGAAGTAGGTTGATTTTTTTTCTTCTACATTTCCTCAAGTTTAAATTCCTGATTTGTTTTAGATTTTTTGTAAATTTTCTTTCCAACTTATCCATGATTTTGTAACTTTGAGAAATTCCTCTGTCACTTTCTATTACCCAGAGGTTTAGAGCCCCAGTGCCTCTGTCCACATCACCCTCCCGCCAGGGGAGGTCTCAGAAACGACTGACCTAGGCCTGAAGATGGGCTTTACATCAGATACAAGTATGCATAGATGGAAAGGGAAGGGGAGGGGGATTAGATACAGGCAGAAATAAGTACATGAACAGGGAAAAATGGGAGAAAAGGAGGAGTAGGGGGTACCCAACTCTCTGGTCATTTCTCTCTGTTTGACAACTTATAAAACAACAGGTGGGTTGAGGACGTTTTCACTAACAGAAAAAAAAAGACAAAAAAAACCCTTCAAGCTTCACATGTAGTGTTAAGGCACACTGTCCTATTGTCATTATAATGCATTATGCAAAGACTGGCAAGTTACCCACCTCTACATCTACCCATAGTAGACGAAACACCCGAGGGGTGCACCAGCGCAGTCAAACTTATCAATTACTACATGCACTAGTTTACTGCACCACACCAATAAGTGGAACCAAGTGGCACCATGTCGTCCTTAAGTGGCTCATAATTGTGACAGTAATTAACTCGAAAAGCGAGTTATAAGGAGACACCCTGGGGCCCTGCACTTTCAGTCATTACGGTGGTGCGAATAAGTTTAAAAAAAGATGGAAATTTTATATATGAGAGGCAGAATTACTTAATGAATTTTATAGTGCCATTAAAGGAAGAGATGTAGGGGTCTTGCAGGAAAAGGTATTTCATTACCAAGTTTTGTAAATTTTGAGAAATTGTCAATATTGTACAGACTCAGTTGGTTGGCAGTCATAAGACGCTTTTTGCCTCCAATGGTAAAGGGATATGATGTTGATCCATGTATCAACTTTCTCACTTTTTTTTTGCAATGTGGTGTGAATAGTACAGTTTTTGCAGGAGTTATGCGAATAGTGGCTTGGTGGTGCGAATAACCTCGGTTAGGGAGTGCTTGACTCCATGGCGTCCCCTGTAAAGGACAGCGTGACAGTCAAAGGGAGTGCTGATGCAACAGGATGAGTGCACAACTCATGGGAGCCAATCACAGGCTTTTCACTTTTCAAGTTATCAGCAATTTATATTGCTGCATTATATTTATTGCCCTGGAGGGAATAATGTAGTTAGGTTTGTTCAGCATGCAAGGCAATAACAACATCAAGTATCACTTTGCAAGGCAGGCAATCACCAGTTCTTTTTGGATTCACGATATTTGATTTACTGCTTCTAAGGAATGCAGAGCTATAGAATAATTATATAAAATTGATTAGTAGATGCAATGTGCGTTATAAATGAGTATACTAGATTGTGTGCGGATGAGTGAAATAGCCTATAATGGGAGCACACTTGTTATTCTATAAGCCCTGTTTTAGTATCAGCCATGATGCTTGACGCTTATCAATAATCAATAAGTTAACTTCATAAGCAAAGCAGGTACTTATAATATGTGTATACAATTGTGACCGATATAAACGTTTAGTATTAGCAGTCTTTATAGGACCACGGGGACCCTATGTATTTTACAGTGTTCTGCCACAGTATTACATGATCAGACTCTCCAGCCCCACTCCTAAACTCGACCAATGTCTCTAATAGCCAAAAAAGGAGGAAAGGATTTAGGTTTTGACACTCTCGTGATGGTAATGTGTAGGAGTGTGGATATATATCTTATAAACATGTATACACGACCAAGGAAACCTTCATTTGCCAGGGCCTGACAAAAGGCATACAGGGCGGCCCTGAGCCAAACAGGAGAGCTAGCAATCCAGAAAATACATGTATACAGTATAATTATACAGCTACTCAGTGAGGGTGGGGCTTACATGGGCATGTATCACTGTGGAGTGACATCCAAGTTTGAAGTAGACCTATACTAGGTAGTCTACTTGCACAATACAAGATAGTGTATCTGGACTCAATGGCGGATTTAGAGGGGGGGGGGGCGCCCTTTTTCCCAGTACTTAAGAGTTTACCTAACTTTTTTTACCCTAGAATTTAGCCAAAATTAGGGGCAAAATGAGAGGCCCCCCCCCCTTTCAAAATCCTGGATCCGACACTAGGTGTTTTTTTTTCATCATGGCTGTAGTGCTGTATTGTGCCAGGGTGTTCAAGGGAAGGAAGTCGCCCAGAATTATTGGGGACAGAAGGTCTATTACGGCTTTTCTATCACTACTATGAATACATTAGCATAACCACAAAATATAACTCTTAATCTTGAATATTTTAGCATAACATTGTTTTAAACTATACCCCATTGTATCGTACGAGGGGCTCATATACACCCATATACAAACATACTGTATTTGGTCCAGAGGTTGGGGACATTGCCTGACTGACAGACTGAAGAGACATATGATAAATACTATTGTGTACTCGAGCTCTATATAGTACAGTCCTTACTTGCCAGCTGGCAGTCATTACAATATCACTCCCTAGCTGACAAAGAACACTACTGTTATATCCCACTGCAACATGAAAAATATCTAACCATTTAAGGGCAGGGTAATGCCTCAGGATCCTGGCGGTCTGTTACTATGGGGCACCATTGTATCATGGCGAGCAAATCGCTGTACCACGTTGATGCATTGTATAGATCCTTCAGGAGTATCCAGCCGATGGTGTTGACACCATGCAGGAATGAAGCCCTGGTGAGTTACTCGCCAAAGCTGTATCCTTGCATCATGAAGGACATAGTACAATAAAGGACCAAGCAGTCCTTGAGGTTCTCTATAATGACAATGTACCATAATGCTATGATGATGCATAAGTAAAATGATTTAAGTGTAAAATATCATATGGGTTTACAGAACATGGTGGTTGCTAAGGTATTAATTGGCTCTCTGCCCTTATCTCACGACAGGGCGTGGTTCAATTATATATAATAGACCATTTATCTCTGTTAACCATGACACAGTCTAGAACTGCCACAAAAATGATATATAATACAGGACACCTCTGTTGCGTGAACACTGGAGGCTAGCCCCTAAGTGAAAGGTCTTTAAGAATTGGTTAAAACCTTAAATCTTTTCTTTCCCAGTCGAAATAACTGTAGCAGTCATGAGTAGGTCAGTGTAACTGAGGTCACCTCAAACCCCTTTGTTCTCCTGCTCTCTGTGATTGACCACCCAATTCTTGAACTTATAAGTTATACACGTTCACACATGTAGAGGGTATGGATTCCTAGACGAAGTTTACACCAGCCTGTAATAAAGTCCTTAAACCTTTAAGGGCTGCATAGCACACAAGTACAACTTGTTTTCAAAATGAATGAATACAGTGTTGGATAGACTATTCACCAGGAATGCATTCATGAACCTTGCTGACCTATAGTGTTTATACTGCCCCAAAAGGGTGGCATTATGAATGAAAATGTCGACCATTGGACATCATGCAGTAAATCACTACTGTGTCCTAAAGGGTTAATTACAGTTCCCATTCCATTCACCAGTATGATAGTATCTCCTCATGTCCCTTCGTCCATTCAATGCCCTACACCTACCCAATTCCAACACCTGATTGCCCCCCACAATAAAGCACATTAAATGTGCACTTTGCTATGGGCCCCTTAAATAATCCACAGTAAAACACTGGAATACTTTGTTTAAATAGGGGTTTCTCTATGACCCTGGAGGAGGGAGTGGGAGGTGGGTGTAAATAGACTGTTTGAGGTGTTGGAGTATTGACCTAAGGGCCCACATGTTTATGGATGTAGCTTAGATGTGTACGTTTGGGCTCGCCATGTCTACCTGTCTGTACGGGTGTCTTGGGGTCAATGCCCAGGTGGTAACCAATACATCTAAGTGTACAACAGTTGTACTAATAAAATGGAGCACATGAGAATAGCCATTACTATTGCTACGGACACCTTTTGTATTGTTTTTTTTTAGCAAAGATGGGGAGATATCCATTCGAGAAATATTGTTTTTTTAGCAAGGATGGCAAGCCATTTGTTTGAGAATATTGGGTTATACATCTACATGTCATGTTTATGAAGAAATGTGACCCAATGGTTCTAAAGATGAATTGCGTTGTTTCACAACAATTTTAATGAAATGGGGAGACATGTGTGACAAAAGACGGCATAGACCCACATTATAAGTTGAAAGAATGATTGATCAAGCCAGTAATTTGCCACAGCTGTGATTCACCAGACATATACCCTGCAATAGATACATGTATTCATTACACCATGGTGAACCTGTATTTATGATTATTGTGCTCCCTGAGTAGACATAAATGTCAAGAGTATGTTATGGTGGGGTCCCCAAGCATCATTCACAACAAAGACTTGATCCATTAAGTCAGTGCTGTACCTCTATAGATATATTTATGACGTCATAAACCTTTCTGCCAAATTTCTGCTTTGAGACTCTAACAGTCAGAACCTTTCTAAATGTCATTTCTTACTGTTGGTCCACTGTCTTAACACTAGATGTACTTTAGACAAGTTGGCAATAGTATACCACTGTGTGGCCTTCAATCGAAACATCTGTGATAATGGCAGCATTTCAACATCAGCATGCTGAGCTGCTATCCTATAGAGAGACATGTATATTTAACTCTCTTATGGGTGCATATTGTTGCAAAGTTATGTCATCATAATCCATTTAGGTCTACTTTCCAACAACATTCATGGGTGTATCAACCCCACAGGGTTGGCATGATGCATGAATGCAGCCCTGACAAGTAGATTCATTAGGAGTTTATTCATGTATTAATATCACCAAAGAGCATAATTCGATAAAGGGACTTGTGACCCTTGAAGGGTAAAATGAGTTGTTGAGTCAGCAGAATTGGTCTCCTTTAGGGATCTCATCACCTTCTTACATCCAAAGCCAAGCCCCTGTATCACAGATCATTTTGTCAGCCAAGTGTGTGTAAGGAATACATATTTACCACACCTACTAAAATATCTGTATCTTGTAACTGTGTGTATGTTTGATATAGGGCGGGTGCTATCACCTGCCTTTAACTCGTGGTTAACATGAGAGATGACATATAGCGGGAAATTTATTATGAGAAACTAGGTGAGCAAGGAGAACAGGCAACAGTAAAATCCTTTTACTCGGTTTTTTGTTGTTGTTTTTTTTCTCCCAGGAAAATCAATAAAATCCAGTCTGAAATTAGGAGGATTTCCCTTGGTTGTGCTTTTGTCAGATTCTGTTTTGTGGGTGTAAAATTGCCTGGTTAGAAAAACTGGAAGTATAAAGATTCATAAGCCCATGCAGAAATGTATCGAATTCTGTGTTCCTTTGTACAATAGGGTTCCTTTGTACAATACAATTGTATAGTGGGCGATACACTTTAACATATCTCTTAAATGTTCCCTTTGTGATAACTTTACAATGACATGCCTTTATATGAACTACAAGTCTAAGGACATTGACATTGAATGGCAATAGTTTGTCGGTCATTGCCCCTTGTACATGATCACTACACTGTCTCAGATCTCTGAGAATAGATCAATTCAGGGTTCTCCCTACGTCATGAGCAGAGGCGTAGGAAGCATATCTTCATTGGGGGGGGGGGCCCGACGAGGGCACCATCGCGACCACCTTGAATTGTCGGCTGATGTTTGATGGCATCTATATATTCGTATTTAGAATTCATATAGAAAAGTGATTTTTGGTAAATTTTGGATCTGACTTTAGGCTCAGACCCCCATTCTCCCTATGACATCAGTATAATAATCTAATTTCAGATGTAAAGTTTTAGCTTTTTTTCCATTGTGTTTATGAGTTCTTGGAAAATATTGGGGGGCCCAGACATACTCAGGCCCCACCTCCTTCATGATTGGGGGGGGGGGGCATGAGAGAATAATGTAGGTGAACTTTCGCAGTAGCGGATCTAGGGGAGGGTGGCCTGGGGGGGGGGCATGTGCCCCCCTAGACCCCCTGAAATTGGGCCTTGGCTAATCTCTTAACAATTGGAAATATTGTGCCAAACCCTGGCTGTGACCCCCATGATCAAATTTTCTTGGCTGTGCCCCCTAAACCACCCCTTCTGGATCCGCCCCTGTTTCGAACCAGACATCGCCCTCCACCAACTGGAGGGTGCGGCAGCCAGATGTGCTGTCACCAGTCCTACTGTAAGGCCCTGGGGTAAGGCAGTTAGATGTGCTGTCACTTGTCCACCTACCGAGTGGCGCCACCAGTCCACCTACTGAGTGGTAAGACATACTGGGTGGTGTGTACCTTCATGCGCCACCATCAGTCCAGCAACTGGCAACTAGGTGCTGTCATTGGTCCAGCAACTGGTCATTGAGATAGCTAGGTGTGCTCTCACCAGTCAAGCTGCTGGATGATATACTGCTACATGGGCTATTTGGTCTTAAATAAGTGTAGGAACTTTTGATTATTGACTTGAAGCATCGTGTATGAGAGAATGATGTTGGTGAATTTTAGTACCAGATAGTATTGATGCGGCTCAAAGTGTATTGTAAGTTGTACAATTAATATTGAGGCCTAGTATCGCATATTGGTTATGTCCAAATACTGGGTGTTTGTGAGCTAGACTGCTGTCAACAGTCCGCCTCCTGGTACTTCATATTCTGTCACTGGTCTAGCTACTGGTGATGGGCAGTTAGATGTGCTGTCACCAGTCTGACTACTGGTAGATAGACAGCTAGAGGTGCTGTACACCTATTAGGTCGTGAGACACCTTTATAATATGTACAGTGACCAGTCCAAATGTTGGGTGATGAGCCAGCTGCCCAGCTATTGGGAAGCTTTATATGTGATTTCATCATCACCAGTAATAAGACAGCAATACATGCTGCCACTGGGCTTTGTCCTGTTATGACCATTGGCCACATGTACTACTAGGGTGTGTCCCTCAGGCTCCATGCCCATTAAACCATGCCAATTTAAGGCCGATGGAGGCTGGTCGTGCCACCTGGTGGCTATTGGTGGAGGCAGGTGTCCAGGGACTGGTTTGGCTCCAAATGCCATCTCTGACGACATTCTGGTGCTGCTGGGACTGCCAGGTCCTGCTGTCATCACCATCAAGGTGTCAACTGCAGCACACAGGCTCTATAATATAGATCTGTAATGGCTACATGATACCTCAATGGTCTTGTTCATTTGTCGCTTTGATTTACCAAGATGCAGCCCTAGCGGATAACTCGCCTGGCCTGGTAACTCGCCTGGGCTGCATTGGTCCATCATGCCAACCCTTCATGTGCTGTAGGGTCGTTATGATAAATGACGAATGAATGCACAAGCACTGGTGCATTACACAAAACACAATACTTAAATGGCTTCACAATACCCTAACCCTTCCCCTAAGCCTTCTCCCTCCTCAGGCACCCATCATATCCTGATGTGCCCCATGTGTGTATTTTTGTGTTATTGACTTTAGTCAATAACACATTTATATATATGGAAACTGCTGCACAGAACCACATTAGATTAAAGAGGGTTTCTGACAGAAATGGGAACATAGAGGAAAATCTGGTCTATAGTGTATTTCTGAACAATTGCCACCACAGCTAGGCCATGGTTGAATAATCTCTCCTTGACCTTATATGCATTTAGTAAATAATATGCTGAACCAGGTATGATAAAATGGCTTGGACAGCTGGCTTTTGCACCTAAGAGATAGAGCATAGTCAGCTGTTCATTGGGGCTTGAAGGTGGGAGGTGGATTACTGATGCCTCATTGTTGGTGCACACAAACCATTAACCCTTTAGGGGGTGCATAGAACTTAAACATTTTTTTTTCATTGAACTTATAAGCCAATAACAAGTAGGCCTGTGGCCTAGACTTAACCTTCATCTGGGTTCCTGTCAGCCTTAGTGACAGATTACCTTCATGCATCTTCTTTTCTTTTTTCTCAAATGGCGCCCATCCTGTTTACAATCAGGGGTCGTTCCAATAGGAATTTGCATGAGTGTTCCCTGCTTAAGGTACAAAGATGTAAAAAGACTTGATGTTTATAAAGGATATGGCTTCATGCTCTAAAATATCCGGCCACCCTAAATGCAACTTAGTTCTCAAGTGTTGATAGGCAAGGAAATTGTAATCTCTGGTCTACCCTTCTTCAGCACAGGGACATATTGGTGTGATAAAGAAAATGTTATTTTGTGGTTCTAGTAGCAGAGAAGAAGGAGGAAGTGTTTACCTCTAGGTCTACCTCTTCTGTAATAGCACCACTTTGTAAGACATGTACAGGGCATGTAGTTTAACATACAGTTCTAGCTTAACCCTTTAAGTGCCATGTACAAAAGGACTTAGATTAGAACTCTGGAATTTAATGCAACCTTGGAGAGTAACTCAGTAGGGTTACACTACTGCATCATGCCGACCCTACAGGCCGAAAGGTTGGTATGATGCGCCAGTGCAGCATCCGCGAGTTACTCGACAGCACTGCATTAGTGACAACAAATGAGCAAGAAGGCATGATATTGTCATCAAAGGGTTAACTGGCTGAGCTGATAAGGCTAATGGTGCCTACATGGTTTATATGGAAGCAGTAGAAGATACGCCCCCTCTAAGGGCCCCCTCTAATGGTTCCTCGTACACTTTATTGGTTTTCTAATTAAGGGTTATTTAGGCGTACTTTGCTGCCTCCTTGCCTCTCCTCATTGTTCCCAGATGGAGTAAATCACAGGAAATCACCAGGACTTGTAGAAATCCCCTCCCAGCAATTTATCCCTACTTAAAGGCCAACTCACACGTTTTTAATTTTATTGTTTTACCGACTTGTAAATCTGCTGTGATAGTGATTGGTTTCTAATTTGGAGTAAGTTATAAACTACAACAGCTTCCAGAAAGGGTTGCCTATCTTCAGGGATAAATGTTTAATGAGCATGGGTCATATTAGGTTCAGGAGACGTTATGGTGTAATCAGCACCCCAACATACCCACCCAGGTGCACTGGTACACCTTCATATTAATCAATTGATTACCTGATGAGTTATTGATCATTTATTATCACAGCTATTGACATGTCTGGGCGATCTATCCTGGTCGTTATGTTTTAAACGGGCCTGGTCCTGAAGGAAATAGCATTTTATGAAGAGCTTTTGATGAAATTTACCTAAAAGTTGAAAACATTTCATATGAAATCAAGGTTAGGTAAAGCAGCAGCTACATACTGTGTACAATACGTCAACCTTTATGATATAAAGGTCAAATGTTTTCTTTAAAATGACGCCCCCATTTTAACATGAAACTATTCTTTTTATTTGCAGTCTTTCCAAGGAAGCCAGGGCCGCGCCTACTTGTTCAACTCAGTGTAAGTAGGCCGTCTAACATATATACAGGTGTTACTTCTTCCAACCCTTTGAATCCAAATAGTGCATCAGTTCGTCCCTGGTGAGTGATGTGTCAATTATGATGCAGCATCTGTGCATCATGCAGATGCCTAGCATGATGAGTTACTGACTCTCCTTGTATTGATGCACGACTCATTAAATATGTATTGAACATATTAAGGAAACTCTCATAGTTAGTAGATTAGATAAGCTTTGTCTACTCTAAAGGGCTAACACACTATAAAGCAACCTTTCAATGTTCAAAATGTCACCTGTTGAGGATATTTCACACTTTGAGCCATAGAATGGCAAAAGGCACATAGTGCCACCAAAAGTCTCGCATTTTCTCACCATAGCACAGTTTAATGGGATGATATTTTTAGAGCAGCCTAAGGATTAATAGGATCAGCAGGAGGGCATAATGTGAGCTAGACAGATCCTGGTGCTTTGAAGTTGAATGTCCATACTGATAGCATGAGATGTCATCACCAAAATCCTGTTAGCTCTATTTGTATGAGATCTGTTCATCCTGAAACGATATTTGTGACTGTGTTTCCTGTTTGACGACCCTTTTGCCATCGCCCATAGGTCAGAGGGCCATCCTTTAGGCATTGATTCTGTGTTTGCATTATACTAATGCCTTATCATCATGATTTATGAATGTACCCTTGGTGAATAACTCCCCAGAGATTTGGGGATTTTACTCACCTGTAAGGTTGGCATGATGCGCTGGATTCTCGCTGTTAATGCATTGGTGCATCAGGAGGACAAGAAACATGAAGGCATCATCCAGCCCCTAAAGGGTTTATAGTCTTATAAAAGCAGTGCAGGAAGGGCAAGGTTTCTCTTTAGCCTATCTGAAACTCAAGTAAGGTTTCTCTTCCCAGATAGTGGGAATCATATTAGCGTCAGCTGAGAAAGGCTATTTCAGAAAGCTGATAAAGAAATAAAGGAAGGTACTAAGTAAGGGAAGATGATTTAGAAATGAGATCAGATAGATAATCTAGAACCAAAAAGAAGACTCTGTCCAGTATGAAACAAGTTTAAACTGCCTACCATATTGCTGTATGTTTTATACAGATGTGATCTTTGCTTCCTCATATTTTCTTTTCAATTCCTTTGTAATTTACATTATTGAGTGGCATTTGATCAGGAAGCTTAGATAATATAGGAGAGGTCACTGAGAGCATAGTCTATGGGTAGAGTGTGACAGGCCACCCCCCTCTCCCCCCCCCTATCAAACTAGGTGCCCCTGTGTCTTCATTGTTGATTTCTGTAGAGGATTAGGTGGTTCATGGAGCTGTGGTATTCCTTTATCAGGGTGATACTAAAGGGGAAGAAGGAACCACCTAGACCAGAAAATCCTGATGAATCCAAATTTTCTGATTATGATTCTCAGAAATTGAACAAAAGTACCCGAAAATGAGGTTTGATGAAGAAAATATTTTAAAGATGTACAAAAATAATATTCAAAATGATGAGAAGTCTTTATAGACACAACATGTAAACCAGAGTTAGTACCTCAATGCACATATCCAAATGTCTGCCTATCTCCCAATTTGACAAGTATTCTAACTGTGCATTACTCTCCCTATCTCACGTACTGCCTATCCCTTAGTCTACCTATCACTCATACTGCCTTTATCATTTAAATCCAAAGCATCTTGAAGTAAGACCTAGATACTAAAGCTTACTCCTTACTTTAGCTTATCTTCTCTGGTCCTAGTTTCTCATAGTATACCTATCCTCAATCTGCCTATCATTTATTTTACCTATCCCTCATGGTGACTATCCCTAAGACCACCATGTTTAAACTGTATTGTTCATCTGTTTATTTAGGCCCAAATAGTTAACAGTACATTGCTTATCATGTCTATCATTTTGATCCTACCTATCCTTAACGATGCCTATCATAAAGCCTACCTATCCTTCATTATACCTATCCCCCAACTCTGCATATCCCTCATATTTGACTTGCACATCTGTCGCTAACACCCATGTTTTCTTGTTTTACATTTGCTCATCTTACAAGGTACTCTCTGTGCCCATCTCTCAAACTAGATATTGCACATGCTACCTATCCCCCTTGCTACCAATCCTTTTAAATGCCTATCCCTCATGCTCTCCATATGGTTTTCTTACCATGTCAGCTCAGTCAGTCTAAGCCGCTCTCTCTATACATATCTCAGCTTGTGTTCAATTTCCTCCACCTGTCTCCAGGTCTATGCCTTGTGAAATATACCAATCCCCCATTATGCGTATCCTCCATTCATATCATTATATAGGTAAACTGAAAGATATGCAGCATGAATGATAGGTAGATGTATGAATAAGGTGTACTGTAACCAGTATGTTAGGTGATAGGGTGACTAAGAAATGGTCATCATAATGAAGGTTGGTTGTGACATAGGTAGGTAAAGAGAGGTGAGATGGGTAAGAGAGCTGTATAGAGAGCATGGGGGATAGGTAAGGATGGGTGGCAAGAGGGATAGGCAGTATGAGCAATTAGCAATTTGAGGAATAGGCACAGAGTACCTTGTAAGATGAGCAAACGTAAAAAGAAGGAAAACATGCATCCTAGGGACAGATATGCAAGTCAAATATGAGGGATGTGCAGAGTTGGGGGATAGGCACAATGAGGGATAGGTAGGCTACATTATAGGCATTATCAGGGATAGGTAAAATTGAAATAGTAGACATGGTAAGGAATGTACCATTAAACAATAAAGGCTTATATAGCAGACAAACAGCGCAGATTAAACATGATGGTCTGAGGGATAGTCACCATGAGGGATAGGTAAAATTAATGATAGGCAGATTGAGGATAGGTAGACTAAAGGAGAGATGGAACAAATGAGATAAGGTAAGGTGAGGGGTAAGCTTTATAAGTTAGGTCTTTTAAGAGATAACCAGATTGAACTGTAGATGTGTGAGCCAGCAAGGAGAAATGGGGGTTCCTGCGGGATTTAGTACCTGTTTTAGCAACCAGGGGACACCACTATGGGCTAGAATAGCAAAAAAATATGCCTAAAACTATTATAGGGTACTTTTTTATGGAGAATTCAATGATTTTAGATAAAATGTTCCATTTTGGGTGGAAAGGTTCCAAATTAGGCGTGTAAAAAGAACGTTTTTGGGCCTAATAGGCATTTTTATTGATGTCTGTTGCCATGGAAACATGATTTTCATTCTAAATAGGAATATAAATTATTCCATTTGAAAGAATCTCTCACTATGGTGAAAACAGAACGAAAATATCATTTCTAGATCAAAAGTTATAGGCAAAAGAATAAAAAATGATGCTAATTTAGCTAGTTAGCATAAATTATGCTTATTATAGATGTATCTCATGATCAATTAGACATAGAGCGTATTGCCATTCAGGAAATGGTCACACCTACCTGCGTTTAGCAAGCCATTCCTCTAAAACTAACAGGAGTATCTTCTCTTGCAAAATATGACTGAAAAGCCAGTGATCTGAATTTTAAAGTTGACTTTTAGCACGGAGCCCCCTTTCTCCTTGCCTCTACACATGTTTTGGATTGAAGAGATAGGCAGGATGAGTGATAGGTACACAGTTTATATGCTGTATGTGGGATAGACAGAATAATGCAGAGGCCCAGAACTTTCCTGACTGAGAGATAGGCAGACATTTGGGTATGTGGATTGAGGTATTAACTCTGATTTGTGTGTTCTATATTTAAAGATTTGCAATCATTTTCAATATCATTTTTGTACATTTTCAAAATATTTCCCTCATCAAACATCATTTTCAGGTACTTTTGGTCAAATTCTGATAATAAAGACCAACATTTTTGGATTCAGCAGGACTTTTTGGTTTAAATGGTCTCTTCATTTCATTTGGTATCCCTAAACCCCCTTATCCTACATAGGGCCCAATACTGAACACGCAAGGACACCTAGTTTCATGGGGGGGATGAGGGGGGTTGGCCTTCACTATAGATGACACTAGTTTTGCAATTCTGTATGGTGGCAAAAATAAAAACGCCATAGCATTGTCCTGAAATGAGTGTATTTGACATAAGTCAGTCTAATCGACTAGCTGTGGCCTTGTCAGCCTAAATTCTAAGTACATAATAGTATGACCCATGCAACACTAGTGCATAGATTTCTGTATAAATCCAGACCCAGACAAGGGGAGAATTACCCACTTTGATATCAGTTTCTGCAGTAAAAACCTGCCACTCATCTGTTGTTGTGATGATGGTGGGAAAGTCAGCCTGGCACCCCAATCTGCCCCCTGGGTGTATGCCAACCCCCCAGCACCTACCTCCCAGTTACCTCATATACCAGCCCTATCCATGATTTAGACACCATGCAGGTTCTAGGCTATCCCCACCCAACCCCCTCCTACCCCACCAAGGTGCTGCTATTGGGAGGGAATCAATAGATGGATGGCTGGGTTAGGGGGTAGGGGGGGGGGTAAGACCCTATAAGGTGTATACTACTGGTACATGTGCTCTCATCTCCAGCCATACCTGCTTAGAATGTGGGAATGTGATCTCAACCGTGCTTGTTTTGCTTGTCTTGGTACCCCTATTGCATTTTGTATGGAGGAGATAAAGTCTTTGCCTCAACATTTCATACCCCGATTGCCCCTCCCTCCTTTGTAAATTCCTGTGATTTAAAAAGGAAAACTAGATATTTTTCATTTTGCAATATGAATTATTAGTCATCCAGAGATGATACATGTACCACTCACCCAAGATACTGATGCATTTCTCTCGGCATTAATCATTTTATTTCTAAAAAGGCAATCAATCACACAACCATTAATTGGCAAAGTGATTTGTCTTTCAATCAATAAGCTGCTTAACTAAGCAGTGTCTGGACATTGCAGGGTGAACGTTGGGTGCGGGCCGGCCGAGGAGAGAGTGCTCCTCACAGGGCTACATGCTGTGGCCGACATCTACTGTGAATGCTGCAAAACTACACTGGGATGGAAATATGTGAGTACATGATATAGATTTATGTATTTATAATTGTGAGGAAGAATAAAATAATGTTATGTCTAGAAGTAAACATAAGACAGGTCCTATAGTGTTTTAGGATTGTCATTTTCTCCTAATATCTTCCCCAGATGTAATCATTCTGTTTGGCACATAAGTGTCTCATATTACTGCCTATACAATAGTATATACACATGCCTAATTTGCTTTTTTTTTCTATAGGATTAAGAGTGCCATACATATTTCTATAAAATCTAATCTTTGCTTTTGGATAGTATAGTCACACTACCTAGAACTTTGTTGAAGAAAATATCAAAATTCTCAAGCTTTTGTTTGCCTTGTGTTTTGCAGGAACATGCATTTGAGTCCAGTCAGAAATACAAGGAGGGAAAATATATAATTGAACTGGCTCACATGATAAAGGACAATGGGTGGGACTGAGACACCGAGAGGGCGCCATGCATGTGGTGCCACCTAGGTAGTCGAGACCAAACTACTCTGTGCAGGGACGTTTTACTTTGTGATCTTTCGCCATCATGCGGCTTGTGTTGAATATGTCATGTATGGTGTGTATTAATGGACAGCTACCCATCATGACGTCACTTCAGCACATTCTGAGGACGATGCCCAGAAGAGGCCTGTCACCCCCTCTTTAAGAGTCAGAGAGGGTGATATCAGGCCCATGACAAGCCACCCCTCCCCTCACTCATCTCATTACATGTACATTATATCACCCTCACCTCTCATGTATATCCCTCCATTGTCGACGATTCATCGATTATATTTAACAATACATAGACAAAGCCGCTGGGTCGAGGCCATTATTGCGACACAGGCTTGCAGACAGTGTTATAATATGTGGTAACCACTGGAATAAAACAGTGGTGTGAGTGGAGTGTATTGATAAGAAGAACAACAGGCCAGTAGTGTGCTCAGCCTACTCAGCTTAGCCTGGAGGAGCAGACCCAGGATGATGTGCTGCCATAAATGGGGCAGGTTCGCTGTGTGTGGACATGGGATCCAGCAGAGACTTGAGCAGCTCTTGAACAACTTCAAACCAGAGAAACTCCAATCCAGACTGCGTGTGAATGAATAAAACAAGGTGGATCCCACTAATGAGGAAACCAACTCCACTCTACAACTCAACTCCGGCCGGGCTGCGATCGATTGGTCCTCACCATACAACCCTTCTCACTCCCACTAAGGAGAGAAATATGAATAACAATAGCTTGAATGAGTATACATGCCATGTTGTGTTTGAAAACAAATACATATATCAAGCCCATTGTAGGGGATCCAAATAAATGGCAATGCTATGTGGAAAATTTACTCAAACTGAAGTGCTGATGATGATATAGTTGTTGTTACTACGTGTCTCTTTGAGCTTGGTTGTGTGTTTGGCTACTGTTGGCTATAATCCAAGAAGAAATATGTACCATGGCCAGTTGTGTTATCTGTGTGAGTGTATTAGGATACTGTTATATAATGCACTGGGGTTGTTTTTCCTCAAATGTAAAAAATACATTGTGCTCTGCAAATACTTTATGCATGTCTATAGACATTGGTGATAATATAACACCTCTCCAAAATTGATAAACATTGTCTACAAAACATTTTGCAGAAGTCCACAAACTATTTGCAGAGGTCTATGTATTTTTGCAGGTGAGGAAAATACCCCTTGCCAGATTAAGGGAGGGAAAGTAGTAGGGGAGGATAGCAGACAATGTGGGACCACTTGTACAATTATGCAACAACATTGATGATTGCTCCATGGTAAAGTATAGATGAAGTTGCAGGTGTGGGTCTGAATTTAAATGAGAATTGGATGTGTAAGGTTGATGATGTGGGAATGTTAAAAAAAATGTGTAATTGCATCACCTGTGTAAATGAAGTTTTAACAAATATTGAAAGTGAATAGGTTTGGATTTCTTAAGGTTAAATTCAGGTTTTATCCTAAAAAGGTTAATAGTAACATTAAATTATTTGAAAATGCCAAGAATGCTCTGAGGGTTGTAAGGCTGTGAACATGTCCCCAGGTGTGGGGAGAGAGTTAAGAAATTGTATGTATTTTAAAATGCTGGAAGCTTAGAATGTAACTTATGACTGAAGCCACATCACTATTGAAAGTGGTTATGGCGTTGTGGTTGTGTGCTATTAACTATCAAAAAGAAAGAGATGTATCATAGGTTATGTTCTTCTATGGACATGAATGTTTCAACTGGTCTGTCCTGCTTAGGATAGGTTAAACTGGCTTCCCCTGGCCAATCATATTTCAATAGTAAATTTCTAGACATTCAGGTATGAGTTTGTGTGCATTTTCAGTAAACTTGCTGAAGCAAGACACAACAGCTATTATCATAATTTCCTTCTCTGGTATATGTCTTTGCAAAAATTAAGAATACAGTTGAACTAAAGAAGGCGCTTACAATATAGTGTAATGAGAGTGATCTCTTGGTGCTAGAGTGAACAGGAATTCCACAGCGGCTTTTGTGGTTTACAGTCTGTTTAAGCCTTGATCAAATTGAGTTGCACAATAAGATGTAGAAGAATACATGTAGTCACTAGTGGGCATAACTGTGTTTCTCAACTGATTCAAGTAACTTGATGTTGTATAAGTTTTTATCAAGCTCTAAAAATTAATTGGTATTTCTCTGTTGTCACCATGCTGTATCTTCTTTAATTGATAGAAATTTCTGGAGGATACCATGGACATTGATTTTGACAGTAGACAAACTGAGTGACATCTTTCTTTATTATGGTAAAAAAATGAAAGATCAGTTTACCCTCTACCAACCATAATTCAAAAGAGAAGGGTACTATATGGACTCTGGAATTTTCCCAGAGTTAGCTGGTATCACCTCTCTCCAGCTTGTAGAAAGATTAGGCCTTTCATGGCTTAGGATTATGGTATAAATGGACATTATTGATAACAGATTCAGGTGTATGAAAACCAAACAACCTCTGGCAGAGATATAGGATTCTTAGTCACAATGGATTATGACTCTAAGCCCTCTATTAGTAACAGTGCATAGAAATATCAGTTGATATACTTAAGTTATGAGCTACTCTCCTGCAACTAGTTGAGGGAAATGGACACATTGTGAGCTTTCTCCTTGTGCTTATAATATTGCAAGACAAAACATTCCAATAGTATGATGCTCTTTTTCCTGTCAAATGTCTAGGTTTTCTGCCTCAGGCCGCTGTGTAATTGTGAAGTGTACCATGATCATTGCTGCTGAGAGTGTTTGTGTTGTTTGTATGTAGCTGTGTGAGTGGGTTCTACATTGGTAGTGACATCTTGTGGCTTGTAGCGAAACTAGCATGTGGACTATCCTTGGAACCTAGTAACCAGTAGATCCTCAACTCCCTCCCCTGTAGACTGATAAAACAAAAGGGCAGAGTGGATATGTTAAGACAAAGGAGGTGAAAATGAGGCTGTTAAAGATTTCATTGAATCATTGAGTGATCTATGGGCTTTGTGATTGTTGAGAGAGTGATTCTGTTGCAGTGTGAACATTATTGTTCACTTACAGGAACATATGTTTTGGTATTGGAGACAATATACACAGTATATTGCATAGATACCCCAGGGTATATCACGTATGAAGAAGAGTACTTGTTTGTGAACATGTATGAATGTTTATGACTAGTGTGCCTTTGAAAGTATGTCTGAACATGGAGGTTTTGAAATGTCTGACTATGATTGTATGAATGCATATAAGTATCAATATTTCAGGAGGATTGTATGAATATCTATTGTTGGCCTGTATGATTAAGTGCACTTGAATGAATGCCTCTGCATGATTGTATGAATGGTATATACAATGTCATGTATAACTGCAGCTATGCTTGTATGAATAATGCATACTTGTATGAATACCTCTATACATACCCATAAGAGGGCCTGTATGGCTTCCCTATATGTGGGATTGCTAGCTGGGTCCACAGAAGTTGTATGCCTGCATATTCATGCGTATGCCCATGTGTTATACACAGTATAGAGTAGCTGGATCTAGACTTGCATGTCTATATGTGTTGCTGGTGATGCCTGCTGGATAGCGCTCCCAGTCTGTTTCGAGACGGCCCCTGTCATACCTTTCCAAGCAAGATGTTTTTGAGCTGGTCCCAAGGTTGAGTTCTTTACCCTTGTTGGGGTTGGTGGGCAGATGGGTCGGCCCGGCTCGGAGCAAAGCCCTGCTCAAAATGGTCGTCACACTTCATGCATCTTGCACCTTGTGATCTAGTTATAGATGGTATTATGAAATGACGATACTTTATTGATAGAACTGTAAAAACTAACACAAGACACACACAACACAAACTATTGCCATTAAATTATTGAATGTTGATATAATATCGTGGAAACCGTTAACTCAAAGTAAAGGTTCTGCATGTATATAATAGGATGTTTCCTGAAAATGAAAATAATATTGTTGTAGTTGCAAAACAGCTATTTGAAGATGATATTGATAATGATGATGACAGGTCTATGTATGTTATTTTGTATACCAATATGAATTTAAAGAAGACAAACTTTCACGTTCGGATTGTAATTAGCAAAGCGGTGGTTTTTATGGATTTCTGTTGGGTTGGGTATAATTTCAGATGTCAAATTAAATTCATACAAAGTGTGTTTTGTGTTTGGTTAGATGGAGTTTGTAGGGAGTGATTCTGTGATGCTGATGGTTTATTTTTTGGTATGTGGATGTCTTGCACAATGAGTCACCCCAAACAGAGCACAGGATGACATGGTCACATATCAAAAGGTTTCTCCTTACTGGTCCCCATGTCCAAATTGGAGTATTCAAGTTGTTTTAATCAACATATGAAATGTATTAATTCCTAAAATGTCTTAGGTGTAAAGGGTTTATTTGTGTTTAATATAAAATGAGTCATATATATATATATTCAAAGTTGATCCTTGTGGGGCTACAATTTTTATGTTTTAGAAATGGTGATATGGGCTGGTATCTATCATCATGTTTGGTTTTTAAATCAAATCTTTTATTTATGGGTACTTAGTTAGTAATAAACAGGTAAATAGGAACAGATTATTAAGACTAACACAGTCTATAGACCACATCAATAAAATGAAGGGTTTATCTTTAAGGAGTCTTTAATGTGGACTACCCATCTGGAATTATTGTGACCATGTTCGTCCTCGTATATAAGTGCCCTGCCACATACTTTGTTACACCCATCGCAAGTGTAACAAGAGAAACAAGCTAATTTATCCCTTTTTTTTGCTATTTATTTTTGTGAGTAAGTTTATATGATTATTTTCAGCACGCAGGCGAGTGAAAATATCAAGCAGCAAACAATGCAAGAAGTTGTTGTTGTTCTAACACTGTTGTGTTTTGCATAGTGTATTCATCCTTCTTTGCTTTCATGTGTATGTGTCCATTTAGTGAGTGTATAACCTAGTGGAGTGGTGGTGTCCATGCTATAGTGCTAATTGTTAAAATAGTTAAAATGGTTTTGGGGTTGAGAAGTATGACCTTTGGGCTGGAGTAATGCGAGCACGCGGGGGTCTTGTGCTTTAAGACATTTATCATGTCTAAGTTGGGCTGTATAATGCTAGGATGAAAGTGTAAACTATAACTGGCTATTCACTTGTGATCAACTGTTACTTACAATGTTAAATATTACAAACATTAATGGTGTATGCCCAAAAGTGACCACCTGTGCTATATGCCAGTGTGTTGAGGGGTTTTGAAAATGTCCATTGTTCTTTTACCAAATTACTTATGCATAAATTGATCTAACCACCAGCTAGACAGTAAGTTGCATATTTCACAATCTTGAGGTTCCATGTTTCACTGCCTCACAAAGTGTGGAGAAAAGCATAGAACAGAGAGCTAAATAAAACATAACCTTACCCTGACTCAAGCCCACGTCTTTTCTCAAAGTCCCCTGCAGTGCCCATGCTCCAGTCCAGAAGGATTCATTTACTTTTTCATGGTTTATTGTAAATGATCACAAACAGTTAATAGGTTGTTCACTCATATTGCTAATTTATTGCCATGTGAAAGTTTATTATTATGATTATTATTAGACTAAGGTCTAATTTCTTTTTAAAAATCATGAGGAAAATCTAGCATTGAATTTCCATTGATTGGTCCATGAGAATCCCTATGGGAGTGTCATGGACCCACAGTCTAAAAGATGTGTTGATGCTAGAAACTACAAAACTGTTTGTACAGCTCAAATGATGGTGATTTTCATGCTTTGTCAAGGCAAAACAAGAGGAAAATTAACAAAAAGCTTTGTATCAGCACCTTCACCTTCTGCATGGAGATATCGTATAAAGTCACTCTGACCACCAATGACATAGTGGTGAAAAAATGATGTTGTCTAGGAAGTCTAACCTTTATTATTTGAGATGATTGTTTTGAGAAGTTTGCTGAATTCTTATTGTGATGAATATACTTCTGAGGTTAGTGAGACAAACCTAGCAGCAGCCATTTTTGTAGAGAAGCTGCCTGCTAGGGCACCTGTTTATTTGTGACCTACACCTATGTTGATACTATAGAGAGGTTGGTTGTGAGGAATTTTGGCTTAATTCTTGCTTGGTATATTGAGTGTTTGTTTGTGCCACCTTACCTCGGTTCTCTTTTCATCTGGAAGCATGTAGTTTATAGTCCATCATTCAGGTATGTACGAGTTTTGGATGCAATAAAAAAATGTTATCTTACAATATAGACCTTTGTTATTTATTTGTTACTTGTTATATAGTCATAGGGAAGACATTTGAACGGCATTTTTTATCCATCTTTTTGCTAGCAATGAGGTTATCTCTCATTACACATTAGTGATAAGGTTAACCCTTTAAGAAAATCAAAGATTTGTAACATAATTTCCCTACCGATCACATAACTATTTTATTTACGACAAGCATCGCCCATACAGTGTAAAAAAAGTGTTTGTAAACATCCTAAACACTTATCTAAACACTCTCTTGCCCCACTTTTCTAAACACTTATTAGATAAGTTAATTAGAAAGTATTTAGGCGATAGGTAATTACATGCGAAACGCTTTCCCAAATAGTGATTAGATAAGTGTTAACTAAATTTCGAAACACATTTAAAAAAATGTTTAGGATTTAAACACATTTGACAACGTTTAGAAATTAAACACTTTAATATTTATAAATGTGTTTAGAGTTTAAACACTTATTTGGGAAAGTCTTTATCATATGCATTTTGCCTAACACTTTCTAATCCATTAACTCCATGAATATATGCTTAAACACGTAGCTGCATTTCAAGAAACATGTAACAGGGGGCAGCACTCTCTGGGGACTTCTCCCGTGAACCCTTTCGAGGAGAAACGGTATGATCGGAAGTGTGTTCCTGGTACCGGCGAAAGTTGAAAGTTTACCTGCTCATATTTAACAAGCGAAAATGGCGCCACGTTAGCGCTTCTCCCCGAAAGACGTAACCGACTTCTCCCCAGTAAACGATCAATATGAAGAAATTAAAGTTCTGTGAACCTTTATCTAACAAGCTGTTATCAGTTCCTTTTAGAAGATAAGGTTATTAACCTTTTTGTGCCCAGAATGATTTGATGAATTTTACATAATTTTACATTATTTCATAATTGTATCATTTTGTTAATAAGACCTTGTGATATTTCAATCTTCTTCTTTGATATGGGCTTGGCATTACATTTTCTTAATACACATAACCCAGTGAAGACTTTTAGTTAAGGACATGGCATTCCTGGTCAGGTCTAGTAACCATAGTTACCAAAACATTCCATTTGTTGTCATTTATTGGTATTTGGTTTCTCTTGTGCTATATACACCCACATTCCCTGCAATCCTAAGACCTTACATAACATTCAAACCTGATTCTGTCTACATCTGTTCTGTTACACAGGAAACATAATATGTTATATATAGTAACAATGCATGGCTTATCTTTATGGATATGAACAATTATTGTAAAATATAATTGGAGTATGGGAAACTGTGTGTGTGATCCATCATCATTTTGGTACCTGTCAGATTTTAGCTTCTTGGACGGTTGCCCCTTAATGAATCACATAAAATGACTGCTCATTTTCAAGTTTTGACTCACTGTGCCTGGTATAATGGAGATAAAAACAAATGAATGGTAGAATCGTAATTGGGGGGTCATAAGCATTCCAAAGAGGGTCTAACTTTGCGGATTGGACCAGTAGAAGTATCTTGATGGAAATTCCTTTCAATATACATGCATTTAAGCCCAAAACCGCGCTTAAATGCGCACTTGGGCACCTAAGGGTTAAGTCTGACTGATAAACTATGAGCATTCCAGTGTAGACTCTGATAGAAATGAATTTGGAAAATTTATATACATCCGTTACTCTTAAAGTAGAGCTATGGTTTAAAGATATAATGTTATCTGAATACATGAATACTTATACCAGAATGTGGGCTTATTATCACTCTGTTTGAGCTGTCAATATATCATTCTGCTTCCATTAATAGCTTTCATACAGTACTCATTTATACGAATTGCTTTGGGAATGTTCAAAACCATGGTAACGGACATATTATCCTCCTATCTCTTAACATGGGGATCATTTTTTTTTATCATTCTGTCATTTCTAAAATAAACATTTTAAAAGTGTCCCCCTTTGGGATAGTGTAGCTGGTTATGTGTACAAACATGTTTTTTGAGGGAAAAGCTTACATTTTCAACTCTTATTTTTTAGGGGTTTTCTGGCCAATTGGCACGAATCTCAGATTTGCACACTTCAATCTTGTTTTTACTGTCCCGACATAAATATATCTGCTTAGTAAATACCAGGCACTTAAGAGGATGCATATATAATCGTTGTATTTGATATCAATTGAACAAAGTTTATTTATACAAGCTCCAGAAATAAAAGGAATTTGTTGTGAACAACGCCCCGGCCCAAACCTGACCCAAACCACTCTACTGAGTAACAGGGCCGCCCTGAGCCGTCTTGCAGAGCGTATTCCCGCTTAGGGAGTGGTCATTATTTATCAACAGGGGGGGGGTGGTGGGTTTTCGCGTGGACGCGCGAAAATTTTTTACGCCCCCCCCTCGACGGCAGTAAAAAAAATTTGCGCCCCCCCGCGCCGGAGGCGCGGAGAGTTTTCGCGCCCCCTCTTTGATCTATAGTAGCGCGCGGGCTTTTTTGCTAAAAAGAGGGTAAATTTTTTTAGCCCCCCCCTCAAGAGGGGTCAAAATTTTTTTAGCCCCCCCCCTCGAGAGGGGTCAGAATTTTTTACGCCCCCCCCTCAAACCCACCACCCCCCCCCCTGTTGATAATAAATGACCACTCCCTTAGTTAGTGGATTCCTTAGTGGGCTGACCCCTGCTGAAGCTGATACTTTGCGAGATAAGGACTGATAATGTTCAGCGAGCTGATGGGTACCAGGTATTACGTAATGCAGCCTGAAAAGTCGGCACTGAATGAAAGGAATTTTCTCATTGGTATATATATATATATATATATATATATATATATATATATATATATATATATATATATATATATATATTCTGCTAGGTTCCTATAGTTTATAGGTGCAAACATATATATATATATATATATATATATATATATATATATATATATATTCTGCTAGGTTCCTATAGTGTATAGGTGCAAACGCAGGCAGCTTGTCAGTCTACAGAGTGTGATGCATATATGAGGAAAATATGCCTAGAAGCCAGAATTCCCCTTCATATTCACCGAAAGATCGAATGTCCATATATCCTTCTCTCTCCATTTTATTATATGGAAAATGTTGATGGCACACATTTGTCATAGCTTCGTTGGTGTACATAGCACCTTCAGAAGATGCCACAAGTCTGACAATCCTCTCAGACTCTGTAGGGTGATGATGACAAAACAACATTCCAGGAAGTTTGGTCCAAAAAGGCCCTGTAATAAGAAGAATGTAAGAATAATAAATGTTGGTAAAGATAGGAGTCAAACATGAAGGTGTGAGATGTGCAAATAGGGCCATTCTCTTCCAATTAATGCATTTGTAGTCAATTGTCTCTCGCTCTATATATATTCTGTAATGGATAAAAGTATATTATTTATTAAAATCCCCTTCTTCTTCTTTGAGAATATTTTCTGCTAGTCCTTTGTGAATCTATGGCTTTCTCCATTGAAGACGAAGAGAAATCCATGTATCCCTTCACTGAAGGAATCAATCACCTGCAGTAGGACACAACACGCACTAGAGTTTCAAAGTTCTCTCTCTCTCTCTCTCTCTCTCTCTCTCTCTCTCTCTCTCTCTCTCTCTCTCTCACACACACACACACACACACACCCACACACACACACACACACACACACACACCCTATCTCTTTTGTTTCTATTTCTTTTGTCTATTTTCTGAAAGGGTCATGCAAATAAACTCTTACAAAAAATACAGCAATTTCACCTTCACTTTTTCTGTCACAATTTCTGAGTGATTCTTCTTGTCGTCATAGAATCCAGGTATGTCTATAAGTCTAACATTCGCCCCATCAACCTGTGCATTTTGTTCATTGATTGTGGCCGTACATGCTTAAAAAGATCCACAAAGGTAACACATATCTTAGGAAAACGGTGTTGGTGTTTGGGGCTACTAAATTTAGAAGGATGACACAATGAGTCAATTGAGATTCGCTGCGGATAGAGACATGCTCAGTTGGTGAGGTTACTTAGAAGGAATATCGCATACGGGCCATCCCCCGGGGGGGGGGGGAATCCATAATGACGACATGCCTTTTGTAGGCTGTTTTTTTTACTGGCTCCTCTCCCCTTCATCATACAGACCCTCCTCCCACTTGGAATAAAAACGTGCTTTTTTTACGTTATAAAAACGTTTTTATTGGTTTCCTTATTGGTTATTTGGTTAAAAAAATTGTTTGGGATAAAAACACGTTTAAAATGTTGTTTTTTTTTTGCCAAGTGGGCTACCCCTGCCACATGACGGTAATTTTCGGACGGCCCCCATGTTGATCAATACTCACCGACAGATCTGTTACTTTCTTCAAAAACTTTTTTTCCAAGGATGACCCTGCTAGCACAACTCATCCAAATGATGTTTTTACGTAAATAAGATGAGTTTTCACGTAAATTTAATGATGTAAATTTCACGAGTAGTGCTAGCTGGGTGAGGTTTCCTGTAGGCCTATACCAGTCTTACCAAGTAAGACAAGCCTATGGGATCAATCATATATCTAGTAATTCTACATAATATATGTAATTTTTCTAATTATATTTATTAGGCAACAAACGTCATTACAGACTGGCAGAAAGTATTCTAGGCCGTTTCGGCCATATTCACCCCCAAAATCTTAAACGTGGCCATGATTTCGTGTTTCCCCCACTATATACCATACCTGACCGTACTACAGAGAATGTGATTGTGTAGTTTGACCTTAATTTTCTTCACTGTCTTTTACACACACACACACACACACACACACACACACACACACACACACATATATATATATATATATATATATATATATATATATATATATATATATATATATATATATAAATAAAGAAGACATGTAGACATTGCCTACCTTAGTTCTTTAACACATGACTCTGCCTTCTGGGGTAAGGTTTTGATGGAGAACCTTTTCAACTTTTCGTCTACCCTTTCAATTTTCTGTTGGTCAACATTGTTTTCAATTAAATGTTGGTATAATAAGTATCTCTGACATAATATGTCTCTCTTTTACTTCTAATGTTTCTTAGAGTTTCAAGGTGACACTTTCCCTTCACAGCATTCTACAATTTGCACATACTTTAAGTAGTCCTATGTTTTGTTTATCTGTAAATACTCTTACTAGCTTACATGTAATGTCTTATTTATCTCATTAATTTACAAAAAGAAAGTACATGGTAGGATTGTTGACAAACTCAAATTATATGCCATATGAGCTCTATACCTCGCCGTAAGACTATTACTCACCTGTTATGACTACCAGGGTATACCATACCTTGATAAATGCCACGCCAGTCCGACTTATAAATTGAAGGTCCCCAACGTGTAGGCCTAACGTCTTGAGTGGTAAAATAATCTAGAAGTTCCAGGGAATAAGGCTGAGAGTACCCAGAGCATCAGCTGGTATTTATCTATAAGCTCACATAGCCATTATCAACTGGGGGCCGCCATTAGACCCCGACGGCACTATGACTAACACCTTCAGCCCCCGACTCCGCAGTATATGCCAGGGATGCCTCCCATTGGTCAATAATACAATAGCCATGTACCCTACATGTCTATAGATAAGCATTGAAGTTATGTCCTTAGATAAAAGTAGGGATCACTGCCATTCTCCATTAGTTTTCGGGGAATATAATAGCTCCTGTACTATATGGGTATAAATGTGATCAGTGAGTGGTCAATTCATGGCAATTTATCCTACCAACTGGCTAGAGGCTCCGGTTCGTCTCTATATACATGTCTCGACTCCCTGTCTTTTTCTCAGGTGACGAAACAGCATCATGGCTGCACTCCATCCAATATTGAAAATTACGGACCCTTTTAGCCTATATTAAATACCCCCGCCATTCCCGTTCCTTGGTTCTGTGCACCTCTGGTCGATTTTCTGCCTATACCTGATTTTTCGGCAACTGTGTTCTCCCACCTTTAATAGAAGTACCACAGAGCCCAGACAAACATATGCCGATATCACAAGGAGTTGGGCTTATCAGTCTAGGTGTCATTGGTGTTTGCTTCGGTTCAAGTACTAAAAGACATATAGACCATCGTGGGACAGATAATGAAACTGTTAAAAAAAGGAAAGAGAAGGGGAAATCAATATTTACTAAGCCATTGTCCTCGCCTATCGATATGAATTACACCTACTGTAATAGCCTACATCGGCTATATAAGCCCATATCAATGATCATGGAATATTTTTGCATCGTATTCACCAAGGTGAGGCTGTCCGTATTCAACGATGCCTGATCTCATGGCTACACGGGTTTGAAAGATTTTAAATGAAGAAATTCAACTATATTTAGTTAGCTGTGTTCATTGCAGCAGGTCATATGATCATCAGCCATTGAATATGGACACATTGTATTCCACCCCCCCCCCTCGCCATTGAATATGGCATGTCCAGTACTGTTCTATAGTAACGATCGTATCTACCATGACATAAAGCTGGTTTCTGACGATGTGTGCTGGTAACAGCTGTATGATATTAAAAATGGATCTAGATTTCTACAAGACAAGCCCAACAGGAGGATAGACCCATTACTGAGACTTATAAAATCAGCCAAGCCCAATTAAGTTGGGGTAGCACCTTAGAGTCGAGTAGTATTGAACAGTATTAGGGTGCTAAAAATCTAGCCATAGGTGCATTTTATCTCAATTTGGACTTTAAAATAGGACTACACGAAGTATTACGGTTATGTAGACATTTACCTAATATAGATCGCACCTTTGGTCATCGTTTGCCACATCAACCTCTGACATATACGGAATTTTATTGGGGGGGGGGGGATGCAGGACACTCTCCTCTAAAAATACATCAATCGAAATGGTGAAAATGTTGTTCCTTCAAATATACCTACCTCAACCAAAAGTGAGAAAGTCATTCCTAGCAGTTATCAGAATGTTTTGACATGATAATTTCCACATTTCCTTAGATTTTTTTCCGACCTGTCTTCTCAATTTACACAAAGTGATAAGCATACTGTGGTTGGGGTAACAGCGGTCAAAGGAAGGACAAATATAGGTCCACCATCTGGGGCCTGTGGGTGTGGATGGATGGTGGGGTTATACTTATAGGTGGCACCAGGGCAGGGAGCTTTGCATTTTCACAACACTGTCCGTCTTTCACCATCATCCCCACTGGTCCATTCCTCGTCAGTCCACAATTACAACCCCGGCCTTAGTCGCACCGTAGACGTATACCTCCCCGGTCGCACCATGATTCTTCCATCTCAGTCACACACTTTGTCCCAGTCCTACAATTTCCCTTTGCTTCACCCCTGGGCTTCACTTCAGTCTCACCCTATTGTATCCCCGGGATTATACCCACTTCCACTATTCCCTCAACTTGTGCACAGACTCTCTGTTGATAAAGGTCACAGAATAGATACCGATACCTAAGCTTCTGGCTATCTAATAAATTTGTGTAGGGGTTCAACGCATCACGGGCTGGTGCCATTCGTGGCGCGAAAGCGAAATGACATAACGCTATCTAGTGTCTTGACCTCGAACTAGTGATACTGGTGCGCCGTGCAACGGTGAGTTTGAGAACCTCTCTTCCCGCGCCGACTGTAGTGTCCCGATTGTGACAGGTGAGTTTTGTTAAATATTAGTTAATTACGGTTTGTTTCCTTGTATTCTTGCATAGATTACAGCTAAACAATCAAGAAGGTATACTATGTAGCCCTCTATGGTAAGTGACTCCCTTTGCTCATCCCATAATTTTCACAAGAGCTCAACGATGAGCGATAATATAGCAGTTCTCCATTCAAACCCATGCGAATTTTCAAATCACACTAGCCTTGAGTGACTAGGCCTATATAGTAGGTATGTCAGCGTTGGGGCTGATATGAGCCTGGACTGCATCATGGAAAACTGTGCCAGGCTTGGAAGGTTTGTGCAGGGACAGGTCTCAGTGATCAGCTTATAACTATGGGAAATATTGGAGGGTTTAACTACCTGAGAATTTGTACCCCAAGTACACAAAATTTCCTTCAATTTAGGGTTTGATTTTTTTCACAACTTTAATTAGTTAATTAATTGTCACCTTAATTAGGTCAATGTAATCAATACCCCCTGATCAAATACATGAAGGAATATAGGAAGTCATTCAAAAACATATAGAAGAGGTAGTATATGGTCTTAGCATCATCTCTGTCAAATATGAAGAAAATCTATTGTTGAGCACATAGTTTTCTAGGATCAGCAGAAATTTGTAATTGATAATTTCTGCCCAAATTAAGGGATTTTACTAGCTTTTTATCTTTAAAAATTGATATTTCCACTTCTTTTGGTCAGAATGACCTGGGATGAACTGCATTGTGATGGCAAAGTTCCAGTCTTTCAGGGGATGTAAGCTTTTCCATGATACAGCAAGTTTAAAAATCAGACTAAAATCATGGAAAGGTCACACTTGTTCCTTCTTTGTACAGTTTAAAATGATGACGAAAAAAATGCCCACTTTCGATCATGAAAACCATCATAACTTCATCAATTTCCACTTTAAATGAAAAAATCCAAAAGCATATTATTACTAACATGTGTCTCTAAGGGCTGTGTTAAAAGCTAAGCGATCAGACAGCTTTTCAATTTTTAGTGACATACCTATATATAGTAGGGTGTTACAATGCGTACATAGAAGTGTGTCCCGCAGGCCAAATCAGACATGCTCTGACTTATCTGGTTCTAAAATATCTGAAGCTATTGATCATGCGCATGTGTTGGGCCTATCATTTCTTCATTCATAATTATTTCTCTAGTCTATAGGTCTTATGGCTGTGGAAACTGTGGAACTGTAATATCTCGCATTTCTTTGATACATGTTGGTGGGGGGTACTCAGAGATTTACTGGTCCCCTATGATGGAGGTGGAGACAGGGACCGGTCCCTGATTTTGAGGCTTAGCCTCAGCTCACCGGTCCCGGTTCTAGGGGCTGGTTTGCAGTGGGTACCACTTCCGACCCTGAGTAAACCCCCCCCCCGGGATCACCCTGTGCTGCGTGGTCCACTCTGCACCCAAACAGGTGCCACTGCCCCCATAGTCTATATATAGAGCAGTGGGGACAAAATATCTCTCATTTTTTCAACTTTGAACAGCTCTCAACCATTACCTATCAAAGATAAAATCATTCTGGTTTTTATGTTGCATTGATACATGTCTTTTCTGTCAGATTTACTATTTGCATAACATGTAAGATGATCGATTAATTTTTGCATTTAACACCCTACTATTAGATTAGAGCAGAGACAGATAAAGGTCTAGATAGAAACTTTGGTACAGGCACTGACTACTAGGACTGAATACCAAGATCTAGACTGGCGTTGTAAGTAGCACTTACATTCGATTTGCCTAATTGACAAAGTAAGGGAGTGGTCATTTTTTAAGTCAACAAGTCAGTGGGGGTGGGGGAATTTCAGACCCCTCTTGACTTGGAGGGGGGGGGGTCACCCCTCTTTTCAGTGAAAAAAAAATAGCCTGTGCTAAAGAATAAGGGGGGGGGGATTTCAGACCTGCCCGGGGGGGGGGGGTTTCGACATGTACGCATGGAATTTCACCAACCACCCCACCTGTTATCAAAATAGTATCTCTCCTGCCCTAAGGCTAAGTTAAAACGGGAAAAATGTATAGGTAGTGCACCCTTCATGTCTCTGCTAACACACCAATTGAAAAAAAAATAAAGAACCGCCAAAAAAAAAAGGATAGAATAAAAATAAATAAACTACACTATTTATCCCTTTTGAAAATAAATCAATGCATCACGCCACCTGACCTGTACCCATTCCATGAAAAGTCTATCGAAACTAGCAGTAAAATACATGGATGAAGATGACCAGGGAAGATTATATCTAAAGTAACTATCCTTCTAAAAAAACAACTACAAAAAACGATAGAAAAAAAGATTTAATAATAATATGCAAACTCTAGTTACGCACACCTAGGCTAGGTATTTTACTTTGAAGTTTCTTTTTAAATTGGATTTGAAGAAAAACACAGAGGACCTTGTTTCTCATAGCATCAAACCCTTCCTTCTTTACAGTTACCAGTCATAAATAGGCATACCCGCATCCAGGACGGCCAAAGGCTGTAGTGGAGGATCTCTTAAACATTACACAGTTTGCTGTTCAATGTTAGACAAACAGCGGCCAGATAATGATGCTGGTAGACTGAGAGTTGTCTTAAGCATTATTAAGAAGGCACAACACAGTAAAGTGTGGTAGCTGCTAGTCTGGAGCTGTCTACGCTGCAGTGGCCTTTCTACTCTTTCAGTTTCACACTTATTGGGATACTGACTGTTGTGGCATCTCGGCCCTACTTGCGCCTTTCACACCCCTCTCTTACCCAACACACGCACAGCTGACGCCATATAAGAGTAGGTGCTTGTAGGCAGAGCAATCAGAAGGGGTTCATCAGAGGGTAGAAGTCCACCCACAGAGTAGATGCTCATTTGGGATGCTGACACACACCAACACACAACTAAACGTGAAGACACTTACAGGCAGATTACTATAGGGCTCCAAGGAGAGCATGTCAACGTCTATGCTTGGTAATTTCGTTACGAATTTGGTCACCAAAATAACCCAAGTGGTAAGATTTTTAACAAAGTTTTGAATAGTGTTAGATTAGAATTGGTAGTAACACAATATACATTCCAAACCCAATCTATGATATTGATGGGAAACAAAATGGATTAAATTAAATAAATAAGTTGAAAAAAGACTTAAGTTAAGTCATAAACATTTGGTTACCGGAAAAAAAAAGAAGAATAAGAAGAAAAAAAATAACGGATTAAATAGTATTGCACTCCTTTTACAAAACAAACTTCGTTCTTAATATGGTCAAATTTTATATTGTTATGTCAATTATAGGTACATATATATGTCCTATGGCATGCACAGCATTACCTTCGGAGGTTCATATTTCGATTGGTATAAACTACCACACTTGATACATCAATCATTCAATGTAATAATAAAAAAAGGTATTTAACATGATTTTACTTTTTAGTTTAATCTCAGAAGAACCCTAATCTAAATTCTTAGTGCTGGTACTCCATGATGTACAAGTTCCAATGGCACAACCTTTCTGAATTAAAATGATTAAATAGCTGCCTTTTATTTCAGGTTAGCCCAACTGCAAACATGGCGTGTCCTACTGAGAACTTCATTGAGGAAGTTACTGGGTCGAAAATAGGCCAAGTCAAGATATTAAAGTAAGTGCGGCGCCTTTTGTTCAAATATTTACAGATCTTACAAACCTCTCCAAATTTACAGGTCATACTGCTCATTATTATCGGTGTTAAAAATTTCTTGTTAATATATGATTAGCACCCATATATTTTCTAATAATACCGCTAGTTGTAAAGTTTATTCGGGTCATTCCCAGACAGAAAGGGCCCCCTCTTGAGTCGACTGATCACTGAAATGCAAAGTCTGACCCTTTGCCGTGGAGAGTACATGTATTAGTAGACCTAACTATTGAAAACATAGCTAATGATGCTCTACACCACGTCAGTCGTCATCACTACAGTGCTTTAACCAGAGATACAGAAATATTTGGAAGTTGAATTCATCCTCGTTTAATTTTCAGCCTTGAGGACATGAAGTTCAAGTTGATTGATGCAAGTATCTTCAACAAGATGACCAATCTCAGAGTTCTTAACCTGTCACGAAATGAGCTGACATCAATACCTGATGACCTGCACCTGCCAAAACTCCGGGAACTGGATATCAGTGATAACAGTATTAAGTCATTGCGCTTTGCTCGGAACTTACCTGCCTTAGAGGAAATATACACTGATGGAAACGGACTAGAGGTATGTATCTGACACCTGTTTACACCTTCCCTGTGCAATAGATGTGTATCTAAAGTTGAATACTGAGGCCCTATAGGTTTAAACAAGGTACCCCGTATTGCACTCTCCCATGCAATAACCATAATCTGTATTTCATGGCCAGCTGTAGCACATTAAATGGCTAGAAACCCATTAACAAAACATGTTTTTAAATGAAATTTCACTGATATCTTGCTAAAACAACATGAGATGAATGTAAAGGTTCACTCAAATTGGTCAGAGTCAGGGTTATCTCACTTGGCTCTGCCTCGTGACATAACCCTCACTAAGACCAATTCTCGTTAACCTTTACCATTGTATTTTATAGTACACATCAAAGTACAGGAATTTATGTCATGGTAGGTTGAGATACTGGGTGCCATAGAGATAGCATTACAGAGCCGCATTATACATTGCATCTCATGTATATTGTATTTGTTTACAATTTGCTAACATTGTGAAAGTACATTAAAACTTTTTCAAACCTGAAAAAAATGTGTAATACATAGCGCCCGTATTACACGGCCTGGTCATGTGACTACTTAGACTAGTCTAACAGCGAATTTTGCACAATCATGGCGGTAAATTCTATTAAATTTCTTTAATAAACCTTGAGATAAATACAAAGGAGCACTCGTATGGGAATCTTGAATCATCTCACTTGCAGATTTATTGGCCCATCTCACTTGCAGATTTATTGGCCCATCTCACTTGCAGATTTATTGGCCCATCTCACTTGCAGATTTATTGGCCCAGGCATCATGCCACCTTTACGACGTAAAAGAAGTCGACATGATGCACCAATGCAGCACTGGCAAGCTACTTGCTGCATCTGATGATGCACCAATGCAGCACTGGCAGGCTACTTGCTGCATCTGATGATGCACCAATGCAGCACTGGCAAGCTACTTGCTGCATCTGATGATGCACCAATGCAGCACTGGCAAGCTACTTGCTGCATCTGATGATGCACCAATGCAGCACTGGCAAGCTACTTGCTGCATCTGATGATGCACCAATGCAGCACTGGCAAGCTACTTGCTGCATCTGATGATGCACCAATGCAGCACTGGCAAGCTACTTGCTGCATCTGCGTGGTGCATCAGTAGAGCCAAAAAGAAAGATTCATACTTAAGTCTCTCTACATATCTAAAGTGACGAAATGGCCTTTGAAATGAAATATGTCAATGTCCTTTGGTAAGCATTTTAAATATTTATTTCCAGATGGGTGACAGATACATTGTAGTGACACTGTGTCCAAATGTGACAAAGGTAGACAAGTATCGTGTAGACTCAATGCGGAAGGTGACTGTCGATGTTCGCGAGCGGCTTTGGCCACAGGTGAATCTTTTCATTATATTGACTTATCTATTTGTTTTTTTACTTGAACTGAAAATGAGTAGACATCGATAGTTGCCTATAGTTATATCATACCCTAGACCGCTCATACAGGCAGATCAGCGCATATGCGATGATGGCTGTTGTCTAGGATAAAATAAAGATTTTTGAACTTGAACTTGAAATGTTCGCTGTTTAAATGATCGATTGATCTTTTTTAAGAATTCAAATCTCAAGGATAATACATAAGGTATAATAATGAAAAGTAATTACCGTAATCTCTCACGTAGAAGGCACATCTCATACGTGAATCAGATCGTGGATGCACCTTATAGCATTTTCCCAAGTTGGGGGTGCGCCTTATAGGCAGGGTACCTCTGACTTCCAACTCAGATGATGATGATGATGATCGAATTTTATCTCACCTCGTGCCTTCCTTACGGCCGACACTCAAGGGTGAGAGGTCCAGCGGGTTGTATCCACACCGAAGTGAGATTACCCTTGTGGCGTTGTGCCTGGACCCTAGTCTAGTGGGGAGGGGGGATGATGGTGACTGAACCTATGGGAAGATAGAAAGCACGCCCCTACACATTTACTGAGGCAATGGTTCTTTAACATCCGTCACTACATAGGCATAGTGAGAGATGGACAGGCCTGTTTTAAGTCATTTGTCTGCCATGACCGCCGAGAGACTTTCTAGCACAGCCTAGCCAGAGCAGGGAGGAACTCAAACGACACCTTATGGTGACGTTTGGAACCACCACTGTGCCCCGGCTGGGCCGGGAACCAAACTCACGACCTTACGGCCCATGAGCGGACGCGCTACCAACTGCGCCATGCCTCCCAGCTCCAACTCACAATCATGTTCACAAAGTCATGTCTTTGCTTTGACCAAAGAAAAGGTGTAGTTTATAATATGGGGCTCTATATACCCCTAAATTGCTGAATGAAGCATACCATTCTGCTCACCATGAAAGTGTTTGTAAACATATGTACATCCCACTCACTGAGAGCTTTATTAATTATACTATTGACCTTTTAATCAAGAGAATTCATGCAGTATTATAAGCAAGACTACTGCCACAGTCTCTGCTGCCACCTGGTGTTATTCTAGGAAACATTTAAGGACATTCAACTTTACACTAAGGGTATATAGAGCCCGATGGTGTAAACTGCACATTTTCTTTGGTTAAAGAAAATACATGACCAGTTGGGGTATTGGGAATTTTCTGACTGATTGGATATGGTGTTACCTAACCCTTCTGGTTGCGCCTTATACGCGGACCAGCCTCCCTTAGTTGGGGGTGCGCCTTATACGCAGGGTTTTCAAAACATCAATACAGAAGCATTAGGTGCGCCTTCTACGCAGACCTGCCTTCTCTGAGTTGAGGGTGCGCCTTCTATGCAGGCTGCGCCTTCTACATGAGGGATTACGGTAGGAGAAAAAAGGCTATGGTAAAGGTCAACCTGGCGAAGTCAATATATCCAGGAACCTTAAATTAATCCAATGTTGTATTATTGGGGAAAAGTAGGCAATATTTATTCAAGTTATATCTTCTATATTCAATGAACCTTTTTCAGGTGCAAGAGCTGTGGTCGGCCAGTCTTGCAGATAAATACAGCGGAGGTATCGCCCCGGAGGAGCAACAATCTGCATTGGAGGAATTCTCAAAGGTTTTATTTAAGGCCACTCTCATTACATCACTGTCACTAAAGAAATACACAAACTTCGTGGTAAGTTTCCTGATTCTGCTACTTTTGCTGACAGCCATATTTTTACATCATATGTGAATAATCCTCATTAACTGTGTAGTAAAAAGTGACAGCATTTCAGACATTTCCTTCATGGGGTTAAATTAAGGATTGGAATTTTAGTCAAACGCCGTAACTATAGAAAACATAATAGGGAAATAATGATAATTCAATACCTAGGTAGCGTATTTAGTATTTTAATGGTTGTTCATCTAAACATCAAGCATTTTGTCTTACACATTTTTTTTTCTTGAAAAACTAGTGGCTAGTTTATAAGGTCATAGCAATACATCGATGCATCATTACCTGTATATATCAAACTCGATTGATTTCTATCCTCACACTTTCCAGGCACAACAGTTGGCAAAAGAGCTTCTAGATTCAGTCAGTAGCGGGAAATACGAGTCACCAAGAAAAAAGCGAAGACATGAAACAATGCCGGGTACACCCGGGTCGCCACGGTTCACTGCCATAATGAGAAAGGGTTTAGTGAGCACCCTACCAGCTGTTGATGATTACGAACCTGCCCACTTTATCCGCTGTCACGCCGGGGGGAGTAAGGAGCACATAGATAATGACCCCACAGATAACATGACCCAGGTGTGGCGTGCTGTCTTTGAACCCAACCCTCACAAACCTGGTAAGTAAAAATAAAATAACTTTTTTACTTTTTAAATCATAGTGAAATACCATTTTGCACTGCTGAGGGATTTTAAGATTTGAAGTATAGGATGTTATCTCAACATATAAGTCGTATCTACCGGTAAAAGTAAATTTGTGTGTCTTATCTGGCTTTGCCTCACCTCTAAGAACCAGTTGAATACATTACTGGAAATGCATGAATTTGTTGGTCTAGTCAAATCGCAGAAATCGAGGATTCCCCATGTTCTTTCCCTGAACGCCTATATTTATATTACAAGTCATCCATTTTTGCAGGAGAGTTCACCAATATAGTGGCCACAGTTGGAGGGCACAACGTGTGTTTGATAGACTGTAAGTCTGGTAAGATTATGAAGAGGTACAAGGAGACTGGGGAACACTTCTTCACAGTAGCCTGGACCACTCTACAGATGACACAAGGGGACAGAGAATGGCCGACTAATATATTAGCCGCAGCTGGTGAGCAAATTTAATAGAGGGTTTTCTTTTGTTCTTTTAATCATGAAAAAATCCAAGTGTTCTAGCAATCGATTATATCCAGAATTCAATGAGATAAACAATCGATAAATTTACAGTGACAAGAGAAAGGTCTTTCATTAGGAGATCTATCGGCATCAAGCACATGTAATAATGTTATACCTAGGACTGCTCTCTACCCTTAGGTGTACGTGGGTGTGTGAGACTGTTACACCCTGACCAGCTGGTATGCTACCATGAGTTTGATGTGGCCGCGAAGAGACGACCTGAGTACATTAACGCAGCCCTCTTCCACCCGACAAGGACCACACACCTCTACTGTAAGTTTTAGAATAAATATCAAGCATGGACAAAAGACACAACAAAATAAAGAGAGTAAATTTTTTAACTGAAAAAAAAAATATCCAAAGACAAAAATGCAGATTATGCTATGAGTGGCCCATTTACTAAACCATTCATTAATACACGCCGTGTAACACGGAGAAAATTATAAACAGTCTAATAATCTTAATTTACATTCCCAGGTGGCGATTCAGATGGAAATATCACTGCTTGGGATATCGGTATACCGAGTGGAGCTGAATATAAGACAACAGTCACTTCACTATATACGCTGCAGAGTCGGACTGACGCTGTAACTAGTCTCCTCTGTGACAACAATGACCGTCTAATAGCCGGGTGTGAAGGTGCACTCCTTGTGTGGAACTTGGACCAGGAAAGTCGGAAGAAAACAAGGTTAAAAAAATTTGATGCAAATGGGTTAAAAAAAATTATGCAAATTTTCAGGAAGATCATGTTGGTTCCTTATGAGAAACGGTAGTTTAAATGTTGTCTTAAGGAATTTCGATTGAGATCACATATTCGTTTAGAGGCAAGCATAGTAATTCATGTATATGAAGAGCGGCCTATCATGAACTTTAACTGAATAGCTCAATCTTACCATCGCTTTTGTACGATTTGTTAACACGTTCCTTGTTAATTACAGGGAGCCAGACGCTGAGTTGGTTTTACCAGGGAAGAAGGAAACCAACGTTGACGGCTTGACCAGCATTGGGGAAGATTTAATTGGTATGTAAACCCACGATATTGTAAATCAGTTGATAAAAAAAGAGAAAAATCTTATAAATTCAGTAAACGTTTTGCCGGACAATTCTATCAATTTGATGAAGAAAGTTCTACAAAGAAACTTAGAATTATTCCTTATTCCTTATTGGTGAGGTGAAGAAGCTAACCACCACTCGTCGGCCTTGAAGAATTATTCCTAATAAGGTCTGGAAAATGAGTCTTTGTATCTCACATTGAAAACCTGGATTTCTATATAGGAAATGGGGAATTTTATGATTTTATGTATTTCTTTGGCAGCAACAAAAGTAGCTGGTGAGGGATGTATCTACTTATGGCGGATATCAAGCGTACTCGATGGGAAAAGGAAACACTCAATCAAGATCAACCCCATGGCTGTCTTAGAATGGTTGGAAACAAAAACAATGTATCTGAACTTGGGAGCCAGCAAAGAAGGTGAGTTTTATATAATGTTGTAATCTAGTGAAATATTCCCAAAACTCCCACGAGTTTTATATACTATTCTCATTCAATCATGTATTTTAGATGTCGATGCGATGTTCCAGCATTCCAGTTTAAAAGACTTTGCTTTTCTTCTAGAAAAATATTTGTTCTACATTTCTGCTTCTCAGGTATGTTGGCATGCGGTGATGACCGTGGACAAGTGTGGCTGTACAACGTGTCAAGACTTCTCAAAACGAGTGCCGTACAACCAGATGAGCTGCTCCGACCATCAAGGGTGAGTGTCTCATTTGCATGAACCGTACTGTAGTGTTAAGTCCCGCGTACAAGGCACAGTCCACATATTCTGAGCTAGTGTGATCCTTAGTGGGGACGCCATTCCTCAGTGCCCTGCGAGATTAGCTAAGATAACAGCCAGCCTGATGGGGACCAGTTGTTACGTATTGCCCCCTAAGAAGTCTGCAGTGGATGATTGCAATTATCTCATCAGTCATAAAGATTAAGGCCTACTGTAAGACCCTATCAGGGTTCCCACTGGTCAGTTAAAAGTCAGTTAAACCCATTTTTCCTTAAAGGTCAGTTAAAAGTCAGTTAAGATATTTTGAGGAAAAGTCAGTTAAGAATGGTATTGTGACTTTTTCAAGGGGGTGATTGTCAAGATTTCTCACGAATTTGCAAAATTTCTTTAACATGCTCGCTTCAGGGCCGATAATTTTTTTCATGAACCCCATGAATTATCCAACATTTGGTCAGGTAAAAGCCGAGAAATCTCAGGTAAAAGTCAGGTAAAACCATGACCCGTAAATGGTGGGAACACTGCCTATATATATAAGGCATGACACAAACTTCAATCGAATGTATAGTGCAGCTTATCAGATGTTCCAAAAGTCCAAAATGAATGACAAGTCGAATATACTCGTACCGGTAGTTGCCCCTTTCGTGTGATATTGTAATGTTTAATTTATTTCGTTTGTCAATGTTTTACACAATGGGATGATTGATAATGCCCAATATGCTTTTCAACGGCTTGTTTCTACCATATTATTACTCACATCATTCAGATTCTACCATGGCCTATCTGTGAGACGCACAATAAGCGTGATCTGGAGTCATTGATGATTGATCTACTGGATCAGGATCAAAAGGTAAGAAGCTTTAATTCACTTAATACCCCTTTACGAAAAAATTATCATTAAGAGGTTAAGAGAAAGTGACAGAAGTGTTGAGGTACTTTCTAATGCAGCATTATGCATAAAGTTGACTGTACAAGACTACTGTCGATCATGTAGGGTTGGCATCATAACTTTTGATTTTTATAAAGAAAAAGTATGACATACGTGTATTTCTTAAATCCTAAAATGATGCTCCATTTCAATATGACATTCATTTGTGTCCTCTCTGTTACCCCCAGGAGCGTATCGTGAACCATGTGAACATAAGTCAAAATAACGAGTATGTGGTGGCCAGCACGGCAGACAACATGGTTTGTATATGGAAAAGGCGGCAATGAGACCTACACAAGGCCAGATGCAGAGCTGATATTACTTTCTAAACATGTACAGGTACTTGTTTTAACACTGAGGTATGACATCTAGATAAAGTGACTGAAAAGTGCATATCTGAGAAAGTGTATACATCATCTCATCCAACCACTGCCATGGAACAAGACCACTTCTCCACAAAGAATTTTTTGCACCAATGCCAAAGACATTGCTATATGGGTGATAAATGGATGTGACCCCAGCCGATATAGAAATCATATAATTTTTTTTTTCGCAAAAAGAAAAGGCTTCAGTGACTTGGATCTTTGGTTAATATTTCAGCCCCCTTTCAGCGACATGTTTTTTTTTTAAACATTTCAGAAAGTTGTCTTAATATTATTAGATAGAACAGTAGATGGATACCTTAACATTAATCTCTTTCAGCAACTTTTAGAATGAGTAGACATATCGATACTCATTTTAATGCCTTTATTCTATGAGATTTTACTTTTACCATTTTTGTTGTCCATGCTTGCTTGTACATAATGATTGTTAATGCATGGACTCTTTGATTTTAAATATGAAAATCATTTACACGCTAAAGAAAAGAAAATGGAATTTTAGAGTCTCTTGCATGTCACACTTTTATATAGTTTTCTTTTGTGTATCTGCCATTGAGAGATAGCAGTGCATTTTATGAAAAATGTTATTTATTCTCACTGAATAAATAGATTATTTTTATACACAAGAAGGCATTTGTGTCGACCTTTGTTCTATACCATCACCAATAAAAAAAGATTTTTTTTTTAATTTTTATTTATACAAATCAAATCATCTACATGGTATTCATTTGATTCGACCTGCGATTACAGACAAATTCTTGACTCATACCTTGGACATACTCAATTGTGTAAATATTAGGTTATATAGTATATTATTTATTAGTAATAAATGTTAATGCCTTAAAGGCTATAGTTTCGAAAAGGTATACAGGGATAGACACTAATTCCAGCCACTGGCCACCCGGGCCTGTAGCGTTAAAAATCTATGGGCCCGGAGCTAAATCTGTGGGCCCAGAATAGCCATTGCACTTTCTTAAAAGAGAAATTCAAGATATTTGTCAATAATTCACACAATAACTTAGCAAGAATGGCTAGATTCCTGCTGATTTTCTCTTTCCAATTGTATATAACATACCTATACTCATATAAATTGACTTTGATAAATGTCTCTCAGTAAACTTCTGGGGGGCATCCGGGCCAATAGAAGGGTAAACTACTACATCATAGTTTTCTCAAGAATTACATGTAGTACATGTAATTCTTGAGAAAACTATGGGCCCACAGCCAGTGTTAGTGTCTATCCACGGAATCTACTATTAGGAGACAATGGGTCTCAGGCTACACTACCTAACTATAGCAAGAGACATGATATTATGATTTTGCATGAGTAAAGTAACGTCTAGCTGCTAGTTGACTAAATACATGATTAGTCAAAGACATGAGAATGCAGTCACTGTCAGAAGGGAGGTAACCAAGAGATTTCGACAATATTTCACCGTTGGGGCTACAATGTGGGGATCAACTGGGTAAACTATACACTATATGACATGGGTTAGGGAATCCTCAGGGTTTGACAGGGGGGTTTAAGGGGGTTGTTTTGAATGATATTTTGGAAGCTGACCATGAAGCTGACCTGCTGATCATTGGATTTAACCCTATCCAGAGTTTTATAAGCCTGGCAATGGGACCCTTCTTGTATTCTGCTGCCCAGGTCTCCTGGTAGGGAACCTAACCTTAAAGGCGCACTGAATCGAGGACCTACGTCTGCCAATATTTGCACTGTGGTGAAGTTGCCAATTTAGAGCTCCTTTATTTAAGGTCGCCCCTAGTTCTTGATTCAACATTGGGGCTAGGAGCAGCTTTTTTTTAAGTTTACATCAGGATTACCAGTTGTTGCCTCCTGTCCTGTTTTCCATTGCAGTTAGTCAGTTTCAGTGGATAGTTTTTGCATATATACATGTGTAATGGTCAAGTATTCTGATTTGGGGTTCGTATGTCTAATCCGGAAAGAACTACCGAACGACACAGAAGAGGCAACAAGGTTTATTCAGATTCCTGCTTACAATCCGACTAAGGGCTTCCGAGTTCAAACGTATTTGTATCAGGGTATTCAGACAATGAGTTACTAGGTAAGTTCTCGTAACCAGAGGAGGGAAGTGCTTACTGATCGTACAGAGCCTGCGAGGGTTCTCTCCCCGGCAGCTACCGACCTGGCCTTATATAGCCTAAGGTTGGGTGGTGACCTCTCGAGTCTAAGGCAGGAAGCTCGGAGAGCAGTGCTGCCACCGCTCGCCCCAGCATACCGTTCTCAGACCCAAGTGTACACCCAACTCGGGAACTGCCCAACTCGTACCCATGTGACGCTTATTATAAACCGTGCTCCTACACATGAATAATAAAGTTGAGTGTCATTTAAAAAGGCTTTCCAGCCATTGGCCAAATAACATAAGATGGCATGTGGACCGGACCAGATACCTAGGGTTTTCATTCAGCGCTAGTGACTACATTTTCCGGGCAATACTAACGGTAACATCACGGGGACAAATTAACAAAGTATTACAGAAATACCACTTCTATTGTCCATGCAAGTGGATGTATCCTACAGTCCTAACCATAACACTAGAATGATGGATGCATAATATAAACATTATTTGTATAAAATTGCATCGTTCTACACCATCTAGAGAGACAAAATTATGATTGAAATCCATAGGCATATCGCTTTTTTTTTCTTTTTTTTCTTCTTAGATACTCTATATAGAAAAAAGTTTGATCAAGTGCAGTCTTGCTATACACCCCCAAAGATAAGTTTTGAAAATACACGTAGAGTTTTTCCAAGAAGTAAATTGTTTTTTTGAATTAATGTCATTGACAGCATAGTCCTACATTGCTTCATATGGCTTCTTAGATGTAGGAGATATTAACGAAAGCCTATAAACCCGCTTCAGAAATATATGTCCGGGTAATCAAAAATGCATCTTGGAGTATAAATTGGCAACTAACCATACTGCTTCCCACCATTGATCACATGATCTGTTAAAATCAATTTGTCATTGGCAACATCTGCGAGGAGGTATGTATAACTAGCAGACGTGTGTTGCTGGACACAAATGACCCAGTGCAATATTGATATATGGAATAGGTACTACAGTGATTAGATGCAATGTTGTATGTTCTGAATCGGCTGATGTTTTGTTACACCATAACAAGAGAATTTGTTCACATAGATGCAAAGATGTAATTTCATTTAACAATGAGATATAGCTTAATATTGCATGGTGTAGATGTAAAGATATAATTTCATTGAAAAAAACAACAACAGAGCAGTGCAGATAACTTCAACTGCTCTTTGAACAAATATCACAGACAACCCTAGTTCTTCGCTGAACAGTTTGAAAGAAATAAACAATGAAGGACAACAGCTTAGCTTTAGGTTTCAAACATGACTGTTATGAGTTCATATGTGTGTTCTTAGCTTATAGTTTCAACTAGAGACCTAGACCTTCTTTTTGGCATAAGAATACTCATGAAGCTGTTTTCATAGTATTTTTAAACAGAATTGATATGGGAGGGTTCGGCTTATATGAGGGTGTGGCTAATACAAGAGAATTTATGGTTTGTGTTTTGCCAGACATAGGTTTTCTCAAGCACAGCAGAGTGAAATAAAGGTTCAGTGTGTAGGTCCCCCTTTAGAGCAAATGAGGAGACAGCCCACTGTCATTCAATATTAAGAAGGCGTAGAACTTTAGGTTGCAAAATAGAAATATAAGGTCAGATTGTAAGATGAGGGCTGTATCATGTAATCATGGGGCTCCTGTCCCTCTAGCATTCCTTTGTTGCTTTAACATTAAGTCTATGACATTCCACACATACCAAAAACGTCTCACCTTTGGTTTGCCATTGAACTCTATGTGTTATAGTGAAAGTCAAAAAAGAAGGGCTGTCTTTCTACCTTTTCCCCCCATAGGCTGTAATGTATTTCTGATATATGCCTTCCTGAGTAAAAAGGTTGCTGGACAAAAAAGGTAATAACTTCTTTTCACATGCTATCAAAACTTAAGTGTTGAAGGCATTGAATGATTTCTGTTTTTTTTCAGAAAGTAAAAACTTTGAGACATTAAAAAAGACTGCTGAAAATCGAGTGAAAGTAGCACCTAAGACTACAGTGCACTGGGTCAATCAGGGAGCATATCTGTCTAAATAAAAAGTAGCATAAAGAGCATTACAAAAGCCACATTTTGAAGGCCGCTCTGGATCTGGCTTCCCATGGACACTGTAATTTCATAGTCAACTTTGGACAGTTCTTTCCTCACCCAATTGTTGACAAAATCTATACTACTCCCATCACACTCAGAAACATGCATCCAATAGAGGGTACCACTTTCTGCAGGTTCAGGGAAGGCCCAACATACATACTCCTCCACCCCAATTTCCTTCCACATTTTGGTTGATTTGGTGATTATAAACCTGCGGTCTAAAAGATCAGAAAAGTCAGCCAGGCATTGGAGCTCCAATTTAGGTATTTCTATTTTGGTGCCATTGCATTCTGAGAAAGTCAATTCAAAACCATTAGCATTCATTTGCCTCAGCTCACCAGCACAGTGGGTGGAATTCTGATTCTTTACAATGAAAGAGTAGGATGGAATAGGACAGGGGACAGTCACTGCATCAATTTTGGTAGTAATCAGGTTGAACCAGTCAAATCTACTTGTCCTGAAGGCTTCAAGTTCATATCTGAAGGTCGGGCCCTTATTGCGCGGGCACCACATATCACGGTTATCTTCCAGTACCCACCAAAGAGGGGAAGCATCTGTAAGAGATTGATTGGCAAATTCGACATCTGCAATAGCAGGCATTGAGTCATATATCCTCAGACTTATTACAGATACCGATTGAACTCCAATTGCCATTGTTGTAGCCCTTGCAGTGCAGCCATTGGATTTGGTTTGTAGGAGCATGTAAGCCTCACCTGTGACTGAAGCGAATTTAGGCTCCAGTAGACTCAAACAGTCTGCCTTCCCAAGAAGTTTGTATATCCCAAGTGATGGAATCTCAATGGATCCTGATTTAATGCTGACTATTTCCTCACCTTGGGCATTGGTATCTTTCAGCCAATCACCAATGATACTGGGTGGAAAAGAAGCTTGGGGTTCATCAAAGAAATTGCCCGTTCTGCAGGTGGAGCAGGTTTTCAGACAGTTTTCAGCTACTATGAAGTCTTGACACCTGGATATATTCTGGATGTGTTCACAGGTGGGGTATTGGTCGTCACAGATGGAAGGAGCAGGTTGTTTTTTTAAGTCCACATGATAACGTCTAAGGCTTGTCTCAAAATCCTCAGTACTGTCACAGATGGAATCTCTGAATATATCAAGGGTCATGCTATCTCTATGATCTGTTGGATATCGCAAGCAGACAATTGAGTCCTCTAAGGTATTAGATCGATGAATTGCAAGCATGAAAGTCCAGGGTCCATTCACCCAATGGGTGCTACAATATAAATGCCACTTCTTGTCTCCTGGAATGGGGCAGTACTTCTCAACATCAGGATTATTGTAGATTCTGAATAGCAGACCTTCACCGTTCTCACATTCATTTTCCACCTTTATCAAAGGGAACACTGAAGAGTTACACATCTGCTGTCCACTTTCGTTATGCCAACCCATAACTGCATACCCACCATCTAAAGGGCAGGCAACATAAGGCCTAAACCTATTACGCTTCTCTGACCACATTCCATCGAATTTGTGATAAATAAAAGGACTGTCCATCAATTTCAGTCTCTCCTCTCCCCCACCTGAAAAGCACAGCATATCAGCAGATATATTTTCTTTAGTTAAAGGGGTCATCTTCCATTGAATCACATTAGTTCCACGTATAATGAATTGAACACAGGTGTAAAAGACATCTTTGTTTTCTTCATGTACAGACACTGTGTACATCATATTATCCCCCACAGGTTCCTCACATCTGTAGATCTTGGTTTTGTTAAAGATCCTTGGGTAAAATGATGTGATGTAATTTACCTTCATATCTGATCCTTGGAATGTCACTTCTCGTTTGTAGTAGCCATAGTTTGGTGTTCCATCCTCGGATTGCACCTTCCATGGATCTTCAGTCCCATAGAGGGTGTCTGGAAAGCGGCATACTCCATATACGATAGAAATCTTCACAATTAGAAAAAATATATTTGTTTTCATCAATTTGTTAAAACCCTGCATTTTCAACATTTCTTTTTAGATGCTATCGAATTGAAATGGCTCTTGTTAGTGTTCTGAATGAGTTTTCATATGTGGAACTCTTATCCTCTTGATATTCCTTCAAGAAATGTGCAATGTGATCCAAGGGATGTCCCTCACAAGGATCTGAAATAAATACAGGTTACATTTATTGTTATGTGTAGATGCGATCTAAATCCACATGATCTAGAAAGGATTATACAGGAAATGAGTTGTTACTAACTAAAGGATAGAGTTTTGATAGTATTGTGCACACTATAAGTAGATATTTGAGCCATCACAGACACCTCGAGATGGACCTTTTTGTTGGTCTAAGGGAGTGGTATTTTTTTAACAACAGGTTAAAATGGTGGGTTTTCAGGTGGGCGCATCAACATTTATTGGCACTCCCCTTGGATGTCAGACATCTTTCACCCCTCCCTTTATTTGATAGTAATGCACAGGCTATTTCCCTAAGGAGGAGTGAAAGTTGTTTCCGTCTTCCCCTTTCTTCAGGAAACTTCCAGAATTTTGGAAATTTAAAGGTCGGACGATTTGCACAGACGACTGAGAAACTATTTTAACATTAACAAAGGTGTGGCGGTCTTTAATATTTGAGGGGCCTCATCCAATAAAATTGCTCTCAAATGCCACTTGCAAGAGGAATATTAATCACAGTTTCACACCTCCACTGCAGCAGAACCATGCACTGGGGGTAGGTAAATGCCTATAAAGGCAGCACAGAGTTTCGATAAAATATGCTGTTAACTTGGTCCTTAAGAGCTAACATTCACAAATAGTGCCCAGCTACAGGGTTAAAGGCAGCACAGAGTTTCGATAAAATATGCTGATAACTTGGTCCTTAAGAGCTAACATTCACAAATAGCGCCCAGCTACAGGGCTAAAGGCAGCACAGAGTTTCGATAAAATATGCTGTTAACTTGGTCCTTAAGAGCTAACATTCACAAATAGCGCCCAGCTTGTAACGGCAAAACCTTGTTAGCGCGGCGACTAGTGAGTACTACTCGTGAGATGAGTAGACTAGTGTATGGTTCACAGTCGCCACGGTGTAAGGAATAGGGAGGCCTTGCAATCTATTTTTGTTTGTGGCTCCTCTGCTATGGACTATTCCTGCTCACTATTCTAATGTAATAACAACAGTGTGTGTACTTTACTTATCAGTGAAGGAATTTTCAGAATATATCTCATACTTTTGATTTTATTCGCAGATAAGACATTTCATCATTTGGAGCCCTATGGCAGATTAGCATTAGAGCATTTTAAGATTCAGAAATGCATCCCTGTAGCCTTTGTTTAAGAATTGTTCGTTTTGAAACTACTATATATATGTAGTACAGGTTTTATCTCAGTGGGTTATGGTACAATTGGATCATATTTTCTGTATTTGAACAAAGTATTCACTGTCAAAGATCTCTATGGAGAAATCAGTGCTAAAGTGTGTGTTGCCATATGTGCATTTTTGTAAATCAGAGGAGGTTGAAGTGTAAGGCCACCTTGTGGAACTGCTACATTCTTTTCTGTGTAAAATTTTTAGTTTACATTGAAATAATGCTATCTCAGAATATGTATCTACTATTGGTGATGAAAGATTAATTTGATTACTCCTTTCATTGTATAAACGATTTTGTGGAACACTGAAAACATGTATGTACACCGGGGTACTTACACTGTGCTCCCCCTCTACAGAGAGGTGGAGTGATCTGGCCGGTTTGCTGACCACTGGCCCATGACAGGTACAGACTATTACAAGTGATTGGCAGTTGGGTGTGTGTGTGGGGGGGGGGCAGAGCAGGCTCCTGGCAATCTGAGACAGTGTACACTCATAATGACACACCTGTTGACTATGGCATTGAACATTGAATAAGACAGGTCCCTGTGGCAGCTGAGTGAGGTGCATGCAGAATGGACAGTCTACAAACTATTAGTACTTAGCTGCAGTGGGTAGTTCAGGTTGAATGTGTGCTATATACTACCAAAAGCCCAGATGATAGTATGCCCTATCTGTCTCAACAACTGAAACTAGACACAAGATTACAAGTCGCCGCGCCATGTCTCACAGGACTATTCTCTACTATTGTATTTAAATCTACAACACTATGGTTTTATTTCTCCAACCTCCACCAAAGGGCATTCTATTAAGATGAATATCATAATAGATCCCTTGTGTGTTATTCACATTAAAATCCCAAAATTATTCCATATACATGTATACAGATTATGCAATGCTAAAGTCAAACACATCTTTGAGGTAATATGCTAAGAGATAGATAAGGTCTACATAATGGAAGGACAATGTATCACTCCTTGGCAAACTAAGCTGAGATAAAGTGGAAATGAAGACATGGCTGTCTCTAAAATGATGATTCTTATCTTGACAGCCATACGTTTCAGACGGACAAAAAGACGTTGGTACAACACCAGTCTTCCAGCGTTGGCTCAACGTCAGCTGGTCAACTTTGGTTGACTAGATGTTGGCCCAACATTGGCCCAACTTCAATTCCTGACGTTGGCTCAATGGTAAATTGGACGGACAAAAAGATGTTGTGCAAACGTCAGAATCTGACATCAGTCTGACCCTAGCCACCTTTGGCCCAACATTGGCCCAAAGTCTCTTTGCTAGTTGGGCGATGACCCCAGCAGGTGAATCAAGTGTACATGTGTGCTTATTTTTTTGTTAAAACTTAAAATACGATGATTGCAACTGGACTTATTGGGACACATCAGCAAAGACATGCACTCGGGACCTAGAACAATGGTACAGTGTGGGTGTGATGATAATATTCCCAGACCAAAATGCAATGCTAAAACAGTTGGGAAACAGTGTGGTGTGACAATAGTGATTTAGTGTGAAAGCAGCATCAGAAACAGTATTGCATCAGCATCTACTGGCATTCTACTGCTCAGCACACAGAACATGGCGGAGGTGACACAGTAGTAGCACAGTTGTATAAGCCGCCCTGCTAGCAGTACTTATTGAATCTGTTGTTCCAATTATATCAATTAGATGGCAGCATTTGAACAGTATCTACTTATTTACTGCTGCATGAACATAAATGGGATTTGGCCAGTCTTCAATCAACAGTATTAGATAACTGCTGCCATAGAAATAGTTGAGCAGTAGGTAATACTGAAAACTACTGCTGGAGGGAGGTAGAAGTATAAAAAGAGCAGCCGCTGTTTTAGAACTGGTACTACCAGTGGTTTTCTAGATGGTCCTTGCTGGGTTTGAACTTGACATCTAATTACTCTACCAAAGCATTAGCCCACTGAGGCATTACTTCCTATTATGGTGAATGCATTGATACAGTACTTTTTACCCTAGCAGGAGGATAAAAGTAGACATGCTAGATTAAGTGCTTTAGAAGAATGTCATGAATAACACTGGTGATAAGGTGATAAGACAGCAGATTTGTTATCCGTAATACTGAAAACTACTGCTGGAGGGAGGTAGAAGTATAAAAAGAGCAGCCGCTGTTTTAGAACTGGTACTACCAGTGGTTTTCTAGATGGTCCTTGCTGGGTTTGAACTTGGCATCTAATTACTCTACCAAAGCATTAGCCCACTGAGGCATTACTTCCTAGTATAGTGAATGCATTGATACAGTACTTTTACCATAGCAGGAGGATAAGAGTAGACATGCCAGATTAAGTGCTTTAGAAGAATGTCATGAATAACACTGGTGTTAAGGTGATAAGACAGCAGATTTGTTATCAGCAATTACACATGGAATACTTCATGTATATAAAAAGAAAATGTTATGATGGGGACCAAAATAATACTAGATGCCAACTGGGGGGTTGCCATGGAATATTGTTACTGAATCATTTGACTGATGTTCACAGCATACTGTGGATGGTCTCAGTAGCATCAAGACAGTAGCCCAGGAAATTCCAGGGACGTCTCTCAGCCCCAAGACTACTGGGAGGTGTGGTCATGAGCTTTATCACTTGGCCCATATTGGCATATGTTCAATTCTCAAAATATGACCCATATCAGCGTACATTATCCATGCAGGGGGCAGTCCATGTGATATGAAAATGTATCCATGTTGCTGTCTGTTTTACCACTAAATCATCATTGGTATAATAACATGTGGCAACTCTTATATCAGAGAAACAGTTGAGGAAATGAAACAATCTGTAGCCCATAGGTACTGAATATACAATGGAAGGCTTAGATTGCCCCCTCTTCCCAATATCAAAGTTGGACATCTAAGGTTTCATTTTAGTTTGTCATATTTACCATTGTGAAGAGTAGTGTCACCCATTAGAACCCTCATGACCTAACTGTATAATTGTAATTACATACTATTATCATACTCTAATCCCTAACACATACTGATACCCATAACGGATGTGACCCCTGAGAAACATACCCATATGGGAGTATGCCGTTCCCCTCCCTGGGGAGCGAAAAGAAACCCATATCCCTCCAAATCATGACCACACCTCCCGGTAGTCTTGGGGCTGAGAGGCGTCCCCGGGCCAGGAAATAACCCATGAATGGAAGTGATACCAGTAGATGGTCAGTAAACTACTGAATCTATGCTGCACAGAGTGTGCCATTTTTGGTATCTATCAACATCAAGTTGAGAGTCAGTACACTACTGATTCTAGACTGAAAATACAGTGCATATTCAGTTGAGAGCCAATACACTATACTGAGGCTAGACTGAAAATGTAGTGTAGAGTCAGCTGTTTTGGGAGTGGCAGTGGCTACTGAAATATGCAGTTGTTGATCAGCATATTCTCAGTAGCCACCGATAGAAGAAGTACATTTTGGTCCAGGATTATGACTTGACTATATCTGTATTTGGTTACTCTATAAGTATTGTTAATATACACATGGTAGTGAAAATAATGGATTATCTAATGTAGTAATTCTGACTTACTGAGTATTCTGAGATAATAATGTGGCATTACGAGTATGATGGACTGGGCACCCCAATTTGCTATGTAAGAGAGACCACTAACGTGAGTGAAGCAATAAAATCCATGTTAAAACTCATACTCAGCAAGTTACTCACCGGCCTTTCTTCAGTGCTTCATGCCAAAAAAGGATTCCTTGATGGGAGAAAATCATCATTATCAAATGGATCAATTAAGCTGTCGGCCAAGTTGTTCTACAGATAATTGAGAGGTAAAACATAAGGAACCCCCAAGAGATCCACCAGGCGTCTGCTGTGAGTTTATGTTCTGACTAGCCCAGACAAACATATAGGGCAACTTATATATAGTCTAACTGGATATAGACTTCTGTGATAACAGGGGTGCAAAGGACCTATTTACAGACACATTTTGGAAAAGTCCAAAAATAGCTCCTCTAGCGGGAATTGCATATATATGCTGCATATCTTACCATCAACTCTATAGTGTATAAGCTACAACCATGTTCAAGTTTTAATCTGGGAGAAGCCACAAGCTGCACCTGAGCCGAGGGGGGGGGCACTGATTGTGTGATAGTTGTTACCAACTGCAAAACTACAGCCCCTGTTTTGGCCATTTGACAGTCCCTTATAAAACAGCTAAATATCTACAGCCCCCTATTTCCAAGAAGCCAGAGAACCCCCTTTTTTGGGCCCTCTTCCATTTTTAGATAAAATTGTTTCACAGGTCTGGGATGATTTTATGCAATACACTGTATCTGGGTTCTTTTGATTCCACATAAGTTATAGCAGCTATTAAAAAAAACCAAGGGAATTCATATATACGTTAAAATGACATAGGCCCAGTCCGATTTTTCTTGATTTTTTCAAATCCTGCTGAAATGTGTTCCACATAGGCCTACTGTAATAACACCACATTCAGATGTCTATGGATCATTTTTCGTCATATCTAGCTCATATAAAGTTAGAAAGGAGGTCAGATGGGCCTTGCCATAGGCCTTTTACAGTGTATTTCCATTGGATGGACTTTTGGCATGCACTCCAAAAGTAAAAAGTTGTGTATACATCTGACATAGGAATGCTTGTTGCTATGGAAACAGAAAATTGGCATATTATGGTAATTTCTGGTTGCCATGGAAACCACGCCAGTAGTCCAAATGGGAATTTCTACCTTAACGATTTTGGAAATTCCTTTAGGAACTCAGGACCGAAAACAGAGCTCTAAAATCCTATCTATAACCAATTTTATAATGAGAACATCTCATTTCTTTAGTTATTTTCCTGCAAAACTGTATTTTTTACATTATTAGTGTTTGTGATAGGATATTGCATTTAGAGCTTATTTGCCATTTTCAGTTGTACATGCCAACCTAGGTTTGACAAGCAATTATAGCAAAACTACCAGGGATATCTTAGATCAAGACATCTCATCTTAAAGCCTGTGACTTAAAGCTTAAAAAAGTGTCCCCAAAGGCATGTTCTTCCTCATCTGGCCACATGTTTATAGTATTTTCGGGGGGGTTATATGTCATTGAGTCAGAGACCAGTACATTCATTGTGAATAGTTGTTTATTCTCATTGATTAAATGGGATATTTCCTCTACACAAGAAGGTGTTTTAGTCCACCTTTGTTCCAGTATAGCATGATGAGAATCATTATTTGGTTTCTACAATGTCTAGACATTTTCGGGAGAAAGAAGTGCTTATAGGAATTACGAAGTTGGGTTCCAATTATATAAGCTTCTCAGTAATTAACTGAAGGCTAAATGTGAAAGCAAGTTGAATTGAATACATGCTATTACTTTTCAATCTTCTAGCAGAAACAAGGAGGCATATCAGCCTAGATCTTTGCACTCTAAATCATCTGCACAGCCATAATTGTGGCAAATCACCATGGGCATGTCACATGTCTTCATAGACTGTCCGGATAAAAGAAAAATAGTTTGACTTTCAGATAAGAGTCTGGCCTTGTTACATATCAGCAAAATAAAAGCCATGCAGAATCATGCATGCAGTTCTCAGAGTAAGTACATTGTAGTCTGTTTGAGAATCTATGTCATTGATGGCACAATTATCTTGCCATGTGCGGCTTTTGACATTTGGCTTTTTGAATGCTAAAGAACACATCCCCACACTTATAAGCTGTAAACCTATGGCATGGTGTTCAAATTGCCAAGTAACAATGCTATTTCACACTATTGGTCATGGTTTGATATGGAAATAGAGTTCTACTCTGCTACATCACACTTATCATTGTGTTCCCTTTATGAAATATGGCAATTCCCATGCCATTTTGCATATAAGGGGTAAAGCTATTTCTAAGCGACAACAACTACCTCCCGGAAACATAAAACTAGAAACATTTTTCTCAGTCTAAATGAAGAGTAGTCCTAAATGCACTACAAAAGCCACATTCTGAAGGCTATTCGGGATCTGACTTCCAGTGGATGCTGTCAACAGTTCATAGTCAATCGTGGCCAGTTCTTTTCTCACCCTGCGTTTGACAAAAAGTACACTTCCTCTATCACACTCAGAAACATGCATCCAGTAGAGGATGCCACTCTCTCGGGGCTTGGGGAACACCCAACATATGTATTCCTCCACTCCAATATTCTTCCACACTTTGGTTGATTTGGTGATTATGAACCTCTGATGTGATTCATCAGAATAGTCAGCGAGACATTGAATCTCCAATTTAGGAATCTCTATTTTGGTATTATTGCATTCTGAGAAAGTCACATGAAAACCATTAATATTTAACTGCCTTAGCTGACCAGTACATTGGGTGGAATTTCCAGCTTTAATAGTGAAAGAGTAGAATGGAACATGGCAGGGGACAGTTGCTGCATCTGTTTTGGTAGTAATCAGATTGAACCAATCAAATCTGCTCGTCCTAAAGAATTCAATGTCATTCCTGAAGGACATACACTTATTGACAGGGCACCACATCTCACGGTTATCTTTGAGTACCCAAATAAGAGGGGAAGCATTTGTAAGAGACCGATTGCCAATTTTGACATCTGCAATAGCAGGCATTGGGTCACCTATCCTCAGACTTATTACAGATTCCGATTGAACTCCAATCGTCATTGTTGTAGCTCTTGCAGTACAGCCATTGGGTTTGATTTGTAGAAGCATATAATCCTCACCTGTGACTGAAGCAAGTTTGTGCAATTTTAGTCTCCAACAGTCTGCCTTATCAAAAAGTTTGTATATCCCAAGTGATGGAATCTCAATGGATCCTGATTTTATGCTGATGATTTCCTTGCCTTGGGCATTGGTATCTTTCAGCCAATCACCAATGATACTGGGTGGAAAAGAAGCTTGGGTTTCATCAAAGAAATTGCCTTCTCTGCAGGTTGAGCAGGTTTTCGGGCAGCTTTCTGCCACTGCATAGTCTTGACACCTAGATATGTTCTGGATGTGTTTGCAGGTGGGGTACTGGTCATTACAGATGGAGGAAGCTGGGTATTTTTTTAAGTCCACATGATAACGTCTAAGGCTTGTCTCAAAATCCTCAGTACTGTCACAGATGGAATCTCTGAATATATCAAGGGTCATGCTATCTCCATGATCTGTTGGATATCGCAAGCAGACAATTGAGTCCTCTACGGAAACAACTTGATCAATTGCAAGCATGAAGGTCCAGGGTCCATTCACCCAATGGGCTCTACAATATAAATGCCACTTCTTGTCTCCTGGAATGGGGCAGTACTTCTCAACATCAGGATTATTGTAGATTCTGAATAGCAGACCTTCACCTTTCTCACATTCATTTTCCACCTTTATCAAAGGGAAGACTGAGGAGTTACACATCTGCTGTCCACTTTCATTATGCCAACCAATAACTGCATACCCACCATCCAAAGGGCAGGCAACATAAGGCTTAAACCTATTGCGCTTCTCTGACAACATGCCTATTGTGTTATGATAGATAAAAGGGCTGTCTATCAATTTGAGCCTCCCTTCTCCCCCTCCTGAAAAACACAGGAAATCAGAGGACACATTGTGTTTAGTTAAAGGGGCCATCTTCCATTGAATCACATTAGTCCCACGTACAATGAATTGGACACAGGTGTAAAAGACATGGTTATTATCTTCATTTACAGATACTGTGTACTTCATATTATTGCCCACAGCCTCCTCACATCTGTAGATCTTGGTTTTATTAGACATCCTTGGATAAAAAGATGCTCCATAATCTACTTTCATATCTGAACCTTGGAATGTCACTTCTCTTTTGTAGTCACCATAGTTTGGTGTTCCATCCTCAGATTGCACCACCCACAGATTTTCTGTTTCATAGAGTGTCTGTGGAAAGCGGCATACTCCGTATACAATAGGAATTGCGATGAGTGCAAGGAATACATTTTTATACATCATTGTTCTCATGGTTAGTATTGTCTCATTTCTTCCAAATGGTCCTGAATTTGAATATCTCTTTCATAAAAGGGTTTCTTTAATCTTGTCAATATTCTTCCAGGAAGTATGCTATGTGGTCCCCTTAAGATCTGAAATATATAAAAGCTAATTTACTATGCAAAGATGGGGGCCAAAATTCCAGTATTCTATCTATACAGGAACTGCGTTGTTACTGATACTATCTAAAAGTTATTCTAGATAGTATTTACTATAAGTAGGCATAGCACAAGATTCACCTTTATACAATCTACTTTGATAGACAATATTCACAATGTACTTTACACACTATTCCTTCACAGCCTACCTTATGGGTCTGGATACATGCATAAAGTAAAATATAACTTCCCCAGAAATTATTCATGTGTTTCTATTTTCTGGGTTTAAAGGCATATCTTCGAAAAACCAAGTTGGGACAGGACTCCACATATAATATGATGTAGCTGGAGACCTGGCCCTTCTAAATAGCAAGAGATGTTATCGTTACCTACCTTTGGATGAACGTGTGTAGGTAGAAAATGAACATTTGCCTAAATCAGGACAGGTCCTACAAACATGTCTACTTCCACAAAGTCCACCATCTATGATGTCAAACTCCGTGCCGGTCCAGACAACCTTGTCAGACAACATCCGCTAATTTAAAAACTACTTGATGCCATGACTCATGTCTCTAGCCCTTTAACGCTGGGTGCCACCCCAGTGTTCATGTTCACAAAGATCCAAATGCAGACTGCAGTAAATAACTTTTTAGAACTAAATTGATGCATCACAGTCATCATTGCACAATCAGTACTGATTTTCTACAGCACACATAAATATGGGTCTAGACCCCTAAAATCGACAGTGTGACATGGCCTTTTCTTAATGACAGGGGACATGGACTTTTCTTAAAATCGACATGTGACATGGAGCTTAGTGACAAGGACAGAGGAAAATACAAAGTTAGTGACATTTGACATGGACTTTTCTTAAAATTGACAAGGGACATGGGGACCCCCCATCTAGACCCCCAGAAATGGAATACATTATATTGATGTATTTTGGTTTCCAAAGAGCACACTGTAAAAAAAATGTTGTCGAAATAACAAAAAGGATTCCTCATCGGAAAGTTGCCAGAGATCTGTCGTTACTTTCACAGAGATATAGTTATTTTCACAGAGCTTCTCTTGTACCACCATGCTGCCACCTGGAGCTTCTTGTAAAACCTATACACTGGCCGCCTGCTATATAATTACTGCGATTCACTGTTCAGTTTTACAAGGATCCCTGGTAGATTCAACAGTTATTTTTTACAGTGCAAGGTGGAGATGAATCAAAAACGTTTTACTGACTCTTAAGGGTCAGCTTTCATTTTACAGTGGTTGTTTTGTAGAGATGGGAGGGCGTTATTGGATATACATTGTACAGGTAAATAGTGAGGTGGATCAATAGAGAAGGGATATAGTTAAGAGGTTAGTAGGTTGTAGTTGTAAAAAAATAATGGTGCTCTGTCCCCTGGTCTCACCCACCCTCTCTGTACCACTGTGTTGTCTATTTGAGTCACATTCTTACGTTTTATTCATCTACATGTGGTATTTATTTTGTTAATTTTAACAAAACCTTTTTGTGTGTGTAGTGAGGTGGTGAAGTGATTTCACACTTCAGTGACTCGCCATGTACAGGGTTATAAAACCGACACAATAGGTCACTGTATAAATATGAGTGAACAGTTAACTTGCATACTTATAAACGTCAACTTTTCTTATAGTAATTTTATTGTATTCTAATCCTTACATATATATGTATCATAGTCATTGACGATTCCACATATTTCACTTTTTAAAGGAGGTGTCAGGGGTGGGCAGCTGTCGCAATGTCGCAATGTTGCAAAATGCGATAGTGACATTGAGGATGATATATGGGCTTTCTAAATCTGAAAGAATTTTGTCAATATTCCAACTAGAACCAAAGTTATAACCCTTTCAATACTTGCCAAATCTGAAAGAATATTTTAACTAGAACCTAAGAATCTAAATATTCTTGGAGCAATAAACCTCCAAAAATCAAGGTCATATATCTATTTTAAAAGCAGAATCTGTAGATTTTCTTTGAGCAATATGCCTCCAAAACCTTTATGATCACATCAATTTTAAAATCTATATAGGCAAAAGGTTATGTTGAGTGCATCATTCCGATTCTTGGGAGCAGCCGTGACGTCACCCACGCCCCTTATCAGGCCTATCTCCCCAAAGATGAGAGTCCTTAGGATGATTGAATCAAAAATACTAGAAATGGTGTTGAATCCCTTATAAGAAAAGATCTGTAGACCCCCTATAGCTAAATGCATTTAAAACCAACCCTAAAAGAAACTCAAAATATTAACATCACATAAGAGAGATGCATTATTTTCTTACCAAATTATTAGAAAAGAAAAAAAAAGCGAAAAGGTGACTACTATTGGTAGTCACCTTTTCGCTCTTTGTCATAATTATCCTTGGCAACATCTGCCACCAAGAACGGCAGATAAACGCGGCCCTGACATCAGAACAGCATGAACTCCATATCCCATGTAGCAAGCCCGCTCGGGGCCAAATTGGTTTTACCCGGGATAAGGTGGTTCAAAGCGGGCAATATTCAGTACATGGGTTTTAGGTTCGGCAGATGCTGGGTTTCCAGTCAGGGCCACACAGGGCAGCCCAAATCGGGCAAACCCACTTGAGCCCGTTGGGCTCCCAACGGGTTTTGTCCTCAGCATACGGTCTGGGCCACATTGGGCTGCCCGATTTGGGCACTGGTCAGCTTTAAAATGGGCAACCACATTGGGCCCAGGATGGTTTCAAAATGGGCATCCCAAGATGGGTACTTAGCTGCATAAAGTCTTCCCAGTCTGGGGTGAGAGTGGGTTTGGACAGGGCAGCCTCATCTTCTGAACTGTTCTAAACTCTGTGATGAGTGTTCCCCCTCCCTCTCTCGTTTTTGTTCATCCCTCCCCTATCCATTCCCTACCCCTTCAATCTCCTCCTCATTCCACTCAACCTGCCCTGCCCTTCTGTCACCCTGCCCTCTCTGGGCCTCCCTAGCCCACTTAAAAGGGTCTATTTCTCCTCTTCCCTATCCCCTCAGGATGTGTGTGGTGCACATATGCGCAGGCACTGACACATTCCTCTGTGAATTTGTGTAATGAGGATCTCGCCATGAATATGACCTTAGCTGTCGAAATGGCGTTAAACATCTATTATTCACTCACTCTCACTCCCAGCCCTCATCCTGCCTTGCCCTGCCCTGCTCTCACCCTGCCCTGCCCTGCTCTCACCCTGCCCTGCTCTTGCCCTGCCCTGCCCTACTCTCATCCTGCCCTGCCCTCCTCTCACCCTGCCCTGCCCTGCTCTCACCCTTGCCCTGCCCTGCTCTCACCCTGCCCTGACCTGCTCTCGCCCTGCCATGCCCAGTTCTCACCCTGCCATGCCCTACTCTCATCCTGCACTGCCCTGGCATCTCCTTCGCTCACATGCCCTGCCCTGCCCTGCTCTCACCCTGCCCTGCCCTGCTCTTACCCTGCCCTGCTCTCACCCTGCCCTGCCCTCTCACCCTGCCCTGTCCTACTCTCACCCTGCACTGCCCTGGCATCTCCTTTGCTCACATGCCCTGCCCTGCTCTCACCCTGCCCTGCCCTGCCCTCATCTCACCCTGCCTTGCCCTCTTCTCACCCTGCCCTGCCCTCCTCTCACCCTGCCCTGCCCTCCTCTCACCCTGCCCTGCCCTCCCCCCCCCCCCCTTCCCTCCACCACTGCTGTAGGACACTTTCCCTATACTATTAATACACAGGTAGGTTCATAGTAGGGATCCAGATATTTAATGTAAAAGGCAACACTGACTAGTCCTGGAAAGAACAGCTTCATGTCTTTCTTTGTACTAGTAGGCTTGCAAGGTGTATTTGTGGTGTGGGGGCAAACAGGTCCCACACTTGGCCAGGTATAAGAGGACTATATATAGAGGCAATTGAGAAACCAAAAATATCCCCTGCCTCTGTAGGCCAGTCCATGGCAGACTCACTACAAAGTGGTTTCACAGCACTCCAGGCAGAATTCTACTACCCATACCAAACTTATTTCTTTTAGACAGAGGACAACTGGAATAGACTACTAAATCAGATATGAAGTAATAATGTGCAGACTTTCTCATAGTCTGGAAATACTTAGATGTTTCTAGTCAAAAGTGCAAATCAAGGTCATCTGAGTAGTAGTGGAATGGCAACACCATTTCTATTGCACTGAACTTGGAACAAGAGCAGATATGCAGAGGTACAGTCATTATGAACTTGAAGGCTCTCTTCTCTACTCCTACATAGGGAATTAGTGGGGGAAGATTGAGGCCAGAATGTCACTTTAATGAATCAAAGTGCCTTGTGTTGGCTGAATGAGTTTGATTCAAATGAATGGTACTGCTCTGCCTTTCCACTTGGGTAGATATTGCATTTACTACTTTGGTGATATGGGGGGGGGGGGTTAGATTAGCTCAAGGATTTGTTGCTTATTGACTTTTAAAAAAAAGAAAAGATTTTGGATAAATTTCTCAAAAAGAATTTTTAACATGTCACCACTAATTTTTTTTATCAAATCGGGCAGCCCACTTTAGGCCACACCAAAAACCCATGTTAAATTCACTTTGAGCCCAAATCGGTGAGCCCAATTTCAAACAGATCTGTGCCCGAATCGGTTAGCCCAGTGTGGCCCAGACCCTTTGCTGAGGACAAAACCCATCGGGCGCCCACTGTGTTAACCCAGTGTGGCCCACATCAGGAGCCCGCTCTGGCCCAGACTCGGGCCACACCATTTTTGCTACCTGGGATGACCTGTGTGAGTCGTACTGTTGTGTAATATACCGGGGAGATATATCAGGCACAATACACCCGTACATGCCCCATAGAAATTACTCAATCAGCAATGGAGCATTGAGCCATGCTTGTCCATGCTTGGCCCAATATAAGCCGACATTGGCCCAATATACGCCGACATTGGCCCAATATAAGCCGACATTGGCCCAATATAAGCCGACTTTGGCCCAATATAAGCAGACATTGGCCCAATATAAGCAGACATTGGCCCAATGTATCCTTGCTACCTGGGTAGTCCGACCAGGGTTAGTCATCCGCTAACGTGCTACCTAAAGGTGGTTAAATGCATTATCTCAAGTTGAATACTGAAGTTCCATACGTTTACCTTTGGAGCCCCGTATCGCACACCCCCATGCAATAACCCTACCCCGTATTTCATGACCATTTGCAGCACACTAATTGTCATAATAACTGTGGTTTAATCGGAAATCGGAACATACCTCACTAAAACAACATTAGATAAATGTAAAGCTTCCCTCGGATTGGTCTGAGTGAGGGTTATCTGAGTGAGAGATGACCCTCACTCAGACCAATCCGAGTGAACCCTTACCATTGTATTTGTCCCTTTCGACTATTAGAGGATCATAAATATTCAATTGAATCATTCATATTTATTTTTCTAACCGTCTGTAAACCTTCGCTGAAACATTGATTTAAAAATGATTCATAATGTACAAAGTGATAACCAGGGTAGCATCATCTCCACAAATAAAGATCACATTGAACCATGCATATCCCGATGCATCCCCAGAATTGACTCCATACAATTCAGAGACCGGCATCTGAACAGCCTAACACTGTGTAAAAGCAACATTATTCATTTGCCACACTGTCCAAAGTTTCAACATGTGTCTATATTCCTATGCCAATCAGTAAAATTTACCAATAGAGGTACTCATTGCACCTCTGCATACAAACGCAGGGTTCTACCTGTTCATGGAAACTGCAGGTGCAATGATAATTATGCATAGGCTATTAGAATTATGCTTAACATGCGACACAGCAAAACGGTAGCCCCACTCTATAGTGGAGATAATGCAATATTTCCAGTCACTACATATATAGAGAGAACAATCACCTGCTTCTCCAGATACCGCCTATTCTTGTTGAGAACCGCGCAGGTAAAAGGATATCTTGGTTGCAGACGCCGGCGGCCAGACTGCCGTGTCGGGCAGCAATGAGGCAGACGCAGGACAGACGCCGACCGGACGCTGTCCGCATCAAGGGCCACTTCCATTGCCGTCGCTCGGTACTACGGCGTCAGTGATGATTCCGTCATGATGCCGTCCAAAATTGTGACGGAATGGCGAGGGAATGGTCACGGAATGCAATTCCATCAGAATTCCGTCATGATTCCGCCACTTCCGTGCAAAATTGTGACGGAATCGTCACTGACGGAATAGGGTGACGGCAATGGAAGTGGGGCTTCATGCGGGTCATGTCATGGCGCTAAATACAAATGCCTCCTGCGCGCCCACAGTGCGTGCTGTGAAATAATGGCCACTTCATATACTACTCACATGCATGCACGGAACCTCTTGTAAAGCTTCTGGGGCTTTTATATTAAAAGAGTCAAGTAGATTCAACTCATTTTAAGCCTTGTATTGAGGAGGTCGACCTCACGTCAGCTACGGTGATTACCAGAAGTGTGGTGCAACCTAGTTACATGAATACACACCAGGCAGCGTCTACGCGGTTCCCTGTTACTATTACCACATCTCCCTATTTAAGAGAGTTATCTTTTAGATAATACTTTTTGTCAAAGTGTTCATATGAGATAACTTGTCCATGAATGAGATAACTGTTATGATATACCAATAACTCTAGAGTAACTCTATAAGTCTCTTATATGTGAGTATGCATGTGAAAGTCTCTGAAAGTAAATGAACTGTTCATTGTCTTTGCAAATGAAATCATATGTTCAAATGTTCTTTGGTAACTTTAAATGCTTTCTAACTAATAAAGTTATATGATAAGTAATCTGAAGAGTCATTAGTATTCTTCCATCAGTCTTTTAGGAGCGATTCTCTGTCGCCTCGATCTTCTTGGTTCTGGATCAGGCACACTAGGGGTAGCACCTCGATCAGGAGCTGGTGGAGGGATCAAAATTGAGGACCAGGTACTCTCCCCAGGCTTAATCAATTTGAAAACCTAAAAACTACCCTTTTTAATCATCAGGTTTTCAGTGTAGTATTTAGGCTACTATTCCGGGGCGTAGATAAGGGGGGAGGGCAAAAACGGGAAGGTCCTCTATATAAACCTATATAAAAGTATAGCGGACCCCCCTCCCCCCTCAATACAAATTTACTTCCTGCGTCTCTGCTCGTCCACTAATTTCCTCAACTTTTACCTGGAGTCGTCCACCAAATATTACTCTATTACATAAGATAGCACTACATCCTTAATATTTGACAGCTGAGTGCCACCTTGTGAATCATAGCCCGGGTCATAGCCTACATGAACTCTCAATCTTTGTTGTGTACATCTGGAGGTCCTTCCATAAGCCAACCTGTTCTTTTCCAATTTGAATTAGCCTACAGACCAATTCTTGTATGCCTGTAGACTATAACTAGTCCAGTCGTTTTAGCCATTAGACCAGTCACAAATAGCAACCACTTGTTCTAGCATAAACCAAGTGTCTCAACAAATACTGTGGACCAGATTTACAGGGGTAGGATAGATTAAAACAACTTCCTTGGGTAATATCTATGCAGTTAGAGAGGGAGTTTGATGATTTGGAGGCCATTTTGGATTTATGCATATTTGACAATGTTCCACTGCTCAAATTTGCGGGGACTTTTTTTCGTGATTCTGTAGACCTCTCTGTGAGCTGTTTGGTGGTAAAATGAATTCTGTTGCAATTTGTGACGGGTACCCCTTATTTGGCTTAGAATGACTGGAATAAACGTAGGCCTACATGTGACATTTTTAAAAATAATGATATAATAGTATATAATAACCTACATGTTTATGGTTGTACATGAAGGGGTTAACTTGAAGTGGAATTTGGTTAACTTGAAGTGCAATTTGACTGACTAGTAGGGTTGAAAAATGGGTATCAGGGCAAATGGCCCCCTGGATTGGTAGCCCCCTGACCAGAGGCCCTTGGACGAGAGGCCCTTGGATGAACAGCCCTCAGGCCCTCACCTGACAAGAAGCCCGCAGACAAATGGCCACCAGGACCAGAAGCCATTTTTTATAACGCCCATCAGCCTATGCCCGCTAGATTATCTCAATTATTGTTTAATGCCCGACAGTTTAGTCTCGTATAAACTAGATTTTCATTTTATGCCTGCTAGATTCTAACCTCAGTCAGGTTTTGATTCTACACCAGCTAGATTCTAACTTCCATCAGATTTTCCTTCCATACCTGCTAGATTCTAACCTTTGTCAGATGATCATCAGATTCCATTGCCCACTATATTATTCTTCACCCACTAGTTTGTGTTACCCGTCAGACAGGTTTTGTCTCATGCCCACTAGATTCTATTGCCCGCTAGATTCTGTCGCCCGCTAGATTCTATCGCCCGCTATATTATTTTTCAAAGGGTAGAATCTAGCAGGCTTAGAATCAAAATCTGACAGAGGTTGGAATCTAGCGGGCGTAGAATCAAAATCTGAGGGAGGTTACAATCTAGCAGGCATAGCATGAAATTCTGATGGTGGGTAGAATCTAGAGGGTATAGGATACTTCTGATAATTTAAAAGTATGGAAATCTGACGAAGGGAATCTAGTGGGCATAGAATCAAAATCTGACGGATGTTAGAATCTAGCAGGCATAGAATACATCTGATATTTGTAAAGAATCATGTAACAGGTGATAGAATCTAGCAGGCACGAGACAAAACCTGTCTGATGGGTAACAGAACTAGCGGGTAAAGAATCATTTACAGCGGGCTATGGAATCTGGTGCGCACAGAATAGGATATCTGATGGGTAAAAGAATAAAATAGAGATAATCTGACAGGCAAGAGAATAGAATAGAGATAATCTGAGGGGTGTGTGAAAAGAGGGCCTCCTGTCCTGGGGGCTCCCAGTCCCAGGGGCCATTTGTCCGTGGGCTATTTGTCCACAGGCTGTTTGACAGCAGGCTAAAGATCCTGGTGGCTATTTGTCCTAGGCTAGGGCCCCTGGTCCAGGTGGCTGTTTGTCCTACAACCGAAAAATGATCCAATGAACATATCGCATTTTAGAAGTGGGAATTATTGAAATAGAAATAGGGCCTAATATTCATATCCATTACATAACACAGATGTGCTTCTTATGTAAAATATAGTAAATTTGGTATGGTTGGTAGTTGTAAAATCTTGAATTATTGAGCCCCCAACATTAGCCATGGGACGCCACCCACGGTCAATGGATCTTCCCAAATAATCTAGATCGTTATAGTCGATATTCTATCTGTCTGCATGTCCTCCTGTTACCTGTCTCCGAGTGTTCCTCATGAGATATGATTTCCTTATAATTCCTTATGACCCAAAATCCGTTCCTCAACTCCTGTGACCTTGCAAAATCTGTTCCTTGTAAGTTGTGATTTTAGTGAGTCACAAGTCACAAGCCCTTATGACCCCAAAAACCACAAAAAGCTGTGATCACACCCTGAGGGTGAAATAACTTTTCAACAATGATATACATTGGGAAAACTCATTCAAATCAAATTAATTGACATTCACAATTACTCCCTGATGATAGGATCATGGGGAAATAACCCCGGGGGGGGGGGGCACTCTCTATGTAAGGTATACACATATGTGCGGCTGGCAAGGGTACTTTTTCAAGGAAAAGTCCCTAGCAAGCCTCCTGTTTCAGCCACAAATGTCCCTAGCAAGGGTCTACTTTTCAGCAAAATACCCCGATTTACGCGGGAAATTTCGAAATTTTCTTGGACATAAGCACAGTTTTCACGAAAATAGCATGAACCGAATTCAATTTTCTCCCCAACCATGTAAATATAAGACATTTTGAAACAAATCTAGGATTATTGAGTCAAAAGTGCCCTAGCAAGGGTAGGCTTTCGAAGAAAAACCCCGCGAATGAGTGCCCTAGCAAGGGTAAGGGTTGTCATGGGTTCAGCCACACACCTGTATCAAAAAAAATTGAAATGCCCCCCCTGGGGAAATAACATTCAATCTGCAATAATTCAATTATTATTAGACCTTGAAATTCATGTGACTTTTGACCCACAGCTATTGGGGGTTTGTGAGGAGCTTTCTGTCATAGTAAAAGGTTTCCATTCTGTTCCATATTTGCCCACCATAATCTTTTTTAATTCTAACTTGTTCTGATCAGGATGGAATAGGTTCCTTCCACTTCTGGTCCCATCTTTTGTCTCAAAAGGAATACATGTAGAATCAGTCCTTGTGGTGCCAGTTTGTCAAAACTAATTCTAGGAGAACATTTATACAAGTAAGAATGAGTAAACTACACCAGAATTAGTGGTGAAACTTCAATTAACTTTAATTTAATTTGATTGGCTGAAAACTCTTAATCATTCACTTGTGAATTGTGACTCAATAACTTGTGACTTCTGAATCACTTATGACTTGTGACCCACTTGTGACTTGCATTTTATGAGTCATAAGTGGATCACAACAGTTATGATGTGATCTCTGATGAGGAACAGCAAAAGAAATCACATCACAACTACACTCATAATCCATGCAATAAAAAGTCATAAGGGGCAGTTAGATGAGGAACGCAATCCTGACCGTACTGTTTACAGTGCCACCCTCTACTGGAGTGCGTTCATCGTAATGGGGCTCTGATGTCAGAACGACACCTGACAGACACCTGACATCTAGTTGGTGTACCTGTCAGGGCCTTCTGGTAAGGGGCCTTGAACGAACCCTAGAACCGGACCACCTAGCGTCTAAAACCTGTGGAGATGCCGGGATTTGAACCCGGGGCCTCTTACATGCGAAGCAAGCGCTCTACCGCTGAGCTACATCCCCACCTCTGATACGGGCACACCCAATAGTTGTTAAAAAATAAATAGTCGAATATGGATATCAAGATCATTAGGTAGGTTTAGCAGACCTGTACGACGTAGGCGACCAGATTGACGCAGACGCAGGTATTTATGGCAGCACGTCACCAAAAGCTGTGCAGAACCCAGTCATGCATGAATCCCTACCAGCTCACCATTCAATGACCCTTACATGACCCTCACAAAAATCACATCTAAAATAGGAAATCAATAATGTATCAATGCATAATCAATACATTACATGCCTAAGATAAGTGTTTAGATATACCTTTAATTACAATCCTGATATGTGGGAATTCTCTGCCTGAATGGCCTACGTATTTGGGACGCAAGAAATGAGGTTTTCACGTCAGGAATGTACGTGCCACCCCTCTACGTCTGAGTGCTAGCTTGGGACTGCTAAACCTCCCTAATATTAGAATGTTTAGGTTAAAATAGGAGGAATTTGAAGATATGCTTTTTCAATACTCTACTTTTACAGAATGCCAGCGTTCCAGCCTATTGTGGTCTTCAAAAGACGCTCACCACACCTATCCTATATACTTTTCATTCAATATTTCTCCGTCTGTCCTGTCATGGTTATTATCCTCCCTCACACCTAAATAATGATGAAAATTGAAGTAAAACAAACATACATATGATAAAAAAGTAAGTATCCTTGCAATTAAAGCTGCTGCCAAAGTTCAATTTCTCTAGGACAGCTTCTGACCATCTTAACACCGCCATAATAATAAATACCTTATTGAATGTGAGAGAAAGAGCAAACGAGGAATTTTAAGAGGGAAAGGAGGAAAAGATCCTCTCATCCCTCTCTTATGCACGCTTAAGGGCCTTATGAATACCTCTAATGCAAGGAACCAAAGCAAAAGTAAGACTTCCTCACATTTGTTCTGCCAGACGTAGGCAGTCAGAATCCAGGCTACGAAAGACTTCGTTAAGACTATTATCCTACTATTTAGTTGTAAAGGAGCCCCTTCTGACCATATTACTGCACAGGGCCTAATGAGTAGGCCTAGTACTGGGACCTGGTGAGCTATTCCCACCTCATCATTATACCCCATAAGGCATGATGATTTACACAGCTAATCCTCCAGGGTATGTAAGACTAAGAGCTCCATTAGCCGCATGCCTGTCCTACCTCCTCCAGTGTGAGTATGCAACACCAGCTGGGGTGGCTTGTGCTCTTTTGTTCTTACCTAATGAATATGCCTAAACCCATAGACCTACAGAGAAGTATCTGGGGGCAGGCTCCATTGGTGCATAGGTCTATGTAGGTGAATACACAGAGAGCAAAATGAGGGGAGATCTAGTCGAATATAATTTAGACCAACGGAATGATAACATCCATCTACTGTAAAACTTTTAAATTCTGAATATACATTGAACATTAATATTGCTGTATTACAAATTTGTCAAATTCAAAATAGGGATTAAACCAAATAGGTCTCTATATGAAAGATCAAGGCAATACACCATTATTTTTAATATTAATGGCTACTCACTTCAAATTGAGCTCGGACCCTGAGAATTGGGCATGACAGACATTGGTTCACTTTTTTTCATGTGCATACACTTTTATTGAACAGAAAAGATGTTTTCAATGATTCTATAGTGGGCCTATATTGGTATCACTAGTGCAATAAGCTAGTTATGAAATCCAACCTCTCCTTGGGCACGAAATTCCTTTAACAGTCTTGGCTTCCCATAGCAAAACTTGAATGTGATAAAAAAGCTGATTTTATTTGACTACATCTTCACAGGAAAATGAGAATTTCCTGGGGGCCATCCCAGGGGTGTGGATCCTAGGTCAACAGTGCTGTGATAGGTGCTGCCCTCTTGTGCATTGGCCCTTCTCTACTTTCGGACAACAAAATGACTTTCAACGATTAAATTTCGATCTGAGATTAAATCTTAAGCTGTTTTTTTATGTCAGTTTAATTGTGTACTGATGAAATGTCCGTTGAAGTTTTAACCAATATTAGTATCAAAGGGTGGCTTCAATGGCAACCATAAAATGTCCTAATCAAATTTTGCCCATAAAACGTTAAGTTCCATAAATTTCTGTTATAGGTAGCCGGAAACCCCTCCTTTCTAGCCTATTCGAAATAACTGCCATATATATGTCGGATATATTACCTTATGGACTTACATATAATTATGCTTTCAATTTAAACAGAACTAGACACATTCAATTACACCGTGAAAAAATGATTTTATTTCCTTCATTATGAAGTGAGAAAACAACGAGCGTATATTTTGATAAAAGTACAATGTAAAGGATAGACTCATCATCGACGACCACATACACGTTTTAATGCGTAGTGTGTAAACTAAAAGAAAGGTACAAGTGTGACCACTGTGTAGGCCTATAATAAATCATGGTAATACTACATGTATTATTAATAGCAGAAATCGTTTCTTTCAGATAGTTAAAGTTATTTTGACACATTTTAAAATCTTGATTATAAACCCTTTCACTAACAATCACATCTCTAATGCCCAGGTTTTTAATTTACTACGTTTGTTCTTGAGCAGAGGGCATTGTACATTTATCTGAGATCAAGGTTAGTAAATGAAGACTAGCATGTGTTAATAACATCTCAATGTAGATTGTGTTCTATAAGCCCTTAAGGCTATATAGGGATAAACTTATATAATCTGTATGGCCCAGCATACTTGTATAAATCCCCTTTATATAAATGGAATGGTGACAAATTGACTAGAGTTCAGTCACCAAATCTGACCTAGCCCCCCTAGGTACTCAGGCACGTCATAATACAACCACCCTATCGACTTTTATACTACTACAGGGCAATGAGTGAGTGAGTGAGTAATAGGTGTTTAACGCCATTTCGACAGCTAAGGTCATATTCATGGCGAGAACTATGTTACACAATTTCACACGGGAATGTGTCAGTGCCCGCGCATATGTGCACCACACACATCCCGAGGGGATAGGAAAGAGGAGAAACAGACCCTTTTAAGTGGGCTAGGGAAGCCCGACTACAGGGCAATGTCACAAGATATAATTGTGAGCAGGTATGGAGAAGAGATACCTCCTGGTGGACCCATGGGGGATCTCTTCTGATTATCTCCTTAAAGCAATACCCAGAGCTCCTATAACAATATGGCACCTCAAAAACCTCTTGAACTCTCTGATATGAGGGGAGATATGATTAAGGAGAGCGATTGTAACTTGTCTCTGGAACTGTTCATTGATGAGTTATTTTCTTTCTTTACTTCACGTTTTCTTCTCACTCTGCTCCATTCAAAACATGCACAACTGACGACGTGAATACATGTCCATATAACTAACAAACTCCGCTAATAATTAGACTAAAACCTGAAGCTAATTGTAATCTCTATTCTAATCTCTTGAAGTAACGTTTGCATGTCACGCCAGCACACTCCATTGTCTGAAAAGAGATTAGAAACACATCAAACTGTGAAAATATGAGGCATGCAGGATGGACACTATGTCTCCTACCCCTATTAATGTATAAATTTGTAAACTCCATAAACTGATAATTATTATGTAATGTGGAGTCCACAGTGTTTTGCCAGTTGTCAGGAAACGGTCTCTATAGTATGGGTGTGGACCACTAAAATCGACATGGCGACATGGGCTATTTAGGCTTAGTGACATGGGACATGAACAATTTCTTAGAATTGACAGGGGGACATGGCCATTTTTAAAAGCGACATGTGACATGGGGTACCCCCCATCTACACCTCCTAGGATACAGATAATATAGATCAAAGATCAATCATTATCAACGACCTTATCATCAGCTCCGGGGATTATAAATCAGTATGGTTCCATATACCGGTAGTGTTTTTCCAATGGAGTTTGCAACTCGATAGAAAGATCTTGAAACCCACCTTTGTATATAGAATATAGAGGTTACTTGGATACACTAAAACCAAGAAGGTATACAGCACAAATCACCAAATCATCAACTTTTAACGCAAAATGTCTCTATTCCAATAGCTTACCTGGACCATTTCACCATTTATGACCTCACGCTCCTGCTTTGTGGCCTTAATGTCAGCATCCACGGGCTTGGCGTCAGAGATGAGCTTCTCACCCTCCAGGGTGGACAGACACTGTAAACAAAGGGTTAATATACGTCAGTAATGATTAAGGGTTAATCGTTTGAGGACCACGAGCTGTGCAATATGGGGTATTGCTTGACTTTGTCGTCATGATGCATGGATGCAGACTAGGCGAGTAGCTGTCTAGTAATGAACCCATGTATCATACCGATTAGTATGAGATAGGTACACTCTGAAAAGGTCGAGATAATTGTGACACTCCTATATACAATACATACATTAATCACTCATAGAACTATATGCCAATTGTCACTGGTAAGCTGCATGCTATCTTCCACGAGAATCCATAACTTTTTATGGAACCATTTTTTTCTTAAGTTTGTTACGAATCATAGTTGAGGGGAGAATCTCCCTTGGCCAATTATGTCCAAGTGGGGAGGGAATACATTTAACCCATAACTGCCCCTGTGTAGTATCCCTTATATTACCTGAATATTGCATGGGAGGCTTGAGCACAGTCCGCATGACTAAAACCTCTCTTGTTGCCATGGAAACCATGCAATGCACTGGGTAGCACCCCCCCCCCACCCACCCACCCACCCCAGGAAAGTGGAATCACGCACAGGGATACACACAAGGCGGGTCTAGTATTGGTAGACTTCCAATCCTATAATATTTAGACCGAGCTACAATAAGCATGTTTTCGATAATGAACAACAACGAGGTGGCACCAACAGTCTCTCCTGTTATATAAGCGAACAAATTATCCATGTTTATACCACGATTTGTGGGTTACACAGTGCTTTTTGGTGTCTATTCCCATCCACATATCTGTCGATATTGCACACCCTATAGGCTGTAACATCAATTTTGGAAGGCGTGCGGTTATCCAGGTAAGGCGTGCGGTTATCCAGGATAACCGCACGCCTCTCCCATGTCACATGTCACATGTTAAAACCCACGAAATTTTCCAGGCCAGGGAAGGGATCGAACCTGCAGTCTCACATCCCAAATCCAACTCCTTATGCACTGCGCCACAAGGACTGACGAGAAACGCTCGGTTCGAACCAAGTCTGGATATGATACATAAAGCCGTGTGCGCTGTCGCTGTCCGCTGCTGGGCGAGGAGGTGTATTATACACAAACATAACGGCGAGAAGAGGAGACGCGGTGGTCTAGCGGTTAGCACGTCGCGCTCAGCCGTGAGGGGTCCGCGGATCGAATCCCGGCCGAGATGCACCTTTTTTCGCCGTGTGCGCTGTCGCTGTCCGCTGCTGGGCGAGGAGGTGTATGTACCGATCGTGTACACACAATGGCTGGCATCGAGTCCTGGGGAGGGGGAATAATTTTTATTTTCATCTTGAATTTATTGGTATAATATTGATTATTTATTGGTTTCGTGGTATAAAATGAGTAGTCAATGGATAACTCATGACTTGTGGGGGTTATCGACGATAATAACACTCGGCCTACGGCCTCGTGTTATTATTCGTCGATAACCCCCACGCGTCATGAGTTATCCATTGGTTACTTGTTCACTATAGGGCATGCCTCCTGGCCATATTTACTGCAGTGTAGCCTAGTTAATAGGGTATTACTTTAGTTAAATACTGATCTCAAGGTTCAGCGACAATTCATAGAAAATAAACGAATTATGCATTTCCTGTTGCAATCATATCGATAGTCATTATGTTTGAATACAGAAATAAGAAAACCACGTCACATGTCAGTTTTACTCCGGTATTATTCGGTATGGAATTAGGTTTATCCTCAAATAACTGTATATACATTTTCAGAATTCTGTCAGCATTTTACATTATCAATTTTTTTCCTGTCAAAAGTACGCCTATGCATCTCGATGATTCTGGGGGCAAGGCTTCATCGATCACCCAATGCTTCTCTTTACAGTTCATACTATCCTAATTTCCTATTTATCAATTTTTTCTTCTCATTCAAATATAGATATAGTTTATTATTATAAATACAGAGGCGTAAGAAGCAAATCTTCATTGGGGGGGCCCGGCGAGGGCACCATCACAACCACCTTGAATTGTCGGCTGATGCGTGATGGCGTCTATATATGCGTATTTAGAATTCATATAGAAAAGTGATTTTTGGTAAATTTTGGATCTGACTTTAGGCTCAGACCCCCATTCTCCCTATGACATCACCATAATAATCTAAATTGAGATGTAAAGTTTTAGCTTCTTTTCCATTGTGTTTATGAGTTCTTGGAAAATATTGGGGGAGCCCAGACATACTCAGGCCCCACCTCCTTCATGATTGGGGCCCAGGCCCCCCTGGCCTCCCCTTTTCCTACGCCCCTGAAATACTTACCCTCATCATACCCTCTACGAGTCCCTTAACGTTGGTCTCATACTCCTGGTTAATGGTGAACTCCACGGTTTGGTCTGACATACTGGTCTGTGTGCGGATGGACCACTTCTCACCGTCCACAGTGATGGTGACATCTGGGTGAAGGTTCTCCACCACCTTCCTCTTCATAAAACCAACACCTGGAGGAAAGACAAAGGGTAGTCGTTAGCCTTTATAAGAAAGTGTTCAATCTCTTTGATATAAGGGAGTACAGGGGGGGGGGGCGGAAATCGTAAGAAGTTTGAATAGATAGGTTTGAAGTTGAATAGATAGATAGTTGAATTCTCATTGCAGACATAGGGAGAGGGAGAGAAAGAGAGGGAGAAAAGGAGAGAGAGTCGCGATGGTGTCAGAGAGAGCAAGAGAGAGAGAGAGAGAGAGAAAGAGAGAGCGAGAGAGAGCACAGATGTGTATATTCAATTTTGCAAATCATTCTTAATACATCATTTCTTATATAATTGAACCAGGTGTAAATTGGTTACTGCACAGTTATGTCACTGAATATAGAGGACAACTGCGTGCTGAGAACTTGGGAGACCACTATTGTGAGACACCTGTCCACTTAACCACATGGTACAATGTGCATCTATTATACACTAATGCAGCCATTGTACATGCACAACTGTCTATACTTTGCATTATATATACAGGGATGGGAGAAACAGCACTAAACTAAGATCCCTGACATGCCCCCCAAAGGTAAGGGTTTTCTATTTGTAAGTAGGGATCTTTAGAACTTGAAAAACACTCAACTCAGGAAAACTTCTGAAGACTTCAATCCCACATGGGGACCATGCAACAGCAGTGCCACTTTGACTATAGCAGAACTTTGACTAGCAGAACCAATAAACGCCAGGAAATATGCCCTTGCGTTGTAATTTCTGCCTTACCCTAAAGAGGGCTTAGAAAACGTGGCACTGAGCTAATCCTTTTGGTAAACAAATATTAAGTCACATTTTACATGTACAAATTTCCATATACCATTAGCCCCCACACCTACTTGTAAACAGGGGGGAAATAGGCATGCATGAAACAGAAGATAGGCACATTATTCAAAACTAAATACACAAAATGTATTCGAATAAGAGAATATACCTTCATGTATAACTCTGTAGGCCATTTCTTAACAAGCTACGACTGCATCCTCCTAGTCGTACCAACATTCTCATAGGAATAGCATTGACATTTTGCAGTCATAGTGTTGTGTGTAATCGTAGTGCACAAGAAATGGCCTCCTGGTAAACTGTGATCAAATTAGCCATATCAAAGCATAGGAAATAATATTCCGGAAACGGTATTAAACCATCACCACATTAGGGATTATTTAACATTTAGTAGCCACTGGTGACTCAGCCATGGCATCCTCTGAAATGGGTTTATCCTCTCTAAGACCCTGATGACGTTATTACTATATGGCTTCAGTACATAGGTTTAGGATTAGGCTTTATTCAGACACAAAGAACCAGCTAAAGTGCTAGATGTACTGGAGGGTATTATACAAAAAGAACTCCACGTGTGTGTAGGTACAAAGTCAGCAGGGTGTATATAAGTGCATATAAGGCCACACCAAATTAAAACATTGGTCTATGGATTTCCCGCACCTGATTTTCCTAAATGGAAATTTTATTTTTCATTGAAAAATATTCTGTCTATGGATTCTGCCCGCATCATTTTCTGGAAAATTGATTTTTTTTTGTAAGGTCCTTACAGTGTCAACCAATAAAGGTACAGCAACAGCAGACCACTCATTGGATAGGTAAAGGTTTCCAGATTTGCAAATTTCAGTGTCTATGCTGCATTGCCAAAATACTAGTAGACATAAATCTGAGAAAAGGAGCAGAAAAAAAAATCCAGACAAATAATTATTTTTAGAAAAATAAAATAAAAATTTCGCCCTCCCGCTCCAGTTTTCAAAAATGAAAATCCACAGACCAATTATTTTATTTGGTGTGGCCTAAAGGGTAAGGACGTATTGACAATGATGGAAAATACCGACAAAGGGCCTACGAATAAACCAACTTTTTGGGAATATGGAGCAGGCAGACAAGTGCATTTGTACACAAATGATTCATAGAGTTGACGTACAACGCCGTAACTCAGACGTACTATGCTTTCAACATTGCTACGTCTGATTAAAATGAAGTGGAGTGGACGTACGTCGTGTTTGCTTAAGGTCACTATTATGGACCTGAGGCGTACAATCACCTCTGAAAATTGTCTCAATCAAAGAGTTCTAGCTATTGACCTCCAGCATGTCTTTTCCTCAATGCATTGGGTCTATGTTTTGGGACACAGCCAAAAGCCTGCACGGGAATGTACACAAACACATCGATAAATAAAATACATGTGTACAAATGTACCGACCCCCCCCCCCCAGGCCCTGGCCTACATCTTAGAACTAAATAAGTAAGTATACATTTGCCACGGTAGAACTAACAGTTATTCCCTGTACCATTGTCTGACAATTATATACTGCATGGCCATAACTTAGACCACTCCTTATTCTTTCCATTTATTTCTCATGCCATGTAATGTATGATAAACACTATGGCGCGGTGCCATGGAATATCACATGTATGTTTTAAAGGAATGAGGGTGTTGTCTATATATGTGGATAAGTCGGGGGCGTGGCTGATAAGTTGTGTACTACAGTGAGGTGGACATGGCGTGTTATGTCGTAATGCTGACGGGCATAAATATGAGTAATAATCCTCCAGTCCTTCATGATCTGCTGGTCTCAAGTGAGTGAGTAATAGATGTTTAACGCCATTTCGACAGCTAAGGTCATATTCATGGCGAGAACTACAATACACAATTTCACAGGGGGAATGTGTCAGTGCCCGCGCATATGTGCACCACACACATCCCGAGGGGATAGTAAAGAGGAGAAATAGACCCTTTTAAGTGGGCTAGGGAAGCCCGGCTGGTCTCAAGTGGGAAGTGGTTGGGATGGGGCAGCTTCATGGTTTGGGGAAGTTTAGCAGGAAGAAACCAAGGCACGACTAAGACGTGAATCTAGGTGCAGTTCTGCACAAAAAGAAAAGAAATACCTATACAAATGAGAGCCAAAAATTCGGAATTCCTGAAAAGTTAGGAAAGGTGGCACCTTTGATTAATAAACACTACACAGGGTAATGGAAGGCCTTACGTCTAAAATACATTAATGCTTTCATTTAGCTTTCATTTGAATTAAATTGTAGACATTCACTATTCAACACATACATGTATGCTTCCCTGATACATGTACACCTTTATTGGTCCATCACTAGCAGATACATGCAATGTTATCATTTCTCATCATACCCGTTAAAGGCCATACTTGTGCTGGTATATGGTATCTACCCATTATCAATCTGAGATAAGGAGATAGATATGGTGCAAATAGAGATACACTGGTACTGTATGTCTGATAACACCTTAGATGATAACCCGTCCCATTGAGTCCTAAAATATACGTTTCCTCTTCCATGTTGAAACATTTGGTGGACAGACTTATTAAATGGTAGACTGAAACACATTAGTCGTACATCTTCGTTGTGTCGTTGCAACTTTTAAATAGAGACAAAAAGTAACTATAGATCATTGTTAGAAAAAGGCCAAAATTAAAGATTATCTAGTGCCCACCCCTGTTTCATGAAGTGTAACGTGTAGGATCGGGTGAGGGGGAACATACTTCGTTTTGTCTGGGCCCCACAGACTTAACTGATAAGGTTTTATCTTTATTTTCTGCTGACCTTCGGCTGACAACCTGGGCCAAAGTTACCAAAGCCAGAACATTTAATTACATGAATCATGATAAGAGATTGCTGGCCTATGATACCCAGGGGAGGATCCAGAATGGGTAGTCTGGGGAGGCGCAGCCGAAGATTTTGGTCTGGGGAGGGGGGGGGGGGCAGCCCGGGTTCGGCCCGTCATTTCCCATAGTTAAGACCTATTTTCAGGGGGGTCTAGGGGGCACGTGCCCCCTAGGCCACCCCTGGATGGTCCGCTTTTTATACCACAGTCGATGCAAATGGCCGAGGTTTTTTTAGTACCAATATTAATGGAAAATCAATGAAAGGAAATAATCTTACCACAATAGATTCAAATCATATTATAGGTTGGTCGGGGTAAATGGAAGTGTATTTTCTTTTAAATTTTCATCATGACATGATCTCTTCTGTGACCGTTTTGTATAAAAGGCCTAATCTATTCTGCGACATTCAACGGCATAGTTTAGGCCACACCAAAATAATAAGTTGGTCTACGGATTGCCCTCTCTTTATTTTCGGACGTTTGGCAAAATATTTTTTTCAAGAAAAGATTCACTCGCCTCACTTTTCCAGCAAGAAATCATTTCACGCCAAAAAATTCTTAAAAAAAGCAAAAAGCTGCTCACTCGGACCATTTTTTTCAACACACCTTTTTTGTGTGGCCTTACGAGCTTTGAATAAGAACAGGGGTAAAGGGGTACTTAAATAACTCTTAAGAATAGACCATGAATAGCAGACTGTCTTGTAAAATTTGCTATGTTCGAGCCGGGGTATTAGCAGTACGTTATTACTATCAAGTATGCAAGCACCACCCTTGCACTAGGTGAGCTGGGTAGGTTCCCTATTAAACATAAATAATTTTACTTAATATTCTTTTTTGGTTAAGACTAGAACAGGGCACATCAAACCCCATTCTCAACGAGGCGTTCTCCACAATGAAGAATGATAAACACCAATGCCTAATTGATATACAGTACCTTTTATGTGAGATTGGTCGTAGAAATGTCTGGCTCAACCCCTATGCATAGTCTAAGTACTCGCTTAAGTCCGTAATAAAAAGGAGACTGAATGATTTACATATTCAAAAATACAACCACTATGTCAATGATGAAAAGCATGCTGAGAGGTGCAGTGTTCTTATTAAGACTTGTCAGGATGATATAAATGAGCCATATGGAGAAAGTGAGTATCTGAGTCACATACACTCACCCATCATTAGAAGCTACATCACGAATTTAAGCATTGATACTAATTGTACTCGTGATAGCTTATCAAGAAGCTATAAAGGGAAGAAACCAATGGATTCTATCTGTTCACAATGTAATGCAATTCAAATGTGAAACATATTGTATTATTTTGCTCTGTACCATCAATACAAAATGCCAGGAAAAACTTTGAAGGGGAATACCTGAAGTTTGTGGACCACTACAAAAACCATAATGATAACAGAAAACTCTCACAGATATTATCGCCATTATCGGTAAACCCCTACTGCAAATCATCAAGCAAGCCTTGTATTCTACCATATATAAAAACACTGTATAACTTAATCAATGTTGATCTGGTGCTGACATGAAAATCCTTACATTAGTCAATAAAGCCTTCTGGAATCTTGAATCTTGAAATATTAGCCCGAGGTAGTACTGATAATATTAAAGTACTACATATAATACTAAAATCAACCTTCATTTTGAAAGCAACGTATAGTTAGGCTATATCTGCATTTGATATTTAGTTAAACAGGCATTATGTTAACATAAAAGCAATAATCAAGCTACCACCTGCGAACAATACATGACAATAGAACACCACAGTGCAATTCACATGGTTATGGCTGGTTATGGTGTGGAGCTGTCAGTGGGAATCACTGGCACACCACGCCGGTAAAACGGACCATTTCTGTAAACACAATGAAAAAATATCCCCTTAACCGGCATACTACTTACCTAGAGCCTTGAGGTAATCACTGAACTTCTCATCACGTACGTGTCTCCATTTTCCTTTAAGCTCAGACATGGTGATGAATGAGATGATGGGAGAGAGATGAAAATGTGACGGAGTCTGAAGCGAACGACGGCGAATCAATGAATACCGTACGACCGTACGAGTGGGATGAGAGAGGGGAAGGCAGGAGGGGACGCAAGTCTCCAGGCAGATCTCCTCTTAGCAGCGTCTCTACAGTGGTATAGCGGGATGCTACGGAAAGCCGTTCGGGTCTAACCGGAAGTTCGACCGTCGACTCAAGTAGCGTGACCGTCTAGCTTCCGGTCCAGCGTAGTGTCGCTCATTTCTGCATTTGTGCCGTTTTATGGGCAATGTGAATCAACAAAAGTTATTTAAAATTGATTTAAGGACCATAGTTTTGTAATCATCACCTAGCAAAACATTAGAATGCTAAAAATTACTGAGGAAATAGGTTTGGTCATTTGACCCCCCTTGGCCTTGGTCAATTGACCCCTCTTCATTCAGTTGGTCATTTGACCCCCCACTTCCTGGTCATTTGACCCCCCCTTCCTTTGGTCAATTGACCCCCCCCCCCACACACACACACAGAGTTAAACTTAGAGAGTGGTTGTAATTAATCACGCTGATGTTTCAGAAGGGGTGGACGTAAAAATTTTCAGATCCCTCCTGAGGGGAGGGGGCATAGAAAATTTACCCTCTATCTAGCAAAACGACTCACGCACTTCTATAGACCAATCAAAAGAGGGGTGCTCAAATGTGCAAAAAATCGCTGGGCCTCCACCTCAATTGCTCATTTGGTCCCCCCCTTTCCTTATTTATTTTTTTTTTTGCCCCACCCCACCAACAGGATTTTTTGGGTCTTTATTCAGAATTTTTTTATTTGCCTCTGGCTGACCAAGATGCTGTCTCAAAAAATCTGTAATCTAAGTCATTATAATTATATGGCCTAATGCATGACTACTCCCTCATACACATTGAGAGAGGTATCTAATTGAATAAAAAATAGATGTAGAAAGGAAATTGGTCATTTGACCCCCCCCCCTCCATGACCTAGTCAAATGACCCCCCTTCATGGCCTGGTCAAATGACCGCCCTCCATTCATATCCTGGTCAAATGACCCCCCCCCCCCCTTCAATTTTCTGGTCAAATCCCCCCCTCCATTGAGTCCCTTTAGTTGGTCATTTGATCCCCCTCTGTTGAGTCCAGTCAGTTGGTCATTTGACCCCCTATGATTACTAAAGCAACTTAGGCCATATCATCCAAGTCTACTCATCCACTGAAGGACAACTGAAGGAGGTATTAGATTGAAATTATGTTCTACACACTACCCAGGTAGCACAAAGACATTGGCATAACGTTGGGCCGACGTTGGCCCAACCATCGGCTTTACATAGGCTGCCCATCCTGCCTACGTAGGCCCGACGGTGCCAACCAAATGCCAACATAGGCCCAACGTTGGCTTTTGGTCGGCAAACATCAACATCGGCAAATGGTCGGCCAGGGGCCAATGTTGGTATTTGGTTGGCAAATGCCACTGGTCGGGCCTACGTAGGCCCGATGGGCAGCCAACGTTGGGCCAACATTGGCCCGATGCGTCGGGCCAATGTTGGCAAATTTTTGTGTGCTACCTGGGTATATTCCCAGTGATAAATTACTAATGATAGATGCAGAAATGAAATTGGTCATTTGTACTTTTGACCCCCTTTTTCAATTGACCCCTCCCCCTTGCTCAATTGACCTCTACATGTGAATTTCCTGCTCAATTTCCTTTCTACTGCAGTTGACCCCCTCCCCCCTCCAATTCAGTTGGGTCATTTGACTGCCCCAATCGTTTCTTGGTCAAATGACCCGCTCCATTGAGTTGGTCATTTGATCCCCCCAGCCTTTCCTGGTCAAATGACCCGCCTCCAATTCAGTTGGTCATTTGACCCACCTCACTGGAGGGGGGTCATTTGACCAGGAAAGGATAGGGGGGGGTCAAATGACCAACAGAATGGAGGGGGTCATTTGACCAGGTAATGGAGGGGGGGGTATTTGACCAGGATATTGAGGGGGGTCATTTGACCAGGATGTGGAGCGGGTCATTTGACCAGAAACTGAAAGGTCTACTTTTTCTTGCACTATTTTCGATGGGGGGGGGGGGTCAATTGACCAAATCCGATTCTTCAGCCATTTTCATCACCTAATTTTTTTTCTAGACACTGATTACAAATAATTAGGGCTGGAATCAAATTTAAATATCTTTTGTCCATTCAGTTTGCCCTTGAAATGCCCTAAACATTGAATATGAGCTCCGTATGTACGTATAATGCTAGACCGGAAGCTGGACTGTCCCGCTGCTTGAGTCGACAGTCTAGCTTCCGGTAAGACCCGAACGGCTTTCCGTAGGATGCTACTAAGAATGTGTTAGAAGAGTGAGGATTAATGGAGCGAGACCACGTGACTGCTCAGGTAGTGGTCGTGGGACGCAGCTGCTGCTACGTGAGATTGACGCCAGATGGCATGATGGGGCAATGAATGAGTGGAATGAGTCGCCTTGGGACAGGGTAGGGTTTAGCCACAAATTGAAAAGGATCTTTTTCACTAGGCGTCTTGAATACATTAGCAAGGTCAATTATTAAAGTTCACTGTTCTTTATTAGTACGTACATGGTTATAGAGAGTATCATGCTTGGGCGACTAATTGGATTTGAATGTGTTTATCAATTGGATTTCAACTTCATTTACAAGGATTCTGAGTAGTCTTTGTAGCATGACCACATTTGCGCACAATAATACATTGGGCTCCTATCCCTCACCAGTATAGTGTCATGCTAATAATTTTTTTCCAATACCATTGTTCTCTAAACGTTTTATCCAATATAGGCCCCATTTCTCCAGAAAATTCATTTTGTAACAGGTTTGATATCACGTTCACCTTTACACTACTTTATCCCCATTGCCCATTACTAACGGCTAATACTCGTACCTCCAAATGAAGGCCTTTTATGAAAAACGACCCTGTATATATGCTTCTAAATTCATCATTTATATAGGTCGGAAATAAACACTACAATGTAGTAGGCAAGTGGACTTAGATTTCAGTGTAACCTAATAATCTAGACAAATATCGACCAGACGCGGTTCATGTATACATTCACCCACACAATAACAAGATTAACAGAGAATGATTTAATGCCTCATCTGTGAAAAGAAAAGTGAGAATAAACATAGGTGATATAATATAGCATGTCATTTGCGACTCCACCTCTTCCATAGATCCAACATTCAAGATATAGACATGGTTCCTAGCAATTAGATTTGCCTATACAAACATATATACGTTTAGAACTCAAGGTATTACATCAAAATCTATCCTATAATAATGTATTAAGTTCCAAGGTTCCATGGAAGTACTACACCAGGGGCGTGGGAAGCAGTTTCAGAGTGGGTGGGATCAGGGGGGTTTTCTGCAATTTTTGACCTCCCTTTGCTTGACCTTTTAGTGTTGACCTTTTGAGGAGTTGGCCAAAAGTGGGGGGACATGTCCCCCCTGTCCCCCTTGCTTTCCACGCCCATGTACACTGTCATCAATACAAATATTATTTTGAAGACGAAGTATTACAACGGCATACTACATATGAGGGAACGTTCAACAATTATGTCACTGTTATTTAGGCATTTTTCAGGACCCACCCACCCCTTGGCACTGTTTTTTTGTATGGAACACATAGAGGAACCCAAAGACCCCCCACCCCCCTAAGCAGTGACGTAATTATTGAACGTTCCCTAAATATCACAAATTAATTATTGGAATGTATCTCTTAACCAAGGCTCGAAAAGAAGCATTTGAAAAGAAAAATATTCTATTGGACTCTCTTACGCCCAGTGACCAAAGAAAAGATAAAGAAAAGTGCATGTTCAATTAGCCTAACATGTCAATCTAGGGGTACTATAATGCTCGATCCACATCAATTTCATTCACGACACACTGTAAACCCAGGGTATAAGCCCAGCTTGTAAATACTTTCAGCGTTCCTGAATAATGGTGCGTCCTAAAGGCAGGGCTTAAACATTATAGAACAGTACTGGGCTTTAAGCCCAGAGTAAAGCTTATAAAAAGCTTTTTCTAAAGTAAGAGTTTTGGCTTATAAGACCTATGAGCAAGGTTTCAAGGTAGTAGGCATATCTTCCAATTATAGTTTTACCAGCGTCCTATCACACCTCGTGTACCTAGACACACCACACTCATCATGTGGTACGGCTTACCACGGGTACCTGTCATCTCACCATGACCCCCCACCTCAACCACATTACCATTAGCATCTGTCATACACTTCTTCTTCCTCCCTCCCATCTCCTCACCATCCCTAGCGATGATGTTCTCATTGGGATCCACAGCCATCTCTGTAAGGATAGTCTTAGGGATGGCCTGCTGGATAGAGCTGGAGAGATTGTTAATGAACGTCAGCAAGGCACACAGGAGGAAGACGCAGGCCACTGACATAGCAAGTAGAACTACGTCAAATCCAATGTGACCGTGTAACGTCATGAGGTGGCCTGTGACGGCAGGCATGACGGACGCGCCGACGTAAGCGCTGCCCAGGATGCCTGCTGCCGACTGGCGGTTAAGGGGTCGCGTCATCTCCAGGTGTTGGACGGTAGAGGGTAGGAGAGAGCCCAAGCAGAATCCGCTGCCGATAGCCACACCCCACACAACATCCTGTAATAAAATGGTAGGTTAGGGTTTATAAATTCAATAACCGCCGCCTGGATCCAGCATTGGGGTACCGACAAGTTGATCAAAATAACTAAGGGTATGACATTATGCTTAAGTATTACAGATGAAATCGGTCAAACAATCATGAGGAATGCCATACACTGCAAAAAAAATGTTTAAAGATACACACCAAATTTCCTCAACACCCGCATTTAAACACCTAAACACTTGAAATGTTTAGGTGTTTAGCTTTTGCACACTTGTACTTAAACATCTAAACACTAAAGTGTTAAAGTGTTTAGCATTTAAACACTTGGTTAAACACTTTGTAGTTAAACACGTTTAAAATTGAACGTGTTTAGCACTAAAGCAGCATTTAGAAAAGTGGGACAAATAAGTGTTTAAACAAGTGTTTAAGTCTTAAAACTGGTGTTCATTCCCTAAACACTGTTTTTACAGTGTAGGCCTCTTTTAGGACTTTTGATTTATCTTTTTTTAAAATCTGACCAAGGATACTAGCACTTCCTTGACCACTGTTTTAGAAAATTAATTTCTGCATGCAACCCACCGTGATTTCGATATCAAAGAAGAATTGAACCACAAAGGCGGCCAGGATTCCCAGGACATCAAACATGAGTACAGGTACAGGGCCCGTGATGCTGGCGTCCCCTCCTCCCAGGGCCCGACCAGCCAGGTAGGCAGCGTGATGCGCCGACAGCACATAGAGGGCGCTGGACATACTCATAACGTCATACGTCACCAAATACGTCACAAGCAGCGTCTGGTACAGCGTCTCCATCCCAATCAGACACATGGCCAGCAGTCCCAGAGAGATAGAGGAACAGGTATCATAGAAATTCTCCCAGTTCTTCCTAGTGCGGGGGTCATAGAAATATCGATGAGGTCTATAGAAGGTTGTCTCCTTTGAACTCATCCAAAGGGCAAAGAAGATGAGACCAATAAATACCTGGGAGATGCCAGCAATGACGTAGATAAAGTAGAAGTTATAACGCACGGTGATCTCCATATTATTACCGTCTGTATGTTTCACTGAAGCGGTTGTTTTAATGGCTTTAGTAGTGGGGGTAGGTGTGGAGCTGGGAGAGAAAGTGGGTGTAGTTTTTGGATAGTACATGTTGGGAATGGTCGAAGGAGCAGACGACATTTTGCCAAAGGTTGTTGTCTTCGTTCCATTTGGAAATTGGATGATTATGGTGCCGTTAATCCTGGTGTTCCGGTCTGAGACAGAATTAGACCCGATGTTGTACGAACTTGGATCAATCACAGAATCGATCATAACTGTTGTGTTATCGATTCGCAGACCATTGCTGGGTTGAACCAGGTTATTTTCTACGGCAGACGACATTGAGTTGTTGAGATTGGCGCCAAAAAGGCCCGGGTCCATCAGAGGGTGGCAGACAAGTGGACCTACAACCAGTCCCACTGACAACATGAGCTGCGTCACCGTCATGCCTTTGACGTAGTCACGTGACCAAATGTGCAGACAAACGGCTCCTGAGGCTGTGAAATGGGGAAAGGGGACTACACTGTAGCGATTTGAAATATATGTGAAGTGTACTGTGAATAAAATTCATACAACTTCGTTTCAGTTGACTAATCCATATTAAGTAAACGATTGGGTAGGTCGACAGTTCAATAAAAGTAATTGCAGACACGTAGGCTTATATATACATGTACGAGGTCCAAAATAGCACTTAATGGGGCCCATTTTCATAGAACTATATATCTCTGGAGGAATACGGAGACAGATCAAGATCAAATTCACATCTTTAGAGCTTATTACCTCAAATGAATGTATTTCTGTCACAAGTCTGTGAACATTAATGTATATATCAACTTCTTCTCACGATGCACCAATGCATGCAGTGCTGATGACGCCGAGGATAGCTCGCTTGGACTACATGTACATGGGCACATCAGTAAAAGCATAACCCTGCAGGGTAGATATACATGACAATAGCCCAAGTTAATCACAAAGGCTGCATTAATGCATCATGAAGACAAATTGCATGTCAAATTACCATACAGGGTTGACTTACCACAGAAAAGAAATGCCAGTGCTGCCCCACCGATAAAGCTGCCAACGTTTAGGCCCACCTCGGTGGTAATAAATGGAAATGCCGTCGTCACGCCACCGGATACCAACAAGGCTAAGGTGAAGGACATGTAGGGAGTGACGTTATCAAATATACGGTGAAGGACGAAGACACCGAACAGGCCGCCTGCTGATCGTGACGTCACAAGGACGCCTGCTGACGTCAGGTCCAAGCTATGTGACGTCATAAGGCCAGGTAAGGTTGGGCCGAGGATAGAAAGACACAGTGCCTGAAAAGAGAAGAATCCAAAATTTTCATGATTTATCAAGTACATGTATAAAACAACCATGGGCTGAAATAAGTAGGCCTTCCAACTTTGGGCTTCGGTGGCAAAGGCAATAGTGAGACATACATACCCCTCCCAAATTGTCATTGATGAAATAGGCCCACCAATGTCTACATCTACATGCCCTTGATACATGATCTATTGGGCTAGTGTGTAGTAAATTTCATGGTGTGTGTGTGTGAGAGAGAGAGAGAGAGAGAGAGAGAGAGAGAGAGAGAGGGAGAAAGAGAGAGAGAGAGAGAGAGAGAGTCATAAGGGATGGAGAGAGTCGTATAGTGCAGGCGCCCCACCCACTTAATTTCACCTCTTATAGTACATACCGTGGTGAAGTTGGCCAGTGCCAGCAGTATGGTCTTAATGACCTTGACGCCTGTGGAGTACATCGGAAGTTGCCGACTGGCGTTTAGTGCGCCATCTGGTACAGTTCCGGGTGAACTTCCGGTTGCTATGGGTACAGAATGGGATAAGCGGAAACAAGAGTGCAGACTGATGATTTAACGATCAATTGTTAGTAAAGGCATCAGTAGACTGACAATGGGCGAGGAGTGGTCAGCTAACTTACCCTTGAGGTGAAATGTTGTAAAATGAGTACTACCGGGTAGTGTGTGTATCGGTACGTTTGGAGAAAGTGAAGTGGTAGTAGTATAATGAAAGTACCCCGATAGTAGTATCGTAAAAGTGACCTGATAGAAGTATAGTGAAAGTGAAGTGGTAGTAGTATAGTGAAAGTACCCTGGTAGTAGTATCGTAAAAGTGACCTGATAGAAGTATAGTGAAAGTGAAGTGGTAGTAGTATAGTGAAAGTGACCTGATAGTAGTATCGTAAAAGTGACCTGATAGAAGTATAGTGAAAGTGAAGTGGTAGTAGTATAGTGAAAGTACCCTGATAGTAGTATCGTAAAAGTGACCTGATAGAAGTATAGCGAAAGTGACCTGATAGTAGCATAGTGAATGTGACCTGATAGTACTATAGTGAAAGTGACCTGATAGTACTGTAGTGAAAGTGACCTTGTATAATAGTAGTATAGTGAAAGTGACCTTGTATAATAGTAGTATAGTGAAAGTGACCTTGTGCCATAGTAGTAGGCCTATAGTGAGTAAGTGAGTAATAGTTATTTAACGTCATTTTAACAGCTAAGGTCATATTCCTGGCGAGAACTACATTACACAACTTCACAGAGAAATGTGTCGGTGGACGACCCACTAAGCGTCCATACTAAACCATATAGTGAAAGTTAACTTATACCATAGTAGTATAGTGAAAGTGACCTGGTAGTAGGATAGTGAAAGTGACCTACCGTAATCTCTCGCGTATAAGGCGCACCTCGCCTATAAGGCGCACCCCCAACTCAGGGAGGTCTGTTATAACGTATAAGGCGCACCTCTGAGGGCAGATTTTTGTTAATGTAGTACTGTTCTATAGTAAAAAATACCCCCCTATAAGGCGCACCCCAAACTCAAGGCAATTTACCTCCCACGTATAAGACCCAGCAGCATTTTGTTTGGCCTATAAGACGCGCCTTATACGCGGGAGATTACGGTAGGTGAAAGTGAGTCTCTTGCGACTATAGCCTATAAGGGGCCTATTTTACGACGAAAAAAAATTCTATATTCACATTTTGCCGTTTGATATATAGTGCTACAATAAACCAACACTTACAAAAAAAGGGATAAATGAGAAGGGAAATAAAAGAAAGGTGAAAGCCTACCAGACTGTATACCACTATCAGACAAGCACTTCGCAGGGGACCGTGGCCGCACATAGGAGCTGGGTGACACTGGGGGCACTCCTGTTATACCGCTCCGATTATGGCTCCGGGCGCTAGACATGCTCAAATTGGCTCCTAACCCGCCTGATCCATAGCCGGAAGTAGTCAGGTGGCTGCGACCTGGGGTAGAGCCCTGGTCCTGGATGACTACTGCTGGTATTACTGGAGAGGGCAGGACCTGTATGGCGTCATCATTGACGACGGACGCAGGGGTGGGGATCCAGGAGGCTGCGCAGCTGGTGTCGTCACTTCCGTCATTTCCGGAACTCATGTCGCTTACCACTGGTGACGGGTCAGGCTGGGGATATTGTAGTAGAATTACGTTATTACATGTATCCATACTTACAATGCATGGTACGTTGGCTTATTATCCATCTTGCCTCAGACTATGCCATAGGCAATATTAAAGACTCAAATAATGACCTATTAACTAAAGGACATAGAATTCCTTGTGGTCGTATAGGCCCTACTGATCCCGGGATACTGATCTATAGGCCTATACATCTAGCCCTACATGGACATCGCCCTTTTTTTGTGGGTATAATATGGATTTTAGGCCTAGTGGGCAGGACAAAATTTCCATTAAAAACTGAAATACAACTTCTGGGCAATGGGCAATGGGAATGGGCGATAGACACCACAAAGTTAGAATGAAGATATCTAGCTACACCAAAAGCATTTTCTGGTTATTGAATATGTCTATTCGACAATACCCTCACCGGTTCTAATAGTGCCGGAGAGATGACATCATTTGCTGTGTCACGAGGAGAAGGCGAAGTTGCAAATGAGTCAAAAGACTGGGTGAAATCGTCAAAGGACGCAGACGTCGCTGTAGCTGGGGTTACCGTGACGACTGGGACGAGCGTCTGTAGCTGCGCACGCAGCTTAGTGAGACGCGGGCTGTGCTGGGGGCCTGAATCTTCGTTTTCAGGACTGAGCCAGTTCCAGACGCGCTCACCAGGTGGGATGACTGGTGTAACCGCGCTGGAGGACTCCTGAGAAGCTGCTGGTGGAGCACCTACCTGATCTGTGGTGGGAGTACTAGTACCTCCAGGGTTTTCACCATGAGACACTTTGGGAGTAGGGAAAGGTGTACCAGGTCGTCCTGTGGTAAAAAAAGGTTGACAAATGATGTAGATAAATTTATAACGTGTTTCAAAACAGTTTATTTTTTATGGATTTTTAGAAGTCAGAAACCCCGCAGGGGATCTTTAAGGGGTACTTTCATTAGATCAAGCTATGGGGCGTGGCAAGGAAATTTCTAGACGGCGATCATATTTGTTATTTAATGGAGCAAAATAGGCCCCTAAATGGACACAGAGGACTAGACCTACGCCAGCAATTACATGTACGTACCAGGTACTTTAGTATTCAGATACTAATCATCCATGGCATGCCATATGGCTTACCTGCTAGGGCGGCATTACGATGCCGACCTTTGCTGGAGGAGGTCAGCACCTGTTCTGTCCATTTGACCCTATTCTGGGCGGCCAATGCACGCAGTGCCAGAGATGCACAATCTCCCTGAAACAGAGAGGAAGCTGCATTTTTATAAACAGATAAATTGATAAATGAGCCAATGGAAAAAAAGCAACAATTTCCTTCTATGGAGCTTTATGGATCATAGCCAAAATGTTTACTCATTCTATCCAAAGAAATTATGATGAAATAACTACTAGTAAATGATCCTGAAATATGACAAATCTATAATGATAAGAATATTGAAAAAAGCAAGCCCTACATCCGGTAGCATGCAAGCGTTCCTTTAAACGTTATATCACAAATTGTATTTCTTACCGGGGTGTGTCCGACAGAAGTGCCGCTACTGCTAGTCACAGGAGGGAATTTGAACCTGTTGGAGAACCTCCTTGTAATCCCACCTGGAGGAGTAGGTGATGGCAGTGGGCCGCCAGGTGTAGGGATGATGATATAAGGTGTCGGCGTCAAACACCTGCAAAGGGATCAAACACCTTTGTTAAATTATCCTGTATCAAGGCACCACGCGGGCCTTAAATGGTTAAGTACTGAAACAATGGATGGTATCAGTGGATCCTATATATATGCCTACAGTGGTGGCAGATTTCCTCCCCTACAATATTGAACCATCTTACTCAGATTTTCAAGAAGATGTACTTTTGTTTTGCTTCTCCATTGTTTCATTTACCTTATATCAATGCCAAGAGACTTGAGCATGCCTATCATCTGCAGTTACATATATATGATACTATCATTTCCACCTATTTTCTATTCATAACATGATTCTAAAAGATCTATGCACAAAGTGTAGCCTCAAATAGCTGCCTCGATTAAAATAGATTCTGATTGATGTTTTCATCAATAATTTGAAGCCATCTTAAAATCCATCATGATATAATCTCAGGTTCTCTTAGGCCCAGGATACACCAACACCGTTTTATTGTAAGATTTTTTTTTATTGTAGGAGTAGGAGCACAAAAAGAGCACAAAATTATCAATAGAAGGCCACTCACGGTGTATCCAAGTCGCTGTTATTAGATATGGATGTTGTTGCCTCCCCCTCCAGCAGGTTGTCTGAAAGGATCAAAATTAACTCTCAGTTCAATTCCATGGCGCTGAATCAGATACATCTGTAAAACTGCTAAGTGTAGACTAACATTAGTAACAACACTACTACATTTGTAACTGTTATAACAATACTTATCAGTCAACCATCCAAATGTATTGCTATGTGTTACAAGCAGCAAACTGCTATTTGTACCAAATGTAACATTTTTTAAAGGGGCTAACGTAAGCAAACATGTCCTTAGGGCTCTTAGACTATAGAGCAAAAGGGCCTACCTGTAACCAAGTTAGACTTTTTGTGATATATTCCAAATATCATGTTGAGGCTTTATTTACTAAGTGTTCACGTCTTTTCATGTAATTTAGTAAATGATATAATATGGAGTGAGTGAGTAATAGATGTTTAATGCCATTTCAACAGCCAAGGTCATATTCATGCTGAGAACTACATTACACAATTTCACTGAGGAATGTGTCTGTGTCCGCTCATATGTGTCCCACACACATCCGAGGGGATTGAAAAGAGGAGATATAGAACCGTTTAAATGGGCTAGGGAATGTGACAAAATACCTATGGTTTGAGCAGCAGCTTGCAGAGCAGGTGTTAAGGGCACTACTCCTGGAGGATTTTCCACTGGTGCAACACCTGGCGCACCTCGGGGGACTGATATGGGCATTATACCAGGGCTTTGAGACGGGCTTCCTCCAGGGCTGTGTGCTGCCATTACAACAGCCTGCTGTATAGGGGTGCTACTGGAGGGATGTGTTGTCATTTCTCCAGGACTCTGGGTGTTGGTTCTAGTAGAAGTCTGTGGTTTCCAGAAAGCGTCAAATGGCGTCAAGACTGGAGGCGTATGTACGCCCGCCATTCTTGACAGTGATCGCACGTTCACCTGTTATCATAAAAGGCATTGCCAGAAAAATATACATGCTGTTTGCCTATGCTTATATAAAAAAATTAACGCACAAATTACATATTGATTATTCTTGTATCCACAATATACGCAATAGGAATTATTTCATATTGATATTGTAATACACTGAGAAATGGGCGATATTTCACCTATTAAATATGTACTAGATGGTTCCATTGTTCAGTGGGATAGGCTCATATCATGGGAATAGAATCTTTGATAATCTTCTACAGCAGAGGCATCAAATTACCAATAACTCGCTCTGATTCATGAATGAAACTTAACCAAATTAGGCCCCAAAATGCTGCATGGATGTATCCAGTGGGAGAATTAATTGTTTGATGCTAATTGCTTATTCCAAACCTACCTTGTTTTTATATTCATACAGGTAACACTCATATGGAGGTCTCAATGCGAAGAGGGCTGTCTGTACAACTGTGCATGTCCTCTGGCCTATTGTTTGTCATATACTAACTTCGGACGTAGTTCTACTAGGGTGGAAGTAACCAAAAGTGAAGGACAGTACTTGTGGACGGTCACATGTCAGTCTTACTTGAATTGTTAGTGCTAGGGTGTTTAGGGTGGGTTGTGGCGTAGTTGCCTAAGTGTGGGTAACAAGTATGAAGCTATCAATAGCAACAAGACTTTTGAGTTATTGTGCAGCTAATGATCCGTGACCACCACATTGATTTCTTGGCTTGCTGGCATGCACCCTGTACACTGCAAATGAAGGTTCTCATTAGACCCATAGTCCACTGGGCCTTTTCGGCCAACTTTGGCCATACATTTCCTACACAAAAGTCGACCGAAGAGGCCCAGTGGACTATGGGTATTATCTAGCTCAGCAATGGAGACAGAATTACATTTTTTCATATTCTTGGTGAGTGACATATTTCAACAATTTCATAAGTCTTAGTGCCATGTAGGTATATTTTTTTTAGATTTCGCGGTGGTATATTTCAAGAAGGCAGTCAATCAGTATGTACTCTATTCTTGATCTGAGTACATGTATTATACCCTGTAGTTTCACCCGTATTGTAAACGATTTTGGTTTGAAAAATTTGGTTGCCTGTGTAGGCCTACAAAGCTTGTTCAAAGTAGCACAAATGTCAACCAGAAAAAAAGGGAAAGAAAGATTTTGTCAGAGTTTTTCTTATGGCTGATAACTCTTTCAATTTCTTTCTTCTGTTTTCCCTACAAGCTTGGAAATGTTCAGACAAGATTTGTATGTAAACGATTTAGAAGAAAAGGCCCAACAACATATTTTCATGTCCTAAGCCATTAATTTACCAACATTTCGAAATGTTATTGTTAAAACTCTTTTTTTGCCAAAAGTCGGTAGGTCGTTACCATATTCTCACCAGAGCGTCAAAATGATATTTACAATCCATATATGCATTAAAAACATGGGGGTCCCATGCATATTTTTTAGATAGAGACCTTCAAATCTTACATAGGGTTATATAGTAATTTGTCATTTAATTCCACAAATTCATATCCAAAAGTGGATAGATTTTTGTCTAACCTTCTCAACACTTAGATAATACATATATTGTTGCAGCAAATGCAATATCGACATATGATTCCATGCATATTTCTTATATTTGGGGTGTTGAAAAAAGATAATCAACTTTCAATGCACAATTAGGGGCCAGGTAATTGGAGACTTCAATAGTGACCCATCAGCAGAGTCTTCATGGCACAGAGTGCTGGACTTTACATCTGGAGATTCTGGGTTCAACTCCTGGCCAGGGCAACTTAGGAAACCCTTTTCAAGCATAGGTATTTGTTTGACAAAAAAGAAGCTTTTCAATGTTTGTCCATAATTCAAAAACAAAATGTTTCAGAAACATTTGAGTTGGGGTTTGCAAACTTTTTCTCTTTTATTCACAATACTACAATTACTAATAAAGAATTCAGTAGAGAGTGCCCATGCTGGGCACGGTCCCTAAACCTTCTGATATGCAGTCAAACAGCTTACAGAGTAGCCACTGGATCTACTCTACTGGTGATTGAGGACCATAGACCTCTATGTTTTCATACCACAGCCATGATGTACACCATCGCAAAAACCGGCGCAATTAACCTGTTTCGGATGGCCGCTATCCACCTTCCGTCACATTGACTTAGAGTGCTGCAGGTTAAGTATGTAAAGGTCACCTATTTTATTGTAGCTGGACACTTTTAAAAGTGGTCCTTACATCTTCATCATATTGTTATAAAGTGTTTGCTTTCATACAATATTATGTCCTATTTGATATGTAAATATCAGACGATAAGGAATGCTCGCCCAATGCCGTGGTAGTGAGACAGATTTGAACAAAATACTAAACAGTATAGTTACCATTTCAAAGGCTATCATTGTAGTATTCATTAAAACTAATATCTAGAGTCTCCGCACACAATTAATATCGCAAGTTTAATTCCTCCTTGGCTAAATTTATGGTCAGTGTTTTTTTTTACCCTTTTCAATTAAACATTTCTGAAAAAAGGACGATCTATTGAGTATAAATTGTCAATGTCACAAAGTAGAGATTAACTGGATCCATTAGCATTGCATTGTATATAGCCACACGTGCCTGATATCTATGATATTGTTCTCTTTAATTTTCATTTAGCAAACACAGGTGCAGGGAGCATCGCTCGATCTGTGCTGGTCACATAGTGGGTAGGTTCACCTTGATGCGACCACTACCCTGAAACTGTCATGCACACAATGTCATGGATAAACTCATACCGAAGGGCAAATTGCATATTGGATTGTTGTTGTTCCCCATATCGATGTGCCTGATACTATCATGAAATAACACCATATTCCATCATATTTGAACACTTGTTCGTTTGTTCTTGGATGCATATACTATGATCAGGGGCGGATCCAGGAATTTGAAAAGGGGGGGGTCCAACCCTGGGGCCTATCACTCCAATGTCGCAAGCGCAGTGTCGCGATGTCACAAGCGCAGTGTCACGATGTCACAAGCGCAGTGTTGTGATGTCGCAAGCGCAGAGCCATGACAAAGCTAGGGAGTTTGGGGGCATGGCCCCCCAAGAAGATTTTGAAATTTAGACATGAAATGGTGCATTCTGATGCATTTCTAGACCCCAATCAAGTAAAGCATTTTGGTGTACCATCAGCAGTATAAACCCATGAACAGGGAATGAAAATCTTATTAGATTTTAATTCCACTATGGTGTTTTAGGGAGGCTTGGGGTATGGCCCCTAGAAAATTTCAGAAATATAGATATCAAAGTCCAATTTCTAAAGCATTTTGGTGTAAACCTGGGGTGGGCAAGGTTTACATAAAGGGGATGCAAATCTTATGTGGTAATGCTTTGTTCTTTGTGAGGTTATGGGTGCTGGTCCTCTAGAAAAAAATGTTGTAATATATTGGTCAAACTCTAGTTTAAGGGATTCAACTAACCTTAGATGTGAATCTAGTATTTTTAGATATTGTTGTGAAAGGGGGTGTGGGGGGCCTGCCCCCACCTGTGGGAAATTTTTGAAAAATTGATGTCAAACCTTGAAGTTTAAAGCATTTTGGTGTACCCTGAGGGGTATATTTATGCACTGGTGATTAAGGGAGTTTTGGGTCATGGCCAAAGAAATCTTATAACATAATCATCAAACTTATATTTAAAGCATTTTGGTATAGGCAAGTGTTTTCAGCAAGGGAGCAAATTCATGTCCTGATAGCATACATTGTTCTTTGATAGGGTTTGGACAGCTTTTCCCCCAAGGAAATGTTTGAAACAAATTTGTGTCCTGATACCATACATCATTCTTTGATAGGGTTTGGACAGCTTTTCCCCCAAGGAAATTTTTAAACATATTGTAGTCTAAGGGTCTAAGGAATTTCTGTATCATTGGGTGTGAATCTAGTAGTTTCATTTGAAATTGATTTGGAGCCTGCCCTTAAGAAAACTTTGGAAAAAAGATGTCAACTTATTGTTTAAAGTATTTTTATGCACCCTAAGTGATGAATAAATGGGATGTAAATCTGATAGAAAATTACCTGGGGAACCCCATATATATATCCAATGCATAAGGCACACCCAATGCCTAGATGCCTATGTGGTCACTGGTGCATATTAATCTAATGTAAATTATAACCTATAGGGCTCACCCGCGATGGGTTTAAGGTATAAGCTATGCCTCATATATAGGTCTAAGCCAAGCATTATCTATATGTATAATTTAACGGTACTTTTTTTCTGGATTGGCTCAGGTTAGAAAATTTTAAGGAAATTTTATATATTTTAGATGCTGTAGAGTCATAAATTGTACAATTTGCAAACAATAAAAAGTATATTGAAGAGAGATAGGAGCCTTGAATGGGGGCATACAAAGTGGACATCTGGGGTGGTCCCAAAGGAGGGGTCCACCTTCGGAGACCCCTATTTGGACATGTTATGGGTGGACCCAAAGGGGGGGGGGGGGTCCTGACACCCAGGATAGGCACTTACCTAATATTTCAAGACTTTATCCCATTAAACCTTTCTAATGACCAATGGATGGATCTTGAGAAAAGAAGTGGATTTGCTTTTTAAATGAAGTCCCTATGTCAATTTTAAGTGGAATTACGACCAGTCAATGGTACCAAATCATACCCAGAATTCTGCCATAGTTAAGAGTTTAATTTGGATCCAATTTTGTGATCAAGCAAGATGAATCCAAGGTAGACTAGATCACTAACATGATTATTTTGGATGATCATAACTTCCATTTAAATTGTCATAAAAACTTTAAAAAGCAAAACCACAGCTATCAATTTCTCACCATATAAAATGCATACAATAAGGTTTTAATTGATAGGTAAGTGCCCAACATTGGAGAGGTTGGGACAAGTGTCCAGAGATAATCTCGCCCAAAAGGTTTGCAGGGTCTGTCAAACATACTGCAGCCCCTTAGAAAAAGAAAAGCTAGACATTTTCTAGATGATTTTTATCCATGGAACAGGTGGGAACCATTTATTCTTAGGTGCTCAATGATCTTCACATCATAAAATGGTTCTAAACTTTTGGTTGAACTTTGATGGGGTCAAAGGCAAAATTCCCTGCATTCAACCTTGTACAAGAAATATTCATTTTTAAGGTCTAGCCAAGCCTGTTAAAATGAGCCCTTATTTGTGAAGATCCTCCAGTAAATAGCTTCAGAATAAACTTGCAAAGAAAGGAGAGTTTAACACTACCCAGTTTCAGCTTTATCACAGTTTCACACCTCTACTCACAGACTCACGCACTGGAGGTATTTCAGTGTCTACCCAGGACTCCCCCCCACCCTAGATCCGCCCCTGCTATGGTGAACTAGAGTACTAGAGAGGTATACAGCTGGGTGGGTATACATCAATGCCTACATGTACTTTTATTGGGTCAGGGCGTACCTAGAGACTTTGACGTCGGCTTAAAGCAACCATTTCAATAATTCAGATTTCAATTTTTCATTTTTGGTTGTTCATCCAAAACATCTAGTTCCCAGTCCACTGAACACTCATCATGGCCTTCATCCATGCCGATGACGGCATCGTCAGTGCCCTTGATGCGCACATCACACATGCTGCATGTACTTAGCTAATTACATGCAGAGCTTTACAATCAGAGGCTATTCAATAATGTAAAAAGAACATTGTATACTAAACCGGCCGATTTATGGTGCCTCTACCCTCTACCCATGACTGAATAGAATGTGATCAATAAGTTATTGACACATTTTAACGGTACGTCCCAATAGGGATATGGTACATCCAGGCTTTATGATCCTTGAATATTGACTCTTTGTGCCACAATCATACATATGTACAGGGAGGGGGAGGTGCAGTTGGGTGTCAACTGTTTGCAGCATCCCTGCCCAGGCCAGGGACAATTTAACACATCCATGCATATTTACAGGACAGTGATATGTATTGAATATTCCATGTTAAAACTGTACAGATGCACACATCTCATTTATGAGTTGGACTGCTTAACAAAATGGCCCCAGCTACACGTGGGCTTCTTTCCAGGATTGGTTATGGCTTTATATGCGAAGTGTATAACAAGGATTAATTGCACACTGGAGAAGGACAGCCTGGTAGCAGCAGGAGGGAATATATCACACTACTTAGGTTAACACCATTACAAATAACCAGCCCGCATGCAGCTATAATATTCTTAGTAACACACAGGGAACGCCTCACATAACAGTAGAAGAGCTTATTATGGGATTATGGCTATATGCACGCTATACTGACTCTCGTCGTATAGCTATATAGACGTATATAGACATACTAATACTAATATGTATGTATAGGCCTGAAAGGTTTTATTTCACATGGCCATAGCATGTTTATTTACTAGTATATATAGATATAGGTTTCCCTAGAAGTACAGCTCTAGGATATCGCAAATTATAGTCCTATTGGCAGGAACAGGCCAGCATCTATACTGCTATATATACATGCTGGCAACAGGAGGCAACATACGCATATCTCACTGGATAATGGCCAATGCATCTGTACAAAAACGTGGTGTATTCTGAATATTGTCCAGCCTTGTCCATCCCCACCCATATCGATCTACATGGCTGCATCAGCATCCTCACCCATCTTAACAATGACTAAGGTCCCTGGATACACTGGACTAGTTGGACCACTGGTAGCCTGCTGGACATTATTACTAATGGTTTATATCACTTTTGAGGCTTATGAATATGAGGGCTATGCGCCATCCCAGTCTGGAAAATTCAACAATACTCTATGGTACCGCACCCCTAAGCAATTGGCCAGATTCTGTTTTCTATCTTCCCAAGAAACACTTGGGCAGCAAGAGTTGCCAAGGACTTGTCCTAACCTGCATGTTGAAGAAGCATTAGCAAGATTAACAGTCAGGAAAACAGCTCAAAGTCTAATAACTGGGAATGGAGAGTGCAAAGTAGAATTTTACCCTTACAATGCATATGACATTACAGATGAAACCTCTGATTGGAGAAGAGGAAGGCTTCTCTCTGTCCCTGGCTTGCTACGAGAGGGACAATTTGATTATGCAGCTTATGTGGTATTTTGCTATCTGTGGTATTTCAAAACAAACCGACCAGTTGTCTGGAAAGCACGGATACTATCTCTAGGAGAAGCAAAGGATGGCTACCAATCTGTACAGTTTATATGTGAGACAGATGAACATTCTGGGAGTCCATCTCACATTTCACGACCAAAGTATATATCTTTACACTCTGGGATATGCACCATGCCTGATAACATGATAAGGATTCAATATAAAACAAAGGTTGTTAAGAAATCAAGGATACCACAGAAGACAGTTTGTGCAAGATTTCCTGAATTTGTCAATGGCGCCCTTGATAAACTTGGCATATGGATTGAGTACTATAAATTCTTTGGTGCTACCTCAATACATTTGTACTCATCAGAACTTGAGATGGAAAGAGAAGTGGAGCAGCATAAGGGTTTGGGAATAGTGGTTTTCCATGTGTCAGATTGGTGGAAAAAGCTAAAACCTCAGTTAGATTACCATTACAGCCAAACAACTCTGACACAACGGTATCAGTTATCAATATTCAATCGATATGACTGCACATTTTGGATGGATAAAACCTCATCTGTTGTAGATTTATTATAGAGGGAACCATGTAAGAATGCTAGAATTTTTGTTTGGTTCATGTAAAAATGCTAGAATTTGTAATTGGTTCATACCTGTTTCTTGACGTGTTCATGGACAAAATTTGTTCTTAGCTTCAAGGATGTGCATGCCTAAGAATTAAAAGTACCACATTGAGCAGGAAAAAATCTAAATTACCGGGTAATAATTTGTAGATTGATACTAATGTGGCAATCTTCATGGTTACTTGGTTGATTGTAAACATGTTTTTTGTTTTGTTTTATTCCATCAAAAAAGATAGAGTACTGTTCAAAGTGACTTCATGTCTTGGCTATTGTGGAGTCAACGGTAACTTATAATGCTACGTATATCAGCCAGTTGATCAGTAACATTATTATGCCATTAATGCAGCAGTATATATGCTACTGGACCATCAAGCAGCCCTCCATGTTATGGAAATCTTCAGTATAATTATACTGCTCATGGGCATGAACCTTTTACATGTATTTCTGGACATCAATGATAAACCATTAATACAATATAAAACTATAATGCCTCTCAGACAGGCCTGTACACAAATGTAAGATATGATAGTTAATAAACGTTATTGTCGTGACATGTCTAATTTTTCACTACTCATTATTCTTTTCCATCCTTGTGGTAATTGTTTTCACTTAACACTTGAAAGCATTATTCTTTTCCCTTTCCTCCTCCACGCTTTTCCCGAAAACAATCCTTACCACAATAGGTGGAGATCACATGAACCAGTAATGATAGCTATTAGAAAGAATGAAAACCAACTTCTTGATGAATTTCCTCCATTATGTCTAATAAATTTGCAAAATTGTAATTGAAAGGGGCATTTGACGGCACATACCCTGTGGTACTGTGCCCTTGTGTCCCCTCCTAACTTATATCATGTAGGCCTACCGCAATCCTGTGGTTTTCTGTGATCCTGCTATATCAACCCTATTATTTTCTGGCATCCTGGAATCACAATTCTTTTGTTTCCGTCATTCTGGCATGATATTTTTGTAACCTGACATCATATGGAAGACGATGCCACCTTGTGGGCCTGGTGCCATGGAAACATTTATATTTTTTATGAGAATTGCACTATAATTGTTACAATGTCTATATACGTATCATTAAATGGGAAAATAGACTAGCCTAATAGTAACATGCATGAATATTAATGTTCACGCTAAGATGCATTCGTAGATTTCTAATAGTGATATAATGTACATGCTATCAAAAATGCATTCGTAGATTTCTAATAGTGACATAATGTGCATGCTATCAAAAATGCATTCGTAGATTTCTAATAGTGATATAATGTGCATGCTATCAAAGATGCATTCGTAGATTTTTAATAGTGACATAATGTGCATGCTATCAGAGATGCATTCGTAGATTTCTAAACCAATAGCCGAAATACAAATAAAGACCAAAGTGAGTACTTCTTGTTAGCCGCTATGTAAAATTGGTAGGCTAACTACATCCCAATAAACGATCATATATACAATAATTTTCCTACACACCTAGACACAATGCATAACTCTGCGCAAAATGAGAATATAATATAGTAGGCCTAATCATCACCAGAGGGCACCACACTTATGCATGCGTACATATACACCAGTATACTGGGTGCACCAGCAGCATGCAACAGGCAATATGCTTCATACTTTAAAGTCAAAGAAGCCAATTTAAGTACTTCTGACAGTATTTTATAGATGATAGAGTTTGTAATAGGCTTAGTGGTGTTAATATAAGTTTTGAAGAGAAAGAAATATACATTTATTTTACCGTTGATTAGTCATAACATTTGAGGGCTGTTTATTTTCTTAGCTTTTGTATAAATATTCATAGAATCAAATATCAAACTCTTCTCTGAGGAAATTCACAGAGATCAAATGCACCATTTAATAAATTGGACATCATAGGACTAAAGGTCTACGAAAAAGGGGAAATAAAAACTTTCACACCTAGAAACAAAGTTTACTTTTATTTACAGCCACCCCCAAAAATGTTTCTCAGTAGCAATCCACGAAAAAAGGTGACGAGGGAGGATTTTGTTTTTTAAAGTGTGTTTTTTTTTCACAGGGGCCTATGCAGTTCATTGAGGCCCAATATCTATGCATAATGGCCCTATCATGGACAGTGTGTAAGCAAAAAATTGCATAAGAGTACAGTTATAATCGTTGACATTTTAAATGTGATAAAACTTTCATTATTGATAGCAGGCTGGACATTAAAGAAAAAACCCTATCCATTTTCACGAGAGCTTATTTTGATGGCATTTATACTGGTTCTGGCAGAATTATTGAAATATGTATCCATCCAGAGGAGAGCAACAGGTTTATCTGATGCATCTGATGACATCAGGATTGACAAAATGCATCAGGTGCTGTAGCTGTTGCAAAATGTGTTATATTGATAATAGTAAAAGGCACAGGGTAATGATAATACAGTCGACCCTCACTTCCTCGACCATTTGATTCCTCAGATCCCTCATTACCTCAGACAGAAAATTTACAATTGCCTCTATGTTTTCTATGATATTTGGACTTGATTCCTCGGATAATTTGCTTCCTCAGACATTTTTCCTTGCATTTTCCATATCTGAGGAAGCAAGGGCTGACTGTAGACAGTTATCTTAGAACTGTACGGTTTAGGCCTATATGTTGATATCTATTGAGGCAAATAGCAAGACATACCAGATGATAAGCTACAAAGAGCATCAGTTTGCACCATTACAGTGTTGTGCAAGCAACGTGATGCATTTTGCCAATCGTGACGTCATCACATCAACCTGCTACTCTCTTCTATAGCGCCACATATTTCAATAATTCTGCCTGAATCTTTTTATTTGATGGAAAGGTCATCAAAATAAGCTCACATGAAAATTGGGTAGGGTTTTTCTTTAAGCTTTCATTTAATACTAAACTTGATTATTTTTGTTAAGAAAAAAAGGGGGAGAAGAGGAAAATGTTTTTCTTTCCTGACGAGGGCGGTGATGAGAAACGTTTTTTTTCTGAGTGGTCTCAATATTTATTTGGTTTTGCTGTTGATCTCCTAATGGTTTCGAATGGGACATCTCATATAACCAAAATACCTTACGCAGTCAAAATGCCTCCTCCCCACAACCTTATTATATACACACATGAGATTTATGCCCTATGCTTTAACTCAAAGCGACCAAAACATGGCTCTTGTAAGTTTGGTATGGTATACGGGTATTGGGCCTACAGCTGGTTTAGCTCAGTAGGCCTATATGCCTAGGCTAGCTAGGCTTCGCCATAAGGCTGACTAATTTTCTTTCTTTGATATTTAGAAAGATCAGAAGTCGGTAAAGGCCTGTACAATACTTGTGTGAGTGCAGGCCTGTTTTCAATAGGTCCACACTAATGTTCATGCGGCATATACTCAAGTTTAATATACGTGTGTTCTGCAGACTGTTTATTGGTTACCACCCACATTAGCACATAACAGAGTCGATTATTGTTCGATTATATGGCTCAGTCCTGTTGACTGGTTTGATGCGTCCGGGCCTGTGTTGAAGGCAAAAGCATAGGCCTGGATGAATATATACCTACTGGTACAATGTAGTGTAGACTAACTGAAATAAATTCTGACACGAAACCAGACAAGAAGCAGATTAACATGAACACATTTTATTTCGAAATTTTGAACACGATGGGATGGTACATATTTTTTTTCACGTGGTGATTCTTCGTCAGGCGTTTTTTTTTTTTCAGTGGCTGAATGAATTGTGGCATCCCTCTCGCAACCAAAAAAAAAAAAAGGAAAGTTACGTCCATACAAACATTGCACATGATTCAAACACCTTTACTAACTCACGTTCTATGCCTATACATAGGCTACTTCAGTGGGATAGGTGCACATAGGGAAAACAGTCTGGCAGAGTTAAAGGGAAACCCTACCCTATTTTCATGACAGCTTATTTTGATTACTTTTATGTCAAATAAAAAGATTCTGACATGGTTTAGAAATATGTGTTACTATAGAGGAGAGCAGCAGATTTATCTGATGCATCTGATGACGTCACAATTGACAAAATGCATCCGGTTTTGCACTGGTTATATATATGAAAGTTATTGTAAAACATGTTGTATTGAGAACAAAGAGTGGTACAGGGTTATGATACTTCACAGGTACCCATTGGTGGGTGATTTACTGATATTTCCCCTGGAAAATAGGTAATCTTGCCAGAGATAAAAATACAAAAACCATCTGATTGCACCATAACAGTACTGTACTATTTGAGATAAAAGTAATTAAAAACTACTCTCATGAAAATAGGGTAGTAGCTCCCTTTAATGCTTGACAATCAGATTCCTCAGCTTCTATGAGATTATAACTATACTCTAACACATAGGCCTATGTCATTTAACGGGAGAGATAGGGCGTAGGTGATTAAAGGGGAGAAAAGATGTGCGAGGCATGCCTAGTTGGGGGACGTCTATACTAGGCTGAGAAACTCTGCCTCTCCTACTCTGGGATGGAGATGAAAGTTCAGGAACTGAGCTACGTCCATAGGGGCCTAAATGACAAACTTGCCTAGGACCTAGGCTTAGGCCTTTATTTCACCCTCTCTCCTTAATAAATTTGTTTGTAAATAAAAATGATTCTTTATCATGCAGTTCACTTCTGTGTTTCATTGTGCAGGTGGATTATTTCAATATAGCATTATAGGCCTTCATATTTAGAGTTTTAACCCTACAGTAGGAGGCTAGGTCTGATGCCAAATATCCCTAGACAATTGACAATTTTTTTTTTACATTTCAGATTTTTAAAAAGAGATGTAAGAATTGCAAATTCAAAGCATTTTAATTTGATAGGCTATTTATAGTGTAATTCTGTTGAAGTCCTTTTTGCTCTCATCGGGTAGGGTAGGGTGGGGTAAGATGCCCTTAATTTACAAATGTGTTATTTATAAGAAATTCATGGCTGCTTCCAGAATACATTTTTTCATTAATCAAAGGATGGAATGATATTTTCTTCATTCGCAAAAGCTTGTCAGCTCTGCCCCATAGATTGTTACAGTAAATCATGTATGAAAAAAAATGGATGGGGTAAAAGGCCCACAGCTGGGGTAAAAGGCCCACAACCTTTGGGATAAAAGGCCCACATGCACAATAAAGAGGATCATAATTGGAATAAAAGCTCCATTTAGATTCTTGTCATTAACAAGAAATGCGGTTGTGACCGCGTAAAAAAACGCCTCCCGTCGTTTTTTTATGCGGTCACAAATGCATTTCTTGCACACGAGAGAATGAAGTTTCACAATCATAATTTTGTACATGATAGGGATTAAATAGTATTTCAAGTGTTTGATGACATGTCTCATAAAAGCAGACATAAAGATTTCACAATTATCAATTTTGTATTGTGAGACCTCATCACATGGGGCAAATGCAATCATCATAGCGCACTCCCGTACCGCTTCGCGGTACCGCCGCTTTGCGGCGTGGGAGGCGCTAAAAAAAGAAGCTAAAGTTAATATTCATGAACTACTGCCGAGATTTGGACATTCTAAATCACCTAAAGTAGCATTTTTGATAATTCATATTGAAGTCCAAGGGGTGATAGGGTAGGATAAGTTAAAATACCCTAATAGCACATAACATAATCCCTAATTAATGCATATTTTTCACACCAATCAAGAGATGGAACAATGTTTCATACTCGTGAAATAGGTTGTCAGCCTAGCTTTATGGAATATTCCAATAGAATGCTTGACAAAAAGTGGGGCATTTTGCCCCATAGGTTGAAAGGCTGGGGTAAAAGGCCCAAAGTGATGGGGCAAAAGGCCCATGGATCTGATGATAAGATAAGGTTCATCTCAAAAGCCCATGTAGGTATTGGAACAAAGTGTAAGGTAAAAAAAAAATGTATCTTTATGACCTACCCTTCACCCCTTTATCTAATAATACCTCACCTAATACTTTTAACCCATTTAACTTGCTACCCAAAAATCCATGCATATATCAGGACCCTTTTATTTCTAATTATCTCAAATTGAGCAAGATGATCTTAACAGTTATAAAATTTTGAATGTCTGATAAGTTAACTTCTTCTCATCCAATCATAATGAAAACCTACAAAAGAGATCTCCTTGAAGTTATCCTTACTTCCAAGTGCTAAATGGCTACATACAACTAGTACCTTGGTTATGAGGGCTAAAGGGCCTTTTACCCCAAAGGGCCTCTTACCCCCTCCTACCCTAGAGGTCTTAGGGAGTGGTCATTTTTTAACAACAGGGGAGTGGGGGTTGGTGGGTTTGGGGGTGAACAAAAAAAATTCAGAACCCTCTTAAGGGGGGACAAAAATATTTCAGCCCTCCCTTAGGGGGGACAAAAATTTGTTTGCCCATTTTGAGCGAAAAAGCTAGTGCGCCACTAAAGAATAAAAGGGGGGGGGCGAAAAAAATTTCAGACCTCTCCAAGGGGGGACGGAAAAATTTTCGCTGGGCACAGGCGGAATTTCACCAACCCCCTCCCCCCGTTGTTAAAAAATGACCACTCCTTACTTAGGGTAGGGTGGGGTAAGACGCCCTTGATTTACAACTGTGTCGTTTCTAAGGAATTTATTGCTACAAATAGAATATTTTTTTACATTAAATAAAGGATGGAATAATATGTTCTTCATATTAAACAGTTTGTCAGCCCAACCTCATATAATTTAAGGATTAAGCATCTGTGAAAAAAACGTGGGCCTTTTACCCCATCCTCTAGAGGCTGGGGTAAAAGGCCCACAGCCTTTGAGGTAAAAGGCCCACATGCACATAAAAGTGCATCATAATTGGAATAAATACTCTTTTTAGATTCTTGTCATAAGAAGAGATACTAAAGATAACCTTTACAAGCTACAACTAAGATTTGGACATCATAAATCACCTAAAGTAACATTTCAGATATTTCATATTGAAGTTCAAGGAAAGACAGGGCAGGATAAGGTAAAATACCATAATAACATGTAAATGAGCTACCCCGGTAGTTCTAATAAAATAATTCCGAATTGATGCATATTTTTCACACTAATCAGGAGATGAAACAAGGTTTAATAATTGTGGAATAGGTTGTCAGCCTAACCTCATGGAATATTCCATTAGAATGTTTGACAAAAAGCGGGGCATTTTACCCCGCACATCGAAAGGCTGGGGTAAAAGGCCCACACCGATGGGCCAAAAAGCCCATGGATCTGATACTAAGATAATGATCACGTGAAAAGCTCATGTAGCTGTTGCAATAAAATGGAAGGTAAATAAAATGTATCTTTATTGCCTAAGATTACTCTTGACTCCTTTACTTTATTGCACCTCAGCTAATACTTTTAACACATTAACTTGCTATCCAACAAACCATGCACATTTCAGGACCCTTTTATTTCTAATTATCTGAAATTGAACATGATGATCTTAGGGAGTGATCATTTTTTAACAACAGGGGGGGGGCTGGTGGGTTTGCGCGCGGACGCGCGAAAAAAATTTCGACCCCCCCCTCTCGAGGGGGTAAAATTTTTTCGACCCCCCCCATAAGGGACAAAAATCGCGCGCGAACGTTCCCTTTTAGCCTATAGTAACGCGCGGGGTTTTCCACTGAAAACAGGTGAAATTATTTTGACCCCCCCCATCAGAGGTATTGAAAAAATTCTGACCCCCCCGTTCAAGGGGTTGAAAAAATTCTGACCCCCCCCTCAAACCCACCGGCCCCCCCCTGTTGTTAAAAAATGATCACTCCCTTAACAGTTATGAAATATTGAATGTCTGATAAGTCAACTATTTCTCATCACATCATAATGAAAACCTACAATAGAGGTCTACTTGAGGTAATCTTTACTTCCAAGTGTTAAATGGATGTATACAGCTAGTACCCTAAACATGAGAGCTAAAGGGCCTTTTACCCCAAAGGGCATCTTACCCCTTCCTCCCTTCCTACCCTACATCTAGGGCGGCAAAGTGTACATCTATGGGTGGCAGCTGGCGCAATGAGGCGGATAGTCGAACAGGATCGTGCCCAGACTGATCATTTGTCCACGACGTAAGCGGCCTCGTTCCTAGATCACGTGGTACACAACACGCACCGAGTGGCAAAGGAGTAGCGGCCGGGGCGGAAAGAAATGCCGAGCAGATGACAAATTTTGTAGCAAACGCGGACAAATCCGGCCTCAAAATGGCCAGTAACTCACTCCCCGTTCCATCCAAGGAGACCCGGATTCCAGTGGTATACGGTTACGTGGGAATTGTCTTGACAATATGCTTCTTCCAACTCTTGAATGTGATCGTACACAATGTTATCGGCGCTCCCAAACAAATCACCGTGCCTTTCCACAGGTGGAAAAATCTTGTGATTTCTTGGACACACGCACTAATTGTCGGAACATGGGACGTTTTATGGTGAGTAATGGAGGAAAATGGGTGTTTATTCAAGCATTTGAGAAGTTTCTTCAGGAGGTACCAACATTGGCACTGGCAACGGGCACCGACTCGCCCCGGTGGTGATTGACCCGATTTTTGGCGTTATTACCGTCCTTGACCCCCGATTCTCCGGCTCCGCTCACCTGTCGCTCCGGGAAGTTGAGTTGACATGCTCGGTCGACATGATCAACAAGTTAAAACAATTAAAAGTTGAAATGGGTTGATGTTGAGGAGGTTTAGTAAACGGGAAAGGTAGAATAGGTATAGATTGGTTTGAACGTGGATATTCTAGATGTGTACCGGTATTCTGTAAGTGGAAAGACGCGTCAAGTTGGATCTTGACTCTGCCCAGTCAACAGTGCCTGGCCCCCCCTGGCCCTCGGGAGTCGGGGAGGAATCTACTGTCAGTGACGGGCTCTGAGTCAGTCTGACCATAGAAATATTCACCTGACACCATCGAGGACTATTTCTATGACTATGGTCTGACAGAGTGTGACTGCAATAGGGTTTTGCTTAAGCCTTAAGGCCAGACGGATTACGTGAATGATGGCACCAAGGAACGGTGGTACTATGTTTTTAGGAACGATCCCGATGGTACCATCAAGAAGGAATGATGGTACCATTTCCAAATTGTCTATGACTATGTCATGTCCTTGATCATGTTTTATGCATCTGGTATTTGAAAATGGGTTTTATTTGGCTGTCTCGGTGAATTTATGTCACTTTTTGACAGTGTTTTTTTCCTATTTGACAATTCCTAAAATGTAGCGATTTTGCCCCCACTTTGTTACAATGCAGGATATTGCCAGAAGAGGGGGAATGTACATTGTAGCAAAAGTGTAGCAAACTAAACCCAATAGTATTTTTTTATCATCATTTTGTTATCAAGTAGATCTAAATGTGACTCAGTGTCATTGTTGTAGTGGATAGCAATGCATCAACTCCACCCACTTCCATGCTCTACAATAATATCAAGTACGGTATTAAATCATTAATGAGGACAGATGAGACATATACATGCAGGGGCATGGTAAGACATTATTGTATGCATTTTATATGGTGAGAAATTGATAGCTGTGATAAAAATAAGTGGTTTTGCTTTTTAAATGAAGTTTTTAAGGCAATTTAAATGGAAGTTATGATCATTCAAAAATCCTGAGTCAAAAACGATATTCTGCCGTGGTTCTGTCAGAGCGCACAGTTTAAGGGAAAAAATGACCTCAAAAATTTGCTTTTACATTGTTTGATTATGATGAAATATATCATTATTTACATTCTTGGGGGTATATCTTACTTATCTGAAAAGAAAATTGCCCAAAATAATAATTTCAGTGATCTAGTCTACCTTGGATTCATCTTGCTTGATCACAAAAGTGGATCCAAATTAAACTCTTAACTATGGCAGAATTCTGGGTCTGATTTGGTACCTTTGGCTGGTCATAATTCCACTTTAAATTGACATAGAGACTTCATTTAAAAAGCAAATCCACTTCTTTTCCCAAAATCTATCCATTGGTCATTAGATAAGTTAAATGGGATAAAGTCTTGAAAAATTAGGTAAGTGCTTACCTAAGTAGGGCCCACCTGGCACTTCATATATTCGATTAAGACCGGTACTGTAATAAAAGTTAATACGGCATGCTATGACATTGCTTACCGGTATACTGGGCTCAGCGTGGGTCCTATTACATCTTAATCAATAATCATTTAACCTTTACTTTGTCTGCAAAATAGTAATAGGCTACGCCGGCTGAAGAGCATGTATGTCTCCCGCTTCCATGACGTAGCCACCACTTAGTCTTAGCCTTTAGTAGAGGCTACAGTCTCCCGTCTTTGATGCTGTAATATGTGAGTGTAGCCGGATTGAAATCTAAGCAAAGAGATCCCAATCCTAGATCTAAGGATCCAGGGCAGTTCAACTACAGTACCACGGCTCTTCCATACCAGGGTTCTAATCATAAGACTAATGGGATCCCACATTTGCCGGATATGATCTAGGATCCCAGCAGGCTGTGGATTAGATCTCCACTAGAAGACACTATTCTCAGGAGCAGAACCCTGGTTGCTAGGGATCTCACAAAGGGTCAAATTATACAGGCAATGTACTAGAAAAAGTAACCTTTTTGTTATTTTCTTTTCTAATATTGGGAATAGAAAATAGTGTATCAAGTATGGTGTGAAGACTTCACACCTGGAGGTGTGATGAGTGATAATCTACCATAAACATACCTTTGAACTTGTATTTATATTATTAAGCCACTAAGTGGTAATTAATGAGTCTCAATAGTACTTTTGTGTGTAAGGTGGGACAGAGTGGATTCCCACCAAGTATTACATAACTGTACCCTGTAACCAGTGTAAAGCACGTGCTGGTGACCAGCTTCAGCTAGACACTACGGCGCCACCACCATCCTGCTAGATCGGAATATTTGAGCACAGGGGTGTCAAATGAGTTCTTGGAAGTCTTGAAAGACCCCCTGAAACCGCCAATTCCCCTTTTAAAAAGGTACTTGCCAGAACTGCATTCTGTAATAATGACCGGGAACAATGACGACAGGTTGATTTAAGTCTAGATGCATCTTGTGCGTATAGATGCAATACTGTACATTCATCAGTTACACATATATTTTAACTCAGGCCCCGTATTTGGACATTGATACACTGGTATTGGTGTAACACAGTGTTGTGTGTACTTTTTTTTTCTCTTTATAGCTCTAAAAGCATCACATAGTGCTTTATGAAGAGCCCCCCTCCCTCCATGACTTATTCAAGAACTCTATTCTGGCGACAATTCACCAGCACTGCATTCATGCATCATACCAATATTATGGGCTTGGCGCACTCCTGGAGGGTTGGCGTGACTCATAAATGCAGTGCTAGCAGATTACTCACCAGGACTGCATTTCTGCATTATGCCGATATGGGAATATAAACCTAGGCTAGAGGCATCATGTTGCCCTCAAAAGGTTACCATGTCCCATTGACTACCAGGGACACCAGCTGTGTTTTTTGTGTACCGGTATAGGGCTGACCCGGGATACATTATTAACCAATGAGATAACTCCCTACATTCAGTGCAGAATCTTTTGGGTACATTATGTAACACCAGGTACCCATCATGCGGGCTGCTATTAGTCCTTATCTCGCCAGCTCCCAGCCTCGGTCCACGTTTATCCTACCAGGAGAGGTGTCGGGCGGGGGGTCAGAGACTGGCCAGCTCCCAGATAAAGCAATGGCGGACGCACTAGGCCTCAGTACTAAACCCTATTAAATGTGTAGTACTCTGAGGATGGGTGGGGGGGTGTAGTACATGGCCTGTTCCAGTGTGTGGTGAACTGGGTCAAAGGTCAGAGGTTAGGGTCATCATGAGGAGACATTACTGACATGGTTCGTGGTCTCTGTGTGTATGAGTGCATGTCTGGTGGACCTGTGATAAAATGGGGGGGGGGGGGCTTCACTGACATTTAAGTCAGTCATTGTGTGCACAACAAAAAAAAAACAAACAAACAAAAAAAAACCTTGCATTTTCTATAGGAGACCCCTATGATCAATAAGCACCCCTGCCCTAGGCCTAGCATCACACTGAATCGTGTATTGTATTAGACATCAGAGTATCGTTAGTTTCACAGTTCACCCCTATCAGATCATCATGTGCCATGAGATTATACCCATGTAGGAAGGCATTGAGGGTGGAGAAGGCTAGAGTATGTTTAACAATAAAGATTGGGACATTGAAATGACAGAATGATCTTGAAATCATTGATATCAGTACCTGATCTTCCGGTGTCAACAGTTTGTCTCATTAAAGTTCAAAGTCTAATGCAGTGAAATTTGAAAAGAAATAAAAGACAGGATAAATAGTCCAGACGCTAACACCTGTTTCTGTCCCCCACACTCGCACACACTAAGTCTATGACGGGGTGTGTAGGCGAGTAGGCCATGTAAATAGGCCTAAATCATTATCCATGATTACAGGATATAGATAAGAGCCTGTGTCTGCATAGGACGTAAGGGAGATGATAAGAAGACCATTTACACACTGCCCACTACTCAGGGTCTAAAGGGCGCATATAATAGGGCAGAGAACTCCCATTTGTACAAGTCCTAAACCTGAAAATATGAGATGGATGACTCCTATCATAACAACCTCACCCACCTCTGAAAGTCTCATGCATTTTTTCCATAGGCTGTATTGGGACAACTCGGACCATTGTGTTCCCCCAATGCAGCCTAAACAAAGAATTTTGAATTGAATTAAATGGACAAAAAACAACAATATTTTCTTATGTGTCATTATCATTGAAGCTTGTCGAAAAAGAAAAAAAAAGTTCTGTGGCATTTTACTGGTTCCTAACGTATGCCATTTTTATTATTATCATATTCTAATATTACTGTAACACCTAGTGTATGGGCCGGGGCTTACATATGAGGATAAGCCCTTAGCTGTGTCTTATAGAATCTACCTGAAATCAGGGTGCGTCTTATAGGCGAGGAATTTTAACTATGGAACAGTGCTTAAAAGGCCATTTCTTTTTATTATGAAGGGAAGTATAAAGGGGGGGGGGGGTGGGTTGGCCTAAGAAATATAATGACAATGAATGTCTGATTCAGGACTCGAAGGGCATGCTGATTATAATTCATTCTATTACCCTCATTTATCACAATAGACCATGTATTTTTACTGCTAACACCAGCTCCTTATCTGAAACATTGATTTTCATGTAATGTCACACATCTTCTGTATACTATAAACACCATAGTAATTACTTGTACTGTCTTGTTATTTACAGCTTTGTCCTTTATCCAGAAATGGTTGATGATCTCATTGAACATTATAACTGGTTTACCTACACTATGGTTGTATTTTCTACAGGTAAGTGCACCTCTTATTTACCATTGATTAAAAATATCATTAACCCTTTAAGTGCCGCCTCGTGGCTCCTGATCCATGTTTCCTTTATTGGCATGATGCAGCATTCTAGCTCTGGTTAGTAACTCGCCAGTCAGGGAGTGCATCAATGCAGGAGGCAAGAATGCAGCCTTGGCGAATCTTTCACCAAGGCTGCATTATTTCCTCACGATGACCAAAGATTACAGTAATACTGCAGTAAAGCAATATTGGGGTTATGGCATGTGCTCCGGTTAAGGCCCGGGGTTAAAGTTTTCAGGCAGAGATGCCACTTTTCCTAACTTTTTAGGAATTCAGAATTTTTGATTTTCATTCTTATAGGTATTTCCTATTGTAAAATGAGAAAATTAGGAGGATTTCCGAATTTTTGAGGGTCAGTGAGTGGCATCCCTGTTCAGGGAATCAAGCATTGTTATGTCTTATTAGACGAAGAATGTTATTTCTTGGGGTCATTAGAATTAGCATGGAGTGCTACATGACCTACATTCCAGGCCATATTATGTATGTATACGTGGAAGAGGCGGAAGAAAACATCTTTTAGGGTAATTAAACCATGAGTCAGTAACACACCCATCAAATACCAAAGGTTTGATCACCTCCACCACTGGCAGTTTTAATACAAGAGAATCATGCAATAACAGAAGCCCAAGATAGGCTGTCTATGATGTATGGGGCCCTGTGGGTATCGGTGTGTGGATGTAGGTAGAGTACAAACTGGGTCAAAAAGCTAAGTGTAGTCTGACCTGTAGACGAGGTGACTCATCTACTACATCTCACACAGTGTGGGCATTCTCTCTTGTTACATACCATTATGATATAGCACACATTAAAACTACTTTACTCTTCTACACAAATCTATATGAAATATGGCAAAGAGATGCGTGATGACGTTGGGGCTACATGAAGTTTACATCTACTGGGAGAGAGATGTGGGCGTGGCCCAGGAATGGTGTTAGAACCAGAGGCTCACTAAATGGGTTACACTTTCTTTTTTTTTAAAGATCGGGGCCGGGGTGCTAGTTAGCATTGTAAACAACAGGGGTTTATGATAGGAAGCACTGACATTTATAATCTCTTACATTATGACTCCTAAGGGGCCCTATGTCATAGGCTATGATTAATAGGGTGGCTGGGCCCCCAGACCCCCACCCAACCCCATTTATTTTTTTCCATACACCAATGAATAACTGGGACGTGTCATAATGAAACACCCTTACACCCTGTAGTGGATATACTTTTTACCAGGAGTGCTACAGTCTGTATGGGCCGTGCATGTATCACAGAGCTTATTACTACAAGAGTCTGTAGGGGCCCTATGGCTGCAGGCGGTCCATGTGCACAGATAGTGATGGAGGAAGGCCTACATACCACAACCTCCCACACTCTTCTCTCCTGTCACATACCCTGCAGCCAAACACATCTACATAATCATTGTTCAATTCACCACTGTGCTTGGAGAGTGGAACTCTAAGCAGAATATTCATAAATGGACAAATTTGGAAGGATATATGTATTAGACACTGCCGATAAAGTTTTAAGCATAAGTATTTATTTTTAAAGTTAAGAGTTCATATGGGAAAGTTACAAACATGTATAACAAAATAAGTTTGGAATAGTATTGGAGGGCAGTTAACTTTTAAAGGAGCTAGGGTATTTACCGCTTCTCACTAGAACAACTCTTATTTGGCATTTGCATTAATACCAATATAGATTCCCTTCGACCATAGTCAGGTTTACAAGCCCATATGTACAGACGCGATGTGAAAAACCGTTGTAGTTGACAATTTTTATAGAATAACACTTGCCAGCGCTCGTATGATATAACATGACAAACCAAAATGAAGCCGTAAAGGTGAACAATTTGAGGTTTGAAGTCGTTCAGGCTATAGCACTGCCACTATTACAGGTACACTAGCCTAAGCCTGTGGAATAATGCCCAGTGGACTTACCCATGAGTTTTCTTAATAAACACCTGGGGAAGAAATATGTAAATATGTGAAGAGTTATGCTTCCCTCAGGCAAACACCAATTACTAGTACCTCGAAAGATTCTTTTCGTCCTCTCTTATTCCATCAGTAGCACCCATTACCAGGGATTTTTTTATCTCACTCTCCGAGCAGGTTACTCTTAAATTAGGGCTCTGCTTAGAGTAAGCTCTGTGAATGATGCCCCGCTTACCATGAATCCATTTACCAAGAAAACCTGAAGAAGATCTTTTTCAACAAACTAGCGGTAGGGTGCTGCATACTAAGGGAGCAAAAAAATAAATGACACTCCATCTAAAAATGTTATACTGATACATGAAAAGCTCTGCCTAATTTCATACATGACCTCAGCCTGTTCATAACCTTTCACCCTGACTTTGAAAGGAACGTCGGGCTTATGATACCGATAATGAATTTCGAAAGATGTATCCACCATAAGTGATTAAATATTGGATAATCATGCAATGAGTGAACAGAAAGAAAAGACAAGACATAAGATAATAGCAGACAGGAAAAGAAGAAAGAGAGAAAAAACACACACACACAAAAAAACACATTGTCCTCCAGTAGTGACGTTACAATGTAAGACTGACACTGAATACATCGCTCAGGTGCACTCAGACACTACCACCCCTGGTTTAACAACATCTGGCCCACCAGCACGCAGAGAATAACTTGTCAATTCTTAGATATAGTTGATAAATCCACAAGCCACACGCGCAGCTACAAAGGTCAAAATAAATTATTGACAGCTATGCGGGTCTCTAACTTTGAGACTTTTGAGAAATCATGTTCAGAATTCCTAAAATGCCTCGTTAGGAAAATGGATTACCCGGTAGATGTGCCACAAATGATATCAGTTTATTGTAAGCTCTCGTATAAACTGTGCTTTATGCGATAACTAGATCGGATCATCTTATAATATTGGATGTTTCCTTAGTCAGATGCCGGCTTACATGCAGCAAGGTATGCCCTATATTGATCAAATCAAAGATTTGTATATATTCAAACCCCTAGGACCAGGTGTGCCTTTCAGGGGGTTCCTTAAGTCGGGGTTGGTGTACCTTATGCATCAGATTTTACAGCAATACATTGACTACCGGCTAGGTAAAAGGTAATTAATGAATTCATAAATTATCAAACGATTGAAGAAAACTTAAAAGTTATGACACAGTTGCGGGAAGGTGCACTTTGTACATGTGTATGTGGACTTCCAGACGTCCTCGTCCATCTAGACATGGTATAGTATGTTATGGTCACGTCTTGAGTGGGACGATTGTGCCCAGTAAATGATAAGGTATTATATCGTTAGATGTACCGATAGATGTATGTCAATTGACTCAGGGCATGCAGGAGTCGAGGGAGACGCCCATTGATCAGGTTACGATGCCGCCTCTTGTTACTTCAAGAAAGAATGGTGTCCATTGACAAACTCAAACTGGCTAGTACAGGTCTTGCGAGGAGGCAAGCAGAATTGAGTATCCATCCCTTTTCCCAACGTATATCCATTTATGATTGCCTGCTCACTGGTCCTGGTTCTGTTGATATAACATCATCAATCATGTAAATTTGGTACATGTATTGGGTTTCCCGTCTTCCCCCCCCCCAAAAAAAAAAAGAAAGGATGAAAAATAAACAAATGAATTAAAAAAAAAAAAAAAATCTCCCGTTAAAGTAGGCTGTCTAATGGGAGGCAGTGATTCATTAATAGATATTGTAAGCAACATGCTTTATGGTAACCGATATGCTACTTGATCATAGAATTACTTCGATGCTGTACCATGTAATCCCATCCCTGGATAATCAGTACATCATGTTTCAATGAATGATGATACATGTAATAAGCTATTCAAATGACACTGTCTTTGATGAATTGACAATTGATCATTTTTCGTCTTCTCAACTTACTACCACTTCATTAACTCGAAAAGCGAGTTTTAAAGAGGAAACCCTGGGGCCCTGCACTTTCAGTCATTTTGTTGGTACGAATAAGTTTAAAAAAAGATGGAAATTTTATATATAAGAGGCAGGATTACTTAATGAATTTGTAGTGCCATTAAAGGAGGAGATGTAGGGGTCTTGCAGGAAAAAGTATTTCATTACCAAGTTTTGTAAATTTTGAGAAATTGTCAATATTGTACAGACTCGGTTGGCAGCCATAAGATGCTTTTTGCCTCCAATGGTGAAGTTATATGATGTTGATCCATGTATCAACTTTACTGCCTTTTTTGGCAAGGTGGTTCGAATAGCACAGTTTTGGCGTGAATTATGCGAATAGTGGCTTGGTGGTGCGAATAACCTGGGTAAGAGAGTGCTGATGCAACCGGATGAGTGCACAACTCATGTGGCCCCCAAGGGGTAAAAAATGACATGGCGACATTTGACCATTTTGAAGTGACATTCTAACATTGCACCCTTTTAAAAGTGACATGTGACATGTCCATTTCCTCCGGCTTCCCTAGCCCACTTAAAAGGGTCTATTTCTCTTCTTTCCTATTCCCTCGGATGTGTGGTGCCCATATGCGCGGGCACCAACACATTCCTCTGTGAAATTGCGTAATATAGTTCTCGCCATGAATATGACCTTAGCTGTCGAAATGGCGTTAAACATCTATTACTCACTCACTCATGTCCATTTCCTAAAAAAGAGACATGTGACCTGAAGCCTTGAACTTTGGCAACATTGTGACATGAGGGGGGGGGGTCCCCTTGGGGGCATCACTCATGGGAGCCAATCACAGGCTTTTCACTTTTCGAGTTATCAGCAGTTTACATTGCTGCATTATATTTCATCTACCTGTGGCCCCTACCTGTTAGGAGTACACAAATACCTTTCAGCCTCACTGGCTTGTGATTATGACTGAGTTGCTATTAGCTAACAGCATTATTTTGCTATATTTCATGATTTACATTTCTCAATGCGGCGCAGCCGCGTTTCTGGTATTGCCCAATAAGCCATGACACATATAGGGAGCTTGATGTATTACTTTTACAATCCGCCTTAAATGTAATAAATCTCAACCATCCTCTATTCTAATTGGCCCAGGTCCTCCTGGAAAGTTGATGCATGTTCCTTAGATCCCATAGGATTGCATTGGGCGGTCAATTTCGGCGGTCGACATAACACATTGACTCCTATAGGAATTGGGCAATTAAGATACTTTTTTTTCAGCAGGTAAGATGTTAAGACCGTTTATATAGGAGTAAATTGGACCACCATTTTTTTGTTATGTCATCCGCCTCACTTTCAGTCTGGAGACTTTGACGCATGCACACAGAGTGACGTGTCGTCAGATTTTATTTTTTGTATAACAGTAAATAGATAGGGTATATTAGATTCACTTCATTTGGTATTGCCAAACATGCATGGATTATATTCAAAAAGCCATTAATTTCAAGTTAAATCGATAGAATATATCATTTCTCCATCGAAAATGCTACTTCCGGCAAGGAGGGGTCACGCATGGGCACAGAACATCAAAATCCAAAATGGTGGACAGCGAGACGATCGACTCACGAAACTTCTTGATTATAACAAAATAATCTGGATCCTTATTCAAGACTTGCTGATATTGTGCAATGCTTAACTTGCCAGGAGAGGAGTTATTTGCCAATGATAAATGCGAGTGATAATGGGTGCACTCTCCATAGCCTTAACCATTAACCACTGACACACTGTCACTATATTGACAGTCCCCTATGGTAAGTAATGGAAGACCTGGGCCAGTCGTGCATTGCGCGCGTTCAATCTTTATGTGGAAATGAAGGGGAACATGTTGGCACACAATTTAATCCTTATATTTCTTTGCGAAACAGTGTATTATAATGGGAAAAATAGTAGTAAAGACGTTTTTTTAAGACATTTTGAAGTATCGCAACATCTTGTGCATATTGCGAGAAATCACGAGTGTTCATGCAAGCTGGCACCAAACGACCATACCATAGGTCTATGCTTTAGAGATGAAAATTTGAACAGAATTGTTCACAAAGAGGCGAAGACAGTACAAACATGGCAGATGGGTGGGGTTAGAGCAGTACACGTAGCATCGAAATGGCTTCATAACAGGTTAGTAAAAGCAGGCCTACAGGAAATGTGAGGGGAGGGTCCCGGCCAAGCTGTCCGCTGCTGCTGATCTCTTTTGCGCCGCGTTTTCTGTATGTTAAGTACAGAACCATTGTATATTACACATATTCATTATAGATGTTCTACTTAGCGACGATTATTACATGGGAGCAAGTTTAGGAAATATGGAGGTGCATAAAACTTAAAAAGAATGGATTTGAATGACTATTTCACAGCAAGTGGCCCACGATGAGAAGATAAAATATCATATTTCATTGCCATATCTGGCAGTGTTGAAGGCTTGTACAGGTACACGTGGACTCATGAGGAGAGGAGGTATTAAATATTCTACCAGAGTGAAAACTACACAGCCAGTCTTATGAAGCCTGATATTATGGGTCATGTTTGTACCTGTTGTAGGGTTAGCTCTTTAGTGGCCGCTGATGCAGGAGTGCATCATGCCCACTGGTCGTCATGATGCACCAATGAAGTGCTGGCGAGTAGACTCGCCAGCACTTCATTGGTGCATCATGCCGAAACTCCGGGAGTGTATTAATCTGATAGGGTGGGCATGATACATGATACATTTATGCATTAGCGGCCCTTAAAGTGTTAAAAGGCCCCACCTCTCCCCACCCACGGGCAGCAGTCTCAGCTCCATAGAACCAGAACATACATGGTAGGGATTCAGTTTGTGTATGTGTGTTAGGGGCTGGGGTAGGGGGTTATATATACAGTTACCAAATCCTGGCTATGGTCGCCACAACTAAGCATTTAAACCTTTAATGGCTATAATAGCATAAACTCGCTATTTCCTTTTGTAGTCATGATGCGTTGATAGCGTATTCGCGAGTGACTGGTGTGTGCAGCATTTCTGCATCATGCCATGCCATTGTGGTTGATACTCTCCAAAATAGTCAATGTGATGCACCGTACGATACATTACAATGAGCGATTAAGATAAAGCCTTGAAGTATCATGCCACACTGAAACAGTTAAATGGGCAGCTTGCCATATTCCCCTGCCATATATGACCCGTCCTCATATAGTCAAAGGGGATTATTCATCTTGTGATCGATGAAGCCATTGGCCTGGATTAAGGTTATTAATGAGACAAATTACGAACTCTTGACAAAAACATTTTAGATTAATGTTCAGCACATTGGTCTATGCACTGGATTAGGTGTGAATAAACAAACGATAAGCAGTGTGGTGCTAAATCATATCCAGTAACTGTGAATTTACAATATTCAATTAACTGTCAAATAACCCTTTATGGATAACATGGGATTTTTTATATGCATAATGCGCGAATGCAGCACAGGCGAGAATCTAGCCGGAGATGCACCCATGCATCTTTACCACTCTGGTCACTCTGTAGAACCTATACATTCTAGGGTGTTTAGCTGCGTGGCTCAGTACCACGAAAATGACCCCATAGAGCCTGTAGTGGAACAATATAGACTACCTGAGCAGCAGGGGAGGGAGGGACATGGTCTTTGATTGTAAATTCGTGCCTTGTGGCATTTTTATCAGTACATCTGATGCCCTGGAGGCACAGGGCATTGGTCCACATCTGTGGCCATCCTCCACATTTCTATTTCTATTAGAAGTGGTACTGCTCACACCCTGGAGGACATGAAAATTTAAGATGACAGTAATGGAGGTAGGCACATCTAAAAGCTTATTATATTGCCCGAAAAAAGTTTTTATGTGTTAGATTGTATTTTGAGTGGTTCAGAACAGATTTACAGTCAAATGGAGGCATATCTAAGCCTTACCGTAAACTTCCGCGTATAAGACGCGTCCTCTACGCCAAACAAAATGCTGGGGGGTCTTATACCTTTCTTTCAAGTTGGGTGTGCGTCTTATATGAGGGGTAATTTTACTATAGAAATGTACTAATCTTACAAATTTCAGCCTTAAAATGTGCGTCTTATACGCGAAAATGCATGTGCTGAGTTTGGGGTGCGTCTTATACGCGCAGCGCGTCTTCTACGGGGGAGTTTACGGTAATAAGTGATTTTTTTTTATGTTTGGGCTGAGTTCATAATTACAGTGGAAAGGAATGACAAAATTGACCAGTAGTGCTATTGGGTAATGCATTAGGCTTCATCCACTTAAGGAATTTCAAAGAAATAATCAATATTAAAGGTGTATTGAACAATTAAAGTACATCATCTAGGCTGTTCACCTGCACTGCTGAGCTCCGCCAACCCCACCCTGTATGGTGGGGTTGGCGGAGTGGTAGTGTGTGCACAGACCATGACCACAGAAAACTCCTGACTTTGCCTCACATTTCCTTTAATATCTCAATAACCATAAGAGATACCAACATGGGGTTTGCTGCATTGTTCATCTAACATGTTTTCCTTTTAATTTAGGGGCTTTAATTTGTTGCCAGACGAATATTTCCACTAGGGGGTAATTGCCCTATACATTCCCAAAAGGCTGAGCACAATTCACCAATAGAATACTATGATCTCATCCCGAGGATCTCATGCTGTCCTTAGAAGGTTAAATCAGTAGTTACAAGCCTGGGCTAGCTCCAGCACTGTAAGTGTAATAATTCCTCCAGTCTTTGGCTTTCCCTGGATTCTATGGCCGAGATAAAGTATTCTAAGGCAGGGAGGTAGGATGACTGAAAATACCAGAGGTGTTGTACTCTGGTGCACATACATATAGAAATGGGATTTCAAGAGTTAAATATTTTAATAGGACAAGTAGCAGAGGAAGTACGTGAGTCAGAATCATACAGTTTTAAAAACATTTGACACACTTCAAGAAGCATAACGGTTGGGGGTGGGTGGGGTGGTTGGAGGTTAGAAACAAAATCACTCAGATGATTACATGCTCAGTCCAACTTATGCTAGATAAAACACTCTTATGTAGTTCAATGATGCCGAAATGACGCCGGCACGCCGGCTTTTGCCGGTGTAGAATCATAATGGCAGGCGTAGGACCTTGGGACGCAGGCCAAAATGGCCTGGCATGATCTCGGCTTTTCAATGGTGAAAGAATTTTTCAAATCGGCCTACTAGAGGCAAATATTCAGAATTTTTTTGTGAATTTGTTTAAAAAAAAAAAAAATCCTGTTTCTTTGAGTTTATATCATTATGGGTACATATGGCCTGCGTGAGATGCCATGACGCAGGCCACCTTGGCCTGCGTTGATAAAAAGTTTTCGGCAACACTGGTAGTTACCCATAGGTGTTTTTGGGTATTTGAATTCGATTATTTAAACAGTCAATATAAGATTATTTCAAATTGATGCTATCACCCACTACGGTAGATTGGGGAAGTTATTACAAGGCAGTTAGAAAAGAAATGAATTTTGTGATCAAATTTTAGTGCTGGACCTCAGTTTGGGGGGGGGAGGGTAAGATACTGGTAGTACTGGTAATGGATATAATCAAGTATCTACTCCATCGAAAACCTAGCATGTTTTTGCCTATACAGTGTCTCCATGAACATTGCAAAGCTGTTACCTTATAGGACAGAGGACACTGTATGAACCTATAGTGTAGCTGGGGCATTTATTAGGGTGGTCAGTAGGTGTGCTAGCCATAGGGATAGGGTATAGTAGAGGGCCCTTAGATACACCTATCAACTGAAAGCATTAACCCTTAACAGGCTGCACCTAGTTACAGTGATAAGTTATGTATAGTTATACTAATGACACCTTGAAACAAACAAACAGATTTGTCTTCTAGCCTTCAATAGATCTCTATAAGGCTGTACTGCTAAACCTTGGAAGGTCTGTCTCATTGTCCCTGCTCTATCTGTGGCCACTACTCCTGACAAGCTTAGTGTAATTGTTTTTCAGTCATTCTACTCCTCTCACACATCCCCATGACCAACTGGGCATTGCCATCTTGCATGTTCTATTTTATTACATAAATATCACTACCGTAATCTCCTGCGTAGAAGGCGCGGTGCGCGTAGAAGACGCTCCCCAAACTCACGGTAGGCTGTTTCGCGTAGAAGACGCATCCAACCCCTCTGAATCGATTTGTAAAAAAAACCCCGTACAAGACGCCCCCCCAACTCAGCAGGGGGGGTTCGCGTATAGGACGCACCCCCCCACCCCCCACCCCCAAAATTTGCTGTCGTCGGCCCACATGTTCCCTACACCCCGGCCAGCCATGCCGCTTTGAGTTCAAGCTGTCATCGGCACACGGTCGGCGTCAAACCCGCCGAGCGCCCGTCGACACCTCCCGGTCTGCCGCGGTGCTGGCTATATGAGTTCAAGCTGTCATCGGCACACGGTCGGTGTCAAACCCGCCGAGCGCGTCGACACCTCCCGGTCTGCCGCGGTGCTGGCGCTATGAGTTCAAGCTGTCATCGGCGCATTTTCCAAAATGAGATGTTGGAAAACCCCGCGTATAAGACGCACCCCAAACTTGAGGAAATCCTATAAGACGCAGTAGGGATTTGTTTGGCGTAGAGGACACGTCTTATACGCGGGAGTTTACGGTATAATAGGACTTTGGATATTGGTGCATGATGATGCATTGCACAGCCCCTCAAGGGCGTCATGATGCACTAAAACAGTGTTGGCGAGTAGACTCCTCAGCACTGCATTGATGCATTATGATACATTGCACAGCCCCTAAATTAGCTCCTACACTGTAAAAAATGTGTGTTGAACTTCCACTGTCTAGCTTCTCTCCATCATCACGACCCCCCTCCCTACACTGTAAAAAATGTGTATTGAACTTACACTGTCTAGCTTCTCTCCATCATCACGACCCCCCTCCCTACACTGTAGAAAAATGTGTGTTGAACTTATACTATCTAGCTTCTCCCCACCACCATGCCCCCCCCCCCCCCCCCCTACACAGTATAGCTTCTCTACACCACCACAACCCTGCCCCCCTCCCGGCACTGTAAAAAATGTGTGTTGAACTTCCACTGCCTAGCTTCTCTCCACCACCACAACCCCCCTCTCTACACTGTAAAAAATATGTGTTGAACTTACACTGTCTATGCTCTCTCCACCACCACGACCCCCCCTCCCTACACTGTAAAAAAATGTGTGTTGAACTTACACTGTCTTTCTTCTCTACCACCATGACCCCCCCACTCCCTACACTGTAAAAAAACGTGTGTTGAACTTACACTGTCTAGCTTCTCTCCACCACCTCGACCCCCTCCCTACACTGTAAAAAAAGATGTGTTTAGTGGTGTAAGTTTTCAGAATTTGGTCTGATTTCAGAATTTTCAGAGTTAGAGATGCCTATAGATTTACAGATTTCTTTTCTCAGATCAGTTTCTTACAATATTTTACAATAAATTCAGAACTTCTATGTGTATCTTCAAAATTTTGTATACACTGTCAAGCTTCTCTCCACCACCATGACCTCCCCTCCACTGTAAAAACTGTGTGTTGAACTTACACTGTCTAGATTCTCTCCACTATTTGTTAGCAATTAGTCAAATTATGTCAATATTTACTCACAATTTGTCAGCAATTAGTCAATATATGTCAGTAATTACTCACTCTTTGTCAGCGATTAGTGAATATATATATCAGTATTTACTCACTATTTGTCCGCAATTAGTCAAAATATGTCAGTAATAATGCACTTTTTGTTAGCAATTAGTCAACATGTGTCAGTTTAAATTAGCATAGTACATAGTATGTAGCACATTGAGCATAGATGTCACCAAAATTCCCAGTTGTTTCTTTTGAAACTTTTGAAACATTAAACATGTAAGTCAATCAGTACTTAGGCCTATGGCCTAGCCTTAGACATTTTTGATATCCAAACAGTAATAGTTGCCAGATGTCCATCCAAACTGTAATAGTTTCTGTCAGCCATGATGGTTATAGCAAGGTGGCCAATATTAGCTGTCTAGCAGATTCATGATGTGCATATAACCACTGTAGTGGTTCGTCTCGTTAAGTTAGATTAAATCATAACGAAGAGAGAGAAAAGTTTCCGGGTAGGCAACCGAGCTTTTATTTCAGAGCTTGCGTTACATACGATCACAGCCTCAGAGGACTACATGCTGCTAGTGCATTCGGTTACCCTTTCGGGTAACAACCTGGTTGAGCAGTGGGTAAACCACTACTGAGGAACCTAGGGCTAGGACCAGCCTTATATAGGGGAAAAGCCCGCGAAACTCAGACCGGCCACGTGACGTGTGGCGGACGAGTGGTAGGCCCCCTGGTGTAGTGGATACGAACCCAGAGGCAGGTGCTGCCACCTGCCATCCGGATTCCCCCACCACACCCGAAGGACCTAGGTCTGAGTCTCACGGGTGCATGAACGTTAAAGTGTAAAATACCATACCCCTACACTGCCCCCCTTAGACAATAACTTGGGGGTAATTAAACCGCAGTGTATTAATAACCTAGTAAGTGATTGTTTACAATACTAAAAAGGGGTATTAATTACACTTGCTCGATGTGAAATAGGCTATAGTATAAGACTATCCTATTTCTGAAAAATTATACAATAATAGCATCGAGTGTCGTTCATGTTATTTCCATCACTAGCTTATAACAACCATAAATGATAAATATACAATTATCACAGATTTATAGTAACGTTTTGACAACAGTAGGGTCCTGAAAAGGACCGGTGGTTGTTAACAATGATCGTATTATGGTTATTGAACCCGGAAAAAAATTTTTCGACTTTTTAAATTAACAGCTCTGTCTACTTTACAGAGTGAATTAAATATTAATGATCAGATATGGACAATTAATCTGATACTATATGAACACAATTAGGTATTAACCTGAGTAATACAATACTAAGTTTAGAGAAATCCGTTGGACCTTCTCTTATTTTATAGAAAAATATTTATACTTTTGAGACGCAGCTCAGTTTATACCTTAGTGTTTTATATTTACAAGTTACAGAAGAATTATAGTCTCTTAATATATTGAGACCAGGAATGACCTATATAGACAGTTATAGGTCTAGGATTACCTTAAATAACTTTTAGGATTCGCAGATCCAGTATATTTATAGGTACCCTTATATAATAATATATCTTTATAAAAGATATTATATAGTTATAAATACAATTTTACATACAATATAATAATATCAACAAAGTTACTTGTTTTCATGATTGGAGGATGTAACAGGAGTCGGATGCTGCTGATGGCTTGGTATGGGCGAGCTGAACCCTGATGCCTGAAGTGCTATAGTAAAACTTGTTGGTGGGTGTAGCTAAACCCTGATGCCTGTAGTGCTAGCTAACTGGAGGTTATAGTAGATCCAGTTGTAGACTGTTGATGGACTCTATGGGCGTAGCTAAACCCTGATGCCTGTAGTGCTAGCTCACAAATAGTAGTGGTGTAGTAGTAAATCCGGTTTGTAGTTCAAAAGTCCATATTAGTGTAAATTGTCCATGATTTTATAATAGGCACAGTCATTACATTGTGGCACAGTACAATTATGGTGTTTACAGCATTCGTACTCCTCCTCCAGAGTGACTTGTTTGTTTTCTCCTTCTGTTTTCAGTTTCCGGATTAGGGTACAGTTTGGTACCCGAATCAATACGGGTTGGATAAAAAAATGGTTTCTTATCCAACAATGCATGGGTAATAGAACCCCGGGACACACAATTATGTCCGATCTTCATGCAACAGTTTTTTACTGTTCCATGTTCTCCTCGGGTGGCTGGTTTGGACCCGGTTGTTGAGCCAGTGGCTGAACAGGGGGGTTCATACCAGTTCCATCCGTAGGTGCCAATGCGGGGACAGCAGGTGTAAGTTTCACCTTTTGGCGTGCTTCGAACAGCTTCAAAGCATGCTCAGGTGTACCGTCCCAGTTATCCATGATAACTCCGAAGACCTTGAAGAACTTTTGCTGGTTCTTCATGTTCGTTGCTCGTTCTAGGTCGAGCATCTGAGAAGCTGTTTCCTTCTCGGATAGGGCCTCCTGCCGCAGATTAGCAGCTTCCTGCTTATCTTTGGCAACATCCGCTTTGATCTGAGTCGAGATTCGGTTGATCTCTGACTTCTGGATCGCGTCAATACACTGGAGAGTGCTCGACACGGTCCGACGATACATGTCCAGGTGGAGGTTTTCCAGATGGTGCTGTAGCGTCTCAAATTGTTTGCTCTGGATATTGCAAGACAATTTGTCCTCCTTCTTGAAGAAGGTCTCCACTGTCTGGATCAGCTTAGGCCGATGAACCACAGCACCAGGTGGGGGTACCTGACCCTGAGGCTTCGGCTGTGCTCCAGACCCACTCGCAGTGACAGCTACCTGCGTGTGCGAAGAAGCAACCGCAGTAGTAACCGCACTAGCAGTGGTCGAAGAAGGGCCTTGAGTTGGTAATCCCTGAACCAGGGGCAACCGTGACAATTCCCTTCTAAGGTCTTTGGCCGTCAACAATGGTGCGGGTGGACGTTGTCTCACCACAGCACTCATTGTAGGTCGGGGAGCTTGACCTCCTACTGTCGGCAGTTCCTGCTTGACCCTCCCGTACTGATCAAAGATTTGCATCTCTGGTCCGGGTGGGCCTATAGCAGGGTACTGCTTCGGGTCTTTGACATTCAAAGGCGCGTGTTTCCGGGCGGACTGGCCACTCGGTCCACTGACACCAAAGAATGTCGGGTTCTGTGCACCTCGTGGAGTTGGTGCTCGCCCATAATGGGAAGGAGTTCCAGTAGGAGATGGAAGATGTGGCTTCTTCCTTCCCCCATTTGTCTGTCTCTCCAGCGCCTCCAGTGGTGACCTGGCTCGGCTTGGAGATTCAGACGCCTGTCTCTTCCTATCTGCTACAGAGGGTCCCTGGCGGTAATCCCTGCGGCTTCGGACCTGTTCTCCGGATGGAGTTACATAAGCCCCACCACGACGGCGGGCCTTGTTGCTTCTCCATTCGTTTAACAGATCGTACTCCTCCTGAGCGTACTCTAGTTTGCCGGACCCGGGAGTCTGGGCAAACCGAGCCTTTAGTTTCTGGTTAGTACCAGGAACCGTAGGCGCAAACTGCTTCGTACTCGGTGTGAGGGAAGCCAACTTCTCTGCATTGAGGCCCCTAAGGTTGCCATAGAGTTCGGAGTGAATTTTCATCACCCGATCTATGGCTGCCTCCAGGCCCTCTCCATGCGAAGTCACATAGTGCCGGACCATGTCTCCGCGTCGGGGGGTGACACATCCTGTGCATTTAGCACATTTCTTGCCAACCTCTCGGTCGCAGACATATTCCGGCCTCTGGTGCATATGAACCTCCACGAGATGACGAAGGAACGCGTCTTTCTCGATGAAGAATTCAACCTCACCCTCACTTTGAGTACAACGTTGGAAGGGACAATCCTTACGATCCTCCCCGTAGTACTCATCTAGAGCAAACTTGAGCTTGCCCTTCTGGTCATAATTGTACAGACCATTGGGCGAATTCTTAACGAATTCCCAATAGATCCAGTACATATTGGCCGGCTTTCTATCAGAGAGCTTCTTGCGAAGCCACTCCTCCATATCTTCCTGCCTCTCACAGGTGATCCGAGGGGGCAGTCTCCATACGGATTTACTCCCCTTCAGGTGTCCCCTGTGTAGAGGAATGAAGTCGGCAAAGTTGCTATTGGCGTTAGCCCAGATAGCAGCCTCTTGCTCGTCAGTCGGAGTGACATCCACAACTGGGTCAACCGGCTCCTCTCCCTCCGGGTCGGATGGTACATCCACAGGTTGCACAACGGGTTGTTGACCCGCGAGGACCTGGGCTGCAGCATCTTGAGCGTCTCCACTCAAATCGGCCATTACGTCGTGTAGCTTGACGATTGGCACACCGAGCTCAACTTTTACGGTTGGGACAGCCGGTTCAGCTTCTGTATTATCAGCTTTAACGTCTACCTCGATAGGTTCAGGTTTGCGTTGGTCAACCTTCTTCTTATTCCTCCTGCGGGATCTGCCGTTAGTAGAAGTGCCAGGCTCGGATGCGTCCGTCTCGTTGCCGGAGACATCCGAAGCCTTAGCGCCCTTCTTATTGGCCGAGCGTGGAGACACCCGACGGGTTCGGGTACTGTCGTCCACACTCGTGCTGGTAGAGGGTTCGGTTCCTGACCGCTTCCCTTTACCCTTACCTTTGGTGGGGGTTGTTTTACCCTTTCCACCAGCTGCTTTCTCCTTTACTTGCTCAGTCTTCGTAGGGGTAGACTGAGCAGTTTTAAGGGAAACATCTGCATCAGGTAGGGCCTTCTCAGGTACTACTGCTGCGCCTCCCAAGGTGGGAGCTTCAGCAGGAGACATGAGACGGTCCATCCGATCGGCCATCTTGGCTGTTACTTGCACGGGTGCGGGTCCGGGTACTAACTCCGGATGCGCCAGTGCATACTGTCTCTCCAATAGACGTACTACGAGGTCTTGTATTACCCCGAGTCTGTCTAGTGGAGACACACCAATACGGGCCTCTTCTGCCTCAATGGTTTGAGACGTAATAGGGACCCCTGGACAGTAATCCACAACAGCGTTACCTGCTGCTTCATACTCATCCGCTGTGCTTAACAGTAGGATCTGGTCTCTGTCTATGTATCTAGAGACCTCATCTGCCTTGACACCGGTGTAACCCGTTTTGTCAGACACATAGGAAGGCCTATAAGAGGTATTCCTTCGGAAAGCCATTTCTGCGTCCCAGACGGCTTTACGAAACCATAAGTGGACTACCAATCCTTTGGCCATCTGATGGTAATCCATCAACCAGGACTCCGGAAAGGTATTAGCCCACTGCGGATGAGCACATTCCCAGATTGCGTTGACAACACGCTCGTCAACCTCTCTGGGCGTCCCATAACAGGTGGGTATCAGCATTTCCTCGGAAATTGCTAACATCCGTCCGTCATATGGACCGGCTACATCATGCCATTCGGGACTGTCTGGGAAGGGCAGCTCTAGGTGCATTGGCCTGTCAACCGGAGAAGCAGGTCCCAAAGCACCGAATGAGGTACTCCCACCAAGACGGGGCGGCAGTTGAGGGGGAGGTGGCATCAGAGCCCTGTCAAGAGACTGGGCTCCTGCCGGTTCTCCACTCAAACCTTCGGATGGAGGGGCTACATAAGGCTCACCTACATCAATTTGTTGTTGAACGCCTCGGCGTTCAGGACTAACTTGTCTGGAGTTGTCGGATGCGTCGTAGAACGATTCTACGTCGCTATCGTCTACTCCAGAGAAGTACTGATCAACATTCATTTGTTGATCCATTTGATCACAATCAGCATCGTATTGCTGATCGTCGTATGTATAAGTGGGACTCTTGGGAGAACCACTTCCATACTCTGGCGGGGTGCTGGCACCGGCACCGCCGCCAAGACGGACGGCCTCTTCTGCCATCGACAGAAGTGGCTGTTCGGGGATAAAATATCCCAATCCACCGGATAAGCAGTGAGTACTGCTTACCCAGTGAAAGGCGGGTGCCTTTTAACGAGGGCACACCTCGGAATATGGCTGTCACGGGCTATCAGACTCCAACAAGAGCAAGACCACCCTCGGCCACGTCTTCTTCCTTCGCAGGAATAAGACAATATGGCGGGATACTCGAACTTGAATCGCTGCGCATGATCAAACCGGCGCCTCACGTGACCATTCGAAAATGGGTCAACAACTTTCCCGCGTGCCCTTAATTAGGTCACGCGCCCTTACATAAAAACAATACAATACCCGATCGGTCGTCCGTCCGTACTCAGGGTTCGACTATGACAATTCGCTAGGTATTCTGGAGTTTATGGATAGCATAAGCATATCCACCGGATTATCCGTCCAAAACCATGGGTTCATTGTCATAGGACCTTTTCCAGAGACTCTTGACCGGCTCAAATATACATTGAACTAGGTTACAACATATAACAGTACACAGTACAGGACAACACACTCGTTGTGTTAACAGGCTAGGTTACGGCAGTCTGTAGCAACCTTGGACTGCGTCTAAGAGGTTTTGAGGCCTCTTTTATTGACCTGGTATCCATAAGAGCCTTTTCCAAGGTCTTCTTAGCCTTAGAGGGACCTTTCCTCTTATTTTTACCTGCGCCTGCCGAGACTTTTTGTATCTTCCCCTGCTTTCCGGATGTTACGACAGGGGGCACCACCCTCTTCGGGTCTGCAACCTTCCGTGGCCGCCCGGGTCCTCGCTTTCGGGTCGGTACCACTTCGAGTTGCTTAACACGACTCTGTTCCATTACTTCCAATAGACCATCGCCGTACATTTCGGTGGAGGTATCCCTCCCCCTCCATGGGCGTAGTCTCGCTACATTTGACTTGTAACATTTACCAAGCTGTGATTTAATAATCACTGTGCAATCACTAATAACCTGAGTTATAGTGAAAGGTCCATCCCAATTACTGGCTAATTTCAGGTTAGCTAGAGGTTGGTGTAGACGCAGTACTCTATCCCCTAGATTAAAAAATCTAGCTTTCAGACCTGTGTCATAGCCAACTTTCTGCCAACGCGCAGTTTTCTGCAACTCGTCTCTAACCCTCTCATAGGCTTGTTTGAAATTATCCCGTAGGGATTCTACAAACATCACCTGGCAAGGGGCTTCCGGATTCATTCTTATTACGCCGAACACCAAATCGGCTGGCATAATCAAATCCTCTCCAAAAACGAGGAGATTAGGAGAACAGTTTGTGCTCGAATGCACAGTGCCATTATAGGCATGTACCACGAATTCACATTGTTCATCCCAATCATCCATCTGCTCATTTACCAGAGACTTCAATACTTGGATCAAAGTCCTATTGAATCTCTCTACTTGTCCATCGCTCTGTGGTCTATAGGGATTAGTTCTTGTCTTGCAGATCGCCAGACAATTACACATCTCCTGCCACAGACTAGACTCAAATTCTCTGCCTTGGTCACTATGTAACATGAGTGGGACACCTAGGTGCAGCACCCACCCTTTTACAAAGGCCATAGCACAAGTAACAGCCTTATGATCCGGTAAAGGGAACACTCGGGTGTACTTGGTATAATAATCAGACACGACCATCATACACGTGTTGCCACTAGGAGTGGGGGGAATCCCACTAATAATGTCAACAGCTATTCTAGCAAACCTTACACCAAACAGTTCCTGGGATAATGGCAGCTTGCCTAACCCGGGTCCTGGTTTGTTCTTACAGCACTCGGGACAGGTCTCCACCCATCGGGTGAGATCTGTACTCATGCCGGGCCAATAGTATCGTCTGGTCAGACGTTCTAGAGACCTTTTCTTTCCAAAGTGCCCACTAGTTCTATGTCCATGACAGAAATACATAATATCTCGTCGCATAGCACTAGGTATGACAACTTGCAAGGTTTTGTTCCTATTAGAATGGTTCTTCCATCGAAACAGAATACCATCCCGGACTTTTAGCTCGGCCCATTGAGCTAAGAATCGTCTCATCTCTCTGTTCTCCAATGACACTACGGGTCTTGGGGGACAGATACCCTGATTAAGGAATTTAATCAAACGTGATGTGACTGCATCAGACTTCTGGAACTGCCTGATGGTCTCCAAGGACCAATTCAAGACATGTTCCGGATGGGTTTCGAATGGAACTCGAACCCCTGCCAACACAGCATTGTGTGCTCCACAATCAGTGCACTCAGCATTTGCACATTTCCTCACTGGGATTCTAGACAAAGCATCTGCATTCAAATGCTTTGCCCCGGCTCGGTGTTCAATCTGGCTGTGATTTAGACCGAATTCGGATAGGTGCGCTAACCAGCGACCTATCATCCCCTCTGCATCTTTGAAGTTCAATAACCATCTGAGGGAAGAGTGATCAGTCCGTAGAGTGAAATCACTCCCCCACAAAAAGTGCTTGAACTTCTTCGTATAGACCACCACAGCCAACAACTCACGTTTAGTGGTACAATAGTTTCTTTGAGATTTACTCAACGTGTTACTAGCGAAGGCTATAGGAACTTCGACCCCATCCTGGACCTGAGAAAGGGCGGCTCCTATGCTTTCATTACTAGCATCAGTATCTAGAATGAAATGATCATTCTCCGTGGGGTATCTCAACACAGGTGTGATAGCAAACAAATCCTTTATTTTCATAAAGGCCTCGTCTTGCTCGGGTCCCCAAGGGAATCGTTCCTTTCTGATCCCGGGTGTCCAGTGGGACAAACTCTGGATAGGAAAGGCAACCCTTGAATATCCTGGGATAAAGTCCCGGTAGTAGGAACAGAATCCGAGGAAGGACCTAACTTCTTTCGCATTCGTGGGTGCTTGCCAATTTGACACGGCATCCAGTTTCTCCGGATCGGCTTTAATCCCTTCATTCGAGATTATTCGCCCCAAGTAATTAATAGATCTTTTGAAAAGATCGCACTTCTTGGGTTTCAGCTTCAAACCATTAGTTATGATCCTTTCCAGGACCATACCTAAATTTTCCAAGCATTCTTCGTATGTCTTTCCAAAGACAATCACATCGTCTAGATAGACGAGACATTTCTTCCATAAAAGGTCACTTAATAAAGTTTCCATCATGGCTTCAAATGTCGCCGGTGCATTGCACAATCCAAACGGCATCACATTATACTGGAATAATCCAATATGACTGGAAAAGGCCGTCTTCTCCATATCTTTCGGATGCATACCCACTTGCCAGTACCCGGATTGTAAGTCTAGAGAGCAATACCATTGCTTACCTCCAAGGGAGTCTATAGTCTCATCGATCCGTGGTAAGGGATATGAATTCTTCTTGGTCATACCATTCAATTTCCGGTAATCTATGCAGAAACGGATGCTACCATCTTTCTTGGTCACCATGCACACAGGGCTAGACCAAGGACTGGTTGATGGAATTATTACATCCTGTTCAAGCATTTTAGCTATCTCCTCCTCAGCTACCTTTTTTTTGGCTAGTGGGAGTCTTCTATAAGGAATCTTAAAAGGTTCATTCTCACCAGTGTCAATCGTATGCAGTACTTTATCGGTACGCCCCAATTGTTCACTCGGTGCTGCAAAAGCTTTACGGTACTTGTACAACAAGTCAGTTAGAGCTTCACGTTGTTCATCACTTTCTACATGGCTTTCGGCTACTAGAGTGTCTAGTTCCGGGCTCCTTTCGGGTGAGGAAGGGGCTCCGGGTGCCGAAACATGTTTACAGTCTTCTATCAATTCGGATAAGACAACCGATCCAAGGATCGTATCCTTCTGTACATAGACAGTCTTGTTACCGGTATTGGATATAGGAACCACCGTCCAAGCAGCGTTAGCTACTAGAACATCAGCGGATTCCAATCCGATACTTGACAACATGGCCATGTCTGGCTCTACAACTCCAGTTTTTCCTGAAAACTGTCTGTCCGCTCGACATAAGACATCACAGGCTGTGCCTGGTGGTATCTTAACAGTCTGGGCTACACTGGCTACACTGCTTACTTGCCTAAGTACACATTGTACTTCGAGATGGTACGGGTCTCTCACTTCCAATATTCCCCTCTGGGAATCTAACCTTGCTCCATATAATGCAGCAAAATCCAGACCGAGTATACCATCATCCGCGATGTTCGCCACAGTAGGGGTAAGGAAGAAGTCCTTATCTTCCTGTAGACTGAACCTCATACATGTTCTACCGAACGTTTGTATCATGCTACCGTCGGCCGTACGAGCATTTCCTTCCGTTGTGAAAGTTTCATGATTCGTAGGCAAAAGATCGTAGAATCTCTTAGCAATACAGGAGTGGCTAGCACCCGTATCGACAAGAAACTCAGCGGATCTACCACTCACAGATACAACTGCGTACCACCTCCTACCTTTCAAGTAGGTAGGACTACTTGCATACTTAGCAAGTTCCGTCTTAGCGCCGAGGTCAAATCCACATCCCTTTAAGAATTCGAGACAAGGATGACCCGGGGGGAACTGGGCACACCCCACCCTGGCCAACTCATTGGCCGCTCCCTCTGGACTGATATCGGGTTTCCCCTCTGTGTTCTTCTGCCGGTTCTTGACACCTGGTGTACTATCAGTCTCCCCAGCCTCATGAGTAAGGAACTGATCAGGCTCCTTAGCTTCACTGCTGGGCGAAATCGCTAGAGGATTCTTGCCAGTACCGCAAGCTGCGATAGGCTGGCAGTCATGGCAATCACTCACTCTGGGGGTAATCCGGTTGCCATTGTGGACACCCCCTCTCAGTTTTCCTTCTTCACTGAGTCCTCCTTACCCGGATTGCTCCGGTAACGAGTGTTTCTATAAACTGGCTTATCTGCCTCACACTCGGCAGCATAATGCCCAGTTTCCTGACATCGGAAGCATGTCACAACAGTCCTATCAGGCTTAGGCCTCCTAAGATTTTCAGTAATCTTCTTTACCAAATTGTTAACCAGGTCCTCTGATAAAGAAGGACCCGTCGTGGGTTTGGTATCGGGTTGAGTCACAGGAGGTTTAGAAGTGATCACTTTCTCCTTGACGTAACCCGGTTTCTTTCCCCAGTTCCGGTTGTACCGGGGGTTCCCTTGGCCAATGGCCCCAACGTTTTCATCTTCGTCAGGTTCCCCTGATTCGGATGAATCGGTTTCGGGTATTCCCTCCGGGATTATCATTGCTGACATCCGTTGGGGTACCTTCCCGGCAAAGATACGGGCCTTTCGATCATAATGATCTAGGGACTGGAACAAATCTGTCAAAGAGGCATCATTCTTCCAAGCTTCACAGGCTACTGTCCTGTGTTCTTGATTCCGCAATCCTTTAATGAATTGTTTAAACATCTCATCTAGGAAGCATTCATCATCTAGTCTCCATTGAGGTCTGGCTTTATGCAACAGTCGTTGACATTCTAAGCCGAACACTTTGGCAGACTCCTTGGGCTTCTGTGTTCTTTTAGTGAACGTCAGCCAAGGGTCTTCTCCAACTATATTCCCATATAAATATGAAGCAATCTCTATGAGTTCATCATACTTCATATGGGCTGAGAGTCCTGTTATTTGAGAATCTCTCCATTGTTCCACGGCTCCTTTTCCGTCGCCTTCCTTTAACCAGCATACTAAATAAGGCAGAGCTTCCGCTTTACCCCATCCATTGCAGTTAAAGACATCCGCGCAGCCTTGATACTCCTCCTTCCAAGGGTTCTTGGCATTAAAGGGGGTAGGTATCTTAGCTACTCTACGAGCCGGATTCGTGGATCCAGTAAGGGTTAAACCCTTACTCCATTCCATGATCTCCGTATCGTCCAGACCTTGATTGTAACAATCAACACCTAAGTTAGCAATCGCTGCATTAGAATCATGCAGCGCTTGTAACCCTGGAGAAAGAGATACTCGGCGACTGAGTCTCTTTTTCCTTGGAGGATTCGTACCATAAGTACTTCCAAAGCCTCCGGATGGTGGTCCTCCTCCACCTCCTGATCCCCCTGCTCCGTATGGAGGCACCTGTGAAAAGGTGTATCCACTGGTTTGGGGAGCCGGCCCTGGACCATTGGTGGGTTGTGTATTTCCACCAAAGCTAAAGAAACCACTATTGGGATTAGTGTTTCCTCCTGTTCCATACGACTGATTTCCATTATTGAAACCAGTCCCACTGGCAGAGGGTCTGCTCCTGGAACGATCGCTTGAGGGTCCGGATCCTTGATCACATCCGGATTGCCCCCCAGCTGTACTGGAACCTCCGGGTGCTCGTCCGGTTGTTCCTCCGGACGTGTTCCGGGTGTTACCATTGGACGGATTCGTTCCTGTTTGGGACTGATTCCATCCATACTGGGCATACGGGCCATTTGGTCCCCCTAAAGGTGACTGTTGTGGCCATCCGCCGTCAAAGGTGGAGCTTCCTGCCGAGCGGCTTTGTTTAGCTCCTCTCGCAGAATTATCCCCTTTATTTCCCGTACCTAGACCAAGAGGTATAGAGGTATTATCTGTAAATCTAACCTGATGACTCTTTACTCCTTCATAACGAGGTACAGTTGTCTCTGTTACCCCGTCATTGCCCCTCAAAGAGAACATCTGGTTACTTGTCGTGTTTAGGGCAATTCCTGAAACAGTGAAGTCTGATTCAAGAGTGCCTACTGCACGACCAGTATCTTCTAGATACTTTGACATCTGGATAGCTTTAGCCTCCAGTTCGGAATAATCATCCATCATTTTAGTCTGTTTAACAGCCAAATCTGTGGATTCGCGTATCAATTGATCTTTGAGTTTTTCATGCTCATCGGTCTGTTTTTGGTACGTTTCCCGAGCATCTTTGAAGGCTGATTCTATTTTCTTCATCTCTTCTTGATACTTGCCGTAGGCCGATTGAGTTGAATTTAACTCTTGTTTAGTTCTATTCAACTCATCATACGAGGCTCTGTATTCCAGATCCGCCGTATATAGTGCATCACGATACTGTTCGTGCTGGAGTTGAAAATCTTGCTTTTCTTTCTCCATCTGATCCAACAACAATTGTTGTTGGCGTCTACAACTCTGATCGTAATCGAGACGTTCCGATATCAACTGTTTGTTTTCAGTCAGAATCTTGTCTCGGGTTCCGGTCAGTGTAATAAGATCCTTCTGGATCTTCTCGTATTCAGCTCTCATGTCTTCAAGCTCGTCCATTTTGTTCTTTTCGAATCCACATTTTTGGTGTTTAATTCGAGAACTGTATGGAGTTTCAAACATACCTGCACTAGGCTTTGGTACCTCAAATGGTAATTTACCAAATTGAGCAGTACTTTTATGCATTGGTGCAGGTTTCGAAGTACCTCCTGGCATGAATAAGGAGTCTCCAAATTCATCCAGTTCATGATGTAAGTTTCTTCTTACATCTTCTAACCCATCAGGGTAGTGTTCTAGTGGATCCCTCCACTCCGTACCTTGGGGTGGTGACTTGATTTCACCATCCTCCATCGGGGAGTCTAGCTCACGATTTGAGCCATTTCCCCTAACTGGGCTCAGCTCAGTCATTTCTGACTGCGCTTACCCGAAGACCAACTGGTCACGGCACCAGTGTAGTGGTTCGTCTCGTTAAGTTAGATTAAATCATAACGAAGAGAGAGAAAAGTTTCCGGGTAGGCAACCGAGCTTTTATTTCAGAGCTTGCGTTACATACGATCACAGCCTCAGAGGACTACATGCTGCTAGTGCATTCGGTTACCCTTTCGGGTAACAACCTGGTTGAGCAGTGGGTAAACCACTACTGAGGAACCTAGGGCTAGGACCAGCCTTATATAGGGGAAAAGCCCGCGAAACTCAGACCGGCCACGTGACGTGTGGCGGACGAGTGGTAGGCCCCCTGGTGTAGTGGATACGAACCCAGAGGCAGGTGCTGCCACCTGCCATCCGGATTCCCCCACCACACCCGAAGGACCTAGGTCTGAGTCTCACGGGTGCATGAACGTTAAAGTGTAAAATACCATACCCCTACAACCACTATTATATTGTGATTGAGGTCTATTGTAAATCGAGTGATGAATCCTAGATAAGTTAATTTCAATATTGGGGTGCTTGATTTTTATAATGAAAGGACCAATACCATAATGACCTGCATGTAAGGCACATATAATGCACACCTGGGACTGGATCCTCAGAAGTGTCATGCCTATAATGGAGCATGAGAACAACTATATGAGGCAGAGCTACATTGGATTGATTTTGCATACCGTGTTCAATGCAATAAGCGCCCACCCCCTAATATGCACCCCACCCTTTTCTGGGAAATATCCTATATTTGAAATGGACCACATTTCAAATCTTTTTGAGAGCATTCACCATAATCTAAGATGATGTAAAGTTAGTGGTATTTGTCTTTTATGTACACTCCCGTTCAGGTGTGAAGTCCTTCACATCTTTGTAGGTGTGGAAAACCACCCAGGTGTGAAATATTAAATATAGATAATCTATATTGTAACTTGTGTAATGCCACTATTTTCTCATGTAACTTTTTATTTTACATTACAGGTTACTTTATCTACGACTTCTTAGATCTATTAAGGGCTGGCAAGCTGTTCTCAAGCTGGGAGATTATTCTACACCATTGGGCAGTAAGTAGACTGTTATACCATACCAACAAATATATTAAGATTCTGTTAGAGGAATACATCAAATACTTTTGTTGAATAGTATGATGATCACACTGTATAATGATCTGATAATACTTACCTAAGATATGTAATGTATTGCACATAAATAGAGAAATGTAAGGAATGTACCTTGAGTTTGCCTATTTTTGCTCTGAGATCATATACTACATTTATGAAAGAGGTTACCTAGAAGAAAATTTCCCTTTTAGGTAATAAGCATGTTCTTCTATGATGTAATAACATGTCGATGCATCGCGTATAATGTGGTAGCACTCTTAGCAGAAGTCAACAGTTTCTTCCTGCACTCTAGGAAACTTCTACAGATGCACAAGGTATTGTGATATTAACTGAGCTTCTGATTATGCACTGTTTTGTGTATTTCAATGACTATATATATCATCATTATGGGTTATGGCTGTGTTATGCATTCAGTAAGATTCGCTGTCCCAGTCACTGGACACAGTTTTTCGTCAAACCCTGAATAATACCCGGTAGAGACTCTTCTTATTGTACACTATAAAAGTAGAAATGATAAGTATTTTCCTTGATAATGATATATCCCTCTCTACCCATGGGCATTGTGATTTTCTTAAGCTGTAGATCTCAATTTCACTTATTTGCATTCAGCTTCTGGAGGAGAGCATTGTGAATTATTACATTCAGTAAGGAAAAAAAGAGAAAAACTCACAAATCTAAATTTACCTTCTGAGAGAGAATTCAAATAAATAATCTATCTAGTTTGAGAAATATTAACTGAGGCATGTGTTTATGTTTGCACAGGTGGATTATAATTCGAGGTTGTACCGTACGGTTACAGTCCTAAACCTACTATCGTTCCCATTCACTCGGTTCCTGCCAGTGTTTGCAATCTTCTACGGTATGTACAAGTGGGCTGACAAAGTGTCCTGGCTCTACTACAACCTGCTCGGTGTCGCTAGTATCATGATGTTTTTTATTAACTGCATCCTCATAGTCCGACTCATAAAGAGCGACATCCTCCGACCAAAGTCAAATCAGGAGTCCAAGAGTCTTCATGCAGCCAACAACAATGTGAAAGAGGACCTCCACCCTGCTGATGGCATCATAGAAAACAACCATACCAACAACTCCATTGCCAAGCCCAAGATGAACTAGAACTATGTAAATTCAGTCTCATCAGGAGATTGATTAAATTATTCATTGTGAAAGGGTTAGAAAATTTCGGTTCATTTCCCTTTTTTCTTTTGGATTAAGCCATGCCAAGCTAAAGACTTGGTTGTATGTATATAATGGGTCTGAAAGCCACACAAGCCTGATGCGCCTTACTAGAGCTTTTTGTCCCTATCATGAACGACTCATTGACTATACTTTAGACATAGAAAGATGCTTAATCCCTAAGAGAGAGATGAAAAAGATAGATAGCTAATGATAGCAGGTCATTTGCTAGGATATATTAATTCCATATGTATTTGAAACATTTAGTGAAAACTTTGAGAGAGATGAAACAAGTCACAAAGAGTGGGACTCTTTTTATTCTGGGTAACACATTATTGATATGAGATGTGGATGTGAGTGCTGTATATGTTACTGGTTGCTGAAGGTTGATTGTGTGTATATAACATGAATTGCTTTCTAGTACCAAAGCATAGAAATATTGATTGTTAAGAAGCAGAAATTGAAAACAAATATCAATCATTTTATTGATGTAAATGTAAAACTAATGTGTAATATATTTGTAAGTTTGCAGTCACTTTGTGTCACTGGTCACTGAAAACGGATCTAAAAAAAGGCCTTTTCCCACCAGGACAAAATGATACTTGAAAATCAAATTCTCCAAATCAAGGCCTTCTGTTTTTCCTCCCAGTAGAAAAGGTACAGAGAGGCTGTAGTATCTCAAATCCAAACAAAAGTCCTCCTTACTGATAAGACATGGTTTTCTATGTAAAATGAGCTGTATGTATGATGTTAAATGTTAAGATTTGTCAATTGGTTAACCCATATGACAGTGTGTTATTATGGTATACCTATGATGTGTATGTTTTAACTATATAAATCAAGACTTGTAACCTGGCTTCAGGAGTATCTCATAAAGGTATGCTATTTATGTTTTTTTTTGTTGCACTCCCTTTAGTTACACCATATTGAAATGATTTCTCTCTCTAGTTTTCCAAAGATAACATGTATGAATGACATTGTGTGTGGCTATGCTGCTGGAACTCTCCCACCTTGGAGATTATGTCTTCATTAACAAAAAAGTGCTTGAAAGCTTTTAATCCCACCAAAACTCAGTCTGTACTTTCTACATTCTGCTTGGCTGCCCTTTATAGGAGTCTTCCCTAGAATGGGCTTAGTCCTAGGCCATTTTATGCCGCTTTTGCGGTGGGTCAGTATTCTTCTAAGAACACATTCTTGATAAAACAAACACTATTTTCACTAAAACAACTGTTGAGTCTACTCTCTATTTCTTCTGTGAAGCTTGTGAAAGGACAACTATAGAAAGCATTCCAATTTGGATGTAGATTAAGTGTTTGGTAGATTCCTGTCTTCTATGCTTCCTCCAATGCTTGAGTTTATTTCCTAACTGTTGATTCATTAACTTTGGTTTTCTTGTACTTGATCGCAGGACCGTTGGACATTTGAATTTGTGCTATACATACATACATACATACATTTGTACTCAAGATTCTTGAACCATTTTCACCATAAAATTGATTTGTTACACCAGAATATATTTGATAGATCATGAAGAATGGCATTTACAATTTGTCTAGGTTTATGAAAATACCAGGCTTTGGGTAAATATTGCCCTGCTAACTGCAACCATTTGCTTAACCTACTGTGACAACAGCTAGGCCAAACTAATGAAAGTAGAAAAAGAGAAGAGACCACCTTCTAGAATGAAAGTGATATAGTTTTGATAGTCATACACCTTACTACTTTTCCTCACCACTGTAGATGTAGCTTTTGTAGATATGGATGAATATGAACTCTGGTCTCAGATACAAGATATAAGTTTGTATCTGGCTTATAGCAGCACCTTTCTCTGTGTGTCAAATGGTGTAAGAAGAATGCGATGTAATGTAAGAAGGTATGGACACCTTAAGAAATATCTGGAATACTGTGCATTCATTTAACTTGTATTTTAGAATAGTTTAGCACAATCATGAAAAATATTCTTTGAAAAAAAGAAGAAAAACAAAACATGAGATCTCCACATGCTTAGATCTCCTTAAGTGTGAAGTAAGAATACTCCCAAAACACGAGTATTTTTGATTGTATCCCACTTTATGTTTTTACCTATTTTCACAGGAAAAAAGTTTTATAGGGTTTGCCCCCCCCCCCCCCCACATTTGCTACTCTGCAGACATGGGTTCGATGTTGAGTTGGTATTCCATGTATATTGTATTATCTCACTTGCCGGCATGATACTTAGCTATAGCTTTTCTAGAAGTTGAGTCATTACATTTCATATATCATCCAGCATATTATCATGACCATCTGAATTTAAGAAGCCAGTATGTGAAGTACCGTAATCTCCCGCGTATAAGACGCATCTTATACGAGGGGTTTTAGTTCTCCTTGGATCCACAAGGGGGACACCAAGACCTTTCTTTTGATATGTTACATGCCATAATGGTCATAATAGGGCATAAGAGGGCCCAGGGGGCCCAAGCTACACACAGGTTTTTAAATTTTGAAAATTCACTCAGTAGAACCAAATTTTCACTCAGTAGAACCAAATTTTCCAAAACTCTAGGTGCGTCTTAAATGCGCACTGCGTCTTATACGCGGGAGATTACGATAGTAAGTGGGTGTTGTATTGAAAGGACCAGTGAGATTAAATTATCTTTTTCTCACAAACTGAGATATTGACCACGTCCGCCTTGACCTCCCAGTGATCAGATATGAAGAGATTGCCCCCCTGGTATAAACTTCTCCATAGGCTACTGTTTTGCTTTATATCAGGATAACAAAAGAAGATGCCCAAAAACTGAAGAGCTGAATCTACATTACTCTGGCATTGCTCTGCCAACTTGACAGAAGTGTGTAAAGACCTGTTTTGATCATGATTAATGCTACTAGGCATACAGCAAGATGCAAAACACTGTTAAGATGCAAAGCACACTGATATGTTATGCCCTTTTATTGCTGAGTAACCCCCCTAGGGCTGCATTCAATCCACTGCTGGGTTAGTATGCTGGGACGATGTAATGAACTGGCACTGCATTCAGGTGACATACGGTCTGTAAAGAGTTGATAGCTTTGTGCTGATACCCAATTTCAAACAATTTGCTTGCAATTCATACTCTGATACTGCGATACCATAATCCAGCTATATTGTATCTTATTGATTGCACACCCATAGAATAGATAGAACAATGGGTGTGTGTGCAGTTATATTGTGGGTCTTCTAGTTAGAAACATGTTTGAATCAGATGAAGTGCTATACTCAATGGTGACATTGCAAGTGATACCATTTAACTTGTTCACTGGCAGAGTAAGTTAACTGAAGATTTTCAACAAACTTGGTTTATAATTGTAGCACATTTTCCTGTCCAACTTGGTGATTGATATAGTATGACTTATTCCAGGGCTAGATAAGCCACTACACAACTACTACTTCCTAATTGATGCACAGGGTACATGTACTTAGACTAATTTTGTACAAATATTAATAAGGGATATCTCTGTCTACCTGATATTGGTTGTGAGGAATGATACAGGTATTAGATCTATTGATCCAATCTCAAAATCTTTCAATCCATAAGTTATTTTTAAAAAGTCAAATCTAATTTTTACAGGAAATGAATCATGTGCTCATTGCTTAGCTTATTTAATGGAGGTATATTGTAAGAGAAATGGAACTATACAGTGTAGCAGAAAGGGGTTACATCAATTTCTGATATTGCTTACACAGCAGCACAGGTGAAACATGTAACATTTAACCCCAACATGGTCTAGTCAATATCTGACTTGAGTCCAATTTACTTTATGTAGATTCTGACAGATGGTTTTGCTTTTGACCAATGTAACTTATCTTAAAAGGTGTTTCTTAATAGCTTATCTACCAACATGGATTCACCTGATAGCCACTGGTTTTTGCATCTCTGTATAGCATTTAACCATTATTTTAATCAAAATTTTTTCATCATATCCCTAGGTACAGAGTGAGAAAACAAAACTCATATTGTATACATGTACTGTATGTTAGCACTTAAGTGCATGCTGGAAAAGAACCATAATGTCTCTTATTATTTCCTAACAGGGTATGTGATTGGTAAAATCAGTTTGGATTGTGTGAAGCTGGGAATTTGACTACTTTGTTAACTGATTTTCCTTTCTTCAGCAAAAGGGACAGTTGGGTTGAAGGTGGACAGATAGTTAAACATGTCTTTGATATATCTAGACTAGGCCACACCAAATTTGAATTTTTTTTTGTCAGTGGATTCTGCTCATCACAGATGTGGAGAGGGCGTTTTTTGTTTTTTTTGATAACCAAAGATTTTCCAGGAAAGGAGTTGAGAGGAGTTGGCCAGTTTTTAAAGCTAGTATCTGCCATTGTTTGTTCAAAAATTATGGCAAAAAAAATTTAAAAAATCAGATTTTTGCAGAAAATGATGCGGGTGCAATCCATAGACAAAATAATTTTCAAAAAAAATTAAAATTTGTATTTCTGAAAATATGATGCGGGAAATCCATAGACCAACTATTTAATTTGGTTTGGCCCTAGTATATTGAGGGTTTTGAGAACTTATTAGTGTTAAACAGATTCACCAGATTATACTGAGTATCTTTGAATGAAATACTTAGCATTGTCCATAATACAAAATATCTTCATGAGTCACAAGTCTACTTAGACAGATAGGCCAACACAACTATTTTGCATATGTAGATATTTTAGCATACTCAGGGTTCTCACTGGTCAGTTAAAAGTCAGTTAAACCCATTTTTCTTTAAAGGTCAGTTATAAGTCAGTTAAGAAGATATTTTGGGGAAAAGTCTGTTAAAAATGGTATTTTGACTATTTTAAGGGGGTGATTACAAAATTTCTTTAACATCCTCGCTTCAGAGCTGATGAATTTTTTTCGTGTAAGCCGTGAATTATCTAATATTTTGTCAGGTAAAAGCTGATAAATATCAGGTAAAAGTCAGTTGAAACCATGACCCGTAAATGGTGGGAACCCTGATACTGGTTTTAACTGGGTGCTAACTTCATAGGTCAGAATATATGTAATTTTGCCCTCCCCACTTTTCCCTCCCCCACAAAGTGTCTTAACCATTGAAGCCATATCTATTAATGTAGCACTAACCTTGGCCCGTGCCCTTGATGTTGTGACCCACTTCCAGTGCGCATGCACAGTGCTGACACATAACGACACACAGCTTGTGATAATAGACCCCTTTGCTGCATTGAGCGGTCAATAAGGAATTGCAGAAAAGGTTTATATATTTCAGGTTCTTATATATTCTTACCCAACTGGAGGGATTTTCCCAAGTGTTAACACCAGCAAAACTTGTGATGAGTAGGAGTACCTTTCATGAAATATACTACTCTATTGCCTCGCTTATAAGGTACGGCTTGTATGTGAGGATAGACCCCTTCTACCAAAAGTAGGGGGCGTGCCTTATGGCGGGAATATATTTGTATACTATAGAACAGTCATAAAGCTTCAAAAATCATCTCTTAGCTACGCCTCATAGGATGGGCCTGAGTCTTTTATGCGGGGTATTACAATGATTATCAGTTACTGTCATAAAGCGAAAAGTAGGAGTTTGGACATAATTGTATGTGACCTCTAGTACAATGATTAAAAATATTGTACATTGTGTCTTAAACTTATGTCTATTTAGAGGAAAGAAAACCTTAAATGTTCCCCCTCACAAATTTTCTATTTTCTAGTAAAGAGCTAATATCAATTGAAAAAAATGTAAGTGACACCAGGTAGTGCGAGTGGTAAAATAGTAGTTTTTAATAGGTATATTTTGTAATATTTATATGCTTGTTATATAGGTCTTATGGGCCATGTTTGTCTGTAAAATAGATGTAGATGAGGTCTGTAGCACACTGAGTGTAACCAAGTGTAATAATCATATCCAACTCAATCCCAAAACTGATAATCTTGCCCATGAAGTAAGAGAGCACAGTTGTAGATTATTTAGCATGAAAATGTCACCAGAGCAAGGAGGATGTGAATTCAAAATGTTTCTCACTATCCTATTAGAGAAAGAAGCAGCAATTTTCAAGTCAAAATGTTAATGATTTCTAACACCTTGGAACTATCATCAGAGGAACAAATATACTTTGGCAGTGAACTGTCAATATGATGAATAAAATTTCAATGTGAAACGGGCAGATTACCAACAAAGCAAATGTAACACATATGTAGTTTGTATTTTGTGGTCGCACATATAAACATTTGGATGTAAATAAATTGTGTTTGCGTTATCATGAATTGCTGATTTATAAATTGATAATGATCGAGTCTTCAAAAAAAAAAAGAGGACAAAAAAAAACCCAAACGAAATCAAACAAAAAAACAACAACCCATTCTTCATAATTTAGCTTACATTTTTAAAAGAATCATCAGGTTTGTCCCCAATTTACTACCTTTCTGTTGCACACCATTAATACCACCCAGTCTCTCCTGTCCTTTCCCCTTACACTACACTCCCTGTACTTTCCCTGTACACTTACTGTCCCTCCCTTACACTCCCTTCCTTTCCGGTACACTCCCTGTCCATTCCCTGCACACTTCTGTCCTTAACCTGTACACTCCCTGTCCTTTCCCTTACACTCCCTGTCCATTTTGAGCTGGGTATGCACCAAAACATGCCATATGCTAATAAAGGTACTATGGGGGTACTATCAACCAATTACCCTTCCTCTACACACCCTGTCCCTCCCTTCCAATTCCTCTCATAGGCCTACACCAGCGCCTGCGGCGCTGCAATAATGATGGGCCGCGGGAAAGTGCTGCCAGCGTTCACAGCGTATATCTGGCTTCGGGTGAACTTTCAGTTGCATCAGACTCATGATAATGATGCAGGCTGGGACTGCCTCAATGAGCATAAAGTGAGACTGACACTTCGGCCCAAAACCAACTATCAGGCTGTCAAATACCTGTTATTATTTCTTTCCTCTTAAATAGATGACAAATTCAGATAGAAATACATGCAGGGTTGACAGAAAAGAAGAATGGGTGGATTGAAAGTGAATAATTATAGAGATGTCTTGATAAAAGCAGTCACGTCAGTGCGTGAAAATAGCAGACGAACAGACAGACTCGAGTCCACGTCAATCTGAAGTGGGGGAGGTTTCATAGATGAGGGGGGTAACTATAGGACTCAGTATCGAGGCCTAGTGGAGCCACCATCTTGAATTTTGCTGGTTGAGCTAAAACCCACTGATAAGACATACCATGATGGGTACCTTGTCCCTCGTTAACACCCACTTCCAGGGACATGCTGGTCCCATCTTATCAGTTCTTATCAGTGTGTGCCACCGGAACTAGCTCCAGACCAGCTAGTGGCCAATAGGCCTACACTCACTGTCCCTGATCACTCCGTCTATCCCCTGGTCACTCTTTGTCCCACACTGTACATTCCCTACATGTATATGCTGTTTCCCTGTTCACTTCCTGTAAACCTCATTTCCCTTCCTTTCATGTCCTATGTCATCTTTATATTAAGAACTCATAATGTACCATTTCGATTTAAAGAAATTATGCCATTTTCCCCTTATGCCACTAAAACCAGCGTTGCTATGTCAATTTTGTGGTCCATGAACACCGGGTGGGTCTATGGTAGTAGCAACAAAGGTTTGGTATTTAACTGGGATGGCTGTATGACGAGGTTGCCATGGATGCCACAGCATGAACTGCCCTCTGGTGAGAAAAGACGAAACGAATGATTGGTTTTCTGTGGTTTCTCTGACCATGTCCTAGAAGGTTGTTATTAATTTTACCTAATTTGACCAACTTCATATTTGGATCACCAAAAAACAGAGTGTGCTTTTTACTCCATCAATAACACTACAACAAAATTTCACTTTTCGAAAAAAACAAAACAAACAGAGCTGAAACACACTAATTCTTATGTATTTTGACCTGGGGAATTCAAAAATAACATCCATATTTTGCTGGCAGCTCTCAATTTTGAGATACCCATAATACCTAGAATTGCCCATTTTCATCCTCAATAGCCAAATCCATATTAGTGCAAACTGTACAAACACCAGATTTCACATCAAATCTTGTTTATTTATTTTTGATAACCATTTACAAACCCATATCTAATGAATTATTCATCCTTTGACTCGATAATATGCAGTAAAAGAAGTAAATATGCTCGAAATGTTAGCTCGACTACACTTGTTCGGGACTGCTTTGCCTGTCTCTAGTACACAATGTTCGGGGTCATCCAACATCAGACCCCATTATTAGCCTGCTAGAAAAAGGTCATCACTATCTTTGGGTCACGTTAGAATCTCTCCCCATGTATGTCACTTACCGAGTCACAGGTTTTCTTTTAAAGGATGGGGGGGGGGGGGGTCACATGCAGAAAGTGGATTTTCAAAGACATCTTGCCTTTGAGTTTCTGATATGTGGCAGCAGTGTATCCACACACCCTACAAAGTCCTCAGCTCTCTTGTTTCCCAGAAATCCTTTTATGACTGCTCTGAGAGCAAGCCATGCTTTCCATTTACTATGTAGCCTATTTTTTGTTATAAAATCCAGTTACCCTCACTTTCATCTCATGATTATGGATAATCCTGATGTTTAAATGCAGCCTTACTCACCATAAATCATGGTTTGATGCTCTAAATGATCCAGAATCCAATATTTTGTCAGTAGACCGTTATAGGTATTGTACTTATCATATTTATTTTTCACCTTGACTCTACCATGTAACCCAGTGTCCGATTCTACCCACAAGCCAAGCCATACCAAAGACCAAAGGCTGGCGGTGTCAACTGCACTCAGTGACCCCGCCTCCTCCCACTGGAGGATACGCCGTCAATCACAAGCAGCTCGCTGCATGCTGGAAATTCCTAGCAGACAATGTTTAGAAACAACTCCTCCTGCTGGAGGACATGCCCATTGATCATGAGCAGCTCACAGCATACCGGGAGTTCCCAGCAGCTATATTTAGAACCACACTGAACTCTGTGAACCCCAGTGCTATGTTTGGGATCCCCCCTACATACCTGCACTGGAGTTCCCCAGTTACTATATTTAGCTCACCTGATACTATTTTTAGGATGAGCTGGGTGAGCAGCCCCTACTATAAATACTTGTAGGTAGAGCTGCTCACCATCACTAGCATAGTATCTTTCCACCTCCATACTTCATACCTCACACACTCACGTGAGACCAAGGCCCTTGGCTCAAGGGCTAGGCTTGGACACTGTTGGGCACCTTTATACTGTATCACCAACTATACCTTGTGGACTTCAATGAATAAAGTGGATATCAAACTGGATTCCTGATTCGTCTGCATTCATCCTTATTCATCATTTACGGACTCGTTGACAATGGTGGAAAACCCTCACGTATCATCCCACAAGTTACCACCTCTCATGAGCCATGGACAACAGTGAGACCCTACCAAAGGAGCCAGCCCCACAACGTATCCCTACATCTCAAGACAGAGATCAGCAAGAAGCCACCAGTACACAGTACACCACCCCGATAGACTCCTCGCCAGACGCGCTCCAGCTGGACCCAGTGCTGCCAGTCCATAAACGTACGCATAAACAAGCACCTGTGAGTTCAAACACCCTACATTTTTCGTCCACCATAGTGGACACCAACACAGGTGCACCTACCAGTACACCAGCAGGAGCCCCACCACCAGGTTTAAACCTCACCCTACCTGGTTATTCACCTTCAGAATCACCACCCCTAAGATTAGGTGGTACCACATATAGCACGCCTGAAAATCAATCACCTGATCACCTCCACCTAGATAGCCATCTAGAAGAAGTCCAGGGATCCAACACCAGGCAGAAATGACAATAAAAAGACCGGAGATAACCATCCCGACAACCAATCTCCTGATTCTGGACAAGGAGATCAGTACAATGACAATATTGGATAGGACCCAGGGGAGGGCCACCATGCATCTTACGGCCCCGCCCCCCCACATTGGACAATAAACTCGGAACGTCCCCCACATGCCATATTTCACAAATGAACAATGGAGCAGAATTAAATTCAGCAGAACAACAGGACCGCGACCCCCACCTTGTGAATTGTGATCAAGACTCCTCACCAGACAGTGGGGACCTCTATGAAAACCACCCTCCAATTAAAAGTCGAGACCAGTAAGTATGGGCAGCAAGGTAAGACCTCTTACATTAATACTGAATTGACTAAAGGTGCAGTTAATGTTGATGTCAATGGCAGTTCTTACAGAGCCCTAATAGACTCTGGAGCCTCCCTTTCCGTTATCAGCCAGAAAATGGCAGATAAAATAGTATCAACCCCCAATTTCAGACTTGGTAGGAGATCCCGTATGGTAATCCTACTAGCTGATAAATCCTCAGTTCAGGTCAACAATTCCATCACCATAACCTTCTTAATCGATAACACAGATTTTAAAACAAGACTACATGCTGTCCCAAAGCTAAATCACCCCCCTAATTCTTGGCGTAAACTCTATGACCAAATATAGGGCCAAAATTTCCTTTGGAACCAAATCTCGTTCACCACACTTCATAAGAGCAGCCAAAAAGGGGACAATCTCTTTCAGCCCCATGCCCTCCAGAAAATCAAGAAAAAAATTCCTAAGCGTCCATTATAGTTCACAAGACATTGTGTCAAAACACTTCCCACCCACAAAAACCCCCTCCATTAATCCCTACAGGCGCCACGCGCCCCAATCAAATTAATCAACCATTAATAGGCCAACCACTTAAACACACTGACAGCAACAGTCACAGTCCAACGACCAACTCATTAATACTAACAACCATAAAGATTCCTATGTACACAAAACCAACACTATCTTGATTAATTGTATATACAACTACCTACCCCATCTAAGTGGAACACCAAACACTGGCAATTGGATTATCAGATAATTAGGTTAGGTTACCCACGCCACATACCGACCGCCCAAGGCAGCGCTGTATCCTCGGTTTGTGTATAAACTTCAAAACACACATGCGACGGCTTGTTACCACTTCAAGACCACTATTTCCAATGATAAGCCTATTGTAGGAAGATGGACCTCTGACACCCATACCCCATGTTTACACCACTGTTTTCGCCAACCTTTAAGTGCTGTGGTGGCACATATACAAATCAATAACACGCCACCCTCAAGGTCTTTGAGGACCACAGAGTTGCCATAGTAACCATATCACCTTGGCTAGGGATAAAACACCCCCTGCCAAGCTTCCCAATATGCTATTTTTAGACAATACCTCACCACCAACCAATCCAGGCCAGGATAACCCTAATTTGCATATGGGACCGTACAACCCCACTTGCATCCACCAATAATATTTGGCCTACGCCTCTTTCAGGGCAAGACATACCACCTAATGGGAGATCTTAGACTGGGAAGTAGCCAAACTCAGTCTCAGGTTCATAAGCGCTTGCCCACCCCCATCTGATCACAACACAACCCACAACCAATACCACCACACCTTAAACACAGCAACAAGTGTCTGGAAAGGGATCATGGCAGACCCATCGTGCAACCAGCCCAGGTAGGACTATCTCATGGGTCTATTTTAGCATTTAGGATTTTTAACAGTCGTTCTAGCATTGTACATGATAGTAGTTTTATTATCATGGTGCCCAGGTACCCCTATTAACCAATGGCGGTGTGAGCCCAAAGTGTGTGTAAAATGTGGAAGAACTTCTCCACTATCCTATAATTTTTAACACTGATAACCCAACATACTAAACCTCTTCAGCCAAGCAAACTCCCCACCTTTACCTCTCCCCTCACTCACAACCCCCGACCCCTTGTAAATACTTGACCCTACTAACCTCCCATATTTTGTGACTAAGCCAATGCTGTTTAAACAAACCCCACCCATTACATCCAGTCGCGGTAGGTTTCCTTTGAACCCCTCCTTTGACCCTCATGTGGGGATCAAAACAAACCACCGGCCACCCCTGACATCCCTCAATAATGGACTCTCCCAGTCACCCAGTTCACCGGACAGCCCCACCTAGAACCTTCATGTGGGGATGATTTCCACATCCTTTATAACTCTAGAACCTGTACATCAACTTATACTGCCTAATCACCGCCTTACTTGTCATTTTGGTATTTTTGTTGGGCGCCTTGTGAACCATATACTATCACCGATTTTGTGACTAAGAATCCCCCCCCTTTTTTTTTTTTTCTTGCTCTGTTTCTCTATATGGAGGCCAGCGACCTGATGGAGGAGGCAAAGACATCACCGACAAGCCAACATCCAACAACCTCAGCAGTGGTAGACCAGACACCAGAACTTACCACCAAAGGGTCTTGTGAACAACAATCGCCATAGAAAAAGAGAATAATCTCAATAATAATTCCTAAATCTTTAATATTCAAGCTATTGTTAAAACTTATGGACTAAAAGTGTAGAGACACGTTTTCCTTTCTGACCACCCATGAACACTACAAACACTGACCCAGTCAGCCTAGTCAACTGATTGTGAGGCCAGTCTTTCTTGTTTTTCACAAGGCCACGATACATGACCAAAACAACACGCTGCATTTTTGTTTTATTTTTTTTTTCTCTACTTAAGAACCTTATGAAGACCACAAGCCAAGCAGCAAATTTTTGTGATCTTAAGATGCCATAAAGTTCTTTTCTTTTCACACTGTACCATTTCAAACCCAACCATGTCAAAATATTTATGGGTTTTAGCTAGTTTATATTTTTACAAAATTTCACAAGGAAGCACTGGCAGCCTATTTCTACAGGATCAACTGAGATCCAATCTAAATATCAGCCAGAGCCACCCCTTTTTTTTTATTTCTTGTATTAACCTTGTCACTCTCAACCAATGATAACTCCAGGTAGACTGAAGGCTAAACATGCTAAATTCTCCATTAACTAAGACAAACCTTTTTACCAAATAAGAAATCCACCTACGATTAAATCAACCACAACCAAAAAGCCAAATTTTTAACACTATTACCATAAGCCTTCAGACTCCCTAGCCTTATCAGTATTATAAGGATTGATTGATCGACCCTGCCAGTCATCAATCACCTTACACCTGTTTTTATGTTGTATTGTATATTGGCTCAAGACCTAAATACTAAAGTACCTACCGGTACTAAAACAGACTTCAATAACATCTTGTCTACCTCAAGGTCTGCCTTAAAGCCAACAACTGCATGCTTTAGGATAGTTCTTATTCCTTTATTTTTGTGTGAACCTTAGAACTAGATAAATAATCCAGCTCTTGTATCCCACCACGACCTGAATTATTCACGTCTCCCCTTGCCAAAAATTACAAACAACACTTCTTGGCACAGTTTTTCCTTGTACTGTTTATGATCTATTCATGTTAAACCAAAAATCAGCAGTAATAGCTCCTTAGTACTACAAATTTTCAACTTAAATGATAAGATGTAATACCTATTATTACACATCAGATATTTGTCAGTAGACCTTTTTCTCACAAACTTCCTCCTTAAAACCTCGCGTGGAATCGAGTAGGAATGTGGGGATTTGTCAGTAGACCGTTATAGGTATTGTACTTATCATATTTATTTTTCACCTTGACTCTACCATGTAACCCAGTGTCCGATTCTACCCACAAGCCAAGCCATACCAAAGACCAAAGGCTGGCGGTGTCAACTGCACTCAGTGACCCCGCCTCCTCCCACTGGAGGATATGCCGTCAATCACAAGCAGCTCGCTGCATGCTGGAAATTCCTAGCAGACAATGTTTAGAAACAACTCCTCCTGCTGGAGGACATGCCCATTGATCATGAGCAGCTCACAGCATACCGGGAGTTCCCAGCAGCTATATTTAGAACCACACTGAACTCTGTGAACCCCAGTGCTATGTTTGGGATCCCCCCTACATACCTGCACTGGAGTTCCCCAGTTACTATATTTAGCTCACCTGATACTATTTTTAGGATGAGCTGGGTGTGCAGCCCCTACTATAAATACTTGTAGGTAGAGCTGCTCACCATCACTAGCATAGTATCTTTCCACCTCCATACTTCATACCTCACACACTCACGTGAGACCAAGGCCCTTGGCTCAAGGGCTAGGCTTGGACACTGTTGGGCACCTTTATACTGTATCACCAACTATACCTTGTGGACTTCAATGAATAAAGTGGATATCAAACTGGATTCCTGATTCGTCTGCATTCATCCTTATTCATCATTTACGGACTCGTTGACAATTTCAAGGAAGTAAACATGGAAATTTGGCTGTCTTTTTAAGATGACTGCCCTTGTACCAAAACGAAGCAATATAATTTTCACCAAAACAAATGGTTATAATTAAATCAAACCTATTTGGTGTGGATATATATATATACATCTTGACCCCTTTTGGCATTATCCAAGATGGACTCTTGCTTCTGAACTACCAAAACTGCTACAACCACGCATATGGAGAGTGCTAACACTGAACACATAATATTCCATAAAACTGGTTCCAGCGCTCAAAATGATAGAGGCCTAGGAGCCATTTTGGGTGAAAGATGATTTGCACAAGTATTACCCAGACAAATGCCAGGAATGACATAAGAAAGTTCTTGTACATATTTGGACTACACTATATAGGTGAACATAGTGAAATCATTGCCCTTGGAGGTGATTTTCAGCATAGGGGAAACTGGGGGAATACGGGTCACTTAACACTTAAATCTGGTATGAGAGGCCTAAAAAGGAATTTTAGAAAACTGATAATTTCCACAAACATTAAGCCCTTTTATATCATTAATTATTCATAGGAATCAAAATCCTGATATGCACTGGATTGGTGATAATGGGCACTCTGAAATTGTCCTGTATTACCCCACACTTCTTGTAAATACGGGGTAATACAGGACACTTCTCTGGGGTAAGACAGGACAGGGGAGGAATTTTTTATTCAAAGGGGTCAAATTTTCTCCGAGCAAAATATGAACTGATTGAAATAAATTCCTTTGATATGTTTTAACAAAATATGCATTGATTTCAATTAGTCTAATATATTATATAGCTATTTTTTTAATTCATGACACTGTGTGCTGATCATCATTTGGATAAAATTTAATATTCCAATATAATCAGAATTTGACAAAAATTTAGTGTTTAAATGGTTGCCATGGTAACAAGGTTACTATGATATGCCTAAAACCCCATGTATTAAATAGTTCTCACAAAGACCTTTCATTTGAGCCATTTTATGATCATATCCATCAAAATGCAACTACGATAGGGTCAAATTCATGAGTTTCTGAAATTTAATTCATTAGGGTTATAGCTGTGGTGGTCATTTTCCAAAATGGCCACCGCAGCTATACCCAATGCATAAAAAACTCACAAAATTCTGAAAATGAGAAGGTTATATCTTTGTCTTGAGATAAGTAGTAGATGCTCAAGTCTATCGTTGTCAGGAAGGTTTTAATTAGGATAATTGCTCAAATTGGCTCTTAAATATTATAAAGGTCCTCCCCATACAAATTCCCATAGGTAATGCATTGTCCTGTATTACCCCACCGAAAAACTAGTGCGGGGTAATACAGGACACTTCACACAGATGGTGATAAACTTATTATGCATGTCTCAGAGGATACCCAAATGATTTATTATAGTAAAATATTGATAACTTTATTCTTTTCAACTGAAACAATAATAAAATAGTGGTTATTTTTTAAATGAGGGGTATGTGTCTTTGATATTATCTAAAAACTTAATGTAATAACGCAGTTCCCAGCACCATACATTTTAGGTATCTCATATGATCGGTCCTTTCCTATTGCCATCGCAACCTGTCACACAACTTAATAAATACTGTGATATAATGCGGGATACCTACCCATTATTGTAATACTAAAAGAAGCTGGCTCATGTTAATTCATAAGGAAAAATATTGAGAATTATATGAAATGTCCCTTCTTCCCCCGTGTCCTGTCTTCCCCAGCTTTCCCCTATGTGGCACCCTATGGATATCTCAAAATTGAGAGCCAATAGGCATTTTTAACCTCATTTTCAGATTCAGCAGCCTCAAATTAGGTATAATTGGTGTGTTTGGTCTCCATTTTTTTTCGGCCATTGTACAGTGTATAATAACAACAAATGACACATGTCAGGCGCAAGACATTTCTTGTAAGTGTTCCTCAATAGTTTAAAGAAAAATTATTATTCCCTTTGTGATTTCAACATTTTTAGATTGTATGCAATAACATCCAATATATGTGACCAGATAGGGGGAAACCTGCATTCAGGGGGGAAATGACCTTTTAAAGTTGAAATCATGTGGTTTAAAATGAGATATCTTGAGCTAGAATATTCTAGGTAGTTCTTCTGTAATTGCTTGTCAAACCTAGGTTGGTGTGAGCAATTGAAAAATGCAAATAAGCTCTAAATACATTATGTCCTAGCTTAATAGTGATAATGCAAAAAATGCAGTTTTGTGGAAAAATAAACAAAGAAATTTTATCATAAAGTTGGTTCTAGAGGGAATTTTCTGTGTCTGTTTTCGGTTCTGAGTTCCTTATTTAAATATCTAACCCATTTGTGGCAAAAATTCCCATTTAGTATGATGGAGTGGTTTTACTCCTACTCTGCCCCCTGATGGCCAAATGCACCAGGGGACTAAAAATCCCCCCCTCCCCGGATAGATATTTTCTCAAGATAGGTCACATAATTATGTTCCAATTAAGATAGCTTGGTTCCAAAATTAAACCATTTGGAATCTACAAAGAACCTATATATTCAGGGCCCTGGGCAGAAGGACTCCTGTCCCTTGTCGATTTTAAGAAATGGCTCTTTTCCCCTTGTCAATTTAGATGGGCATCTCTGTCCCCTTGTTGATTATAAGAAGTGGCCCTGATCCTTGTCGATTGCGAGAAAGTACATGCCCCCTGGGCGCTATCTATGGTATACTATAAAGCATTGCATGTGCCGTTTGAACTTTGATACATGTCTATTGATCACGAGGGATATCTACTGATCCAATCTGAACAGTTATACCCTCCTGATTTCAACGAAACCACCCATTTAAATATATCTCAATTATATCAGGTATAGTAGTGTAATAAACATCGGTTGGCGGCTCGGTGGTGGCCACCGAATCCAGGCGGTGGGTTCGCACGGTGGCCGCTAGGGGGGTGCGTCGGCGGTGACGTCACAGCTTTGTGACATCACCATCGGCGGCCAGGACGATAAAATGCCGTGTTCGGTGGCTTTCTAGTCAGACACGATCAGACACTCAGGTGGCCTATGTGTAAGCCTTCCTATGGGAGTTCGGTGGCTGGTTTCTAGCCCATGAACAGAGTGGCGTCTCTAAGCAAGTATAAATACCGGTATCAGTAGAAGCAAGTAACTGATGACAAGTGCCTGTTAGTCCCTAAGGTCCATAAGAAATAAAAAAACAACAACAACGGCTGCAACTTTATATTCAATTCTTTATACAAGTTGTTGACTCTGGTTATTACAGTAGTAAAGAATTGAAAATAGTTGTCATAAGATATGTGCTGGGGATAAATTAGCATGTGATGCATTTAATGGGGACTCTGCAATGAGCTAAGATCCAGCATTATACAAAACTGATGATGAATCATATATGCCCATCCCCTTTTGTAACACATTTTTAGAGCTTACCAACATTGCAACCACTCCCTTCATAGAAACTGTCAATATAATATACATGAAAAACATGTCATGAATTGTTACCGCTACATTGTGTTTCGTGAGTGAAAGTACACACGGACAGACCTAGTTGAGCATAATAATAGTTCTGCGAGTTCTCACACTTAATGATATTATGCAGATGGGAATCAAAACACACCTAAACTAGAGAATAAAAAAAAAAACAGAACAAAAGTACACAAAAAACGGTTTGGTTGCTATGGTTACCGATCTTGATCAGAAGACCCATGCCTTATCTGAAGGCTAAGAGAAGACAGTGCATAAGATAAAATGCAAAGCGTTGGGCATGTATCAAAACAGACGATCCGAGTAATACAAGGTTTCTATCAGCCTCGGCCAGTGAGTATTGATACCAGTATATATATATATATATATATATATATATATATATATATATATATATATATATATATATATATATATATATATATATATATATATATATATATATCCTGACTAGGATTAGGGATATATAAAAGAACTCTATGAGTCTTTGTAATTAAAAGCTTGGGACCCTGTCCTGATAGTTTTCTAGCGTATCTCTTTCACTTCACGGTGTGATCATTACTTTATTAAACTCTAAAGGGATATAATAACATGATTGTATTTGAGAAGTAGCATCATAAATATTCTCATCTCAAAGATTCGATCACTAACATGTGAGAAAAGCCCTCCCATGTATATCAAGATATAGGTTACCCAGAAATACCCAAAATAGTCTGACAAAAAGACAACAAAAAACACTACCAGTAAAATGGTCTTAGCCATTCATTATTATTAATTTCATGTCTGACAAAAAAGACAACAAAAAACACTACCAGTAAAATGGTCTTAGCCATTCATTATCATTAATTTCATCAGTGGATCAGTTCCCTTTAGTTTAATTCATGTCATATACATGTATAATACAAGAGTATCAGGTTTGTTGTTTGTAAATTTCAGGAAATACAAAGTGGTGAAGCAAAAGAAGACACACGTTTAACCGTGTTTCTATTTCCTGTTAGAGAAAGAGAGAGAAAGAAAGAAAAGACGCCTTGTTATTCATGAATAGTGCCAACACGAGACGGGACTTTAGGGGTAAGTAAATAAATAAGGGATTGGTCAAACAACTGCAATGCTCGTCCGTGTCAGTTTGAGGGTGATATTAGTTTAGGCCTCTTATTTTTTTTTTATTATCAATTTATCAAGTAGATTAGTTCTATACCAAGAAAAATCTAGTTGTCATAGGCTATAATTTATATTGAAAATAACTTATGCTATCATGCGGCAAACCAGAATGAATTACAAAAACATCTGACTCACCATTCAATGAGCAGGAAAACTAAATTAATAAAATAATAAGACTCCTCCATACCTTGTGGAACCTGTTCGTGGATCAGCACCCCCCTTCCAGCACGCCCCCTCCTCCACACACGCACACATACAGAGTTGCCCCTGCCCTCGATCTCTGCTGAAGAGTCAGCTCAGTCACGCATGGCTGATCATGACCTGTGACGTCACGACTACCGTAAATCCCATGCACATCTCTGCGAGGAAAAGAGGGAAAGCTTAACATACTTTAAGATTAACCTACATGATTTGCTCAAAATCACACGAGTTATGATACCATAAACGATTTACTATTTAACAGGAGCAATGTAGAGGAAAATGGAGGGGGGGGGGGCATCGATTATCGCATAACCTAGTTTAAGCCTTGTACACACAGCGCTAGGCATGATTTATATTTTACAGGGCTAGGCATAAGTAGGCTACAGCACGAAGCCAACATTGCTATGCAGGGTGGGTGCAGGGTGACCTAGCTGCGTTAAGGTTAATGTTGCTGGATAAAATGTATGCAATACAGACGGATCCAGCTTTATGATATATGAGAGAGTTTACGGTCAGAAGACACATCTTACCACGTCTCAACATTAGTCTATGTATACATGTACACGGACTATAGGGGTCCTACTCCAGTACGACCTCACCCGGCAGGCTCCCTACCTGGATCTGGATCCTTAACCTACTGGAGGAAGTCAGAATGAACACCTGTATGACAACCACTTAGGGATGTAGTGATGAAGGATTATGAATCCTCCAGGGTCTGTGTAACTGGGGGCTGGCGGTATATGGAGTATTAAGCGTTGGACACAGGAGGAGTGGATACTTATAGACCTGTATGCTGTGAAAGGAAAACACAGGTATGTCGTGATACACACCTGTAAAGGTGTATGTATACCTTATGCTTCGGTTTTGGCACGTATGTACTTTTGTCCAGGCAGAACCATTGTATAACTCTAGAGGCCATACCGTTATACTATACGTAGCACGAATACAAATATAATAGTTCGCTGGTCCTTGGAAAAAAATACCTGTAGGGAAATATCACATTCCCAACGTTTATGTAGAGGCCTATATAATCTAGTATAATTGTCAAATTCATTTATTCACTCTTGAGAGCGGTGTCATGTGTATTTGAGCCTGCATACTACTCTTAGTCACATTGCATGTCAATTTTCCTTTATACCCTCCATAATTGTCGTAAGCAGATAATCATAGTCATTATGTTAAAAAATTGAACAGACTGTCAGTCTTCTTTGCACCGTTTTACCAAATTATAAGTCCAGAGAGATGAATAAAGAAAGATGTTTAATTCTGCTCATATGCGAGGTGGCCATATCAGTTGGTAAATTTCTATTCTATATTCCACACATCATAAAGTCTAGGAGGCACATACACCTGTAGACCTACCACTTTTGGTTCTGTCAATGGACAACTATATTAGAGAGCTGTCTAGATGAGATAGTTGACGATTGGAGGACATGTTACTGTAGGCCTACCTGATGCTGAATAAGAATAGCTACAACCTTTGACAATAGAACAGCCCCGGTGTATTACAACTGTAGAACTGATCCATGATTTATTTATATGGTTCAGGAGAACATGTAATGCTCATGAGCGTTCAGTGTATAGGGTTACCTGACGTAGTGCATACATACATCTGAATGCAACACATATTAGTCAGTACATTTTATGTAGGTTCATGACCACTGGATATACAGGACTGGGAAAAGGGGTCTTAGAACCCTCTGCACTAAGCCCCCTTTTCGCAGATCGTTTGTGGGAGTCAATGCACATGGGAAACAGCGGAGACAGGCATATTGATAACATGCTGATCTTTATATGTCATCGGGAATTGGCGATACCTCACAGATCACAGCTGGAGGTCGTTACAGAATCCACGAGAATGCAGTGTTTCTCGTACAGCTGCCGTGCAACCGTTACACAAAAGAAATCTCGTTGTGTTTTGCCTGGTGTGACCTCAGAACGAGGAAAAAAGCGTAACACAAATAAAGTCTCGTTGTTAAAGTCTCGTTTTGTGTCCTCTTTGAGTCTCTCACGAGATAAAAAAAGGCAGTTACTCTAGATGTTCTGCCTTTTACTTCTTCAGCATTGTTTTCGATGGGGACCATCGTTTTGATCCTGACAAGTTGGGTACCAGTGTAGACTCTGTTTTCTGAGGTAAATTTGAAGGAAGAAGACATCATGCCTCCTTTAAGGGATCGCTTGGGCAGGAAAACCCGCAAGTGTAAGCCAAGGGAGTCGCCTTTTTCTTTGTTCAACGATGAGGAATTTGTGGCAAGGTATCGCCTCAGCAAAGACGTAGTCAGGAAACTAGTAGAAGAATACAAGAAGCACAGTTCTTTCAAGGGCACCAAGAGGGCAGGAGGCATGACACATATTGACAGGGTAAAAATTTTTCTCTTCAATCTAAATGAAACTCTTTTCCTTTTTTTTTTCTTTATCAGACATCCTATTCCCCTCCCCTTTCCTCTCTGTCTTATTCTCTTTTTGAATAAAAAAGTTTCAGCAGCCCACTTATGTCACTCATGTCTCTTAGGTTTCATTTCATGTAAGGGGGTGTGCATGGTGTGTCCCCCATGTCACATGTCGATTTTAAAAATTGGTCATGTCACATGTGACTTGAATCCCCATGTCACATGTCACCTCTAACAACCTGTCATGTCCCATGTCAAATATAAGAAAACACCTATCTCATGTACCTAATTTTTTCCCTCATCTCACTAATGCCCATGTCACATGTAGATATTAAGAACTGACCATGTCACCATGTCGAATTAATTGCTAAACACGCATATATTAAAAGTGAAGAGAAGGAGACTGATTCAGGATATATTCTTCTTACTCCTTCCCTCCTCTCCTCTTTATGAGACCCCCCCCCCCTTCACCCTTGTCTTCTTGCAAGTAACTTTTCATCTTTCTTTTCAGTTTTGCCTGGTCCTCCGTTATTTTGCGACAGGTAGCTTCTATGCGCTCACAGGTGATTCCCAGAAGGTGTCAAGAACTGCCGTATGCCGTGCTGTGAAGGATGTAGCCGGTTTCTTTTACAGGAACAGCCATCTCTTCATACAATTGCCTCACTCTTTCGAGGAGAAGCTCCATCTCGCACTGAAGCTGTATCGCCATCCGAAGCCTGAGATGGAGGAAGAGGAGCAGAAGACACCATACGTTTTTGGATACGTAGATGGGACTCATGTACCTGTTAAAACCCCTACTGAATACCAGAACGAGAGCGTGTATGTGAACAGGAAAGGGTACCATTCTATTAACACCACTGTAAGTTGTTGTTGTTGTTGTTGTTGTAATAGTAGTTCTTTATACATATAAAACAATATATCTTACTGGCTCAGAAAATTTCTTCTCTTAAGTAAGAGTCTTCATAAGTGTGCATGAACAAGTTCTCTTACATAGTTTTCTCTTTTCCCAAATTAATTTTTATTCTTTGTTCTATCAGGTGATCTGTGACTACGACAAAAGAATCCTCTTTGTGGACCCCCGCTGGCCTGGATCGGTGCACGACGCATATTCCCTGAATTCCAGCCCGGTTGGAGACGAATTGGAGGCGGAGGCTTGGGAGGACTTTGTCCTCTTAGGGGACTCTGGGTGAGTTGTTTTTTTTATTCTTCTTTTTTTTTATTCGTACTCTGGAGTTACTTAAAAGGATACTCAAGGGCTTCCTATATGAACGTGCTCCCCCATTTCTTTTTTTTTCAGAGAGGAAAACAAAAATTTCTTAACACAGTTAGGGCACCTTCTTCTTTTTTTCTCTTCTTCTTATTATCTTTTGGCTCCTTTCTCAGATACGGTCTGAGGAGAAATCTCTTCACCCCCTTCAAAGATGAGGAGACTCCTAAACAGCGCTCCTTCAATGTGTGGCACAAGAGGAGCAGAGTACGAGTAGAGCACTGCATTGGGATACTCAAGCAGCGTTGGAGGTGAGAAAAATTGAATCTTTTTTTGATTGTAAACATCTTTTTATTTATCAAAGGAACTCAAAAATAACGAGATGGTCCTCCCTTAAAAAAATAATAAAGCATGTTACAGTTACACAAGTTTGAATATAAAGAGGAAAAATAAGCTTTAACTGAAAAGTAAAAAAACTCTCTTTTGAATATTCAGGATACTGGACTCTTCGGCTGGGTACATACGGCATTCACCTAAGAGGAGTTCGTGGATCATAACGGCTTGTGCATGTCTCCACAACGTGGCCCTGGACCACGGGATACGGATTGTGAACAGCCCCTCTGATCCTTGGAGGCCCAAGAGAGCCCCCCTTGTCCAGCCTCCACAGAGGACTCAGCTGGAACAAAGTGACTATGTCAAGAAGTTCAGGAAAGACTATGCTGAGAAGTATTTCTAGATGTCCAAAAACTGACCTAGTCCTGGCAGTATTCTTTTATAGCCATGTAGTTGTTATTCTATGTGCCACCTAAATTACCGGTATTTTCATTACAGAAAGATTTTTGTTTAAAGAAAGAAAAAAAATGATTTTTGTGTTTTTGTTTAAGATGTAACCACGAAAGTCTATCCATGCACTATCTTTAATAAAGGAAATGTAATTATAGGCCTTAATTCTCTTCTTGTTTAGTTTTTTAAAACAGAATGAGCTCATTTTCCTTGTTTCATCTTTCTTGCCATTCTTTCTGCCCTTATGGCTGCTCTTTCAGCTTTCCTCTTAGCCTTTTCGGCGCATATTATTTTCCACTCTTCCTCAGTGCACTGGATGACCTTCAGTCCTGGTTTGGGTTTGACTTCCTGCTTTTGTTGAGCCAAAAGTCTCTTCCTCTCCTCCTCTTTTTTCATGGACATGTCATTAACCTCTTTCTGTATTCTGGCATCTATTTCCTCTTTTCTTCTCTCCTCTTTCATTTTTTTCTCATGGGCCCTCTTTCTTTCCTCTTTCCTCATCCTTTCTTTCCTCCTTTTTTCCTTGTCTTTATCTTTCCTTGGCATCTTTGTAACTTTCATTGATCCCTGAACTTTAGTGAAATCACAGGACCCAGGTTTCCAGAGAGCGTCCTCATCGAAGGCCTCTTTGTGGTCCGCTGGGTTCAAAGCCATCGGTTTTATGCCAGGAATACCTTTACGAAATAAATAATTGAGTAATTAAACATTATCCTTCAATTTTATTTCTGTTAAGAAATTTATTCTAAATTCCGGCCACAAATAAGGTGTAAGACAAGAGCCACAGGTTACCTCTCACTGCCTCGGGCTTCAGGTATTCCAGTGCCTTTTCCTGTGTCTTGGTTAACTTCTTTTTCTTGTCCACAGGGCCACTGCCAGTCTTGCTCAATTCCCTCCTCAGATTGTTGTACTAGAACAAAACAAGAAAATAATTAAAGTTTCCTACTCTTAAGATAAGGTTTATGCTAGACAAGGGCACCTTTTTACTTTAAAAATCTCTTTGAAAGTTTACAGTTCTAAATTTGTGTCTCACCTTTTGCTTGTTCTTCTGGGTGAAATCAGAGGTTTTATAGGAACATTGTTTTACTGTGCGATGGGTTTTAGCTTCTGCATTAACGTACACTGCAAAAAAAGAAGGGATTTAATTGAGCTATTAATTCTTAAAAATTATTTCAGTTCAAAAATATCTTGTTCTTATAGAAAACCGACACAGACAGAAAAAAAGAGGCCGTTTGATATCTCTTAGGTTACTCACAAGCTACATCCCTCCATGCCTGCCTCCTGATGTCCTTTCCACCCCCTGTCCCACTGAAGTGGTACTTAAGGGCTGCTCTGTTATGGTTCACAGCGTCCATTAAGGCATCTACCTCCCTCTTTTTCCACCTATCAGTCGACACAGGCATGTCCTCTCTCAGGGGTGTGTCATCTGCCTCGCTCTCAGATGAACTGGCATTAGAATTATCATCCGCAGCTCCTTGTTTGCTGTACAGAGTCTCATTCAAGGGTCTATTAGTGTCATTTACATCTGGAACATAAAGCACTGTAGAGGCAGCAGAGTCGACTGACTGGTTGTCTAAGGGTTTTAATGTCATCTGCCTTTTCTTTTTCTTCGGGCGGGTAACCTGTGACAGAAAAGGGAGAACAAAAAATAAAGACAAGTAGAATAAAAGCAAAGAATATGTCTTTTATATTACCGTACAGCAGAACGAGACAAAAACTCTAGTAACGAGGGTTAACATCCTTTTCTCGTTGTGCTTCGTCACCTTGCCTCCCGCGCAGCGACGTCTAACAAAACGGATGTTCCCTTTTATTTATAACAAACTCCTCATTTAAAGACTGCTTTTATAGGCCTGAATATATATAGCAGTAAATTTATTATGAAATACACCCACTTGAACCTTGTTTGCTTGGTTATCGTCCATTTTCTTAGGAGTTGAAGTCACGACGTTGGGTGAAAGATGACGTCACACTACTTGTGTTTCAGTGGCGCCACCTTCGCACAACGAGAAAAATTGCCCTTTTCTCGTTGTGCTGCATGGCATTTATGACAGGGGAGAAAACCTTTTTTATCCTTCGTCTCATTCTCTGTTTGATAAGAGATGTTCAATTTTGATATTTAAATGGTTCTGATCATAGTCAGCCATCTTTTATCAGGATGGGATTTTCAGAAGAAGATGAATCTTTATTTCTGTTGTTTTGTAGCCTTTTTATTTTTATAATAATTACCATAAAGGGAAATAAACAGGTCTGAAGGTGAACAAACTCTTTATTGTCTCTCATAACTATGACCTTAATGTCCTCTTTCCTTCTGAGACGAAGACATATGGGGTCTTGGATAAATAACATGCTTATTCTCTTTGAGAACTCACATCAGCACCGTAATACTTCATAAAAAAAAGTTGAACATGGCAATTTTTTCTTCTCTTATATCTATATAGAAGATACACATTAATTGTGCTATCTCTTCTGGAGCCAAGCTGTATGAAGATATGATTTCCTTCTTCACTAGGGTAATTAACTTTTAACACATACATGCATAAGATAAAGAGAAAAAGAATAGCATATAATCTCTTGACATTTTCTTGCTCCTTCTGCATGAAATATCTGTTTTGATTTTTGCTGTTCATGTACAAGTTGACTAGAACGGAAAATTTTTAAACAGGATTAAAAAGAAAGGATGTCCTTTGACAGAAATATAGTCTTCACATATATCAGTCTAGTTCTTTTTGGGGAACCCTTTCTTGGGTTTCTTGCTTTTGCCAGAAGCTGCAGCATTAGCAACTGCTGCGCGTTTCCTAGTAGTGGGGGGACCTGGCACGACAGGGGGGGGGCCGGGACTTTTCCTTTGGAACGCGTTTTTCTTCATACATGTGCATGTTATGCAGCACATTAGCTGCTTCCATAACTTTGTCTGAAATATCAGCATCTTGTTTTGGTTCCTTAGTTTTTTCCGGGTCCGAGTCTGGTTGTCTTTTAACATGGATCCTGACTCCACCTTTTGACACATCTACTTCATGTCGGACAGAAGAGCCGGAAGGGGCAGGCTTTCTGACATGTTCTTCCCTAGTACGGGCAGAAGAAAGAACATCAAGATGAAGGTTTAAAGGTTCTTCGGGGAGGTCTTCATTCACTTTGTCTATGATAGAGTCATGGTTTTTTTCAGCCTGCTGAGACAGCCCCTGTTGATCCCCTACCTGATTATTTGGATTGTCCTCATTTGAACCTCTTTCCTCTATAGCTTCTTCTGATAAAATAACAGGCACCTTTTGAAAGTCCTCCTTCTCAGTAGTCTCTTTGAGTCCATCCTCTTCCTGTGGTTCAGAGCCGTGCTCTGTAGCCTCGTTTCCTTCTGTTTCTTTCAGGTGGTCCTCGTTAGGTTCACAGCTATTCTCTCTACAGTCATTTGATTCATTTTCTTTCAGCTGGGCCTGGTTAGGTTGACAGTTGTTGTCTGTAGCCTCATTTCCTTCAGTTTGTTTCTCTTCAGGTGGGCTGAGTTCAGACTTCTTATCTGTACCCTCATTAACTTGAGGTTCATTGTCGTCACCATTTTCTGCTTCATTGTTGTTTCCTGCAGGCTCTTTTTCTTCTGTCTCGTTTACTTCTTCCTCTTTCTCTCCTTCGGCATCATCTTGTACATCCTCTTGTGTTTCAGCGTTATGTTCTAGGTTTTCTCCCCCGTCTCCTTCCTTTTCGTCGTCCCCTTCTTCCTGCCGTCTCTCTGTGGCCTCTGTTGTTGGCTTCTCACAAGGCAATTGCTCCTCTGAACGAGGCTTTGCTCCTCGAGTGTCATCAGTGGGTTGGGAGTGAACTTTAGGTGGGCTACGGGTAAGGGTGACTGGGCGGGCAGCGGACGGAGTAGGACCCACCACAAGAGATCCATCAGGGTTCAGGTGCAGCAGGTTGTTGGTGTCTGCAGAGTTAGGATCCAGGGACACGACTGTCAGAAAAAGAAAATGAATAAGGTTAGTTTTTTTTTCAAGAAAAACAAAAAGAGAAAAGAAGACAAAATTTCATATTTAGCTTAGTTTGGTCTAGTCAGATTTGGGATTAATATTCTATCATCTTAACAGAGAAAATAACTTTTGAAGAAGAATAAAGTCTTACTTTGTAAATCGCCAGTACGGGGGTTTGGCTGGAGACCTAAGGGCCGTACTTCCCAATTTTGCGGAAGAGGGGCCTCTTGCTTCTGGGGAGTCTTGAACACGAGTCCCTCTGTCACATATATCAGCTTCCCGAGGGCTGAAGGAAAGGAGGAGGGAAGAATTAATTGAGAGGAATCATAGTACTCTGCAGTAAACAAGGAAGCGATGTCAAGTTTTAATCTCGAAAGGACAGGGACATCTAATTTTTTGCTTCAACTGAAATTTTTAAGTTAAGACATATCTTTTTTCTTTTGTTCACATGAAAGAGAGAGAAAAGATATAATTCTTTATGTTTAGAGAGAAAAAGTTAAAAATTTTTTACTAGTACCTTGTACGACCTGGGTTGAATTTTTAGTAGAAAGGGCATGCGACTCCAACAGCAGGTGTCGATCGCTGGCGATTCTCTCTAAAACTGATAGCGTCCTTTCATTTACCTCAGTGTTACGGTACAGGAGAGACTGAAGGTGCTCATCTGTCTGCCGCCTGTTCACTTCTATCGTGGACAGAAGAGACTCTATCTTGGCTATCCTCAAGTCATGGTCTAACGAGAAAGGGGGGGGGGGAAGGTCCTTGGCATTATGTTCCTGTGTTCCACTTTCCTGTTCTGTCTCATCTTCGAAGCTCAGTTTCCTGCTGCTTTTTCCACTTTTTGGTGGCTTATCCTTCTCTTGCAGCCGTGGGCTCCTACGCAAAGATGATTTCAGTTCTGATCCTTTAGGAGTGGAGGTCACGGGGTTCTCACACCCAGTCATATCTACTATATCGTCGTCGTCTACAATGTTCACTACCATGTCATCTGACAAGTCATCTTTGAAGTGGGTTTCCCCGGTGAGGTCAATATGGACCTCCCTAGAAGCTGCCCCTCTCACACCTTTCTTCCCCGGCTTCACGAATGGCTTGTGCTCTTTGGCAGAAGAACTTGCCGCAGCAGGACGCTTAGCAACGGGTGGCTTAACAGGAGTGGATTTCTTTTGAACACCTGAGGTAGAAGCCTTGGAAGTGGGGGGGGTTGATGTTTTGTTACTTTTAGCAGAGGTTGCCTTAACTGTCTTCACGGCAGAAAAAAGCTGAATGATGTTCTGCCTTTATGTCCTCCTCAGAAGGCACTACAATAATCTTTTTGGGGGTGGGAATGTGCCTGGGGGAAGCTGCTTGGTGGGGAGAAGCCTTAGGCTGGGGTTTTCTCTGTTCTTTAGCTTTGTGGCGTCTTTGTTTCTCTTCCTCGACCTTGTCGGTGTGATATATCACTACGCCGCCTTCACCTTCAGGAAAATAAGTCAAAACAAACAACAGATTAAAGCAAAATTTATGGTGACACGCTTTCACACTAAGGAAAAGAGAAAAGTATTTTATTCGGCCTCAATTATTTAATAACTTGAACCAAGAGCTTCTTGGAAGAAGAAGACAACAAAACGTACAGCACTAAATGATAACGACAGAAAGAATGGTCTTTAAGAGAAGATGATTGCTTACCTGCTATGCGCGACACCCCCTTGTACTTAAGGCATAGAGCCTCGGTCAGCGTCACACCATCCACTTTACGACCCTTGTCTACAGCCGCAAGCATTTGCTCGTTCTGAAAGGAAGAAAGAACATAAAATAGTTTGCATTTTTCATAGTTTCAGTTTAAATATCCTCCTTTGAAAAATAAGTTCATTGATTTCAAAAGACGAGAAGAAGCAGGTTCTTACATATAAAATTATTTTTTCGTACCATGTGATGATTTTTAGGAAAGAATCACTAAGAGAAAAAGAAAAGAGAGTTGAAACATTTCTTTTACCTTAGCTTTGACCTTCCAGAAGTAATCGTTTATATTGTTCCTCATCTTGTCTATGTTGCGGTCCTCGTTCTTCACACTGTTCACAGTGGCTGAAAAATTTAAAGAAAAGCTTCTTTGATATGGAAGAAAAAAAAATTTCTATGTCTATGCTTGGTTTATCTTGTTTAAAAAAAAAGGCAAGGTATGAAGTGATAAATATAAAAAATATTAAAGGGAAGACCTCAATTAATTCATGGACACATTAGACATAAACCAAAGTAAAAAATGAAGACAAAAAAAAAGACTCACCTAGGACAGTGTCCCAGCCTTCCTTCCTCAATTGACCAGAGTTTTTACCTCGAGCTTTCAACAAGTGCTTTTGGTTATAGCACGAGTAAAACAGAGCCCTGTGTTCCCTGTCGTTCCAAACAGACTCCTTCTTGCTAATAGTTCCTCGTGTGGTTTTTCGAGGAGTGACAGGGCCAGGTGCGTGTTCTGTGTTCTCCTCGTCGCTGATTTCACTTGAGTCTTCCACGACATATTCCTGCTTAACTTTATACATGGTTAGTATCTCGGGCAGCTCAAAACTTTGGTGATGCTCCGATACCTCCTCTCCTGGACGAACTTCCATATAACTGTCATCCTCGTCAGTGGAGCTCAAGTCGTAACCTTTTTGGTACTGATAAATAAAAAAAAATTACACTAATATTATATTACTTCTGGAGGAAACCACAGGAAGCAGAGGGGGGGGGGACATTTTCTGTCATAATTAAACTTTAAGACACAAATTTGGATGCTTCTTTTAACAGAAGTCAGGGTAGGATAGGTAAAAGAAGAAGAAAAATGCTCTATAGGCACAAGGAAACTAGCCAGTCCTACAGGGAGGAAGAGAGAGACAGCCATATAGACACAAGAGAGAAGGGCGTGTGCTTTTACTCTATTATCGCTCATGCCGGCTGGCGGAGAAATGGAGATAACAGAAAAGAAAAGACAGAACAACTTTGAATACCACTGTTATGCTGAAGATCGGAATAGATGAAACAAGATTGCTTTCATCAGTAAACTTTAATTACCTGTGTTTCGTCGAAATACATGGTGCAAGCCGCAGTCCAGTAACTCTCCACCGTTCTTTGTTTTGGCGGCGGTGGACTACCCGGAAGTGACGTTCAGCAGTATATAGGTCAAGTTTCGGTGGTGTCCCGCACTTATTTCTCGCTGTGCTGAACCCTCGTTGCTCTTACGAGGAAATCGGAACGACGATTACTTTCCTCGTCTCGTTTCGGCTACGAGACTCGCTTGGGAAAGGCAGAAGGTATTGTGTAATGGGTGTGAAAAATGCTCGTGTCTTTTCTCGCCCATGTACGAGGAAGCATTATAACGAGTCCTCTTTCATTGTGTAATGACCTCCTGATTGATTATTGTAAATGGGAAATATTCTGTATGTCTAGTGTAAAAGAGATTGGTATATAGCAATCGTCTGTCAAAGAGTATAAAGCACAGGAGAGAATCGCACCAGTCTGGAACAAAATAACACCACAGACACATCCCATAGAAGAAAGGTTGGGAATTCGATAGATAAATAGATAGATATATAAAGAGAGAGAGAGAGAGAGAGAGAGAGAGAGAGAGAGAGAGAGAGAGGGGTCCACCTTACCCATCTATATAGGGACTCGGCTCACACTGGATTTATAATGATACCCTGGCTTGAACAGTCCAGCATGCAACGTCTTTTCATAGCTCTATATAAGAATAGATTTATCCCCATTCAAGAAGTATAAATGTATAGGATAGGTGTACACTGTTATCCATGTATGGACCCAACACACATACCGTCCCAGGAGGGTGTTGCTCTTATAGTAAAAGGAAGAGCTGGCGAAAAATGCCCTCGCTTCCAGTCCTTTCTTTTCATGAAGCTATAACTTGTCCCTTTTGTTGTTCACAAGTGGTCATTCAAGTATGGTGCTAAAAAAGGGGTATTTGAGTAGGTACCTAGTTGGGAGAAGTCAGTCAGTATAATATACTATAGAGTGTGTGACATGAGTAGGTACCTGATAGTGCAGCTCTCTCTGTTTTAAACAAGGCAGGTGACTTTTCAGACTAATGTGGTGAGTGCAAGTTGAATTAGCAAAGTGTGACTTCTTTTGAAAAGAGGGAACCTACTGACAGCTCCTTTTATAAAAGGAGTAACACACTCCTGGAGGGTGTTGCTCCTATTGTAAAAAAGAGCTGTGAGTATGTGCCCTCTTTTCTAAACAAGTCGTGCACTGCTTCACCTAAGAACTTGAGTAACCCAGGGGTCAGTAGTAGGGGACCCTTATTTCCTTTCTCTAAACTTCTCGAAACTCTTCACGTGTGGCAAAATACTATTGACTAAGATGGACAGAGAGGGGCCACACAACATAGAGTTAGGAAGGCTCGTACAGCTAGAGAGAGAGAGAGAGAGAGAGAGAGAGAGAGAGAGAGAAAGAGAGAGAGAGAGAGAGAGAGAGAGAGCGAGAGAGAGCATGATATTATTTATGTTGGATGGAAGGGGGATACAGAGGCAGGTCAAGCCCTCCCAAGGCCGCTGAAACTTCCTCTTAGAAAAGGAGGCCAATGCAATGATTCTTCAATTACCTACTAGAGCAGCAACAATGAATTAAAAATAGATTTAAAATAAGAAGAACGAAATAAAAAAAAAAAAAAGATTCCGGATTTGCTATTGGTTATTCGGTCTCAGAATAGAACATCAAGGTGGACCTTGGCATACTTACGTTGATATTTTACGTTTGCCATTTCTTATCTACAGATGGAATCTAAAATGGCAGGGAAATACAGCATATTGATTAGTATTCTTCTTAGCTGCTACCTGCAAGGTAAGTCTAAACTACCTGTATTGAAGACATATGTAAGTAAACATATTCTCTACACATGGTCGTCATTATGCAGGCCTTTATAGAGGGTCCTCTCAATCGAAGTAGGCTACTTCAAGTTCCCAGTAGTGTTGATGTACTTGTATGCAATTATTGTTATCTGTGTAACAGCTATACTTTACAGTTATGCCATTGGTAAGGCCAAATAGAAAAAAAAGGTTTGTTTCCAGTAACCCGACCGTATAATCAGACAGTCTCCAGCAATGGCTAAGCTCAATAGAACTCCAAATTTCGCTTATACTTAAGTCACTTTAAATAATGAAGTCCCATTTGATGTTTGTTCATTTCCCATGTCGAAATCTTCCATCCCAAGTAAAAATAATAAAAAAAAACCTATTCACCACATGCATTGTGCATTCTGTCTAATGATCTGTTATTCAATTGTGATTTTGTTGTTACAGAAATTAAAGGACAGTCTTGCACAGAAGCTAATATAGATCGGTGTATACAACCCTTAGAGCAATATTCTGACGTATTGGATGGCAGTATAGTACCTAATCATCCCGTAGAACTTACAAAAGAAATATGTAGGTAAGTATTCGTGGGGATGAATAATCTATTACTGTTCTTTGTGCTGGTCCAGTGGGTAATTCTATTGGAGGGTTGTATCACTTTACATGCATATATATGAAGCCGTAGCAAAGCACAGGTTCAGGATAGGTCCTAGCAGTGACAGGTTATATGATAGGGAGATCGTCTTGTCAGAATAACTTTAGTAATAACCTCCAGCTATTACAGCATGTTCTTGATACCAGGGAAATATGAATGTACTTTTAGTTACTGATAGAATATCATTATTGCCTTGATGTAGGGCCTAGATATTATTATATAAAACATTATCCATTTTATGGACGAGTTGCAGAGTTGCAAGCAGAAGTATAGATGCTCGCTCGCTGTTGAAACATGACACACTTGATGTTAACCATACAAACTATCTAATTAGTCTGGGTATGTTACAGTTATAAAACCCAGTGAAGATTTTGTTGTATCGTTGCTAAATACTATTTGAAGATAAGAGTCTGACATATGTTCTCTTTAAAACAGAACGTATCGATCAGTAGAGTCCTGCATGAAAACCTTTGAACACAAGTGCCATCCTGTCAACAGGCGGTCATTTCAAGGAACCCATGACAGCTACAAATACCTCTGTGTAGACCATTTTGATGGTAAGAAAGACACCCAACTTAAGACCTGAATCGTTTGTTAATTTTCGTCATGATTCACCAGTGCAGTGTTGGTCAGTAACCTAGTAGCACTACACGCGTATCATGCTAACCTTTGGCTATACTACATAAGTGTATCACTCTGTAGAATTTTTATGTCCTGCATTACCGGCGAATATCTCGCCATATAATTGTACCGTTGTGTAGGTCTATGATTGTACCATTCATTTCATATGGAGGTAGTACAGAAGAACATTAGTCTGCTATGCTTACCTATGATTTGCCATTTATGAAATAATCTATGAAGAAATTATGATGTTAAATTTGATTTAATTTAATTCAAGGGGGCTATCAGATTATCTGAAGCGCACATACGCAGATGCACCTTTAACTAAATTTACAAGTGAAACATTTCCCTTGACAGAATATTCACGTCATAGGGAATGTCTAGATACCCCAGAGCTTCATCAAGAGGGGAACACATGTAACTGGACCCTTCACTTCAGCTTCAGTAGTGACAGTTACCAGACAGGAACCTCGTCTTACAAGGCCAAAAGGATATGCCAGTGGGTATACTTCTTGCCTTAAAATGAGCATGATATCTTTTTTAAGATAGCAAAACATTTCGGGGTAACGTGGGGTGCCACCCGTGAAAAGCGATCAAGCTAGAGTGTTTTAAAATATTCGATGGTGACAGATACAATTCTACTGATTTTAACCCTTGCTCGTATGTATACCTTGGTCTCTCCCTTTTTAGTTAATACATATCTTTGATCATCATCTTAAAGCCTATTATACATGTCCTTTTTTCTTAGATATGCCAAGACTTACCTGAGCTGTGTAGAGAACCTGGTTAACTCCTTCTGTGGAGAGGAGGCAGCACAGTGGCAACGTGGGTATGATGAGGCTTCCCTAGATCCCATCCTCTCCTACATAGGCTGCCGCCTTAACTCTGATGACGGCGAGAGGTCTGCTATCATAGCTGGGGTGGTGCTTACCTTTGTCCTTGTGGCAGTCTTTATTCTGGTTGGTGTAGGCATCTGGATGTATGGCAAGAAGAAGCATGCCAGGGATGCCAGGAACAGGAGAGCAGCTCGCAATGGAGGACCTCCAGGTGCTGGTGGTGGAGGCACAGGGCGTGCCGTGTACAGGATAGGTGCTCCAGGGTCTGAAGGAGAGGTTAGTATTTCTCCATACGCCTACTCTACACCGTCCCCTGTGCCACCACCTTATGCTGAGAAGCCCCCTGCTTATGGCGAAGAGCCACCACCACAAGCCAATGGCCATGCTATGGCTAATGGTCATGGTTTACATGGCATGGGGGCCACGGCTGCAGCCAGGCCTAATGAATATGAAGGGAATACAACCAAGATGCCCCTGCCTCCAGACTATGACCCTGGAGAGTATCAACCTCCAGGGGGGGCTCCACCCCCAGGGGTCCATGTTCCTCCAGGGGGTAATAGACAGGGTACCGGAGGAGCCCCATCCACTATGGGAGGCTCAGACTACCTGGAGTTGCAAGTGCCACCAGCACATGAATATGAGGTCATCAGGGGTGACTCAACTAGGACAGCTGCAGGACAAGCTACTCGCCACAGCACAGACCCCACAGCCTGAGCCACTCATATCAAAGACATGTTATACAAGCTACATTACAACTATATACAACTTACACTTAAAGTTAATCCTTTACGCAGTGTCTAGTACATGATTCCCATAAATTTATGCCTGTGAATGCATCCCTCGTGAGAAGCACACCAGGACCTTTTGAGCCACTCACCAGTGCTGCATTCATTCCCTATACCCCTTTGGGGTCAGCGAAATGCATAGGTGCTTCAGGCTCAGCGATATACGCACAAGGAAAAGGAGGTCACAGGACAACAAAAAGAAGGGTGGTCACAGGATAAATGGGGGTGGGTGGTTACAGGACATACACGGAGGGGAACAGGAAACACAATGAGGGGTGGTTACAAGACACAAAGGGAGGGATGGTTACAGGAAACACAAGGAGGGGTGGTTACAGGACAAAAAAAAAGGAGGGGTGATTACAGGACACAGAATGATAGGGGTGGTTACAGGACACAAAAGGAGGGGTGGTTACAGGACAAACAAGAAGAGGGGTGGTTACAGGACACACAAGGAAGGGTGGTCACAGGACATAGACACCCTCAGGTTGTCTTGTGACCACCTTTTCCTCGTGCAGTCCTGTGACCACCTTTTCATCGTGCTCTTCTGTGACCACCCCATAAGGATGAAGTCCTGTGACCACCCTACCCTCATGCTGTCCTGTAACCACCCCAAAAAGGATGTAGTCCTTGTGCTGTCCTGTAACCACCCCATTGCCAGGTTGTCCTGTGACCTCCTTTTCCTCGTGCATATAGTGCCACTATACGCACGAGGCCCTCGTTCATATATCGTCGGCCATGCTGCAGTGGTCAGTTCACTAGTAGGACTGCATTCATACAGGAGGACAAAGGGAATTGTGCATTCTAACAGTAGGTGGCCATTGAAGGGTTAAATAGGATTTTTCAAATGTGAATAGACTCATTCTTATAGATGGCATTTCTCTACATCTTACTGTGGTGCTCTTATCTTACTGCTTTGTACAGACTCTTTAACAATGACAATAATGGGCTTCATCACAGATTTATCATGGATTATTATATGTGTGTGTTTTACTCGACAAGAATTCTCTATCTGGACATACTCATTACCTCTGTACACTCGTGGTTTCTTTCCCAAACTATCTCTAGTTATTTGTGTACACTACAATAAATGACCCATGAAGTCCATAAGGAATTTATTTATGACACTGAGATGATATTAATTGAGAAAATTAGGCCCTGATGATCTTTTGAAAATCTGTTCACGCAAACCACCGATACACGATTTAAAAGCTGGAGAGTAAGTACTCTTGACCTCAGAGAAACGAATCTGATCATTGAAGGAGAGCTCCAAAATTGGACCAAGGTCATGATAATTGGACCACCAAAGTTTTATAAAATTGGACCATTCATTGGACACTTCAGGATATCCCCAATGTTAACGTCATAAAAAGAAAGAAAAATCCATTGAACTTGATTTGAGTCTTGTTTCATACAAAGCAACAATCAGGAATCAAACATTCGTGCTAAAGTAGAAAATGAATTGGTTTGATAATAAAAGAAAGTTGCCAAAATCGTACCGTATTATTTGATAAACCAGCGCAGAAATGGCCTTCATGGAGAAAGGCCCCTAAGATATTTCAAAATCCACACTGGAAAGTGGACACCGGTGAGGTCTACATAATCGTTAATAAAGATCATGGGAATTAATAGCGGGGAAGCATGATTTCTAGGGTGCAATGTCACTAGGGCTATACGTAGAATGTCCACTGTGTCCAGATTTTATTTGCACAAATAATTCAAAAGATTATCACTCCTGTTGAAATTCTCTAAGGATGCACACTTAGAAAACATTTCCAAAGTTGCTACATGTATTATTGGCAATGGACGGGGGTAGAAGCCTTAACTGTATAATGCTATCACTATTTATTTAAAAAGAAATCACCGACTTAGAGCTTTCACTACCCCAGAAAAAATGATTTTCAACTGCATTCCATTATATTTTCGATTTGAGTGCTCACACAATTTGCTTCCTTGTACACCTTTATCCTAGTAGACTGTCAATAAGAATACTGGCATAACCAGCATGGATAGGCTTCTTTGTGATTTCACTTGCTTGTTCAATGTTCACAAAATGGCAGTAAGGTGTGGGTGAGAACCGTTCTGCACCCTCTTCAGATTATCCAGTGAGCGCATCTATTGCTGAAACTGGTACTTGTAAGATGAGGACTAATGACATCCATTACAATGAGTACCCGTTACAATCTAAGAATTCAGCAGTGAATCAAAGAAATAATCTCACTGGTCTGAATAAATCCATCCCTCCTGGCTCTTATCAGGAGGTATATCTGTAGCCAATTCTTGGATTCTGGCCCTGGCAGAAATCCCATCTGTGATACTTACTTTTTGTGGTGGATCTCTATTGTTATATTATGTTCATAGATGCGTGATATATTAGTTCAATGTGGTTTAGGTTGTATATGAAATACATTCATCCTACATTGTCCTATATGGAATTCGTTCAAATCCACAAACTTTAAAACTAAATTTACACCATAAAGTACACATTTCATATAAATCTATAAATGTGCAGTAAAGTGCTTAAGATGTTGGTATGTGAATGTTGATTTAAGTCCAATGTCTACAGTACGTCTTTCTTGGGAATACGTTTTGTCAAGTGTTTGTACCTAACATTCCTTTCAAAAATGCAATATATGCACAGGGATCTCGTAGATCACATTGCAGATACTAATACCTATTTGCTAATGGCTATTAATTCTTTTGATTTCATGATTGTGATATTGAGTTGTTGGTAAAGAAAGTGCTCAAATTACTGTCATCCTAAACTCTTTTATAGCCAGTGACACACATGTTCCCTGTAATACTTGGGTCTCTTCCTTCAGCATATTCATGGCGGCTTATTAGGCATAAGTATATAAGTTTCCGGTGGTCAAAAAATTTAAGGTAGATAGGTCTGATTTTTTTATTTATATTTTTTTTCTTACTGAGGCATATTTTGGTCAAAATATTGAATCCTTATTACTAATAACCCTGACAGATAATTCATTTAATCTATCATATCAGTCAATTCATAGGAAGCTTGGGTCAAAATCTTTGGTTCTTTATTTGGACACAAAGAAAATCTAAAAATATGGAAAAATTATGATTTTTTTTTTTTTTTTTTGGAAACATCTGTGGCCCATCAGCAAGAAACCAGCCACCGTGGGGGGATTTTTAAGTACTGGTTTTGGCGACAAGGGGGCAGTATACGTGTAAACAGTTAAAGCATACATACAAATGTGTTAGACTAAATTTTGATGGGGAATCCTCAGAATTAATCCATTTCCAATGAAAACATTTAATTTTTGGAATGCAAAAGGAACATTGGTTTCCATGGAAACATAGAAAATTGGCATATATGGCAGTTTCTGTCATAAGGAACTCAGGTCATTTAGGGGTGAAATAATGCTTGTCATCCAGATTTAATCAGTGCAATAGCAATGGAGAACCGATGTGTAGTTTAATAATCTCTCACCAGGGGGACCCATAAGAAAGGTTGTGTGACTGTTACACTAAGGATAATGTAGAAGACTTCGACAACGGCCCCATAACGCGTTTGGGAGCGGGGTAAGTGATTTAAAGATTTAAAAGACTTCAACCTCCATCCCCAAAATCTCAGTTCACTTGTAGGCCTACTAGATAGGATGTAATGATTCAAACATGAGATACAATGATATGAACCATGACATGAGAGATAAAATAGCCCTATAGGTATGTGGACTGGAAAGAATGACGTTTGCTGTTAGGTAAACCCCTAATTACTTCAACACTTCTTTCTCCAGAACGTTAAGCTCGGGAATCTATTACACAATATGGGTTTAAGGTAGCGTTATACGGACGAGGCAGATGCAATAATTCCTTCTTCATTATGTGATCAGGAAAGCAAAGAGAATGAACTTACTTCATATAGAATTTGAGGAACACATTGCTTAAACGCAGAATTATTCATGCCATTGAAGATATTTGTTGACCCAAGTAAACCCTAGGCCACATCAAAATAGTCTGATTACCCATAAGAGCAGGGACACAGACAAAAGGGGGGGGGGCTTGTGCCCATTTTAAGAAGTGGAATCTTAATAAATCGGCTTGTCTATGTCAGAAAGAGACTTGTCACTTACCACTGTCCAAACTGACATAACATTATTGTCTATAAGAAATATGCCCCTTGTCATAGTTAAGGCGTGTCATGTGTCCATTGTTCCTCTACCCTCATGTCCCTTAACGATTTTAAGAAGTGGCCTTGTCACCTTGTCGAATTTACACATCTTGGGCCCTAATAACATGAAGTCTGTATCAATTTTCACTTTACTCTGTTTCATGGAATATACTGTAAGTCAACGTTGTGAAACAACCCCTGGTTTTGAATTATTCTTTTGACCCTTTGTGCATTGTAGATCTTTGCATTTCTGTGTTTGCCCATGAGATGGGTACACTCAGTGTACACTGAGATTTTTTATACTACCAGGAAATTGGTTGAGCCATGACCGGCTGTCTATAGCAACCTGCCAAGTTAACATTATTACGAGGGACTACCCCCACTTCATGACTTGATATACCTGCTAAACGATTGAGATTGTCGACACACTATTTCAAATACCCCAAGTCATGGTTTGAACTCTTAATGTACTGAAGGAAGGAGGCTTTCTGTGAGGCATGAGGACTTCCAGAATGTTTAAAGTTCCTCATGAGAAATCAACCTATATGCCTGTTCCTGTTTGCCATGGCAACCATTCCAATTATCAGAATTTGCAGATTTTATGCCAATTTTCGGGGATCCTCACCAAAATCCTAAAACTGAAAACAGAAATGGAAAATCCCCTTTGGATCAAAATCTATGATAAAAATCACCATATATTGTTATGTATTCTTTTTTTTATGAAAAAGGCTGATTTATTGTGTTTTTAGACATCATTATGGTTCATAATGTATTTAGAGCTTAATCATCGATTTTGAATATGAATAATTGCTTATGTTCAAGAAGGGGTTCTGAAATAACTACTAGGAATATCTAAGCCAATGATGTCTCATTTTAAAGATCTTGAGATGAACTTTGATAATGAATTTCCCTGCAGAGGGGTGCTTCTGCTTGCCTGGTCATATATATATATATATATATATATATATATATATATATATATATATATATATATATATATATATATTGAATTCAGCTTAGTATCCTAGCATTCTATGAGACATCTATCCATATGCTAGAAAATTGCCAAAAAGTCAGTTTGAAAATTTTGATAATATTAACAATATACCAGTTGAGAGAAGCATAATTATCTGGCCTCTTAAATGTGTGACTTCTATACCCGTTTGTAAGGATGGTTCACATTTTGGTGATCAAACTTTATGTGCACCCATGTGCCCCAAGAAGCCTTACAATTATCAATCATGGTTTTGTAGGACCCAAGGGTATGCAGAGTAGCCATATGGGGAAACATGCGACAACAAAACATTCAGAAAACATGATATTACAGCTAATGTAGGCAAGAATATTAGTCATGGCTGTGCTAGAATGACATCAGGTAATTCATCAATCCATATGATCCTATCCTCCGACCCTAACCAGATATTAAAACAAAACTATAACAAGCTCTTCATACAAAGTGACACAGCAAAACATACACCTATACTATAGTGAGACAGGACACGTTGAAAAACTGTTCACACCTTTTTTTGGTAATGGCGTATGCTCTATGTGCCCCTTACTATCAGTCACAGTCCCCAGAAGTAGGAGGAGTGGGGTCTGAGTGGGGCGTGTACACCTCATAATATTAAATCAGGTGATTCCTGGCTCCCCTCACTACACCATACATCTCCAGAGTGCCAGCCTGACTTGTGCACACCTCATCCAGGTCTCCACTTTGTATAGAAGGGGTATACTGAAACCAACTTCAAAACACACAGATTACTGTACTGCGGCAGGTAAGATGCACAATTTGTAGACAGATTGGGTTCTGATTTCAAGGTAAGTGAGGGTACAGAGAGTGAAGTGTGTTTGCTGCACCACAGTTGACATAAAACAAACCCATCTAAGGGTCAGAACACAAATTTCTCCATCAGCCTCCATCCCCCAACTTTCTCAAAAGGCCCACTCCATAAAAGACAGAGATGGAACATTAACTTTTGAAAGACAACCCATGTGCATAACCTAATTCCAAAATTACAGTACCCGAACTCATTGATGGTATGTTCCTCCAAAATAGCGAAGACTATTAAAGTGTCAACCATGTGTGAGAAAGCAAGGGGAAATATTGGTCCATGTTGAGAGACTTCCTGGTATAGCTATATTCACTTGGCATGTTTTATTACTCCCATAGTGAATGATTATGATTACAGCACTGATAGTTTATAGTACCCAATAAAGGTGACACGATCTGCGAAAAGGGCCCTTAGTGCAGGGTGCTTTAAGGTCTCTAGTCCCAGTCACAAAGGCAGTGGTAATTTCTTCTTTACATGTATTTCTGAACAAATACTGCTATATTGGCATTTGTAAGCATGAGTGTGCTTCTGCCAATGAGATAAAGTGGTTTGGCCCAAATAAAAAGACTCACTTCTTGTGCCTCTGACTCCTTGTACACCTTTCATCTGGCACACTATATAAATTTCCACCTGCTTGTTTCCAGTGTTTGAAAGGCCTTGTGTCTTGTGAAGCCTCAATCGGAGCAGCCTGGGCATAGCTGTAACAGCACATTCTTCCAATCAATCAATAGACCTAGCCCAGGAGGACTTGGAAATCCATGTGGGTAAGCTGTTGAGTTATGTGACCTTATCTAATAAAAAAACACTTTGCAAAAACATTTTTGTAACATTTGTAGCATCGCTTGAAAAGGATTTGTATAGAGAAAACATTTGGATGTTTGTAAAATGCACATTTCTGTCGTACATTTCTTTATACCATTTTTTAAAAAAACGAAAAACGCACATTTTGACTCTGAGTTATGCATTTCCATACAACTAAATTTATATGTTCTATTTAAACTTGAAGGGGTAATGTTTAATTTTTTTAATCCAGGCACTTCAAGGCCTACATAGACTGCCTGAGTACTGAGGTCAAGATCAATTGTTGGCAGGAGGCAGCAGATTGGCAACTAGGTTTGGAAAAAGCCAAGCTAATGCCATTCTTAGAACCTTTGAAATCTAACCTAGTTAAGAACCGTCCCACTACAATAGGGGGATTTCTGAATGATGAGAACATAGTCCCATGAGCATTTGATTTGATTGTCAACTAATCATTACATTATCTCCATCTCCCACTCTCTCTTCTTTATAACCATACTTTCCAACTGAAACTGTGAAAAACAATGTTCACTTTTCAGGATTGGAGGACCATGAGTATTGCACAAATGATAATGTGCAAAAATGCTTTAGACCAATGGAGCAGCAACCGATAGAGGATGGACATCATATTGTACCAACCCACACCCTATCAAATATAGTAGAGATATGCAAGTAAGTGATCTCTATGGAATATCATCATTCACGCCAAGATGAGCTATATGAGGGAGTAAGAATGCGTTGGCGACAGGATTGCTGAATGTACAGAAAGCACATAAGAAATGGGATACTACCCAAAACAGTTGTCCATTGTTCTTTCTTGCATGACAACCTCATATGATTGTTTCTTCTACTTGAAACGTATTGATATATATATATATATATATATATATATATATATATATATATATATATATATATATATATATATATATTTTTTCTACTGATGGTATCATTTTGCTTTTCACAGGTCTTACGTGGAGGTTCGACCATGTGTAGATCTCCTTATATATGAATGTCATCCCCAACATCAGGCACATCTCCGATCTCTTCATAACTAATACAGATATGTCTGTGATGATACTCTTGAAGGTATTGCCCTTTTACTTTTACTAAGGGATGTCATCAATAAGTGTAGTAATGGTCAAGAGGCAGCAGTGGCGTTTCAAGGACATTTTAGTTACTGCCTGAGGGCCTGCAACCTCAAGGCGTAAATAAATTGGGTGTCCACCTTCTGATAATCCTTAAATCTACTACAAATGTGGATTGTTCTAGTGCACCAGACCTTGAGTGGTAAAGGACCGTTCAACAATTATGTCACTGGTCTTTTGTCAGTTTTCAGGCCCCCTCCCCCACCATCATCTTATGTACCACACTATGTTTCTCTTTTTGAAAGGAGGGGGTATTTTGAAGAAAACAGAGCAGTGGGTAGAGAAAATATCCCAAGTAAAGCTTCAACCTAGTACTGTTTAACCAATAGCTATAGATCATCACCAAATAGCACCTTGCATTATGATCGTAGACGTGACCACAGTCGTAGACGTGACAGCGCATTTGTAAACAATGCCACAGCTCAGAGTTGCATTAAGATCTCATAATATTAATGATCTCATTTACATTCAATATTCCTTTCATAATAAGGTATAATTCACACATAACAAGGACAGCCAAGTATCAAGCACCTTAAAGAAAACTGTAGACATATCCATAGTTGTAGATGTGGCCATGGTCATAGACGTTACCACGCCTATACTTTTCTTATGATATCTCTGGTACTATGTGAAATATATTACCCAAACTAACAGGGCTTATTGCTTTCATATAAAGGTATAAGACACACATAAAAAATATAGTTAAATATGAAACACCTAGCAGTAAAGATGCATGTATGGGCGTAGACCATGCATAAACTACCCGAAAATCATACTAATTTATTTAGTCCATGTACTGTGTCTTTCCTAGTGCAAGGGAACCCGGAAGAGGTTGTACATGTGACCACTCGTCAATTACACAAAAGGTTTTATGCACCTAGCAGTAAAGATGCATGTATGGGCGTAGACCATGCATAAACTACCCGAAAATCAGATCGTAGCTTGTGAGCATCACACTTTTACAGCTAGGCTCAATTTCTTTTGTGTGCTGCAATGTCTCTGCATACTAATTTATTTAGTCCATGTACTGTGTCTTTCCTAGTGCAAGGGAACCCGGAAGAGGTTGTACATGTGACCACTCGTCAATTACACAAAAGGTTTTATGCACCCAGTCACCACTAAAGATTAGCTAGAACATGAGCTTTAGCCACTAATGATTGCACTGGTATGGCTTCACTACCAAAACTTATGTAATTACACTGTAAAAAAAGAGTTAAATCTACCAGGGATCCTAAACTGAAGAGTGAACCACTGTAATTATATAGCAGAGGTCCCACGGTGGTAAAAAAAAAAAATCTCTGTGAAAATAGCGACATCTCTGCGAAAATAATGGTGAATTTCTGGCAACTTTGGGATGACAGTTCCGTCATTATTTTTTTTAATTTTTTTTTACACTGTACACAAGTCATGATCGTACAGAGCAGTTTTTTTCAAGTTTTGAAAAAAGGTTATTGTTCTCTCACACTACAAATAAAGTGGTAGACAGTTATAATATATATATGAGTCACTCTCATCAGGTGCTCCTTTCAAAATCATATAATGTATAACAATCTCGAGACAGGTTATCAAAGCAGTCTATGAGACAATGAGACAAATAAAATGAAAATAATGAAATGTATAACCGGACGAAGTACATTATTTACAAGACAGGCATGCTTTGACAAGACAGGTGATACAGCAGAACACATTGCAAGAGTAGAGAGAAAAAAAGTGTAAAAAAAAAGGTCGACGTCAACAGAAACATATAATTTAAATGGTAACCATCACAATACGTTTTCTTTCAGTGGAATCTTAAACGATAAGCAAATGTACGGCAGAATTTACTATTTTTTAGAGTCTGGCAACTGCATGTGGTGGACAACCGTTGTTCAACAACAATTGAATTTGAATTTGAATCTTTATTCTCATATACTAGTTACACTATTATAAGACATATTATAAAGCTGATAAGGCTTGTAACATGTACCATACTAGGTTGGACAGTTATCAAGGATCGTCGGATAGCGTATCTACGCTCCTTGATACTGTATTGCGATTGACATAGAATAAATATGCTAAACTTCATCTTTATCAACTATATGACACTACCACTATATCAGACATATTTGAGAACTTCAAATTTTTTCGAGAACTTCAAAATTTAATGTCCAAGGTCCAACTCTTAAGTAGACATGCATTTCCATTACACACACGGTTAATGACGATAAGATATCCTTTGGAACAGCCAGAATAAGAGGGCTCATATGAAAAGGCTATCTAGGAACATTCTTGACGTTATCATTTATTATTCATAGCTCAGTGTCAAATATATCATTTAGATGTATCTTTCAATGCCGTCAGTGTCTGAGATTAGCACACATTGCAAGAGTGAAAAATAGGATCACTTTTAAGACGTTCAAAAAAAAGAGATCTTCTGAAAAAAGCTCCCCGAGCTATAGTACTATTTCTAATTTTAATTTCCTGATTGTAAGTAACTTCATAATTTATCTCACAGGCATGCTAACCAGATGCTGGACTGTGTCAAGCATATTGTTGAATCCTTCTGTGGAGGTAATGTATCTGCCTGGCAGGGAGGCTTAGTTGTAGCCGTCTACCAGCCCCTTCTGGATCACTTTAGATGTAAGTTAGGTTCAGACAGATTCTTTGGACCAGGTCTTAACTCTACTGACTACCCCTCAGAACAGCTAGGCTCGGACAGATTCTTTGGACCAGTTCATAACTCTACTGACTACCCCTCAGAACAGCTAGGTTCGGACAGATTCTTTGGACCAGTTCATTACTCTACTGACTACCCCTCAGAACAGCTAGGTTCGGACAGATTCTTTGGACCAGTTCATAACTCTACTGACTACCCCTCAGAACAGCTAGGTTTGGACAGATTCTTTGGACCAGTTCATAACTCTACTGACTACCCCTCAGAACAGCTAGGTTTGGACAGATTCTTTGGACCAGGTCATAACTCTACTGACTACCCCTCAGAACAGCTAGGCTGAGACAGATACTCTGGACCAGGTCTTAACGGTACTGACTACCCCTCAGAACAGTCAGCCTCAAACAAGTTATCGCCGTCCCAGCTGCTGTTATTATCATAATACTGATGATGGTGGATATGAGGCTGTGAAGAATGACCCTAGAACCAGGAGCAGTGTCCCCCAGTCTCCAGATTGTGATGATGTAAATCTTGGGCTGCCAATGAGATACAAAAACTGTAGTCTGCTGTGATATCTACCAATAAGGAAAGATATAAGGGAAACAAAAGGAGTATTTCATCCATTTGGCCTAGTTTGCAGTTAAAATTCTGCATGGAAAAAGTTATACTTTGTGGACGATTTGTGAGATGTAAACATCAAATGTCAAAATCTGGTGCAGGGGGCACCTTTTAGCATTGTACATAGACAACAATTATTGAAATATTGTGTTACTAATAATTCTGCATGCCATACCCTTTTTATATATATGTGTTTGATGGAAAGGTCATCAAATTAAGCTTTCACGAAAATTGGATATTGTCTTACTTCAATATTAACATCCCAGAACCATTTTGCTAGAAGATGTGTCTTAGTTATCAATGGCAATTATCATGATACAAACTTTATCAATCAGGCTTGGCAGGAGGAAAGAGGTGCCTCCAGTTACGTCTTCTTAGAAATGTATGGACGTGTAAATGTCCCAGTGCAATGATGAGAGAGAGCACATTATTGCATGCTCAACTCACACATAAGGAAATATAGAAACTCAAACATGGAAAATGAATTATGCATTAACTGTTTGCCATTAATATATGATTTGGAAAAGCTCAGGATATCATGATCACAAATTAAAAGTACCAATTTTAAACCTTTAGAAACAAACACATGTAAATATAGGAAGTATAGACTTGCCTCCAATATTACCTTCAAGTAGTTCACTTAATCTTGTGTGATCTATAAGGACGTAGAACGCTGTTTTGCAATCACACATATTACCTTCCACTTTTTTCTATGTCAAATCACCGTGAGAGCTGACTTTAATATATCACCACATGACCTGGGTACTACTCCAAAAAATTCCCATGACACCAGAGTTTAATTTCAATATCACTGCTGCTACAACACAGGTATTTGTCAACTCTATTCTATAATGTGTCAGTATACCTTTCTTCCCTTACGTTCATTGATATAGGATTTTCTGTTTTTATTATATGCAAAAGACTTGTGCATGCCTATAATGAACAGCAACTTGAAATAGTTCATGGATAAGAACGAGCGATGCATTTCTCAAGATGTATCAAGCCATACAGGCAATCCAAGACCACGACAGATTGCCTTTTTCATGTCTTCAGTTTACGATAAAGTACTTCCATGGCTTGAATGATGCTAGCGATTCTAAACACAAGTTGATGAGGCTTAAAGACAAACGCTACAGGCTGACCAACGCTAGATCTTCTATTGATAAACACAAATAACTCTGGGTAGTATTACTTTGATGTATAAAGAATAGGAGATTGCAAAAGAAATCCCTATGTCACCATGCTTATTTTCATTTTATGACCATTCAATTGAAAATGCCTTAATTATAGAAATGAATGGGAATATTATTATTTTTTCATATTTTGCATCAGAGTGAATGACCATCTATTGATTCATCTACAAGACTCTTTGAATATATAAAGGACATCTTCAGGATGCTTTTAAAAGAAGAAAAACGGGGGTCACCATTGAAATGAAAAAGTTGTGAATTTCTGAAAAAATATTACTTTTCCCTTAACTATAGGGTCCTATGGGAATTCAAATGGCATATAAACATCTTAAACTTGTTTATAGTGATCAGAAATGCACTGAAAAAAAAATGTGTAGAGGTAAAATGATCCACTTAGATTAAGAAAAATCATTGAAATTACGCTGGGCATCTGCGGTCTGTATAACTACTGCAGGCATAGGGCTTCACCTCCCAACCTCTCTCCCCTTACTTCATCCTGTCTGAAGGTCAGCTCACAAGACAGGGAGAGGGAGGATTATATATATATATATATATATATATATATATATATATATATATATATATATATACATATATACATAATCTTGTTATATCAAAGATATTCTTATCCTAATCCCTTAATTTGGGGTGATTATTGGATGTTTATTCTGCACTCTGTCTATCTCAGTCTCATTTCACACTCTCCCCCACACATCCAGATAACTTATCAGTGTCAACATCTGCTGGGAGGGTGTGCTGACTCATGCACATGCAACAGTTTCCAACAAGTTGTAAACTATGTAGTGAGAGAGAAGCGTGAGCGGAATTCAGGGGTAGGTTTCCAGCCTACATTGAAATTGTATAACTGTTGAGTTCTGATTTCTGCCACCAGCTGGCTTCTGCGTACTGGGTAGCGTTTGTCTTTAATTGATATATCTTTGCGAATGTAGGTTTGTACAAGTGTAAAAGGTGCTGCTTCCATTTTATGTATGTACTCCAGGATTTGTTTATCTATATTTTGTGAAAATTCTCTGGAATTTCGAGTGACGTAATCTTGCTTAACAAATGTGGGCTTTCCTACTGAATAAAACAGCATAACATATCTATTGTTTTATTTGTACTTACAATGCTATGATTACGAACATAACAGGATGAAATGAGATTTAAAAGAAATCCAAACAATTGATTGTAACTTAGGCAATATAGGGCTGCAACCTACAAGAATACAGTATACAAATGAGCGAATGTATGTATACATCCACACAGTCGTAACATGTGCTATCAAGTTACTTCTTTTGAATAAAATATATATTTTCCGGTAACAAAATGGAATAGTAATGTAGGCCAAAAGATACAGCAGCGGTAGTCTACCAAAAGAAACATCCTTTCAAGAGGCCACCCCCCCCCCCAAAAAAAAGTTTTTCATCACCACGTGCATTATAGAAAAAAATCGAGTTTTGGATGAAATGTATTGTGAAAATGAACAAATATGTACAGAGCCCTGGGGTCTGTTACATAATCGTAATTTGTGGTCCCTAATTATAATTTATTAGAAAATGTGTTACAAGTATAAATCTAGATGGTGTTCACTAATTTTCGTGCTCTTTAGTAGATGGGCAAGATCCCCTTATTTCTATAGAAATTGTTAGGTGTTTGATAACTATTCTTTAATATTTTGATGGTGTTCTTCAATTTAATTCTGGTGGTCGTAAAGGGGTTTATCCAGTGTTACATAAATAAAAGTTATACAGACCTAAAAAGAGGTACTAAGTTTTTTAATAAATTGAAAACAATGTAATTTTGTTATAGTTATATAACAGGAAGTCCCAAAATACACACATAAAGATAACAACTTGTTTCATTAGGATATTATTCCAATAGTTTTGGCCCTATAAAAGCACCTTAATCTTGCTCACTATGTTGTGCTCTTTAATTTTTGTTTAATATCATGCTCTTTAATATTATGGGCATATTTTTAACCCCCTTTAACATGATTTTAGTTGTTGTAGAGGGCCTTTAAATCTATATTTAGCTTAAATCTGTATAGGTTAATTAAATTATTTTTAACATCATATGGGGTTTGCATTTATTTTGCAGGTGTATGGGGCCCTGTGATGATGTAGTACACAAAAATGTGTAGTTTACCATGTACCCCAATATTAACTAACAGGAAATAAACAAAGAACATGAAAATTAACTAACATGAATGTATTTGGTACTCTTCCAGACGAATGCACATTATGAAACAGAATTATTTCTTACAGTAGTATAGTATGTATTGGAACGGGACTATAGCTAATCTAAGGATATTACTCACTGGGGATGCAGCCAATCAGAGGACTCCCTTTTGGCGGGAAATTCAAATGTGGGGTCACATGACCTAGACCACCCGTGGTGTGGTGCCAAAATGGACCAATCAGAACCCTCCCTTTTGGCAGGAAATTCAAAATGGTCACTTGACCCAAACCCCCTGTGGTGTGCTGCCAAAATGGCGCCCTCTGATTGGCTGGCCGTTTAGGTCATGTGACCTCTATTATGCAAATAAGGTCACATGATTGGTTGGCTGTCCACACGTCATACCATCAGCTGTATGCAAGCAAGTAGTTATGTGACCTTATTAGCATAAAGAGGTGTGGTTTATTATGTAGATGAGGGTGTGACTATAGTGAGACATCTATCGTGTAAGTGTGCATTTTGTTTTCTATTACTTTAAATTTGTATTAACAGCATGGATAGTTTTACCTTTTTAGCGTGATTATTCAGTGCCTCTATAAAGGGTTTCACGTCTTTGTTGTTGTAGTGGATCAAGTAATCTCTGAAAGTTTGCATGTTCTGTTCGGACCAAACTTTTTCACATTCGGCGTATTCAGATTCAGACATCTTGGTGCCAGTCATTTGGCTGTCAAATGCAGATCTTGGTGGTAGTGTTTTCCAGTTTCCTGGTAGATGTCATCCATTCGTAAGGAAAGTGACCTTTGTGCTGATTTCTGGTGAAAGCTAGTAGATAATTTGCGTAGTTATAACCAAGTGCCAAATAGTTTACTATGTTCAAGAAAACAGTGTGCTGAGTGTAAATCGGCAAGTATTGGTTACTTCTCTTTATGACGCTGAATTCATCATTCTCTCGGTCTTTGGAGGAGAAGAACGAGTGAAGCTGTACTTTGATCAGATTTAAGTCATAACGCCCCGAGTTGAAATCTACGATCGGAACTTGGTGGAGATATCTCAAAAGTCTCTTCTCAGTTCAACTAAAGGGTGTTTTGTCCGAGTTTCATTGAAGTTGATGCCAGGAGACCTGAACGCCTCCTCTAGGTGGAGAGCTTCAGCTATCCTCTGATCTAACTTCACTAACGTTGGCCGGCAAAGTTCTAGCACTGCTTCCCCGATGACCTTGGCAGTGTCGTTTATGTAATTCAAAACTTTATCCAACAAGGGGTCTGAATCTGTGTCGGATTGTCTCACGAAGCAGACCGGACCTTCGCGTCCTGGAAAGTCGGATGTGACCCTAGCCGACAGAGGGACTTGTTCCCACTGGACAGTTCTTTGGCTGGTCTGAAGAAAGCTTCGAAATAAAAGGTAATTTTGTAAGGGTACGTTTTTGAATTTCCATCGGGAGGAAAAATGGATAAATCTGCTAGTGCTTCGAAAACCGTTTTTGAATTTTGGTAGATTCCACCTACATATTTCAAGGCGACTTGTCTGCAAGGGGAAGGTTGGTTCCTTTGCCTTTTCAGTAAGAACTTAGTCGTGAACGCTGACTTACACTCAGGACATTCGCAGATGCCAGTGTATTCATTGAAATCCGTAACGAGGGACACATGCAAACCATGTGTCGCGGACAGGTGTAGGCTGACTTTACCTTGGGTGGCCAATGTTTTGGAAGGTGGACTGATCAGGGTAACTCGGTTTTTCAGGTTCTGACCTCTCACTTTACGGGTGGTGTAAACCGATATTTGTATATTGAACCAGTTCTCTAACATGGGTAAGTCCCTGATGATCAAACCTGGAAAGGTTTCAGGTTTCGCAGTGGAATCGAACTGATGCAATAATTTTGAAGCATGTTTGCCAGTCTTATATAAGTGAAAGGATATGCAGCGAAAGAGGCATAACTTGTCCCTGTTGGGAAAATCTAACACACCGCCTCTCTTTTTAAGTCGACCCGAATGGGTAACCCTGCCCCCTATGGGGCATTGTCTGGGTCCCATGTAAACGCAAATGTTCAAATTGGTGGAAAAAAGAACTTTCCACTTGGTGTCAGAGTCGCAAAGTTTCTGTACTTCTTCGGAAGTGACAGTGTTTTCCATGAGGGAGAGAGGCTCTTCTAAAGTTTCTGAATCAGTTATGGTGGGGATGGGTTGTAAAAGAGTCACGTTGTTTTGGGAGGCGTGAAAGTAGCATAGCTTGTTTCTGTTTTCTTTGTGTTGTAAAATTACCCTACTGACAAACCCACTTTGTACCTGAATCTTTGCGTGATGTGAATCTGACCCATAGTCTACAGCATCACTCAACTCACTGGTTGGTAGTCTTAAGTTTGTTACACTCATGCGACTCCCGTGTGTCCTGACTCCTGTTTGTATTACGGGCCAATTCCTGGTAAACATTTCCTCACCCTCAGGTATAGTGCATATTATCGGAGGAATAGTCACTCCGTCCAGAGATTCGCGTCGACAGGTGATTTTTTTGCAATTTCCTTTGCCGCTTTCTTTCTTTCTATCTAACTAACTATTTACCTGTACACCTATATACGCAACATACCTACACAAAGTATATACACCTACATACACGTCATATAAAACATACGTCAGCACTATCTCACACACGTCTCAATCAAATTTTATCAAGAAATTCAAGGATAATCTCTTTATTGTCACCCAGTTCTTTCAGTGCCTTGGTCGAAAGCGTCACACCGTCCTGTGTCGGCGTTTTTTGGGGTCCTTCGTACCTGCGCACGTGGATGACGTTCTTACCCTTGTAGTTGCTGACAGCAACATACAGCGTGCTTTCCGGATCCAGGACGACGAACCATGTGTTGTAATTGGGTAGTCCTTGGGAAACCGCTCTGTCGTGCATCCGTACCTCCTCTTGGACGTCAGTGACAGTCGCCATTAGCTTGAGGAGTGCGTCAGTGGTGAAGTTTACTTTTCTGGTGGGTGTTTAGGTGCACTTTACGGCACTGTAGCGTTCCTTGGAGATCCTAACCCCGTTGAGCCAGATCTCCAGCTTCAAACTGTCGATGAAGAACTCCAATCTGGGGACTGTGGAAGGTGTTGGTGGTTCACATTTTACTACCGCTTTTCTCTTCTTGGACGCCTGGTCGCAACTCTTGGTAAAACTCCTCTTGATACCCGTAGAGGGTTTCAACGCTCACGTCGGTATCTCGGGACTTTTGAAAAGAGGATAACCACACACCGTCGGTCGTGGTTGTGGAGGGTGAGTAAGTCGGGGAGGTAAGAAAAAACTCGCTATGACTCTGCTCGACGTCGGTGTCCCCTGGTGGATAGCAGAAGCCGGTGGTTCTTAGAGACTTCACAATAGCCTTGGTGAGTAGATCGGGTGATCTTTGAGCAACTGCTGGAGAAGTCAACTCTTCCTGTGTTTCTTTTTCCTCCTCGTCTTCCTCTGTTTCTACCAAGTGGTGGGTCTCCAAATAATCCATATGACTGCAATCGTGTGTGTCTGTGTCAGCTGTAGTTTCACCAGCACGGACTTCTCCAGCGTAAGGGTGATAATGATCAGTGTTAGCATCAGCATCAGCATTAGCATCAGCATCAACAGTAGCAGCATCATCAGCATCAGCAGGAGCAGTAGCAGGAGCAGCAGCAGCAGCAGGAGAAGCAGCAACAGCAACAGGGGTATAAAATATCGGTGTCCAGTAAGGAGATGTATGAGACCAACCGTCAACAGTAGCTCCGTCGTTATCAGCAGCAGCAGCAGCTGCAGCAGTAGCAGTAGCAGCAGCAGCAGCAGCAACAGCAGCAGCAGTATCACCACCACCCGAAAATAAACTCTTGTTGGTCCTTCTCGTCTTCCTCGAGAGCTGCAGCTCAGACGGTCTTCTACTCATGGTGAGGGTTGCAAAGAGAGTGTGAGTGAATGAAATTTTTCTCCCTCCCTTATATACTCCTCTGGAGATAGTCGCTTAGTACAGTTTGAATAGATGAAAGGAGGCTTTGACGTCTCGTAGAAAAGAGGATTAATCCTGTAGTCACAACAGAAGAGACCCTTGCTCGGCAGGACTCTTATAAATCCAATTTCACCTGTCCTCCACAGGGGAAATAAACAATAGGAGAATCCAGATAAAAACTTCACTCCATTCTTAGATCATCAAAGGGTAGGTGGAAAAAAAAATTCCAGCAGGAACAAAGGCGGCTTTTGATAACTTTTAGAAAAGAGCTCTAATCCTATGATCACAGAGATCCTCACTCGGTAGGGTATCTATAAATCTAATCTAACCTTCCTTCCACAGGTAAACCAAACCGTAGGGGGATCCAGATGAAAGTTCGTCTAAATAGGATTAGGAAACTTCAAAGAGTGGTTGGTCGCAATTACACACCCCCTGTTAACAAGAGGAGAAGTAAAATTGAAGGATTTCATAATTCCTTAACGAGCGTGCCTGCCTCACACCTGTAGAGTGGATTAAGCTAATTATCACAGTTTTAACTCCCTGTAATCCCACCAAAATACAATTATCACAATACCTTTCCACCTGTTTTATGTCAACAGATCTAAAAGATAAGTTGCTACACAGAATGAAAGCAATCACCCCTAATTTCACCAAATACACTTGTTACAGTGTGTTTCCTCCTGTTTGATGTTAACAAATTCAAAAGGCTCATGCTGATAAGACACTACACAGAAAGGAAAAGGTGGTGGTAAGTGTCCAGCTGGAAATAGACTTAGATCACCCTATATAAAGCACCCCAATTTCTCTTGGAAGGATATATCACTGCTGACCACTGCGACTACCGAGCCTACCGCCACTTCCTTTACCATCACCAGCACCACCTACCCGCCGGCTACCTGCCTACTGACCTTCATCAAGTTGGATCTTGGAAGAAATTGGGAATCTACTTGGACATCGCCTATAAGCGTCTGCAGGAGATGGTCATTATCAAGATAGTGCATGATATGTGTATGGAGATGTTCCAAACTTGGTGGTCTAAAACTACGCCTCATGCCAGATGGGGAGAACTCCACCACGCCTACATGAGTGTTCATCAACAAGATCTGTTACTTCAGTCGCAGAACTTTTTCAAGACGTACAAATTGGATTACAACAACCCTGACCAGTTTTTAATAGAGAGGTACTTTGTCACCATGTCTGAATCTCTATCCAGGGAGTGCAAAGATATGGGGACGTATTTAGGCTTGACGTCTGAAAAGCTTAATAGTATTACTCAACAACCGGAACAAGATATGTCTCTCCACACCTTCAGAGTGTTGAAAATGTGGCAAGCTTAAGACAACAGTACACATCATCAGCTCATTTGAGTTCTGATGGATGACATGAGGAGGGTTTAAGTGGCAAGATATATATTGCTTCACTTTGAAAACAAAGAAAAAGAGTTGATTGCTCGAAAATGAAATGAAATTATGACAAATAAAAAGTGGAATGTGTTCTACTCCATATGTGTGTTTTATTGTATTTCTATTTAAAATTTAACTACCTTATGTAAATTTATATCAAGTAAACCCGCCCCTACCCAAGGGGCGGGTTTCCAAAAAAAAAGGGCCCCCAACCCAATAGTCCCCCCCAAAGGCCCCCCACCCCAAGGGCCCCCCAAATATTTCCTAGTTTTTTTTGTTTTTTTTTTCTTGGCAAGCTTTCAGCTTGCCTTTTTTTATTTATATAAACAACTTCTCACTATAGTCACACCCTCATCTACATAATAAACTACACCTCTTTATGCTAATAAGGTCACGTAACTACTTGTTTGCATACAGCTGACGGTATGACGTGTGGACGGCCAACCAATTAGAGGTCTCCATTTTGGCAAAAAATTAAAAAAAATTAGTCACGTCACCAAATTTTTTCAAATTTTCCACCAAAATGACGACCTCTGATTGGTCCATTCAAATTAGGGTCATGTGACCTTATTTGCATAATAGAGGTCACATGACCTAAACAGCCAGCCAATCAGAGGTCACCATTTTGGGGGCACACCACAGGGAGTTTGGGTCACGTGACCATTTTGAATTTCCTGCCAAAAGGGAGGGTTCTGATTGGTCCATTTTGGTGCCACACCACGGGGGTCTAGGTCACGTGACCCCACATTTGAATTTCCCGCCAAAAGGGAGGCCTCTGATTTGCTGCATCCCCAGTGAGTAATATCCTTAGATTAGCTTTAGTCCCGTTCCGATACATACAATACTACTTCTTACTCTGCTTCATGATCTTTATTTTAAACATTTTATCAGTTAAGAGCACAAATTAACAAGCACCATTTGTGTAACAGACCCCTGTATGGCACATGTAAAAGAGTAATTCTTCCTTTGAAAATTATTCGTGCGAGTACATGGACGAATCTTGCAGATACAGTAATTGGGGGTATAGGCACGATTCTTGTTGGACAATGTAAACTTGTAAAGGTGAACGACGATCAATCGACGATCAATCGATCAAAATAAGAAATTAAGAGAGTGTGTGCTCAAGATATTTTAGACATTACAGGGATAAACAGAGTAAGCAAAGTAGACCCCTTGAGATGAGAGGGTAACAAAATTTTCTCTAAGCACATGTGTTCATACCCGGTAATAAAAATCAAATTATCGCAGAGCAGGTATTGTATTTCCCACTGTTGTATATCTGGGCTCCCTGGTGGCAGAAAGTGATGGCCTAAAGGGACCAACATGATCACCTTGGGTCATCAACATAGAGAGAGGACATTAAGTCATCAATACCGATCACCTTCATAGAGGCCCATATTTTCAGTGCGTCATGATCTTAACCTCTCTACTATCCCTTTACCTATACGGGGGTATGCTTAGTGATCAGCCCTTGGCAATACGATGCTAATCTGATGTATAAAGTGCACCCCTTGTCCCCAAGAATTGCCAACCCCTTGCTCCCAAGAACTGTTATGCGGTATGATTAATAATCATGGTTCGAGAGACCCAAGAGTAAACAGAGAATAACACAAATAAACCAAATCAAGAAATAAAAACGTTCAGCGTATGTAGACAGGATCATAAGTATCAGCGATGGTAGAATGGCATCAGCTAATACATCAACCCTCTAGACATATATATATATATATATATATATATATATATATATATATATATATATATATATATATATATATATATATATAATCCTACTCTCCAAAACTAAAGAGACATTAAACACTAAAACTAAAAGCAAGCTCTTAGTACAAAGTGACAAAGCAGAATCGTGTGCCTGTAGACTATAGTAAGACAGGTCAAGTTAAAAAAACTGTTCACGCCCTAGTTATGGTTAAGGTTTATACTCTATGTGCCCCCTAGTATCAGGCGCAGGTTCTCCTTCAGGGAGCAGGAGGAGGGGGATCCAGGTGAGGCGTGCACACCTCATAACACTAGACCAGGTGATCCCTGGCTCCCCTCACTACACCATCTTGCCAGCCTGACTTGTGTACACGCAACACCTACATCTCCATGTCCTATACAAGGGGTATACTGATCAATACCAACTTCAAAACACAGAGATTACTGTATTAAGGTAAGTAAGATTCAGAATTTGTAGACTGATTGGGTTTTGATTTCGAGGTTAGGGAGGGTGCAGAGATGGCTGTGTATATGGTATAGCACTGTTAACATATAACAAGTACACACTTGTCGTATGGTGTAGGATAGGGAGGTAGTGTTGGCATCCTTAATATGTCTATGGCATTGATGAGTGCTATTCCACACTAGGTATATCTAAACACCGTGTGTTATTTAGTAGACATGAAGCAATCATGAATAATGACAAACAGTAACTTGCCAAGACTGCATTTCTGCATCATTCATACTATAGTGAGTATGCACTTTCAAAGGGTCAGCATAATCTCTTATCATAACCCCTATAATTCTTGAATCTTTTTTTTTAACCATTTAGGCCTCAAAACGGCCGATTTTTACCGATTTTTATTTGCATAATTATTGCCCATAGAAATCCCAGAATATTTTCAAAACTTGCTGCTGTTAAAATCGATTGTTCACTCGACACCCTCTAAAATGTATGTGAATAATAATGGAGAGAGCTTAAAAGTGTGGCTATTAGGGTAATTAAGGTTCAATATTTGATGAATTTGATTGAAGTCCTGAGGAAAGAAGACATCCCTTTATGCTGTTATTTTAAATATCCAAGCTATCAATTTTCCTTTCCTTGCTTATATGTTTTTGCTATCCTTTAGATTACAAGTAGCCTTCTTGAATATAGTATTTACCCTATATATAAAAAGGCATTGGTTCGTCGCTGGTCCACACCCCATTAAAATAGGCTTGGGTACTTGCCAGGAACAGATAAACCAAAAGAGGCTAGATAAAAAATATGTACTCTTTTCAAGATCAACTCGATTTTTCTCCAGAATTTCAATAGTATTACCATTTTGAGTGGCCCATTTATTGTAAAACTCCATATCAGCAACGAGATCAAAGCCTAGAATTCTAAATAAATGCAAACGACTTTTTGAATGAATAATCTCATCATCTTTGCATGACAACAATAGACAGAAAGATTTTTGAATATCCGCCATTATTTTCTGCAAAAAAAGACCATCAATATGTATAGCATATCTGTAGAGGAATATTGCTGTTATAAGGCATTGTTGGGAAGAGTATGGCGAAAATATATAGTTTCCTAAATATCATCATAAAATTACTTGGAATAACCAAAATATTTAAAATCTAAATGTTGAATTGAGTACCTCCGAGAGAATCTGCTCAGAGTGTGCTGTTGTCATCTTTTTTTTTACGCAACATCATGTCACTAAGCAACGTCATGTTACTAGGAAACGTCACGTCACTAAGCAACATCATTAAGTCAAGAAAATAGGCTGCAGTTTGCCGACACTACAGGCTGCAGTTTGCTGACAATATATAGACCCCCCCCCCCCGAAACTACTGCTCCAAACTCTAGTGGCGAACCACTAGTTAGAACTAAATCTAGTAGCCTAGTTCAATATGAAACTCAGGATAAATACTATTGCTAACCTGAACGTTGATCTATTATTGTGAAGACTATGACAGGGGGAACTCCCAATGCATTTGGCTTGATTATTATGATAAAAAAAACCAACAACAAACAAACAAAAAAACAGATGGATAGGAGCCAGCTTTTGACTGGAGATTATATTGACTTGACAACGCACACAACCGTCAGCTTGTTCATAGCATGCTAGATCGTGCAGACCGATCCCAATACCATCGGGTCTATATATTATGTATGTTGCCCCGTCTACCTGCACACCCCACGCCAACTGGGGCCTGACTTTTGTGTTTCTTATTCTATTAGACCTGCCGTTAGCAAAAGAAAAGACATGCAGACAGGACTAGTATAGTTAGGTCTTTGTGCTAACAGGGTCGAGTCGTGATGAATTATAAGCTAATTAGATTCATATAATCTGTCAACATGCTATGGTTTTCTTGATCATTATTTCTTCTTTTCTTGCTTTAATTTCTTCCCATTCTTTTGTTCGTTCTTTTTGTCTATTCCTACTTCAATTTAAAAGTAACTGAGTCCACATAGATATATCTCAGGTATTAAAGGCAGCTATGGTAGGTTATTGTGGATAGATCTATAAATAGATCTCACGCGTGATATATAGCTACCAAGAAGTTCCATGTCCTGTGATTATAGGAGATGGTACGGAGCTCTACTAGCTTTCATATTTCATTAAAGTTTTCCATGATGAAATAAGAATTTTAGCATCGAGAAGGACTGCATATAAATGGAAGGTAGTAAGAGAATGGTCTTTTAAAACAAAACAGAAACAAGAAAAAAAAACAAAAAAACAAGACAAATGACAGTGGTTGGATGGGATAATTTTATGTGACATGCAAAACAATTTTGCCTATCAGAGGGAGTAAACACTTTTGCCCCTCCCCTTGAGGCATTTAAAGTGATGCTCATTCTCAGTCTTTCACATACATAGGGCAAGACGTGGGACCTTTGACAGAAGGAAGAAGCAATCTATCTTCCCTGCAAAGATAGGTAACACCCTTCCCGTATCCCATTAAAGGATCAAAACATCACTCCCCACTGCAACTCCACCCCACCCTTTTGTTATGAAGGGCAAATCCCTAGATAATCAAAAAGGATTATTGACCTAATTCCAAAGGTTACATGACTTGAATTCACTAAGGGTGTCTGCCTCCAAAATGGTAAAGGCTATAGTGTCAACTAGCTGTGAGAAAGCAAGAGAGGTTACTGGTATATTGTGTTGTAAGACTTCCTCGTAGCGCATTACTGTTTCGTTTACTTGAGGGAAGGTGAACAGTCTATAGGTACAGATCCACTGCCGCGAGTTACTTGCGAATTGTAGTCGTGCGTGCCTACTCGCAGAAAACCTTTCACCAGTGGATCAGCTGCTGCGACTACGTACATGCAACGTTGGTGCAGCCTGCGACTAGATTCGCAGAAATCTAAATAATTTGAGATTTGCGACTGCTCTGCGACAAGACACGCATGAGTGCAATTCGCAAGAAATTCACGGCAGTGGATCCCTAGCTTATGGCTATAAAGATTTCACATTACTAATGTATTACATTTGTTCACCCCCCACCTTCATGTACCATAATAAAGAGCCTATTTCAGAGGAGTCTGAATCAAATGAGCTAATTAGAATATCAGTGGCATCGTACCCAGTAGTGCTGAATTTAGATGGATTTTAAACCTCATACCCAGTGCAGTGTGAAACGGCTTTCTTTGAAAATGATTGCGTTTCTTACTGTGCCTTTTACTTAGAACAGTCCCTAGTTCACCATAGATTATATAAACTCTTATGTCTTTTGTTAAAACTGCAACCCTGGTTCATAAAGTGATGTGAAGGGTCATATCGCCGCCAGATTTATGTTCCTTTGTCATTATGATCACCAATGCAGCTAAGTAGCCCTGGTAGTTAACACGCCAGGGCTACTTAAAGTTTACATGTACAACACCGAGGAGTTAGCCCCCCCCTGTACTTATTCAAATATCCTTTTCCCCTAGGACTGCCTTTGTTTCATTGTTTCAAAATGGCTGGGATTCTTCAAGTAATTGTGATTTTCATCGTGTGCAGTTTTATTGGTAAGTCGGATACTGAATCAACAATACACGTATGGCTCAATTATGAAAAGGGTCCACTATGTATCACCTTTTTCAATAAACTATTAAAACGCAAACTCAAACTTTTAGTCATTTGCTTGATAAGGCCCTTAGAATATTTCTTTTTTTAGGATTTGACACTATCCACAAAACAAGGTGATGTAATTATACATTCAGTGACACCACATGAACTGTTGTTCTATGCCTAAGTATGACAAATTCCCTTTAAACCAGTTCAATAATGCTTGTCAGTGACTGAATTGAATCCCCTCACATGTGAATAGTTTAAAGAGAAATACATATAAATTCACACAGAAGGGATTCTAACTTAAACGTAAAGGAATAAAAATCCCCTTTCTCTTTTCCTTATAAAGGTGTAGAGTGTCAATATAATAATTGTACACAAGGCAACTATGACCGATGTGTTAGAAACATCATACCGCTGGTACAAGCTGCTGACACATTCTACATTAAGTACACAGTAGCCGAGATGAGACAACTCTGCACGTAAGTGTATTGTACGCTTTCTTTTTTTTCATTTCACTGCAATTATTTTAGTACTGTCTCATTATGTTTTTCTTTCTATGGATAGATAACAGAACTTTAATGATATTCATAGGTGAAATAAGGATGTGCAAATTTACTGTTAAAGGCTAAGTTACATATATTTGCAGTGAATACAGGGGTACAAAAGCTTGTATACAACAATTTGAAGATCATTGTCCAGCACCGACTAGGAATGATATTGAAAGTACTCATAAATTCTACAACTACATCTGTGATCAGACGTTTTCTGGTGAGTTGGTCATGATTCACCATCTCCAAGTCAAATCTAGTTGATTTCTTTTAAATGCATATTTTACTTGACACAACTTGGATCCACTTAGAATCATATAATCTTAAAACATCATGTCAATTTTAGGTATGACTTGGTATCAATCAAATCGAATCTTATGGTTATAAAAATGTATTCATTTGTTTTTCTCACTTTAGACCAATATGATATTTTCTGTCTTTATTCTAAGATGTAGACATATATAACATAAGCTTGCTCAATCAATCAATCCCATGAGATGCCTCCTCCCCAAAAACTATACGCTGCCTTTGATTTTGACTCCTTATGGCCCTCTGATATGTCACAGCTACATCACAATCCACTTTGCCTCTTTCCAGTGTTTGAAAGGCATCGAGACTGTCTTGCGAGGCCTGAACTGGAGCAACGTGCAAATAGCTGTAACAGCACATTCTTCCAATCAATCAATAGACCTGGCCCAGGGGGACTTGGGAATCCATGTGGGTAAGTTATAGATGAATGTCTTCTTCTGTGCCATAGAACACTACTGTGGTAGTAATGCTTTTTTTTTAAAAGTAGACTATTGGGTAAAATACATAATGAATATTGAAAATATTCTTAGTATGGTAAATTTACGGTGATTCACTGTAACTTAAAGAACAGTGAAATCTTATAAAAAGTTACAGCGTTTCATCCTATGGTTCAACTTTGTGAGTTAGGTTCACAGTGAAACACACTAGCCTGTAGTTTGTTACTAGATGGTACACAATGGCTACATGGAAAAGTATCAAACATCAATTCTCTGATAACATGACATTTTTCTTGAAAATGGATAGAACCACGCGGCATAAATTTATGATAGGCTACACAATACATTTTCACACAAATGTAGCCTGCATAGTCTTGAATATATCATGATTAGCCCCTAAATAGTGGGGCCATACCAAGTGTGCACCATTCACAGTGATATTATTTTATAAACATTAACCCAGACCAGTCTATAATCAAGGATTTAGGTAGTGGGTCTATAGTCCCCTGATAATGGAGAGTCTAGTGCTAATGTATGTGGGACTGAGAATGAGCATAGTGAATCATTGTAAAACTATGGTGAATTCCCATTAAAAGACCACAGAGAATCAATCCCTGTTCACTATATAGTGAATCTGGGAGCAAGGGTGAACCCTAGAATAATGCACTTTCAAAATATCTTGTCAAGATAACAAGATAATTCTCTTCCCAAAGATCCGTTGTTGTTTTCACAGAGATGTTGCTATTCTCAGAGATTCCCTGTACCACCATACTGCCACCCGGGGCTTCTGGTAAAAACTACACTGGCTCCCTGCTATATAATTACGGTGGTTCACTGTTCAGTTTTACAAGTATCCCTGGTAGAGCCAAGAGTTAATTTCTACCAGGCACCTGCCAGTGAAGCGCAGTTTTTTTACTGTGTAGTTTCTAGATATAATTTGCACGCAACTGAATTCATATATCCTATTAAACTCAATTGGCACCGTGTGGGTTTTCAATGGTTAATGATCTTTTCATTTATCCAGGCACTTCAAGGCCTACATAGACTGCCTGAGTACCGAAGTCAAAGTCATTTGCGGACCAGAGGCAGGAGAGTGGCAACTTGGATTAGATAAGGCCAAGCTAATGCCATTTTTAGATCCTCTGAGATGTAACCTAGGTAAGACGAACCTATATCTGTATATATAGTGATATGGCTAACTGCTTATTAAGTTTTGGGCTTTGCCATACTTACTATGAAAAATCTATGAAATTTTCACTTTTCAGGATTGGAGGACCACGAGTATTGCACAAATGATAATCTAAAAAAATGCTTTAGACCAATGGAGCAGCACCCTATAGAGGATGGGCGTCATATTGTACCAACCCACACCATATCAAATATAATAGAGATATGCAAGTAAGTGATTACCTTGTAATATGGTCGATTCATAAGTAGAAAAGCTATATGAGAGAGTATGAAGGAGTTGGCTCCAGGATTGCTGAATGTACAGAATACATATGCCTAGAAAATGGCACCTATACCAGTCATACACTTATCTGTTGCTTCTTTTTTAAGACAACAGCTGTGAAATATTTACCTTAAGAAAAACTCTATGTCTTTAACAGGTCTTACACAGAAGTTCGGCCATGTGTAGATCTGCTTATTAATGAATGCCACCCTCAGCATCAGTCACATCTCCGATCTCTTCATGATCAATACAAATATGTATGTGATGATACTCTTGAAGGTACTGTCTTCTCATCGGGTTGCCATTATTCTCATCTATTCATATATATAGTTCTTTCTTTAAATGTGTCTTCATATATATATGTCTTCATAATAGGCATACATGTGCCTCATACAAAGGGCTTTTTCACATAGCGCTGATGTGAATACATACCAATCTTTGATACAAAAACCTTATAGATTTGAAATGCACCTCTTCTGTAGAGTTTTAGAGTGAGGTGTAAAGAATATAGATGTCCATCTTCCTGATAATCCTTGGAACTAGCACAACTGTGGGACTGTTTTAGTGCGCCTGACCTTTAGCATTAATACAGTCAGCTCTGTTAATGATATAAAATACATACTCTATGCAGAGAAGATAATGAAATATCCCGCCCAATTACACATAATTTCTTACCATGTTCCAGAGTACTTTAATCATAGGAATTGCCTGGCCAAACCAGGGCTTCATGATGGACTAAACACGTGTCACAGTGACTTTGAGACTGACCTGCAGGCTGTGGACTACACCAGCAGGACTATCCAAGCCAAATATGCCAAGATATGCTCGTGAGTATTTGTCTTGGCTTGCTTGAACAAATTTATCGATTTGATGATCAGTTGGGACCTTAGTCAACAGGAGTCAGCTGCATTCCATGTAACACTAAAGGCAAATCTAGGCAGGCCCAAAACTTTGTTATTTTTACCTTTAAGCAAAATGGATTGTACAACATAGCCTAGATACTAGATTTACTGTGCAAAAGAGAATACTTATTTTGTTGTTCTTGGATGGGTGTGGGTGAAGTTGTCATTTTCTTTTTCAAACATAGATGGGTTGGTGCTTAATTAGCTTTTCTTCTGTCCCCCATTAGGAGGGACTTGTTAAATGACACATGATAGGCTTGTGATGTAAGGAGATCGGATCTTATGCTTATAAGATAATTTTAATGACATCTATTTCCAGTAACTATCCATATTTTTTTCTTACAGACATGCTAACCAGATGCTGGACTGTACCCAGGATCTTGTTAAATCTTTCTGTGGAGCTAACATAGCTACCTGGCAGAGAGGCTTAGATGTAGCCGTCTACCAGCCCCTTCTGGATTACTTCGAATGTAAGTTAAACAAAGAAAGACCAGCGGCCTCAGCCAGGACAGGTAGTATCAGCCCAAAGATCATCTCAGCCATCGTCGTCCCAGTAGCTCTTATCATCATAATGCTGATGGCAGTGCTGCTTATCGTCTTTGCTTGCATGAAGAGAAACAAGAAGACATCCAACTCTCACCAGCGTATGGGTGAGGAGCAGAATGCACCTCCTGAGGCTACCAGAGTGGTTTACACAGTACCTTCTCCAGTGTCTGCCCAGGAACAGGGTGCGATGGCAGCCCTGCCCCCCGATCTCCTACCTCCAGAGTATACAGAGAAACCACAGGTTGGGGAGATGCTGCTGTCTGCTGCCATTGCCTACCAAACCCCTACTGGAGACGAGGTGAAGCTGCCCCTCCCACCTGATGATGGTGGATATGAGTCTGTGAAGGATGACCCTAGGAACAAGAGAAGTGTCCCCATGCCTCCAGATTACGATGATGTAGATCTCATGCAACGCTCAGATTATGATGATGTAGTTCTTGGTCTGCCAACGAGAAAATAAAACTGTTATCTGCTGTGATATTTACAAATAAGGAAAGCCATGGGGGAAAGATATAGGAGTGCTTCACTAATTTCATGAAGGTCGAAGTCAAAGGTATCTTAATGGAAAGGTTATGCTTTTTGGACATTTTGTGAGATGTAAATATCAAATGTCGAAATCTGGAGCTGTGGGCACGTTGTAAAACTGCGGACAATATGGGCCATGACATCTCTAGCCAGCCAAGCCTAATGCTACGTCCTCCTGTGACCCATCTCTTGCACTGAATATCGTCATCCCAGGAGCCATTCACTGAAACATGTGCCATAGTGATCAGTGGATGGAAAAATCATGACACAGTTTTTTTTTCAATCAGGCTCTCTAAGAGGAAAGAGGTTCCTTTATTTATATCCGCCCTTGAAAGTTATTGAAATGTGAAACAAGTACGCAAATACAATCTACACATTATGGAAATGAATCTTTATAGAAAAAATGACTGTGAAAAGGTATTGAGCATTAAATGTTTGGCATTGATAACTTGGAAAAGCTGAGGAGCCTGTGGATATCAAGATCACATAATACTAGAAGTACCGATGTATAGGTAGAAACCATTAGAAATGAACATGTGTAAATAGGAAGTAAAGACTCAAAAATACCTGTATGTAGATCACCTGATCACAGGGGTCTATAAGGAAGTAGCACGATGTTTTTTTCAAGTATACAAATACCTTTGCGTTTTGTATGTCAAATCACTGTCAGAGATGAATTGATTATATCACTGTATACAACCTATAGATACTAGGGTAAATCTTCCCTGACTTGACTACTAGGCATAAATGTGGCACCTTATCGACCATCCCACTTTCCCTCAGTTTCTTTTTCTCATTATCTCAGAATAATGTTTGAGACATGTTTTAGGTCTTTCTATCGTAGTTAGTGGGGCAAAATTAATTACCAGTTTAAAGCTATTAGAAAGATAATAGTCTGGGGTGGTCGACACAAGGTACCAACATTGCAAGTGGCCGAATCAGGGGTGCCTTACCCTACTCCTAAAATTACCATGACATGGAAATCTACGGTTTAGTCATCACTTTTGCAAATATACAGGTATTTGTCTATACTTTATTTTCTAATGTGTCAGTATGCCGTTCTTCCCTTACATTCATTAATAATCATCTCTTATATTATAAATATGCAAAAGACTTGACCGCATCTATAATCAAGAGCACATTGATACAGACGCTTGAGCACATGCAAATGGATAAGGTTCAGTGAAGAATATCATATCAAAGCAGTGCTCCTGTAGCTGATGCCATCAATTCTACAGTTAGTTGATATGTATTGAGGTCTGTCCAATGAAATCAATATGACTTTCCCAATGACAGTTTATAGATATGTAAAAAGTACTTCTTCCCTTATATGATACTCCAGATAGAGCTCGCTTTTCTGTATTTCGGGAAAACCTTCTGGTGTTTCGAGTGATGCTTTTACATTCATAGAATATAGCTTGACAAATGTAGGCCGGCCTACTGATTAAAATGAGACGCAATCACAAATGTGCCATAAAATATCTGTCTACCCACATATATGTATTTGAATTAGAATAGCAATATACAAACAGGCTCTCTAAGTGTGAAGCCTTTATATGCACAACACTAGTGCAGTTATAAAGCCTTTAGGCACAACACCTGTGCAGTTATAAAGCCTTTAGACACAACACCTGTGCAGTTATAAAGCCTTTAGGCACGACACCTGTGCAGTTATTAAGCCTTTAGGCATAACACCTGTACAGTTATAAAGCCTTTAGGCACAACACCTGTGCAGTTATAAAGCCTTTAGGCACAACACCTGTGCAGTTATAAAGCCTTTAGGCACAACACCTGTGCAGTTATAAAGCCTTTAGGCACAACACCTGTGCAGTTATAAAGCCTTTAGGCACAACACCTGTGCAGTTATAAAGCCTTTAGGCACAACACCTGTGCAGTTATAAAGCCTTTAGGCACAACCCCTGTGCAGTTATAAAGCATTTAGGCACAACACCTGTGCAGATATAAATTGTACTCTTTGCTTGACAAGACGCCTAGACGCACCCTTGACTATAACTGACAAGTGGTGATTTACCGCTGTGGGGATTTAAAATCGCAGAACAAGGGAAACCAGCAGTACAAGTATTTAGTAAATTACAGCTACAATAGGATTATTTACACCACCCCCTTGGCCCTATGATGTCATAAAAAATCACAGGTTTCTTTGGGTTTAACCTATGTGGCAATCGTATTTACCATGAAATAACTACAAAGGCTGTGTGTGATACTTAAATAAAGTGCTGGTGCAATCTCACGAAGACTGCATTGGTGCATCATGCATTGCTACCAAGGAACATGAGTTTTGAGACATTATATTGCCTTTGAAGGGCTAACACTGTTATTGGCTCTGATTAAATCGTCCATAGATTTTATGTTATTAACCATGAAATGATTCAATCTATGTAATTAGGTGCGTTATGTCGATATGAACCCTAGAAGATTATAAAGTGATACAGAATGCAAATCAATGTTACCATGCTTTTTACAAGCTAAATATGTACAGGAGCCATACCCATGTGATACCACAAATGTAAATAGCCTTTGTCTTTTAAGATTTTGCTAATAAATCATTTTTGTACAACAGATCGTTGAACTTGTTCCTCATAGAATGCATGGGTTATTATTGGGATGAGTCGCATTTGAGACAAATCTTGGATTTTCCCTCTTTTCAAGCCATTGTGACTAGACAACGTTTGGAAATTCAAGTTCGGAAAAGTACAACAAAAGTGTTATAACGTTTAACCTTGAATATTGAAAAACCTTTCAGAAACAATTACACTATTTCTAAAATCACTCATAGGAAAACAAACGCAGTTATTTACCTCAAGATTTTGACAGATCTTAAAAGAAATATCAGTAAAACCTGCAAACGTGTTTTTTTTTCGTACAGTCATAAAAACAAGTTTCCCCTTTTCCTATTGGGAATCTCCATGCTACTACAATACCACACCTTGTATGTGGTATTTTTGATACTGCTATGGGGCCATCCATGAATGACAACACACGGCAGGGGAAGTGTCTGTAACTCCTATACATGTCTATTGTTAAAGCGTGTTGAAAAGTAGAGGAGGTGCAAAATGGTAAAATAGTGTGACGTCATTTATGGATGGCCCCCATTTGCTAGATCATCCACCTCTTTCCACTGATGTTCACTACACACTCTAGACCCAAACCCTAGGTCGGTTGAGTAAGGGGTGGGGTAAGTCTGTGGTTGGCCCAGCCTGCATCTCACATTTTATCACCACTGTGGTTAATATGGTCATCTTACACCAGGTTTGGCATCACTCCTTCTGTCTACATTAGGCTATGAGCCACATGAAGGAAAAACACCTTCATCTCAGGACTGGAGTAGTTGTGTAAGGGCAGGGCATATTATAGTTTAGAGTACATTAGGGCTCTAAAAACCTTTTTTCTTAGAAATATTATAAAACCCAACATGTGAGAAATGACTTATAGACTATTTCAGACCCTTTGCAGATTGTAGCATGTTTTTGAACTCAGTGTGTGGCTGATAGGTGAGGTTTTCAATGTAAAGTCTTTAGTGAGGAACTGGAACCTTTTCAGGACTAAGGTTAAGGGGGGTGATAAAACTACCATAGTGGCCCATTTAAGTGCACAGGTCTCAAATAAGCACAGGTCTTGTATAAATGCAGGGGGTAGCACCACATGCAAATTAGAAAGTGCAGGTTTCCAGAAAAAAACGCAGGGTGAGTGTAGAGAATTGCCTTGAACCCGGGTGAGAAAGTCAGCATGTGCCTAAATACATGTAGTACAGGCAAAATGATGGTAAATGCACCCCAAAGTGTCAACTGACTAAGGTGGCATACTGACAGCATTTGGTATGCCTTAAATAGACATGGTTGAATACAGCATGGCTTTGTTTCATGATCGGTCTTATTAAAATCAAACATGATCCTACCTGCTACATACATGTACTTTCATTCCTAGTGCTTTTCAAATGTTTGGGAATGTATTATTTCAAATTTAATTTGTATTGTTCTTGATATGTATATAGTAGTTTCCACATTTTATTGTCATACAGCCTCTATGGGATTAGCGCAACAAGGTGCTAAATTCCAATGCTGGGGGACCTACTGGCTTTGTCTTATCGTCTAATGACAATGCCATTATACAATTTCCTATTACCCCCTTTCCCTCACATCTAGGGGTCAAAAAGCTATGAGTGGAGGCTCCCAAATAGGTGCAGGTCTCATATAAGCACCTGGAGTAATACAGGGTTGAAATCAATAAAGCAGGTGCACCTAAACAGGCCATTGCCATACACATTTTTCCCCCCAAAAAATTGGGAAATCACAAAAAAAAACCTTTTTAACCCCTTGACCCCCCCCTGTACAGGAAGACGAAAGTTTGCCAATATAGTGAAAAATTGAGATTCTCAGTATCCTTGATAAATCTCGTGATGGGACCATGAATCTGGTAGGAAATACTCATTAGGGATCCAAAGGGATCATTAGAAGTCATACTATTGTGGTTTTAAGGGTTTAATTTGCCTCAGGGAGGGGGTCAGCCTCACTAAAATACTGATAAATCAGGTATTTTCATATGGTTCCCGGTTGTTATACAGTCACAGTACATCAAATTGGCATCAAAGAAGGCTGTAAATACCCTCCCTACAGACCTCCTGCTCACCCTTTCTCACCCCCCCCTCCAGTCACCCCTGCCGTTCCCCAACTGCCCCCTCCACCCCATCCAGGTCTCACATATATCCCATTCTAAAGCACACACAGTGTATCACTATGTGTCCAGAGCATAGATGTATACACGTTTGTACATACTTAACCTGTTCTGAGAGTATGATTTAACCTTAGTTGGACCAACTTTAAGAGATACTGTGATGTAAATAGAAGAAACAACTCCAGATAGTCTAGCTTTGCTCAGTCCTTTTATAATATTTTTTTTCTATCCAAATTACTGAAAATCATAATTATGCACACAAAACCCAACACAGTCCTTAAAATTAAGGTAAGAATATGAATACATATGATACTTCTCATCATCACTTTTTATCTATCCATTTGCGAGTATTTTCCATACAATGTTTGGGCACTAATTCAGGCCTCCTCAACACATTTATATGTCAATAACCCATGAAGCAGTCAGAGATCTTGCAAGAATGCATATTTCATGAATATTCCTATCTATATTACCAACAAGGGGCTTTAAATCATCCGGAACATTTATAAGATTTATTTCAGTTCTGGTTTTGTAACTCTATTTCACCTTTTCAGGCACCTATGCCCAACAAGCCACTTCCTCCATAAAAACATGGAAAGCTTGATTGCTATAGGAACAGTTATATTTTGTATGCTATAAATGGCCTAATCACCCAAAATTTGATTTATAAAGTTAACACAAAGTAGATAAGAATGGTGATGGAATTAGTCATCAAGATGTGGAGTGATCAATGTTTTGGCTATGGTTGGCCTTCTACCGAGACGGGGAGTAGAATATAATGCCATCTTCATTGACTGTTGAAAGGGACTTGCCAGGTAATGTTCTACACTGCGAAAATGGTGTTTAGATCCTAAACACAATTCTAAACATATTCTTGCAACGTTTTTTTAATCACATTAATTTCCTAAACATGTTTAGCCAAACAATGTGCTTAGCTCAAGTGTTTAGAAATCTAGGTGTTTAGGTTCAAAATTTGTGTTAAGATATTGATTAAATTTTGTGTTTAGATGTTCATGAATTTTTGTGTTTAGATGTCTAAGTGATTTGATGGGAAGTAAGGGTTTGCAGACATATATCCATTAAATAAAGGAATATCTTTTGTTTGTTTTCTCATTTGACTGGAGGACATCAGCAGGTATTTATACTGCAAAGTCTCCAAATATGTCAGCCACAGCTATATACACATATATGTACACACTGCATTAGAATAGGAGACTTGAGAAAATACAACAGGTTGGCAGGAAGGACATTGCTTTATACTTTACAAAATTACATGACATAGGTGTAAGTCATGGAGCTCACTGATTACTTTATGGTAATGATGGTGGTGTAAGTTGAATTTAGTTAATTTTCTATTGTTGTGTCTATTTGGAGTTTGGGGATATTTTTCACAACAATTAAATATAACTGTGTGCAGATAGTCCATTCAGAGGTAGTGCTGCTACCTGGTGTGGATTTGACATCCAAGTATCTAAACATATTGATGTTTAAATCTAAACACCTAATTTTCAACTGTTTAAACTCTAAGCGTCTGAACATGTTTAGCAAAAATGTTTATGTATTTAGAATAAAAGTGTTCTTTTCCTAAATGTGTAGTTGATGACACACCTAACTGACTTATATGTTTAGGTTTTAAACATGTTTAGACCTAAACATGTTTAAAATCACCATTTTTGCAGTGTAGAAGGATCTGCACTGTGTATGGTGCATAGGATGCTGCCCCATTCAGAAAAGAAAAAAATCAGGGGACCTTTGAGCGATGCAGGCATCAAGTTGTAGCTACTTGGCCCTCCAAGTCTCAGTGAGAGAAAATATCTAAGTTTTAGTGGTGTAGACCTGTCATACAATGATAATACACATGTATACAAATTGTCATCAATGAAAACTGACCTTTTTACGTCAGCACTCCAATCTTATTTTGCTGAGGATCCAATCATCAGGAACCTAATATGGGTCTGGAGAAACATGAGTTAGACACTCATGCCCAGCATAGATTAAATCAAACTCCTTGGTCTTAGAGATGCAGCAAGGGTCCCCCTGTGGTTATAAGCCACGCTTTATACACAGGTGTTACAGTACTTTTTGATTGGAATTTTGGGGGGAGGGGGTCTACACAAAATCCCCATATCTCAAATACCTTTTTGAAGAATACAGCTGAGTGATGAGTGTGCTATATACAAGAGCACCACAAGCAGATAATGATAATTAGCATTAATGCACATATACACATGGATTGGTGTAATTGTTAAAAGGTCAGACCATTTCAACCACTCAGGCCTCATCGGACATTTCAGAACAAATTTCAGTGGACTGAATGGTATCTGAACATTTGCAGACAAAATTCAGTTAGCGGACATGGAACAAAACGTGGTGGACACAATGGAATTGGCGGACATTTTGGAATGCAACTTGATGGACAAAACAGAATTAGTCACTGTTAGTGGACATCTTGGACACAATGGAATGTTGACAATTTTACAGACATTTTGGCACAAATGCTTGTGGACAAAGTGGAATTTGGAACTTTTTGCAGATGTTTCAGAACAAAACCTGGTGGATACAATGGAATCTGGGCATTTTAGAACAAGAGCTGGTGGATAGAATGGAATTTGGACACTTTTGGTGGACACTTTGGAACATAAACTGGTGGACAAAATCTAACCTTGAACATTTTGTGGATGTTTCAGAACATAACCTGACAGACACAATGGAATTTGGACAATTTTGCAGATATTTGGGAACAAGAGCTGGTGGACAAAATAGAATTTTGAATATTTTGTGGGCATTTTGGAACAAAACCTGGTGAACACAATGGAATTTGAATATCTTTGCAGATATTTTGGATTTAGAGCTGGTGGACAAAATGGAATTTGGATACTTTCAGTGGACATTTTGGAACAAAACCTGGTGGACACACTGGAATAAGTAAATTTTGGTGTACATTTCGGAACAAAACATGGTGAACTAAACAGAATTAAGGATCTGGCGGATACACTGAGAATGGGTGGACATAATGGAACCCAACAGTCTATGCAAGGGATAGAATGTTGGACTAGAGATTTAGATGGCCAAATCATCCAGGCTTCCAATTGTCCAATCACTTTCATAGATACTGTAGGGGAATGTGATTTACCGCTCCCGGTAGGCCGACCTGTAGGGGTGGGTCACCAGGTAATCTCGGGTTTTCCAGTCTGTATCATACCGTCCCAGGTGTAGGTGGAAGGTGGAGATGTCAGGCATAGGGTTGTGGTCTAGTGGTAAGACACCCGTCTGCAGACTTGGAGACCAGGGTTTCCCAAAACTCCAAAGACATTTTCTACTGACTCTCACAACACGATACCTGTGGCTTGACCAGTCTTGACATTCTTAAACAATGTTAGCCTGTACCTCTTCCTACGGTGAGGTTAAATAAATTTCAATGCCTCAGACACACAGTCAAATCTAGTGAAAATTTTAAATGACAGAACCTTTAAATCTAAAAGTAGGAGTCAGAAGGCCTGTGAGAACAAGGTAAAGGAGTAGAGAGTAGAAGGGGGAGGATTAGGTGTAGAATAGACATCCAGGAAAAGGAAGGAAAAGTGTAGAGGACCAGTGCAGGCATAGCATTAAAGTCTTTCGAATTAGAATTTACACATTGAAGGTTAGAAACTGCATGCAAGGTTTTGATTTGGAAGAAAGGTGCATTTTCCTGATATTGAACTTCTTTATCCATTTTTCCAAGCACACCAACTGTTGCTGAAACAGTGCATTATTTAGGTGTAATAAAAGAAGAAATGGATGGTTGGGGCTCCCTAGTCGCAGAGGAGTGATGTCATGCATCATGATTATGCCAAGACCTTATGATGAAGTACAAAATCATTGCTTATAATTACAGACTAATGTGATAGGGGCAGAGGAAAAAATAGTTGGGGCAGAACCCAAAATTATAAACGTGACAAAGCAAAAATCGTTCCAGCATAAGTATGTCCTTTAGGCACAAACGTGAGAATAATTATGTTTTGCTCAGTAGGTAAGATTTAAAAACAGGTCATCCTTTGCTATTAGAGCTTTATTACATTTTTACTGTGAGCAGTGATAACTAACTGGTCATAATTGCTAATATGCCCCACATTTAAATTGGATCTGATATGTGGGGATAGTCCCTAGAACTAATCAAGGAACTTTAATCTGGCACCTTATGCTAGCAGGGCAGAATTCCTTTTGTCCATTATGGCTCCTCCTACTATACTGGCTATTGCAAGAATGCAAGTCAAGTGTGCCTCTAATGATAAGAATAAGATAAGAATGTGAATACATATGATACCTCTCATCATCACTTTTTATCTATCCATTTGCGAGTATTTTCCATACAATGTTTGGGCACTAATTCAGGCCTCCTCAACACATTTATATGTCAATAACCCATGAAGCAGTCAGAGATCTTGCAAGAATGCATATTTCATGAATATTCCTATCTATATTACCAACAATGGGGCTTTAAATCATCAGGAACATTTATAAGATTTATTTCAGTTCTGGTTTTCTATTTCACCTTTTCAGGCACCTATGCCCAACAAGCCACTTCCTCCATAAAAACATGGAAAGCTTGATCGCTATAGGAACAGTTATATTTTGTATGCTATAAATGACCTAATCACCCAGAAGTAGATTTTAGATCAGAGAACACATGTAGGGGAACGAAGTGGAGTCTTAAACGGATAACCTTGACTGTGATTTTTTTTTTGTGTTTGATTCATTGTCCCACTGAATTATTAGGAAATATTTCAAATAAAATCTTTCATGACCATCAGGAAAAAAATATTTTCATGTCAGTCATTTTCTAATTAATTTTTTTCAAGCTCCCCTTGCAGTGTGGCATGCTTGTCCCCTACTTTCCCATCCATCATCAGTTCTAACTCAGCCTTGACAGCACCAATTTTGTCTTTATTCTTCATAGTCTCATTTTTAACAATGGATTTCATGTATTTCTTGGAGTCAACTCTGACCTTTTCAATTTGGAACTCTTCACCTCAAACTCCGTCTTCAGAGCTTTCGCTATAGGAGTGTAGTGCACACCTGAGCAAGGTCACCATAGTTGTAAACAAGTCAAGGGCCATTAACTGGTCTATATATACCTTAATTGGGTACTTAAGTGATTGGAATGAAATGTACGTTATATAAAGACAATAGACAACTTCTTCTTCACAGCTCGACTGCCTGTTGTCCGATAATGCACTCAGATATAGGGTAACAGACAGTCTTGATGTGAAGAAGATCATTGTCTATTCTCTAAATGTAAAATCATTGGATTCTCATTTATTCCAAAGAAAATGGAGACAAAATGTAGGCAAACACCAACTAGAGATCATATATTTGTCGGTGCTAGAAGTACAGGACTTGACATGCTTGGATTCTATCCAAAAAATGTGTGAAAAGGTGGAGGTATGTCGGGCAGAGTCGCAACATGGCCACAATGGCTTGGCAAACTGTGCGGATCGCATACACTTTCAAAATATCTGCTCCTGGATTTATTCTGGGGTTATAAGGTAAGAAATTCATACATAATGGATGAATAAGTGCGATAAATGCATTAATGCATTGATATTCTAGGACGAGGTGAGGTTTGCTGGAAATATTAAAAGCTTAATACATGTCAGACTAGACAAAATGCCCTCTATATTTATGGGTCCCAGAGTAGGGTCATACGGGCTGGAAAAGCCCGATGCTCATAGATGTCTTCATCATTTTCAAGATTACAGTATCTGAAGACCAGAACAATATCCATGGGGGTCTAGATGGGGGGGTCCCCATGTCACTTGTCGATTTTAAGAAAAGCCTTTGTCACTAAATTTGTAATTTCCTCTGTCCTTGTCACTTAGCTCCATGTCACATGTCGATTTTAAGAAAGGACCATGTCCCATGTCATTATCTTTTTTTCTCCCCTGTCCTTGTCACTAGAGCTCTATGTCCCCTGTCGATTTTAGGGGTCTAGACCCCCATCCATGGTGCAAAAACCTTTTGTTTCTATTAAATTTCATCATCAAATAATCTTTTGACCTGATGATTTATTGAAAACTATTGAAATGCTATTAAATCCCTATATTAGGCCTATTATGGTGCACTGTCGAGCTATTTAACTGGATATAGCAACAAAAGTGTTGTTGGCATCATGGACCAGAATCATGAGCTGTGCCTAATTGAGGCCCTTGATGGGGGGCTCCCAATGTTGTATGTCGATTTTAAGAAAAGTCTATGTCACATGTCACTAAGGAAAAATCCCTGCACTAGTGTCACTAATATATTCTTGATTATACCACGATTCTGGCCATTACTCTACTATTATACCCTTATTTTACCATGCGTCATGAGAGCATATAGGCACTGTTTCGACAATTTGGGTGCTTTTTTGGGGATTTTTGGATATAACATTTTGAGGTCAAGTTTATATTTTGGGAAAATGTATGATGGAGACAGAGTCAATCTCGCCATTGTTTCAATGTGAAAAACCGTCCAAACTCGTAGGAGTATCAAACCCAGGCAGCAGTGGTGGTAGGCAAGGCTCTAAGTCATTGCGCCACCCTGAACAGTGATGAAATCCAATGTAAACGACGTATTTGTCAAGAGTTCACTCACCGGTTTGCCTATGCACCCAGATTTAGAGTAGAATCCAACCATGTCAAGTTATTAAAATGTATACATCCTTAGATATCCTAGATGAAGACGCCATACCAAATTTCTCCATTATATTCAAAATAAAGAAGAATCCAATGAATTTACATAGCGATCAGTCTCATCACCCGCTGTGGCGGGGAGTTGACCTAGTTAAAGACTTGACACACATCTGGGCATTTTGCATACTGTCAACAAGGAGGAATGGTGAGTGGGGAGACGGATCGCTATGTAAATTCATTGGATTCCTATATATTTCGAATGTTATGGAGTTTTAGGCATATCAACAACACCTATAGATCTCCTATTTGTAAGCACTTTGATATTATAACCTGACAAGGTTGGATTCAATACGGAAAGTGGGTGCAAAGTCGGGCACCCAGCAAGGAACAACAATAACAATGCCAATGGGCATGGCGAACCAGGGAGTGAAGTAATAGATGAACACGTCTAGTAGGTAGTAGACAGACTTTAGTTGAACTCTGAATGAGGTACAGCCATGTGCGTCATGATCGTGCGATAGCGAAGCTGCGAGAGTTTTCTCACTTCGCCGCTAGTCGGCGACACAATATCATAACATCCCCCTTTTTCTAGTTAAACATCAGAATGATATTTGTAGTTCATAGTCTATGAGGAATTGAAATAAAGCTCTCTTCGTGATAGTCACAACTGTTTGTTTATATGGTAACATATGAGTCTCCTTGTGAATCAACCTTAACCTGGTGTATCATCATATGTTTGTGAATATAAGTATCAACAAGTCTCTTAGTGTAAGTGAACGAAACATGATATATTTTAATATGATGAGTTTAAACTAATCTAGAAAACACAGGGTAGACTGCCCTGGTTTCTCCACCTGGAGGCTTTATTCTGGCCTCGGGCCGGCAGGTGGTCCCTGACTGACTAGTCCTGATATCGTGCTGGTGTTTTGATAGCACGGCCAGCTCTACTAGTGCGGGCTACAGTTGCAGGACTTTCTGGAACTTTCTGTGGTGTGAGTGGAGGCAGTTTTTCTGTGGCATCAGCTCTGGCTCTAGTCTCTTTCCTACTGACCTCCCCATTTTCACCATTGGGACACATTTGCTGTAGAGGTGGCATTGGTTGGGTGTGCACACCTTCACGGAGATGACGTCTGTTGCGTCGCAGCGTACTGCCACTCGGTGTCTCAACCATGTATGAGCGGGGCTCGTCTTTCTTCTCCACGACTGTCCCTGGCAGCCATGCCTTTGCGGCCTTGTCCTGGATGTAAATCTCCTGCCCTGGGTATAATGGTGGCAGAGGTTGACTCCGCGCTGTCTGGTCGTATTGTTCTTTAGCCTTGTCTCGCCTCTCTTCCAGCCTACGTTTGATGTCTTGGTCAATATCAGCCTGATGTGCGGGTAATATAGTAGCTACCTGCCTTCCCAGCAACATCTCAGGTGGTGATGGCAACCGGTTTTCAACTGGGGTAGCCCGTACCATCAGGGGGGCTTCCTGGATGCTTTCTTTTGACTTAATACACTTTTTGATGACTGGCTTAACATAGCGTACTTGACGCTCAATAAACCCATTGGACTGTGCGTAGTGTGGGGATGATGTTGTATGCTTTATTCCCCATCGCTGGCAAAACTCCTTAAAGGTCTCACTAGCATATTGTGGGCCGTTATCTGACCTGATCTCATCTGGTCTTCCAAAGGTGCAGCAGGCCTCCTCTACTACATCCTTCACAACCTCAGAAGTCACTGGAGGTTGTAATTCTTTGACAATCGGGAATTTAGACTAATAATCTGAAATGAGGATAAATTGACGTCCTTTGGTCTCGAACAAATCAGTGCCGATTATCTGCCATGCACGGGCAGGGGTTTCACTTGGCAACATTGGTTCCTTCCGATTAGCGTCTTGGTCCTCTTGGCATGCACTACAAGCCCTGACCACTTTCTCTATGTCGGCATTGATCCTAGGCCAGTAAACGGTATCTTGGGCTAGCAACCTTGTCTTTTCTATGCCTAGATGAGCACGGTGGAGTTGCTGTAAAATGTCCTTATGCATTGTTTCTGGAACAATGACCTGTTTTCCTTTGAACAGGATTCCATCATCAAGGCCAATCACATCTCTGAATGACCAGAATATACGGAGGTCAGTCGGTAAGTCAGATATCTTTGATGGCCATCCATGATATACGACCTCTGCCAGAGCGTTCAGGACAGGGCACCGCTGTGTCTCCCTTCGGAGTTGTGCCTGCTTGTCGGTACTGAAGCTAATGAGATCGATTGACACTCCATCGACACGTAGATCTAGTTTGACTTCCGACTTGTTATTGGGATTTGAGAGGCGTGATAGCGTGTCTGATAGGACCATCTCTTCCCCTGGTCGGTATGTTACACTGTAGTCGTAGCCTTGGATTCTCAGTAGCATCCTCTGGAGCCGTGGAGGTGCTGATACAATAGGCTTCCTACAGATCATCTCAAGGGGCTTGTGGTCTGATACAATGTGGAAGGATCTACCATACAGGTATGTGTGGAACCTTTCAACGCCGTGTACTAGGGCTAGTGTTTCACGTTCAACGTTACTATAGTTAGACTGTGTTTTGGTGAGGGACTTAGAGGCAAAGGCTATAGGCTTGCCCTCCTGGATCAGTGCTGCACCAAGGCCCTTCTGTGAAGCATCCACCTCAAGTGTTATAGGCTTGGTTGAGTCATAGAATGCCACTACTGCTTGTTCAGATATAGCACTCTTGAGCTTCTCGAATGCATGCTGGTGGTCTTCCGACCACTCAAATGGAACGTCTTTCTTGAGAAGATCTCGTAGTGTAGCTGCCTGTGTACTGAGGTTAGCAATAAATGCTCCCATATATGTGAGAAGGCCAAGGAAGCGTTGAAGGTCCTCCCGGTTTTGTGGTACTGGCATCTCATGGATGTCCTTTACTTTGGCAGGGTCAGGTGATATGCCGTCCTTGCTATATACATTGCCAAAGAATGATATTGACCGCTTCTTTATGGCACACTTTTCCGAATTGAATACGAGACCATGTTCTTTGGCAGCCTCCATTAGTTTTAAGAGCCTGGCGTCATGTTCCGCCTCGGTGGAGCCAAAGACACATACGTCATCGGCGATGCCAACGCACCCTTCTAGGTTCTCCAACATCTCGTCCATACGCTGCTGGAACACGTCTTGGCTAGTGTTCAAGCCAAATGGCAATCGTTGAAAACAATACCGCCCGAAGGGTGTCCGAAATGTCGTTAATAACTGACTGCTTTCTTCCAGTGGGACACTCCAATATCCTGCCTTCGCATCCAGTTTGCTAAAGTACTGGGCCCCTGAGAAATAGGGATTGATATCTTCCAATGTAGGGGTCTTATGAGGACACCTTTTTACTGCATTGTTTAAGTGCTTCGGGTCTAGGCATACCCTTAAGCTTCCATCCTTCTTTGTGCTATATACTAGGCTTGAACACCAGTCCGTGTGCTCCTTTACTTTTCTGATCACTCCCATCTTCTCCATACTGCCAAGTTCAGCCTTTATTTTTGGGAGAAGGTTTATGTTACATTTCCTGGGGCGATCAATATATGGCTCGGCATCTGGCTTAAGTAGGATTCTTGCTGGGTCTTTGAACTTCCCGATACGGTCAAACTTTTCGGGATATGACTTCTTGAGGTCCTGAAGGGAGCCAACACTTTGTCCTGGCTGAGCTACTATAGTCTCCACATGGCAGTTGATTGTGACCAAGTTGAGTGCCTCACACATAGGTAGGCCTAAAATAACAGGTCCAGGCACATCAACGACATAGAAGGTGGCTTTCACCCACTCTGACTTGGCATACTTGCACTGTAGAGATAGCTTACCGATACACTTGATGGGGTCTCCAGAATATGCCGTGAGCCGGGTCTGCCCAACTGGTGATAGTATTGTTGCAGGGTCAACATCACCGTACATTTGCCTGAAGGTACGTATTGGTAATGCATTGCCCTGAGCTCCGATGTCCAATTTAAGCCGGAGGCCCTTGGTGTCGTCTATGCCAGGACACTTTACCTTGATAGTCGTAAATGCTTCATCCCGGGATATTATATCAAAGCATTTGTCAGATATTTTAATGCAATAGAAACTTTCGGTATATTCGCCTGTGTCACTTGCATCAGAAGTATCGGATGAGTCATCTTCATGTGCAGTTACTGTATGCATCTTTTTCTTATGCTTATTGGTATTTGATGACTGCTTTTGGGGCTTGGGTTTATCATCCCGCTTCCTGTCCTTATCGCTCTTGCTCTTGGACTGCGATCTGCAATAATCAACCCAGTGCCCACGTCTGCCACACCCGACACACTCGTCTTCATATGCAGGACACTTGTGGTACTTATGCACAAGACCACAGTTCCCACAGGGCTTACGTTTGGAAATGTGGTCTACAGTGGTGGTGCCGGTCAGGGTCTCCTGGAGTGTCTTGAGTTGCTTCGAGCCTTTATCGGCTGCCTCGTGCCGTCGACCAATGTTAAGAGTCTCTTGGAGTGTTAATGTCTTGTCTTTGTCTAGGAGAACTAGCCGGAACTCTTCTAGTGGAGTGCTCGCGATGACTAACTCAATGACTCGCTCTTCTAGTTCTTTGTCTTCAAACTCACATAGAAGGGCTTGTGTACGTGCTCGCGTAACAAAAGCATCAAGTGACTCTGTGGTCTTCTGCCTGTACTGCATGAGGCTCAAACGCTCAATACAGAAATTCACGGCAACCCTCAACTGTTTTTCGAAGAGCTCCCACAATTTCTCTGGCTTCTTAGAATCTGCGGCATTTAGGCCGGATGCGTTTATCCGGCGCAAACCTTCTTCCCCTACGCTTATCTTTATTTTCCTGGCTATTTTTGCAGCATCAGTAACCTCATTGTCCTCACAAACCGAGAGTAACCTCTGCTTAAACAGTTTGAATGTCTCTGCTATGTCAGCAGCATCCCAATTCATAGAAGGATACTTGGTAGCCATTTTTATTCACTAGTTTGTGTATTGGGCACTGGAGCTACTAATGTCAATGTCCTAACTAGCACATGAAAAATGACAGTCTTGGTATTAAACCCAGTATCAATATATGATGACACTCAGTTTTGTAGGTATAGTTAGATTTACACTGAACTGGTCCTATTGGCTATAGGTAAATCATTGGATGAAGTGTAGTCTAGAACCATCCTTTGGCCAGGAACAAAATGTGGGGAAAGTGAAAGTTGCTTTACTCACAATATCTGGTGTCCCACAATGTCAGTATGTGGCACACAATTGTCTTCAGATATCCTTTACCGCTTGCCACCATGAAGTAATAGATGAACACATGTCTAGTAGGTAGTAGACAGACTTTAGTTGAACTCTGAATGAGGTACAGCCATGTGCGTCATGATCGTGTGATAGCGAAGCCGCGAAAGTTTTCTCACTTCGCCGCTAGTCGGTGACACAATATTATAACAGGGAGGATCGCTGGCACTTACAAAATGTTGTCTCTTGTATTTATTATGGGCATATACGGTAGGATATTAATGTTATTATGGTGGGCTCGGGCCTGATATTGAACAAGTAATCAATGGATAATTCATGACGAGTGTAATTATCCTTTACTAACACACACAATTGTGAGCCAGCAAGCTAAAAGGACCGTCCAAGGGGGTTTAGTACCAATTCTGGCCACCAGGGGGACACCACTAAGGCTTAAAAAGGGGAAACTAGACTGAAAATTGTATTATACTAGTTTTTCATGAGGATTTCAACAGTCCTACAGGGAAATTTCCATTTTTGGTCCAAACCTTCCAAATTTGGAATGCAAATAGAACGTTTTTGGGCCATTTCAGGGCATAAATCAGTGTACTTGTTGATATGTGTTGCCATGGAAACAAGATTTCTACTCAAAATAGAGGAATACAAAAAGCCCATTGACAACCCCACTCACAGGGATGAATATACTAAAAAAATGGTAAAAATCCAATTTTTAGGTCAAATTCTATAAGAAAATGATGTTAAAGAATATGATAATTTTCCTTATTTGCATAATTATGCATACTTATACTTATCTCAAGATATCTTGGGAAATATGCAAGTTAGAGCTTATTTGGTATATCGATATGTTACTGAGCACCCAAATTCATAGAGCCATAACTCAAAAACTAGCAGAGATATTTTCTAATGTAAAACATCATTGAAAAGCTCATGACATGAATTTAGGAATTGACTTTTCGCCTTGGGGGACCCTTTTGCCTTGGCTGGACACAATTCATGAATTATCCATTGACTACTTATTTTAGTCCACGATACCAATAGATAATCAATAGAATATCAATATATTCAAGTTGAAAACAAAAATTGTTCCCCCTCCCCGGGACTCGAAGCCAGCCATAGTGTGTACACGATCGGTACAAACACCTTGTCGCCCGGTAGCGGACAGCTACAGCGCCTGTCCCGGCTTGGCTTGCTTTGAATGCGTCTCGCGGTTATGGTAGCGGACACACGGCGAAAAAAAGATGCGGCGGACCATGTTTGTGTACGATCGGTACACACACCTCGTCGCCCGGCAGCGGACAGTTACAGCGCCCGTCTTGGCTTGGCTTGCTTTGAATGCGTCTCGCGGTTATGGCAGCGGGCACATGGCAAAAAAAAGATGCGCCCGGACCGGGACTCATCCCGCCTACCTCTAACGGCTGAGCGCAATGTGCTAACCACTAGACCACCGCGTATCACACCTCGGCGCCCGTCTCAGCATGGCTTTGTTTGAATGCATCCTGCGGTTATGGTAGCGGACGGCCTGCAGTCGGAGTCCCACAGTAGTTATGGCAGCAGCAGCGACAAAGCTGGGGGGGGGGTCACAACCCAGACTGCCGGGAATTTTCACACTTTGAATATATAGAAGTTATATGTGAGTACCCTCCGCGGGCTCTGTATCATATCAAGGCCTGGTTCTAGCCAACCACCTCTCGTCAGTCCCTATGGAGCAGTGCATAGAGAGTTGGATTTGGGATCTGAGACTGCAGGTTCGAGCCCTGCCCTGGCCATGAAATTTCGTGGGTTTTAATACGTAACATATGACATGTAAAGACATGTTAGGTGTGCAGGTTATCCATGGATATCTGCACCGGGTGCCTGTTATCCTTGGATAACCGCACACCTTACAAAAGTCATGATGCAGGCATCATGGTGTGCAATATCGACAGATATGTGCATGGGAATATCCAGGAAAAGCACCCAGAATCCCAGAAATCGTGGAATAATCCCCAATATGCAAACTGTGGGCTCTCATATCCATGTTATATTTCATTAGAATTACTCTTATACCTCACATATAAGGGATAAGTCACACACCAGTCTAAGGTGCACCCTGAGTTGAGCAAAATGCTATGCATTGCTAAATAATATGGTTGTTAGGTAAAAGTGGAATCATCATGTACCATAATCTCCCGCGTATAAGATGCATCCCACGTATAAGATGAAACTAGAGTTCAAGAATATGTCCAGAAAAATAAAAAAATTCAAAACCCTATTTGTAACTAGTACCCCCAGACCCCCCTCAACCACCCCCTATGTTATATTATAACTTAGGGGGACTATAATATATCAAAGGAAAGCTCTTGGTGTCCTCCTTGCGGATCAAGGGAGAACTAAAACCTTGCGTATAAAATGCGCCTTATATGTGGGAGATTATGGTAGTAAACGAAAAAATAGCTGATTTTTGCGGTGAAAGCAGCATAGTTTGACACCAATTACCCTAAACTCTATATTCAAGGTCTGCAGTTTGAATTGCCACCTAAATGCACACATCCCCTCTGATAATCAAAGCAGTATAACAGTAAAAAGAGCTTTTAAGCCCATGGAAAAGGGACTGTGCTTAATATGCAATATATTCAATATTTTGTTCCAAATGCCCCCATGATCTGAATTCTGCTCTGGACAAATTAAACTGTAAACATTGAACTTTCCTTCACTTTGAAATACATATCTATAGACTGTCACATAATAAAACAATGATGTTATTCTGGATGTGGAATCTAAAGACGATCGTGACCCTTTAAACAGCTCCTTGTACAAAGACGGTGTTTGTCCAATGGGCCAGCTTTTTGTTAATTCTTTATTCATCTTGGTGATCTTGATTAAGGCTAGTAGCTTGGGCATTTTATAACACCAGCCAACCATGTTGGGTGACTTGCATTTCAGCTGCTTGCAAGTCACTCAACAAGTTGCAAGTCATTGAAGTATAAAACAAGATTTACAAATAAAAGTAAAATAACGCATACATAAAGTACTGGCATGCCTATTTATTAGTACTGAGTCACAGTGTGTCGACCATAGGGGAGAACATATTATCATGATACAACATGGACCCTAGATCTATAGAGCACTCATGAGTAGATTTGCCAGGCCTGCATTCAATGAATCAGCAACTAACATATCATTGAGATGCATGTTTTTTATGATGTATGTGCTTCATCAGACCCTCACAATTTGGATAGTCCATTTCACCTTCAAATATATACTTTCTATTAGTTTCACATTCACTTTCTCAGCATCTGGGAATTACTGTAGAGACAAGGGTTTGCGTATGTAGTAGAGGATCAAGATAAATTACTTAGCATTCTGGGTAATTAGTCTGGGAAAAGGTATGTATACATAGGCAACCAGTCGTATTTGTTGAACAAACTGTGTTCCTATGTACTGAATGCTATTTTACTCTGATTGTGATGGATTATGCCGACATTTTGTACCATGATGAAGTTGTGTTAACTTCTACAGATTTTATACATCATACTCATGTTAGCTAAAAAAGACACTATAATGCCAGAATTATCGGAAGTCCAAATTACAAAGATGTCATTCAACAAAATTTGATATAGGGCACGTTCGTTTGATGGACCAATTTTAAAATATTATTGTTATTTTTATTTGAATCTTATATCAGAAGTCTATATTGCATAAGATTTTGTCACAAAATGTCCACAAGATATGTTACAAAATCTTCACAGAGGACACATTATCCAGACAAACCATCACAAAGTGTCCATGTGGATAGATTGTACCTTGTGGACAAAATATAATTTGTGGACACTTTGCAAATATATATGTTGGTCAAAATATACTTTGTGACCATACACTATAGACAAAATGTATTTTGTGGATAATTTTTGTATCATATCCTGTGGACACTGTGTGTTCTGTGGACATTTTGGGATGATAGATTGTGGACAATTTGTTATTTGTAAACACTTTGTTCAAGTTGGTTGTGGAGTGTGTTTTTTGTGGATACTCTGTGGTAAAATCCTGTGGACTAATGGTGTTTTTGGGTATTTTATGACCAAAGTATGTGGACAAACTGTGTTTTTTGGACAATGTGTGATGATAGGTTGCGGACATACTGTATTTTGTGGATACCTTGTTGTTGTTGGTTGTGGACAAATTGTATTTTATGGACACTCTGTAACAATAGTCTGTGGACAGAACAATTTTTGTGGACACCTTGCGATATGTCATTGTGGACAGAAAGTGGTGTGGACGATGATTCATCTTCTGTGGTTTAAGTGAAACACAACACCCCCCACAATTAAAAATTTGCTTCTTACCCCTCTGCAAATTTATCATAGAAATAGTTCCCCCTCTGCATTCCATCAAAACATAGGCTGATAATAATAATATTATATTTTTCTTTACTTTTAGCCTTGACCTTGCAATATGCCATATACGTGTGACATTTTCTTATAGCGTGTATTTTTTTAGTACTATAACAATTAGGTTGCTGTGGTGTGACGACCGTGTCATGCCCTCTTGTGTGTATTCATGGAACTAAGTATTGCACCACTTCTGGAAATAGCCAGTATGGCGCGAGGTCAGTTCTAGAAGAATACAAGGCTTAAAATGAGTTGAATCTACTTGTCTCTATTAATATAAAAGCCCCAGAAGCTTTACAAGATGGTGTCAGAACTAAAAATTTTTTTATCCATGCTCAGGAAGTGAAGAATTCAAGACTGTAATGAAAACTGCCAGGCTTGAAGTGTGACAATTCTGAAAGTAGGTCATTGAATTATATTGTTTGGATCAATCTAGGCCCATCAACTAGCCTAGCCAAGCCTACAACTGACAATACTGTGAACATTGATAGCAAAGCTGTGTCCTGAAGTATCAGAAACATTAACTTTGTATGAATGCTGTAGATCTAGTGACTAGGCTTTTAGTACATATTCAAAATGACTACTGCTTCAGTAAAGCCTCCAAACTCTCTCACAGTGGAAAGGGGTAATCCTGCTCATTCTTGGACACTTTGAAAAAGAAAACTTGAAATCTACCTTAGGGCCATAGGTGCCTATGGAGACCAAGGTGGCAAGAAAATTGGGTTGTTACTCCACCACGTAGGAGATGAGGGGTTGGACATATTTGACAGTTTTGTATTCAAGCCCCAAACTGATAACCCCATAGATTGACAACCACCTATCCCAGCAGAGAATCCTGATAATTATCACACAGTGATCGAAAAGTACACTGAGTAATTTGGTAAAAGGGAGCCGCAACTGTTACTCAGAGAACAATTCTTGTTTCATCTCAAGAGGGGGGCCTCCCAAACTTTGGAATCATGGGTGCTTGCAGTGAAAAAGTTTGTGGCAGAATGTAAGTTTCCGAAAGACTATTTAGAACAGGCAGTCTGAGACAAGTTGACATTTTTATGTATCGAAGAGTCGTCAAAATCGAAACTTTATGATGTTGGTGCAGGGCTGACGTTGGACAGAACTGTTGAAATCCTGTACCAGAAGGAGACTACACGATACAAACTCTAAGAGTCTAAGAGTGTGAACATCAATGTAGTGCAAAGTAAATCCAGGAAGAAAAGCAGCCCGAGCAAGCCAGCGGATAAAAAGGCAAAAACCGGTGACAAAATCAAATGTGGTTATTGTGGAAGTGAGCACGTAAAAGGCAAAAAGAAATGTCCCACAGCAGGTCATACTTGTGAGAAGTGCAACTTAAAAAGGACGTTACTCCAAGGTTTGCCGCACGTCTAAATCTTATATTTCTAAATCACCGAGGGGAGGATGATAGTCCTGAAGACAACAAATTGCACATATCAAATTATCAAAACCCGGTCAAAACGACAAATTGACAGATTCGAGTAAAGGCTGGTACATAAAGCTCAAGACAGGTCCAGATATCCTATCATGGTACATAGACTCAGGAGCAGAAATATCAGTGATGCCAGACAAGCTCTACAAGAAGTCATACAGTAATATTCAGCCAACCAGATGCACACTGTTTGCTACCAGCGAGCATCAACTACAGACGCTAGGATGTGCTCATATGGAGTTGAAATGTGGAGATGCTACCATCGAGAAATTAGGACTAATGCCTAACATGCCTGGTGCATATAGGATCAGAGCTGTAAACAGTGATAGTCCCTAAATTGGACACAAAGGATAATGTCATCAAGACCTACCCAAAGCTCTTCAAAGGACTTGGTAAGCTCAAAGGCGCATATGAATATACTATTCGACCTAAAGATGACACAAAACCTTTCTGCCTCTATACCCCACGCAGGGTACCATTGCCTCTTATGAAGAGGGTAGAGGAAGAAAGTGATGCACTCGTAAAGTCAGAAGTGATCGTGCCCGTAGATGAACCAACGGACTGGTTTGCCCCTATGGTGGTCATACCCAAGTCTAATGGGAAAGTATGATTACGTGTAGAATTGACTAAGCTCAATGAAGGAGTCCGACGTGAACTCTATGTAATGAAAAAAGTAGAGGAGACTCTCGGGAGTATATCAAGTAGAAGTGTGTTCTCCAAGCTAGATGCTAATTCTGGCTTCCACCAAGTGTAACTGACTGATGAAAGCGCCAAACTACCTACGTTCATAACACTTTTTGGTAGATATATGTTCAGGCGCCTACCATACGAATCTCACCCACACCTGAGCGCTTCCAAAAGCGAATGGACAAAGAACTGACAGGTCTACAAGGAGTGTTATGTCACATGGACGATATACTTGTGATCGAAAATCTCGTAGAAGTAAGTAAACCTATCAGAGATCTCCTTTAAAAGGATTCAGAATGGACTTGGGATCTCCCACAAAAAGCAGCGTTCAACAAACTGAAGCAAATGCTAGCTTCCAATGAAGCCCTTGCTTTATACAACCCAGAGAAAGAGACAATCATTTCTGCAGATGCAAGTAGTCATGGTGTTGGGGCCGTGGTCAGACAAAGCCAGAAAGATGGGAATCTCAAGGCAGTTGCTTACGCCAGTAGGTCGATGACAAAGACTGAGACTTAGTGCCATTATTCTCAACCAAATTGATTGATGAACTGCCAATCAGGATCCAGTGATTCAGACTCAGACTGATGAGGTTCGACTTCACAATCAGCCATGTGTCTGGTAAACTTCTAACCCTGACAGATGCTCTTTCATGAGCACCACATGAAGAGTCAAGAGAGGATCAACAAGCAGTGGATCTTCAACATGAGGTTGAGCGATATGTAAATGCTATCATGGTGTGCCTTCCAGCATCAGATAAACGTCTAGATGAGATCCGCCAAGCATATAAACAAGATGAGACTTTGAGCGTTATCATGCACCATGTAGAACATGGATGGCCAGATGCTAGACGGGAAATATCTGGTCCACTAGTTAAGTACTGGACTGAAAGAGGAAACCTCTCCCTACATGAAGGCTTGCTACTACGTGGTAAACAAATCATTGTACCATGTAGTCTCAGAGTTGATGTCTTAGTAAGAAAACTACATGATGGACACCAAGGACTGACTAAAACTAGAGCCAATGCAAGCTCCACAGTATGGTGGCCTGGTATAACCAAAGACATTGAGAAGACGGTGAGAAATTGTGTCACTTGTGAGAAACACAGGAGAGAAAGGGTCGAACCTATGAAAAGGAACCAAATTCCTTGAACGTCCCTGGTCAAGAGTGGCAGCCAATTTTTTCTATCACAAAGGACTGACATACCTACTCCTCGTTGACTATTACTCCAGAGACATTGAGGTATGTCAGGTAACCAAAAATGTTGAAACATCTGAGACAGTCACCAAAATGAAAAGAATGTTCTTCCATCAAGGCACCCCTGATGTTCTATTTAGTGACAATGGACCACAATTTGCATCAGCGGAGTTTAAACGCTTTGCAGATCAATACCACTTTGAACATCTTACATCATCTCCAAGATACCCCCAGTCAAACGGTGAGGTAGAGAGAACTGCTCAGACAATAAAGTCAATCTTGAACAAGGCAGAGAACGAATACCTTGGACTTCTCCCATACAGGAATACTCCACTACAGAATGGATTCTCCCCAGCTCAGCTTAACATCGGGCGTAAGCTGAAAACCAGAGTTCCGGTTCACCTAGATGATCTGAAACCCTGCACTCCTGACGCCGATCTTGTCAGGAGGAGAGAGAGAGAGACTATAGGAAACAAATGCGTATTAACTACAATCGTCACCACAGAGCTACTGAAGCCAACAAACTATCGCCTGGAGACAGAGCATGGCTTCCAGACCTAAAGGTTGAAGGAAGAGTTGTTGGAAAAGCACCAAGCCCTAGGTCATATATCATATCAACACAAAATGAGACGAAATCGAAGTATGACCAGAAACCTAGGCCCTGGTCCCAATATATCAACAGACCAGCAGAGTAATCTGGCCACACCTACAAACAACCTGTGGAGATCAAAGCGACAGAGAATCGCTCCTAAAAGACTGATTGAAGAATACTAATGACTCTTCTCTTTCAGATTTCTTATCATATAACCTTATAAGTTAAAAAGCATTTAAAGTTACCAAAGAACATTTGAACATATTAATTCCTTTGCAAAGACAATGAACTGTTCATTTACTTTCAGAGACTTTCATATGCATACTCACATATAAGAGACTTATAGAGTTACTCTAGAGTTATTGGTATATCATAACAGTTATCTCATTCATGGACAAGTTATCTCACATATGAACACTTTGACAAAAAGTATTATCTATAAGATAACTCTCTTAAAAAGAGAGATGTGGTGTGACGACCGCGGAAACGCCTACGGTGCTGTCACGCCCTCTTGTGTGTATTTATGGAACTAAGTATTGCACCAATTCTGGAAATAACTGGTATGGTGCAAGGTCGGTTCTAGAAGAATACAAAATGAGTTGAATCTACTTGTCTCTTTTAGTATAAAAGCCCCAGAAGAGTTCCATTATCAATCTATAGGTCATGAAACCTGTGGTATTCATTGACAAGGCAGAGCATGATGAAGGGACAGATGGCTACCACCCAGGGTCTAATGTCACATATTCCTGTATCAAGGGCTATGGTAGAGTGACAGGTATACACCCAATGCTGTATCAATGTGTGAACCATACCTTTGCATGGACAACTTTTAATGACCACTTAGTGTGTAAAGGTAAGCGTTCTTTTAGATCTTAATACATCATGTAATGTAGATGGACATCATTCTAGTTGGGCCAAATTTAAAGTAATGTGTGTTTTAGATTAATAGTTTAAACATCTATTGTAGGTAGGCTGAAATTTAATTGTCATTTCTTTGACCTGGGTGTCAAATTTGCCCCAGAATTGGCTTCCAAGCTGCTCAAATGGCTTGCGAATTTTCACATAGACTCATAGAAAACAAAATAGACAAAAATAGACAACATTCATTTCTTAGACAACATTCATTTCTTACACTATCTGATGATGTTCCATATAATATTATTTTGAATTCTTGATATATGGGAATGGCTGTGTTGGGAAAACTTGCATATAATTGTGTAAGATTATTATGGCCAATAAATCTATAACAGCAACAACAACATCTTCTCTCTTTTTTTATAGAAAAGAACAGATTCTCTTTCTTAGAGTGTGACCACGGAAATTAATATTTTTGTATTGTTAGAAAGCAATTCTTCTAGCATTAGCCACGTCTTTTGTTTCATTGCTAATAGAGACCTGTCAAGAGTTCTTCGTTATCAATGGGAGGGTTGATCCCCAGGGCCCCATCACCTACAACAGGACGGTAGAAGTAACATGTTAAATACACACCGTCTACAAGGTCCATCTACACTGACATGTGGAGACAGGGGGCAGTAGACTGGTGAACTCCCTGAATGCACAGGTACTATGGTAATTATAGTCACATCAGTGAGAAATATTTCTATCAAAAATCGACATCAATTCTATAGAATTCTACTTGGGAATTGAGATTCTCTCAACTCCAAATAATTTGTACTTGGAACATTCTGGCATAAGCTAGACTTCTCAACCGTATTTATGCTCGTTTGATCCAGAATCTATTTCGTTCCAATTTCAATCAAGGACCCTTTAGAATATTAGGATGAGTTAACATCTTCCCAACTATTCCCAATAGCGTGCCCATACATGGGTCAAGGGAAAACAGACCGTGTCCGCGTGTCGGATTTTACAGACTGGGCTGTGTCACTTTTTATCCAATGCATTATGCTGTCAATTCCCGTGTCTGTCGATCTTTAAAAGTGCCATGCCGCGCGTGTCGTTCTTTACCCATGTATAGGCACAATAGCCCAGAATGGTAATGAGAGGCAAACCAACAAAGCATTTCGTAAAGACCTTATTATAAATCAGGGCTTTTTGTAAGGGACTTCTCCTGTCTTGAATAGCCATAGGGTCTCTCAGATATCCTGATTTCCAAAGTGTTAACTGATAAATATTACTAGACCCACCTCTCAAAATTTTCATCAAGATCGCATGGGCTTAATGACTGAGTCAAGAGGCTGATTTACCTCCGATCTGGGCAAAATCTGTTCATATGCATGCCTCAAAACTTACAAATGAGGTTTTGTCACGTCTGCCATAGGAAAGTTCCTTTCATTTACATTTGAAAACATGTCAGAATCACTTTCTTCAATGTAGATTAAAATATATGATTTGAGTTATAATTACATTGTCCCATTGCAAAACGGTGTTCCCCTATGCGAGCGAGGAATTTGGAGAAGTCGGAATTTATGTAAAGTTATGAAGAAGATAATGATGAAAAATCGAGTAAACTTCGACTTATCAGAAGATACCTATAGGAGGGTCTTTCATAAAAACTGATAGAGAATTGGACTATTTTTTCTCAGATCGTAAAGTGAACAAAATGGTTTAAACCCAGTTCATGGCCTGCCCTACGTAACTTCAAATATTGATTAAATGCACATAACATTCACCATCATCCTTTCTGAAATGCTAATTTCTAAATGAATTGTTTGCCCACAGAAGGATCATCAGTTTTTATGAATCACCCTCCCGAGAATGTTCTGGATATGATGACCAACAGGCCATATGCTAAAGAAAAAAAAACTATTAGGCAGTTTAGAAAAACCTTAAAAGGCCCAGCTAAGTGCATCGTTGCATATGACCAAACCCATGAGGTCACATTTCCAATGTTTCTACTGAGAATACATTTTATTTTGGCGAGAAACTAACTTAGACGTCTCAGGATGTGGTTGAAACAAGGTATTTTATAAACAGGTACATGTATTGTAATTTCAAAATGTACGAGGCAAAAGACTGTATCATTATAAAACGTGGTGATTATCATGAAAAGATGGGGAGATTTTCTCTGGCTCATATCTCCATAGTTGAGGTACAACTCTTCAGGCCCCAATCTTTAATTAACACTTCAACTGATACATTAGTTGTACACATAATTTTATTCACCAAGAATAATTTCTGACAATGATTGACAGTTTTGTTCAATCAGCATACAGCCCCCCCCCCCATTTTGACAAATAAAATAGAAAACATTAGTGGATGATCATAACGTACAACTATACAACAAACAATAAGTAACTTTGAAGATGTTTATTAGGTAATCAGCTTATTAGTACAATCATGACAGTGCACTGAGTCAAAGGGTCTCCTTAGTGCTCAGCATGAAATAAGTATTTTCAATACGTGCCAAATTATAATTGTTTGTATTGGTAAAGAGTTTTCAGAACAGTGTGGTTATGAAGATTATATGTGAGGCCTGCATGACAAGTTGAATTTCAGGTACAAACCGTCTAACAATCTGCCATATTAATAAAAAGAAAAAAGGTTTGAATGGTGCATCCGATATTCATGATAGGAGACCGTTTATATTGTTACAGCTTTCTATTGATTTTAAAGTTGTCAATGAGTAGTACTTACATCAAGCTTGCCGAATTATATAGGTAGGTTCATGAGAACACTGAACCAAAATGATACACTATCACAACAGTTAGACAATAAAATTAGACACATCTTTGTCTGAATGGAGTTTGGTTGAGGAGAAACCAACAACACAGACGACTGGAGGAAAAGAGATCCTTGAGGATGTTGCACATAAGGGAAAGTTAGTTTTGCCTCTTTAGCTTCAGATCGAGGGTATTTCAGCCTATGTGCAAGAACTTCCAGACATACGAGGTTCCTCCACTAGTACATATAATAATACATTATATACACCATTATGAACTTGCACAAGTACAACTATTTATATTGTAGACTATGGTATTGGTGTGTACATGGCTCACAAGTGGTTGGCGTGTTCGATTACAAGGATAACATGCAGAACATGCAGTCTTATTTTAGTCCCTAACCTCTCCTGTCCATTTCCCTTGGTAATGTGTTACACCTGTCCTACAGGATGCCATGGTTGAAATTGCAGAACCCGTTTCAGGTGTTTTACAATCTGCCTTTTCTTTGTGATGCTGTTAGAGGCAATCTAAGCGAAAAAAAAATACTAACTAGCGATAGTTAGATTATGCAATACTTTGTTTTTACAATGTTGTTCAACATCATTTAATGACTAAGAAATAGGATGGAACTTTGGTTTGTGTATCGTGATTTAACACTTTAGACACTTAAGATGTATTGTGTCATGATCCACTAAATCCTTTCTAAAACCTATTTAGGGGCTGATATAAAAACTATTTTCTTTGAAAAATATATATTTAGGCTGTCCAGAGTCTGTTTAGTAAAGATTTCATTATGATAGAACTGAAATTAACTTCAGGAGGGAACTACAAAAATAGGTATATGCTGAAAATCTGGAATGGATTTGTTGTTTTTTGGATCCAAACTCTTCACTTATAGATTACAATAAATTGTGAATCTGGTATCGTCTATGTTCTTTTCTTGAGAATCAGGATAAGAATTTTTATAAATCACCTTGTAGGGCCTCATTTCAATAATATTGGCCTCTCTGTAATCATGTACATAGGATTTGACAGAGCGGTCATATGAATTAAACACAATTGTAGCTCTTTATGTACTGGCACCCAGTGGATTTCTTGATGACTTTAGGCCAACTTTACTAAAATAACCCTTGGGGTAACTACATAGACTAATAACCATTAAGCTCCGTGGAAGTAGAAGCTCCATGCATCACACTTTGTCGAGCAGCTGCACTGATACTGTTCCATCACGTCCACCATCCACTCCACTACTGTAGCCACTTTGGCACTTCCATAGTGCTGATAACAATTACCGGTGCGCCATGAAAATATCCCAGCCATTACAAAGTGCTGGGGGTTCCTTTTGGTGCTGCAGTAGAAGGCTGAACCGCTATCTCCCTGCAAAGGGGTATAATCACTTTTTCAAAGCAATATGATAATATCTTCGATGATCCTATATAGATTTATTCATATTACAATCACACAATGCTTTAAAAACTGTTTCTAAAATCAGAGGTCAAATGAACATAGACTCTTTATGAACAGCCCTGAATAAATAACTTATGGTATCAATGGATACAAATGTACGAGAAAAGATTCTAATAACCCAACTGCAAACAGAGGAAAATGATTATGATTGATTAAGAAAAGAAAATGATACTAGTAATAAGAAACAAACAGTCCTATTTTTACAATTTCTCGAAATATCAACACCAGCTATGCAAGTGTGCTAGAAATAGCAATTCCCTATATATAAGTAGGTGAGGCTGTTGTTACACTCTCAGCCGCAACTGTATATGGGCTATGAATACCCCTATAAGTAAGCAGTACAACCACCTGTACCTACACCAGAATGCACTTCTGGTATCTGGGTTCATACCTACAGCAGGTATAACTGTATTTCAGAATAAAAAGCACTCTACTGTATATCCACGTTGTAGGCGGACAGTGTAGATACTCAAGCCATTCAGGGGAAACTGTAGGATAACGGGACATGGGGGAAGCAGTGGAATTTCACGTAAACCTCAATATTTTTTGAGATTTCTATTAGGTTGTGTGACAGGTTGCTATGGGGCATTGCCAATCACATGATACACCTAAAATGTATGGTGCTGCGAGCTCAGTATCCTCTGTGACATGACATGATTATCAGATCTGTGATGGCCATTTTGAAAAATGGCCACCAAAATAAATAGAATTTCAGAAATCCATGACATTGGCTATATCTCAGGTGCATCTCAATGGATATTGTCATAAAATGGCTCACCTCAGAGGTCTATATGAGGACTTTCTACTAGATGAAGTTTTAGGAATGGACTGGAAACCTGGTTGCCATGGTAACCATTTGAACACTAATGTTTTTGCAGATTTTGCTGGGATTGGAATATTTGCCCAAATGATTATCAGTGCAATTGCCAAAGGAAGCAACTGAATACCTAGATAGTAAATAATAATAATATATTTGGCCATTTGACATTGGTACATGACTTGTTTTGTTAACATAATATAAAAAAAAAATTCCTTGAAGGTATTTAATTCTGCTTGGAAAGCAAATGACCGTTTGCAACAGAGATTACTTCCCGCCCCTTTTTACCCCACAGGCGTGTCCTGTATTACCCCACAATTACAAGAAATGTGGGGTAATACAGGACGATTTTAAAGTGCCCCCAAATACCCATCAAATACATATCGGGATTTTCATTCCTATGGATAATCAATGATATAAAAGGGCATAATGTTTATGGAAACTGTCAGTTTCTGAAATTCCTCTATAGGTATCTCATGCCATATCTAGTGTTAAGTGTCCCATATCCTCCAGTGTCCCCTATTGGACCACAATCTCTTGCTATCCTTGTACTTACTATGCATCCAGAACGGAATTGGTCATCATCCCCATGACATAACATGTATGTTGCGTTGAAGAAATCTGGGAAGACTGATAGGCACTTCTCATCTTCCACAATATTTGCCTTGGTCAGCTGTAGATGGGTGGGATTTATGCCAAAATCCCCGCCAAAATATGCTGCATAAAGTAAGAATTCTTGTTTAACAACTATCTGAAAACCACTAGCCAAACTCCGGACTTCCAATTTCTAAAATGACAATGAATCTATCCTCAAATGCATAATCAGGCATTACTTGTCTCGATGAAATAGTTTACAGTCCGTAGACATATTATAAGTTCTTTCAGTATTCTGGTCACAAAAAGACACCTCGAATGTAATTTACCACAGGGGTCTATTTCAAAGCAAGATATGAACACCGAATAGCTCTACGATCCCCAAAATACCACTATGATCACAGAACCTTACTAAATCGGAGGATCTATCTCCTAATATATACATCATTGTTCAGGGCTTGAAAACAGAGTTGTACAGTTTTTTTTTGCTTCTACTATAGTCCTTAATAGGGCAATTGCTCTTGTTCATGCATTTTGATAATTAGATATCGTCCGTCTGGTAAGGCCTAAAAAATATTGTAAGTTTCCGGTAATATGGTCAAAAAAGTTGAGGTAGGTAGGTCGGAATTTTATTTTATTTAATTTCTTTTTGCTGAACGACATTTTGGCCTATATGTTGTATTGTTATCATTGATAATTGAGTCATGGGTAATCGATTTCATCTTTCATACCAGCCAAATCTTAAAGTTCTTGCGCAAAAATGCTGGATTCTATACCTTGACACAAGCAAAACATAAGAAATGTGATATTAATGTGAAGAAATCACTAAAAATATGAAAACTGTTGAAAATATATCAAAATTTTCCTCGAAAAATCTGAGGTCGGCCCCTTTAGCTGAGGTAGGTCGGGTGACCGGTAATTTAACTTCTTTTTGGCCTAACATAATGTCTATTGACCAATTGTACATTAGTTCATGACTCCAAATGGGGGGGGGGTGATCATTGTCTGTTCTGAAATAGACCCAATGGACAAATATTATGTTGGGGCTCTAGTAACGCTGTGTTTGTTTCTTTCTGGAAATATAATTAAGATTTTTGGTTGAAGGTTTGTGAGTATCGATGAATATAATCACATTGTATCTAATTCACTTACTTGTCCCAAAGCCTCCATGTTCACAGTATTCACCAAGGAACTCCTGATCTGGGTGTGGGAGGCAAATTGGGGAGACATATTCATCGAATGTTAAACATTCAGCAAGCTGTATTAAAGCATAGTCTCCAGTAAGCACTGGAAAATCAGCAAACCCTGGGTGTTTTATGGTCCTGGCAATCCTATGGTAGGTGGCTTCCTCCCTATTGTGACCAATTACCACTTGGGCCCTGGGTCCCGTGGGTCTGTTTGGATTGAAGAAAGCATATTATCACAAAAATATACTTTTTCTTTTCTTAAGTGTGTATCTATATAGGTATTTGATTCTCATTTCTAACCTTAGTACCACTACATTCTACCAAGGTTGCAAACCATTAATATATGACATGACATTTGATACTGTCTTTACTACTATTATTCTTTATTCAAGACATTGAAAAGTTTCACAATAGTGTTTACTGATACATACCCAGTAACGTCAATACAGTGGGCAGCTGTTGAAACCCAGCACTGGTTTAATATAGCCGCTGAACAGAAAAGCCGTCCATCAACATACAATGAAGCTATCCATGGAGTCTCCTTAGGACGAGCATTGTATCCACCGATAATCTGGTTTGTTGCTTCCCACTGTCCCCCAAGAGACACTGAGCGATAACCACAGCTGACTAAAGATGAAAATAAATAAATAAATCAATATATGATTATTTTTATCTATACATTAACATATTGGACATTTTAAAGACATGTATAGCACGTCTAGATACACCTTGTCTTGCACACAGGTTTCCGGCGGCTTCTCCACCCTCATCTAGGATGCGAGGTATCAGGTCGGCCACCGGCCCTTACACATCCACCACATGTTTATTTTGGCAACATACCCAGCTAGCACAACTTGTGCAATTTACATAATTCTTATGTGAAAACTCATGTGTTTTACGTAAAAGAGACATCATTTAAATGAGTTGCGCTAGCAGGGTAGGTTTCGGTTTTGGTGGAGAAATGATGAAAGTATGGTTTAATAAGAGACACTCTCTGGTATTTCCATTTCACCTGGCACAAAAGTTTTAAACTTAGGTCAAAAAACATTCCCAACACTTATTTCGACGTTCATGCTGCCCACAGACAAAATGTCACTCCCACCACACAGCTAAATAAAATTTTCTTATCCAAGAAAATAAACTTGATACATCTTTTCTGGTTATGGGGAAAATTCTGGTTATAAGATTCATCAGTCATCTTGTCTTTAAGAAAAATCAAGTTTTGAACAAATCTTGAGCTCCCTTCTTGATTTAAGTTTTCAAGATTATTTTTCTTAAGAAAATTTCTCGAAATTGGTAGTTTTGTCCACCACGTAACATTATTTATCTTGAATCTTAAAACAAGAAAGTCTAATTTCTTGATATGAGATTTATTAAACTAGGACTTTTTTCTTACATCTAGAAAAAGGTAGAACTAAGATCTTGTTCGAAATTGGCCAAGAAATATTATCTAACATGCCAGGTAAGTATTATTTTCTTAATATAAGAAAATTACATAGTCTGCCACTAGGTGCCAGCACTACTTGTTATGGTGAATTATTTGAAATACAAAGTACAAATTCCTAGCTTAAGCTTGGTCCTAAACGTTAGATGTGGTAAAATAAAGCGAAAACTGAAGGAAACTGATTTGGAAATAATTTGTATCAGGATCTATTGGTCTGAGGGGAATTCAAAGCTTGAAGGAAGCTAAACACCTTTTGCGTAGATAACATGATAATGTAAGGATGGGATGTGCCACAGCCAAAGACTTTGAATAAAGGTCTTAATCACTTCTGAAAATATGGCCTCAAAGAGCTGCATGTAATCTGAAGAACCTCTGTCAGTGAGGTAGCCTATACTGATAACATTCTATTCTATCTAAAGCATTTCTATAATAGAAAAAAAGTATATCCACTTTACAAACAAGGAAATTAATGGGTTTTTTTAAATACTGGAAGTGAGAAAATATAACTTATTTTAAGAAAAAGTATGAGTAAGTTTATCTTGAAATAATCCTCCATGAGAAATATTTACTTCCTTTAAGAAATATTTTAGAAAATTGAATCCTGATTTGAGAATGAATTACTTGATTTAAGAATTTATTTCTTAAGATTGTATTTCTTAATTCAAGTAAGCTGGACATACCAGGATTTCAAGTAAAAGTTTGTTACCTGGTGGACAAACTTGTTTTAAGTTAATTTTACCTAAAATAAGAAATAATTTCTTAAAATAAGAAAGTTATTTTTGGCTGTGCAACAGGTGGGACGTGGGGAAAATATCAGGAGAAGGGGATATCAGAATTAGTCAATCCTTTATACTGTCTTTTCCTTATTTTTTTAGTCAGACCTCAAACTCTTACACTGAAAGCCCCAAGGTCGTCAGACTGACGATACCCAAATCTACAACCTTAGGTCATCAGATTGAGCACCCAGGGTAGTCAACCTTATGGGTTTAGGTCAACCCCCTCACCCAAGGTAGTCAAACTGATTACATAAAGTTGTTAGAGCGACAACCTTCGTGCTGACTACCTTGGGTCCTCAATCTGACTACCCTAAGTTGTAGATTTGGGTATCGTCAACTTGAGCACCTAAAGTCCTCAGTGGTGAAGACCTTCATTTGAAAATTGAAGACCTGATCATCAAACATGAGTGGCACATACCTGCCACCTTGTGAGTTTGTTACATATTGTCAGCATAATGCTATAGACTCATACTGAGGAGAGGTGGACTGAGGCATTTTACTCCCTATAAGGTGCTGCCCCCTGTCTGTACCTCTTCTGACGACTATAGGTCCTCAATCTGACGAGTTTAAAGATCTGGAGGGTTTTCAGTGTAATATGCATAGGTTGGGTGATCTGGAACAACCCTTTGTCTTCAGGAATCTATTTCAAATCTAGATAAATTAGTGCTTCTTACCTACTGGACATGTCACTTTCACTATTTTAGTCTCAGCTGTGCATCTGTAAAGACGAAATATTCATTGAGCCTCTACACCAAAATGCCATTCATAATTTTCTTGACTCCCTCATGACAATAGGCATTTGAGAACTTTGGGCCGAATAGGTCGAAGCATTCTACACTAGACAGTGGTAGAAATTCGCCATTATGGTAAAATCTGATTATCGCATCGTTGATTTACACTGTCAATACCTAGGGTTCTCGATCTAAATAATGCCACTTTAGTGATGCTAGGCTTGGAACAGGAGCTGGTCAAACTGAATCTAAATGACTCGGTATTCATGGAGACACACATACATGCATTCACAGATGTGCATAGGCTACACCATCTACATTTATTAAATTTGAGGGTGGCATCAGAATAACTACATGTAAACCACATCTATTATTATTGTACTCACCCCAGTGTTGTTGATGCATCAGTGAAGATGCTATTAGCTGGCTTAGCAAGAGGGGGGAGCTGGTAGAATTGACCAAAGTTACCATTTGCACCATTTGCAGATACTTTTTCAAATGTGGCACCAACCCACCTGAGATGGACAGAACAGTAGAATGAGGACAGGCTTTATAACATTCGACATGCGACCCTGCAAACACAATCACCTCATGACCTGACTTGTGCTAAATATGAGAAAACACTTGTCAATGTCTCTTGCTTTTGTTAAGACATATGGCACTTTCTCCTGGAAGACATTTCTAAAGATAGTATGACTAGACTCCTTTAAATCATAGTGGAATCCCTCATTATAATGCGATTAAATCCCTGCATCAGGTGGTCACTAAGGATTTCTCTGGTACGACTGCCCTACCAAACCCTATGTAAATACTACATCAAATGCTGATCGTACAGAGCAGTCGTAGTGCAATACCTACGATCACCTACTTTAAATTTCAGGGTTTCAAATCGCAGTGGCTGTATCTAGTCGTACCATATAGAGAAATGCCTTCCAGATCTGCTTGGGTGAAACATTTTAGATATTGACTCTTGTTTTGACTTGTGAAGCCTACGAGAAAGAAACTTGTTCTTAAATTCTTGAGAATATCTCAAGATGTGGACTCGGGTTTTGACTTTGATTCTTACGAGAAAGAAACTCGTTCAAAGTTATCAAGAATGACTTGTGTATATTATGTCATGCAATGTCGTGATTTATCCTGATGAAACATGTTCATTTCTGGTGAATGACACAAGATGTTCAGCTGTGTTCTGACTTTTGATTTCCACAAGAATCCTAAGAACATATTCAATTCCAAGTATTAGAGTGTATGCATTCTGTTTGCCTCAAATCCGCTGATTTCTGACTGACCGACCTTAATTCAGTCTTACAAGTAAAATATCCTCTTATAAATAATTGAGAGAGGTAGAAACGCATAATTATAGAGTAAAAGAAATAGACACATACCCATAGCCAGCTTCAGTACATGCAAAGGCTGTCCATCTAGGGTCCCAATTCTCTGAACACACGGGGAGACCTCCCACCACAACAATGCCATCTCCTCTAATGGTGACTGAAGTTGAAATTTAATGTAAACACAAAAAATAGATAGGGATTATTGGGCATGATATTAGTTTAGGTCGCTAATAGTAGCAACCAGTTTTTGGCGACCAGAATTGTGGCTTATTCCATATGAGAATAATCGCAACCAATCTTTTAGTGACCACTTCTTTTTGTATAATTTAGCGACCTAAACTAGGAAATGGCCGATTATAGTTTACTTATAATTTAACCCAGCCTTTTGAACTATAAAACGATGTTACATATTATGTCATGGTTGAGGCATTTCTACTTTGAAAACTCTACTTCGATTGGGACAAACCATGATTGTTCATGATTTCATTTCGAACTACTTACGGCATCTAGACTCATCAGAGCCACTTTCACAGTCTTCCACTCCATCGCACAACTGAGTTTCTGTTGGCTCACAGGTGAAGTCAGAAATCTGGTAATCTGTTCAAAAACATTTTTTCTCTACATTTAATGGTGTCAAACAGAGAGTAACATAACCTGGAGGCTATTGCCAGCATGTTAAAAAGTAGTTCTAAGTAGCTTAGATGGGTCTGGCTGACCTGTTCAGAGTGAAACATCACCAAGCTTTAAAATATATGGAACTTCTGATACTCAAATTACATTTTTCTGGCACTTTGCTTCCCGACTACTTTTGGACAAAACGAAAAACAACAACAAATCAATACAGAATCATAGTGAGGCATATTGTATTCCAGTTACCATTTATACAAGGTAATTCATCTGACTGGTCAAAGCAAGTGTTCACACGGTCACAGACATCACTTTCAGGTATACATGTAGGCGATCCAACAGTTTCAGATTGACAACGAAACTCTGATGGAAAGCAGACATCTGCAAATTCAAAACAAAGATATTTATAATTCTTTGAGATCTGTAACATACATAGCCTACCCTTGCAAGAACATGGCACTGCATATCCATGGAATAGGTTCTGAACCATTATGTCAATCACTTGCCATTACCAGGTAACTGAGTAGCATCGAGGTAATGTATGCTGACATAATATAGCATCCTATCATACATAATCAGACGTTTTTCTTTGGATTGATTAGGATCAAATGTAAGGAAGTCCAATGTACAGAATAAACACTGTATTATTTAGCTTACCAGTATTCACACAGCAGTGCTCATCACTTCCATCATAACAGTCGAAATATTTATCACAGCGATATTCACCATTTATACATTGTCCATTTGCGCAACGGAAATCACTCTCTGCACATGCTGTTTAGGGGAAAGGGAAGATAATATCATAATCATGTCTCATTATATAATTATTATCAACAATGAACAACCGGAATTGAGGTGGTTGATAAAATCTCTATACATGCAGGAGGATATTTCATAAACTGCTTAGACTGGCACCTCTCATATTGTAGCCCACAGTTACCTACACTTATTACTGCCTGTGGTGCTATGACTTCTCTATCAAATCTTATATAATAATGACAATATTGAAGCCATCAAATTGGACCCGAAGCTACATTAGTATACTATACAGTGACCTCCTAATGACCGGTCAGAACACAACCTTAGAAGGCCGTGGCTGCATTCTAACAGCACACTTAGGTGGTAGACACCTACTGAGGATGAACTAATCAAATAGTCTTATTCTAGTAAGGGCAAAAAAAAATAAAGGTGTGATTCAAGTAACATAACTTGAGGTAGGGTCGGCAGGTTGGATTTTTTAACTTTTTTTTTTTACATTCATATATGTTAGGGCACATATAAATGGATGTATTAAATTCTTTGATTTCATTGTAAAATAATGATGGGGAAATGACAACTGTGAGAGAGGGGAAAAACATGAAAAGGATACAGGAATAATCCTCAAAAAGAAATGAAAAATTTCTTTAAAGCATGAAAAAATGAAATGAAATTCTTCAAAATTACAAAAAAAAAGTTTTTTTGCCCCTGTTTTACTAGGGTCGGTCGGGTTACTGGAAACAAGCCTTTTTTATTTGGCCTAAGCAAAGAAAACAGCTAGAAAACAACATTTTTATTTTTCTGGTTGGATCAGACCTTGAAGTTAAACTTTTTTCCCCAGCTATTGGACACTGACATGGTTACCTCATCTGCCCATATATATATATATATATATATATATATATATATATATATATATATATATGGAACTATATACACTCGTGTATATTTATATAATTAGCCGCGGACGTTTAGGGACTACTTTCAGCTCATAAGGATACCAATGATGTCATAGTGTGACGTCATGGTCAACAACTCCACTGGTATAAAAGGGGTCGGGTTCAAGCTAACCGTCAATTGGCTCGTATTCACCTGTACAGGTAACACCACGCTGGGTGTTCCCTGGAAATTTAAATTTTAAACGCTGTTTAAGGCCTTTTGGGTCTCAGTCTTTACCCAAAAATGGGTAGGAAGTCTACGAGGAATACCAAGACTAAGGTATCGGCGAAAAAATCGGCTAAATCGGCAAAAAATTCGCCTGAATCAGCCAATTCAGGATTTACGAGCGTCTTGGATTTGTCCAGTACATCACTTGATTTGGACAGTCCAGTCGTTGACCAGACGAGGAAAAGCAGGCTAGAGAAGCTGGAAGGCGAATTGGCGGATATCAAGTCTTTACTACGAGAGGTGGTTAACGGAGGGGACCGTAAAGATGGGATGTATGGTACTTCGAGCGGTTCGAGCAAACCACGTGCTTATGTTGATAAACAAGATGTGACGTCACGTCGCCAGGGACGCGGTCCGGTAGTCAAGGAAACAAGACAACAGTCACCGTGCTATCCGCCAGCGCAAGACGAGGACGAGTGGATTAAAGTCGCTCGACGGGGTCGTCATTGGTCTAGATCGTCAATTACAGCTCGTCAGTGCAGCCGCAGTTACTCACGTTCATCGTCAATGGATTCGTCTATGTCTGGTCGTCATCGTCATACCAAAATTGGTGAGTTTGACCAAGAAAATTATGTAGAAAAGAAGGATAAGATAGACTCGATTGAGAAACTTGTTCTAGTCAACCTAAAATTCGCTCTAAAGTACTATAGAAAGGGCGCTGATATTGAAGGGATGCTGAAACACTTGCAAGTTTTAGTTGAGAAATCTGGTACTAAAATATATACTGTACCAGCCCAGTGAATTTCTATTAATAATTTCATGGATACCACTAGTTCTACATTTTCCTATAATAATATTAGCACTGTTACTACTCAGCTAGATAGGAACGATTTCATGAGTGTGGTGGACTTAAAGTCAGCTTACAGGTCTATAAATGTATATGGACCTCATACGACCATGCAGGGTTTCAGATGGAATTTTGGGCATGGCGAGGATTATTATGTAAGCAACAGGTTAACTTTTGGCCTGAAATGTGCTCCATATATTTTTAATAGGATCTCTGATTTTATTGTGGAAGTGGCAAAATTCTACGGTGTAGAAAAGATTGTAAATTATCTAGATGACTTTATAATTATGGCAGATTCTTATGCTGAATGTCTTAGGCAGAGGAATTTATTGATGGAATGTATGGCCTACATGGGCTTTGTAGTATCCAAAAAAAAGGTGACCGACCCATCTCAGGTTTGTAAATTCTTAGGCATTAACATAGATTCAGTTAAGTTGGAACTGTCTTTGCCTATTGAAAAGGTGGAAAAAATGGAAAATCTCTTATTAAATAACGTTAATAAGAAATTTATTTCTAAAAAGACCCTAGAGAGGATCGGTGGTTTAATGTCCTTCTGCTCCCAAGTTGTTAAGGGTGGAAGAACTTTTAGTCGCAGGATTTTTGATCTTTGTGCCAGAGCAAGACCTAGAGGTATTATAAAAATTTCTGAATGCACTAAGAATGATATGGAGTGGTGGTTGGAGTTCTGCAGTACTTTTAATGGAAAAAGTTTAATTCTAAATGATTTGGTCGATACACATATGTACTCTGATTCGTCCATTAAGGGCTTTGGAGCTTGGATGGGTAAAGATTTTCTATACGGAGACTGGACATCTGTTGATATATTTAATCTTGGGGAAAATCATTTCACGGTCCCTCCAATCCTTGACAATCTCAGAAACCATCATCAAAATATCAATGTATATGAATTATACCCTGTTATGATGGGCTTAAAACGCTGGATTTCTAGTTATAAAAACAAAAGAATACATTGTATAACAGATAATATGCAAGTTCTAGCTATGATTAATACAGGCAGGTCTAAAAACAAACTTTGTATGGAATGGCTGAGAGAGATTTTTTGGTTGTGTTTCATTAACAATGTAGAAATATTCGCTACGTATATTAAGTCAGAGGATAATATCCTGGCTGACCAGTTGTCGAGACTTGCATATAAAGGTATGCCTGGTAAATGTATAACTTCTCTCCATGAAAATGATATGTGTTCCTTTCATTCCAGAGTGGGGGAGATTACTAAACAGAAAAAAGGTTACTTTTAGCCCAGAGTGTGTCTGAAAATACGAGGAGGGCAAGGAACCAACAACTTAAAAGGTATAAGAAATTTTGTAAAAAATTTTATTTACAAACTTTTCCTTGTTCTCCCTCTCAAGGTTCCATATATGCTGTTTATTTATCAGACTTTATGAAGCCATCGTCTGTAAGGAATTACCTATCTGCGGTCTGGTATTTTCAAAAACTGAAGGGTTATTCTGATTTTAGTAGTAACTTCATGTTAAAGAAGACCCTAGAGGGCATTGACAGGTTTTCCACCTGTTCTACTAAAGAAATTTATTCTTTAACACCAAAAGACATGTTGAGGTTAAGGTCGAATTTGGATCTAACCAACAGAGCAGACTGGAAATTTTGGATGGCAATTTTAACATGCTATAGGGGTGTTCTACGAGTGGGACATGTAGTCAAGTCTCCACACTCCTTAAAGGTTGGTGATATTATTTTTCACCAGGATTATCTGTCTATATGTATCAGAACTTCAAAAACTGATCAACTTGGAAAAAATTCTTTTACTATTTATTTGTCAAAGGATGTTAAATCTTCTTTATGTCCTTATCAAGGTCTGAAAGAATTGTGCAGGGGTAGGAGGAGTAAGGAGTATGTGTTTAAGCCTCTGTTGTATCAGTATGTCAACTCTAAACTAAAATCTTTGTCGATACAGGCTGGTATCAAGGGCCATGTTTCTACCCATTCTTTAAGGCACGGTGGTGCTACGTTATTAAAAGATGCTGGACTCAGTATAGAGTCTATCAAAAAGAGGGTAAATTGGAAATCCAACTCTGTTTTTAATTATCTACATAATTACAAAGATGAATTGTTGGAGTTGGATAGAGTGTGTCAATCTCATTTTCAATGCTGATTGTTATGTGTTTTCACATGTGTTTGGCATGTTTTTGTGTGTTTTGGCATGTATGGTGCTGATAGCCCCAAGGTCAGTAACCCACCAAACTCATGTGTCTGTGATATGATCATTTATTATACTACTTATCATATATTATTATTACTGTGTATATCAACATTATTATTATCGTTATTATCGATATTAATTATTCCCTGGTAGCGAGATAACTTATGGAACTATATACACTCGTGTATATTTATATAATTAGCTGCGGACGGTTAGGGACTACTTTCAGCTCGTAAGGATACCAATGATGTCATAGTGTGACGTCATGGTCAACAACTCCACTGGTATAAAAGGGGTCGGGTTCAAGCTAACCGTCAATTGGCTCGTATTCACCTGTACAGGTAACACCACACTGGGTGTTCCCTGGAAATTTAATTTTTTACTATTGTTAGTACTATTGTTATTACTATTGTTATTACTATACTATTGTTGTTATATTATGCATTTTACTGGCTATGCTTATTGTCAACTAATTATTATAGTTGTTTAATAAAGGCATGTATGGTGCTGATAGCCCCAAGGTCAGTAACCCACCAAACTCATGTGTCTGTGATATGATCATTTATTATACTACTTATCATATATTATTATTACTGTGTATATCAACATTATTATTATCGTTATTATCGTTATTAATTATTCCCTGGTAGCGAGATAACTTATATATATATATATATATATATATATATATATATATATATATATATATATATATAGCATGTAGTAGATTACCAATCACATCATGCTGAACAAAAAATGGAAGCAAACAGTGCAATTGCCCAAAAAGCATGAATTACTTACAGCACCATAATTCATCACTAAGGTCTTCACACTGAGGCGTTCCATCACATTGCTGATATCTGGGGTAACACTGTTTTCCATTCTTGCACTTTTTGAAATACGAGGGGCAATCTGAAAAAGAAACAATGACAAGAAACAATATATTGGATGCTTCTGGTGCGACATAAAAATACTAAGTTGTAGCATCCTGGGTAATGCCATCCTGGGATGATGGGTCAGTTGTACAATCATTATCAAACTGGTTGGAGCTAGTGTTTCACATGTGAAGGGGCAGAAAGACCAAAGGTCTCACATTCAATTTTGTTGTTTGTTTCCTTATCTTCAAGTCTAGGTGCATGAGCAAGTACGTGCATAATACATGAATTACCCTGAACACTTGTCTTTACCTTTGATGTCGTCACCATCAGGGCAATCAGCTAGTAGATCCGTGGAATATGTAGCAGCGATACAACTTCCATCAGAACATGGAAACTGTGTGTCGGCATCACATGTGTAACTTCCTAAAAAAGTAAAAGTCGATCTTTAGGGAATAAGGCACGGGGCATGGACGTGGGAGTGCTCTAGACTGTATTGAGACATCGAGGGGCCTTATGGGCCTTATAGGCCCCTCGATGTCTTAATATAGTCTAGAGCATGACCATGGCCATGACCAAGTGCCTTATTCCTGTTATAACATGGACAAATCACCAATCAGCCACCTAATAGCATAGGGACATCAATTCTAAATGAGAGATGAAGTTAACCTCCTGTACTGGGAGTGCATTATCCATCTAGATAAGGCACGGTCAATCAGCCAATCAGCCAATCAGAATGCAGTATTGTGGATAATGCACTATAAACTTGCCCAGCTGTGTTATAACATGAAAGGAATACTTCTCTCAGCATGCACACCAAAAACGTTTTGACAATTTTAGTTCATTAGCTCTTCTTACAACAACAATATCTAAAGTCGATCCTAAAACATAATGTACAGGGAATGGAAGGATGTAGCTTTGTGACCTTACTTCGCGAGACTTGACAAAATTTGAGAAGAGCTATTTCCTCAGGTAAACATACGTACCACAATTATCTTCATCTGAGCAATCGTCACAGTCCAAGTGCCCATCACATCTCTTCTCCTTCTTGATACATTTGCTTTTGTCAGCACACTCAATGCCAGCAGTCAGGCAATCTAGATAGAAAAAAAGGTTTTATGAAATATGCAATTAGTGATTTAACACTATTTTAGAATGCATGTTTTATTGAATAGAGATTTTAAGATTAAGAAGCATCTTGATTATCTTGAATTGAGAGTACCACACACTTAGAATGCGTTCAGCTTAGCCTATGAATGAATAATTAGCAGCGCGAAATGTCGTCAGCGCTGCGGAAATAAGCCCCAGGCGCCCAACATTCCAGGGATTTTTTATTGTAAAATCCCCGCCCAAAATTATATGATTGTGTATCAACCTAGCATCTACGTATAGTCCTGGCATGTCGTATTTGACCAATGGAACTTATTCAGAAGGCAAATTAATACTCACCGCAAGTAGTTCCATCGCATGTGCCAACACTTGCCTCGCATTGTGCCTCATCGCTGCTATCTGGACAAGATACAACCCCATCACAGAGCAAATCTTTAGGGATGTATTCCCCACTCAGGCACTGGGCATACCATACCAGAGAACGCGCTGCAGAGAGGAAGAATTAGAAACATGTTACAGGAGGTCATGTCTTGATATAATATACGATCACATCTAGGCCTACGACTGCAGATGCTTGTGCTATGTCTCTGTGATTTTGGTACGAAACCTGGGGTGGTTGTAGTGTGTTCAGGAATGACCCCAAGACAATGTTAAATGTACGGCAATGGTCAAGCTGTACTCGGTTCTAGTATAATGGGAGATGAACAGGGGCCTATTTCAATATCACTGATGACAACATTTGAAGTGGCTATATCGGGCATATAAGGCCTATGTTGTCGCCAGGGATATTGAAATAAGTCCCTGATCTTGAAAATGAGAGTGGAGTACAGCATTTTATAAATACCGACAAATAGGGTTTCATAATCCGCCTGGCAAGCAAATTGGCCATATAGGCATAAGCACCAGACCAGATGCAAGCACGGGCCTTGCTAGATCAATCAATACTTGTAGGTACATCGAATCTTACGGCATTGGGCTTAAGCTTTACATCAGCAGACTCAATATAAATCAGGAGTGTGACTCATAAAAACTGACGACATAACATTGTGATTTTCGTCAGGATCCATAGGTCAAGTAAAATGTTCTAATCTACAATAATTGAGCCCACAGTTGATAATTCTACATCATCTGCAATGTCAATGGGGCATAAATGTATCATTCATACTATCTCATCTATATAATGATCACCGTCCGTGCAAAACTGCTTCGGGCTTCCCTAGCCCAGTTAAAAGGCTATATATATATATCTACTTTTCCTATCCTCTCCGATGTGTGTGGTGCACATATATGCGCTGGGCCAAAAAAGGTTTGTTTCCAGTTACCTGACCGACCCTAGCAAAACAGGGCCGACCCTGAATTTCTTTTTTATTTTGGGAATTTTTTATATTTTTTGGGGGAATTTTTAGGTATTTTTCCCATAATTTTCAAAATCTTTCAGCATTTTTTCTTGGACCTTACCTCGGCCCTCATCTATATTTATACAGTTCATAACAGTCTTTCTCATCTTTAACATGTGCTTCACATTTCTTATGCTTTTCATATTTCTACTGTTACATCATGGCACCGACACTCCCCTCTGTGAAATTGTGTAGAACTAATGTAGTTCTCACCATGAATATGACCTTAGCTGCACTCACTCACTCACTCAAAAAATGCTTGCTTCTAAATGCATGGTCTTCCCAAGGGAATGCCGTCAGTTTTTTCTGAATGACTATCCAGAGGTTTTTATATAGCCTTCTAAAATATGGTATACAGAGCCTGTCGTGCCCGTATTGTAAAAAAAAATTGGCATGAAATGACACCATTGAAAAATCAATTTATTTTTCAGGAAATGATCAAGAGCTATCAACACCCGCTTAAGGTCTCTTACTGCAGCCAGTGGGTTCATCTGAGAAATCGGAGTAGCAATCCGGGTAACGATCACAGAACCAGTATCCGGGTATCGAAGTTAATCCATCAAGGCAGATGAAATGTGTAGAAGCTGAAAGGAAAAAGGAGAACAATAATGAGGAATTGATATCAAAACCTCGAGCAGTAAAAAATATCCTTATAATTAGGGCAATATTACCATGCTGGCTGACTTATAAAAAGAGTGATTTAAAATCACCACAAATGCTAAAGTAGAATCTGAGAATGTTCATCCCTAACTGCTCTAATGTGATTGTCGTGGTGACCAGCAATACATGCAGATGGGGGTGATACGTGCCCGTACATTTTCATGAATATATATTGAAGGTGCAGAGTCTATAAAGGCAGGTTTAGAGGCACAAACTGTCAATAGCTACAGTAAATACACAGCGAATTCTACTGTACATTTATAGTTAACTATTGACAGTGCATGGTAAGGTGGATTTGACCTGAGTGAACAGACAGATTAATTTACCAGTGCATCCAGCAGGTTCATCATTACTACAATGATGAAGACCATCACAGGTGTACAATTTGCTCTGGCAGTAGCTACCACAGGTAGCAGTGTAAGCATAATCATCACACACTGAAAAGTTTAAAAGGCATGCATTAAGTAACCCAGTGGTGGTGTAGTTTAGGTCTTTTCTCTTCACATAGTATATGGCAGAATGGTTTTGAAAGTTAAAACTTGCACTTTGAATCGTGAAGTTTGAATCGAGACCCCTTTCCATGTTCATGTTGCTGATGTATGGTCTATTACGTGTTAGCCATAAAAGGAATCTATCAATAACGCTGATTAATACTATTGAGAAATGCCCTCCGGAGTAGGATCAGGAGACACCTGTATCACCTGTGACATTGCATTACATACTTTGATTTCTTCAAGGCGACACTTTGTCAAAGGTAACATAGGTGACAGTGCAGGTGGACAGTGACATCCTAGCGGAGCCCTCACACATGCACATGACAATCATGATGGACAATTAGAATAATTAATGATTTGTTGTTAATTTGCTCATTGCTCGATATCTGAGGATGAGGCATTTCATTTACAAAAAGGAGGAAAACATAGGGCTGCTGTATGTTAGATAATTGATATATCATAACCCCTTTCTTTATAAATCCATAGAAGTGATCTAAACAAGTAACCAAAGAACACAGATAGTAAATGCTTACTACAATTAAATTCATCACTCCAGTCAGGACTCTGATATATCCCATCACACCTTTGTGACTGAGGAATACAGTTGCCTGTGTTTAGAGGGAAATATGAGCGTGGACAGAAATCTCCAGCCAAAATATCTAAAAAGGAAGAAAAGAATTGTGGGTTACTTAGCTTTCTCACACGACTTATGCTACTTATCTTCAGGCGTGTCTGGTAAGTTCAAAAATATACCTCAGAATGATCATTGGTAATAGGTGTACATAAATTGATCCTCATTGCAAACGGTGTGCTACATTTTTAATCTATTTCGAATTAACTGGCTCTATGTACAGTTTACATGGCTAGACATGCTATTGGAAGTTGTAGATGGGTTATACATAGTAGGATTAATGACTGCATTTACACTACATAACTCTATACTGCATGGTTCATTAAAGTGTTTAAAACCACTTAAAGCCAAAGTCCAATTGGCTTGTATCGCGTGAATCCTCTACAAAAGCTGGTGATAGAGCCCTATAGTGGACTTTGGGTTTATGTACCATATTCAGCACCACAGTTAGCCTCATCTGACCCGTCCTCACAGTCAGCAATGCGATCACATCTGTAACCCAGACTATTGCAATTGGGTGAAACTGAGAAAAAATAAAGAAAGAATAACAATGAAGTTTTAAGCTTTAGAATCATAATGTATAACATCTGTTTAGTTTTCCTGATATATTGCCTTCAGGTATCTATCAAGTATTGTGGGACCAATTCTGTGCAGAGGAGATAACATTATATTTTGTTGTGAAGTTTCTCATGTATAAAAACACACTTAGTTCTTGTAGAGCGATAGGCTTACAAACGGACAAAATCTTTTTTTTTGCTTATGGATGAAAAGGAAATGCCATGTCTTAACGCAGACTTTGACTGCATTCCCTGAAGGAAGTCAGTGGTTATGACAGATTCAATAAATTCAATATATTAATAAAACAAGGCATGGACACATTACACTGGAAATCTCCCACTTCATCTTCACCATTTGGAAGGCAGTCTCTCAATCCATCATGGACATAACTTTCTGGGATGCAGCTTCCATCATTGCATTTGAATTCAGACTTCAGACATACAACGCTTTCTGTAAAAAGAGAGGAACTAGCTTCAAAGATGATGATGATGATGATGATATTGACTGTAGCAGTTGGTCTGCACTTAACACCTTCTACCTTAAGGGACTTAGTTGACGTAGTTTTTGAAACTGGATAATTTCAAATTGAATATTCTTAGTCTGTTGGAGGCTATTGTGCTAACATGAAGAAGAAATATAAATTTTCACGATACACTATTTCCCTCGTTTTTCTCTGATATCAATGATGCCCTTCTGGAAGGCATTTCTCAAGATGGTACGACTGGGTACAGCAACTACGATTTGAAAACCTAAAAATTAGAGTTGGTGATCATAGGTAATGCCTTACAACTGCTCTGTATGATCAGCACTTAATGTAGTAATTAAATAGGGTTTGAAAGGGCAGTCGTACCAGTGCAATCATTAGTGACCACAAGATGCATGGCTGTTATGGTATTAGAGTGAGGGGTCCTACTACGATTTGAAGGGGGTCTAGTCGTACCATCTTGAGAAATGCCTTCCTGTTTAGTAAATAGTCGGAGAGTTCAATCTACCTGGGGTGAATGTAGCTTCATCAGATCCATCAGGACATTGTGTGTATCCATCATTAACCAGTGCGATAGGTAGGCACATTCCATTAGTCCCACAGGAGAATTCCATCTCCACAAGGCAGGCTGGATAAACACAGATATAAAACAGGACCTGGTTGTATAATCATTATTCAATTAACAATGTCGCCAACAAAACAAGGGTAAAGCATAATATATATTCATAGAGATTATCAAAAGTGTCCTTGCTTTTGGCAATCCTTAACATATTTCTATTTTTTGAGTTGGGTGTAGATAATCCTCTTCATCGGTGATGGGTTATATAGGGGGGATGAGAATAATATGATTCTAAACAGTGTCAGCTTGTAATATCTAAACATGCATACGTCTTGGTGGGCAGATGCCATTGAATCTTATGTAGAGTGTGTCCAAAGCAATGTCTGAAAACTGTGTATATCCACGACGTGCAGTAATCACCACTCTCTGTGTGTTTGCTGGGATGTCCATCTGTAATGGAATTTGATGAGATCATTCTAATATAACGTTGTGTCGTTATCCATGGAAATAGAAACAGAATGGTAATTTGAAAGAAATCAAAACTACAACGATCTCCACTTTATACAATAGTAATTAGAAAGTCATTTTATTGAATATAACAATATGGATAAATCCCAAAGGTTCCCACTAACCTGTGTGTACCGCCATATATACGCTGCGTCTGTTTGTGAGGTTCCATCTGGTCCACTTATTTCGAATACTTTTTTTGCATCATTTGTAGCATCTATGGTTTCCACCTTTTAAACAGTTTTATACATATAAGCTTTTAACTGTTGTCAGATGTTTAAGATGTTATAGATTGACAGTGTGTGTGCATTAAGTTATAACTGTGCAGCAGCAGCTATATAGGAAATCTATCTTTATTCTGCTAATCACTGAACAACAATGGAACTTTGACTGTTCTGCAGCATCTTCCGTCCGAGATCAAGAAAATTACTTATGATTTGAAATTATTCCTGAATGTCCATAACATATATGAAATCAATTCACCTTTAGGACATCAACTGTTTCTCCAACCATGGCATAATAGAAACTAAGACAGCCAGCTGAATTACTCGGCACAATATACTCGATACGCGCCTCTTGTCCACTTTCCCCCAGTGCAGCATACATCAACAAGTAATACCTGACGTGGTCCTCTGTAGAAAAAATAATTGTATTTCATAGAGAACTACTTAGTCTTAATCATCAAGTATTGAATTTTGTCTGTAGCTTTAAAAAAGGTCAGCCTTTCTATTTCGTGAGTTACATTCATGCGCTCAATGTAAAGAGAATTAGAAAGAAATGTTGCAACAACCCTTGCTTGGGTATGATAATATCATTAACATTTGTTTTAGGGGAACTAGTATACCGGCTTTGATTTCACAATTTCTTGTACAACTATCGTAATGTTTTTCTCAAACTTTGACTTACCAAATAGTCCACCACTATTAACGACCGTTGATGAAAAGTACACATCTGAGGATGAGAAGACTACATCATCATGTGAAGAAGGTGGGCCAACGTCTGGAGTTATTGACCTTCCGGCATGCCGAACAAAATCCCCAGAAACAGCCCAGTTCGTACAGTCTGTGTCAAAGTCACAGTACCCTGGTGTCCCTGTGAGAAAAAGTGAAAGGAAAATGAATACTTTTACCAAACAAAAGAGTATTAACACAGAAAACGGGATCACAGGAAGGCCCCTAACAGAGGTCCCTTTTCCTGTGTTGAATACTGAAAGGAAGGAGATACAGTGCATCTGAAACCATCGCTAGTGAGTATTTTCCACCAAGAAAGGCATAGCCTGCCTATACTTTTCTTATTAAGGTAACAGCTGTTTCCATGTCCAAAATCCTGTATGATCTACTCCTCATATAGATAAGACCTCGATCAGGAAAAAATAGTGTAAATAAGGCCTTTTATAACACGGTTAGCGAGTTTTCAGTGCCGAAAATGGATAATATGAGTTCCTATATCTCGCGATAAAAGCACCCAAAATTGACGGCGGACGGACAGCGGGGTGGACATATTGAATCCTACCTTGACAGCGAGTTGTCACGAAAGTAAATCCTCCATTTTTGAAGCTTATGTACCAAATATAGCGAAATGCTTTGGACATAGTTGAAACCTCATTCTAACTCCCTGTCGGGTAGATTACTTGATATTAAGGCTGAATTTAACATAAAAAATTATTAAACTTTCGAATCGAGCGACTTGCCGTGCGTCTTCGCCATTCTGTCAATACTACAGGTGCTGCTGCCTGGTGTGTACAGAATGGATTATATTTTAGACTGGCACAGCTCTGTCTCAACGTGTTCGCAGTAGTAGGCCTATGAGAGTGGGACTTCCAGGAGCTCGCCAGCTTAACCATACGTCAACATGAAACCAAGATGGCGGAGGGCCGTCTTGTCGACTCGCAAAATAAATGAATGGATTCTATATAATTTAAAGGTAAATACTAAGAATTAATGGAGGAAACCGTGTTATAAGCGCAATATATAATGAATAGACTTGCACTCGTTGGCTTCATGGGTTTGATAGAAGCATTCGCCTCCAGCTCATGCTTCTATCACCCCCTGAAGCCAACTCGCGCAAGTCTATGCATTATATATTACTTACCTAATATACGATATCATTGTGTAAATATGATCCACTTAGGCCCATTTTCCACCAACCAATATAGTCTCTCTATCGGCCGATAGGCCTGTAGTAAATGCTACCATCGGCCGATAGAGGCCATGCCCCTCCATTGGGCCTATGGCAGCCCTGTCGGCCGAGGTGGTAGTATGGTGCTCATATCGGCCGATACTAGGACCATATCGGTTGGTGGAAAATGGCCCTTATTCACCAAAAGCCGTCGTACCAATATCATTAACTACTGCTTGGCCACTTGGGCAGATGATACTAGGAACTAATTATCAAGCCTATGTGAATTGCTGTGTCCGGTCCTCAGGCCTTAGGGGCCAATGCTTGAATGCTACACACATATTTAATATGAACTTGTATAGAAAAGACATGCTTCAAATACAGGCAACCAGTGGATAGCCTAGACACGTATACGTATAACTATATTGATCCCACTCTAAATGAAATGCCTGACGATTTGTCAATTAAAACAAATGTACCTGAACAATCCTGTTCATCAGTGCCATCACGACAGTCCACATGTCCATCACACCAAGCAGTTATCAACACGGATTGTGTCTGTGTTCCACACATTCGCTGATCAACTGGTGGCGGTGGGGGAACACCTGTAAGTTTATCCATTTGAATCAATGAAGTGAATGACATTGAAGAACAAATTTGAAGCTTGTTTTGATATCACTACCAGTAGAAAACTGTTTCTTTATGTTTGCATAATTAGTCATAAGATCTCTCATAGAAAACCACGCAAAGTTTGCATAATCATTGGCACTGGCATTAAAGCCAATAGTCATTGTGCTGTGCGATCGGGTAGCTCCTTCATTATAATTATGCATGTATCATGCTATGTGATAATCAGAATTCTACTTGAATTTTCCAAGAGCTGCATCCTACCCACCAACAGCATTCTAGTTACAAATAAACTAGAAGATGTCAGTATACCTGATGATGAGGCTAGACCAAGGGAATACCATAAGAAGGGCATACTCAACTAAGGCTCATAAAATTTCATACGTACAAGTGCCAGGTGTGTATATGAATTGATCATCCAGATTGATCTGAGATCCACTAACTGGTGTAACACGTGCTTCAGCCAATATTAGACCATACAGCCTTACTGCAGCTCTGGATGCACTTTTCACATTTACACATACTGCAAGAAAATGATAATAATTATAACATTAACTGTGCCAATCTAACTTCTAAAAATGGATCTTCTGTTGGAACACTTGACTAGTCCAATGACGGGGCTGTCATGGCCAAAGGATGGCTTAACTTTGAAGCTTTTCCAGCGGGCAACACTTATATTGAATCAATGTTGATAATTACTACGTTTGATGATGTTTGGTTACAACAGTTGAGTTGGTTGATGCAAGATTGAAATAGGGTTGAATTTGAAAATTAACGCAACAGTATAAAACCCACTGGGCACGGTTGATCAACATTAATCCAAAGTTGATTCAACATTTAGCGCCCACTGGGAATCATCTGAGATTCATGGTTGGGCTGCTATTATTTCAATGTTGATTGTTGGTTGGTTGACAATATCAACATTGAATCAGAAGTAAGAATTATGACAGGGTTGATTCCATGGTGATATTTTTTTTTCTTGAATCTATGTTGCATGGAGAACACTATTCAAATGGTATTTTTACAGTATATCTGATATTGAAATAGGTGATGGCTGAGAAAATTGAAATGGAGTCGTTAGAACATTATCAACAAATATCAATCATCAACATTGATCAACATTGGCCCAATGTTCGGAGCCCACTGGGACGGATGTATACAAACACTGAATAGGATATTATTGTTGAATACAGTGAAAAAGGAAAATTAATCTTGGTTATTATTAGGACGAAGCAAATACGACAGACAAAGTATATTATTTGATTCTACTCACACAGCTCCCATCCATCGGTAGCTTCAGTGTGGATTTTACTCTCTTCAATGAAACCAGAGTATCCGATTTGGGGTTGTGGATATGTTGGAACCGTATATACTCCAATGTAAACAAGAGATCCTCGAGTCACAATGCTCATATTCACGCATGCACAGGAGTCGAAGGGAAAGTCGTAAAGGTCAACGATATATTCACTTCGAGAATCCACTACAACTTCTGGAATATGTGAACAAGAAAAATTCATTCACAGCCTGCTATCAATGTCATTTTTAATTATCTTTGGTGAGATTTACTCAACTAAATCAAAGACTTTTCCTCCAGAGATCTAATGATTATGCTGGCATTCCACCAAAGCCGATCTCTTCCCGATTTTAAAACTGGAGTAAAGTGGGTATCTTCTGGTGAATTCCCACCCACTTCCGGTATAATAGCAAAAATCAAACAAAAAAAACAAATATAAAAAAAACCCAAAAAATTGCCGGAATTTGGGAAAATACATCGGGAACCTCCAATTAAACATAACAAAAAGAAACCAATCAAATTCCATTCACTATCCTTAAATCTGATTAAAATCTGCTCGATATCAGACTGGTTCTTTTTTTTTTAATCGGCAATGGTGGAAGCATGGCTTAAGTCCATCCAGAGACTTAAAATTGTTACTACACTCTCAGCTCCGATTGCAAATGGGCAGTAGCTTTCCCTGTACTGGGTATGGGGCAAGCTACTGCAGGGTCATTAGATTTGTGCTTGGCGCAGTCTGACAGCATAGTGGGAGGGTATGGGATTGACTTAAATTCTATAGCCGAAAAGATCATAATCTCATGATAACAGCGTCATAAACTATCAGTAATCTGACTTACCTGAATTACTGACTACTGCGTCTTGTGCTGAAATTTGAAAGTGGGATTTCAAGTGATTCATGGAAGACTTTGTCGTGTCGATAATATGTAGTCTGTTATATTGCCATTGCTGTTTCACTATCAAATATCAAGATTATACAAAATGTTATTCCTAATTGCTGAGAACATCTATAGTAAGTCACCGAATAAAAAGTAACTGGAGAGAATACTTTATAAGAACTCACCGCTGGTTGCAGGGCTGGCAATAAGATTGGAAATTGTAATAGATCCATTCCTATCATTGATCACAGAGCTAAGGACAAGCATGTTGCAATCTTTTACATCCACGGTGGCAGTTATCACGCTTTCTTCTTCACTTAAAGGGGGACTTAAGTATCTAGCACCTTCCCCATTGTCACTTCCCGAAGCATCTGAAAAGTGGAATATTTAACTGATGTACATTGACTCAAATAGCCTGCTTATGTCCTTTAAAACAAACAACCTTAGGAGAAAAAGCTCTCGGTATTTTTAAACAGAGAATTAATACCATGTTTACTCTGTGATGATAGAGTACATCGTGTGCTGTTGAATTGCAGAAATTGGTGAATACATTTTGAATGGGAAAAAGGATAACAAAATTGTATGCAATGTTATAAGTTGTATTCGTATGTACATGCATGCATGGACAGTTATCTTTAATAATGTCCTTAGTATTTCTCTTTTTTGTTAAGTGTACACCAACCATCACAATCGATCCTAACAAAGTTGACAGCCGGATTTGTGTTGGTGATACCGAATTCTATATTGATCTTCTTATCGATGCTGCTCGTGACCGGTATTGCCATCATAACTTCATTCGTTGCTGCACGAGCTATATGCAATGTGTTAAAAAGTAAATCGGAAGTTATCGCTAAAATGCTGAAGATACAGATGTAAGAAGTTGGTGTAATGCCCTCACTTTGTGATATGCACCACTTATGGGTGAATGGGCACGTGCAATTGTAGTTGAAAAATACGCATCTGCAGGTAAACATTTATGTGTTTTCTTTTTAGATAATTGCCCTGCTTTGAGAATATTTGATGCTGAAAATGTGTCGCATCAGTGGGTCACACCGACACAGGAGTTATTCCTGATAGGGATCGATACTCATCTAATTCAAAAAAGGAGGTACAGAGCTCCGGCCTAAGAAGGTCTCCATTCTCATTACCTAGAAAGGTGCTGCACCTTGATTTTATAGCAGAAATGATTGTATTATCCTTTTTAATACCTATAGTCTAATGGGCCTCTTCGGCCGACTTAAGTGTAGGAAATCCATCGCCAAGATCGACTGAAGAGGCCCAGTGGACTATAGGTATTATGGAAATAATCATACTCTTTGCAAAAATAGCGGTGTAGGCCACAGGAATTGCCCACGGGTCCAATAATACCGAATTTTGTCTAGTAAATGTATGGCCAAAGTTGGCCGAAAGAGGCCCAGTGGACTGTGGGTCTAAGCGATACTATAGGTCCGACCTGAACTATTTGCATTTATGCAAGGCTGCTGAATAAGTACGTTCATCAATACTCATTTGACTAAATCCTTATGGGGATGCTATATTTAGTTGTATGCAATATCGCACAGTGGATAATTGAGAGTAAACCGCATGATGTATACATATGTATATACCTGAAGCTCCAGTTGTCTCTCTCGCTCCATTTTCTGGAAAACGATAGAAACGGAATAGATATTTATTTTCGTAATTTCAGTTTGGTATATAATTGTTCTAGTTATTGCTCATTTGGCACCGTCTTTAAGATATGGATGCATCTTAATTAAAGAGGGAATTTAGTCAGATAGTCGGTAAAGGCATTGTCTTCAAAACCACCAATTACATGCCATTTTAAAAAGGAGGATGATGGACTTACCAAGACATTTGACTGTAACTGGTCGTGCCTTTGATGACCCAATTCCAAAGTTAGTGATAATCATTTTATCTCCAACCGTCGCCACATTTTTTAAATTTGCTGAACACTGAACTTCTGCTTCTCTAGGTACTAGGATGCCAGGCCTTTATCATAAAACATAATTTTAAGAGAACTCTTAACATCAATTGCAAAATAATATACTTATCTAGTCTCATAGGCTCAAGTGGTGAATATCAAGAATGGACCGTCATCCTCATGCCAAACCTAGAGTAAATCATGTAATTATTGGACAATTACATGTCAGAAATTAATTGGGAATGAATTACCCTGGGCCCCAAAAAGGGTTTCCCTTGTTAGAAACTGGGAGAATTTAAGCGCAGCACCAACTGCAATATTCTAATATTCTGCTTCATCAAAGTAGCAACGACGTATTCATTATGCACTGAATGCTAACTTCAGGTATGCGATTACTTACCCATCACACACATGACTTATGATGGAATCATAAGCAGAGTTATCTAAAATATTTGCATCCGTGCATATAACTGCCTTATCTTTTGAGTCAGGAATAGACGCCACCAGAATACCATCCTCTATTGACACTTCCACACTGTATTCACCTGGAATCGATAGTATCACCCCTGGGTTAGATAATGAATATACTATTTGTAGTAGGTTTCAGCAGGATCCTAAACACTTGTGTCTCGAATGCAGAAAATGCAGATGTAACATTGCTATGTAAAGCAGGGCCTATTCAGCATGCATTTAGATCAGCTTAGTACATAGGTAAACAGTGATTATCTGATCATCTTAGATTAAACAGGGGTAAAACTTCAAAACCAGAACCAGTGACACAAATTCATTCCATCTTTTACAGTCAACACTGATTGCTACAAAGTTCAAAGCACCAAATATTGCATCATAACTGCTAATAAATGAGGAATGTGAAATCAATGTTGTAAATTCTGAATATTATACATAGTATGCCTATACTCTCCTAACATCTTTACTATCATGGTAATTAAGGTTATGTCTGTTTGAAAGGTGTGATCTCTTTATTTGTGTACAGTATACTTTAAAATTAACTTTTGAATCTAATAGGGATCCCTCTAAAACTGAAGGTGAACCGCCATTAAATTACATATTGCAAATTGCAGTGATGTGCTCAGTGTAGTCTCTACAATAAAGCCTCCTGGCAGTACTGTGGTATTACAAGGAATCTCCGTGAAAGTAACTATGGCTCTCTGGAAACTTTGAAACAATGATGCCACTGTTATTTCTATGACATCCATTTTACAGTATACATACCATCGTGGCTGCATTGGACAGCTGCTATGTTCTCCTCAGCACAGTATGGCATTTTATCCGATAGTTTATATTCACAACTTCTTATCTCTTCTTCATCCTTACATAGCAGTTTGTCAATGAGGGTGACCATGTATGATGGGGTGGCATCTATCTTTTTTCCATACCTTAAGGGAGATATTGTGTGCTTTGAATTTTCATGGTTATAACAGGTGTTCAAAAAGTATCAAGCGTGCTCCATGATTAATACATCTTATAGATACTGGTTTTCATAAAGGTTTCATGTATCTGGTACATTTGGTTAGTCATTTCACAGCTCCTTTTTAGATTATGTTGTTTCGCATTTGGAAACACCCTAAAGAAGTGCATTAGACTGCCTACCCCAAAGGAATATTACCCATGTAGTAAAAACACCCATATCACTTACAGGATCATGTATCTACTTACTCAAAGCCCAATTCACGACAAACTACACGGGCTTCATTCTCACTAAATTCATCAGAGCATATGACTCCAGTTTCACCATTTAAACGGACAGCAACATTTCCAATGCCACCCGTAGGTTGAACGACAAATGGCAAAGCATTCTCCTCAATCTCTGTAATGAGAGATACTTGTCAGTGAATCATTATTCATCAGTGTATCCCCACATATGTATTTTGGCTATAGTTATACTACAGTTTTTGTTGTGTGGTGAAAACACAGGACCCAGGATACACCAACTTAACATTACATAGTTCCAGCAGAAGGTGAATATTGTAGATGTATTCTACAATGATTTCCTAAGGTACAAAATTGCAGATGAAACCAACCTGCACAGAATAGGTGCATATGAGAAAAAGTGTTAAATCCAGGTTTTCCGAACCCTGGATGTTTACAGTCACTGAATTCATCAGCATCCTCATCACAGTCAATATCGTGTGCCAGTATAGTCCGGTAAGTAGTCTTATACAGGGCATTGTATCGGAATAAAACATTTGAAACCCTGCAATAGAAGATACACAGTGTAAATTGCTGTTCCCCCCTAAAGTCTTATTGCAGGAGGTAATTTCTCAAGATACCATATTCACACAGGGCTACAATGTCACCACTAAATTCCATTAAGTCCACATTGTGATATGCATTGCGCTGGACAAAAGGAAACAAGTAAATGGTACTATATCCAGACAACAATATTATAATGTTGTCTAGGCTATCATATTATGGCAGCATTTTGGAGTAATTGGAAATTGGTGGTCATTCACTGCGCCACTCCCTCATGAATATGCATATACAGTGAAACTTCGTTATAAGGAACTCTGATATAAGGAGACCTTCCTTATAAGGAACATATTTGTCTAACACCAATCTTTCCCCATACATTTCTTTAATGATAAGACCCCCTTATAGTGAGGCAGTCCCCAGAGAAATACCCCAAAACAAATTGCCCCCCCTATGTGAATACCCCAAAATGGAGAGGCCCACCATATGTGAATATTCTGTATCCTGACAATACAGACTTTTGAATTAAAAATCTGTGAATTTAAGTACACATGTATCACATCACATGACCTGAAATTCAAACCAGTTCCCGCCACGTCTCCACAGGACTAAGATGCGCGGTGAATGTTTCTCAAATTTCCCACCCACCCACATCTAGGGCTAAAAATGGATAAGACTATACAAGACTAGAGCTATGCCTCTCTCCGACACCCCAATATATGGTGTCGAAGGACATGGACATCCTCATTTCAACTCGTATACCATTATTCATTCTACAATGTCAACATTGTAACTGTTTTAACATGTTGTTATTATAATAAATGTTTTCCAAACTACGGCGCCTTAAAAGGAATTTGAGTTTTAAACTATGTATGTCCACTTACGATATGTGTGCCTTTGGCACCCCGAGAGCTTCAGAGCAGAGGATGTCTGTGGTGTCCTGACTTGGAGTGAAGGACCCTTTACCAATAAGTCCTGAACTCCCTCCATATGTGAGGACAACCAGGCCAGTTGTGACCAATGGGATATCTGGTGGATCAGCCACAATCGTTATTGTAATGGGGTCTGAAAGTGAATACAGTATTTCATCTGTCATTTAATGTGTTCATTCTGGTTGACTGTATGTATAATAGCATTAATCAGTGAACGATCTGGTGATTCAAAGAATAAAAGTAGGCTTAATTAAGGTCGAATCCCACATGGCGAAAAATGGCTGAAATATCTCTGCGATTTTGAATCTGTTGTGTTTATGGGACCTTACCTAAATTCACAAGGGTTCTAAGTACAACAAGGTGTATAGAACACAAGTATTCTTTTGCGATTATAGGCCAGAAAATACATAATTCACAGAGATATAAACATCAACAGAGGCAAAATATCCCAAAGAGTACATGAATAAACGCAACAGTGTCCTCATGTTCTATACACCCTCCTGTAGTTGTAACCCTTGCGAATTTGGAGTAGGTCCCATAAATGCAACAGATTCAAAATCACAGAGATATTTCAGCCATTTTTCGCCATGTGGGATTCAACCTATAAGAAGCGAATGCTGTTTAGTTTGTATAAAACATGCAAAGAGGTACAGACACAATAAGTTAATTAATGGCAAAGACATTTTTGATTTATCTCTAACTGATGTTTACACATACCATTGGTACAAGAAATACAGAGATCCTCGTAGTGTCCACAGTCATGGACTCCCCAGGGTGAGGACGTGCACTGCGTAATGTAAGAAGTGTTGAAGCCACATTCCAAATTGTCTATGTGGATAGCTCCAGTCCCTCTGCGACAGTGGCGGTTAAGAACCTGTTCACCACCTCCCCTGTAATGCAAATTATGCTTGGAAATGTATAGAAATCCTAACAACCATACATTCACTGTAGAGCATGAGCACATTGATTAACAAATCAGCTTCCTTAAACTGAATCATTTTAAACTATGGAAAACTGATGAACCACGAGTAACATAGGACATAGTGTTTAAGCATGTTATTATATATATATATATATATATATATATATATATATATATATATATGTGTGTGTGTGTGTGTGTGTGTCTGTTTGTCTGTGTCTGTGTATGTGTGTATGTCTGTGTGTGTCTGTGTGTGTTATGCGATGTAAATCAGAGTGAATTCTACATTTTAGGTGAACCTACATTTGTGACACAATCAGCGAAAAGGGGTCTTTGTGTAGGGGGCAATAAGGCCCCATTTAATGACCATGCAAATATAACTTGCAGCGAGCAAAAATAGTGGGCACTCAAGATTATTTCCCATTAGGAGGCAAGTGCATCTTAAACTGCAGGCTTAAAAAACTCATGCACAATCTTTGTTACACTGTATAACACTTTTCCCCAGGTGCCCTGTCTTACGTGTAGCCAAGCATGTTGCAGAGGACTCCAATTTCCTGAGGGCTAATGCCATCATCACAGACAGTACCCCAAGATGTTTCTGGTCCAGATCCACATGTATTTTTTTTACGGACCTCGACTGTGCCTAGTATTCCATTTGGGATTATTTTAGGATATGGCATCTGTACTTCAATTTCGTTGAGGGCATCTTCAATTGCATCTATACATCAGAGAGAAGATACAACAATGTAACACTTAAAAAAAAAGGCACAGACATGCGATTTTCAACAAGAGGCTTATTTTGAATATACACGAGGAGATAATTTTTGTGCAAAATATAGAATTATGTGAAATTGAATTAGTAATTGTTTGCGCTGTCATGATTAATATGAATTATTGTTTAGAAATGATAATATCATATGACATGATATTGTCCTATAGATAGATATAATAGATAAGCATAACTTACCACCACATGCCACTGCTACATCATACTTGTGGTGACATTCCACTGAACATCGCTGAAAGTCACCACATTCACATTGGCTTACAGACTGTTCATCTCCTGTACACTCTAATTGTTGTAACCAAGTTGGTGAAGATGTAGATGCCGTTCCAAAGCACCACTGACTGATCAATGCTACACCTGTGTCCCTGGAAGTTTTGATGAGTAGGATCTTCACACAATTTGCATCCAATGGATGGCAAAGCTCCCCTGTATACATGGGGGTATCAGTCCAAAGGGAAATGATAGATCTCAGACATTTGATTTCATGTACTACACCTAAGGGATATGCAGGATATGAATACACTTATTGTTTGAACTTTTATTGATATTCTTCATATATACAGAGAGTTCCATGTCAGATGTGGATCGTTTTGAATCTCTACATTGACAGTCTTGAGGTGTCATATAAAATATAGAGTTTCATATTAGATATGGAACGCTCTCTATGAAGAATCTTTATCATAGAAAAAAGGATTTTTGTCTCATAACCACTTACCCATAGCCCAAAGACCTACAAATCACACTGGCAGCAGCATCATCAACAGAAGACCTTCCATAACAAGCTGAACCTGTTGTTCCATCAATCTCTAGCTCCAAACGTCCAGCAGGGAATGCAACACTAGCACCAACCAATGATATCTGGTTTGTTTCTAGTCTCTCCTGTATTGGAATAGGAGGTTGGGCTGAAAAAAGATGGGAATTACTTTAAATCGAGCCTTTAAATCTGTGCATGTCTTAATGATCAACGATGTTACAGAAAAAAAAACAACAAAACATGTCATCAGTGCAATTAAGGGTGTCTTGAGGTAAAGATGTATCCTATACAAAACAGAAATACTTTTTATTATTCTCAATAGCTGTATGAATTTTCGCATTGATAAGATTCAATGTATATATGACATGCAATTGTCTTTCTGTACATCTGTTTTCCCCTCTGCATTGAATGTTATGGTATACCATATTACACCTGCAAGAGTTACAGTCAAAAAGAACTATTGAAAAATGAGTACGCTCTTCATCAATTGATACCAACTCAATCATGATCTTAATTCCAGAATTCTATATGTAAACTGAGAGAAAGCGTACTTACTAAAGCATTGTAAAGTGAGTCTTTGAACTGGGGGTCCATTATACTCATAGAGTTTGCATTCCGTGAGATCTTCAGCACCACATACACATTTTAATCCATACCTTATTGGTGTTCGGATCTCCCTTTATGTATAAAAATGAAGTCTTTCATATTGAATCCAATTAATTGATGGTACTAGTACATAGGCATGTGCGCAAGGAGCCACATGGGTGATACAGGAACCATTAATGTGGTAGTAACACATTAAAATTGGCCCATAGAGTGATAACATAATTGGTCAAAAGTAAGCTAGATAAAGAAGTGGTCTAAATCTTCTACATATAGTAGTATAATAACTCTGTTTTATATCAATACAGCAGCTGCTCACAAAATGGTGAGTGTTCTATGTTTTGTGAAAATAGCTCAATTAAATGTAGAGGCAAAGCTCAGCCTGTACTCACCAATACTCAATAGATGGAGTAGGAAATGTAAAGATGTATCCAGGAAGGTTAAACTCATCATAGAAGAATCCAGGACTAAATGGAATAGAGGCAAGAAGCCCAAATTAAAAAAAAATAAACACCAAACAAATAACTTAAGGAGTAGAAGCGGACAATGGAACTTTCTCTTTATGATGCAATTTTGTTCTATCATTGTAAATCTATAAATATCTATTAAGGTCGAATCCCACATGGCGAAAAATGGCTGAAATATCTCTGCGATTTTGTCCCTTGCGTTGTTTGGCCCTTGTTGAGGCCATAAAACGCAAGGACTACTGCAAACTTGTCCCTAAACCACGGTGGGATTTGGAATGAGTTGGTCAATCCTTGCGTTTTATGCCCCCCACAAGGGCCATACAATGCAAGGGACAAAAACGCAGAGATATTTCAGCCATTTTTCGCCATGTGGGATTCGACCCTTAGCTACCTCAGATAATACACACCTTGGTCAAGCCAAAGGTAGTATATTTTCATTATCTGTGGTGAAAAAAGGAGGTCTATGGGTCAAATGAGGAAACCCTGATTCAATAATTAGTCTACATCATAGAAAACAAAGGTTTTGCTATTTACCTGAGACCTAATGCTTTACAAAGAGCAGCAGTTTCAGAATTGACAGGATTAGTGACATGATATGACTCATCAGCTAAGCTGTACCAGGCTCCTTTGACAAATATTTCCACTCTTCCATCATAGGTAGAGTACCCCTCCAGTACCCGCAGACCATGCTGGGGCTCTTTTGCCATGTCTAAAATTGAATTGACAGTACAGATATTAACACTTGGCACTCTCTGTTTTGATTAGCATGTAAAGGTTGCAGGAATTTCATGGTGGGAATTCTCTTCCTTTTCACTAGGGTAACTATTCCTTTCTTGGTTTGTTCGAGTTAATGTATCAATTTGGTTAGGCAATTGAAATTGAGCTAATATTCCATGTAGGTCCGCATTCAACACTATCATGTGTCACTCTGTTATGAATTCAATGTTCCTGCCATACAAGAGATTTAGAATTAGGCCTAAGAGCCAGGATGAAATGTCCATTTACCAATTCATATACAGATAGATACTTGGGGTATATAGGTTTTTCACCAACAAGGCATATATATATATATACATATATATATATATATATATATATATATATATATATATATAAATATATATATGGGTAAAATCTTTTTTAGGGGTCTCAACTTTCGGCACTTATGTCACACTGCTGAGGGAAAATTCTTAATCCAAATTATACTAAAGCGAGAGTTTTGGCAAAAGAGGATTGAAAGTTTGTACATAATGTCCCATATGCCTAAATATGCACCATTTCAAATTTTATGGTGATCGAATAATAATGTTTAGTGATATCAGGTTTGCAATACTGACCTACATGTAGGTCATTAGGAGAATACACTGTGTGGAACTGCATAGGTTTAATGCATCACCTTATATGAGCTGTGTATATTCAAGGTCAAGCCTTATGACCTTAATCATGAGCAAGGTTACTCATATTATATTCTTTTATGGGAGTCATATAGCATTACCAAATATCAAAATTTGATAATCCTAGGCTAAGCTATAATGAAAATATAAAGTGATAACATTCTAATGCATATCTATACAAAATAGTTATCTACGCATAGGAAACCAGACCCTCTATCTTCCTAACGACCTACATGTAGGTCACTTTTGAACAATAGGCCATATCTTAGAAAGTTACGTCCCTATGACAACCAAAGTTTGCATGTATAAACTTGTATACTAGTTTTCCATATCAACTAACTTGTGAATACCAGGCACTAAGTTATCTGATAAAATGAGCAGATTCATTTTTCCAATTTGCCTTTTTGCCTATTTTCAGATTTTGTGGTATTTTGGTTGACATGGCAACCATACACAAATTGGTTGGCAACTTGGTTTTTGAGTTATATGGAATCTTTAAGGGAGGAACTTTAAAACATGATTGAAATATATAATGCATCTTATTTTCTCTATAGGAGGGGCATGTGTCCTTTATGGTACTGTTAGTGACCTACATGTAGGTCTTTAGTATAATCTGGGTTAATGTCATATTGGCCGTATTTGCCATTACTAGTGTATAGAAGACACTAAGATCTAAATGAGCTTTTTTAATAGTCGCTTTTGATGATTTTTAGTGGGTTTAAGCCCTAAATACCTGGAAAATCTGAGCTTTTTCAAATGTCACAAACAACTTTTCTATATATTCAGGAGTATAATTTGATGCAGACTTCGTTTAAGAGGTCAATATCCATTTCAATCATTCACATTAGGCTGGGAAATTAGATATATAAAATATTGTTGATATACCTGAGGGAATTATCCTCATATTTTCAGCCTGATTTTGCATATAGGTGAATTTATGGCAATGTAAGATCCAGCAACTTGTTCATAATTTCTTTAATTTTTGTAGTAAAATGCTTGTAAAATAAGTAATTCATCCCCTATGAGTATCTTGGCCATACAAAAAATCAATAAGCTATCTCAAATACTTTGCTCTCTGTAGTACAGTTTATGGCTCAAAATATGGTGTGGACAGTACATGTGCACTTGCCGGATCTTACATCTTAAAGGCCTTTAGTAAATGCTACAGAGGAAAATAGTGGTGTAACTTAGTTATCAAACTGTGAAGTAAATTTTATAGTCCACTGGGCACATCAACATTGATTCAGCGTTTAAACAATGTTTGCAATGTTTGCATATCAACGGTTGATATAGGGTTGAAATATAGTTGAATTTGAATGTTGACACAACATAATCAAAATCAACTGTGATTCAACATCTAACCATCAGCGCTGATTCAACATTTGTATTTCTATGTTGATTCAATGTTGACACAACATTGACACAACATTGATATGATGTTGAAACAACGTTGATATTTTTTTAGGGCATTCTTTATTGACATTGAAATCAAAATTGTTGATTCAACATTGACAAATCAATGTTGAGTCAACATTGAATTGAGAACAATATTTCAACATTGATATGTCAACTGTTGATTGGATGTTGAAATGGTGTTGGTTGACAACATTGAAATAGAATCAAAGAAAAGGTGTTGAAGACAGGTTGATCAACATCATCAACACAATATCAGTGGGGTGTCAACGTTGATGAAACGTTCTGTGCCCACTGGAAAGGTCATGATATGTCATTTAATGTAGCTAAGATACTTTAGACATGTTGCAACTTGGCCTGAAAGTTGAGACGCCTGAAAAAAAATTGCCCACACACACACACACACACACACACGCACACCCATACACACACACACACACACACACACACACACACACACACACACACACACACACACACACACATATATATATATATATATATATATATATATATATATATATATATATATATATGTATATAAACACTACACATTATATGTTATTTACCAGCACATCTCATAGCTTGAAGTCCAGCAGGGCACTCATCCACGAATTCAGGATTACACGACTGAGTATATCCTGGTTGGCAAGTGTCAGATGTAGTTGAACATGATGGGTCAGAGATATATTTTTCTGAAGATGGCTTTTCGGGGAATTGATCTTCATCAATGATGACTTCCCATTTTCTAGGAAAAATAATCAATAAAATGAATGAAAAGCGTAAAGGGAAATGATAACATTTTCATTCCTTAGATATGTAGATTCTGAGCTCTTACTGATGTAGGGCACGTGGAGTGCTAGGCATTATAGTGTCAGCTTCCTATTCGAGAGGGCAGTTCGGTTGGTGCTGTTACCACCGATAGGACCAGAGGTCACTTCGATCTCTGGCTGCTATGTGGTGATGGCAGCACTGGTCATCTTACTCCAGTCCCTACCTGGGACAGTGTAGGAAGTTAGTTGGCTTCTGGCTGCGGCCAAAGCAACACCTCACTGCACTGTACCCATAGCATACTTCATACTTTATGTAACACTGTTCATAATAAACATGTGCCGGTTTCACTAACCTAAGTTAACTTGTCTGGTTTTGATTGATACTTATCTCAAACTCAAGTTATAAGAACTCGAACCATTACACTAATGTACTTCAACGTTGATTTGCATTGTTGGATGTAATATGTAAATTGTTAGAAGAATTGAACAATTATCACTCACTTCTCAAATCCCATTTGGTGACATGCATTATCTAGAGCTGCTCTTAAATCATCAGTTTTGCACACAGGATACCATTCATTATTAAAGTTGAACTCAAGTATCCCTTCTTTTGGGGTACTGCCACCAGTAAGTCTAACTGAAGAATAAATAAATTTTGCTCCTGGTAATATAACCATCAATAAATACGTGTGGTCTTCATAAATTTTATTGCTCTAACCGTATTTAATGATTATATAATATACAAGCAGCTGAAAGATATTCTACTTGTCCTAAGCTTTCAGATCTTGGTATTGTCCTGTAGCAAAAGAAAGATAGACTATATATTCAAGGCTGCTGGGATAAGAGAATACAACAATTGTAGGCAGTCTGGAGAAGGTGTATCCCTGAAGGACTTTTAGACTGCTTTGAGCTAATAGGTACAAGGGCCACATTTTGGAAAATAGGTAGAAAATGTTGTATTGTAGTTTCCCAAATATGAATGATAAGATATAAATAACGAATATGATTCATGGGAGTAATATGTGCAGAACACAAAATATCAATATACATGTGCTGAAAAGGTATGAAATGGGTCAATCAATTATTGTTTGATGATTTTTTCAGCAGGCCTATGCTAATTAGACACCGGATTTATCAAAGCAATCAGATCAAACTTGTTGGTTGTAGAGGAATAGCTACACCATAGATATTCATGAAGCAAGATCTCCCACACTAGGTAGTGCTATACTATTCCAGGTCTGATGACATCAACTATTACATTTTACCCCTGAGGACCCTGTAAAGTAACCATATTAAATAAGTAAACCCTGAAACAGCAGTCTTCCTATTGTTAGACAATTTTCCCTTTCAGTGTTATTTTATTGACTTCTGTGGCAAAAGAGATGTCATACCTTTCTTGCATGGTCCCTCTCTGGCACGGATATAGTTGATGCCAACAGTAGGTCCCACTGATTTCATCTTGAAAATGAGATCACTCAGTCCACTAGGTATCTCAACAAAATCTCTCTTAAAGTTTCCATAGGTTGCTGTCCACAGAATATTTCCCCAGCAGTCCTCCAGCGTGATATGGTTATCCTCTGGACAAGTTGTATAAAAGGTGTACTGAATCTCTAGGCATACAGGCTTTGTGTTTGTCACAGTAAGAGTCAGAACCAGCTCGTTATCCGGGTCAGGTGCAGGTGAAATATCTGTCAGATGTGGAATCAGATGCTTAGGTTATGAACATTACAATTATAAAAGTTGAAAAATAAGTTGACATTTTGTAAAAGAAACAAAAACAATATTTGATAGCTTCTAATGATAACATACATATTTTCATTTTACTTATTTTTCTAATTCACTGATTTGATTCCTTGTACATTAGTTTCACAGACTTCATCGATAATATTATGGTTAGACGTTGTAACATGACAAAGTATAAATCCCCCTCCCAAAAAATAATGGTTTGGGATTAAAAAAAAACGATGTTGTTCTAGAGAAGAAGGAAACGCCATTTTAGAAACGCACCATACATTTGATATTTCACACCCTTTTCCAATGATTTACTTACATGAGGACGGGTATATCACATCACCAGATGTGATGTCAAAGAGGCATGGGCGCCCGGGGAAGGTGCATTCCAAAACTGTTGTCCAATCTGTGTAAAAACAAACCCAAGGGTAAAATTTGAATGAACATACAGCTCCTTTTGATTAGCGTCATAATTTTTAAACCATTTTAACATATATCAAAATTCATCTTATTCTAGTTTCTAACTCTTTAGCATACCTCACATGGGCTGGTGAAGGTAAAGAGATGACTGAATCATCACAGAGGCTATTTTAAGTATATGGTAAGACTGCCCATACATCAAAGTTGAACCTCAGTTAATTGCACTTCTCACCTGCTTTTAATATGGCACTTTTTATTCTCGTAGGTCACACAAATGTAACAACTTACCTTGACATTCACCATCAACAAGTATCTGGTCATTTGGACAGACACATTTAAACCCATCAGTAATCTCACTGTTACAGGAGAGGGAGGTGCAGGCATGTGGACATCCACCATGGTATGTCTCGCAGCTCTTGATGTCTTGCATAAAAAGTAACACGGAAAAGCCACTCAAATCACATGTGATTTAAAGAATCATATAATAACAGGTAGTGGAAGATTACTACTCCAGAAGATAAGAATTTCCATCTAACTGTAAAGGGACAGGACACTGATACTTTCCAGTGCAGTAGGGATTGATCAACAAGATATCAATGTCAATTCAGCATTCACATAGCTTATGAGCTTTATCTTTCGGGAATCTCACAAGGATCTCAAAAAGGATCAAAAAGAAAATAAAAGCAAACAAAGGCAAGAAAGAAAACTCAGACATGGTTTCCTCATGGCCACAAAACTATTATAGACCATTGGTTTATATAGGTTGAACTACAGCTATCTTTGAATGCAAACGTTTGTAGATACTTACCACATTCTTCTACAGTTATAGTGATCAGCTTTGTACTTCTGGTGTACCCTGAAATATCAATGATTTTTTTTTTTATGCATCGTTCACTGGATAAGAGAGATTGATAAGTCTTTTAGCATGTGGTAGTGTGCACCATAGAAACATCTTTATCTCTGATCTCAAAATAATTATGTGTAGGCCACTTTAAAGGCTGATCCGACTAGAATGCATTATAACCATTCACTCTACAGGAACATGTAAAAGAATATAAATGACATGTTAACAAGACCTCCTGGTGTAAATTAATCAGGACTGAAGAATAATATTACTCTACCTTTAGGTTCATTTGAGGAAACAATGATAGCCACTTCGGTAGAAGATTCTTTTGCACTGATAACAACAGTAACCTTGATGCTGAACTTGACATTAAACTCTTGTGTGTCACTAGTATTAGGGAGGAAAAAATAAGTTATTAGACTATAAAAACAATGACTGTGGCTTTATAAGCATTCAACAGCAAAACTAGAAGTAAGTGTAGTGACATCATTCTCACAAGATGAAACTAAGGTGTGTAAACTGCAGCGATTTGTGTCAAATGAATCATTCAAATATATTCTAGGGCATGCCTTGAACGTGACCTGCAAGCCCAGATCAGAATTCAAGAACATGTGCAGGCACTGAACAACACCTTAGATCATAAGGCGAGCTATATTGGTATTGATAGCACAGTAGGTTTGGTATGTCAGTATGCATATCTGAACTTACTCTACACTCATTATGTACACCTCAGGTGGGTGTATACAGTTTAGCTCTGCTTCACACTTCTCGAAGATGTCCTTGACATATGGCAGTTCTTTGATCTGTAACAAGATTCACATGAGGCATATTTTATAGTGATGTGCCTCTAGACTTATTTTACAAACATTTTAGGTCTAGGCTATAATGTAAGATATCTCGGAAATTTAGAATGCAAGATGTATTGGAAGCCCACTTTGGTGATTGAATGTTGTGAGGCAATATATCATTTAATGGTCCATGGCCAAATGCGACATGGCAAAGACTATGCATTGTCCTCTAGACTGAACAGGACATTGTCTGAAAAAAGATTCACATTACTGACTATTCATAATAGAGTTTTAAGATTTCAATGCCCTTTCCAATCTCTTATATATATATATATATATATATATATATATATATATATATATATATATATATATATATATATATATATATTTATATATACACACACACACACACACATAAAAACTTACTGCTTGTTCTATGTTGGCATGGTCTGGCGGACCACCTGTCCCAAAGTCGATGCTTGTTTTAAAGACACCTGTAAGGAATAAATTCATAATTATCACTAACATTTGCTGCTGAACTCCATTCTATGACACGAGCATAATGTATCAAAGAGAGTTTCTCTGAAGATTTGATATAATCTATATCTAGTGACTTACCTATGATTTCAACTGCTGGTACGTTAATTTCTATCCGGTCACACTCTTCTTCTAAGACACAAAAGGATATATAGTCAGTATTTAGATACGCACAAGTGAATTACCCCATACCCTCAGCCATTGGTTCAATTCTTACAAATGAATAAGTAGAGTGATTTTGTCGAAAAAGTCCCTGAACGAATTCCTTAACTTTGAAAAAGGAAAATTTCCATTTAAATACCAGATCTAAATTACAAGAGAAAACACTTCGTTTTGATCCCCAGGTGGAAGACAATGTGAATATAGAGAGATTTGTGTAGTTTGATAACCTCTGATTTAGATCATTCAATTCTCCTCAAAAACCCACCTGGCTTTGTGGTAGTTGCAGGTGGAGTAATAGTAGTTACCGGAGGAGGCCTTGGTTCTAGAGGAAGAACACCATAAAATTCACGATAAGAGAAAATTCTCTGAAATTAAAAAAAAAAGTCGGCCCTGTTTTGCTAGTGTCCGTAGGGTAACTGGAAACAAACTTTTTTTTTTTTTTTATAATACACCAGATCATACATCTTACCCATAATATATTCATCTTTCCTCTCTGTCATAGGGATACCAGGAAGGTATTTCTCAACATGGTATGACTGCACGCTTTCCACTGGGTTCGAAACCCTCACAATAAGAATAGGTGATCATAGTTAATGCCCTACAACTGCTCTGTGTGATCAGTACTTATGCAATACTTACATACGGTTTGGTAGGGCAGTCATACCAATACAATCAGTGATGACCGCTAAATGCAGAGCCGTATTAGATTAGTTGATCCCAGTACGATTTGAAGGGGACTAGTTATACCACCTTGAGAATAGCCTCCTAGTGCAAAGAAAGACTCGTAAATATAAATCAAAAACTTACTGTAGCACTTGATGAACTGTCCAGATTTGACATCTGTGAATGCTGCATGGCCATCAATACGGTCATAGGATAAGACCTTACTAAGCTGGTAGTTTAGCTTGGAGAGAGCGAGCACTTCAGTCAGCACATCAACTCGCCGGACTTCAACCCACAGTAAGAATGTTGTTCCGGGTCTATGGAAAATAGTGTACAAGTATTTTCTTTTATCTATACATAGAACAAACAAGGTGCTCACTATACTAATTAGAGTAATTTGACATGATCTCCTGATGATTTTGTGGGAATGTATCTCTTTGGAAATATCATGAAACTACGGATAATAAGTGAAAAGATTTATACTCACGGCCAAAGCCCATCTTCAATGTACCTATAGAAGAGAAAGCACAAAAGGTGTCATGTGATTCATTTCACAGTATGCAATACAAAAATGATAGCTGACGATTGAAACTCAAAACAATTTTCAAATGAAGTTTTCTTACAAACAATGACAGCACATAATAACCAAGGTAGAGTTTACATACGATTCAGTTTTGTGAAGGGAGCAGCGGGCCATTTTAAGATAATTCGAGATTTCCCAGAAGTTAAACAGTCGTCTGGTCTGAAAGGAAATGCAAACAGTTACAGAATCATTGTATCCCTCATGAGGCAAAAACTTTAACAAGACGACCTTTGGTGCACCATAGTGCTAGTCCCTCCTGTGCCATTCTAAGCTCATGAACACTGATGTAGTCCTTTAAAAGTTCACATAAGGGGAGATTGGTGTCCACTGCCCACTTGACGAGTTTTACACTGGTTATCACCCTGAGATTTCTTTCAGGGATATTATACATGGTATGTTTCTTCATAGATGACTCTACTATATACACTGACAGCCCCAAGGTCGTCAGCCTGACAATACCCAAATCTACAACCTTAGGTCATCAGATTGAGCACCCAGGGTAGTCAACCTTATGGGTTTAGGTCAACACCCTCACCCAAGGCAGTCAAACTGATTACATAAGGTTGTTAGAGCGACAACCTTCGTGCTGACTACCTTGGGTCCTCAATCTGACTACCCTAAGTTGTAGATTTGGGTATCGTCAACTTGAGCACCTAAAGTTCTCAGCAGTGAAGACCTTCATTTGAAAATTGAAGACCTGATCATCAAACATGAGTGGCACATACCTGCCACCTTGTGAGTTTGTTACATATTGTCAGCATAATGCTATAGACTCATACTGAGGAGAGGTGGACTGAGGCATTTTACTCCCTATAAGGTGCTGCCCCCTGTCTGTATCTCTTCTGAGGACTATAGGTCCTCAATCTGACGAGTTTAAAGATCTGGAGTGTTTTCAATGTATATATATATATATATATATATATATATATATATATATATATATATATATATATAGTTTCACACCATTTTCAAGTCCCTCTATCCAGTCCAGAAACTCTTTTAGTTTTACACCACTTATGGAAATACCTTAAAAATTAGCGAAATGCTGTACGTAGTACGGAGCCTCTAATAGGACAAACCAAAAAGATTTTCTTCATGCAAAAAGAGAATTCCTGCAGATACAAGAACATTCCTGCGGGTACAGGACGATTCCTGCGCTTACAGGAGGATTTATGCGGGTACAGGAAGATTCCTGCGGGTACAGGAAGATTTGTGCATCTGCTAGATTGTTTGTTTACACACTCGCAAAAATCGTTTCTGCACACACAGGAATAGTATCTGTAGGCCTACCCACACTAAACACCAGGGGGCTACGAGAGCCTGAGATGGGGTCACACCCTGTACCTCTACATTCCTATGATAATATACACCAAGTTTACATATCTACAATTAGAAAGTTTGAACAATTGTTCATTGTTCCTTAATACTTTGAACATATCTCCTTGTGATATATTAGGGTCTGACAACAGAGAGACAAAGAATACATGTAAAGACCAGAATGGCGCCCTGAGAAAGCCTATGTTTTTACTGCTGCGCCATCTAGGGGCCTATTTACGGGGGACGAACTAGGGGTCCCATGGAGAGGCCTATTGATCACCCAAAAGAATTGTTCTGTACCTGCAGGACCTGTTCAGTACCCACAAGAATTGTCCAGTATTCGCAAGATTTGTTCAGTATCCGCAAGAATTGGTCAGTACCCGCAAGAATATTTATTCTGGTAAAAAAACATTTTTGGTATTTCCTATTAGGCGCTCCGTAATACGGACTTTCAGATGAGTGTATAGAATTGTATAACTTACATCATCACAGTATTTCTTTTCATACTCTTGGTACTTTTCTCTGTCATCTACAATGAGCTTTGGGTCGTGTTCAATTCCAGGAACATTCAGCTCCATGTTGAAACAATAGTCTTTACTGAACACAGTCTCTGTAATACAAAAAGGGCATTTGATAGAATTAAGAAGCTACACACAGAATATACATGAACAGTGGCATCCCCAAGGTGTGTTTTTATCATTTCCTAATTGTCTGCTTCATAGGACCTTGCGTATACAACACACCAAATGGCTGAATAAAAAAATGTATGAAGTCTGACGTGCCAATTATCAGTTTCTATGTGCTTGCCACAGCTATTCATGTGATTTGATATCAAGATCAATATTTAGCATATAATGATGCATGAGTCTAATCTATCTGATGATCATTTAGTTATTCCATTTACCCTCATCATATAAAATTTACTAAAAGTTCACCTTTATCATGAGTTCCTGGGAAAGATATTTTATCAATATCTCTAAAGCATGGTAGTGGGTGGCCATTGTAGATCCCATCTTTAGCACCCTGCAAGACATAATTGTTTCTTAGATATCCTTGTATCACAATTATGATACTTATAATTATCAAAATAGTATGTCTCTTTATATGTGGATTTCTAATCAGAGTCATATATACGGAAAAATAATTCATGATACTTGCTTCCCTTTTATTATTATTTATCATTATTCTTATTTCCACACTTACAATCTCAGGTATTGGTCAGCAATAAATGCAGGTTTACCTGTATGAATAGGTCTACAAGGACGTTTAATGCAGCTCCAGGTCTATCCTCTGATGTTTCAATAACCACAAACACATCAAACGACGTCCCAGTTACACTAAGAGTAAATAGCTAAGTTAGTAGATTCCCACATGAAAGATATGATGTTCAGGTAATGCTCCTACCCTGATTTTTTGGCCATACCCTAACTTTTTATGGGCCTTTTTGGGGGAAAGTCTGATTTTTTTTTAACGTATCGAGACATGAACGTTTTTTTTACGATTGTATTGCAGTGCACTGGTGGCCCTTATTTATCACCAGCTCATGGGATAGGCTCTTACTCAAAACATACATCATCAAGCTTGCTTAAATATTCTTATCTTCTAAAAAATTGGAATAGTGATGGTTACACATGTATACATACTTGAATTCTGGGGTCGATACTGCAGGTACAAACCTTGGAAATAAGGCACAATAGCAAATTTTTACCATAGAACAGAGAGTCACAGTTTGATATCAACTTTAGGTTTGAATACTAAATTGTTTGACATTACGCGATCACTACACAATTTCTTTTCATCAAAGGCCAACATAACAAGTCTTTGACGTGAAGTTAAGACAAAGAAAACTAAGATTTATATCAATTTGTGAGGACCATAAGCGATAGCCCTATTGGCCTCTTTGCTCGAATTTCAGGTGTACCATTATTGGAGAGCTATTCTTATAAAACTCATATTGGGTATATAAATACCTGTAGCTCTGTACTGATTAAGATAGCACACCATGCGTTGACACATGCTGTCAACTGTTAAATCAAGTCCTGCTCTGCTTTAACCGGTTATCAAAGATAATTTTCACAAAACAGACTAAACTTTTACGCCTTATTCTCTTTCCTATGTGACACTTACTTATGCACACGATTTAGTTCACAGGAAACTACTTCTGCATTCACAACACGCTGACTGTTCACCACTATTGTCCTGATCTAATTTGTAAGAAGAATTTTGTGAAGATAAAGATATGGAAGTTCCATATTAGTGAGGAAAGGGGATCAATGGACTACTGATCAGCATACGACACAAAGATCCACGTAATTGTAGTCATATACCCCGTGTGAATGATAATATATAGGCCATATTCCATTATAATAAAATTACACAAAGAACTTATACTTGAAAATTTCTGAATCTAGCACAGAAAGAATGCCATTCTCTCAATATGAAAAGTATGCATCTTTGATTTTAAATCATATTGGTCATATATTGGCTTGCTTGATATGACTATATCTTGAATCTCAATATCCTCTGCGTCTAATTGCCCATGAATTTTGAACTAGTAAACCCTATGAACTAAAATGCTGGTCAGTCTTACATGAGATAAGGCTATTATAACTATAAATGATGACTTACATCACCGCAAAATGAGTTCTCCTGATAACGGAATCGCTCCCTATTGATTTCGCCAAAGTAAGGAACACTCATCTTCGTAGCAGAAATCTCCAGGGCTATTGTCGATTTTTCTGGAATGATATGAAACTTATTCATTGATAATCACTTAAACTCTTTGCTCTATAAAAGAGAAAGCATGACGAATCGAAATTGCAATTACAGTAGTTTTGTCGTATAACTGAAGGGGAGTTCTTTTTTAATGGTACAGACGAAACAAAATCAAAGAAATTAAGTTTCACAAGAATTATTCATTTTATGCCAAGTTCAAAAAATCTTGGCCGAAAAGAAATGTGAATTCGTGTCAAAAATCTGTAGAAATGAATGTGATGAAAACATGGTTGGGTATGACTTTTTAGAACAAAGTTCGTTTTTGCGTGTTATACCTACTATATATAGCTTGGCAGGGATGAGCTGCCATGCTGTTGAAGTATACCTTTCACCTCGTAGCAAAGCAGAACTCCACCCGTCACGATTAAAGAATAGTGGTCCGTTCACTTTCTGTGTCAACTATTACTGATTTTCTTATTTTTTTTCACACCTATTAGCTCTATAGGTTGTAGCAGTGAATGGATTGTTGTTTTATAATTGGGAGGTCATGGCCGTTCTAGGGTCTAACTTTGCAGATTAGACCAGTAGAAGTATCTGGATGATAATTTCTTCCAATATACATGTATTTAAGCTCAAAACCGCGCATTTAAGCGCACTTGGGCAGCTAAGTATTAAGACTTAGTGTATTTCCCAAGCCTTCCGACAATGACTTGAATTCCTATTTATGTGCAATCATAGATACACTTGTAAAGCAGTCGGTGCTGTATATGATATGTCATGTACGGGGCAGCAATTCAATGCTCCATATACTCTTGTAACAATTTGCTGGGGCCTTCCACAAATGACGTCATGCTGAACGGGGGAGAAGTTGGGGGGGGGTGAGGCCCAGCATGAAGAAATTAATTTTCAATATACCTTCAGCATTGCAAATTTGGCCAAAACATGAGGAGGGGGGGGGTGGTGGGGGTAAAAAATTGTAAAATTTTGCATGAAGTCATTTATGGATGGCCCAACTGTGTCGACCTAAGACTGCAAGACTGTAATTATCCCGCATTAGTTTTACTCAAACATGCATTATGAGACACAATGTGCAATGTACTGAGGGAATACACACCTTTTAAAAGTGGTGGGATAATAACTGCAGCCACAACTCCAATGATGAGGAAAAGAGCTACGATTCCCAGAATGGCCAAGACCCTTAAAATGCGAGGCCTCCGTGGTCGGTGCCTGTGGTTATGCCTAGAAATGTGAAGATTAACATACATTGAAATGTGGGTTTAACCATCCCTATTTGTGAAGGTAGTATTGCAATACTGCATGGAAATGGGAGCCAAACTACTGATTCACCTTAGATGAGATTATAATGTCCTTATTACCGAGAACGTTTAACGGATAAAATCTGTAACAAGAAAGGAAACGTTTAACACATTTAAATCTGTAGATATTGACCCATCTCGTTGAAATATGACCTTTAAAATCTAGGCTCGTGTCATATGCGTGCCAGTAAAACTGCTTTAAAAGCAGTTGACACATACCCCACGATAATGGCGGAAAGTATTGGCACCATGCAGCAAGGTTCACCCTATGATTGTGCAGTCAGAGACATGAAATCATGGGAGGTCACTCTACTAAAAGGGTCCTACTATACTAATGTCATTTTTTTCTAATAAGAATCACCATCGTCTCCAGACAGTGCTGATATCCACCCAAAATAGTGCCAATATGCAGCCAGCATAGGGAGGGGAAGTCACGTCACGTGCGGGCGGATTCAGAGCTCAGCATATTATCGCCCACAGGCTTGAAGGATAGGGAAATATTTTAAGCCTAGCATAACTTTTTTAAGAATGAGAGTTGAGCCTTAAAATTTTATATATGGTGGGCCTCCAGGTCAATTCAAATATTGGTCATTTTAGTTCCAAATCAGAAATTATTTTACGACATAGTTTATCGCGAGACTTAGGCTCCCTATAGCAGCGGGCATATCAGAATGGGAATATTCAGTAAAAGCACTGAGAGTCAAGTCGTGTAATAAGGGAGGTTACACTTGGCCTACATGTCACTGGAGCAGTCACCTGAGGATATGTAATTGTCCATATCCTCTCCCCTCCCTCTTTTCTCAAGAGAGTAAGGTTGGGATAAAGTCAGTATCAGATGTAAGCACATGCAATGGCCTGTTATAGAATATGCTACCTATGGGTCCAGATTCAAGTTTTTCAGTTTCTTTGAGAATCTTATCACACAATGGTCCTCAAACCATTGAGAGTCTGCATTTAAGCTGCACCTAATAGATTATTTCACAGGCCCACTCCAGGCCCCAGGTGTGGTATATATGATCCGCCTGATCATGAATTAGGGTGCACCTTATACCCTGGGTATATTTGGGACAAGATAATATTGACCCTAGAAATACATCCCCTGCCTCACAATTCGGTGGGTGAAGCCTTGCTGGGGTGTTACCGTGACATAGCAGTGTGTAAGGCTAAATGGGAGGGTGTGAAGGTTTCATGGCAAGATGGAAAAAATGGTGCTTGGACTTTTCAGGACTCAAACCCAGCACCTTCTGAAACAAAGCAGCTGCTCTACTGTTGATCTAGAAGCCCTTACCTACCATCTTCAACCAAGAAATCACACCTGGATCGATATTATACACATTAGGAGGAAGTGGGGGCCGGTCTACAAACATGGGGTATTACTGCCTGTACAGCATTCATAAGCTTCACACCGAGATTTTGGCCTATACATGGTACACAGAGTTTGGCTATGCAGTACTTGGAGGGATATGTCTGATAGCACAAGATTAAATTTTGGGGTGGACCTCTCACATTTGTATTTCTTTCAAAATACCTATTTACAGGGAGTAGATGTACAAATCAGACCCAAGTGCACTTTCCTATAGATATCATGCAGTGCCCTGAAAAAATAGTGTATGTAATAAAATGAGGCATCGTGATTTTAGGGTTACCCTTTGATGGATGGTCCCTTTGGGTTTGAAAATTGTTAGTTTAGTAATGTTCTGTATTACCAAATACCCTTGTACATAAGTTGCACCCTGTTTTCAAGAGAAAGCTATAAGCCACAGCATATACACAGTAATTTACTGTAGGTATCATATTGACAGAAATTTGCCCTTGCTGGTGCACCATGAACCCTTTTGCTTCTTGGCTTGTGGAGTATGGTGCACTCAGCTGTGAGCATGTGCGATCCACTGGGCTCTACAATCTTCAAGCAGGTGTGTGGTGTATAGAAAGAATAGTGTAGGAAAGTAGGTCCACCATTATTGCTTCAGCCATCTTAATTATGACTCCCCCCTGGTAGATATCTGGTGATCTATTTGCTCCTTTATCTCAGAAGATATTTTCTTAATAAGATATGCCCTAAATCTTTTTTCCAGCATATCCGGATTTAATAGGATTTTTGCTGTAGCATTTATATTATTTAATCACTCTGTTGTGATATAGGAAACAAGGTCCTTGGTGTGTTGGCAGAGCATGCCTTGACCTGTGTAAGTAGGGTGAGTACAATTACAGTGTAGGCCTTCAGTTGTGCCCCTGATTGAGTGAGTGTACCTTTCAGTCTACCTACATCTACTCACTGGTCAACTACACTCAGGTGCACTGACACTAGATTATACCAATCACCCAGTGACAGAGGGAAAGCCCAATGGGTTAAGGGCCATAGGTACCAGGTGATTACAGTTTACTTTGCTTACCCATGTTATGGCTATCCACTTAGTATAGGAAGCATCCTATGCAAATTAGCCATGTGTTTTCAGGTTCGCACTTTGTTGAGGTAGTAGTCAAATCTATGTGCAAGGGAGATGGTCGTAGTGGCCAACATACTTATATAATACCACACACAACTGAGTATGTGTTTGGAGCTCAGTGGACCTCAGTGGATCGCACATGGCTGTGACCAGGCCCATCACTGCATAGTAGGCCTATGCTATCAATCAGGCTGAGAGCTGTATGAGGGCATGCTAGTCAAAAGTACAAAATAACCTACTGACTAGCAGAGCTCATGGGGAATGCCCTCCCAATCTCATAAAACAAAATAAAGTTTGGATCGGTTATTTTAGACCAGAATATCATAACATTGGGCCACGAGTTGGATGTTTCTGCTATTGAAAAAAAAAGTTTTTAGTCCCCACTCTCCCTTGTCCATACAAAAACACATGGCTGTTGTGTTGTGAGTAACGGAGTGGTCATTATATGTACAAGAGGGGAGGTGGGACATTTGAAAATTACCTAACAGCTTTCAGATTCTTTTACCATCCGCTCACTAGAACTGATTTTGCAAAATGAACCCCCCCCCCAACCCAAAATTAGGTTATGGTTTGGACAAGTCTACAGTCGTTTTTATCGTGACGGACCTGCACAAGTGGGAGGGGGGGAACTTTTGCCTACAAAAGCTATGACATGTGAGGAACACAAAATATATGACCTTTAGTTTACTACTGAAGGAGGGCTAGCATGGCGATTTTCAAAGACCCCTTTAAAATATAGGTCTACTGCTACCGGGTACTAGCTGGTACTGTATACAAAAACAAGGGTACCCGCATCGATTATGCGTTTCTGCATGCATGCCACTGATGTTCATGTTAGCAAATCCTGAAGCTGCTGTTTTGGTTTGCCAACAGGCAGTACCGGTATCACATCCTCTTTGGGATTTTGTCCCACTGAAAGGGGTTCTTTCCCAAATTCCCCCCCCCCCCCACTGGTAATAAATGACTCAGCCCTTTAATGTTGTAATATGTTTGTCAGCTTGCACTTCCATCTGGTGTCTACATAGAAATACTGTATGTTGCGCCATCTAGAGAATGGGAAATTAGACTGACAAAAGCCTGTCCCTAGTATAAGAGTTGCAGCAGGTTGCCAGCTAAGGATTTAGCTTCTCTCCCTGTACTGTTATATTACTCTACTGTCACTCTCTGGGCACAGGCCGGTCAAACCGTGATATACACACTCAACCATGCCCTATATATTGCATGTCCTGGGTCGTTGCATTCCCGGGTTGCATTCTTTCACCACACCCAAGTAAACCCATGCCCGTGCTTGCCAGGTCAAGCGTCAGGTGATGTAGGCCTGTGTATACGCAAACAGCCCTCTCATGATATATCACAAACCTAGTTTTAGCCTGGTAGTTTTGTCGATATTATCTCTCAGGTTTTCCAAGTACTTTACCTGCATGCATGTTGTGGTCTCAGTGTTATAGTGGGTGCACTATGACTTGGGTACGGTAGTTGGTTGTTGTTGGCTATTATTTTTTCCACCATCAAAAGCATATTTTATAATAAACACATTGATTCCATATCAAAATGGTTATGATTTCTCGAAATTTCACACGCAACCTTTCATAACTAAGATGATCACAGGCGCTTGCTGTATACATTACCTTCGTATAGATATATTTTTTAGTGACAAATATCAGGACAGGTTGTTATTTCAAAATAGTGCTAATTTAGCATTCTTTTGAAATGACCTCCTGTGGTGGCAAGAATGGAAAAAATCACTTCGTCGAGTTACTTTCCAGGGTTTAACCCATTGAGGCCTAGCATCGACTATAGTCGACACCATGGTAGGCCTAGCATCGACTATAGTTGACACCATGGCAGGCCTAGCGTCGACTATAGTCGATGCCAGTTATATAGGATTAGTATAGGAATTGAAAATAGGCTCGTCCTCTAGGAACTATACTTTTTTCAGAGGCCGTCCCCATGGCCAGGGCAACAATTTTTGCTTTGCCCTTAAAGGGTTAATCGACAATGACAACCAATAATGGTATAGTGTAATGATCTGATGATATATTATTTTATATATGTGGGCTTGTAAAGTGTTAAATGAGTATGGGGGCAGATGAATATAACCAGCAGACCTGGAGGGCATCTCAAAATGATAGCTATAGATATCACATTCAAATGCCCTACTGTGTCGTGAGGGTAGTGAGGGTAGTGAGGAGGTGGTGTCCTAAGAAGTTCTGGAGGGGGTGATCCGATGCGTGATGTCACACATGGGTACTTTCTTTACAGGATTTTGATTTATGAACAGGTCAAGTGGAAGAGACCAAAGCTGGTATAATATCATGACTCAATCAGCAATGGAGAAGTGGGTCATGCTTGTCCATGCTTGGCCCAACATAAACCGACATTAGCCCAATGTATCCTTGCTACCTGGGGAGGATGTATATTCCTTGTTGGGCGTAGAAATCTGCAGAGCTAATGTTGTGTTACTGGAAATATCTATCGGTGAGAGCCTTGCCAATATTAACACTTGGAACACTTAGATTGGCCCAGTGTACACGGAAACAATTTTGAATTCTTTTTCTTTATTTTTTTTTATAGATTCTATTCAGTTCACACCCATAAACCAAGAACTTGCAAGAATAATGAGTGAAAACACGGATATCATAATTTAATTAAAAATAAAAAACCGATCAAGGAGTGGAGTGGAGTTAAGGAGTGGAGCCTAGGCAGGTGGTCGGTTGATTTGTGTTCTCCCACTTGACATCATCCCCAACCCCATCTATACTATAGTGTAGAGCAGTTTATACCACGATTTCTGGGTTACTCAGTGCTTTTTGGTGTATATTTCCATCCACATATCTGTCGATATTGCACACCCTGTAGGCTGTAACATCAATTTTGTAAGGCGTGCTGTTATCCATGGATAACCTGTGCCCAGTGTGGGTTACCCATGGATAACCGCATGCCTCTCATGTCCTTCCATGTCATATGTTACATGTTAAAACCCACGAAATTTTGAAGGCCAGGGCAGGGCTCGAACCAACAGTCTGAGATCCCTAATCCAACTCCCTATGCATTGCGCCCCAGGGACTGATGAGAAACGCTCGGTTCGAACCACGTCTGGATATGATACAAAGGCCGGGCAGGCGACGACTGCGGGCTGACCGCTACTATAACCGCAGGATGCATCCAAATATAGCCAAGCCGAGACGACCGCTGAAGGAGGAGACGCGGTGGCCTAGCGGTTAGCGCCTTGCGCTCAGCCGTCATAGGTACGCGGCTTGAGTCCTGGTCCGGGCACATCTTTTTTTTGCTGGTGTATGTATGGTACATTGTATTGTATTTTACACAAACATAACTGCGAGATGCATTCAAAGCAAGCCAAGCCTGGCCGGGCGCCGAGGTGTGTATACCGATCGTGTACAAACACTATTTTTCGCCGTGTGCCGCTGCCAAGCCTAGCCAAGACGGGCGCTGTCACTGTCCGCTGCGGGGCGACGAGGAGGTGTATGTACCTGTGTACACACACTATGGCTGGCTTCAAGTCCCGGGGAGGGGGAATAATTTTTGTTTTCAACTTGAATTTATTGGTATTCTATTGATTATTTTTGAAATTATTCGAGACTTACCTGTAAGTTGAGGTATAATTAAGATTATACCGAGGGAACCTAGCGGTTCAGGGAATATACGAGAGGTGGAGTCGCGCATGCGTAGCCAGTCCTTAAGAGCCTGTTGGGGGATGAAAGCCTACAACTGATAAAATATATATACTGGGATGTGTAGGCCATATCCCCCTGATTGTATTCATTGTTATAAATAATATCTACTTGACGAGTTTACGAGTAAGTTGAGGGAGGGTGGGTAGGGCGTATATTCCCTGAACCGCTAGGTTCCCTCGGTATAATCTTAATTATACCTCAACTTACAGGTAAGTCTCGAATAATTTTAAAATTATCCCTCGGAAACCTTAAGCGTTTCCGGAAACCTGCGAGAGTTTCAGAGCAATTGAATCCCCCAACAGAAAACCAAACACAATCTTTTTAGTATCCAATCTATATTTAACAGAAGGTGTAGCTTGAAATAAGAGGTATATGCATTCTCTAGAAACAGTCACTGCTCGAGGAGTGCATTTCCCCCTACCACGTCCTCGATTGGTTTGTGGTAGTACTTCGCGAAGGACTCCGCCTGCCGCCAAGGCCCCTCGGGTGGAGTGTAGCTTGTATTGGTTGACATCAATGCCAGCCTTTTTAAGTACGACCATGACCCAACGGCTAAGTGTATCGCGGGAGATGCCACGGTGGGGCGAGACGAAGCTGACCAAGAGGTTTTTCTCACTCTTCCTTTTGTTTTGGGTGCGTTTCAGATACTCTTCTAGGCACCTAACAACGCACACCCTCGGGTTCTGGTCGAACTTCCTCAGGACTATCGTGTTGAGAGGGTCCCCCAACCTGTTAGACTTTAGGAGTCTTGTCATTTTGAACACCACCTTGTCTCCCATTTTCAAACCTTGGATGGAAAGGTTGACAATGGTCTGGCCTCTTTGTGATGTGACTAAGAGGAGCAAAGTGGCCAGTTTCATGGAAAGCTCCCTGAGTGCGGTGGTGCCATTGTCCCAGGTCTGCAGGAGGTCTAGAACCCTCCTCACATCCCAGAACTCCTGGTATCTAGGGGCCGATGGGTTCATCTCATAAGCCCCCTTCAGAAGCAGCTTTACGTAGGGGTGCTGGCCCACTGATTGGCCTTGGAAGTCGCCCAGAATGGCTGATAGCACACAACGAGCAGCGTTTAGCGTAGTGTATCCGTTTTTTTCCTTGGCCAATTTCGCCAGGAACTTGCACACTCGTTGGATCGACGGTTGGAGGATTTGCGTGTCAGTGTCTGCACAGAAGGCGTACCACTTACGAAGGTATGTGTTGTACGTCTTCCGTGTGGCAGGCCTACGGGCTTGCGTGATGAGTTCGATGGCGTGGCCGTCAAATCCCTGGCGAGATAGTTCTGCTTTCAGAATGTCTGAAATGCCAGGAGTGGTGTCGCCGACAGTCGCTCTTTGTTGGCCGGCTTCCCCGGGTGACAAAGGTTGCCCTTGGCCTTCCTGAACCTGAGCATCCGCCACCTGGACCGCTGTAGTCCGCCGTACCAGGGCTGTCCTGGCCAGTCTGGTGTTATCAGGATAGCCCTCACCTGCTCCAGCCGGATCCGCTGTATCACGGGCCCCAAGAGGCTGAAAGGAGAAAAAATGTACATATAGTTATTCCTCCAAGTAATTGACATAGCGTCAATTTCCCAGGCGCCTGGTTGAGGCCCCCAAGAAACAAAAGTTTCTAACTATTTGTTTGCTCGAGAAGCGAAGAGATCTATCTCAGGCTTGCTAAAGATATTCACTTAGTTCCCACTCTAGGTCATGCGAGAAGTGTCTAGACAGGTAGTCAGCCAGAACGTTATCCTTCCCCGGGATGTGGTTTATTGTTAGCTATATGTCCCGTTCTTCACACCATTCCCAAATTTCTTTGGCTATCTTATTGCATGGTTCAGACTTAACCCCACCCATTTTCCTGACATAAGCCAGTGATGTAGTGTTGTCAGTCCTGATTTTCACATTGACCCCGTTCTCTGTGACTAGTGCATCAAGGCCTAATTTTATGGCTGTTAGCTCATGAATGTTACTGTGGAGGTCTACCTCCTCCTTCTTCCAAATACCTTTAGTGGAAGTGGCGCCCCTGTGGGCGCCCCACCCTGTACCAGAGGCATCTGTTATGATTTCAAAATCTGCCCCCTCATTTCGAATGCGCTTGGAAGCTGTGGGGAGGTGTTACAGCCCAGCCAGCCTTCCTCACCAATAACCATGGGTGAGTCGAAGTTTCCCTTGTGCCTTTCCAGAGCAAGGTTCTTTTCTCTTTCTAGGCCCTTAATATGTGCCGGGCCATATTGGACCCCCGGTGAGAGAGAAGTCATGAGGCCCACAATCCCCGCTATGTCCCTGATGGTGTAGGGGTCATCGGTATTGGCTAGGTTCCAGATAGCCATGTTGAATTTTTCAACCTTCTCTTTAGTGGGCCGGACTGTCATAGTGACAGAGTCTTGGTGGAACCCTAAGAAAATTATATTTTGCGTAGGCGCAAAAAACGATTTTCCTGTATGCACTACGAACCCCAACCCATCTAGTTCTTGGGCTAGTTTGTGGGTCGTCTTCCTGCATTGTGCCTCTGTCTCCTCCAGTACGAAGGAATCATCTATGTACTGGAAACACTCATGTCCCATCTCCCTGAGATTGGAGAACACTGGGGTAAGAATCTTAGTGAATATGCGAGGAGCACAAGCTAGCCCATTGGGCATAGCTTGGAATTCGTAGAGGTTATCTTTCCAAAGGAATCTAAGGAATTTTCGATCTTCATCTCTGACTGATACAGAGTAATAAGCGTCTTTAAGGTCAATGCACGACATGTAACAGCTGGGTCTCAGCATCTCTATCGCTGTATTCAGGCTGGTCATTTTAAAATGTTCATACTGAACCGATTCGTTCATTTTCGAGAGATCTAAAATGAGTCTAAAGTCACCATTTGGTTTTGGTCTGACAAAGACATTTGAGATGAATTGACCCTCTGTCGGTTCGACCATTTTTACTACCCCTTTGTCTAGCAGTTTTGCTATTTCTTTCTTGACATGGACCTCCTTATCAGGGCCTAAGACATAAGGGAAGGGCGTTCTGTCCTGACAGGGTACGAGGTCTTCGAATGGTATGGAAATCCCTTTCACCATGCCCAGTACCCAGGGGTCTCTAGTTATTCCCATCCACTGGCTGACATATCTAGATATGCTCCCAGCTACAAAGTTTTTAGCAGTGTGAATAAACATAAGGGGACTTGCCTGCTCCTCCAAGGGCCCTATTTCTGAAAACCCGGCTTCTTTCCGGCTGCTGCAGCGGGTGGGGCCGGGGGCCGAGGGTTGCGCGGGGCGCTGAACCGTGGTGCCGCGTTGTAGCCCATCTGCGGGAAGACTACGGGCATTCGGGGGAAGTTCATCCCCTGCATGCCCATGGCCATTTGAGCGTTGTTAGGCCGTTTAGGTGGGTACGGCCTTCGTTGCTTTGGAACGGGTTTGGCCTTTCCGGGGGCGGTCTTCGGCTGGGACTTTTCCAGCTTCTCCGCCATCTTATGGGCTGCATCCACTTCCTTGATGGCCTCTTCAAGGTTACCACCATGCAGGTATTTAGGATCATTGCCTGCCTTCTTTAGGAGGTGTTCCCCATACTTGGGCATGATGACAGGCTTGGGGAGATCCTTTCGGCGAGCCGTAATAGCGTTGATTGTGCTGACGATCAGCTGCAAGCCATCTATGAATGACTCTCTGCAGTCATCCAACTTAGAGTCGGACGCTCCTCGAGAGAGCCACAGTTCGATGACTGGCTGGAAAGCTAGCATCGCTATCACCAGATGCATCTGGAGCTTCTTCAGCGCTTCGTCCCTCTTGAGGTATTCAGCGCTGCCTGGCCTGTTCAGCAGTGCCTGCAGTGCAGGTTCCAGGTCATGTGCTACCAGCTTGGCCGCGTTGTCTGGCTGCGGATACGACCCGTGGACGAGGTCGAGGTCCGTCCTCTTCTCTGAGAAGAGCGACCCCAGGAAGTCACTCACTAGTGGCGAGAGGTCCTTCCCTTTCTTGGACTTCTCCTTCTCCTTGACGATCCTTTCCGTCATCAGGTCATGGAGTTTGCCCGGTGGCAGTGCGTTGGAAGCTGCTGGTTCCGGCTCCAACTCTTCCGCCGCGTCTTCCTCTTCCTGGGTCGTGGCCTGAGCCTGAGCCTGCATCATCTGCATCATCATTGATGACAGCATCTGGCCCATGAGCATACCCGAATTCGGACCCTGAAGCATGGCCGAGAGGTCGAACGGCGTTGGTGTCGCCGTGTTACTCCCAGCCCCGACACCTTGAGTGTCAGTGGTGTCGGCGCTAGGGCTCGTCGTCACCGGAGTCTCGGTGGCGGCGTCACCATTGGTGGAGCTTGTGTCACTCATAGCATGGCTGCGGGTAGCACGTCTTCCAGTCTTCCTTCCACTCATTTTCTGTAAAAAACCAGGGAAGGCTCTATCAGTAAATAGAAGACAATACTTCTACAATTACTTTTCTAATATATATATATATATATATATATAATATATATATATTTCATCACATATCTAACATATAGTTATACCCTGATGTAACCGTGGCGAAGGTTCGAGCGCCTAACTGCGCCGCCAGCAGGATTCGAACCCACGACGCCCGTATGTGCGCCGCGGGTGGGGTTCGAACCTGCTTTTTCTGACAGCGAAACGCGTCCGTGCGCCTAACTGCGCCGACAGCAGGATTCGAACCCACGACGTCTTGATGTACACTAGCGCCCCCGCCAAAAGACGGTGAGTGGAGGAACCATTCCAGCGCCTTAACCCGCTCGGCCACGGCGGCGAGGGTCTGGCCCGGCTGTGCGTGAGGGGTGTTGCTCCAGCTCAGGTCGTCGGGGGACGCGGTCAACTGAGCGATTTCTGAGCGAATGTGAGCGATTTAGAGGCTATCAGGGCGAATAACTCGTCCTAGACTGATCTGTGAGCTGCCAGGGGGCAGCAAATCGATCATTAAGGCTCTAATAAGTGTAAAACTGGACAGTTTGGCACCAGGGGATGCAGGCTAGTCCAGAGCTGGGGCAGCCCAGCTAGAAAGACGCCACCGTGACCTAGTTCCCAGCGTCGATCCGGGCACGAGGGGAGGCGGTACAAAAAACTTAAATAATTAAGAATCTGCTGAACATCCGAGGTTCCGGGGGGAACCAAGGGCTGCAGAATACTTTTATACAGGTTCCCTGAAACAGGGAGTGCTAGATAATAAGAAGAACAATACTTACCAGGCTAAAAACAGTGGTGAACTGTAAGAACTGACTGTTGTTGTTGCCGCGTTTTCCTGAACTGACTGCGCATGTGCGACTCCACCTCTCGTAGGTTTCCGGAAACGCTTAAGGTTTCCGAGGGATAATTATTGGTTTCGTGGTATAAAATAAGTAGTCAATGGATAATTCATGACTCGTGTGTGTTAGCAAAGGCTAATTACACTTGGCCTACGGCCTCATGTAATTATCCTTCACTAACGCACACTCGTCATGAACTATCCATTGATTACTTGTCAATATATAGGGTTAGGGCTAGGACTATGGATAGGGTTACAGGTAGGATAGGGAAAGAGTCTGAATAAGCATTATGTTAACACAGATATACACAGGGAATTCCAGACAGGATACTTCCCCGGGGTTGGGGGTCTTGTGCATTGGTAGGGCCATTCGGATCAAACTGCTTTGTGACTCTTAGGCCCAAAACCCATTACCCGATTTTGCAATAATCGGTCCTTTTGTTGGCCAAATATTGCATAAAACACATAGATATTGCTCAGTTTGAGCTGATTATGTGGTTTATTCTTTAAATAAGCCAACGATTCTATGGTCAATTGTGCAGCATTCTTATTTCCATTCCCGATTTTCACATAAACATGTTAGAAAATCCTAGTCACTAATGTCTTAGATTGTATCATTAGCTTTTGAGGAATTACTTTTGAGTAGCTTTGATTCCCACCCAATTTGTATAATCTGGCACATATGATTCCAAAAGGCTTAACTACGCGATTTTTTGGTACAGTCTCACCTAATTTTATCCCTATAGTGCCTAAGGTATAGGGTGTTGACATCCCTATATTGTAAACATGAGATTCAAAATTGTAAACATGAGATTTTAGGGGTTATTTTATTGTTGATCTCTCTCCTAATGTGCCATATTTACCAACTAACCTGCACCTGCATAGACTCTGTGATTGGGTGGGAGTTCAATATATAAACATCAACACAGCAAAATATAAATAACAACACAGCAGTCACACAGATTGCAGGGTCTTGTATTGCAAAAATCAAACCTGTCTGATATTGAGTTGCAGAGAGTCATCGGTGTGAAAGTCTGCAATATTTACATTAGGTCAACTTGATTTAGTAAACAAAAACATCTTTTGGCAACAAAAATGTGACTGAGATTGTACACAAAGCCTTCCCCACATAAACAGAAAGCTCTCTCAATCTTCTATTTACACCTTGAAATAATAACAAATACCACTCTATAATCTGTGTTTGTGTCTGCTTTTGTGAGAATAGCTCTGATTTTCAGCAAAAATCGTGTAGTGGAGCCTCACCTAAAGCAAAACACTTTAACAGTCCTACAATGGCTGATGCTGCAACCGATTTTGGTGTATACTACCCTAATGATCGGCTAGGTTTACAATCGTCTAATGGCTTTAGGTCATTAGAGGTAGAGATTCAGTACCTACCTTGGTATCTTCATCACTGGGTACCCCTGCTGAAAGAGTGGTGTTGGGGCTGGCTGACCACCAGGCCACCTCATCACCATCCCTGATCGGCCCTGTGGGGAAATACAATGGCATATATAGATAAGATTATACTTTGAAGTAGCATATATAATAGATGAAATGAGTTGTATCCTGACAGGCCCTATAGCTTTTTTGGCCCAATCTGATCACCCCAATTTTTCAAAAGGAAAATGTACAATAAATGAGAAAATCCATCAGAAATCGTCTGAATATTCACATATTTGATACCTGAAAGCACTCTAAAAGTTGAGCATGAGTTTGAAATATTTTTATTGGCTATAACAAACAAAGCGAAAACAAGATGAAAATGAAATGCCCATGGCATAGGAAATGCAGCTAGCTTTACAAAATCAGGGATCTAAAACCTTACTCCTGGTCAACCATTTTCTCTCAATTTACCGGAACGCAACATATCTTAGGTGTCAGTGCATAAAAAGAGCAATAACCCAGGTAGCAAGGATACATTGGGCCAATGTCAGCTTATATTGGGCCAAGCATGGACAAACATCGCCCAATGCTCCATTGATTTTTGAGTATATACATGTATGCCCAAAGTAACGGCTTCAGAGGAATCATACATGAGACATTAGCCATTCCTCAATTTAATCTGTACTTTGATATTTTGTGTCCATATAAGTAGTGCATGAAGGGAACATTTCTAATATAAGGTAAATTAGCATTACTGACAAAAATGTTCGGTATACAGTAAGCAACTATGGGACACCTAAATATATCAGCTTTTCAAATCCAGCCCACTTTATCTAAATAAATTAGATATTAATTACCATTACTGAGAAAAAATTTGCTATACTCGGCTCACCTATGTATGCAGACAGGTACCGCCTTGTACCTTGTTATTTCTTTATTTCATTTTTAACGCAATGCAATAATTCAAATCAACATTGAATATTGCATTAGAATAATGATACAAAAAAAATGAATGGAGCCATTTTCCAATTTCCAACACCTGATAAATCCTTGCTGTATCCCTCGTCTAATTTGTAATGTCAATTTTGTATACTTATATAGTCACTCCCCTAGGCCCATTTACTTCCCGCCCATCTGCTTGAAAGCTTATCATTGATTGGTAATCATTGGCTCCTAGACTGGGTTCGTGATCTTTAGGATGTTTTCCTTTTTCCTCTTAGAGCCATGTTTGCAAACTGTTGAATGTTGTCGTCAGCTGACACATGACATTGTGTGGAGAGTATTGCTGCCTGAGTTACCTCAGGGCACGGGCGCAACTAGTCTGCTACCAGATTCTTGGTGTTTATGGTATAGGTCCAGGGTCTGCCACTGACCATGTACCCTCTCTCTCCTGTGGGTAAAAGTAGCCCTTCTCTTCTGTGTCAACATGACTGCAGTCCTCAAAGCACATGGCTATGGCTATAATTAGCTGCATAGGTCCCAAGCTGCCAGCTCACCACTGAGGTTACACTGGGGCCCTTAATGGGGGGTCCCAATGTCATACATAGGATTTTAAGAAATGCACATGTCCTATATCAAGAGCAATTCCCAGTGTCATCAGCATAGCTAATCCAAAAAGAGTACCCGTACGATGATGTGGATTCCCTTCTTTGTCTAGATCATGGCCCTATCCAGTGAAATACCTATTTTCATTATAAATTCAGTACTCTATATTTTGAGTAAACTTATTCTGACAAAATCTGTAATACATCTGCTACCATAAAGGCAGGCATTCATCTTATATACCCCAAAAACCATGTCAACATGTTGATTTTAGTAGTGTAGGGCCACAACACTAGCTTGGCAGGCATTGGACTCAAGGCAGCACCTACACCTTACAAAAGATTCCCATAAGTCAGAATACTTGCATATAAAATTTCTTATATATTTTAGGGACCGGAAGATTTTATTCATGAGACAAGGCAGAATATAATTAGAGTTCTGATAGATGGCAGCAATAGGAAAATGACTAGTGTCACACACTGGGCTCTCTACACCGCCTCTCAGCTTGGCGATTGTACTGACTCAGTTCTTGCGGGTGCCTCAGGGGGTATATAGGCCTAGATCTATATGTATAGGTTGGGGTGACCATCTCAGATGAAGAGCAAGCTCTAAAACCTTGGCTGTGCATCCAAATGTGATAAGAACATCCCAAGTGAAGTGATCATCCCAAGTGATCACCCTCCCCAAGTGATCACCCTCTCCCGAAAGTGATCACTCCCGAAAGTGATCATCCCTCAAAGTGATCGGTCCTGAGTGATCATTCTCATACCAAGGGATCACTTGGTCATCCAAAGTGATCTCCCAAGGGATCATCTCAAGTGATCTCCCACGTGATCATCCAAAGTGATCATTCCAGATGATCATCCCGAATGATCCAATGTGATCACCCTCCCCAAGTGATCACCCACCTACAAAAAGTGATCACCAACCCCAAGCAATCATCCAAAGTGAAGTGATCATCCCAAGTGATCACCCAACCCAAATCATCCCTTCTGTCAATCTGGCTCAATGTGGCCTAGTGTATCTATTTTGGGCCAACTTATATTTGACCTAATTCTCCCATATTGACTTGATTTTACCCAGTTTGTCCATGTTGGGTCCGTCTGACTCAATTTGACCCAGTCCCTGGCTAGTTGACCCATCTTGAGCCAATTAAATTTTGACCTATTTTGATGCATATTAACCTCATTTGACCCATTTTACCCACCATGGGTCCTTCTTACCCAAAGTCCAATACTATCTCAACTCATCCCCTTACACTCATGCATACTGAGTCTATTGGTTGATACAGATAGTGGTTTTCATACAGATAGTGGTTTGATGTGTCTAAACAAAGCAATGGAAAAGTTACTACAGATAGCATTTATTACTAAAGATAGTAATTGAATGGTTGCTACAGTTAGCGTTTTTTTATGCAGATAGTGGTTGGATGGTAATCCTCTATCTATAGTACTACAGATAGCGGTCATTGATACAGATAGTGGTTGAACACACCCCTGTCCAAGTATAATAACCAGCTTATACCAGAGGCTGTATGCAATATAAGAGGTGTGAAATCGATCGTTCTCCATGCCCACTGTGGTATAAAGTCACATAAGGTCGAATCCCACATGGCGAAAAATGGCTGAAATATCTCTGCGATTTTGTCCCTTGCGTTGTATGGCCATTGTTGAGGCCATCAAATGCAAGGACTACTGCAAACTTGTCCCTAAACCACTGTGGGATTCGGAATGAGATGGTCAATCCTTGCGTTTTATGGCCCTTGTGGGGGCCATAAAGCGCAAGGGACAAAATCGCAGAGATATTTCAGCCATTTTTCGCCATGTGGGATTCGACCTATATCTTGAATACAACAAAATAAGTTGACTAAATGATTGAAAGCAAGAGGTTTATATATCTAACGATCGACATATCATGTATGCAGCACATGTATAATAAGTTGGGTAGTGACTAATGCACCCCCCCCCACTGATGACAAGTTTTCCCGTACTATTATTTGCAGCAACATACCCGTAACCAAGTTACTTGAATCATGAATGGTAGACTTGGCAGATGACTGATACTGCCAAATAGTCCGTGTGACACACAACCATAATTTAGGTTATTTTGCCACCTCTATACCCTCAACCTTATTGAACTACAGACCCTGTTAAAAATGGGTGTTTAATTAAATGTCATAGAGAGATCTGTCATCATAAGGTCGAATCCCACATGGCGAAAAATGCCTCAAAATATCTCTGCGATTTTGAATCTGTTGTGTTATGGGACCTTCCCCAAATTCACAAGGCTTATAAGTACAACAGGTGGTATAGAACACAAGCGTTCTGTTGCAATTTTTAGGCCCGAAAATAATTATATAAATCACAGTGTCCTTGTGTTCTATGTACCGTGTTGCATTTATGGGACCTACTCCAAATTCGCAAGGGTTACAACTAGAATCCTGGCGTATTTTGATGGCCTTTGCCTCAAATAAAAAAAATTAAGGTATAGTTATCAAGATGTCAGAGCAGCAGGCTTATCGGATGCATCTTCAGGATGATATGTTGTGATTGCCAAAATGCATCCCCTTCGTGCTTACAATGGTGCAAAAGGGAAATGTTTATTTACTTTTTATTCTGGTATACTTTGGTATTCCCCCCTGACAAATATAGATAAAAACATAATAGGAGGTCCCCGTGCAATATCATGATCATCTACCTTTTACTATTCTAAAGAAAACATATTTTGCAACACCCTTTATCATCAACAATACCTGTTGCATTTGGCAATCGTAACGTCATCAGATGCATTAGATAAGGCTGCTCCGCTCCCCTATAAGGACATATATACTTCAATACTTATGCCAGAATGTTTTTATTCGAGGCAAAATCCATCAAAATATGTGATCATGGAAAAAGGGTAGTGCTTCTCTTGAATGGGAAGCTATGAGTTGCAAACCGTCTCTTTTTCTCTGATTAACTATATATATTAGAATTTAGCCATTTCCCACTGGGCACATCAACATTGATTCAGTGTTGAAACAATGTTTGCAATGTTTGCATATCAACGGTTGATATTGGGTTGAAATATAGTTGAATTTGAAAGTTGACACAACATAATCAAAATCAACTGTGATTCAACATCTAACCATCAGTGCTGATTCAACGTTTGTATTTCTTTGTTGATTCAACATTGACACAACATTGATATGTTGAAACAACGTTGATATTTGTTAGGGTATTCTTTGTTGACATGTCAATGTTGAATCAACATTGAATCAACATTGAAATCAATATTGTTGATTCAACATTGACAAATCAATGTTGAGTCAACATTGAATTGAGAACAATATTTCAACATTGATATGTCAACTGTTGATTGGATGTTGAAATGATGTTGGTTGACAACATTGAAACAGAATCATTGAAAAGGTGTTGAAGACAGGTTGATCAACATCATCAACACAATATCAGCGGGTTTTCAACGTTGATGCAACGTTCTGTGCCCACTGGGTTGAAATCTGGGTACCGGTATCTGAAAACTGGATCACTGTATTTTTCTCCTCTCATACATTATATAAAAAGAGATAATATTATGTACAGCCCCCACAACTCAAATAAGCTTGTATCGTGCCCTTTTTAAGTCTAGGAGAAGCAGATAACACTGAAAAAATATGAATTCAACACTTGTCATTTGCACAAGTAAATATATTAGTTATTTCTAAGAGTGAGACCTTGATAATCCGTCCCCTGATAGTCCGTCATACATCTAGGATACGGCCAGGCTGTGACATTCCTATACAAATCTAATGCAATATGCTTCACTAATCCGTCAGTTTTGAGATCCGACCAACATTTGTCTGCAACAGGGGTGGCAGGATTATCAAGGTGTCACTCTACAACGTTTAAATGCAGCTGGGAACCAAACATGATATGGCAGTAGAATTGCAGAAAACCCATATATTCGGCTAATAGAAAGCGGTGGCTACATAGAAAAAGGCTTTTGGTAAACTAGACAAGCTTCCAGTTCCTGTGTGACGGCAAAAAGTGTACAGCTTAAGTCCATGCACACACTGACGCCAGTACAATTATCCCACTGAAGGGGACTCGAGATGGGGCCGTTCACAACTTGGGCAAATCTAGTGACATGACTGCTACTTGAGTAAATCTCAGGAATTGAGGACATAATTATCTCTGGAAATTTGGACATGTCAAAACATCTAATACTCAAAAAGTTCTCAAGTCTAGATTCTAAGGTCATCTCACGATTTGTTCAAATCATGAGCAGGGGTATTAGAATATGTCCGATTATTCTAGCATAAGTGACTTGTTTCTGTTCTTGTAGAAGGTAATGTGTTAAGTTTTTGAGATAGATATGGAAATATGGGCTACACTTGTTCTCAAATGCTGACTTGCACTGAATTGTGAGCCTTGTGGTTAAACAAGTAACTACAATATCTTACGTTTAGAAGATACCTATGCATTATATGAAAATTGGGTAGAGCAGTCTTAAAAGTGTTAGATATACATTGATCTATATACACTTTTATTCTGATATTATATGGTAGTGTTTGTTGGGGGATTACATCCTGCAAGAACCATGAATTAACTACTATATTGCCCTGCATAAGAAGCCATGGATCAACTACCATACAGGGGTAGACCCTAACTTCCCCAGCCATCCCGGGTCGACCAAGAGTCAATTCTTGAAAATGCAATTGGGCCAACACCCAAAACTATCGGCCATTGGCCTCCAGACCAGCTTCAGTTTCTACCCCTGCCATATACCCCTCATGTATAAGCCTGGGTTTATGTTGACTCTAACTGGTAGATTGACCAGTCCTATTCACAGGGCAGGCTAATTCATGGTGCAATACATGAAGAAACACTCTTGTACCAGCTTGATTTCTTCTTTATCTGTATGCATTTGCTTGAATATTTTCAATAAAATACTTCTTCCTGATTAATGCTTGGATCTTTGATTTTATCTACAGGGTTCAATGGGTGTTAAATTAATGTTTTCATTTGCTAAAATAACCAAACAGGATATGTCAATGCATATAGCCCAGATTTACTTATGATAATAATTGATAATATAGACCAGATGACATTTAAATTGTAAAAAGTGTTGAATAGAGATGGACAAAAAAAACAGCCTAGATATCTCACTATCTTCCAAGTGGGCACAGACAATTCAATATCAATATTGACCTTTCAAACCATAAATTATTGCATAATATATACTGCTTTATGTCAGTGTAATTTCACCGAATTTGGCCAAAAATTGTTTGTTTTTCACATATTTCCATATTCAGATGACCTTGACCTTAGGACATGGTGAAAATACATGTAACTTTTTATGCTGCTGTTGATTGATGTATCATAATAGTGGTTATCTTGATTGGATCCAAAGTTAATGCAATTCAACGCCGAGTCCTCAGCTGAAGGCAGCCATGTTGGATTTGAGGTACTTCTCCAAGGTTGATTTTAGTCAAATTTGAGGATTTATGAAATTGTAGGATTTATGGCTGGAAACTGCCTTAGGGCATCTTCAATGAGATCTCTGGCTCTGCATAGATCATTCATCAACTTCTCTAGAGATTGAGGGGTTTTCACTGATTATGGGCACCTATTTCCATATGTAGATTACCTTGACCTTGGGACATGGTAGAAATAAATTTAACTTTTCATGCTGATGTTATTTGATGTATGGTCTATTACAATAGTGAATATCTCGATTAGATTCAAAGTTAGGTCAACTTTACACCAAAACTTGGTCTTAAGGTGGCCATGTTGGATTTGAGGCACTTGCCCAAGGTTGATTCTGGCAAACTTTTTCTCCCTGAAAAGATCCGGTATCAAAGAGTTGAAAACCACTGAGAAACCTTTTGTTACAATTTTGTTAAACCTAAGGCCTTTTTTCACCTTCAGGTACTGGTCTACAACCACCCCATTGGGCTAGATCCTGTTATATTTAGACTGCCACTAAAGTGACCACCCTAATGGTAGGTCCCCTGATGTTTGTACCCCTGAGATTCAGCCCTCGAGTAAAAGATGTTATGGCATGTCCCAATTTCCATGAGATAATCATGTTCTCAATTCTTGTTGTATTCACAAGTCGGGACTTGAGAAATTCCTGAGTAAATCTCGAGACCTAGTTCAGTCAGATATATCTGCCTAAAGTTTAAGGAAAGAAATGAGATAAAAAATTGAAATCTATTAAAATTTCTTTAAGACAAACCCCAAAAACCTGAACCTACCTTAGGGGCATACATATTGAAGATGGTGTTGGTCTCCCTAAAACCGTGTCCTCGCACCAGGTCTAGCCATGGACTAAACAGGGTGAATGGTAGGTCAGGATCTTACACTTGGCTCCCCAAACCCTTACCCCTAACCCTTGTACAACCACTACCTGTGCAAAAGACAGCTATCCTCAATACTACACTTGTTGGCTGGCCCAGGTCTCTCCGACGGCCATATAGGTGAACATGTATTATACATAAGTATATATACATGTTAGACCAATATGGGGATTTGTGCAGTTTGGGAATAATAAAGCAGCAATAATAATTCTCATGAAACCAGGTGTTTTTGAGACAGATATAAATTTTTAAGGTAATGTCATTTATATGGCTCGTCCAATGCAGCATAGCCCTAACTGAAGGGGGTGAATAAAGCCTTGAGAATTACACCTTCAGCTTTCATACAGCAAGCCCTGTGCCATGCAGAGATTATGTGTGACCCTTTAAATCTTACTTCTCCATAAAACTGTGGGCATCGGCCTTTTGTAATGCTCTGTAAAACTCAAAACTATATTTTTCATTCAAATATTCCACATCTGCGGTGCCTTTCAAAAACTACCTGTTTGAATTAATGCTATCTGTATGAACATTCTTTATTAACATAAATTACATAAGCAATGTATGTAAGCAATAATGATCTTTAATACCGATGACAGCTTTTTGACACCCTAGTTCTAATGCAGATAGAATCATTTCTATGCATGTAGATAGCAGTGGGATGGTAGTTTGACAGAGAGTGGCTATTTACGCAGATTGTGGTTGTACACCACTCCCCCCTCCCCCCTACTTCCAGGACAGTGTCCTTGCTGTAATTACAGTAGTGGTGTCACTGACACGGTTGGTTCCCCTCACCATGTTCTCATGATATAGGTATTTATACCAAGATTTCGGGACTTCCGGTGGGTTTATATGCAGTTTAGCCGTGCATTATTCTGCATATACCACACATGTGCATTTTTGAAATTTTTGGTATATACTTTTTCGGGGTCAAGTTGGACTTAGAATATTTTGGGAAATGTGTGGCATAGATACAGATTCAGTCTCGCCATATTTCAATGTGAAAAATCGTCCAAACTCGTAGGAGAATTGAACCAGGCCGCAATGGAGGTAGGCGACGACCTTAGCCATAGCGCCACACTGAACGGTGATGAAACCCAATACGATAGTAAATAACTTCTAACCTGGGGTCCTTGTCCTATGTTTACACTCACTTTTCGTATGGAATCCAACCATGACATGTTATAATATCAAAGTTCCAAGAAGTATTCGATCCATAGACGAGGAATGCGCGCTAATTTTCTCCATTTTCTTCGATATAAATAAGAATCCATTGATTTTCCCAACGTACCAGGTCGCGGTCCGGCCATTCCCGTCCGCCTCCTTGTCCAGCGAAAGTGTGTCAGTGGCCCGGATGTAGATATAGGTCATCCGCTCGCCGTATGTGGAAGACGGCGAAAATTTCGGACCATTTTGGAAAATCAATGGATTCTTATTTATTTTGAAGATATCGGACATATCAAGCATGGAGTACTCATCTAGAATGTCTAAGGATATGTATGTTTTAATTTGAAAACTTGTCAGGGTTGGATTCCATATGAAAAGTGAGTGTGAACACGGCCATACCTCTCCCGACAAGGAACAAAAACAATGGCTTCGCGCAGAGCAGACCCGGGCCGTATCGCTTGCTTTTACAAAATGTCTTCTCGTGGCTATAATCTTTGGATATCAGTTAAGAAATTAAAACAAAATGGAGGAAATGGTGGTATAAACCTATTAGGTGATGAATATCGGGGCCCACGGGCTGTATATGCTGTATATACAGCCCTAGGGCCCCGATATCCATCATCTATTAGCTTAATAGTCCATACTCCTGTTTGCATGCTTTGTGATCACACTTGCTACCTTATCATAATATTTAAAAGGGCTGTACATGATAGTACTGGCATATAATACATGCTCGTACAAGAAATTACTGTCCTAAAATGGTTTTACTCTGACAAATGGCCATAACAGATAACTCAAAGAGAATGAAGTCGTGTGTTATTAAAAGTTTATTCCTACAGATTGGAGTCTCCGAAAATACCAAGTGTTAGGTGATTGCGCTCACAGATATATCTTTCTCTTGCTACATCTATACTATATCAGTATATAGGGTTCACAGTGTCCAAACATGCACCGTTTTATAAAAAGGTGTTTCATAAGGACAACCAGTTATCTTCTTATAACTATAACATTCTGTAGATAGTAGCACCATAGTGACCTGTACTGCAGCTGTGACGTATCTATAAGTTATCATCTTGTATTTAAACTTTGGGGGAATATCCTCATTGAAATTCATAAGTGCCCAGGCCTCTATGGTGTTTTCTCAACTGAAATGTGTTAGGAATATCTTGCCTTTTGAAACATCCCACAGGGTTTTGTATTTAAAGTGATTTGTGTGAACAATGCTTGTTAGGAAGCAGATCTGTCTCAACATTAATGAAATATAATAAGGATGATTATAAATAAGTAAGCCTATAAGATTTAAGATATGCGTAGCTAAAAAAAGAGAAAAAAACCTGTTTGTGTATATCATAAACAAAGTTCATTCTTATAAATTGCTCTTAAACACATAATTATATAGTTTGACCTCCGGCTACGACATGGCCACAATGCACAGTTTGTGTATACAGCATGTACAGTTTGTGTATACAGCATGTTCAGTGTGTGTATACAGCATGTACAGTGTGTGTATACATCATGTTCAGTGTGTGTATACAACATGTACAGTGTGTGTATACATCATGTACAGTGTGTGTATACAGCATGTACAGTGTGTGTATACAGCATGTACAGCGTGTGTATACACCATGTACAGTGTGTGTATACATCATGTACAGTGTGTGTATACAGCATGTACAGTGTGTGTATACAGCATGTACAGTGTGTGTATACAGCATGTACAGCGTGTGTATACACCATGTACAGTGTGTGTATACAGCATGTACAGTGTGTGTATACAGCATGTACAGAGTTTGTATACACCATGTACAGTGTGTGTATACATCATGTACAGTGTGTGTATACAGCATGTACAGTGTGTGTGTATACAGCATGTACAGTGTGTGTATACAGCATGTACAGTGTGTGTAAACACCATGCACAGTGTGTGTATACATCATGTACAGTGTGTGTATACACCATGTACAGTGTGTGTATACATCATGTACAGTGTGTGTATACAGCATGTACAGTGTGTGTATAAAGCATGTACAGTGTGTGTATACAGCATGTACAGCGTGTGTATACAGTATGTACAGAGTGTGTATACACCATGTACAGTGTGTGTATACATCATGTACAGTGTGTGTATACAGCATGTACAGTGTGTGTATACACCATGTACAGTGTGTGTATACATCATGTACAGTGTGTGTATACAGCATGTACAGTGTGTGTATACATCATGTACAGTGTGTGTATACAGCATGTACAGTGTGTGTATACAGCATGTACAGTGTGTGTATACACCATGTACAGTGTGTGTATACACCATGTACAGTGTGTGTATACATCATGTACAGTGTGTGTATACAGCATGTACAATGTGTGTATACAGCATGTACAGTGTGTGTATACAGCATGTACAGTGTGTGTAAACACCATGCACAGTGTGTATATACAGCATGTACAGTGTGTGTATACAGCATGTACAGTGTGTGTATACATCATGTACAGTGTGTGTATACAGCATGTACAGTGTGTGTATAAAGCATGTACAGTGTGTGTATACAGCATGTACAGTGTGTGTTTACAGCATGTACAGTGTGTGTATACAGCATGTACAGTGTGTGTATACAGCATGTACAGTGTGTGTATACACCATGTACAGTGTGTGTATACAGCATGTACAGTGTGTGTATAAAGCATGTACAGTGTGTGTATACAGCATGTACAGCGTGTGTATACAGTATGTACAGAGTGTGTATGCACCATGTACAGTGTGTGTATACAGGATGTACAGAGTGTGTATACAACATGTACAGAGTGTGTATACAGCATTACAGAGTGTGTATAAAGCATGTACAGAGTGTGTATACACCATGTACAGAGTGTGTATACACCATGTACAGAGTGTGTATACAGCATGTACAGTGTGTGTAAACACCATGCACAGTGTGTATATACAGCATGTACAGTGTGTGTATACAGCATGTACAGTGTGTGTATACATCATGTACAGTGTGTGTATACAGCATGTACAGTGTGTGTATAAAGCATGTACAGTGTGTGTATACAGCATGTACAGTGTGTGTTTACAGCATGTACAGTGTGTGTATACAGCATGTACAGTGTGTGTATACAGCATGTACAGTGTGTGTATACACCATGTACAGTGTGTGTATACAGCATGTACAGTGTGTGTATAAAGCATGTACAGTGTGTGTATACAGCATGTACAGCGTGTGTATACAGTATGTACAGAGTGTGTATGCACCATGTACAGTGTGTGTATACAGGATGTACAGAGTGTGTATACAACATGTACAGAGTGTGTATACAGCATTACAGAGTGTGTATAAAGCATGTACAGAGTGTGTATACACCATGTACAGAGTGTGTATACACCATGTACAGAGTGTGTATACACCATGTACAGAGTGTGTATGCACCATGTGCAGTGTGTGTGAACAGCATATGCAGTGTGTGTATACACCATATACAGTGTGTGTATACACCATGTGCAGTGTGTGTATACAGCATGGACAGTGTGTGTGTACAGTGTGTGTATAATGGCTTTTTCTCATAGTTTCAAACATAGAAACAAAAAAAAGAAAGTCTCCTTTTTGGATGTACTTCACATACAGTGTATATTCACCATTTAGAGTGTGTACATCGATGTACAGGCACATAGTAATCCTGAAACCATTTACAGTGGGACAACCAACCTGAATACAGCAATCATGCACCTTATTTTACATCAGAAAAACTCTATGAAAAGCTTGACTTTGATAGGGGAATAATTAAGAGAAGCATTAAATGGAATGCTGCATAAAATTTCTTTTCACTGGGAACCTAATAAAAGCAGAATTATAATTTGTATTTATGCACTGTATGGAAATGAAGATTACTAACACCATTTCATAAAAATAACATGTTCACTGTGTAATGTCAAGTATTCCGAGTTTGTATGTCTTATGTGGAAAAAACTACCAAATGACAGTCTCCGGTTACATAAGAGGAAACAAGGTTTTATTCAGGATTCCTAATTACAGATCAACTAAAGGTTTCTGAGTTCCGAAACAATCGTACCAAAGTGTTATCTACCTATATAAGTTCTCGCTCAGCGTAACAGACCCAGATCCAAGTGTCTGCCACACTCAGGAACTAACCAACTTGTACCTATCTAACGCTATCACAAACCATGCCCCTACACTTCCCCCATCAAGACTATTTTTTTTAAAATAATTTACTGTACAGACTATATCACTATAAATACTTTACATTTTTTACATGAACACCTGTAGGGCCTAATTATTACCCAATGTACCAGAAAACCCAACTCATGAACACATGTTCAATGTATGACAACATTTATCTGGTCTTAACAATTGCCACATATATACCTTTACTTGGTAATCTACCAGGACAGTAGAACACCTTACAAACATAACTAGAGTAATTATTCTTAATACATAAATGTAAGATAAGATAATAACTGGAACAATTAACAAATTGTTCACAAAGTCTTTTTTTATGTTGTCCCAACTCGTATCATAATCCTCATCCTTCTGGGAGAAGTAGATGTGTAGCTGTTAACTTGTATAATCCAATGATAGTCTGTTATTAGGAACTGCTACCGTAATGTCCATATATGTATGAGTTCAGAAATAATATCAGCAAGCGCTTCGACCTGCTAGTAGTCATATATTTAGTAATCAGTATGTATATAAGTAGAACTTGTAATCCAGCATCCTGTGCTGTTCTGGAGTAATCAATGTCCTGGATGCTTATACCAAATCCAAAGTCATCATAAATGCTTCAGCACTTGTATCCTGTGCTTAAGCAAAGTTCAAACGTAAATGATTGATGTACAGGTATAGCATATTCACAGAGTTCATAACACGACTTCCATATCAGCTACGACACATTCCACCAGAAGAACAGTGACAGTCAGGAACAACACCTTCCCGGGTTGGTGCCTCATAGGATCAGCATGGCTCGGCAACACATCTCAGCTTTCCAGGTAAGTATTTATTTTACATGTTTCATTCATTCAGAGTTTACTTAACCAGCATACATCATCTTAGCTTAATCCTCCATATCCTCATCATCAGAGTACTCTTTTTAGTTTCCAAACCATATTCCGCAATCTGCTTATCCAACAAATACTTAGCATGTCTGCGGGTTCCATCCCACCCTGCCATAGATTTTCTGAATGCATCAAAGAAGCGCATACTTAAAGCATCTGTTTCAGAACACACCTTTGCTACTTCTAACTTCCAATAGTCATTGTTCTTATTCAACTTCTTTTCCTTATCCATCAACTCTTTCATCTTATTATCATGCTCCTCATTCTTTTCTGTTTCGATCCTAGTGATTTCCAAACTTTGTACTTGCTGAGTTAGCATCACTACTGAGCAAACCACATCCTTCAGATATTCTACCGACATCTCCTTGTGCATCTTTTGCCACTCCATAACCACATATTCTTGAACCTTAAAAGATTCATCAGAAATGCGATCAAAGTTGTAAGATGCCGGATGGTTCGTATGTGGAACTCTTCTGGGATGCATCTCACTTTCAGATTCAGGACCTGAAGACTCAGAAGGGTGTTTCCAACGTCTTGACCCAGACACTACCGATGAACTTAACAAAGACGCTTCAGAGGGGTGTCCTAAACTACGTACCTAACATCCTGAGGAACCTCTATCTTCGGCCTTCCAAACCTATCCAGAGTCTTTCCCGACCAGCTGTTCCTAACGTCGGGAAGTCCTTCCTATCCTTATTATCAAACCTGGGTGGGGCAGCGCCCTTCAGACCATCCAAGGGCGACTTCTGTTCCATTCCAGACATTGGGGGAGCAGCTCCCTGATTTCTCATTGACTCCACACTCATACCCGAAAACTGAACAGGATTTGGTCTCTGAATACCCCAGAAAGAGAACTTTCCGGGTGTCTTCATACAGGACTGCTTTGCAGTAGCCGCTCCTTTTGGATCCTGATAAGCCAAGTCACCCCGGTACTTTCTTATCTTCTCAAACTGTTCATCCTCAATTCTTAACCTTCCACTGGTCATTCTGATCTCAAAAGCTGCTTCGAATTTGGAGTTAGTGTCCTTAGTCACCTGACAAAATCTCTGTACCTTAGCTGTCAAACTCCCAAAGTTCTCCTTCTTCCAGCAATCCCAAGTGTTCATCAACTCTCTCAACTGCTACAAACACACCCATCTGATGATTGTTCTTCAGATGTCACACCAACTCACTCTTCCTACAAGTATCAATTCCTGAACATACTTGTCCTGTTCTTCCCTTATCCATATAACACATGTACACGGGATGGTGGTGTATGTGTTCCTCCACAAGATGCCTAATCAATCTTATATGACTGGTGTACTTAACGGGGCTGTGCTTGCAGATGGTGAACGGACACTTCTCATTTACTTTCTCTTCCCAACTGTCGATAGCCCACTTCAACTTACTGTAGGCATCGAAATCGTAGTACTTATCATTCCTATTGTCCAAGTTCTGCTCTACCCAATTGACATAAAACATACTAGGATTCCGAGTTAGAGTTGGTTTCACCCACTCTTCCATATCAGACTCCCGATTCATATCAATCAGAGGAGGGCATCGGAAGTACTTCTTATTCCTCTTACATTCTAATAAACACTTCGGAATGAAGTGTTTGAACCCACTCTTCACATTCTCCTTAATCTTCTTCTCGTCCAATGTCAGATCCAGATCCGGCATCATCCTTAACAGATTCTACACCACCTTACGTCAGTTTGATGGCTATCTTACTTAACGAATAGTACCATTATCCTTACTTTGCAAAGGGTTTTCCGGCAACAAAAAGGCTTCGAATAACCCAAGCTCACTGACACGACCGGTCACCATGCCTGATTTGACAAGATGGCGGATCTCTCGCAAGAACCCAATTGCGAGTTCAAAGGTCATATCTGCTGTCTTGACCTTGTTCCGAAGAATTAGGTCATATGACAGGTGCTCGCACGCTCGTAAACAAAACAATCTGTCAAAGTCTTATTATCACGTTCAACTTAATCTCTTCAGAAGTATCTATGGAGTATATGTGTAGTATTGTACAGACACATCAGATTTATCCGTCCATCAAGCATGGGAACCATCAAGTTGCAGACAACAGAGCAGGTTAGAGCGATTCTGTTCACTCGGTACTGCATTCTTAGGATGCTGTCTATGAAGTTGACACCACTACTGTCATAACACATAACAACATGAACATATACGTATAGACACTGTACAGGACAATACATCGTTGTGTTTCAGGATTCAATACTTATTAGAACTTCGGATAAGGCTTGATTAGGTAACACCGCTTCTCTGAGCAATCCTACCACTACAGTGAACGCCCTCCTTCTCAATCCTATTTATAGTATTGGGATCCGACCAAGCCTTCCGGGTCCCAAGTTGCGTTGTCTTTCCAACTCTTGCCGAGACTTTTTTATTCTTAACATCCTTTTCAATTACTTCCACCACTTTCTTCTTCTTCCTTCTCCTTTTTCTAGTACCTAACATAGGCATTTTTTTCCACTTCTTCTTTTTCTTTTCAGATACCACAACTTTGTCTGGAACCATTTCCAAGCCTTCCTCCTTATTCTTCATATCAGGTAAGTTCTCCAACGCGGGTAAATCCACAATCTCAGGTAACTCCATAACATTCTGACCTATTCCATACATTTCTTCTGCTAATTTCCTACCCCTATATGGTCTCAACACCATCCAACTCGATACCACTTTCAATCTATCTAGGGGTTTATAGAACCGAAGGACTCTATCTCCCATCCTCTATCTATCTAGGCTTCAATCCAGTATTGTATCCCACCTTCTGCTGATTTTGCCAATTGATTCCTAACAAGTTCATAAGCTTTCTTAAAATTATCCCTTAGAGACTCCACAAACATGAGAGAACATGGAGTTTCACAACTTATTTCAATCAAATGAATATTAATCACATTTGTTACTGTGTATATTCCAATAACGATTCATGGGGAGCTACGGTTTCCTTGATAACAGGAAATTGTTCCTTTTCGTTGCCATGGCCACTAAATGGAACATATTTTACTTTCTATTCTGTTTGGTGGCATGGCAACCGGAACTTTATCCCTAACGCACAAAGACTGTCTTAATTCTTGTCACCACCATTTTCCCCATGAAAAAAACAAAAAACAACCAAAGTCACGTTTCACCCAAAAATGAATTATATTTTTCATTTTTCACATTTTTCCATTTAGATAATATTATTACTCAAATGGTGGAAGAGAAAAAGTGAAACTTATCCATAGTCACCGCGCTACCATTTAAAAGGGAATCGGTGTGCAGACCAGTTCTTTGATTTAGCCAGAGAGAGAACAGCACAGCCCCATGAAAATCGCGAGATTGTGCCAAGCTTAGAGGAAGTTAAAGAGGGTCAGGAATCGGCAAAAATAAGCCCAAAATCAGCGAGTAACTCGCAAAAAATGTACGTCCATTAAAGAAGCATTTAAATGCGTGATTCGTAGAGTTGAAGTGGGTATAACCACATTTCCTTTCCATGGTTTAACAACACACCCCATACATCTTGGGTCATCCTAATTTATTAGATGATGGAAGGATCATCCTAATGTATTAGATGATGGAAGACGCTCGGTCATCTAATGGAGTAAGATGACAATTATACATCTTGTAACCTGGTGACACAGGCTCACCCCAACATGTTAAAATCATCACATACAACACCCTTGGTGAGCCATCACGACAATGCAAGTGCTGCGTTCCTTCGTTGCAAGTAACCTCTCGTGCAATCATCGTGACCACACCCACCACACCGTTCCATTGGACACAGAACATTGAGTCCATGTTGAAAGCTGGTTGAGTTTTATTGACCAACCTGATATTTAATCAAGTGTCATTTGATTATGTTGTGTCAACTTTTAAATTCAAACATATTTCAACCTTACACCTACTGCTGATAGGAAAAATCCATTTAAGTTAAATCATTTAATTCAACTCAAGTATGCCCATAGGTTTAAACTCATGAACTAGACTCAATGAACTCGGACCCATGTATACTTAGATTAGGCCTACATGCTTTACATTTCATGCTCAAATTGTCATGTTACATATCTAGAATTGAGGAACATGTGGATGTCAACTATAAAAATGTGTGTTCATGTTTAGCATTCAACGGGTTATGATCCTAGCTGTATACAGACTTAGCAGGATTAATTATTAGCCAATGAGATAACCGCAACTTTTCACTGTGGCCCCCTTGGGGGCCAACTGGCACCCATCTGATAGTTCTTATCAATGCTTATCAGTAGAACTCGCCAGTAACAAGCTCCAGCAATGGCCGCGCCCATGGGACAACCTGCTACCTCGGAATACAGGTATTCCCCAATACAGGAATGAAGCGTTTGCAAGCAATAAGAAGTACTTACCACTTGGACAATTCACCTTCACTATGGTTGGGTCAATGCCACACCTGAATAGAAATAACAGAATAGTCATTCATATAGAGTATATGCAGTATATGATAATGTATCATATACTGCATTAGATCTAGTGGAGCGGCATAGCAACACTACGAAAGAGGAATTTAGTCAAGTGCACTGAATATACTATCTAAATGTCGTATAAAATCAAAACACATAGAGCAATAAAACACCTTAAGATAAAACTCTTAAAGTGTTTTATCTTTCACACACTTGTCATCTAATCACAAAACCCCAAAGTGTTTAAGTATTTACATGGAGGTATGAGTCTTCTCTATCTCTATGGTATTTAGCATTTGAAAGTAAATGTTGGTAGACATTACTGATACCCCCCTGATGTGAATGAAGATGATGAGGCAGGCTTGGGAAAATAAGGTTTATTTTGTGAACTTTTATAGGTTGTAATTTGTAAGAGACAACCATTGATAATATGACAATAAAACATACATAATAAGTACTGATAAACATTGAATGGATAAAAGTCATTAGATGTTGATAAGAATTGGAGGATAAGAGATTGGTGAATGTAGTATAGACAATAGATATAAATTAGGTGTGGGTGGGAGGGTGAAAGGTGAAGTGAAGGCGATGGTGACGGTAAATGGAATGAGGTCGGTGTATGGTAAAGGTGAGGGAAGTAAGGGGTGATACTGGAGTTGGGCATGAGGTGTCAGCAATGACATCTCATTACCCCTTATGGGGCAATGAGTTTACCATTACTGAAACCCTCCTGATGTGAATGAAGATGATGAGGCAGGCTTGGGAAAATAAAGGTTTATTTTGTGAACCTTTATAGGTTGTAATTTGTAAGAGACAACCATTGATAATATGACAATAAAACATACATAATAAGTACTGACAAAAATTGAATGGATAAAAGTCATTAGATGTTGATAAGAATTGGGCCAAACCTGCCATGAAGTGATGATGGGATGATGTGGTGGGTAAAATAGATTTGGTTTTAATGTAATCTAGATTTAAGATAATGCAGCGCCGATTGCGCGTTGGACTTGTGAATTGTCATTGTCATAAATGTACGCCTGGTAGGCGTCACAGAACCATCCTCCAAAGGTTTTAATCGAGTGGTGTGTGCAGCCCGCCCTGGAGGCCTCCGTTGCAGCGGCCTTCCTGAGTGAATGAAGGGTGAAGGGGGCTGGGGGATCCCCAGAGCCCCCAGGGCAGCTCCCCAGGCATTGTTCATGTGAGTTACCGGTACTGTCAGGCGTGTGTCGGGGAACATAAACATTGGTTCGTTGGGGTGGTATGTTGGTGTGTCCTGTACCACAGCCGTAAGGGCCTTGATTGGGCAGTACATGGGATTGTGTGTTGCATGTAGGTTCACGTCCCTTGCCTGGTTGTAGTCTTGTAAATTCTTCCCTGCCTTTATATGTACCATGGCAAAGTCGTGTGAGAGTCTGATGTCTTCTCTTGTGAGGTGGTACGTAGAGGAGTGCACGGCCACTGCGGGAGGAAGGGCCTCCGACTGGCGCATCACTCCATGAAATAATAGGAGGACGATGGCTTTCTCGATCCGGCCCAGTGGTGTGTTGGAGAAGTGGGCCAAGATCCGGCGGAGTGCTTCCATTGGTACCGGAAGCTTGGGGCGTGGGACATATGTCTTGTCCCGTCGCACAGCGTCCATTGCCAGTCTGACCCTTGGGTGGTAGAAGGGGGGTGGTAGAGTGCCCACACTCTCCATGTACACCCTCACATGAGACACCTTGTTGGCGATAGGCCGAGGGCAGCGAATGCTGAGACTCATGTACTCTATGAACGCCGTGAACTCCTGGTATGTCGGAGACTGGGGGGAAAACTTGAACCTGTGTGCAAATCCTAGATACATCCGCATGGTCGAGGCTTTGTTGTTCTCTGTCCCCTCGGCCCGGGCCTTTGCCTGTCGGGAGACTGCTCGGTGTTGTAAGTATCTGAACGCCTGATCTGGAACAGACAGATGGATTTGCATGTTATAGGAAGTGGGGGCACGGTTCAATCACATTTATGTTATTGGCCAAAATACAGGCCAGAGCATTTCTTCTGTATGAGTCTGCTAGATGAGCTCTGCTAAGATTGTCAGCAAATTCATTTTGGCTGCCAGGTATTTGATCAAATGTCAGGGTTACATCAAATTTTGCTTGGAGCATCCAGGCTGCATGTGCACATTCTAACAATAGTTTATCATGCCCCCGCCCACTGCTAAACACCTTTATGGCTGCTTCATTGTTGCAGAATATGTGTATATGGCCACCATTATCCTTTGGGGTGACAAATGTATGTAGAGCAACAACCACATTCGCCGCCTCCAGGTGGCAGATGTTATGAACCCCGTCACTGGTAGGTGTCACTTGAGAGGCATAGGCGGAATGACCATTTGAGCCGCCAATGCCAGAGGGGCATGCATCTACAAACAGAGTTTGAGTAAGGTGGGTCGGGGCCATAAGGCCCACCCCATTCCAGTCTTCTCAGAATTCTTGAAACCATGTTAAGTCCTTACGGCACTCTGAGTTAATATTTATATGCCTTGCACTGCATTGTCTGAGGGTGTCTAGGAGTTGGGACACGAACAGACGGGCAGGTGCAATGCACTTTGCAATATGTAAGAGAGAGCCAAGTAGACTTTGGAATTGTTTTTTAGTAACAGATTTACGTTTTGCGAAGCTGTTTACTTTCCGCTTTACCTGCTTGAGTTTCTTGGGCGGCACTGACAGCGTCATGTCATGAGTATTGATGAGGACGCCAAGCCACATGACTGCATTTGCTGGGGGCTGGGCCTTATCAACCGCTTCCAGGAGACCCAAGTCTTTGAGAAGTTGTCGGGCAACTTCAAAATGTGTAGTGGCTGTGTCCTGATCTGGGAAAATAATGATTATGTCGTCAAGGTACATTTTTGAATAGACACCCCGTCGAGCAAGCATTTTTACTATTGAGTCAGCCACGGGCTGCATGTGTGAGGCTGAGGCACGGGACCTTTCCAGGCAAAGCAGAGGAGTGGCCAGTCTAAAGGACAGCTTGCCAGGTTTTTATAAGCTCGACTGATATCTAAACTGGCGACATAACAGTCTTGTCCCAGTCTCACTATCTCCTGAGCCATGGCCTCAACCGTAGGGAGGCTGTGTGTACCTTGTCCGACCACCGTATTTTTTAGGATAAATGCATTAATTGGACGGTCTGCCGGAAAGCTCATATCAGTGATAACCCTTCTATCTTCTGAATCCCTTTGAGTACGGGTCATGAGTGGGCACACATGGGCCCACTGAGTAAAGGGGGGAACACTGAAGGGGCCCCTGAGCCCCCCCAGTTCCACTTCCTTTTTAATAAATTTGTCAACATGTGCCGGGTGATCAGTGGCACTGCTATGGTTTGGTATGTCGGTAGTAGGCGACGTAGGGCCAAGGTAACCTAAAGGGAAACCATAGCATAGGAATTCCAAGAGTTGGCGGTCGTCATCAGAATCACTAAGTTCTAGGTCCCACTTATTGAGATTTAAGTTTGTAGGGACCTTGATCCGGGCCAACATGAAGTTTGGGAGACCTGTGGCTTTAACAGTATTATATGTGTTCGCCAGCTCAGCCATGTGGCAGGCAGGGTCAAGGTTCAGCCAATACTTGGCCCTATAGTCCTTGAATACTTGTGGGCGAATGTTAATACTTGGATCTAACACATTGATTTCACACATTTCCCTTACTTGGTCGAATGTAGGATTCACTATGTGACTTGATTGGCAAGGTTGAGGTGCAGGTGGCGAAGCTTGTAATGTGTCGTATCTAGCGTCTGTTCCGTTATCAGCAATGTCTATACCGCTGGGCAGTGTAGGAGTGCCGTCTCTCGTCGTAGGAATGTACGTGTCTTGCTGGGCAGCTGTAATTTCGACATTTAACATGTTATCAGTGTCTTTGTTAGTGAAACTGTAGTCGGCTGGAAGGCCGTAGTAGCCATTTTGAATAGGGCCGCTGGGAGCGGTGACGTCATGTGATTGCAAATGGCGGCCACCATGTTTGTTGTTGTCCGGGGAACCCCTTTGTACTGAACGGGAGAACTCCCTTTACAGGTGACGTCATCAAATTGCAAATGGCGGCAAAACCACTGGGAGGGGCCATATTTAAGCCGCATTGGTTTCGTATGTCGCCACTAGCACTAACAATAATGTCAAATAGCTTACAGGTGTCCATATTACTAGTTTCTAAATTCGATTGACACTTACTAGGCAGAATGTTGGGCCTGTCCAGCAAGGTTGGGAACCCGGCAGGCTCATCTAGGCGTTTTTTGAGAACTGCTGGGTTCGCTGTTGATCGACCGGGGGGCGTTGACTGTTGGCGGCGGGGAATGTGTGTTGGTTCCCGCCGCTGGCTTGAGGGTTGAGTTGGCCGTCTCGGGTTTTCCTATCATACCTAGGGTAACTGTGAGTACAGGTGCGGCCTACAGTCTGGCGACAGTATGTGCAGAAATGAAACACTGGCTTACTGCCCACATAGTGGTGGGAGCGTGTGCGGCAGCCTGCCTGGTTATTGAATGCATGGCAGAGATCATTCATGGTGACACCTCCAGGTAGCGGCACCACTGGACTAGAGGCGTTGTTAGCCGGGGGGTGGTTGTTATGTGAGTTCCGGCCCTGTCGATGTACATTATTAACCGATGGGGGGGGGGCAAAGCAAAGGCGACTACGTGCTTGTTGGATTTTTGCCCAATTATCCCATTCAAAGTCCTCAATATTAATAGAGTCAAAAACGAATTGTGACCAAGCCAGGACCCCGTCCCACTGACGCTCCTCGGCATCTTTTGTCACGTCAGTAAGGTGCTCCAGCATATGATCTAAGTTCTTAGATGGGTAAGCCCCCTTCCTGATGAGGGCTGATAGGGCATTTATATATTCAAAGTCACACATAGAGTGCCTAGCTTCAAGTTTTTGCTTAAGTGTCGTGCAACCCTTCCGCTCCAAATACATATAGGGTTTAGCATGAAACTGCCGTTGGAATGGATTGTTCAGAAACAGTGCCTTACCCTCGGTTGGTTGGAGCTGGTACTTATCCCGGAGTAATTCCCTGGAGATAAAGTCTGCCGCGCCGGGTGCAGTTTGGAGGGCACGAGGGCCCGGCATAATGTCATTAAACAGGTTATTTAGGGCTAGGCGGCCGTGGGGGTGCCTGGAGGCGTCCATGAGACCAGGGCCCTGTACGGTATCCCGCCCATGGAGGGGGGTGCTGTGGGCCCTAGACTGTTCCCTGGCAAGATTTGACTCTATGAGCAAGTCTAACTTTTCATTAATCGAGCCAACCTGGGTTTTAATATTACCCACGTCCTCCTCCAGCACTGATCCAACGATCATCCCAGTTTTCACTACATATAGGAATGCCTCCAGCTGTCACTATACCATCCTCTGTCAGGATGACTGGAAGGGAGAAAAGCTAATAAAGTAGGCCTATTCCTACCAGTAACTTATCTAATTTATAGATGTTGCATGGGCCTGAGAAAGATTTTCAATAATAACATAAAAACAAGGATTTGCTATTTACAGAGCTTTATAGAATATCAGAATTCCATGCACTGATGCCAGTACCCAATCAAGCATGTGTAAATACAGGGCAAATGTAGGAACATTGTTGTTAATGCTGATATAAAGAGTTGATAATAATGAGACGGCCAATTGCCAGCATGAGCAAAGTTAAAAAAAAAAACGCATGGAAAAGCAGAATTCTACTTACAGCACCTGGCTTCATCAAAGCCATTTTCACAATCTTCAACTCCATCACAATATTGATCTATACTTGGCTCACACTTGTGATCTGGTAACTGGTAATCTACAGATGGAGAAATATCTAACTACGTAAATGGTACATACCCCGGTACTTTAATGTTGGAAACAGTATAATTCAGAGATTGATGCAAATAGTTCCTCACTTCAGAACTTTTTGTCTCTCTGTAGCATAATGATACATTGTTAATATTCGTAGACACATCTAAAGGCCAAATCTCACTACTTAAAAAATGAGTTTAATATCCTTGTGAATAGAATTATCAGCAAACCTAAGGTCTTGCCGTTATTGGTTAATCCAAGGGGTAGCTGATATTGAACGATACATCTCAGTGATTTTGATTCTCTTGCCGATAGTGGACAGTGGAGCTCTGTGATTTTGCTTCTATTGCCAAAATTGAGCTCTGAGTCCTTACCGAATTTGACTTGATTGTCGTTATTGGGCAGTAAATCTCTCTGAATTAAACAGCTTAGCTGAGGAATCATGAATCATCAATCATGAACCACAATTCCTAAATCACCTAAATTTCTAATTCTGACCATTTTCGTGAAGTTGGATTTGGCCTTAAATCACTATTTTCATCACTATGTCATTAGTATCAAGCACTACCGCGCAGACACTTGATAGAAGTGTTTTTTTTTATTATAGGTGACGAAACATGGGAATACCTAACAGTACGGGGATTTAGTGCCGGAAAGAACAAGAAGGTATATTTAATGTTACCTATACGAATACTTTCTACAGATCTTCCCACATATTTAGGCAATCACAGACCCTGAATATGGGCAAAGGCCTCTTTCTCAAGACAAGCTCACATGTCATCATGTCCAACATGGATATAATCTTTGCAGGTTGACAAAAATTTTGACATTCTTAGCTCAGGTATACCTATCTGGTTTGAGTAACCAGTTAACCAAGATATATCGAACAAACCAATTAAACCATATTTGTTTTCATTGAAATGAGTAATGCTGTCTCAAGGATCATATTGATGTATGGATCATCAAAATCTGTCAAGGTGAAGTGGGAGAAAGTTCCTTGACAATGTGTGAGCTTATACCATGAACAACACTGGTTGTGTCACTGGTGGCAATAAATTTATAGCACTAAATCCCCGTAATATTAGGTTTTCCCACATTTTGTGACATTATTTACTGTAAGAATGGTATGAAAAGAAGGATACATGTACAAGTGTTCTCTTCTTTGTGAATGGTTTGTAGGGTCTAGATTCCTTCATAGATAGATCTAGGAGTTTATAAGTAAACTTACCAAGCTGGTGCTTCATTTACTTCAGTGAGACATGCCCACTGGGACATAGAACATAGATTTTTGTAAATTAAATCATTTTTTTTATAAAAGTAAATTGAATAATTTTGTTTTATATAAAAGCAACCAGTGTCGGAGATAATACAATTCAAGCGAGTGCTCCACTGAAGGTGATTGCTCCCAATTTCATCATAGGTGATTATCAGAATGAAAATCAGGTAGGCTGAATGGTTGAGTGAGCTGAAAGTGTATATCAGAGACCCGTTAAATAATGAGTGATCATGAGAGACAAACTGCCAAAGTATTGTAAGTTGCCTGTAAATCTAAAACAATCGTTAAATAATGAAATACTGTACCCACTTGTTGTAAGTTAAGTGCACTTACTTAGGCATAATTGCAGTTAGATAAACCAGATTTATGTTATGCTAAAATCCAAAACATAAATTGCAGAAATATACCACAGAAATAAAACTGAAGATGGCTTGGTTACAGAGAGAACATTTCCCTGACCAAATCTTGCATTTTTGTGTAGAATATTATGAAAATTATCTAGGTTTATAGTTCATTTTTGGACTTAGAAATTTTAAGGCTTCTCTTAAATATTGTACAGTTTATAATAGAAAAAAGGTCCAAAGTAATCTACCTGTGGATATATTTTTCTCATTCAACAAAGAAAAATACTCGTCTGTAATATCATGATAAAATGAAATTAAATTGCTAATCTTATCATTAGCGTTGGGAAAAATGTTTTATACTTGAGGGAAATGTCTATAACTTACATTTTTAAGGATGCATCTCTCTTACTTGCATTAGAAGAAGTTGGTTTTTCTACAATAGGTTGCAAAAAGAAGTCTGTTAAAATATCTCAAATAAAGAGAAGTGGACAGGTTAGGGGAAAGGGTCCTCCAAGGTAAAATGTGATATTTAAAATTAAAGTGATTGGCTCTAAAATGAGGTATAACACTTACAGATAGCCCTATTGGTCTTGGAGATATTGCTTCATGAAAATGGAATGATGTAACTGTATCAATACAACCAATAAGCTCTATCATTCATTGTTTTGATTGAATCAGGTATCTAATTAGTATAATTATTTAAATAATCAATCAAAAAGTGACCAAACCTTTCCATACATTTGGGCATAACTTTGGATCTAGAAATCGTATCTATATGCTTTTTTCAGTGTATGAATCTCCACCAATCATTCTATCGATTGACATTATTTTTTAAATTTTTTTGGAACATACTTTTGGTTGCCATGACAACACATTTATCTGAGAACCCTTATTTGGGCCTTGTTTTGGATTCAAAATGTTCCATTTACGTTCCAAGTAGACAGGAAATGTCAGAAAATAGAACGTTTTTAAGAAAATCATCTTTTTCCGTGTAAAAAAGTACATAAGAGTAATTTTGGCCTATTTTTTACATTATTAGCCTTTTTAGCTCCCCTAGTGGCCAAACCAAGTATCAAAATCCCACAGGGAGGGCCCTTTCCCCTCATCTGCCCACTATTCAAAGTATATTATGTCACATTATGTTCTTGTACGTGTATATATTTTCTTATACGCTACCTAATTTGAGCAGGTCTCTTGATAAGCACTCAATGAGAAAGATTTGTTAAATCTACCTTGATGAAGACAGCAGAACTCATCACTTCCATTGGGGCAGTTCTTATTTCCATCACATTGTACAGACCCTGGCATGCATTGTCTATCCGCACAACGGAAGTCACCCCCGTCACATGCTGCAATAATACAGCTGCAGCATCGAGGCCCCCATGGGGTGAACACCCATCACCAAAGAAAAACATTATACACCATACACCATTGGAAAACTCCAAACATGTAGATTTCAGATATGCTAGGTGTAAGAAATCCAAAAACCGTATTCTTGGTGACATGAGCCTAAAGAAAAAAGGTTTTAATGGTTATTTTAATTCAAATTAAAATGTCCTTTTCAAAATGCTACTCATATCAGTGCAAAACAATCGGCCTATCAGGGTAACTCTATGCAAAATTAAATATCTGAAAAGAGAAATAGCCATTTAAATGATATATCAGATTAATTAGGTCAGTAGGTCAGTTATTAGAGACAAACATGGGTCATCATAAAAAAAGTAATCGTTGACCCCGGGTATGCCTGCCAGGAGAATACTCTGTGAGGATTGACATGAAGAAATAAACAAAGTAAATTATGGAGGCATTTTAATGAGTCATTGTATCAGTAGGTCAAAGAGATAACTACCATACTTAGCCTGAATAAAATGGGACTTATAGCTGAGGATGGCACCTTGTGCACCCTATAGACTATGCCTGAAGTCAAGGTGTGCCTGATAGGTAAGGATTCTATACTATACAGAAGAATAATACAAGTCAAAAACCATGCCCAAGCTGTGCCTTAGGGGGGCTTCCATCATTCATGTGTGTGTGGGGGGGGAGGGGGGTCATGCCCAATGCTTACAGACTCAGTGGGAGGGAGGGGGTCTAAGGCCATCTTGGTATAGTCAATGGGGAGCATTCAACAATAACATGTATGTCACTGTTTTCTTTTTGGCATTTTTCAGGACCACCCACCTGCTTGTCACTGTTTTTGTATTGAACCTATTATAGCCTTGTGTACCAAAACCCCACACCCCCTGACGTAATTGTTTAACATTCCCTTGAAAGAAAATCAGTCTTGACTTATTTTTGGCCCATAAACATGAGAAAAGTCAATCTGTATGCTTTCCATATGTTGAAATTGTGTTTTTATTTGTAAATGACCAAAAAACTTCATCAGCCCACCTCCTATACCCCAGGCACTGGGGTATAGGATCAGAAAGGCTCTTTCATCCCTGCCCTATTTTGACCAATTCTTTTATGATAAAGACATTGTATTAAGGCTCATACATGACAATGATTTTAAAAAGAGAAAAATTGTCTCCTAAATATTAATTTACAGATTTCACACACATTCTATACTAGAGGCAGGGGGCGGTGACACTGCAGATGCCATCTAATAATTCCCATGTCAGGGTGTCTGTTTGTCTGTGTACTCTATATTCCAACACATTTTTCCCTATGTTTGCAGGTAACTCAGAGGCTGAGAAAATTCAATGTAAAAGATTGGATATAGGTGTTTTGGGAATACTAGTTAATAGGGTCAATGGTCTGTGAAACTGTGATCTGGGACTTGGTGTCTGCCAGCAGTCTGACTAGCCCATGTTTAATAACAACAAGGTCTGCATGTAATCATAGGCAGGGTTGTTGGCACACAAAGGCCTGTAAATAGATCCAATTATGAAAGACCAGTCTGCCAATCAACAGTTACATACTCACATTCTGGGAGCTGCACCTAACATGACCTAGTGGATTAACAAGGAAACAGGAACTCCCATGAGCCCTTCATAGAGGTACCTTTCCCCTTGGTGGTCCATTTATGTCTAAACCATTATCCCTTGTCAAACAGACACCAATATCTTTTATCTATTCCTGCCTTTTCTTGCCTATTGAGTAACTGGTCCATATTATGTTAGGTTAGGAACTGTGTTTAGGTACATCCCTGTTTGTAAGACTTAGTGAGATCATCAATATTTACTTCAGTATTTGAACTGGAAATATGACAATGCAGAAATTAGGTTAGAATGACATGATAACCAATCTTCTTTTGATAAAAGATTGCTTCCTATTGTTGAACATTGTTATCTGAGTTGTATAAGTCTACTGATCGCACCTGATTTGCTGAATGATACTTACAGAGAGAGTATACCTGAAAGTCCTACCATGTACCTGTGAACCTCCCTGATTGCCAAAATGAGTAGGTATAGTCTTCAGAGTGACCCTGTCTCTATCCATAGGATCTCCAAAGAAGACATGTATGAAACCAACAATCAATTTAGCGATTATACATCTAATATGAATAATAAAACAATTATTTAGCTATTAACATTGTTTAAATCATTAACAATACAAAGTACAAAAGGGGATTAGCATTAGGGCATGCCAACCAGCCAATTAATGTGTTAACAGTTTTTCCATAGTTTTCTAGATGTAACAGCTCCACATGTTGATCTTCTCTATGAGAACATCCCTCTCTATATGACATTATATGATAAAATCAATAAGTGCCAGGCCTTGAATAGGCACTGTCTTTTAATAGGGTCTGGGATAATAGGGATTTTAGATTAATAGGGGCATGGGTGGCAAAGTGTGACAAGATGGTAGATTAGGTAGAAAAATCAATGGATGAAATGCCACAAGGTATCTGTCAAAATGTTAGATAAACCAATATTATGGGGCATAGTTTTAACACATGTTCATGTGGAGAATCCCCTGCCATATCTATTGGGTGGAGTGCTTCCATAAATGTACACATTTTTCTATTAAGAAATATAGCCTCTACCCCATGTTGCATTATGTAAACAGTGGGGAGAACCCTTCTCCCTTAGTAACATACTCAATAGCCAAGCTAATCCTACCCTCAAATCACATACATATCCTTCCCATTCCATAACTTCAAATGAGTATATAGTTTAGATATGATTCATTACAAGGGGGCGTGGTGGATTTTCTTATGGCAACATATTTCCTCCATCAATAACCAGCTACATCCCTGGAAACATACATGTGTATAATTATGTTTTAATCTAATACCAAAACTATGTTTACCATTGTTGATTACATTTTTATCAGAATTGTTTTTCAAATCTAGCAACCTCCAATGAGATAAAAGTTTCCATGTAAAAGAACCATTTTTGTTTCAATAATGATATTAACCTCTCTCATTGGACTTGAATTCAATCTATCATATCATTTCTAATTGGTATGAATGTAGACATAGCCCCCACTACTTGTAATCAACAACGGTCATTGTCAACACAGTTTAAGTTTTAAAGTGTTTAATCCACTAAACAAATGTTTGGTTAATTATTTCCTCTACTAGAAGGTTCCACCAAAAGAAAATTTTGATGGGCTCAACTTGAAATACAGCTCGTAGCTCAGCCATACTGCAGCAGTATAAAGAGTCTGTCTGCAAGGCCCTACGTTCAGAGTAAGTTAAACAATCATTTTTCTCCTCCTGACCTTGTTAGCCCTTGTCCACTGAACTCCTAACGTGCCATTGATGATGCCATATCAGAATACTACATGTACAATTTTTCCACGGTAATGGCCCATAGCTCTAGGTATCCACCATTCATGTCCAGTACAGTAATTGCCAAGTCTTATAAAACTTAACCTGTGCCCTGAGATTGGTATTTACCCTTCAATTCCTGATGGTATATGCTGTTGTGAGGACATCGTTATCTTAGAGAAGACCACCATGTAACAGTATGCACTCTTCCAACCCACAGGGTAAGGACCAGCCTATTACAGCTGCAGGGAATACAGTTGTGCAAACCTGCATCACCTGTGTAATGTGCAAAAATCTACCTGCACGAAAATATACATCTATGTACAGTATGCTGCTGTTGGGCAGCCAGTAGTTTGCATTTATACTAGTTTAGTTATCTAAAACAATGCAAAGCGGTATTGAATAATTATAGTTATTCAAAATTCACTGACGAATTGGCAGGTAAGATAAAGGACGGGAATTACTTTCGGATATAATGAATATAATTTTCTAGATATAAATCTTACATTCATCATCCTCTCCATAAGGACAATCCTGGAATCCATCACCGACATACAGTGCATTTATACCCGTTCCAGCATCACAGGTAAATTGATAATGTGGATCACATGTATGGCTCTCTGTATTGAATAAAGTGGGGTTGATATGAGAAACAGGAAACTGACGTTTTAATGTAAGCTTAAGTCAATATGTTAACAATAAACAGTGATTAATGTGAAGTTCAATAGTTTTGTTATAGGGAAAGCCATTTTCTAAAAAATAAAGTTAGGAATGCGGTGATCTGCCGCATTTCATAGTTAAATGGTCTTAAATTCGTTTTTTGAGTTTGAACCCACTCAATCCCCATACAAAACCTCCAAATATAAAACCTTAGTAAATATCCTATCCATTAAATTTCAATTCTTTGCTTTGTCCAAATAGTTTGAACCATATAAAAGACATACAAATACACCCGTAGGTGGTGTTTCATTCATATTAGAACTGAAATGAGCTATTCCAGCGTTCTGAAAAATCTTAGCCGGTTGGCCTATCCAACAGGTTGAGTTTTAGGGTAAATCACCCCTGACTCAACCACTTCACATTTCTTTACCGTACCCAATAACATTACCTTTGATCAGATACTTTCTATAGAATGAAAAATCATTCTCAAAAATACCAGTCACATTTCGTGGGAGCACTTGTGAAATTGTATTTCACCATAAAGAGCTAATGGTTCTTATCAAATATTTCTTAAATCGCCTCCTTGAAAATGTCATAGATCTCGAACCTTAGTTGGTACCATGACTCTAAAAACCTAGAACTGCAACGCGTATGTATGACAACAGCCCATCAGAGGCCTGTGATGGAAACGAAGTGTTATAGATTAAAGGCTATGATGATTTCATCAAATGTATCCTTTACAGGAGGCCATTTCACCGCGTTTATTACATTTGAAATATGCTTCATATTGCAAATGCGGAGGAGGGTAGGGACAGTAGGTATTCAGGTATTGACATAAATGTGAAACACAGACTTCCGTATTTAATATAGGGACGTCCGTGTTTATTGTAATTAATGTGGTGAAACGGCCTCCAGGGGCAGCATAAGCTGGGGCTGCTCACCAATCCATATCCAGACACTGGCCCTATACAGCTGCTATATTTTCAACATTACATAACATCAGTTATTTTCCATTTCAGGATTTCTTTCTTCTTTCGGGGGGGGGGCTATCAGGAAGGCATTTTCTTCAATAATGGTAACAAATATGATTAAGAAATGCATTCCGGAGGCCTCAGGTGCTTTCAAAGTTTCTGTTCTTGTATTTCCACGGTGTACATACATATCAAAGATTGTTAGGTGGGACAAGGCTTCTTTGGCCCTCTGAAGGGTCGTATACACTGCCAACCGTATGGACCATCCATGGCCTTCGTCCTTCATATTCATCATTTATTTCTAAGGAGAAATATAGCCCTTGAACCGATGCTACATGTCAGGGAGGGTTTGGGAGTATACGTACCACAATTTGCCTCATCTGTACAACTGTTACAATCAGCAGACATGTCACATACTTCGTTCTTTTCAATGCATTGTGAATTGTCACTGCAAGCCACAGCATTGGCAGGGCAGGCTGGGAAAGATAAAAGACCCAAACAATTAGGCTACACGTACATTTATTTCATTTACTAAATATAATTATTTGGTTGCTTGCATTAGTATTTCTTCCTGCTTGTAAGAGAGAATGCCTTCCGTTCATCTTTGATAATATCCATACTGATGGCACAACCAGACATCTTAAGAAGGTGTAAAAATGTAGTGTTATAGATGGGAAGTTATACACCATTGAGCACTTGACTGGATCAAGAGTAAGGGCTTCAGGGGTGACTTCTGTGGGCTACTACGATAGAATAGAACTTATCAAATCTCATTTAAGGTGGGTCGCTACCATTGGATCAAAGTCCCTAGAAATCCTCATTTTTTTTGTCAGATGTACTTTATATCATCTAGAATATACTATCAAAAAATAAAAGAATTTTGATTTTCACCTAAAAGGTCTCAAATTTGAGATGATCTGTGATGATCATCAAACATAAAGATATGAAACTTCACATGATAAATGATCTAATATTGGTATTTGCTAAGAACTTTCATTTGTACCTCTGTTACATTGCATTCTGGGTAAATTTCTCACATTTCAGTAAAGGGTCAGATAAATTTTACAACCAAACCAGCAGAATTCCTATTTTCAACCAGTAGATTTTTCTTAAACTTTTTCTAAATATCTGTCAGACAATTTGCATTTAAATGACAGTTATTTTGATATGGGGTACCATACATAATTTTGTAGTTTTGGTCATTTGAAGTAAAAAAAGATGGAAGAAATCGCCAAAAATCCATATCCAATGCACTGCATGATGGGTAAAATATATAAATCCTTGGCATAACATTGTTCCATTATATGCCCTCAGTCATTGTGAGCAGCATATCACGTTTAAAGCATTGTCTAGGTAATGTGGGGGTTATCATTGTAAGGCCCAAAAGAATGTCAGAGAATAAAGAAAATAATTCAGATGTAAATATGCCAAAATTCAAAATTCTCATAAAACGCACAACTTTGAGCAAAGTCCCCAAAGGTTTTTGTAGACATTGAAGACATGTATGTGCCAAAAATGATCCCACTCTGATGAAAATAACCTATATGCATATGGTAGCGACCTACCTTTATAAAGTCAATAACATTTCAGTGTGCCCGTAGTCTTATTTCATGTCTTATCTTATGTCATGCATTGAGATAACCCGAAGATATGATAACCTTGTGAAGAGGGTCCCTGGGGCTTTTTCATTAGGAAGTGTTTATTTTTTTCGTCGGGAAAGATAATCTGTCACTTTGGTCAGAAAGTGTCAGATTTTGCCATAAATTTATGAACAAGAAAAATAAATTTCCAAATCGATTTCCAGAACCTTATTAAAGTTATTATAAATCCTTTATAAAACAAGGTTATCATGTCCTTAATTGATTACACGTGTGCTATGGACTATACTGTAAGGTAAGTACATGCCGTAGAGCACATACTTATTTTAATATTGGTACTGGACATTGCATAACGTCCGGACATTGCATAACGTCCAGAACTATTTTACAAGAGCTGCTGCCATGCAGGGGCAAATGGTGACAGCTGCCCAATTTCTACACCAAAGTAAGGGACAAAAGGGCCCTTCCCCCGGGGCCCTTCCTATTGGTAAACCTTTTAAATCCTCTCATTCTTATCATGAAGAAGACTTATCAAATATGTGTACGACATAAATCAACAATTTCAGCTCATATGAAATGCCAACGGAAAATTACTTTGACTGTGTCTGCGTTTATGTGTATTTTACAACTAAAAGTATTTTGAAGCTTCCCTTTTCCTGTATCTTACACTGTAAAAACTAACTGTTGAATCTACCAGGGATCCTAGTAAAACTGAACAGTGAACCACCATAGTCATAAAGCAGGGAGCCAGTGTAGTTTTTACAAGAAGGCCCAGGTGGCAGTATGGGATACAAGGAATCGCTGTGAAAATAATGACATCTGTGTGAAAATAACAACGGATCTTTGGCAACTTTCGGGCGAGAATTCCATAGTTATTTTGACGACATTTGTTTTATAGTGTATAACTGTTTTAGATTTAGATATCTAAGCTTCTCGTTTAGATACAGACAAATGATAGATTTCCATTTTCAAGAACATGTCCAAACCTCCTGGAACTGTGAACTAAGATTAGGGTAGAGGCACCCACTTCGGACGCTCCTGGGCCTCGTTACATAAAGACCTCGGAAAAGTCTTAAGGTAGGGTTAAGACAATCTCCGTTACAATTACCAATTATCTTGAAACTTTCCGTAACTTTTTTGTCCTTGAGAACTTCCTTAACAGGTTAAGGATGTCCTCAAAGTTGAGGATATCCTTAAGATAGATTCCGTTACAATTAACAAAAATCTTAACTTTTTTTCGAAGTTAAGGCAGTAAAGTTGCCGTAACCTCGGCTTTTTGTGAACCGATGTTTTGGTCGGTTCTGAGCAAACCAAATTTAAGGGTAACTTTTTTTTTTTTCATCTTAGGATTGTTTCATTACAGTTATCTCTTGGGGAATGAAACTTTATGTGTTTTGTCAACTTTTCAACGTCTGTGCACCTTTGGTGGTCTACGATGACCTACTTTTAATTGACGTTAAACTCGAGGTCTCCAAAATGGCGTAGTTAAGGAAAACTTCAAAAAGTTAAGGATTTCCTTAACTTCTCGCTGGTGTTTGGCGTTAAGGCGACCAGCAAAAAAAAGAGCGCCGAGCTTCTCTTTTGGCGACTTTTGACGATGGAGCGAGACAGAAATGGGCATTTGCGCAAGGTTTACCTGGAAAGACATAACCCGTACCGCAAGTGGTCGGAAAGGAAGTTTGTCAGAAAGTACCGGTTGTCCAAAAAACGAGTGAAGAAGATCAGTACAGAGTTTGCAGCCTGGACCACAAGGACAAGAGGGTCCAGCATTGGGGGTGGCCTTTCCTTCATGGAACAGGTAAGACTCTACACTTAGGTAAACTTTGGTAAAGTCTTAGCCTTGACATATTGTAAAGGTAGGTAGCGAGGAGCTCACCTAGCACACGATCCTGAATTTAATTTTTGTCAAGTGACTTATTTAGGTCTTTGTTGGTATTTCGGTCTACATGAGCTGCTCACTCACCTCACATGAATTGAATAATTTTTTATTTATTTGTTTTTGTGTGGGGGGGGGGGGGGGTAAATATAATTTTTAATTGGCTTTGATCCGTTAAATTTATATATCAAAATTTTTTTTTACAGGTTTGTCTAGCTTTGCGATTTTTTGCAACCGGAGCTAGCTTCGGCTGCATATCTGAGACACAGCAAGTGTCCATAGCCACCGTAAGCCGTGTTGTCGAGGATGTGGCTAACTTCTTCTACCAGAACGCTGCGAGGTGAGTTTGCATAAAAAATCAACCTTTAATTTCACGGTTAATTAAAATGAAGGTATTGTGCTAAGTAACAATAAAAACTTTTGGCTTTATTTTAGCAGTAATTATAATCAATTCCCAAAAAATTCTTCTACCTAACGTTTTCTTACTCACCTTGAACATTTCATTTCAACTTTATTCTTTATTCCAGCTATATACAGTGGCCCGACACCCCACGCACAAAGATCCAGAAGGCTCGGCGGTTTTACAACCGGCATCATCGTAGGCCCTTTGTGTTTGGGTGCATTGACGGCACCCACATACAAATCATCTCCCCAAGTGCCACGGACTACGAGGGTGCACACCCCCCCGAGGGAGTGTTTGTAAATCGTAAGGGCTTCCACTCAATCAATGCAATGGTAAGAATCTTCATTTATCCCAACCTTATTTCTTTGAATGAAAATACAAATGCGAAAATGTTGAATTCATTGGTATAGGTCGCTTCCTTCACTTTTTTGGTCCATTTCATTCAAGGTAATGTAAACCATGTATTTTTCACTTCATTGTATGTATTTTCATCATTGCAGGTCGTTTGTGATGCTGATATGAGGATAACCCATATCGATGCATCATTCGCTGGGTCAGCAAATGACCAGTACTCCTTCTCGTGCAGTGCACTGTACGACGAGGCAGAGGCCGAGGAGTGGGGAGAATTTTTTCTCCTAGGTGACTCAGGGTAGGTAGCTTAACATTCACCAATTGGAGAAATTGGTTAAAATGCAAACTTGAAACCTGTTACATTTTTTGTGTATTATGTTTCTTTAAAATTTTGTCATGAAGTTACTACTTACATGTCGTTTGCTGTTAAATTTTCTCTCTTTTGATTTTAAACAGATACACTCTAAGGCCATACATGATGACCCCATATGACAACCCGCGCACGCCGGAGCAACGAGCATTCAATAGGTGGCACCGGTCCACCCGGTCCAAAGTCGAACGTGTCATCGGTGTTATGAAGCAGCGATGGAGGTAAGTTCTGTAGTGATTTTCAGAGAGATCCCAAATTTCTTAAAAAATGATTTGACTGCCCCATAACTTTACAAACGCTCCTTTGATTTACAGGTGTATAGACAGCAGTGGAGGCTATCTCCACCTTGAGCCAGCGAAGGCCTGCAGGGTGATAACTGCATGTGCATGTTTGCACAACATGGCTATGGAGGATAGCACGCCTCACCAGGATGCTGAGGACGACGGAACGGACCGGTTCAGACCAAGGCGCGCTGCTGCTGTTGGCCCGCGCGATTTCAACCAGGATAACCCTGAGCCGGTTGCACAGGACCATTGTGACGAGTACGTCCAGGCCCATTTCCAACGTCGACAACGCGATGCCAACAGCAGCAGCAGCAGCAGTAGCGAAGATGACAATATAGAGTCCGAGAGTAGCAGCAGTGATGATTAAGAGCATACATAAGACATTGACAACATTATATTTATTTTTTTAATACTGTTAAGTCAACCTTTACATGATATGTATTTGTTTTATTTTGGTACTCGACTACAGCAAATGTTAGGATATTATATCTCTCTTAAATGTTAGATTTTCTTTGCCATACAGCTATGTTTGTACTCGACTACAGCACATATTAAGACATTATCTCTTTCTTAAAGAATGTTAAATTTTCGTTGTCATACACTTATTTCTTAGATTTATTGCTCCTTTTCTTTGAGGTGCAGTGCAGTCTTGTAGTTTCTAGTTCAGCACCATAGTCAGGGATGTTCTCACGTTTATAGTCCCAGGCCTCGCGTGCGGCCTTCTCATAGCCCTTAGTAGAGGCAGCAGACATGGGGGTGTTCGGTTTTAGTGGAACTCCCCTGCAACCAGGTATCCCTGCAATATGTAAAGATTCTTTAAGAGGGTGCTACATGGGTTGGGGAGTGTACATAGGTTTGTGTTAGTGAACGACATAGGTATATTTTATATATTTAGATCTCAACCTTGAAATCAGGTATGTAATGTTATAAAACTGTACCTACACAGTGAGACAACGTGATAATGATCTCAGATATTATACTCAGGTATTAAGTGATTCAGATATTGTACAAATATTTTTTCTGATGTACAAGTTGGATTTACCTACCAACAACACCTTCCACACCAACATAGTCTAACATCGATTGCTCTATCGGTGTCAGGTACATGTCATCCGTGATGACGCCCCCTCCCGTCCTTTGCTTAGCTTGGCGCAGAGCGTTGTACTGCCAAGGAAAATGGGGGTAGAGTTAGATTAGGTTTTATATATATTTTTTGGAGGGGATAATTAAACCATACAACCTGATGTTATTTATTACTACAGAGCGATTTCTTTTTATTTCATTGTCTATTGTTAAATAAAGTATTGACAGTACATTAAGAATCTTACCTTTGCCTTTACTTCCTTCGCATACCGGGACGCCTTCCCCTGTGCTTGTGAGACATTCCACTTCGTCTTACAACGCTGGTTCACATGTTCTGAGCAAAAGAAAATAATTTGGTTGTTTAATTATTGGATGCTGACAGAAATTTTTTTATTGACAACGACATACAGTGTTTCATGAGTGATCTTTGTTAGAAGTAAAAGAACGGCAACACCCTCCCTTACAAGTCTAACTTACCTACAACCTTTTCCCAAGCACGGACACGCTTCGCTTTTCCACCGGCGCATCCCTCAAAGTTTCCTTTGAGGTCTTTGCGGTAATGGTTTAGCGCTTTTATGAGTACATCCCTGTCCTCGTCCCGCCAGAAGCCAACATGATCCTCCGACATGTCCTCATCATCGACATCGAATGTCTGTTCTTGTGTTAAGTCCAATAGTTCTCGGGGCAGTTGATGTTCCGATGGATCAAAGCTTGGGTCTGGCTTGTCGAGCGCCGTGACATCCCTCTTCTGTGTGGCCTTCCGCCGCTCAGTCTTCTTCTTCTTTGGTGGGGGAGGAAGAGGTGGTCCTGCCTCCATGGCCTGAGAGTCAGAGGCCCAATCCGAGTCGCTCTCACTTGGTGGCATGTTCTACAATAAAGTTAAGGTAGAAAGTTAAGGTTAACCTTAACCTCAAATCACACAAAATTTCGATCAAATGAGACAGATTATGGCTAATTTCTGGCATGGAAAGAGACCATATGGATTTAACCATGTTCTTTAATGAAAGTTCTTGTATGTTAAACGTATTTTAGGCCTATAAAGCTTACCGGGTCGACGGGAGAAGCCATAATTAAGCTGACACGCGAAGCACTTTTAGTTGGAAAAACACCCTCGGAATGACGTCATTTGCACGGGATTCCCGCTAGAGGGCACCCCAAAACACGAAAGTTAAGGAAATTCCTTAACCGGTAATTTTTGGATTTTTGGGCTTTAAACTGTTCCAGAATAGATATTGCACCATGTAAGCGTCCTTTTACATATATTAATATATTTCCCTATATTTCTTGTATGGCATAAGTTTGTGGTAACTAACAGAACGACAGAGATATCAAATTAAACTCTTTATTTTTCAGATATTTTTTTTTACAGTAGACATAGAAGTAACTGCTGGAAGTGTCTTATGTAACGCTAGTGTCAATTCGTTGTAATAATTACAGATTATTCAAGTCTGCGATTGCTCTATTATTATGCTAATTATTGAAGTACTATGAGTGCTTGCAAACTATGTAATGTCAGTTAAACTTCTTTAAAGGCAACTCTTTGCAACAGGCACTGATTTTCACTATATATTTGAGTAGTATGAGTACTTTTCTTCAAATAATTTTTTGACAAACTAACTGTGCTGATTATCACAGCACCGAAACTAATTACCTATAACATGCAAAGCATCATAAGAGAACTGTCTGACAATATTAACTTGTTGAGTCAGATTGAAGGAAAAAATTAAGGTAGTGTGAATTAAGGCTCGTTTTGGCAATTGTCATGTCCATGAATAAAACAGGTCCACACAGGCCAAGAGTCTTGTACTAATAATTGGCTTTATCTGTGGGATTGTTTCAGTATATGAAAGTTAGGTTTTGCGTCCGCCTCGGCGTGGACGCCCCCTTTTGGATGGCACTTTGTGTTCACTGCTGTTCTCCTTGTCTGTGCCACCAGCCTCCTCGATAGGAGCCTCTGCCTCAGCCTGCGTGTCAACTGCATCACCATTTCATTCTTGTAGGACTCTCCTCTCTACGCGTGAAAGGTTAACTGGTTCGGTCTGGGCCTCCCCATCGGCACTCTCAGGATGTGATGTCTGTGCTTCATTGTTGGCTACCGTAGGGGTGGTGGTCTGAACCTCCCCCTCGCGGACATCACGTTCAGTCTGGGTCTCTACTGACACAGGAGCTAGGCACCGGTGATGTACTATTGCAAGAATGTCCCGGACCCCACGCAACTCTGCAAAGATTAAAGTTCCAAGGTTATGAGGTTAAGAAATTTTAAAAAGATGAAGAGACTACACGTGGATCATTAACAAAATTACATCTTTAAGTGTGAAGGTGCCTTGAGTGACCAGTAATATTCCATGATACACAAATAACATGGACAGAATTTTTTTACCATTTACTTTACTTTGCTTATATATATTAGACCAAAACACAGAAATACTTACGGCTTGCTAGTAGCTCTTGGGTGGCTGCACTTTGGGTCAGAAGTCCAAGAAGGGCCTCCGACAAACGCTCATGAGAAGTAGCCAACGTCCTTATGGCCTCTGCGAGTTGTGGGTCTGCTGGAGGTGGCTGTGCCCGAACGCGTGGGGTCGACATAAATGCGAATGTAGGAGTAGAGGGAACTTCTAGGGTGGACCTTGCATGGTCCTGTGATGTGTCAAGAGCGTCTGGTACAGAAGCCTGCTGCTGGCCACTGCTAACATGATCATCCACGTCATTCACGTCATTCAAGGCGTTATCGGCATCAACATCATCATCGGCTTTGCCAGTCATAGACAAAGCTTCACCCACCCCCCCTGATCGGGATGGTCATCATCATCACCCCCATCATTGTTTAGTTTGACATCCTCGACGGCATTCTTTTTGGCTGCCTTAGAACGAGGCTGCTTTGGGTCAGTGTCTTTATCAAGGTGCCTCTTTGAACCTTTCAAAGCACTCTCCTTGGTGTCCTTGTTGACATTGGATGAGTTACCCCGTTCTTGGCCTGTTCAATAGAACGATATTAAAAGAAAAATTGTTCTTAATCACCATTATGGTCGGAAATATAACACTTCACAGTATATACTAATATTAATAACTATAAAGAATCTTGGATTGTACAACAGTTAAGATACTTCATTACACACATTCAATAGATAACGTGGGATGACGTGGGATCCATTACTAGACAAGAATCTTGTTTATTTGGTAAATACTTACCCGCAATCTCGGGGACCATTTTATACTTTAAGGCGAGGACCTCTGCGTCATCTAGCTCCATACCGTGCGGAATAAACCTCCCCTTCCTCACGTAATTTTTGATTAAGGCATCATTCTGAAAGACAAGAAAGTTAGAAAGTTAGAAAATTGTATAGTAGTGTAATAAGTCGACCATTGAAATGGGGAAGCCTTAGTGGCTTCAATAGAATAACTGTACACTATGTCTTTGGCAAAGTCAACAATTGAAATGGGGAAGCCAAACAATCACCTTAAGGGAAGCCTTGCCCGGGAAATCACCCAGCTTCTTCAGTACCTGCTCCATCGTCTGTCCGTTTGGCACTTTGGAAACAGAGTTGACAGCGTCTGCAGAAATCAAATCAAAATGTAATACCATTAATTATACCTTATGTAGAATGTAAAGCAAGGTTCTATGACAGAAGTTAACATGATATTTCAAATTTCTATCTAGTATTACAAATACATACATATTTACTTTAGATGTAAAGAATCTTGATATCCTTAATTCTAATTATCAATGTACAGAGAATATCCTACTTACCCAACATCTTACGACTAACAGCATCTTTGGCGTCCCTGTTCTTGGCAGTGCGATACTCATGCAACAGACGGCGGTGCTTCTTAGCAACCTCGAATAATGCCACCTTCTCATCAAGTGTAAACCAAAGGGATTTCTTCCCTGCATTGAGAGAATCGTTGGCTGTAGGGGCCGACTTAGAGGTGGACGCCTTGGGTTCAGCAACATCCTTTGATTTGGAGGAGGTGGATTTCGATTTGCCCTTCTTCAAAAGGTACTTGGCGGCACTACCAGAGTCCTCTTCTGATTCTGAGTCATCGGAGGGTCCATCCTTCTTCATTGCCTTATCGATGTCGAATGTAGCGTCTTTTGTGGAGTCATCTGTATCCTCAGAAGATGATTGTTCACTTTCTGGCATGTCATCGTCGCCCCCCTTTGACTCTGCAACCTTGGTGGTTTGGGCAATACCCCGTGGCATGATGCTGAAATGAAACAAAACCAAAATATCAATTCTGTGTCAGTCTAAAACTCCCGAGGAAATGTTATTTACGCACACGAGTAAGTTAAGGAATTTCCTTATCCCAAAATCCACCCTCAACACCCCAATTATCGCCCAACGCGAATATCGAAATTCCGACTTAATCTCATATATATGTGAATCCATTGTTGTTATTGCATGCCTAAGGCAACTTAGATGAGTGGTGCACACTAAGAATAGCTTTGGATGGGAAAAACATCGATTAAACTTACCTTTGTTATGTTTGTAGGTCGGGCCGACGGGCATGTGATATCCTTTGGGGTTCGCGACAGTTAAGTTAAGGTAAAGTCGAGGGATTCCCCGTATATTGTGACGTCATAGGGGGAATCCCTCAGATGACGTCACAGATTTTCTTACCTTAAGGATTTTTCCTCAAGGTAAGGAAATTCAAGTTAAGGATTTTCCTCAACCCTTACGGCAACCTAAAGGCAGCTTTATGTAACGCTCGGTTAAGGCTACCTTTACGTTTGCCTCAACTAGGCAAGTTAAGGCAGATTCTACCTCAACCTTATGTAACGCTCCCCTGGCCACACAAGAGATGACCATACTTGGTGCTCAAATCCTCTGCCCTCAAATGAAGTGAATTCTATTTTTCATTGCCCTAGTTGATATATGATACTTAGTGAACAAGTAATCGATGGATAATTCATGACAAGTGAGTGTTAGTGAAGGATAATTACATGAGGCCATAGGCCGAGTGAAATTAGCCTTTGCTAACACACAAGAGTCATGAATTATCCATTGACTACTTATTTTATACCACGAAACCAATAAATAATCAATAGAATACCAATAAATTCAAGTTGAAAACAAAAATTATTCCCCCTCCCCAGGACTCGATCGCAGCCAGCCATAGTGTGTGTACACAGGTACATACATCTCGTCGCCCGGCAGCGGACAGCGACAGCGCCCATCTCGGCTTGGCTTTTTTTGAATGCTTTTCACGGTTATGTTTGTGTATAATACACCTCGCCGCCTGGCAGCGGACAGCTAAAGCTTTGAATGCTTCTCGCGGTTATGTTGGTGTATAATACACCTCATCGCCCGGCAGCGGACAGCTAAAGCTTTGAATGCTTCTCGTGGTTATGTTTGTGTACAATACACCTCGTCGCCCCGCAGTGGACAGCGATAGCGCACACGGCAAAAAAAGATGCACCCGGACCGGGACTCGACCCGAGTACCTCTAACGGCTGAGCGCAATGCGCTAACCACTTGACCACTGCGTCTCCTCCTTCAGCAGCCGTCTCGGCTTGGCTATGTTTGATTGTGGACAGTAGGGAACAAAAATATATGCCCGGACCGGGACTCGTCCCGCCTACCTCTACAAGCTTACCAAGCAAACCCAGACTATCACAAGTCAGTCCCTGTGGTGCAATGCATAGGCAGTTGGATTTGTGATGTGAGACTGCTGGTTTGATCCCTGCCCTGGCCTTGTAAATTTTGTGGGTTTTAACATGTAACATATGGCATGTAAGGACATGAGAGGCGTGTGGGTTATACATGGATAACTGCACAGTGTGCAGGTTATCCATGGTTATCCATGAAGTATCATATGAAATAATGAGCTCTACATATTTTTTGTTCAGAACATCAAATTGCACCTAAAGTCGGACAGCTCATGCCAGAGGTGACCCTAGAGTCAGACACTTTGTTATCTAATTGGTACAGACAAAAATAGTCACTTTATGTGAGAAATACTATGATGAACAAGTCAGCAAGTAATGAATGGATAATTCATGACGAGTGTGTCATATCAAAGGATATCAAACAAGTCCGCAGCCTGAGGTTGATATCCTTTGATATCACACACTTGTCATGAATTATCCATTCACTACTTATTTTATTACACAATGTTCAGCCACTTAAATAGAAAATATTTACCTTAATCTTGTAGAATTCTGGTAGTGAAGCGAAGCCGGGCTCACCCAGTCAACTCGCCATGGCTGATCCTGGGTGGACTGCTTGCATATGCCCTTGAATAACATCATTTTATGAAGAATAGGGACCATGCCAGCTCAAATATTTGAGGTCTGTTTTAAATATAGATTTCATAGATTATGATAGTGGCCATATTTAATGTATCCATAGCTCCATTCGGTGTAAAATCCAAGGTACAAACAATAAATGCAGCCCAGCATATGAAACCTCGTCATCTTGTCCCGCGTGCCAGACACAGGGAGCGGTTATTATTTTCATCGTACGTTTAATCATGGCAAGTTGACCTCGGTGTCTCCCTTCACCTTGAAAACAGAATTATACATACATTTGATAAGAAATTGATTTTAATATGTTATTCTTTCAATATCAAACCTTTACATAGCCAAGTTATGTCCTGTTCACTTAGATAGATATGTACAGCAAGCGCCGCAAATGACAACAAATCTATTTTGAAAACAATGCATGCTCCCTGTCCAAACCAGAACGAGGTTGACCCAAAAAGACGCAGTGCAATGGCGAAGGAGACGAGCATGCCGGGCTCTATTTACTGTTGGAAAATTGGCATTTATGTTGAAATCTAGCAATGGAGACATTACATATGGACTCTATCATTATCTATTGGATATATATTTACAATAGAACTAGATTATTTGAGCTGTCAATGTCCCAATTCTTCAGAATCCTATGCGTTTCATTACCATTCAGCGAGCCGGGCTGATTGGCTTCAACTATTAACCTTCTCTGCACCATCGCCAGCTTGGTCTAGAGGTAAGACTCTCGCTTTTAAATATGGCGATCCGGGTTGGAATCCTGGCTTGGGATGCACGGTTTTAAAAGTATTCTCCCGCACGCTCCATGGCCTGCAACATCGACAGGTATCATAACGGGAATATCCAGAAAAGGCACCCAAAATCCAAGAAATCCTGTAATAAAGGCATATAACATGTAACTCTAAGAAACCCAAGCTAATAGAATACTTCGCTCCAGGATAGTCTCAGATGTTTAATTTTACATACATGTAACAGTTCAGTCAACTGGTTCAGATGAGCATGACTTCTATGAGCAGATTGAGTATTAATTAGATTCAGGTGTTAGATAGTAGGAGTAGTATATAACTGCACACTCAGCACATAGGAACAGCTACTGAAATCGGTTTGACCTACTTACGAACCGGAAGTGACCTACTTTTAAAACTGGAAGTAAACAAAAACAAACCGACTTCTGTCCACTGCCGACTTCTTTATAGCTGACCTGCTGTGGACATTGGGACAAAATGCATATAAAGTTGTTTTAAACACACAAGCACCTTTGACTTGACAGGAATTATAGTGAACAGTAAGCCAGTTCCCCCTGTGGTGGTTTATTCACAGGCAAGGGTTTGACAGTGCCAGAAAAGAGGGCATAGATATTGTTAGTGTGCTGCATGTTTGACTGACCAGGGGTGGGCTGACTAATTGGGTTAAATATTGCCTTACCCCTTATTGACGGTAGCCTATCAGTGGATGGATCTAGCTGTAAAAACTTTGACACTTTTTCTCTCCAAAAGTTATCATCATCATGTGGGAGGTCTTGAAGAGGTTGTGGATGTGCTGATAGAGGTAACATTTGCTTTAATTTGTCCAAAGTAATTACATTGTAGGAGTCTAAGTAAGACTTTTGGCAGGGAGAATAGTCCTTTCCAATGTCCACTTAATTTTTGGTCCTATGTGAGACATTGTATATATATATATATATATATATATATATATATATATATATATATATATATATATATCAGTTTTGTGTCACACTTTTTGGTGTCTATACCGTGTTCCTAGTTTTGTAGCTGGTGAAGTAGGTTTATTAAATTAATCCTAATGTGAGTGAGCAGTGTAGAAGGCTATAGGTGTAATGGGGCTAACTATTGCTTTATATTGAAGGAATTTCCACCAATGTACAGTGGAGTAGAAGTAGATGAAGTCCCAAAGCCTGTATGTTGTAGCCTTCTTTATTAAATCCTGGATGGATTAAGCACAAGGTAGTAGGTATAGTATATGATAGACAGTCAGAGAACTCAGTATGTAGAGTGGCGAGCCAGTGTGAGAAGAACCGCTGGAACCTTTGGTTAAATATGGTCTCGGTCACATGGTATTTAAATTCCATGTGACTGGTCAGTGTAAGTAGAGTGATTAATACTAGAGTATGGACCATATGTTCAGATAGCAATGTCTGAGACAGTTTGGTAAATAAAACACCATAATTAGGTTTATAGAAAGTCCCATGGTTGTAAATGTGATCCTGTGAGTCGGAGTGTTGTATGTGCACCATGAAGATGAATTTGAGTGCGACCCAAGGGACTGCTGGCCCTATATTTTGAAAATATAAAAAAGGTGAAATAAATGTTTCAACGAGTATGGGTCCTCATACCAACATATTTCCTCTTGACACTTTCTGTGTCTGTTTCTGACGGTTTTCCATGACAAGGCTGTTGTGGCTGTGTCAAGGATAAGGTGTTGACAATAAGCCCATTTTCTAAGAGCATGTGGTTCAGGATAAGCAAATGGGACCCATCAAGGAAGAACACCCCTCTGCAGGGGATTTTAATTCCTCATTTGGCTACCAGGGAGCATTGGAGGGCAAAATTACTCTTAATCATTATAAAAATACGTTAAGCTAATTTCTGATGCAAAATTCATTGGTCTCATTTAAAATGCACCATTTTTGATAGAAATGGCCAATATTTGGATGGTAAAATGAACATTTTTCATGAGAAATCAACCTATATGCCTGTTCCTGGTTGCCATGGCAACCATCCCAATAATCAAAATTTGCAGATTTTCATACCAATATTCAGGGATACTCACAAAAAAAAAAACAACAACTGAAAACAGAAATGGAAAAAATCCTTCTAGATCAAAGTTTATTATAAAAATGACCATATTATTATGCATTTTTTTATGAAAAAGGCTGATTTATTGTGATTTTAGACATTATTATGGTTTATAATGTATGTAGAGCTTAATCATTAACTTCAGATATAAATAATGACCTATGTTCAAGGAGGTGTTCTGACATAACTACTAAGAATATTTAACCCAATGATGCGACATTTTAAAGATCGTGATAATGAATTTCCCTGCAGAGGGGTGTTTTTGCTTGCCTGGTCACAAATGGTCATGTCGATCACATCATCAGCTATAAGAATGTAGCTAGAATGAGTTTAAAGGTAGTCTGTGTCAACTAAGCTGCAATTTAATCACTTTAAAACCAATTTTGTATTAATCTGAGCAGCAGCAGCAATTGGTTATTGTGTGACAACTGGTTATCTTGTGACAACCTGTGGTTATCCTGTGACAGACAAGCTGTTGACTCCAGAAGTCAATTTTGCCAGTTAGGGCTGGTAAGTAAGGAAGCAGGGTAAAGTATCAAGAGGTTTTCTGAATTAGAATATCAATTTCAGGTTGGGTCCCTAGGTTAATAGCAACACCTATGACCTGTCCAGGGGCATTTCTGTGGTGGCTATTCTTTTTAGAAGTTTTAATTTGAGCAGTAGGTCTAGGATGTTTTTTAAGATTTGAAAAATAAAATTATTGATTATTAGGTCTAAATGCATGGCATTTTGGGTTATGTAAGGTGGGACATTAAACTTGACCAAAGGGAGGGACTGATTAAAGGTAAGGTTCAGGCTTAAGACCAGTGGGTAATTCATGTAGTTGGAGAGCAAGGGCTGGGACAATCTAAGTTGCACTGTGATTGGTTGATTCTGTTGTCTACCTGAGGTAGACTACTAATTAGCTTCTGCTTGTCTACTTGGGGTAAAGTCTCAGTCCTCCAATGGCCGCACTGTGTCACATCACACTCATTTTTGGTCATTGTGTACATAATGATGCAACTGCTTTTTCTTATAGATGCAAAAAGAACAAATGGACAATAGAAAATAGAACTGGATTCTGGTGGATGGCTTTTCAAAGGGGAGTTTAGGGATTAGGTGAATGTACATGTCGAATACCTTTTATAATTAAATTATTTCGTATCCCCATTTGCCTGCAATTGCAATCGCTTCAGGTATAAAGTGCATCATATCAAAAAAGATGCATTTTCTTAAAAAAACAAAAAATAGAACAACAACAACAACAAAAAAAAACACACAGAAACACATTGTAAAAGCCCTGAATTGTTTGACTCATAATGTCCAATAATTTGTATCTGAAATGCTTAATTCAATGCTTGATGTGTATTATGGTTTAAAGAGGCTTAGTGAAGCTTAGCGAAGTCTGCACAACAGATAAGAATTTTAATCCCCCCCTATTCAATTTAGTTGTCCAAGACAATTTAGTCACCGGGAATCATGATTCCATATTAGATCATTGAAATGCATGTGAAATTGCCTCTGGAAGGTATTTCTTAAAGATGCAATTTCAGCTAAAACGACCCTAAATATGTAAGCAGAAGACAACTGGATGTGGAATAGTTGTTTGTTATAGCGGGGATACACTGGGCAGCTGCGGTCTGTATAACTACCGCAGGCATAGGGCCCCACCCCCACCCCCTCTCCTGTTACTTCCTGCTGTGTCAAGGTCATGTCACAGACAGGGAGAGGGGGATTACAGAAATATAATCTTGTTATATCAAAGATATTTTTATCCTAATCCTTTAACTGGGGGTGATTAGTGGATGTTTATTCTGCACTCTGTCTGTCTCAGTCTCATTTCACACTCCCCACCACATACTCAGATAACCTATCAGTGATAACATCTGCTGGGAGAGTGTGCTCACTCATGCACATCCAACAGTTTCCAACAAGTTGGCCAAGGCTTCCACATGCCCCATATGTAGTGGGAGAGAAGCGGGAGCGGAATTCAGGGGTAGGTTTCCAGCCTATAGCGGGGAAAGATTTTTACAGGTTTAGAGAGGTGATATTCTATAAATGAAGAGGGCTCCACCAGCTCTTCAGTACCATAAAAACCACTGGTTTGTCCATAGAGTGAGTATTTCACTACTTAGCAACCAGGTGCCCTCACAGAGCCACCAACCAGCCCCAACCCCTGTATTCTATGGGAGAGGACTCGTATGAAAAGCTTTCTGTTCTTAGGGCCTGGGCCGATGATAAGTCTGATCTCATCTGCACCATGCCTAGTTTTCTATGATCTACACCCGTATGAAAGTTTTCAGTGTATGCTACCCAAAGAAAATGCCATTTCTCCTCCACCCCTCTCTCTCCACTCTCCTCTCTTCCTCCTTAGCCTTTCCCTCACATTCACATGTTTCTTATTGCTCCCACTAACTGTTTATCTCTATCTTCTGCCTTATCTGTATAATCCCTCCATTCTACCTCAAGTTTCCTGTGTTAAATATCATCAGCAAAATTTGGGGGTCCACTTTATAGGACCTAACTTGACTTTTCAATGTATATGACTTTGCTGATTGAGACCTGCTTCAAATGACAGTACTAAATTATGTGTTCACTATGTTTTCACATCTCCACCGTTAAAATCATTTTTAGTTCATGTTATGATGAAAATGGATTCATAGCATTCATTTCATAAAAATATTTTCAGCGGGTCTTCATATGAAAATATTTGCTTTGGTCCTTCCCATATGAAAATCTTTCAAAGAGCCAAAAACCTTTCATCAAGCTGGCTCATGCGAAAATATTTTCATCAACTCTTTCCATATGAAAAACTTTCATGTACACCCATCAATATTTTCATCAAACTGCCTCATATGAAAAATATTTTAAACTGCTCTTCCAAATGAAAACGTTTCATACATCCAAAAACTGTTCATTGAGCTCTTTCATATACAGATATTTTCAGTGATCTTTCCCATATGAAAAACTTTCATAAATTTCCATTTCCATAAACTCTTATCCTTTTTTATTGATCTGTCTTATATGAAAATATTTTCAGTGACCCTCATCCTATGAAAAACTATCATAAAAACATCAGCCTTTTCATTGAGTTGTGTCATATGAAAATATTTTTAGGAACTCTGACCATATGAAAAACTTTGATCTACTTAGAGAATATTTCGTTGTGCGAAAACTTGTATGAAACCTTTTTTATCGACTCAATTTTGATGAAAATGTTTTCAAAGGGTTCCTGTCATGCCCCTCCACCCCAAAATGTTTTAACCAGTCATGCCATGTGAAACTCTTATACACACTCTCACTATATTTTCCCTGACTCGTATCAAAATATTTTCATTAGGGCATATGATAACTGATTCTGAATAAGCTTCAGGATACCGAAGTTCAAACCCTTCAAAAACTAATATTACTGAGTCCACCAATGTTCTAATATTCCTCCTCACATGTCTCACGTAGATGCTTCTAAATATCACTGATTTTCACCGGGAAAACTGGATGAAAACAATTTTCACCAGCCCTTCCCAGTGAAAATATCTAATCCATTTATGAATCAGCTTCTCAGTAGATGGCAGCACAGACCATATATAACCAATTATTTTCAGTGGCCTGTCCTGGTGAAAATCTCTCTTTACACTCATGAGTTTCTCAGTAGATGGCACTGTGAGCTTAAGCAAATCATTTATTGTCAAACAGTATTTGAATATTTCTCTAAGAGGGTGTTTCATTACATAAGTAAAGATGTCTTCACATATGGCGCTCAAATGTGGCCTTTATGTGGCTAAAACATTTTTCAATAAAAAATTGTTTCTTATTGGTGGCAGTGTCCTCTCCGTATGTTATACACAATATATGTATGCATCATATAACATGCAGCATTATAACCTCCCAGTCAACAAAAAATGTTATACAATGTGAAAAAATGTTTTTTTTTTTAACATTTTAAAACATGTAGCCATGATAAGGAGTCAAAGCGAAAAGTTCTGACAGTTTTTATATTATATAATGGGAAGTGACGAAATCTGGAAATGATAGGGGGCAATATATTGGGGATGTACGGAAATTGATTCGGAAGGCAGGGGAATGGAGCCCCTTGTATTTAGAGTTATATATTGCAGCCTTTATGTGGGATCTTTTTGTTTCCATATGTTGAGCTGAAACAGAAACAGACATACAGACAGCCAAATGTGGCATAATTATGTGGACCCCCATATCTCTGTGGTAAAACACCCACCAAGAAATGTATTGTGTCTTTGACAATAAAGATAAGAACAATAATATATAAATCAAACTTGTTACAGAACATTCAGCACTTTGCTATGGTGCAGGCAGTACAATATGGTTTACTACTGGGATATGGTTTTCACAGTTTGTATATATCCATTCCCCTCTTCCTAGATATAACTTATTATGCTTAGGGATAGCTCACTACACACAGCATATGACATTAGTTTGAGGTGATCAATCCTTCTTGCTGGACAAAGAAACTATTCAGTGGATCAGTTTTGCTCACCTTATCTATCCTGACATTGACCCAAACACTAACCCTTCCCCTCACCCTAACCCTAGACTTGTTAATTAGGGTTTAGTGTTAATGGAAGTTTTGGGCTCAGGTTAGAAGATTTTAGGAGTTGTCATGAGGATGTGATAGTGTTGGGATTTTTGTAAAAATTAATGTTAGACTTGGATTCAGGATATGGGTTAGGGTTAGGTCTAGGGTTGATTTTAGGCTAAGAGTTTCAATTTCCCGCACAGCTAAAGCTGAAAAGTGTCCATCATTGTCTGTCTGCTAATGGATTAGCCGACATGCCTGCCAAAAGGTTTGGCATATTTGTGAGGCTTGACTATAAACAATGGGTTAGGATTATGATTAGGATAAGTGTGGTAGTAGGGTTATAATTGGGCTAAAGCTCAAATTTTAGGTTAGGACTTAGATTAGGTTTAGAGTTGGGGTTAAGCATGACTTAATATCAGTCACAACTGTAATTATGGGAGTTAATTCAGGAAAAACACTTTTATATGTCTCTTTCTTGGGGGGTGCACGCACACTTTACTCCAGAAATCCCAATGCAGTGCCCAGTGGCGGTCACCAGACAGTCACTCATAGAGTCTAGGGTTACACATTGCATTAGTTTAAGATTAGGATTAGAGTTTAGGCTAAATTTTAGGATCAGGGTCAGGGATTGAATGAGCATTACTTTAGAGGTACAGATAAGGTAGGGTTAAACACCATGCTCTGAAGAGTAATCTGGACTATTTGATGTGTGGTGCCATCTACTGAGTAGCTGATGAATCAAGAATGGATAGCATATTTTCACTGGGAAGGGCTGGTGAAAATTGTTTTAATTGGGTCTTCCCTGTGAAAAATCAGTGATCAATGCAGTTCAGAGAATCCTTTTGTATAACATTCTCCCTGCAGTGAATAAATTGGAGAAGGGATATAAACTGCTAGGGTAAAGGAGGAATATAGTTAAAAATAGAGTGCAGAGGAGAGAGAATGATGAGCCCAGTGAAGAAATTTTATTTGTTACAAACTCATGAGTTTGAGCTCAAGAAAGGTTTCTCACATGTAAGCAGGAGAGAATATATTCATACAGGAGAACTAGAGGCTGTTGCAAAAAGAATCAAAGCTGATTCTCACTGTCGTAACTCACCTTCCAGGTCCTGGCTGTTCTGCTGCTCAGAACCAACTTCTCACCTTACACTCAGGATCAATCCTCTTAGTGTGAGTCATACTGGGAAGCATTCCCCAATTATTGACCACTTCTATAACCAATGTCCTTGCTATAAAATAGGGGAGAAGTCATTGTCTGATGGTAGTCAGTTCCCATTTGGGAACAGCACCTCTGATACAATCACATTCCTGTCCCTCCAGGTTTGAAAACAAAACTTCTAAATGTATTATTTCAAAAAAGGGACTTTTTGAAAATGTGTTTATACATGTGGAACTTGGAGAAAACTCTTCTGAGCATTTGATTTCAATGATTTTCATCTATGTTAGGAGTCGCTAAGAATATTTTCGTGGTGTAGGGAAGATTTTCTTGAATGGAACTCTATGAAAACGTTTTCTTTGAAAGGGCCTATGAAAATATTTTCATACAAGACCACACAATGAAATATTCTCTGGGTAGATGAAAGTTTTTCATATGGGAGGAGTCGCTGAAAATATTTTCATGAAGGAGAAAAGATTTTCATATGAGTACTCGCTGAAAATATTTTCATGAATGGAACTCTATGAAAATATTTTTATCGGAAGGGCCCATGAAATTATTTTCATACGAGACAACACAATGAAATATATTGTTTGGTAGATGAAAGTTTTTCATACAGAAGGAGTTGCTAAAATCACTTTCATGGTGGAGGGTGGATTTTCAAATGAGTCCTAACTGACAATGTGTAAGTTTATGAAAACATGAAATATATATGTACTGTATGTATATAATTATATATATATATATATATATATATATATATATATATATATATATATATGCACACACATACATAAACATGTATATACATCCAGGTATGTAGTCTTGTTTTCTGAAAGAACAGGGGGACAAAAGGGGGAGAGGCAGGAAAAAGGACAGGAAGGGAGAGAAGTGGGTACGGCTGAGAACAGGAAGGGAGGTATTTATATTTAAGAGAGAGACTGGGGAGAAGGGTGAAAAGGAGGGGGGAAACTAGAGGTGGGAGGGAATGGGAGTGAGCAGAGGAGGAATAAGGAGACATGGGAAAGACGGAGAAGGGAAGGGAGGAAAAGGGGAAGGAGGGAGAGAGAGGAATTAAAGAGGTAGGAGTAAAGGGAAAAGTGAAGGAGGGAGGAGAAGGGGTAGAAAGGAGAGAGGAGGAGGGGACACAGAACTGGATGGCGAGGAGCAGAGGAGAAAATACATTTTCTTTGGGTGGCATACAATGAAAACTTTCATACGGGTGTAGATCATAGAAAACTAGGCATGGTGCAGATGAGATCAGACTTATCATCGGCCCAGGCCCTAAGAACAGAAAGAGTCCTCTCCCATAGAATACAGGTGACTGGGGTGCACCAACTGTCTAAATAGAGGATGTTATGTTATCCGGGACATGCTGGGGCCCGGGAGTACCTCCAGGTAGGCTGGGGAGGGCTCAGACCTGCCCTGGGACGTGCTGGGGGCCAGGGATACCTCCAGGTGGACTCGGGAAGGGTCAGGCCTAGCCCTGAAACATGCTGGGGGTCGGGGATACCTCCAGATGGGTTGGGGAGGGGTCAGGCCAGCCCTGGGATGTGCCGGGCCGAGGTTACCTCCAGGTGGGTTGGGGAGGGTTCAGGTCAGCCCTGGGACGTGCTGGAGGGTCGGGATTACCTCCAGGGGAGATGGGGAGTAGGGAGGGATCAGGAGGGGGCGTCCTGGGAGCTGGGAGTACCTCCAGGGGGACTGAGGAAGGTTCAGGCCACCCCTCAGACATGCTGGGGGCCAGGGGTATCTCAAGGGGGGTTGGCTGGGGAAGGGTCAGGCCAGCCCTTGGACGTGCTGGGGGTCAGGGGTACCTCCAGAGGGCTGGGGAAGCTCTTCCCGCCCTTGGACGTGCTGGGGGCCGGGACTATCTCCAGGGGAGATAGGGAAGGGGTCTTCTTGAACCTGTAAAAGATAAACAAGAGGGGTTAGAATGTAATCAAAGTATGATTCATACAGAATACATTTGTATGATATTGGGCACAGACACTAGTAATTTAAAAGAGAGGAATAGACATGGATCCATTGCATGGTGAGCACATCTGATAGATATTAATTTCTAAAATAAAAAATAAATAATATATGTGCATGTTATATTGATACACCTACCTGCATATGAACATCCACAGTGTCTGCTGGAGTACTGGTGACCAATGCAGCAGCTAATCCCTTAGACTAGGACAATGAGGTGTGAGACCTGAGGGTGGGGTGGGGGGCTGACTGAGGGAGTTGTGTGTGCAGCAAGGCTTATCCTATAGCTTTATGCTGGCCTATTGTTCTGAGCTGTCAATAAAACACTACCTGGTCTACCACACCTCACATCCTGTCTGTATGACCATAATGCACCACTAGCACCTGTGAATAAGACCTGCCAACCCAGGGCTGGGTACATCTGAAAATCCTGGAGCCAATGCTAGAGGGGCTGTAGCCGCGGGCCAGGGTGTATCCATAATTTTCAGAAAGAAAAACAGACCAAGCCACACACCCCTGTCCCCATTCCTCCCCATGGAAAATTTGCAATTCTAGAGGGCATTTGGTCATTCTGGTCCATTTCTAGACCGCAATACACTTTAAAAAATTGTCTTCAAAATAACGAAGAATCCTTCATCCCAAAGTTGCCAGAGATCCATCGTTATATTTTACAGTGATGTCGTTATTTTCACAGAGATTCCTTGTACCACCACACTACCACCTGGGGATTCTAGTAAAAACTACAATGGCCCCCTGCTAAATAATAACAGTGGTTCACTGTTCAGTTTTACAAGGATCCCTAGTAGATTCAACAGTTAGGCTGCCCTAAACCATTTCAGGGGCTGGTTCAGGTCTTTGAATAGGGAGGGGTCCAAACCAGTGGATCTGGATTTGGCTTCAGCACCAAAGGCACTTAAACTTTTCTGTTTCCTTCCCCCTGCTTTGAAAAATTTACAACCCTGTTAATGAAATGTAGACAAAATAAGATAAAGTATAAAGGGGGGTTGGAAATTATAAATGTGAATTGGTGGATTTTAGAGCAATCTAGTGTTCCAATTATGGTTATTAATGACACATATAGTAGGCCTGTGGTGGCCTCTAACAAAATGAACTTGTCTTTAGTATAAAATGAACCTTTAATTTTTCGAAATGACTGGCTATTTAGAAAAAAAGTATTGGCTTCCCCCAGAGTCTTCCCCCTTCCTGATACTATATACAACACAAAACACTCCTTTTCATTATACATTGGGGGCATTAGGGCTGGATGGGGTGGGGTATCCCCTGTATCACATGTGTATCCTGTTTGTTTAGATTTATCTAAAAATCAAAAACATTAAAAATAGGATATTCTGTCAGATTTTCCCTGAGTTTCCCTGACTCACACTGAAATTTCCTGACCACTTTATTTTCCGTGACTATCCCAGACTTTCCCTGGCCTGTGGGAACCCTGAATAGAGAAAATACACTCCCACCCCGACCCCACACACACACAAAAAAACAGCAGGTATATGTAGTTGCTTTATGGGAATGTGGGGGAGGGGTGGGGTCATTTCCCTGAGAAAATATTGAAAATATATAATGTCAAAACATACATTATGGTGAATTTGGAAATCACCACATAACTTTGGTTCTATTTGGAATATTTGAAAAATTCTTTCACTGTTGGAAAGCCCAGAATCTAGAGATTTTTATTATTGCAGTTGTCGACAATTTCAAGGCCATTGTCGCCACCTGTTGGCTACATGGCGACAGTTGCCCAGCCCTGCAACCGGTCCCTAGGCATATGATGTTAGGGACCGGCTCCTCTCAGTATTAAAGTCTTTCAGCTGCTGGTACGGCCTTGTTGGCAACTGGAAATCACCAGAGCTTTGTTTACAAGTAAGTGACCGATAGATTTATAGTTAAGTCTGGGTTCTGTAGAGCAGAGGAATGATAGCTTTTGTATATTTCTACAACATATGAAAATATGGAAACAAAATTCTATATACAGCAGGTAAAAGTTGGCTGAGTGAGGCCTGGCATTCCCGACGGCCGCCATCTTTGTTTGGAAATTCTGTACATAAGTGAGAATGCCAGGGTAGGAAAACGTCTACTTTTTATATCTTAAATTTATCATACAGCATCCATATTTTCAGGTAGTCTCCTCCCGATCGGTATCTATCTCTGATATAAATTCTAGAAGGATTGATAGTGGGTAAAGGGTGCAGGGAAAGTCTCCTTGCAGTCCCGAAACATTTGCTATCACAACTCTTCCACACCCATACAGAGTGATCTTGGAGTGGCAGACAGGTGTGGATTCCCAACACTACTGTGTATATACTTAATGATTAATGTATAATATATAACATTACTTCAGGGAATGATATTAATCACAAATGTTCAACATGCCGATTGACGTTTTCTCTGCCCCATTCCATCCTAAACCCTCCCAGACATAATATCAATCACATAATATGTGCACAACATGAGGTTTTCTCTGCCCTATCCCAAAGTAGAACAGGATAATTGATTATATCATTGTGAAAGACAATGTTTCTACGCCCTATATCCTTGGGGTTTAAGTAGAATATATATCCCTTGTACCTTGACTTTGGTGCAGTGTGAGTCCTAATATACTAATATGATTTACTTAAGCATATAACAGTATTAACTTGTGCGAGAAATACTGTAGTACATACTGAACAAGTAATCAATGAATAATTCATGATGCATGTGTGTTAGTGAAGGATAATTACACAAGGGTGTAGCCTGAGTGTAATTACCCTTTGCTAACACACACAAGTCATGAATTATCCATTGACTACTTATTTTATTCCACAAAACCAATAGATAATCAATAGAATACCAATAAATTCAAGTTGAAAACAAAAGTTTTTCCCCTTCCCCGGGACTCGAAGCCAGCCATTGTGTGGCACAGCGACAGCGCACACGGCGAAAAAAAGATGCACCCGGACTGGGACTTGTCCCGGCTACCTCTAACGGCTGAGCGCAATGCGCTAACCACTAGACCACTGCGTATCACACCTCGGCACCCATCTCGGCTTGGCTTTGTTTGAATGCGTCCCGCAGTTATGTATACACGATCGGTACACACACCTCGGCGCCTGGCTAGGCTTGCTAGGGGGGTCCCAACCCAGAATGCTGGGGATTTTCACACTTTGAACATATAGAAGTTATATGTGAGTGACCTCCCCGGGCTTTGTATCATATCCAGACGTGGTTCTAACCAAGCATTTCTCGTCAGTCCCTGTGGCGCACTGCATAGGGAGTTGGACTAGGGATCTTAGACTGCAGGTTCGAGCCCTGCCCTGGTCATGACAATCGTGGGTTTTAACATGTAACATATGACATGTAGGGACATGTAAGGCATGCAGTTTATCCATGGATAACCGCATGGCGTGCCTGTTATCCTTGGATAACTGCACGCCTTACAAAATTGATGCGACAGCCTTCATGGTGTGCAATATCGACAGGTATGTGCATGGGAATATCCAGGAAAAGCACTGAGAATCCCAGAAATCGTGGAATAATGTAGTATAACTATGGATATCTTTGTCATTTACTTATCTAACATGAGCCACTGTAGTTTACTAAAGCTCTATTATAGATTGCTATAGTATTTCCCGCACAAGCTGATGGAATGTTAAAGACAAAGAAGCCCCCTGACTCTACAGTCTGTCCTAGTGCTAGAAATCAAAGACAGAGAAGCCCTCTGCCCCCCCCCCCACTCAGTTCTAAAGTGCTAGAAATCAAAGACAAACCAGCCCCCTGCCTCTACACTATGCCCTAGTGCTAGAAATCAAAGGCAGAGAAGCCCCCCGCCTCCCCACTCTGCCCTGGTTATATAGATCAAAGTCCATTGCCTCCCCCATTTCATTCTAATATAGCATAAGTATAATAAACTAAAGTGGCAAATACTAGAGCACACTGTAAGACCAGATAGTGCGGGAAATAATGTAAAAAAGTATAGTGTAACTATAAACAAGTATACTATAGTATACTGTATAATCCAGTTGTAAGAATAGTACTATAGTTCCATAGAGCTCAATAGTGCTGGTGCTTCATTTCCACGGAGCTCCATGCTCCATGACCATATTTCCTGATATACATGCTAATAAGATAATATGTTAATCATAATACCGAGAGATATAAGTATAAGCCATTTTTCTACTTTTGTATGGTCTCTTAAGTATACCATAGTCATAATATAGAAAAAAAATGTTTTCAATGATAATATGTATAAGGTACCTGGGGTTGTGTATAGACAAGAAATGTTACCTCCAGGGCTCCATATGATGCCTCACACTAAATAACTAGAATACATATCACATATATTTCATAATTCTAAAGATGGGTGCTTGGAATGATACTATTACTGTATTATTAGCAAAACTACAGTTAACTAGAGTACAACCTGAGTAAACTACAGTAACTTACACTATAGTATACTAAACTAAACTATAGTACAACTAGAGTAAACCAATGCAATAGTATAATACATGACTAGGTTTTATGAGTAATAAAACTATAGTAAACAAAAGTAACTAATACTATAGTATACTATAGGATCAGGTTGTATTACTATAGTAAACTATGGTATGTATGTATAAACTACAGTATACTATAGTCTACTATAGTTTAATCTAGTATAGTATTTTTCCAGCTGGTTACCCCTCATGAACATGATATGACTAAAAAATGATAAAATTTTAACTGGGATACGATCTTTAATGCACAAAGATCACACCCTACCCTACGACTGCAGATTCCTATGATATTTCCATGGAGGTGTTGATACGACTTGACGGTTCCAGTCAGAGCTTTAGAATAAACAGTACAATTGAAATAATGTGTACTTAAGCTGTGCATGAATCTGTATGCACTATCATGGAAGACCTGCGATTTCTTCCAGATTTGTGATTGAAGTGGTATCTTTAGGATCGTACAGCAAGGACTTGGTGGCCATAGTATATGGCAAGCCTATTGGGTAAACTCCTCTAGAACCTGGTTTTTGCTGCAAAACCCGGGTTTTGCTCCCCCTAAACCCAGGTTTAGCCTATAAAACCAGGTTTTTGCTTCACAAACCCAGCTTTAGCATATGAAAACCCAGTTTTTAGATCAGATACCTGGTTATTGGAACCCTAAACCAGTGTAAACCTGGATTTTGCAACCAAGAACCTAGTTTTTGTACCAAAAACCTGGAATTTGTATTCAAAACCTGGGTTTTGTATTTGTAACCCAGCTTTTGCCAGCAAAACCTTGGTTTTGCCTGCGAAACCTGGTATATGGTTCAAAAACTGGGTTATTGCATCCTAGTCATGAGTTTCATGGCATGAAATATGGTTTTTGCTCTCAAAGCAGGGGTTGAGCAAATGCTGGGTTTATCTAGGACTAAAGCAGGGGTTAACTAGTCCAAATCAGGGCTAATCTTCCATAACCCATACTTTGCACCAAACCCTTGCTTTGCTAGCAAAGCAGGGCTTTTGATTGTGACAAGTACTTTAACCCTTTAAGGGCCGATGATGCATTAATTTGGGGTCGTCATGATACTCCAATAGCAATGAATTGCTGGTGAGACTGCTTGTTATCAGTTCATTGGTGCATCATGACGACCCTCTGAGAGAATATGTACCAACCCTGATGCTGGCAAAGCTCTTCATTGGTACATCATGAAGAGCAATGGGCATAATGCACTCCTGCATCAGTGGTCTTTAAAGGGTTAACCCGGTCCCCTCTCCCCACCACCACCACTCCCGTGGAACCCAGGTTTTGCCTGCCAAACCCAGGTTTTGCTGTGAAACCCACAAAATCCAGGTTTTGCAATGAAACCCAGGATTTGCCCGCAAAACCCAGGTTTTGCCTGCCAAAGCTGGGTTTATAGATAACAAAAGCCATGTGTTGGACTCAAAAACCAGGTTTTTGGCATGAAAACTGGGTTGTTGGTTGCAAAATATGGGTTTAGGGTGCCGATAACCAGGTATCCACTCTAAAGACCTGGTTTTCATATGCTAAAGCTGAGATTTGGAAGCAAAAACCAGGTTTGAGGGGCAAAACCTGGGTTTAGGGGAACCAAAACCCAGGTCTTGGGCAAAACCTGGGTTTTGGAGTAGTTTACCCAATAGGCTTGCCATAATAGTATGTATTGAAATAAATCCGAGAAAGGCTAAGATCTACTGCTATTCTTAGGTCGACAAAGTTGGGGACCTATCTCTGAGAATTCAGCCCAGCGAATTGTCGTGACTCCTCGTCAACCTGTGTGAAGTGGCTCACACATGTCGCTAGATTGAACACGACGTCGCTATAGCACAAGATGGCGATGCGGGTGATCACTCACCTCGCTAGATGAAACACACACCTCGTCATAGCACATGTTCACCAGGGATGGCGAGGATCATGATCACTCATCCTCACCAGAAATAGCAACATGAGTGATCACTCATCCTCACCAGGGATGGCGACATGAGTGATCACTCACTTTGCTAGATGAGACACACACCACGTCATAATGCACATTCACCACGGATGGCAAGGATTGTGATCAGTCACCTCGCTAGATAAAATGCGTACCTCGTGATAGCACAGGTTCACCACAGATGGTGAGGATCTTGATCACCCACACTCACCAGGGATGGCGACACGAGTGATCACTCACCTCGCTAGATGAAATGCACACTATGCCATAGTGCATGTTCACCACGGTTGGCGAGGATCGTGATGACTCACACTCACCAGGGATGGCAAGGGGGTTGATCACTCACATCGCTAGATGAAACGCGCACCATGTCATAGCGCAGGTTCACCATGGATGGCGAGAGTGGTGATCACTCAGACTCACCAGTGATGGCAACGCTGGTGATCACTCACCTTGTTAGATGAAAAGCTCATGATCATCGACATTGGTAATCATGCAGCCTCACATCTGCCAGATCAAAGTATGTTTTGCCAGAGAAGGTATTGCCATGTATCTTCCCTCTAACCACAGACAAGGTGTTCATGTTGATATTTCCCTATGAATTTTTCCTGTAACCAGAGAAAAGGTGTTTATGGATAGTTGCTTTCATTTTAGAGATACCTCTATCTAAATTCAATTGATATACTCTCTATATTATCTTGTTTGATTCAACTCTGAAGTATTACATGGAAATCAGTGTGAAACAAAGCACATTTGATATGTATGGGACTTATACTTCATGCCCACACTTCCTAGATAGGCTACATGTTGAACAGTGGTGCTGTCTCAACAACTTTGGCAATGGTGGTGATAAGTTGCCACTGTGAGTGAGAGTGAGTGACAGATGATGCAATCCTCAGAGAGCATTGACTTGGAGTGACACAAAGTCACGTATTGAGTGAGACCAATGTTGGCAATGGTGGTGATAAGTCGCCATTTTGAGAGATGATTAACTAGGAGTGATACAAACTCACGCAGTGAGTGAGAGCTATGTGGCAATGCAGGTGAAAAGTTGCCATTCTGAATGAGAGTTGACAAACAGTGGCACATATTGACGGAGTGAGTGAGATCCATGTTGGCGATGGTGGTGATAAGCTGCCATTCTGAGTGAGAGTTGACTGGGAGTGGCGCATAATCACGCAGGGAGTGAGATCCATATTAGCGATGTTGGTGATAAGTCGCCATTCTGAGTGAGAACTGACTGGGAGTGGCACATAATCACACAATGAGTCAGATCCATGTTGACGATGGTGGTGATAAGTCACCATGCTTTGTGCGGGATGACAAGGGGTGGCACATACTCACGCAGTGAGTGAGATCATGTTGGCGACTGTTGTGATAAATCGCCATGCCATGTGAGGCTGATACACAGTGGCGAAAGATGACGAAGTGAGTTATCACTCAGAAAGGAGTCACCATTGATGACCAATCATGGCGACAGATAACGACAATTTGCTGGGAGGATGGTAGTTCACAATGTTAAGAGAGAGAAAATTCATGAGAGAGAAAAAATTGCATCTTATCAAGCATGCCTGAAAATACCAAATTCTCTCTGGTGCAATTCAAAAAAACTCATTTTAGGATACCCCCCTAGAGTAATGTGAATTTCCCTATCTTCCTATGTCTTATAGAAAACTTGTCAGATAGAATGTTTGCCAAAATTCAGGTCTAAAATATTCACCAAACTTTCTGAAGTAGCTTGCTGTCAGTCTGAAATAAGATATCAACAAATACGAGTTTTTGAAACAATTTATATTTCTCTATTTGAACGACAGTATAAAATTCAAAAGTAGAGGAAAACTAACATCTAACAATTGAGAACAATTAGAAAAATAGATCTTATACAATGTCAGATTGATGGCAATGCAATGATCTGGACATGCGGAAGGGAGACATGTAAACAATGTTTCCTTGTAACCAAGGTGTTGCCATAGCAACCAAAAGCAGACTGACACAGATCTATGCAAGTATTAGATTTGTGTATAAAATGTGATGCCGATGTATTACACATGACTTTGAAAGCAAAGGTAATGATTAATCAAAGGGGAAGACCTTGGAAACTATAGCATCCTGTCCGTATTTCCTATAGCATTTCCTTCATTTGCTCTCCTTTGAATGTTTTAAGTGACAGAGTTGGGGCTGTTATCAAACTCCCAACTGGATTTTGTACTACACACGCCGTCCGTCTTCAAATATACATGATATACGGCATGTTTGGGACCAAACATATTATTTTGTGAAAATATTTTCAGGAAGTTAGTGATGCATCGCCTATATAAATTCTACTGAAATGGTTTAAAAGCAACATTACAAAGCAAGCATTTTAATTCAGGTTATTAAGTCATTCGAACTTCAATGTTATGATATAGAATAAAAGTAAATCTTTCCTCCTGCACCAGTCATAAAGAACACAGTTGATAGATTGCATTTTTCTTCTTCTAATTTTTATGTTTTCAAACCTTGACAGGTCAGTTCCATAATCATCTTCATTATGCTTTTAGCATGCTGCCTTATAAGATGGATGATTTATAAATTTTGGATTAGATTTTATCTCTTATGTTTATTATATGTGGCCCAATGGGGGAGAACGCGCATCCGGTTTTTTTTTTTATTACCAGTTGTGGCCACCAGGGGGCATTATATGGGTAAAACACTGAAAAATATGCTAAAAATGCTTTAGACCAATTTTTGATAAGGAATCTAGTGGTATGCTTAACATTATTCAATCTCCACTGAAATATTATGATATATAATTTTTGGAATGTTGGTTGCCATGGAAACATAGAAAATTGGTAGATAAGGCAATTTCTGGTTGCCATGGAAACCACTCCACTATACCAATTGAGAATTTTTGCCAAAAACTTTTTTTGAAATTTCTTCAGGAGCCCAAAACCAAAAACAGCTCAAAAATTCCCTCTAGAACCAATTTATATGATGAAAATGTCACATTTCTTTGGTTATTTTTCCACAAAACTGTATTTTTGTATCATTAGTGTTTATAATAGGATTCAATGCATTTAGTGCTTATTTCCCATTTTCAATTGTACACACCAACCTAGGTTCGACAAGCAATTACAGCAAAACTGCTGGGGATATTTTAGCCCAGGATATCTCATTTTAAAGCCCATGACTTAATCTTCAAAAAGCCCTTTCCTCTCAGGAGGCATGTTTCCCCTCACCTGGCCACATATCCTCTTTTTTTTTTATTCTGAACATCTGGCTGTTGTGCTTTATTTTCTTTGACTGACCTCTGTCTGGATAATCATTAGGCCGAATATCCTTTTCTTGGATTTGCTGCAGTCACATTACAATACAATGGGATATTGGTGCGCTTTCCAATAATGTCAGTATTCAATGTGGAAGCCTTGACTCAGGACATAATATAAACCAGTTAACAATCAAGCTTTACAGTAGAAGAAATGCATAATAACATGGCTGATCACTCCTGATGTTTATCAACTGAATAGCATAGGCTTGAAATTTAATGAGAGCACGATTTATAAGTGAACTTCATTTTATCTTGTTACAGTCACATATGTATATAGCTTTTGTGGCAACTTCATTGTAGTTCCTCTGCAGAGATGGTACACCTATATGGGCGGTCATCTTTAAGATGGATATCTATTAACAACCTGCCATCTGGGGCCAAAACATGATCAACATGATCAGCCTCCAGATGTTCTGGTAGCATGTAGTCTCTTTTGAACTCTCGTTGTTGTATTTGCCGGCCATATTTTCCTATCTCAGCATCATAAGATGCACTGATCCCCAAATGTTTGCCATTAGTCTCTACCTTAACATCATCTGTCGTGAAATCGGGTCCAATGAAGACGATCACCCGAATCTTCTTTCGCCCCTCTTCATCAGTAAGAATTGGGAAAATATTTGGACCTTCGGGTTTCTTTGAAGGGGGTAAATGGAAAGGCATTTCGACTGCAAATGTGTGTTCAGACTCCTTGAATTCAGTATGCATCATCTTGGTGTCCACATGTTTCGGCAGATCGACTCGGCGGATGATGGTGCGCGTATAGGTGCGGTCGTCGCGGTCTTCCAGGTTCTGGGCAGTCATCACCAGTTGATTGCCCTCAATCTTTATATCGATGTCCTTCTCTTCGAAGTGTCGGACATCAAAGACGGCCTTCAGGAATGGCATGCCATCCTTGTCTTCAATGAAGGCTGAGTCAACTGGCTGTGACGTTCCCTCTTCCTGTTGCTCCTGCGTCGACTTGATCACCAGAAACTCACCTGCATTATCAGATAAGATTTTGTAATTGATTCATTTGATTTTCCCTATAATCCTATAAGAATTTTTACTTTTGTGATAATTTTCGTATACTACCATCGACAGTAATTTAGGAGTTTCTTGTGTCTATAACGTATTCTCTACTGACATTTTTTTTTCTTTAAAAATACATGTACTTCGTGAATCCATATTTAAAAGGTGAATTCAATGCATGTGCAGATAATCCAATGTCATACCTAGAAATATTGTATCTAACATGCCAAATACTGATACTCTTATTGTGTGATCGTATGTAGCGTTGCTAATTGCCATTGAAACCTCAATGACACAAGAGGAAAGTTCCACGGCATTGCCAATATTATCAAATAAGCTTGAAGATGTGCTCACTCATCTGCTCCAACTCGGTCTGCCATTCCTGTTTGCGTTTCTCAAACTGTTCATCCTCTGTGTTGGGTAGGCCGGTCGAGGTACCACCTCGCTTTGCCTGGTACTTGAGGTCCGGCGTCTTCCCACCGGACTTCTTCGTGCCTGACAGGATCTTGCGGAACACCGCCTGTAATATATCAAAATATAAAGATCTGGTTAACCTGGTGTAAAGCGGAGTTTATTTTTGTCATTATCTATTCTCTGTATATTGAGCAAAGAGAACAACCTCCTCAGTATGGATGGTAAGAACGCAATAATGACTCAGCGACTACACATAACCCAAAGCAATAAGACAGTATAGATTTGATAGGAACTCTGTCATGAACAAGGCATAAGCTGTCCAGGAATTGATAGGATTTTAATCAATTAGCCTGTATTTTGCAGGTCTTAGAACAGAGAATTTCCCATAAACATTGATTTCGTTACAACGCTTTAAGAAGACAAGTGACATTCCAGAACTTAAACAAATTTGTTTTCTCAAGAATATAAGTGATGTTTTCACTTTGTGAAAATTGCTTTATTCCTTTGTATAAACAAGAAATGCGGTTGTGACCGCGTAAAAAAAAACGCCTCCAGCCGTTAATGTCGGTTTTCCAGTGTCTGATGACATGTCTCATAAAAGCAGACATAAAGAAGATTTCACAATTATCAATTTCTCTATTCAGTAATTTTGTATTGTGAGACCTCATCACATGGGGCAAATACAATCATCATAGCGCACTCCCGTACCGCTTTGCGGTACCACCGCTACACTGCAAAAAAGGTGTTTAAAGATACACACTGAATTTTCTCAACACCAATATTTAAACATCTAAACACTTGAAGTGTTTAGGTGTTTAGCGTTTAAACACTTATTCTCAAACACCTAAACACTGAAGTGTTTAAGTGTTTAGCATTTAAACACTTGGTTAAACACTTCCTAGTTAAACGCGTTTAAAATTAAACGTGTTTAACACTTAAGAAGTGTTGAGAAAAGTGGGACAAATAAGTGTTTAACCAAGTGTTTAACTTCTAAACACTGGTGTTTAATCCCTAAACACTGTTTTTACAGTGTACGCGGCGTGGGAGGCGCTAAAAAAGTAGCTCAAGTGCCTTCTGGCTACTTGCTACTCTTCAGCAAAGTGACTGTAACTAACGGTGAAACATCATCAGTAAAATGGTTGGAAAAGAAATGTGATGTTTTGTGCTTCCTTTATCATGTCCGGTCCATGTGACCCTCCCCCACCCCCATTCAATTTAATCATCTCGTTGTCCATTTTACATTGGCATTTCACGATTAAAATAACGTGTTCACATACAAAAGAACCATCTAAAATCCGTTGTTCTTTAGTTAAAACTAGACAACTGTTCAGAGACACAACTCTCTGAATGCACTACATCCAGCAATTTTACCGTGCCTACAGTGGCAGCTAACATGGACTATAATGATCATTTCAATCTCCATAGAGCAACTGAAGCACCTTGTTCGGCGCGAACTGAGTTGAACACTATTTTGCATGTGATGGTGCCATCTCCTACTAACAGGGAACGTATAACCATCACAAAGAGACATTTATCATTATTGTTCAAACCTGTACGCCCATTGCGCTAACACAATAGTCTATTCGCTATTGTATTACAACCCAATACAAGTTCCAGCCCAGTTACAGGCCCGGTTGTGAACTTATAACGGATGACACCGAAATGCTTCTTTGTGTGATGTATATTTGACTAATACCATGAAAGCTTGATTTACCGTTACAGGAATCTAGGTTTGAATTTGTTTTAACTTTCTACTGTCGATGTTAAAAAATATAACACTTTGTTTTACCATCTAATTTATGAAATATACACATGGAATTCCTCCCTTAGTCTTAAAATACAGAAGTCTAGAAATACCACCTATTCTAGCTGAGATTGATACATGTAGAAGCATATGGGTGTTTGAGGCAGTGAAGTGAGAGTGGCATGATTCGGTGTGGCTTGTTTGTATGGACTACAGCCCTGATGTATGGCGTGACCATTGGTGTATTGTTGTTTCCAACATCGGACATTCACCTCATAAAAATTACCTGCTAGCTGGGTATTGTGTATAGGGCTGTAACAGGTGTATAGTGGCTTGGTGTAGCACTGAGAATAGTGGCAGGGAATTTATGATATTTACAGACTATAGCCTCATCAACAAATGTAGGCGTGAGAGGACTCATTGTTATTCTCTAATTTCCTTTTTTATGCCTTTGGCATTACATCTTAACTAGCAAACTAACTACAAAAATACACGACTTGCAGATAGGACCAACGTTTTTTTTTAACCCTTTCAAAAAGAAAAAAAAATTGCAGTGCATTATGATATTAAGAGTTTAAGGCAAAAATGTGCTTTCTGATTTCAGAGTGGGTTGTACTAAATGACCAGTTCGAGTCCTATATGCTGTATAGCTGCCAAAAAACAACTAATCAGAGTTAGTCTGACCAGTGACACTGGTACCCACCTGACACGGTGTCACCTAATATAACATATGCCGGGCACAGACCAGATGACCTAGGACCTGACCCCTGGACACTGCAGCAAGTAAACATACACAGAGGGTATGTGATTAAAGTGCTACAGGCAGATATTGTGTCCATAGGTCTACTTTGTGCTGATTTCCCTCTGGCGTATTTTGAGTGTAACGTGGAGGGGATGAATGTTTGTCTCAGGTAGAACTATAGTAAAGTATGGCGTTTTGAACACAAATGTACCAGTCCTGTAGCTTGCACTTATTTGGGGGCCATGGATGATTCCCCCTAGGTTTGGGTCCCTATGTTATTTATGTTGAATTTATCAAATGCTAAAGGTCGAATCCCACATGGCGAAAAATGCCTCAAATATCTCTGCGATTTTGTTAGTTGGGTTTTATGTCCTCCATAGTGTCCCAAATCGCAAGGAGTGCAAGGAGCATTGTGCAATATCAAAGTTACACTGCAGACTATGCTAAGGTTTTATATCCTTGCGATTTTAGAATATCAAACATGTCAGACACAGATATACCCATTCACCAGGACAATAAGTCACAAATGCTTTACAATAAAACACAACAGTATCCTTGTGTTCTATGTACCCTATTGCAGTCATATCCCCTGCGAATTTGGGGTAAACCCCAAAATCGCAATATATTCAAAATCGCAGAGATATTTGAGGCAATTTTCACCATGTGGGATTCGACCTTAATGGTAAAGGTCTAATGTCAGCCTGTGTTTCATGTAACCGACCATGCCCCATGTTGAATCCAAGAAATCCCCTATGTCATGTCAATTGTCTTTTTTCCCTGAAATGTGCAGCGAAATACGGATACAGAGACAATGAAGGTGTATAGAGTAATGGTACACCCGATTATGGAGTATTGTGCATTTGTCACTGATGGCACCGCTGAGTGGGTGGTCGACAAACTCAAAGTCTTGCAAAATGATGCCCTTCGCATTGCAAACAACATCAGAGATCGCCATGATGCCAGAGTAGTTGAGCTTCATGATGAGCATGAGCTTGAATATCACAAGGAACGATGGGATCGACAGTTGCTGTCAGTGATCTAAAGACATGCTCAGGATGGGGAGAACCTCATTGTGCCCACGAGACACTTGAGAAACAATGCTAAAAAACAACTGAAAATCCAGCGCACAAATGAAGCCATGTACGACAAGGGACCACTGGCAAGAGGTAGACCACTATGGGACAGGCTAGAGGTAAGGATACAACGTGCCCCGACCTTGGAAGAATTCCTGGACTAGCTCGATAATCAGTAATGATAATTGGTTGATTGAAAAAGTTGGATGAGACTGAATATGAACTGAAGCATTATAGTGTTACAAAGCCTATATGGCATGATTTAACAATGATGAAGCGGTGGACTGAAGCTAAAACACACACAACTTGTTGTACATTGTTTTTAACTGCTATATGGTGTGGTAATTGATTTGTGTCACATGATTTTCTTTTCTAGACAGTTTGGCTATTCTTGGAAAAGCTCACAAATGTGTAGAGTATTATGGCCAATAAAATTATTCTCAACTCAACTCAACACTAAGGCCCGTGCTATATAAATATGTCAAATTTAAGGAAAGGCTATCTCACCTTCGTATTTAAGGGTCTACAGTCATTACTAAGTATTTGGGACTCACTTGTAAATTTGTTGCTTTCCTTTCTGGGCCCTGTGGCTATTCTTTTCAAACCTGAATGGCACCATCCATGTACACTAACACAAAGCCAATAGTGCAAACCTCATTCTGATTCGCAACGTCAATGCTATTCCCCTGCTCTATCCACCAGAGGGACACTTTAGAGTCACTATTAGAAATAGTGTCATTCACGTCTAGCGTCATTTGGGCCTAGGTAGTTCACCAACACATGCTCTGATAGAACTCAATCTGAGCCATGGTGGATAGGGCAACTTAATTAAGACGTACTAATGCACATGGTGCCTTCCCATGTTAGACCCAACACTTTTATTAGGGCAATGTGGCCTATGGGACTTAAATATCAAATCTTTCTTCAACCATTGACTACTTTTCCAAAGGGAGGCAGGGGAGACAGAATTCTTCCTGCACACGATTGACTCTCCCGATGAGATAAGACACTTCCCGGTGTCCATGTTCAGGACCCTAAATCAGCATAGCTGAATATTCAATGAAGCCTCATCAGGATAACCCATCATTTCAAACTTGTCATCTTGCATGCTTCAATGTAATACAGGCTGAGTTCTAAGTATGCTCGAGCCATGTTGATTGTGGGGTTGGACGCAAGCATGATCCATAATGAAAATTTCATTTTGGTCTCAGATGTTTTCTATAAGGACTTTTCAAATATCCTCCTGTCACGGTTGGTTTAATTGTCTCTACATTCATGGCAATTGCCTCAAAACTCAAAGACATCCTGGGGGGAGTCATTCTTTTTATAATCTTTGAAAAGAACATTATTTCCAGGGGTATTCTCCCCTGCCATTAAGATAACCCTCCTTCTCCTTTACCTTTCCCAACCTAAATAATCCCCCTCCCCATCTCCATCCAGCACAAACAGTCTGCACGCTGCACCCCGTGGGAACAAACAAATTGAATGACATGGACCGTGGGCCCGCTCTGCGCATGTTTGTGAACGCACCACGTGGCTGACGTGGGCCAATACCATTACGCCCTACTTCCTTGCCTGGTCACGTGACTTGGATGCGGCACCAGGTCGGCACCGATTAGGTGTCCACTTTTAATTGATGGTGTTAGATTTTTTCAGGTCAGCACTAACTTCTCTTTGTATTCTCTTTCAAAACATCAGGTCTGTTTTGATGGATTGAATTACCCAGAATGTCTATTGTAAACAGATCGAACTCCTGCATTACAAGGGATGCATTGGAATTTGTTGAAAAAGCTTTGTCGGATTTCTATTTTTAAAGTTTCACACAACATTTGCATTCTCAGAAGGCCATTTAGTCATCAATGTCTGAGAATCGAATGAACAATTCTTCAAGGTTTGTACACTTCTAAGGAATTTCATAACTTTGGAGGGATTTGGGAATAAGGCGCAGCTTTATTGTCATTATGGCCCATCATTGTTCCCAGCCTCTCTGATTAATCTGACTCTCATGTCCATCTATAGAGTGGCACATGATAGGCCTACCTCATCTAAAATGCATGCACACATATACATGGAGATGGAGGAGTCCATTTACTGTGAATCCATTGGCTTATATTATAGTCACATTAGCCCTTATAACCAGAACAGCATTATAGCATACCATTGTTGACTGGCTACCTGGAGATTCATCTATTTTAAATAGACTATCTTTTCTGAATACTTACCTTTTCAATTTCCCACTCAAAAAAAAAAAGAGAAAAGAAAATGCGGTCAAATTAGCGACAATTTTGGGGCAAAGTTTTTACTGTTATTGAGCTTGCTTGTACCAAAGTGCTTTGTTGTACTGCCATCTGGGGCTTCATTGTAAAAACTACTCTGCAACTCAATTATGGTGGTTAACTGGTCAATTCATGAAGATGATTGGATCAATCCAACACTCATTTCCTAGAAAGTAGTTATCTTCTGTTTTTTTACGAACATATTCCCTCATATATGGTATATGGAAAAATTGAAGTTACAAGGTAGTGCAGTTGCATAGTTTTCCAAATATTCATCCTCTTCCTTCCCTCTCATGCCCCTGCTCCATATGCTACCCTAAGGGCCAAAACCCATTACCCAGTTTTATAATAATCGTTACCATTATCGGCCAGATATTGTATAATACACATCAAATTGCTTAGTTTGAGCTGATAGGGTGGAACGGTCTAGGAATAAGCTCCCGATTATGTGGCCGATTGTGCAGCACACTGCTGATTCTTATATTCATTTCCGATATTAACATATTAAACATGTTAGAAAATCCTTATAGAAAATGTATCGGATTATACCAATATATTCAATGTTGTACCATTCCTTTTGTGGAATTAATTTGTAGTAGCATTGATTTCCACCTGATTTGTACCACCTAGCACAATGGTAATAGCCTTGATTCCACCAAAACCCTGAATTTTATCGGGCCGATAGTGGGCGGATAGCATCGTTTTAGGGTATCGGCTCCCTATCGGCCCGATTTTTTGTCGGGCCGATAGCAGCCCGATAGGAGAATTTTCAGCCTCAAATCTGACTCTTTTGACCTCTTCCACCAAGGAAAAAATGAAATTGTTCACGATTATCGGGCCGATTTTGCATAGAGGCTGATGGGTACCCGATTTTTTCTAATCGGTTAGAAAAAATCGGGTACTGTCGGGCACTGTAAGGGACCGTCGGAGATGCATCACCGATCGTTCCCGATGAAAAAAAAGAGGTCTTCAACCAAAGACTATTTAAGCCCGATTCTTGCCCGACAGAAGCCCGACAGTGCCCATTACGTCCCCGACGGTGCCTGATGCTGCCCGATGCATCCCCCATGCAACCCGATGACAAAATCGGACAACTATCGGCTTCAGTAGAATCAAGGCTGATCCTTCTCAAACCCTACAATGGCCGATTCTGCAACCGATTTTGATGTGTATCCTAATAATCGTGTAATGGGTTTCGGCCCTAAGACTCTATCTATCAACTATAGTTGACACCTAGTATAGGTCTACTAATGCAGCCCCTTTGAATTCACCACCGGCAATGAATTGACACATTATATAGACCTGTTTAGGATCAGCATACTGTATGTATGCAGCCCCGTGTACTTATCAAGTTAGGGCTGCCTTCATTCATCATACAGACAAAAGGCACTGCCTCCCTTCGGCACTGTGGGGGCCTTCAATGTTTAAGTCATGAACCTCACACTTTGCTCATTTATCAAGTTGTCAAAACAGGGTGGCTTTATTGGAAAGCAGCCCTGATAGATCTCCCCAAGCTACACAGGGAACATGCTGGGAACTCATAAACTATGAATGTTATGTAGAGATGTGCTAGGCTAGCTTTTTTGTCTTCAAACTGCTAAAAAGGGGAATCTATGTTTGTGCTTACCTCCTGGAAGGTGGAAAAGTATTTCACTTCTTCGGGGGTCAACTTCAAAGAAACAATGTTGTATTTCTTTGTATTTTGACATTTGAATTATTTGTGCTGCTGTAAGGGATTCTTCCTAGAGGAAGACAATTTTATGGATAAGTTCTAACGGGGAGGATCCCTCAGGTCTTTTAGTATATTATATGATTGTGCAGTATATTAAGCCCAGAAACATGTTTTCCCTCATGTAGCAACCGGATAGCTTATTAGTGCTATTGTAACGGTTCGTTTCAACTTATATATATATAATGATGCCGGCCCCTACACTATTCTCATTGTTAGAAAATTCACCACCAAAGAGGAATTCCACCTCGCGATATATGGTTCCGAAGACCATACATAATTAAACTTACAGTCTCAAACCTTGATTCCACTGAAGCCGATATTTAGTCGGGCCGACAGAGGCCCGATCAGGGGCAAAAAGTGTCGTCGGGTTGTTGTCGGTCCGACAAAATTGTCTTGCCGATCACTGGCCGACAGCCGAGAATACCACTGTCGGGTCACTCAGACCTGGCCGATTTCAGTTCTTCCACCAAGCTCTCACTCTGTCGGATACTGTGCCCGACAGTCGTCCCCGATGTCTCAGCGAGCAGTTCCACCGGTCACGTGATTGCCGATGACCTAGTTTCTCACTATGGAGGCCGAGGAGGTGGTTCTGCTCGTGCAGGCGACAGTAGGTATTTTGGCGCTAGAACAGGAGGAAATAGAGATAATAGAGGGGACAAGAAGGAGGCACAGGTATCATGCCGCCCCATACCTGAAAGACAGGACTGACAAGACGCAGAGGAACACTTTCACCAAGCTCCACCGAGACCTGATATCTGTAAGCATTAACATGGGGGGGGGTACCTGACGCGTTTATGTAGGTCAGCTGGCAAATGTAGCTCATGTATATATAATGTATCTTGTCCGATTTCCCCTCCCCCCCTCCTATATATGCATAACTTCACCAAAATTGTTCTTTGCTTCAGATGGGAGAGGATGCTGAGTTCAAACACACGCTGAGAATGGGGCCTGACTTATACCATGAACTGCTGCAAAAAGTGACCCCCCTTATATATCGTCGAGACACCAACTTTCGCCCGGCTATAAAACCAGATGAGAGGTTGGACATAACCCTACGATATCTTGCTCTAGGTAAATTATGAATGTCATTTTTCAAGGAGCTACAACTTAACTAAGAAATTTCTCAATGGTTCTTCTTAAAAGAGAGAATAATTTATTTTTTTTTCATATTTGTATTTCTTTTTCACAGGGGACAGCAGCCAGACTCTCCACCATGGTCATCTAGTTGGGTCGTCCACGATTTTTCCCATCATCCGCGACACCTGTGTAGCACTGACCGCCGTCTTGAGAGACGATTATTTAAAGGTACATTTTTTTTTAATTGTTCAATAACTTTTTTATATATTATATATATATACAATATATATATATGAGGCATGATTTTCTGAGGCCGATTTCTCCAGAAAAAAAATTAAATAAAAAATATATGACTGAGGTCTCCACACACATAGGAATTAATATACAACACATGTTCATCCCCGATGAGTTGTACATGACACTTTTTTTTTTTTATATTGTTCTGTAGTTACCTAGCACCACAGAGGAGTGGTTGGCCGTTGCAGAGCAGTATGCTAACGACTGGCAGCTTCCACACTGCATCGGGGCAGTGGACGGCAAACACATCAAGATCAGGAAGCCAAAGAAAAGTGGAGCCACTTTCTTCAATTACAAGAAATTCTACAGTGTTGTTCTGATGGCGGTGGTAGATGCCCGATACAGATTTCTGTACGTGGATGTAGGATCGGAGGGAAAGGCAGGGGACTCCCGTATATGGAAAGAAGGACCTATGTACAGGGACATGGCAGATCCTGAAAACCCACTGCAGATTCCTCCAGCTTCAGGTATCAAAGGTATGAGAGACCTTCTGCCCTACTACATTGTCGGAGATGATGCCTTTGGCCTGGCCTCAAATCTCATGAAGCCCTTTGCAGTCAAGGATCTGGGGGCTAAGGAAGTGGCATACAACTACCGGATGTCTAGGGGGAGGAGGTGTGTAGAGAACTCGTTCGGGATATGGGTGACCCGATTTAGGCTGTTCCTCCGACAGCAGGACATGGAGCCCAAGGGGGTGAAGAAATTAGTCATGGCATCCCTAGCTCTTCACAACTTCCTCAGGACAAGGTCACCGTCGGACTACATACCCCATGGGGCTGTGGACTACGAAGACAAGGACCATGAGCTTCACCCTGGAGAGTGGAGGGAGGACGGGGAGCTTGAAGGCCTGGACAGATCTGGAGCTGCTAGGAATATGCCACAGGATGCCAAAACCATGAGGCAGAATCTATGCCAGTGGTTTTCATCACGACACGGTCGGGTCCCGTGGCAGGACAAATACCTCAGAAGCCGTGGTTATGGGTACCTCTTCGACCGTGAGGCAGCAGGTGTTCCTGCCCAAGACATTATCCCCGACGAAGACAGTGAGTGAGGTACCCCACGTCTTGGACGACAGGTGGACATGGTTTTAATAACATGTTTTCCATGTCTAGGATTGCTTTTCTCTATACTCAGGATTAGAAAGCAGAGATGTCAGTTCAAATATTTTTTATTCAAGACTTCAAAACAACAAGAACTTATATTTTCTTGGTATCTATATATGATTACGACATGTCAGATAACTTATAAATGTACATTGTATCTGATAAGGCACGATTTTACCATGATACCTGAGAAGTGATGCATCGAATGAGGCAAGTTTTTTATCTAGAGTATATACATACCTATCTTTATATGAAAGTAAATATAAAAACACCTGATATGTGTCATGTCAGCATGTAGAAATATCCTTGAGAACTTGACAGTATTGAGATCTTTACATGTCCATGTTGATATATGAAATCATGTTACGACAATTGTCTCTGCTGCTTGGCAACACGACAGATGCACGATCTCTTGCAAATAAAATATCTTAACTTTCTTGTTTAAAAAAAAAAAATTTATTTCTTCTTTTATCCAACCAGAAAGTTTTTATCATATGAAGACAGACTAGAAAACACAAATAAATAATTATCGGCCGCGTCTCCGACAGTTTTATGATCAGAACAATCTCTAGCACTAGGTGCCCTTACTGTCCGTCCCATTCCCCGTTTACAGCCTGCACGGCTGTCAGATAAACATGGACCTTAAATTTGTCCTTGACCTTTTGGGTCATGCGTGCCATCTCCACCTCTAACATCTTGCACCACTGTGAGTCAGGAGAAACCTCCTTCTCAGGGGGGGAGGATGGGCCTGAGCCTGGGTTCTGTTGCCCACTAAGGTCACAAGATCGTTCAACGATTCCCCATATGACTCATAAAACTTTTCTCTAGACTGGAGTATCTCTGAGACTGTCTTCTGTTTCTTATCTCCAGCTTTAAGGTGTTGTGGCTCTCTCTTCTCCAGTTATTCTGCCTTGGCACTTTCAGTTACCACATTTTTCTTTGGAATATTGTAGTTAATAGTCTTACGTTTTTCACCACTGGTAGAAGGAACAGCACCTTTCTTAGAAGTTTTACCAGACCCCTTGCCCTTATCAACAGTTGTCGGAGGAGCTGCATCTGATTTTGCAGACCCACCTGCAGAAGTGTTCTTTCTGTGGGGAGAAAATCTTGTCCTAGTGGCGATGGAATCGTCTAGGGTCTCATCTCCAGACTCTGCTTCAGGATTGTAGTCCACGTCCTTGATGTCGTCTTCCTCGTCGTCGTTCACCTCGATGACCATCTCATCGGCCTCCTCGGATGGTTCCTCCAGGGGTTAGGGCCGTACGACCTCCTGCAGTGAAATAAATGGTTGAGTATATTTAATAAAACAGAAAGAAATTTTCAGCCAGGTGTATTTTTTAATTTTACGTGAAATTAGGAGCAGAATCGGTCAACTTAAAATTATAGTTACATACAAATCGGGATGGAATCTGGGTCAACTTTGACAGACAGAAATATTTAATGATTACCTTTTTCTGTGGATAATTGGTGTCACTCTCCAATTTCTTACACCATGGATCTAAGAACCCACACAGCCGTTTTATGAGGGCTTTCATGTAGGGGAGCTTCCCTTCTTCAGCAGATGACCCCGATTTAATTTTTCCAGACACGATTTTCTGGTAGTCCGATCTCAAAGACGTCATTCGCATGTTAATGAAGTAAGCTGAAAAAAAGGGGTTATTTTAAGATAAGTGACAAAAGATAAAAAGACTGTAAAAAAAACCCATTCATAACAGTCTGTTACTAAAAACATGATACGATAGAATAAATATTTTAACTTCTATATATTCTCAGGAAGCAAAGACAACAGAAGTAAATAATGAAATTATTTTTACCTGGAATGTTGAGTTCATCCGAGATCTTAGCTAGGGCAGTCCACTTTGCAGTGGGGTCCTTATACAAGGAGTGACTCTTGTCATAAAGGTGGGTGCACTGCTGCCACAGCTCACACAATCGTTCCAGAACTTCTGGATCCTTGAAGTACTGCCTCCCGCTGCCAGCTCCTCCAGGAGGTTTCTTCTTTAGTTCACCTATAGTTTTTTTAGGGGTGACTACAGCCTGACTGTCGGGGATGTATGCTTCTTCACCCTCCTCTCCATCGTCTCCCTGACCTTGACCTTCATCTTCACTGTCGTCTTGGACCTGCTCGCTCCTACCAGAAAGGGTGTATGGAGGGGATTTAAAACAGGTCTTCTTTGCAGGAGGTCCTGATGAACAGGAACTGTCTTGGGTTTTTTCTTGTACGACCTTTTTCGGCTTCTTTGGAGGAGGTGGGGTAGGAGAACGAGGAGAAGGTGGAGGGCTGACTGTCCCCTCCCCCTTTTCCATGTCGGGCAGCAGGTTACGCTTGGTACCCTTCTTGTTAAGGAGACGAGGCAGAGGACCTGAAGTACGGGCACAGGTGGACTCCTCCAAATTGTCACGAGATACAGGAGTGGAAGATAAAGGTTCCTGTACACTTAAGTCTAGTGCAGCGTCCTCTGTAATGTCAATTTCATCTGAATCATCGTCCACGACAGGCAGGTTTTTGGTAGCAGTACCGGTATTTTTAGACATGGCCGTGCGAGCTTCTCCCAACTCATCTTGTGTCAACTCGGGCAATCGGGCCTTACCTCTTGCAGTGAAACGTTTCGCAGGAGCCTTGGTCTCTTCCTGCGTCTCTATGACTACCTCTGAACTGTCTTTTTTACTTCTAGGGGGTTTAAAACCCTTGTTTCCTCCCCTTCCCCGACGCCTAGAACCTGCTCTACCCGACATCTTGTTTGTTTACGACCAAAGCGAAGGTCACATGACTTGCACGTGACGAGCAGCCCGACAGCGGTACCCCAAGTGAGAGAAAAGTGAACTATTTCTGTCGGCCCGACAGCGAAGTAACCCGACAGGTACCCGATTTTTTCTAATCAGTTAGAAAAAATCGGGTACTGTCGGGCACTGTCGGGGACCGTCGGAGATGCATCTCCGATGGTTCCCGATGAAAAAAAAATAGGTCTTCCACCAAAGACGATTTAAGCCCGATTCTTGCCCGACAGAAGCCCGACAGTGCCCGATAGCTGGCCGATAGTTCCCGATGCTGCCCGATGCGTCCCCGATGCAACCCGATGACAAAATCGGACAACTATCGGCTTCAGTGGAATCCATGCTTCAGGATTTATTTCAATACCCTTAGGGATTTCGAATCACCCAGTGACTTGGAACTCAATATTCCTTGCAGTTGTACCTCCATTTAGTAAATCTACCTAAAGGCCAAAACCCATTACCCGATTTAGCACTAATTGGTACATTTATCGACTGGAAATTGCATCAAACCCATAAATATTTCACAGTTTGATCTGATAAGGTGTTGAAATGTAGGAAAAAGCCCCTGATTCTATGGCCGATTGTGCAACATCCTACCGATTTTGCTGAATATCTTATCACCATCCCCGATTTTAACATATCCAACATGTTAGAAATTTCTGGTAGGTAAAGTACTGGATTATGCTATCATCTCTGAGGAAATATTTTGTAGTAGCTTTGATTCTCGCCTGATGTATATCATCTGGCACCTTTTCCCATATGATTTGAAAACAAGACACTTTAATTGTCCTCATAAAAAAGTAAACTGGCTGATTCTTAAACCGATTTTGATGTACACTCATATCAAATTGTTATGATCGGCCAACTTTACAATTGTGCAATGGGTTTAGGCCCTTAGCTTTGAAAGAAATTTGTACCAGATTCGGAACATGGTAAACTAACAGGAATAATTCTCACTGAAGTAGATCAACACAGCACGTGTGTACACACCGTTGACTCATTGCACTTGGTGGTTTTCCATTTCATGGTACTGTGTAAAGGTACACTCATGGCCTGGTTTACTATTATGGTCCAAACATTACCCGCTACCCGCACACAATTATCAGATTCACTGCATAAACGTTGGGCTTTAATCCAATTATATCCAATTGTTTAAGTCATTATTTAAGCAACTTTATGTTCAGTAAATGCCACCTGATATCTAATCAATTTTAAGTAGATATCTACGGTACGTATTGTTCCTTTAAGTGGGTCAATTTTGTAATTCGAAATATTTCATACAGTAATTGTAATTGTATATATACACTGCATGGTTTGCAAAGGGTTACAAGAAGAGTCATGTCTGCATCACTAGCCTCTGTGGAATTAGAAAGTATTCCATCAGGATCTGCATTAGTTCTAAGGGATGATCCATAAACTACGTCACACAGGAGAAGGTGGGGGCTGGCCAAAGTGTACTAAGTATCGAACGTCATGGTAAAGCTTTGGCAAAAAGCGTGACATCTCTGACCAATCCTCAAAGATATTGTTACATTTCATGTTCCATCCCTTTACATTCCATTGAACAAGCACTACATGTATACTGAACTTCCCATCAGAACACTGCAGCATCCTGCTTTGGCTGAAGGTGCTAAGCTTTTGGAACGTCCTAGAATCTCTGGAAGACATTTCTCAAGATGGTACGGCTAAAACCCTTCAAATCGTAGTGGGATCCCTCACTCCAAGGCAACTACCTGTGATTGCACTGGTACTACTGCTTTACCAAACCCTATTGCAACATTAAGTAGCATTCATACAAAGCAGTTGTAGTGCACTATCAACGATCAATTTCAAATTTTGAGGGCTTCAAATCATAGTTGCTGTGCTCAGCCATACCATCTTGAGAAACGCCCTCCACTTTTCTCAGCTTACAAACAGCGGGAAACAGTGTCAAAAAAAGGGACTGTGTATGGGGCATCTGGAACTTCACTGTACATACAGTTTAGCTAATAGGCCATTTCTAGGTCTGCAGGTGCTGTCTTGGTACCTCAAAATGAAGGGATTTGAGAGCCTGGTCAAGTCCTGGTTATTAGTAAGGTGGTAAGCCATTTGGTGATATCAAAGCAGTCAAAATCTATATTAAAGGAAAGTGGCTGCTTGTCAGTTTTGAAACAAATCATGAGAACTCGATATCCATCTTGCTATACCCCCACATAGAGGGGATAATTTGAGAAGATCTAGACCTTATACCATGCTGAATATATCTCAAATTGAAGGAATTAATGGGCCTATACTACTTATGACCATCGCCAAAGAGTAAACAGACCATTCTATACCCCAGACTTTGCTAAGTCAAAGAAAAGAAAGTGGCTGCTGCTCAAATATCTTTAGGATGCCAGCTTCAACACCAGAATAAAAAAGCTGGTTCCAAAGGCCTCAGTGCTAAGAGACATTACACCAACAAAAAAAAGGAAAGACCAGACTGTATTGGAACATGTTGAAGTACCCATCCCTATCACACAATGAAAAAAGACAAGAAACTCTTCTGTAAAATGTTCTATTTAGCTTAGAGTAGATTAACCTACAGATGGCATATACCTAGAGATGTCCACCCCAAAAAAAAGTTATTACATTTGATTTGCTACTGAATAAACATAACAAACTGGTAGATTCAATCCTCATCAATGATTTGGCGATGTTGATTCAGAGGTAAATCCAATTTTTATGAGGAGTGGACATCTCAAGATATTCAGACGTCTTTAGGTTAACTTACCCTATGCTATGCTCATAGCCAAGCCAAAGAATACTATCATGGTGTAATACTCTGTATTAACCTGCATATCTATGAGATTTTCCCATCCAAAGAATATTTGGCTAACAAATACAATGTATGATACATACATCATACTGTACACCGTGTAACGCAGCCTGATCCTATAAACAATATTTGGGTATTCAAATGTATATTGTTCCATCCATCAGACAGAAGTCCCACCTAAAACTGAGCCTGATTCTATGAGGATCCTCATTTGTCCGTTCTCATACAAAAAGCTATACCTTATACTTGATCTGCAACAATTTACTGTGATGACCATTTTCCTCATGTTCATGAGTTCCAATATAATATCCTATGTGTGCAATTCTTACAGCATGCAGACTTTGAATGGAAATGTGATAGATGTAAAGAGTCTAGGTACTGGTACCTCCCCATCTCTTGGCAGCACTTGCCATTCACCAAATTGTTCACCTAATTCCATGCAAATGTTCTACTTGTCTGCAGATTAGCAAGGTGTCTTGGGGTTTCTCATGACTAATAGGGGATACTATGTCCCTCTATCACTGCTTATGTTTGGAAAAAGGCTAAATCATACCTTATCACCAGGTTCTCCTCCCACAACTTGGTAACAACCAAAGTATAACACCTCCTGCTAGTCAACCCTCACCTGTTTATCTTAACAATAATATATGCATACATCCCTGTGTCCATTACACTTTTTATAAGCAATGGCCAAACAGTGCAATTTGAATGTTACATTCCACAATACGATTGAGAAAATTGCACCCTCTACTGCACCACTCTGAGATTCCTCTCTCATACCCTAGCAATGTTGTTACCATGGACCAGCAGCTAACTGATGACTAGTTAATATTTCTTCAACTGATCCTTTCCCAGGGGTCATATGCCATGACTCCCTCCTTCTCTGCCAAAACCATACTAACCATCTTCTAAAGAAATCAACTACCTTCACCTAACCAAGATCCCATCTTCTATGAATAAGATATGATGTATTGTAAGGAATATTAAGGAAACCAATGGTAAATGAGTGATGATTTTCCATAGAACCAGAAAACAATCCTGCCCTATGGCTTGCACAGGAATGTAATTAAATCAGCAATCTCAATTAAGGATCTACAGTAGAACAGTTCAAAATTCCTTTATTTACAGCTATAATTTGAAAATGAATGAATACACATTTAACCTCCATGTTTCCAGAATAAATCAATAAAGGCCAGTTCATTCCTTTCCTTCATCATTGATATCACAAGGAGCTCTACTCGCCTTATTTATTGTTACCAAAATCATTTCATTTTGAGGGATAACATGATGGTTAAAGCTGCGCATACCACAATTTCCTGATTTTCACAAACTAAAAGTGAGGGGGGGGGGGGTAGGGGCTTTAGACACTACAAAAGAAAGCCCAGATTGGTGAATGTCTGAAAAAGCCCTGGACATTTCTCTGTCTCATTGATTTTGAGGTATGACAATGTGAGGAATGATTGTGGATTTTAAGCATATGTGACCAGGCAAGCAAAAACACCCCTCTGCAGGGAAATTCTTTACCAAAGTTCATGTCAAGATCTTTAAAATGAGACATCATTGGGTTAAATACTCCTAGTAGTTATGTCAGAACCCCTACTTGAACATAGGACGTTATTCATATCTGAAATCGATGATTAAGCTCTAAATACATTATAAACCATAATAATGTCTAAAACACAACAAATCAGCCTTTTTCATTAAAAATACATAATAATAAGGGGAATTTTATCATAGATTTTTATGTATAAGGAATTTTTCATTTCTGTTTTTAGTTTTGGGTTTTTTGGGGGAGTATCCCCAAAAATTGGCAAAAAAATCTACAAATTTTTATTATTGGGATGGTTGCCATGGCAACCAGGATAAGGCATGTAGGTTGATTTCTCATGAAAAATGTTCATTTTACCATCCAAATATGGGTGATTTCTACCGAAAATGGTGCATTTTAAATGAAACCATTGAATTCTGCATCAAAAATTAGCCTTATGTATTTTTACAATGATTTTAGAGTAATTTTGCCCTCCAATGCCCCCTGGTGGCCAAATGGGAAATTAAAAATCCCCCACGGAGGGGTGTTTTCCCTTGATGGGTCACATATGGTCTGTCTCAAAACCAACTGACAACTTTTTTTGACATTTTGAATTTTGATTTTGATGACATAAACAAATGGCTTGGCACCTTGATAATGAACACACCTGGCCCAGGCTCTTAAATCCCTTCATTTTGAGGTAAGACATGAGGCTAAATGCATTTTCATTCATTTTGTATAGTTTCTGGTTTTTCTCAAAAAATCAAGGCGGCCATCATGTTTTTGGGACTTTTGACATGGAAATAAATGTAAAATCCAGAAAGTGCTTGAAAATGACTGGTCTCTTTATTCCCTTCATTTTGAGGTATAATAAGACCAGTAATAATAGATGTTGTATTTTCTGATATTTCTTTTAGCATTTAGATTTTTGGCTCCCCTGACATCACCAAATGGCTTGGCACCTTGATAATGATGACAATAGGTCCAGGCTCTTAAATGCCTTCATTTTGAGGTGTCACAAGATGGGTAGTGCTGAGCATTGTATGGTTTTTGGACTTTTCTAAAAAAATCAAGGTGGCCATCATGTTTTTTGGACTTTTGACATGGAAATTAATATAAAATCTAGAAAGTCCTTGAAATGGACTGTCTCTTTATTCCCCTCAGTTTGAGGTATAACAAGACAAATAATAATGGATGTTGTATTTTCTGATATTTCTCAAAACTGCCTGGCAGCCATTTTGCTTTTAGCATTTAGATTTTTGGCTCCTCTGACATCACCAAATGGCTTGGCACCTTGATAAAGACCATAATAGGTCCAGGCTCTTAAATTCCCTCATTTTGAGGTGTCACATGATGGGAACCTTGTACTGAGCATTGTATGGTTTTTGGATCTTTCTCAAAAAATACAAGGCGGCCATATTGTTTTCATAATTTTTGATGATGGGAATTGAATCAACAGCCTGGAAAGTCCTTGAAGTGGACTGGTCTGTTTGTTCCCTTTATTTTGAGGTTTAACAAGACCAGGAATGATGAATATTGTGTGTTTTCTGATATTTCTCAAAGCCAAATGGCAGCAATTTTGTTTTTGACATTTTGACCCAGAAGTGGCCATTTTTGGGCTTGGCTACAGGGATTTTCTCGTTCAGCATACCCAAATTACCCAGAAAAGAGATGTTGCTGACTTGTACCCAGGAATGGCTCTAGTAAGATTTAGAGCTGTATGTTGGAATTTTGCCTAGCCTATAATGAATGTGGTCATTTACTTTTATCATCCTTAAGGCATGTTATGTCCATTGTCTGTCCTACTTATTCAGAGAGTAAGCTGACCTGAGGAAAGAATGATGTATGGTGTAGAGTTTGGCAGACCTCGTGGTGTCTAGTTGAGCCAATGCCAGGGGGCTTGGCTGTAGTAATGTTTCACCCCCCCAAGTCAACACTACTTGTATCTGTCCTAAATCTATGTTGTATGCATCAGCATTTGGAGCATAACGCTTTGGATTTATGCAGTGGTTCTCTAGGATCAAGCCGACTGCCTTCATAAATAGCACATTGGATCCCACTAGCTTGTCAAGTTAAACTAAAGCCTATTAGTACTATTTTAAATTTAAAGCCTTGTTGAACAGTAGTCTGAGGCTAGGTTGTCCTGTTTAAATCCCTCCAGTGACTATGTTAATAATCGGCGCCATGTGCTTTTTGATTTCACTGCTGAAGCTTGATCTTTAGTGCAGCATAATGTAGAATAACCCTTATATGTCAGCACGATAACTGAATTATTTTATTTCGCCATCATGATGCACCTTGCACTCTGCCATGGCTGAATCATCTCAATTCCATTTAGGTCGAATCCAAAATGGCGATTTAGGGCTCAAATATCTCAAGGTTGAATCCCACTTGGCGAAAAATGGCTGAAATATCTCTGCGATTTTGTCCCTTGCATTGTATGGCCCTTGTGGGGGCCATAAAACGCAAGGATTGATCAACTAATACTGAATCCCACAGTGGTTTAGGGTCAACTTTGCAGTAGTCCTTGCGTTTTATGGCCTCAACAAGGGCCATAAAATGCAAGGGACAAAATCGCAGAGATATTTCAGCCATTTTTCGCCATGTGGGATTCGACCTTCTGCGATTTTGTCCCTTGCGATTTTGGGGTATCCCTGGGCTCCTAGATCGCAAGGATTGTTCAACTTATACTGAATTCAACACTGAATCAAGACCAATTAAGCAGTTATCCTTGCGATATAGGGGCTCAGGAAAGCCCCAAGAATGCAAGGGACAAAATCGTAGAGATATTTGAGCCCTAAATCGCCATGTGGGATTCGACCTTTTGAGAAGATGCTCATGGTATGTGAATGCACACTTGGTGGGTTACTGGCCAGGGCTTAATCCATGCACTAAGACGACAATCTATTCTCACAGTGCACCAAAGCACTATAGGAAGCCTCTAAAGGCTTAAGGTGACTAGGGGTAGTCTGAATATTCGCTAAAGCTGCCACAAGCTAACCTTTACTGCTTTGTTTACCTGAATTGTTCGTTTTTTATCTACAGGGGTGGTATTTGTCTAAGGTTATAACCCACAGGTACTGATATAGTACTAGGGTAGAGTCGAAAGGTTTAACACATGAATCTTGTAGCTTATAATGCACATAAAATGAGAATAATAGGAACATATGGTTGAATGTGATGATGATTAATAGGTTTGTTGAAGAACCCAGGCCTATCCCTTTAGAGGGCTAAAGTGCACTACTCATTATAGACTAGTGTGCTATACAAGAGGATCCTAAATTCCAACCAGATATTAAGGAGAATGCAGCATTTCATGAAATCTGACATGCCATGTTCAACACACTTGTGTAGAATGCATCAGGATATGCATTTAGGCCACACACACTTTAACATTTATTTGTAACTTACAAGCATAGTCAGAAAAAAATATGCGGTGTCCCAACCAAACCTTCAAGCAGTATAGTAGGCATGGAATAACATCCTCACACATGGAATTACACTGCCTGCATTGCACCTATCTATTGCCATTGATATTACATTTTAATCTTACTCATCCCTCCAGATTGATTGATGATCTTAGTGAAGTACAGCATAGATGCAAAATAACAAAAAAAAACAAAGGTATAACCATAACATTCCATATCATTATCTGCAGATGACTATGCCAGTAGTAATATTACACACTTGGTGAGTACCATGTTCTGGAATAGGTAGAAACACTATAGCTATGACCTACCATGACTCCTTCGGCACTCACAGGCTGCTGGGCTCCTCCTGTACCCGTTCCTGCCTGCTCCTCCAGTGGGAGGGCCTTGAGGTATCTCCACTCACTACTAAACTCAGACCCACAAATGAGATGCTTTGAGCTACTCCCTGTAGTACTCCCTGTAGGCCAGCCAGCACCTGACCGACCCACCTACTACAGAGTACTACTACTTCCCCGGTTTCTGACCTTGTGGGTTGGGAAGTCTACACTGTGATATATCTGTCTGCTACCAGCTGGGAAGTGGTGCGTAATACAGAGCCCTGGAGGAGACATGCAGAATTTATTTTCACTAGTTGGTGCGCACAAGCATAAGTTGGTGCGCACGAGAATAAGTTGGTGTGCACAAGAATAAGTTGGTGCACACAAGAACACTCCAATGCATTGTAGCATTATGCTGGCCTTACACTAACCTCCTACACTTCGTTATATCCTAGCACTTTCAATTTTCTCATTTTTCAAAGATCGATTTACCTGGGTCATCACCGGTACATGCTGAAAACCCTAGATGGCACCCTTTGCTAAGTGTGCTATTTTCGTGAAGCTATTCTCCTTTTTTCCTACAGGAATGTTTATAAATATGGCTGTAACTATATCAATATTTATCATATTCACTGACCAAGGAATCCTATGGATTTGTATGAAAGAATATACTGCAATATTAAATGAGCACTGAATTGAGGCCCTAAGGGAGTGGTCACTTCCCGGGGGGTGGGGACTCTATCCCACTGAACAAGATCTCAAGAATTTCCCAGGAATTTCTTGAGTCCCTACTTGTAAATTCAACAAGAACAGAGAATGTGATTTTCCCTGGAAATTTGGACACGCCATAACATCTTATACTTGAGAATGTTCTCTAGTCTAGATCTCGAGAATGGCTCGGAATTTCTTGGGAAAGACTGAGGATATTCCCAGAAAAGACCCGGGATATTCCCAGGAACTGGACATTTCTTTTTTCCTCGAGTATAAAATGTTCTGGCGTGTCCAAATTTCCAGGCAAAATCACGTTCTCTTTGCCCAAGTTGTGAATGTTCCCCACTCAGGTCCTGTTCAGTGGGATGTAATGTACACACATAATGTGCGGCTGGCAAGGGTACTTTTTCAAAAAGTCCCTAGCAAGCCTCCTGTTTCAGCCACAAATGTCCCTAGCAAGGGTCTACTTTTGAGCAAAAAGTCCCTAGCAAGGGTCACCCTCAGCAAAATACCCTGATGTACGCAGGAGATTTTGAAATTTTCATGAAGATCAGCATAGTTTTCATTAAATTAGCATGAGCAAAATTCAAATTTTCCCCAAACAATGTAAATCTAAGATATTTTTGAGCCAAATCTAGGATCATTGTGTCAAAAGTGTCCTAGCAAGGGTAGGCTTTTAAAGAAAAAAACCCGGAGAACGAGAGTCCTAGCAAGGGTAAGGGTTGTTGCGGGTTCAGCCACACACCCATATAAAAAAATTGAAGTGCCCCCAGGGGTCATTATTTATCAAGGGGGGGGGGGATTGAGGTGGGCATAGAAATGTCCGACCCTCCTTAGTGGGGCCTTAAACATTTATCCTGTTTTTAGAAAAAAAAAAAAACAGTGCGCTTCTACTATTGGTTTGAGGGGGGGGCGTAAAAATGTCAGACCCCTCCCGAGGGGGGCGGCTAAAATTTTGACCCCTCTTGAGGGGGGGGTGGCTTAAAAAATTTACCGCCTTTTACTGAAAAAGCCTGCCACTACTATAGCTCAAAGAGGGGCCTGTAAATTCGGGGGGGGGGGGATTTTGGCTGCATGCAAGATTGCCCATTACAGTAGTACCTGATAAATTCATTTGTTCAGCAACTTTCAAAATTCATGAAGATATGTGTAGCTACAGAACGAATGAGACCACATTTTAAACAGTTTTTATTATGTTTAAAGGGATTATTTTTAGTAAAACATTATTTTAATGTAAAAGAAACATTTTCACAAACATTATTTACTAAAATATTAAAAATTTGATTTATATCACACCCAAAAAGTGTTCCCTATCAGGATGGAGTCTCATGGTTAGAAATTATAAGCTGGTTTAAAGCAATTTACATATGTATGGGTATGTACATACTGTAATACCTCACATATAATTAAGGCACACCCGGGTATAAGATACACCCAGAGTTTGTGGACAAAAGAGAACAAATCAAAAACGATATAACTTCCGATCTAATCAACAGATTTTCAAATTCAAAGAGCTATTACCTTCTTGGAGCATCCCCTACAACCTGATATGACACTATACCCATGCGCACCAACTTATTCTAGTGCGCACCAACTTATTCTCATGCACACCAACCTTTTCTTGTGTGCACCAAGTTATCTACTACATTCTCGTGCGCACCAACTTATTCTTGAGTGCACCAACTACATTCTCGTGTGCACCAACTTATTCTCGTGTGCACCAACTTATTCTTGTGCGCACCAACTAATGAAAAAAAAGTTTCTGCATGTCCCCTCCAGGGCTCCGTCGTATGGTAATCTTCTATAGGACTATACTGATAACACTTGGTGATAATCTTTGGAATTCTGAGTGTTCATGTTACCTCCAGTTGGGTTTGTTGATAAAGTTTCTTTTGGCACCTAATTCCCCACTATCAATGTTAGGGAAAATGGCCTCTGATCATGATTCTGACAATCTATCTATAATCTCCAGTGCAATTCTCTCGCCAACGACAAGGCTTTTACAACGGCAAGTGAGTCTGAATCTCCCTGATTACTCACATGAGCACACATAGCATGATAAATCCAACACTAGAATTCAGTTTGATTTGCTAAGTCCTTTCCTTCTGTTTACAGAGAATGGTGAGTGAATAGGTGGTTAAGTATAAGAGGTGGTGATGATCAATAATGTTGATGATGTGAAGTTTTGTATTCGTACAGCTCCACCAGCATTCCTGTGCACTAATGCCGGCTCCTTAGCTCCGTGTCCGCCTACCTCTCTCCTCTCACCTCTGACTTACACACGCCCACTCCTTGCAATATGCCCTTAATAAAAAGAAGCAGAACGAATTTAATGACCGCCTCTGGGCCCTTCTCACTTAGATCTCCAGTCACCAGTACCTCCAGCTCACAACATGTCAATGTGATGGTGAGGAGAGAAATGAACTCCTGTGTAACAGTGCAGTGTTTATAATCACTCACTACCTCTGTGCTTTCGACGGTCTGCACACCATCCACACATACGGTGCTCCCTCATAACATGCTACTATCCCTACAATTATATTATTATATTGTCCTGAAGTCCAAACACTGAGTCATAACCATCCAAATCTACATTTATAGTATTAGTCACTCTCTCATAGCCAATTCTATTGTGTCCCCCCTCAGCTATAAAGAGGGATGTGAGAGCCCTGTCTGTTAAGCCCAAGGCTTAGAGCTGCCTGAGAGCCCCAACTGTGGAAGGGTCTGGAGTTGGTCTCTGGAGGCTGGCTGGGAGTGTGAACAGCCATTACCAATTCACCACATTGCCATGATGTGAGGCTTGTTGCTAAACAGCCTGGTGTGAATTGAGATCCAGTGTTTTCGTGAGTGTCAGGAGGGCTTTGTCTTTTTAGTCCTCCATGTCCTTGCGTAGTCAAAATTGCAAAAATAGCAGAAATTGATATACAGGTAAAATAAAATTAGATTTCACTATACGAGTTATCAGAATCAAAAGGGCCCAATATATCATTATTTACTATAACCCTGTGTTCATGAGGCTTAATTTTACCATGATTCCAGATGTCTACTGATTGAGGTCCTCAAAATCTCCTATCCCACTCCCTTCTAGTGATATATATATATATATATATATATATATATATATATATATATATATATATATATATATATATATATATATATATATATCACTTTCTTCCAGTGTTAAAGATATCCTTTATGACTGATTAAAATAGTTGCCCCGATGTAAGGTAGGTGTGGAATGCATCCAGTCCCTGTGTTATTTCCTTAGAGGATGACCCACTCAGGGCATATCACAGGCTGCTAGCTGCGGAATGCAAACACTCTCTTCCAGTACCCACCGTGCAGACTCCTGCCTGGTCCTTAGACACACTACACCCTGGAGACTTATGTTCTATGCTTACAGGAGCACTCAGGCAGTGTGCTTCTCCAGGGTAGAGCTCCAGGGCTGTATGTTATGTATACATGGGTGCGGCCATCAATCAAGGTTCTGCTGACTATGAGGCGTCATTCTGGAAATTCGATGAATTTTCAATCTACAATTTGATGATTGGCTAATCAATACTATGTCCAAATCCTGTTATTTGACAGTGCACTAATAGAAACCATACAGTATATGTTACAATATGCTGCAAGGCTTTTCATTGCATCGAATCTTAAACATTTAATCTCATTAAAAGGGAGATATGTGTCCAATGTGACACTGCCTAAGATGCACCTGCATATAAGGACCATAAATCATCATATATACCCCTGAACATATATTGCTACCATTCATATCATTCGTTTGAAATATTCATCTTAAAATAATGAAGGGATGTTGAAAATAAGACCCCCCTGTTATGATAGAAAACAGACTGTTCCCTGTAGATAGGAGGGGGGCAGACACCTGGTGAGACAATTAAGTGCTATCTGCGGAAGTCTTAGCCCACCTGCCCCCACTTATCTATACACCTGTCCTCTCTGGAGGAACCACTATACTCTAGGGCCATTTGTATCATTTAATATCTACATCTGCACGTGCTGATAATCAAAAGCCCAGTGTACTGAAGACAACTGTTGCATATATTCATAGGTGTGGAGTGGGCCAAGGGCCTGCTTTGCTGGCAGTTCTATAGATAGGATCAGTCATCATTAGGATGCCCTGAGGGCAAGGGATGACTGTCCTATTACCCAATTCACATTAGCTCCTGACTTAAACAACAGCTACTCTGGAGGGCCACACCTGCGCCTCTTATAATGGTGGACGGGTGTGAAATGTGGCGGGAGCCCCATCACCCTAAGTCAGAGGGGTCTGTATTGTGGTATAGGAGGTTTGGTGTTGCTATGGTAACCGCCCTGGAGTTCCTACCGTGCCTGTTATTACAGAATACCACACAGGTCGGGACTTAGACATGAGCTCAGGAGTTCTCACGGCCTCCCACCAGGTAAATGGCACACCTGGATGCTACAATTGGACGTTAACACCTTAAGGGCCATCTTCTGTTGTCATCATGATGCACCAATATGTTGATGCATTTTATCCCTATCATTGACCCTAAAGGCTCAGCATGATACAAAATATATACATCTCTAGATTAGCAAGGTTTTCACCACTGTTCCATCCAAGCAGTGCCTATATGCACTAAGTTGCCCTCACAGTGTAATAAAGGGATCATTTAGAATCGAGCCTCTGATTTTCTTTAGTCTATACGAAATAGGACGCTTCTGTTGATACAGGTCACATAAAACGCATAGGTTCACACCAGAGAGGGGGAATATTGCCTCAAGCAATCTCATTTCTTCTCTATGTGTCAATCACGATTCAACCAGACGCACACAGAGGCCGCATTACATCAACATAATGATAATTAGTCATGACTTTAATAGAAGCTTATCTAAATCACTGATGGGACGTTTTTAGTACACATGTAGATGATTATACGTGTACATAGATACAATTATGGGCACCAACACATGCTGTCTAGCCGATGCCTACATGACTTGTCATTGTGAATACTGATGTATCGCCACTCTGTCACAGGTGTTTTTGTGCAGTAAGTAGATACAATGTAATGATAATGTCTGCATCTAGGTTCATATTCACATACAGAATGGTTTATGCTTCATTTGATACCATAGACGAACATGGTATATACACATGACATCTGCAAAGCAAAATCTAGTCTAGATAATTTATTTGCCCCTTAGATAAGGACGCTCGTCATTTTCACTAACATTGCTACAGTCAATTAACTCTGTTCAATGTCAAAATGGTGGAACTTTGATTATGCTTAATTAGCATAAGCTTGAGCCGTACAGTGAGTGATGAATACATTCGACACTAGTAGTAAAGAAAGGATTATTTCTTTAGCATTTCCACATTAGTTGCTTCTCTCTGTCTCTGTCTATCTGTCCGTCTGTCTCCCGGTCTCTGTGTCTGTCTTTCTCTGTCTCTCTGCTCTCTCTCTCTATGTCTCCGTCTCTCCGTCTCTCTCTCTCTCTCTCTCTCTCTCTCTCTCTCTCTCTCTCTCTCTCTCTCTCTCTCTCTCTCTCTCTCTCTCTCTCTCTCTCTTAGGCTGAAGCTGATGTATGTCCTAAAGAAAGGCAACACCATTAAGGGATTACAGGGATTTCCTCTTATTTTATTATTCCAGGCCACCATCTTCACAATCATGTAGCGATGGGAAATATGCGGATACCAAACTTGGAGGAAAAGTTGCAGCACGTCTTGCAGTTTCTGCTGAGTCATGATAGTGGGATTAACCCAATTCCCATTGCTTATCCCCTGCCAGCCAGATTACCACCACAAGAGTAAACACACAAATACCGGGGATAATCACAAAGCATAATCACAATCATGGTTACCATGTTTACCAGATCAGCAATACTACCATCAGTGTTCTCATAGTAAACCCTTTTACTACTTTACTGATTGAAAGCTATGGGCTCTTTATTGATAGTAAAGTTATGATAACTACTTCATCCCTTACAGGCCTTCCATTCTACACACTACTCTGTACCATTCGTACATCATTTGGAATGTGCTATAATACATGCACTGTAGCAGTGTCCAGCGCAGGACGCCATTGTTAGCTCAACTACACAAACAGAGAATGATTGCATGAGTGTGGCTCCACCTGGGGTTATCCACAGACACTACAAGACTCAGCTCCTAGTTACAGAGCTCTCTCTCTCTCTCTCTCTCTCTCTCTCTCTCTCTCTCTCTCTCTCTCTTCTCCCTCTCCCTCTGAAGCTCCCAAAATTCTGGATTGAAACTAGCATTTATGGCATCAAGTCATTTGTCGCATCCCTCAATATGTAAGTGTCATTGAGCATGTGAACGTCTATATCTGTATTATAAATTGTGTGCAGTCTCCTTTCACATTTGTCACACCGGCGCTAATAGATTTCAACCTGTCTCTATTCAACCGACGCTTATAATATTCAAGACTTAATTCATAGTGCATTATTTAGTTGCAATCCTACAGCACCCCTAGTGCTTATTCAAAACCCGCACATATTCAAAAACCCGGCACTTATACCGGCCACTATACAGCAGGCTATTCACTTGCCCACTTATCATTCCATAATCCCAGTATTCACAGGGCCGGCGTGTTGCCATAATAGTTGGGTATCACCATATTATACCGATAAAGTGATATAATTACAGTGCCGCCATTGTAGATATCACAATAGCCATTAGCATGCTTTCTACTCTCCACCCCCGACAAAGGTTGGGATTTTAGTAGCGCATCCCTGGTACTTAATGATTATAGAATGATTATGAGTATTTAGTCATCTATCTATCACGTCCCAGACATGCTTTTATTCCCCAAAGGGAGCTTTTTCATTATTCAATTTACTGTTGACTAGTAAAGTGCTGACCATCTACTGGTCATTTATACTGATATGCAGGCATATAAGCAAGGTAATAGAGCCAAGGATTTATAGTTTCTGTTTAATGGTTCAATCCAGTATAGGACCGATTTATACACGAGTATATAAGAGCTACCGTTAAATCAAATAGAAGGTTTTCTGGATGGACTACACATTGCTTTTAATCATATTCAAAAAGTTCCTTATGGTAAGTAGCCTCTGATGCAAATTCTGCCCCCGTCTGCTTGCCTTATCATTGTTACCAATCATTTAAATGTTCTGCATTCATCACACCCATTGTATGTGATGATTAATCACAGAAATGAATGTAACTACACTATGTTACTTTTCCATGCATTATTTTAATTGTTTAGTGATACACTATACTCTCTTCATCTCCTCATATCTAGAAGCCCTTCCACCTTATACACCTCACTTCTCCTCCTCTAACCCATTTATCTATGAGTAGGTCATGGTGCTCTTGTTATAGGAGGAATGGTCATTTTACCTTCATATTTCAGATCACACTTTAGAGGCATTTTACTGTTACAGCAGGGCTAGTTTTGTAGGAATATGACCAAATTAGCCACATAAAATGGTGTTTAAATCAGAACAACCTTGGAAAATACTGCTTGTGTAATTTCCAAAATGTTGCAGTTTCTATAAATTGCCCTGAACACTACTTTTTCTGGATACCACCAATAGAATGACTTTTTCAGCTGAAAATTAGCCTTTAGTGTTATTTTAATCTTTCTAGGGCTTTTTATGCACAGATGTCCATTTAGCCCCTACCATAAGGACAGTTAACAATTTGGTCGGCTTTGCTCTGTTCAGTCAAAATTTCACCCACCAAGCAACTATCCAATTAACAAGTGGTACTTTCTCCCTGAGTGCAGATATTGGTACAATGCTGAACAATGATAGATATTTTCAATGCATGTGCCAGAAAAGGCACAGCTACAGAAATGCTCCCCTGATAAGATATCATCTCAAAAAGTGGGAACAATCATAGGCTTAATTTTCATCATTTTTTTCAGCAGTTTTATTATATTTTCCATGATTTTATGATTTTTTTGGGGGAATGCCAAACCATATCTTGCAAAAACAATGCCCTCTTCGTCATCAGGTGACTGTATTCAATAAATGTATGCAGTTTGGCAGCTCTAGAGCTTGGGCTTGTCTCGTGCATGAGTCTTTGACAATAAAAGTCACTGCTCAAAAACCGTGCTGAAAACCAGTGGGAATTTTATTGTGAGCTGCACATATGTAGCCTCTCCTATCATAATATTGAGAAAGGCTGTTGCCACCTCACTTCAGGATATGATAGGACAGAGCCTGAGGTTTGATAAAAAAAAAGTTTTGGTTTATTCTGAAGACCCCGTGCCTAATTAAGGTCAGGTTGACGTAAATGCTGCCCTCTCGTGAGTCATATGGTATTCAGGCCTGCACTGAAGAGTGTGCTGGCTGCTGATTGGTTTAGAATTGGAATATAAGAATATTGGTAAAATTATGAAAAAAAATCAGAGGTGTTCCCAAATAGTTAATAAATGGAAAAGTAGGTGTGTTTTTATATCATGCCAGGGTTTGGGGATTTTATGAGGCATGCAAAAGTTAATCTTGCCAATGGAGATTTTCAAGCCCAAAATAGGGTGGAATGGCACTCACTGCACATGGATTATCATTCCGTTATTAAAGATTTTCAGTGTTAAGCCTATATATATATATATATATATATATATATATATATATATATATATATATATATATATATACAACATTCTGTCACGTTGTGTATGAGGGATGGTTTAATTGTGCTATGCTTGAAATTATGACCAACAAACATTGTAGGTGGCTGTTTTTGTGTGTTACGCTATATAAAAACATAGAGGAAATCAATTTAGTTCCCCATGACCTTAGGCTGATGAGCAGATCGATAACAGCAGAACATACTGTGCTGCCATCTGCAGACAAGGAGGGGAGGTACTCCTTGGTGCACAGAGGATGCAGTATATCACATGAACAAGCAGTATGACGCCCCTGGCACTAAGGGGAGATATAGTGTTATATATGGTACAAGGGGGGCGATAATGAGATAAAACTAGGGTGGTGTGTGTAGTATCTAGAATAGATCTACTATATCATGCACGATAAGCTACTTATAAATCATATCCTAATGTCTCAGTAAAAGTCAAGATGTCTCATTCTCTTCGGTTCTTCATAGAATAGTTACTGATAAGAGGGGCACCTAAGTAAACTCTTAGATAAAAGTTGGCACTTATTTCAGAGGTTGCAGAAAGGGTGTAAATATAATTCTTGGTTTGATATATCATACTAATTCTTTTCATCAATTGTAGAAGCTCATGGGGATGTAACAGACACCCCTAGCTCACTTCCTTTAGAAAATTAGATTCGCCTAGGCCTAACTTTTCCTGACCCTAGTGGAAACACCTATCTATACTAACTGGGTTTAAGAAGATTACTTCAGACAGGTTGGACAGGATCCCTGGGGTTGGAGCAAGGGCTACGTCGTGGCTAAGTCGGGCACGTCAGAGCTTGCCCTGTCGTCACCTAGATGTCAGCTCACGGGCTGAGCTGCTTAATAAAAAGCCAGACCCTGGCTCCATAGTACTAGTAGTAATATGCTAAGACATCATCACGGACGACAGTAGATATAATTACCATCCAAGTCTTCTATAAACATGAATGATTGTCTCATTATCACAGCCATACTCAAGAGAATTATCCCTGATGCTGACTCCTCACTGGCTTTCAGCATTCTTTATGATAATAATCCCGAAGCCTAGTTCTATTTTATACTATAAAGATATACGCAAAATGCAAATTCCACTCTGAGACAATTCATCAAATGTGAAAATTAATGTTGAGTTATATCGACATTCCTTTCCTGTAGCAACGATTTAAACATGTGTAGGCCTACAAACGATCAGACCTTCATTTTTTTGTTAACTTTCTAGACCAGCATCAATCAAGTCCTGTCAAACTTGAACCCAAACATGACAAAAAGGGTTCACTAGCTGACTTCTAAGGAGGCTGCAGAGTGAAATGTGCCAAAATCAAGGTGAAGGATTAGGTCGAGAATGGTCATCCAACCCCTTCCCACTATGTTTTGACAACAGGTAGAAGCAGCATGGCCCACTTTTTCATACACCACCTGGTGGTGATATTGGGAGGCTGAGATTCACATGTAAATAGGGCAAAAGCTCATCTGGATCCAATTGGTATAATATTATTGCTGCTGCCTGTGTTGCACCTATAATGATCCAGGGTAGTGTTACCCCAGAGCACCCTTTTACCTTGATGGATGCTCTGATCATTATATAGATATGTGTAGATATAAACTTGGTAGCTATGAGCTTTAGGGGCTATCCATCCAAATTTTACATTAGATAATGACAGGTACCATCCATGTTTTATGCCCATAGATTTCATATAGAAAAAGCAATGCCATCAACCGCTATGGGAATTCATCATCCACTTGTCCAAATACATTTTCAGGATGATTTTTTTTCTGTTAGTTTTTCAGTGGCTTTGTGCTTAATGTTAAAAAAATAACGACTGCTAGTGCATCCGTCTGTTCCACTGTCCCTCGTCGGGAGTGCTATGTTCATGTAATAAACGTAGGCATTCAACACACTTTGTAGGTCGAGGACCCTTCCCCTTTACAAAGTTTTTAGTCTGCAGCCATACCAATGTACTTCTAGAGTTATTTTATTGATCTTGCTTTGCTGCCAAAGAAAATAATCAAAACTTCATGTATTTTCCATCTACTTCCCTCGGCAATAACCTTTGTCTACCTTGGCTGGCTGGAGTTATATTGGACGGGCCCTGAGGCGGTCTAATAATGCAAGGAGGGACCAGCTATCCAACTACTGTCCACGCTCTCACAAGCTCTCCTCGTAGACTCCCTACTGGACATTGCTATCTGTAAATATCCTAAGGGATTACCCTAAATTCACATCACCCTATGCCGTCCCATGTAGACTGCCCAGAATAAACTGAACGTGACCAGCAAACACCTAGACAGGCAAACACCCTCTCAAATACACTCAGGAGCGTCTCTGCCACTTCCGGGTGGCTCCTTCCGGTTCTGGCCTTCCGGTCACGTGGTCCTACTGCTAATCTAATTCTGTCTTCAGTCTACACACGCTGCCGGTGGGTGGAGCCACCAGTGAGGAAAGAAGCCATGGCTTATAGACCCAATCTAGAGACGTTGTTATCCTTAGAAAAAATGGCCCAAAGACAGACCAGGATAGGGGAACCATAAGCGATAGAAAATCTGTAATTCTAGTCCTTACTACGATCGAGGACCAGGCAAAAGCTAGTCAAATCAATGTTGTTATATTCAACATATGATGTCTGAGATTCACCTCTGATGCGGTAATATACAACCACATGTTCAACTGATTGTGAGAAAGAAAGGAAAGGAAAGAAAGTAGCAGTTACAGTTAACCGGTGTATGTAGGTCATTATGTTAGACCCATGTTTTCTTAATTACATTTTTGGAGTACAACACTGGTAAGAACCCGTTTGCAAATCACCAGAATGACAAATTAAAGCTGTCGAAGAGATTCATGATTATCCATATCGAAAACTGGCTGCGAGGGTTGTCAAACAGGCAATTTCAAGTTCAGGCAAGAGAAGAGAGTAGGAATTTTTTATTTTTTTTTTCCATTGGAGCCCCTAGGATTGTGGCTTTCTTTTTCTTTTAAGCGGGTGGTTGAGGGGTACATGTAAAGCAGTTTAGCTAATAAGCACTTCCTCGTTTCCAAAATTCCCTCCTCCTGTGCGAGGTCATATGCCTTCAAAATGTAGGTCTACCTTCCCCTGCAGTGGCGGATTTAGAGGGGGGGGGGGCGCTGGGGCTCGCGCTCCCTCCTTTTTATCAGTACTCAAGAGTTTAGACGGCAAAATCTGTATTCTACTAACCATGATATGAACTTTATGTTCAAGGAGTTGGTCCTACTTAGTTTCATCCAGAGAATCCAAATGATCTAAAGAATAATTGCTGCTTGGAATCAAACAAATACATGCTGCCTTATTGAGAACAAAAAAAAAAACAGTTACCATGCTACTAGTCAGTAAGCCACCTTCCTCCTTCCTAGTGTCAAGCGACACTAATAGCCCGAGTCTAAAGAGCCTACGGAAGGTTGATTTGGTGGAGATTGCCTTTACTTTCCACGTGGTCTGCCATTAATGATGTATTTGACAGTGTCAGGGGATCCGGAAGTAAGTGAGAGGAGAGGGTGTCGGGAAGAGGGAGAGGTGTATATATTAGCTCTGTTATTTACCACACTTTAGTCAGCAGCGTCAGACAAACAGGGAAGGGGGTAAGTAGTGGGGAATAGGGAAATAAACTATTCCACAGAAACCAATATCAATAATTCATCTTCAAAGATATTCATTTCATGGCAGGTGAGGAGTTGTCAGGAGTCTATAAAATTTATGCATAATGGCTGCTTCTGCACTATTCATTTTCATTCACCATTTCTGTCCATTTCAACCTTTAATAGGCAAATATAAATATACACATAACTTTCCTCATCTTATGGCACCACTTTAAAAGTAACGCCATCTTTTAAAAACTACCTTAATTATGATTTCTGTTTCTGTCTTTTAGAGGAATATGACTTCTGACTTTCTCATCCAAAGATTCCACTTATCATTTTGCCTGAGAAAACACTTTGCTCATGTTGCTAATATATGCGGAGCCACATGTGTTAAATACCGGGTTTGAGTGAAGGTAGAAAAACATAATTTCATATCTTTGTGAATAACTCCATCTGAGAGATATATGTGGCAGGGGAAACTACTGTAGAGGTGTGCGCTTCAGCCATGGTTCTACATGTGAGCTTAATATTCTCTCAACAATCTCCAATGCAACAAGGGAACCATCTTACCTGCAAAACCACAATTTTATCTGTTGTCTAAGCTAGCATATCCCCTATCCCTCAGTGGAAGCTGAGAATAATGTATAGACCCCTGGAGGGGAGTCAGATTGATCCGAGTACTGATTTATATCCCTACCGCCAGGGGCGTCTTAAAACAAAGTTATCTTTGTTTCCTATCACTAGGGGGCCTTTGGTTACGCCCAATGTATGAAGGGATAGGTGCCAGAGTACATCACTACATGGGTATTAGAGGTGGGGAGCAGCGCACAGGGATATAGCAAATTTAAATAATTGGATTTTGAGGATATCAAGACCTAGTAGTTTATCTGATCTCTATGCCTGAAAAGCACTGCAAGATTTGAAGGAAGCCAGAACGATTGAACTAAAACCATCATGACTTCAATGGGTCGAGACACAGTTATATCTAACATGGTCCCTGCTCAAGGTTAAAATGGGCACAATCAGGCATACTGCTAAGATAAACCAAAGACGTCAAGACTTGTAACCCATCAGGCTAATAGGGCTCTATAGGCTTCTATAGCACACAGTGCTGTCCCCTATACCTCTTAACCAGGTCTAAGCTAAAGTATAGAAATGACCCTGGGTGATTTTTGACCCGGAGTCATTTTTGACCCTGCCCCCCACCATCCCCCCACTTACCCTACTTGAAAAAATTTCACCCCAGGTCATTTTTGACCCTGGGTCATTTTTGACCCAGTGTCATTTATGACCCTGCCCCCCACCCCTCCCCTTCCTCCTATCTCTGCCTTATCAGTTGACCCAGATAAGAGGCCTCTCCCCTATAATGGCTTTCAGTTATGAATGGGCAGCAGATTAAGTTTCAAATTGTGTTTTCTCAACTGCTATAGATCCAAAAGTTATTTTAGATTTTACTAGGATACATATAGGTCTTTCCAGTGATGTATGATTGATCAATCTCAAATCTGATACAAACTTATCATTTGCATTATTGTGAGCCGAGAGAGCTATTTTCCCTCACACCCACTGCAATAATTCAAATAGAATGTAAAATAAAATGGCTAAAATGTAGTTTGGTATTCTAGACTACCATTATCAATCCTCCTCTTTTCATATATGATGTTCTATGATGGATAGATAAAGAAAAATGACCCAAAAAAGCAAATTAAAATTGGTTTTTCCATAGCAGACAGAGTAGGGTCATTTTTCACCCCGGGGCATTTTTCACCTGGGGTCATTTTTGGGGTTTTACAAAACCTGTTAACTATTAGACAGAACGATTATCATAAGACATGAGCTGTGGGAAACATGAGGGTAAAAAACATCCCTGAACGCATACTGGAGAAACCCATTACTATGACCCCACACACTGTTTAGGGCCAGGCCCCCTGCTTACACAAGTATTTATTTACTTTCGACAGGCCTTCCGGTTGCCATGGTAAAACAGACGTCATAGGCGCCCTGCCTACCACGGCTTGCAATTCCGCCAGGTGGAGTATTGTTTATTTGCCAGGTACACATGCGCATGCACAGGAAGCGCGCATACCCTACCCCCTGGCGGCCAATCCCATTGGCATGTTTCATTTCCCAGTGTTTCCGGTGGTAGGGACGTATATTGAAAAGATCAGTGATAAATTAACAACCTTGAGCCTTAACAATGTTGAAAATTTATACCATGATTGCCTTCCACCTCCTTGTCTCTGTGTTTTATGTCTACTGTAGGTCGTAGGCCTATCCCATCGCTATAAGATTAATTAAAAGAGGCGTTATCTAATCCAAACTCGGAATATATCCACGGCCATAAAAATATGATCCATATATGATCAAAATAAAGCTTAGAAGAGGACATTGATTTCACATCTCAACAATTACCTGTAGACATGTACACACAACAAGATACCCAGGAAATGTGTATAGTTATGTATGAGAATGTGGAAGACAACAATACCTTCATGTTGAAGATTAACTGTAAGCTCCAATGTGCTTCTTATTATTTGGTTGCTACTCAGCAGATTGAATATAGAATTCTCCAGAAACCCGAGGACAGCTTATTTACAGATTCGCACTTGTCTAAATGAAGGAGCGAGGCAGATTCCCTGCACTCCAGTACGTACAATGCTGTATTGACGAAAGTAATAAGTGTTAGTCCGCCCTGGAGGTAGATACAGTTGTCTCACCCCCTTCTTAGCCCATCCTCCAAAGGACTCTACATCTGTCCCCACCTGGAGAAGCAAACCTTGTTGCTAGCTACCTGTTGCTCTAACGTTAGCTACATACCCCTCCCTGGTGGTGGTTCGTGTCATTCACCCTGGAGGCTTTGGGGTTGTCCTCCTCCACGATCGCCAAGTGTAGCTTTTTAGAATTTGTTGTCCTCCTGAGGCTTGGCTTCTAGGTGCAGGGAAATATCAATCAGGGTAAATAGGAGTAATAATGACCAAGCTGTTCATTTCTTAGCTAAAATATGGCAGGTTTTACAATGATGTGTTGCCTACATAATGCACGTGGTCCTGATGTCTCAATTGCATAGATCATGTGAATTAATCCATCCTAGTGTGGTCCATATATACGTCAATGTTCATTCAGGGCTTGACATTAGGATTCTTGCCTTGAGATATATGGGACAGTGATGTGCACTCCCTACCTCTTTGCCTCTTCCTGCAGTAGGTGAGGTCCGAGCTGCTCCTCCAGGGTGTAATGGAGGTGCTCAGCCAGGTGTACAGAGTAGACTGAGGACTGTACTGGAGCAGGGCGCACGATGACTCCTCCAGTGTCTCCTACCTGCCTCCTCCCACACACCCCTGTACTCCTGCACCCCAGATACCCTGACACAGCCTGACACACTTCTCCAGGGGGTGGGGTGGAGCCTGGACTGTTCGGACAAGCCTCCTTCAGTCACTCCTCCAGGCGGGGGCCAGGTCTAGGACGGCCTGTCCTCCTGCTCCTGGAGCTCCCATCCACCTTCTCATACCCACCTACTTCCAGTGAGTATATACCACAGAGATGTAGTACTGGTATTAATGTTAGGCACCTCCTGTTAGCTGTTAGGCTCTTTCCCGCGCCTTCTGGTGTTGGAGAATGCTTCCCCCAGGGGGTGTGAGGCAGTAAGGCCCTTCTCCAGGGTCAATAAACTGTGCTTGGGCGGTGTGGTTGGTGCTACAGTGGTGGCTGGTGTGCAGGAGAGGACCCCACACCCATCCTAATGCCACTGGAGCCGGCCATTATGCTGATGACACCGGCTCAGTTACCCTAGCTACTGGAAAAGGGACAGAGTGTGCCACAGGGTGGGAGGGGGTTCGTTGCAAGGGAGGGAAAGAGGGAGGGAGGGATGGGGGAGATGGAGGGGTGGCTGGACGTTTCCAGATCTAGGGGCAGGGCATGCACAGCAATGCATATAATCACAGAGCTTCTGGTTTCAGCATTGGCCTCCAGCAACAATAGATCGACATACAGTTGTCACCACAGCTCCAAACGGTATATGTTTAGCCTGTACAGCTGCCAGTGGCATCACCAGTACACAGGAGACCTCCAGACACATTCAGAGGCATAATCTATGCAAATTGCTTCCCTTTTTTCTATGGGACCAGACAAGTGTTCAAATGGAGGCATCATTACCATATTTGTTCTGATTCTAATTTCTCCATGATGAAGTTATTCTGAATTAATTCTTAGCACAAGGCAAGTCTCCCCTTTCTATCTGAACATCAATAATTATGGCTATTCACATTCCAAGTATTGCCATGATGGGATTTAGACCTTAAATGGGAAGTATTTTGGCATGCGGTATACATTCATTTGATAATCTTGTGCATATAAGTCTCATTTAAGTGGTTCCATCAAATTCAGCTGTGCCAAATATTTCCTAAATCGCTCATTTAGTTAATTATTTCAACATGATGTGGCCCAATTATGCATGAGTGGAAATAGGTTTGAACATGTTTTATAATGTCCAGGTTTGATTATCCCGATTTGCAATTCAGCTGCAAATCGGTTTCTTATTTAAGAAACTCTGTCATCCATGCTCACTGCCTCTACTTTAATGGCATTTCTTGGTTATCTATATTCTAATTATCCCTCACTATTGGGGATAACTGTTTCACCAGTTGAATACCTCTAATGTTACAATATGTAATTCCCCATCTGATGGAATTCCAAATGCTGGTTACCAAATCCGCCCAGTACACCAGGCTTAATTGTACTCCAAGCCTGCTTAACCTGGATCCATCTAGGATTCTTCCAGTCAGATTCAGCCTCTGTCTGCATGGTGGATATGAATGGTAATCTCACTTGCTGGACTGCAATGTTTTAGTAGGGTATATATGCGGGTAACATGGGTGTTTTCAATGACTAACACAGGTTGTATGGGAGTTGGGGGTAGGGGTTGAAGGGGTTACAGATGAGAGGTAATGATGAGTCTGTGTGCCACCCCTATTTATACTCATGTCCTGTAACATGCGATCTACTTATATATGCTAACAATGTGCCTGTTAGCTGTGGGCAAAGAACATTGAATCAACATTGAAAGGTGGTTGTGTTAATCAACCCATCTTTAACACTTGTTGACAAATCGTCTTCAACACAGTTGACATATCAGCATTGAATTATTGTTTCAATTCAACATTGATTCAATATTGATTTTGTCAACATTGAATCAATGATGACCTGTCAATCTCAATGCTGATTCAATGTTGACACATCAAGAAAGAATCCCCTCTAATTCAATCAACATTAAAACAACATTGAAACAGCATAGAAATACAAACATTGAACCAGCACTGATGGATAGTAGTTGATTCACAGTTGATTTGATTATGTTGAGTCAACTTTCGAATTCTAGCATATCTCAACCCTGTATCAACTATTGATATGCAAACATTGAATCAACACTGAATCAACGTTAGTGTGTCCACTGAGCTACAGATGAATTCTGCTATGCAGGATTTTAATCGCACCTGCTCATACTCAGAGGCTTTGGCCTGTCTTCACAGAATGAAGCTCCAAATCAGTCTGTTCCTGGTAGATTTCACGACTATTAATTTTAGTCTCCACCATCCTGCTTTGATTGAAACTCTTCCAGCTCTACAGGATGTTGCTTTTTATCTTTCATTGTTGTACCTACCTTGACTCTGGTTTCCTGCAGTTTTCCCTAATTTAGTCTCACGCGATTCTGTAGTTCTCTTTCATTGACACGTTTTGAAATGTTCAGGATCCAGTGACCAGAAATTAAAATTTCATACCTGTTATTTTGCATGAGGTATTTGGAACCTGTGTCATGTACCATTGCATATGCCCATTTCAAGGTCTATATTGTATGGTGGATAGGGTAGATGCCCTTAGATCCAATGTTATAAGTTCCCTTCATTCTATTAAAGAGAATGCTTGCATTCTGTGTCAAATATGGGTACTAGATATAAATGACAATGCACTTTTTCTACTTGATTTGAAGTTGTGGAGTGTAATGTATGCAGTATATAAGCCACAGTGCATTATTGTCGACATTGCAGAATACCAAATGGATGTTTAGAACTCCCCCCTTAAAGTTCTACTAACTAAATAAAATCACTGATGAGTTCTAACATACCTTTTGCACCCAAGTCAGGAGGTTAATTCAAAATATCCTGGGATCACATCCTCAGCGATCTTAGGAATTATTCTGCCTTATCCTATTAAGCGATCTTAAGATTAGACTGCGTTCAATTCTCCTAGCCAGCACTAAGATCGCATCAATCTTAGCCTCAGCCCTTCTACACCATTCCAAGAAGTACTGACTGGGCACAGGGGTAAGAGTCCCAAAATAAAGGAATAGCTGTGGAGTCACTCTTCTTCACAACAGTGTTTATACCATCGTGCCCCGTCCCCATATTGGCTAACAAAGGAGGACAGGGTTCAGTTGACCCCGTACAGTATTCAAGAGTTGTTCCCATGAACGTATGATTTATGCTTGCCTATTAGAAGCATTGTGCCCCCCCCAGGAGAAAAGAGAGAGAAGGGAAGAATTGCCTTACAGTGCACTTCATGCATAAGTAGCCCTAAGAGCCCTTAAGGACACTCATCAAATGTCCTCCCTCCCCTCTATATGTATGTAGCAGGCTATTCACTCTTTTGATCAGGAGTGTTCCCTGTAAGTGCTCTTGTACTCAGGTTAAACCACTATTCAATTCTTTCACTAAGATCACAGTGATCTTAGCACTGGAAAAGGAATAGTGAAGTGATCTCAGGACTTGCTATTCCTGACAGGCCTGCAACCACTGCATTAGATAGGGTAGACTGGCCAGGTCTTATGATACGTGCCTACACTAACATCGCAGGAGGATGTTGCTCCTATTGTAAAAAGAGCTGTGAGTATGTGCCCTCTTTTCTAAACAAGGCGTGCACTGCTTCACCATTCAACTTGCACTCACCACATTAGTCTGAAAAGTCACCTGCCTTGTTTAAAATAGAGAGAGCTGCACTACCAGGTACCTACTTATGTCACACACTCTATAGTTTATTATACTGACTGACGTCTCCCAAGTAGGTACCTACTCAAATCCCCAATTTTTAGCACCGTACCTGAATGGCCACTTGTGAGCAACAAAAGGGACAAGTTATAGCGACATGAAAAGAAAGGACTGGAAACGAGGGTATATTTAGCCAGCTCTTCCTTTTACTATGGGAGCAACGCCCTCCAGGGGTAGAAATCCCAGGATCTTTTGAATTAACCTCCAGTGGTCCTTTCTTTCCTGTAATATGTCCATGCCATAAAGAAATGTAATTTGCTCATATATAAAGATTGACATAATTTCTATGATGGAAGCCTTTCTCCAAGTTATGAGTAGAATGAACAGTTTATAAATGCTAGGCAGACTTGAGATACCACAGTTAAATGTATAATTCAGTTAGTACATTCAACTTGGCTGCTCCTATTCTAGAAAGACTCCCATGAATTTCCGTTTTCTTTCTCCCTTTTCCTTTTACCGCTATTGTTCGTGAAACAATCTGTGATCAAGCAGAAACGATGATCCCTGCACCTCTGGCTGGATCACTCTTCCTTTGTGGTCACCTGGAGGTTAATTCAAAAGGCTCTGGGGGACATTCCTCGTCACAAAAGTGAATGCTCCCATGGATAGTCCTTGGGGGCTCTTGAGGCTGCTCATGAGTTAAGGGCACTTGAATGCATTTATTCAGACTGCATGCGTTAAAGGCATAGTAATGTAATGCGTCCATTCTCTCTCTTAGTTGGTGCAGGGGGGGGGGGGGCAGCACTGTACTTCTAAACAAAACCCCAGTGTAGCCACTCTTGAGAGAACTAGTTTTTCCTCTGCTATTTTTTTTACCTTCCACTGCTATTTTTTCTCTGTAGACCTGTTACCACTCTGCACAGTCGTTAGCTGCTTGGAATAGTGAAAGGAGGGCTGAGGCTAACATCGCTCACTAAAAAGTAGCTGGCTATCAGAAAGGAAGGCAGGCCTACCTTACCATACCATACCATATCTCATAGGTAGCGATGGCAGAGCCTTTTGAATTAAGCTCCTGGCGTACCAGCTCACAGATGGAAGTTGATAATTGCATCACACTCACAGTGTGATATGGTAGTAGTATGTGTGTTAGGTTAAATATTTTAGGGTGGCATCAAACTTTTATGAACTATGGCCTTTTAGGCAGCATGGAACATTAAAGGGGGGCTAGCACGGCGATTTTCAACATGGGTACCTACCAAAGGAACATGCACAAATCCGCGGGACGCAGCGAAAAATTTGCGACGACCTGATTGGTTGAGGGGTGGTCACATGACTTGCTAACGCGGGTACGTCTTATCCGTGCTAGCCACCCTTTAAAGCATCATTAATGAGTTAGTCCTGAGCGCTACATTCATGTTTCATGTATCCAATTGGTAAAGAAACTGGGGTGAATTGACCAGTGCACAATGAAGACAATTCTTCTTTTTTAGACGTACTTTGAGACATTATGTCATCCATAAAGGGTAAATATTATTATCTTGTCTGTATGATGGATGGATGTGTAGTCCTATGGAGGGTTAGACATGTACTCTGGGGTGCTGGGAGCTCTGGGGAAGGGAGCTGATAGTAGCCAGAATCTTTCAAGTGTGATAAAGCCTATACCACTAGACCTAAAAGTACCACAATGGCATACTGCTTTAATACACACTATCCATTTAGCCTCATGGAGATGTCTTACAGAGTTCTCCACTAGAGTGGTATTCTTGTATCTCACACTAAGCACCAAAGGGTTGAAATATACATGAAGAAGCAGCATTTACATGCACTTATCCATTAGCGCATCATGACAACAAAATGTACATTATCAATGTGACATGATGCTTCCCGTGAAGGGCTAGTGGCATCTAGTGGTAAACAGTGCTGTAATCTGTATGTAATACCTTGACGGCCATGCCATACCTGTAACACATCATCCCAGGTTAACTTGTTCTTATAGCTTCCAAGTCATATATCGCCACAGATAAGCCTATAGGTTGAGGAGAGATAGCATTGATTGCAGCGTTATGGGGACACATATATCTAAGTTCCTCCTACAAATACTTGATAAACATGGGGTCTGAGGAGGTAGCAGTCAAAAGTCTACTCATGCAGAAGGAAGGGGATGTAAATCTATTTTGTAATCATAACAGCTGGCTATGTCTAAATCATACATTGTAGACTAGCGTCGGTGGAAAACAGTTGATTTGACCGTTATACTAATACTACTCTGTTACTTTACTATAAATCCCAATTATAAGAACTGAAGGGTTTATAGGAAATGATGAGTAACCACTTGTGTGAAACCAATATGATGATCTCATGGGTACCTGCAGTCTCTGTATAATCTGGGGTTTCCCCAAGGGACACATGCTGTTGTCATGTAAACATATAGGGGTTGGGCGGAGAATTTATGGGGGCATCTACAGGTGCATTTTTCATGGCCAATTATAAAGGATTTATGTACACACAGGCAGCTGTGGCCCTCGTGGTCATGAAGCTGAATTTATGTCATCACTATGGAACGTTATGAATAGCAGTACCCCTAAAGGCAATAATGTTTTACTGAGGTCTATAGATACGTGTATTTAGTCATGAGAGATGAGTTATTTCAATAATGATTATAGTGTTGATATAAGATGAGTCATGGGTGTGGACTGGTTACCAGATTTAGTCTGTGTAGGTGTTATCCATATGCTATAGAAGGGTGAGAAACTAAAGGGAACAGTGCTGCCCTCTGGTGCCTTTATTTGCTATGCACAGACCTTGATTACGGAGGTGAGGGGTTACTTTGGCAAAGTCACCACTCACCTCCGTAATCAAGGTCTGTGCATAGCAAATAAAGGCACCAGAGGGCAGGACTGTTCCCTTTAGTTTCTCACCCTTCTATAGCATATGGATAACACCTACACAGACTAAATCTGGTAACCAGTCCATGCCCGTGAGATGAGTAGTACAACATTCCACAGTGTTCCATTTCTGCATATCTAACATACTTTCATCATTACCCCAGAATGCAACATTGATCATGATGAGTAGTTCAGCAGGAGGGTATTTCTTAATGCCGTGTTTTGGCCGATCTGAAAAACGTACATGTATGATTTCTGCCAATAAACTTGTTAAAACTCAAAACTCAACTCAACTCAAACTCAATGACGCTAAATAACATTGTTGGGAAATGCCCTCCAGTACTGCTTCCATGCAGCCGGGGATACCAACCGTATGTGGCTGATAGAGAAAAGGCCCTGAGGGTCAAGATGTTACAGAAATGTAGTGCAGGCAAGTTACTTATACTGTAGAGGCCCGTTGAAGCGCCAGGATCTCAAATAAGCGCCTGTCTCGAATAAGCGCCGGGGGTAGAGGAATGTTGAAATCAATCTTAATCACTAAAATAGTATTCAAATATAATAAGGGCCGGAGGTAAAAAGATGTTGAAATTAATGAGCGCCCGGGCGCTTAAACGGGCATTTCATTAGCTCATCACAAAAACATATATCACAGTGTAAGCAGTAAATCCATATCCCGTACCTACAGGGTCAGAGGCCTGCATAATCCATCTAACACCCTGCCACCTTCCCTCAATAGCTCCTCACTATTTTCTACTGGCTATCCGGACACCAAAGAGTCCCCGATGACAAGACCATTCTTTAGAGTTAACACGAAGACTATCTGAATAAATGGTCTTCCCTCTTTGGTGAGTCAAGTGGAATCATGAATGGATTAATTTAACAAGTCAGTAGGCTCTGCAGTAAAAGCTTGAGGGGGCTTTCAATGCTCTTTTTTCTGATTCTTTTTTCCTTTTTTTCAACATAACTTATGAACCCTTTCTGGACCAGAGAGTGTTATACACTAGGAATGTGTTGCTATGCTGTACCAGTGATGAGTTACCGCCAGATGTTGCATTTATGAATCATGTTGTCAAAGGAACTTGCATGAAGGCATCATGTAGACCTGAAAGTGTTAAATGGTAATCTTCTCCAACGTCCCTCCACGCGGCTCCCCTTTGCACCAGGGGAGATCATCTGCACGCTCTGCAGAGTCCGTGTCGGACGCGAATCTAGATTAATGTATGTTCAATAATGTTTTTCCAACCCTGGGACAAAAATACAATACCGCTGGGGCTGTTTGAAGATCAGGTGTGAATGGCCAGCAAAGCAACGTCAATAACAAGAGTAGGTCTCTTTTTTCTTTTTTATCTTGGTTTCTTATCTGAAAGATTAGCCAGTCTGCGACAGACTGCCCTAGACATTTTGAATCGATCATGCATTTATTGTTCTCTCATTTCAAATGATTGGTAGTCCACATGAGAAGAGTGGAAATGGATTTATGATAACAATTCTCCCATTCAGGACTTCCCTCAGCAAGAAACAGATGATGATAGATCGTGATGGGTATGGCCACTAAATGGACCACAGATTGTTTGGATAGTTAATGACAAAGGGAAATGGTTCAAATGTATACAAAACCGTTTCATACGTCTTCTCGTAAGATTAGGCCGCTACTACCATGTATGAATAGAGGTTCCCACATTCCACCAAATATCATACTAACACAACGTGTTATAAAGACAAGGTAAAGACAGGTATTTTTAGTACATGGAATAAATTCAAATGGTAACTCATGACCTTGTCATTGATTGATAGCCGTGGTGCACATACATACAGTGAATGATGATATATGTGCATTGCATGCTGCTCGAGTTATCAGAAAGATCTTTTTATTGCACCAACATAAATCTTCTGTAAATGCCAGTTAATTTGGTGTGGCACAGATTGAATAAAAAAAAAGAAAATTGAATCGGCCATTGAAAAACTTTCACCATTAACTATATAATTGCTTTGCGATGGTCTCTGCTCTGCGATATGGAATGCTTATCACCCAAGGCCAGGGACCAATTAAATGATCCAATACAATTAAAATATACCAACGGAAAATCCCCCCATAGCTGATTAAAGGTTTGACAGACTTTGTTATCACAGACTGGATTTTTGTAATTCGGTCAGGTCTCAGTAGACATTTAGGAGCAATGGCTTCGTGCCTTAAGGGATTTACTCTGCTGATTGCAGACAGGATAACATCGCAATCTCTATCTCAGAGGCATCTTTGAACTGGGATCTTTGCAAATTGGTGGAATTGTTATTTCCAAGGCATTTTCTAATATGACATTGTAGGCATCTTTAATGTATGCAAGGTATACTCGTGGGCATACATTAGAGTCATTGAACTTACTGTATGAGATCTGGAGTGTGACTCATAAAGGACTGATGATATAGAATTGTAATTTTCGTGTTGATCCAAATGTTATAAACATTTTGAATTGAGTTGATTGCTGTTATCTCTCCATTATGTTAATTGGCAGTTATGTGGATCTAACGCAGGAATGCTAATTATTTCAAATTATGAATATTTCACTTTTTGAATGCTTCTCTCTGAATGCAATGTTTCAACGCCGATATGTTGTCAGTTTTTTTATGAATCACCCTCCAGGTCAGTTTTATTTCACACATAGTTATTGCTATTGCTAGAACGAGTATTCAATACCAAAAGGCAGTCCAATACATAATAGGATCTAAACACCAGGTGTTTCAATTAGGATGCCACCCGATCCGAGAAATCGGCAGTAAACACTGCAAATTGATCCTAGAGCTTGGCAAACAGATAGAACATAACACCTATACACGTATCTCTGCATGATCTAGAGGATCCACATTGGTAAAATCCGATTCAATCCACCAGGAGTCAGTCCTGGGTCTTAACACCATGCTATACACCAGCCCTGGGGGTGCTCCAGGGTGTGCTTGAGATCAGACAGATTGATAGCCATAAGACCTATCACACTAAGTATGTATCCACCAGCAATCCCTCACTACCCACTTATATCCTCAGCCTCCCTAAGGGGCACATTGGGGGCTGCTCCAGCTCTGCCAGCTAACACATGGCCAATGGCTCCCATCTCTACCAGAAAGGGGGCATCATTATTAATAAAACAATAATGGGGAATCTCTTTGTGACCAGAGAATCAGAGAGCAAGTCAATTTTGTGACTGCTGTCCAGTCTGGGTCCCAGGATAGTTACGTTTTCAAAAAGGAGGGCAACGGCACTCATTTCAATAGGTAATGGTTTTAGATGTGTAGCAGTCCTACGACTCTGCCCCTGGAGGGCATTCCAACATTGCTATCCTCCTGAGATGCCTCAACGTATTCAAGCAAAGGAAGTCCTATGTTTTAAAAGAAATAATCTGCAAACATTGTGAGAGGTGGAAATGAAGCACGTGGTGCCTTGAGCCTGATGCTATGACTCTTTGAAAAGCGCATTTTCTTTTTTGTTAAAGAGTGGGATTGAAAATTACCAATCATGAACAATCATTCATATACCTAGCAACCCTCCATATCTGATCTTTCATGAGAGGCAGGCTTTCAAATCCATTAGATATAATCATAAAATTGATGAGTTGACCAAGGGAACTGATCCTCCTAGCTCTTCACACCAGACAGCTTAGTGGTATATTGTTGAAGTACTCTAGGATAGATTCTGCATTGACTAACACTGACTACGCATAGAGGTGTTGACTTAGTGTGAGACTAATCATGACCTCTGCTGGCAGGTTGAGGACCTCGAAGCAGAGAATCTGCAGGTGCTGGAGGTGTGTCCTATCTGGTATCAACAGTTAGAGCTAACAATGGTGTAGGATGACATGGAACTCCATTATTCATGATAACACTAAAGCTACTGAAAGATAGGGGCCGAGGGAGGAGGGGATAGAAAATGGATGGCAGAGATGAGGCTGCGGAGGTGTGTGAGGGAGGGGGGCAGAGGTATTCTAACCTCATTAGAGATAATGAATCTGTTATTCATTCTATAGAGTTGATAGATTTGATCTTGTTCAATCCCTCGAAATCTTGATGGCATATATTGATTGCCCATTATGTGGACTTCCCTTTGCCAGACCATTTTGGGATTTTTATATGGATATTTCAAATGCTATCGCCCATATTGTAATTACATGCATGGTCCCATAACATCAATATCAATATTATGTATTTAACACAAGTACAAAGCTATATGCTCTTCATCAATCTTCAATTCTTTCCATTGGCCAACGGGCACGGAATCCTGGATAAGTTTATTCCATTTTTTTCCAGTCTAGTCATATTGAGTAAAGAAATATACTGCTTTCAAGTTATAGAACAGCTATACTTCTCCATGTATCAGCGTCCAGCTATCCCGATAGCATTTTGCCCTTCTTGCCATACACCATTTGTTTCCTGTCCCCTGTGGGCTTCTACTGTACACAATGGATGCGTTTGGTACAGGGATATTCAATCAAGCAAAGTATTTTGATCAATTGAGAGTGCCCCAGTTTATTTTTATATGGCAGCGCGGCTATACTGACCCCCAAACACATATTATACATAGTATCTGACTCTTACCATTTGCTGTAAGTTGATAAATGTGTACTTGCCAAAATGGCCTATCTAGACAATTCCTTCATGGCCCTCTCAGCCTTATCTTATAGACGAAGCTTACTATAGGCGCACACGTCCATGGCCGAACCACAGAGGATTTCCCTGCAACATATGTGACAATGTACTGGAAAAGGGGACCTTATTACCCCTGAAATAAGGGCCCTTTCGCAGATCCTGTCACATATTATACTAAAAATAATTCTATTACTTTCTACGGTCCTGTCTCACTAAACCGAATTTACAAACTGTGTTCTATGTAAATTAATATGGCCTGTTGTAGCGCTTCGATTTGAATACCTTTGTATCCCTGACACGTATTTGAGCCAATGGCTTATTTTAAAACTCCATTGGTTCTACAGATTAATTTCAATACGCCCTTTCCTGTTGTCCTTATTCGGGGTTCCGGCGCTTAAACAACCCAACCACCATCAACTTTGAATTTAATAGGTTCAGTGGAAGCACCACTTAATCCCCATTCTTCCATCATCCAATATACCGTGACACCTACCTAATACTTCCCCACTTACACCCAGACACCTATATAGTGAGGACTCCTATCATTTTCATGTGCATCGCCATAATAGTTCTGTCCTCGGAATTTATTGCGAGATTCAGATGGATAGCACACTTCCAATCAGTCTGGCCTGCCGGGAACAAGTATGGTTTCGAGACCAGGAGGGTGTTGCTCCTATTGTAAAAAGAGCTGTGAGTATGTGCCCTCTTTTCTAAACAAGTCGTGCACTGCTTCACCTAAGTACTTGCACTCACCACATGAGTCTGAAAAGTCACCTGCCTTGTTTAAAATAGAGAGAGCTGCACTACCAGGTACCTACTCATGTCACACGCTCTATAGTTTATTATACTGACTGACTTCTCCTAACTAGGTATCTACTCAAATCCCCCTTTTTGAGCACCGTACTTGAATGACCACTTGTAAGCAACAAAAGGGACAAGGTATAGCTACATGAAAAGAAAGGACTGGAAATGAGGGCATTTTTAGCCAGCTCTTCCTTTTACTATAGGAGCAACACCCTCCTGGTTCGGAAGGCGCTGATGTCAGCATGCACATGCCGCTCCCGGGAACCAGTCCACTCCCGAGTCAGCACTTTACACCATCACCCATACCCACACATAATCCTGCACAATTCCTCCATGACACCCTCTACTGTGGTCGATCATGCAGGTAGACCAAGCTCACACCAAACTAACACGCCCTCAGTCCAATGTCAACACGCCTACAATGATGGGAATGCTTGGGGGGCTTAGATGATCCGTATTTTGCCTTGGAAATCATGGACGCTGGTTAGGGGTCGAAATGAGGAATCAGGTATGATGGAGACAGAATGGTATGAAAGCCTGAGCCCACATAGCCAGGGCAATGTTGGGGATTAATGGAATGGACAGTGCCTTTATCATGGATTGTTGACATTCAAGACATTCAAGACATTCTATAGTGTTATAGTGATATCAGCCCTGTCAAGCTGCATAATTATATTGTACATACATTAGCTTATGTTGCATATATGTATGAATTCCTACCTGGATCTCAAGATATTGATCTAAATTAGGATGATATCAGCTGTTATGCAAAACGACGATGCTTGTCGCTCTCATACCTTATAGCTATGTGTCTCGCAACAGCACAATGTGATAACACCAATGAAATAGAGCTTAAGACAACTGATGTTTTCGTATGTCATACAATTATCTTCATCTGAATTGACAGAAGGTAGTCATAGTCTTGGTGGATGTGGTTATGGATGTGCAAAATTAATCATAATCATATTTGCAGTGGGAGAAATGATTTTTCTTTCATTAAACAGCAGATCATGAATACACACTGAATAAGCATCTCAGTCGATTACTCTAATGAAATGCAACGCTGACTCTCCCCGACATGTAAGGAAAAAGGTAGCCATGCAATCCCCTTTGTCAGAGCTCTAATAAGCCTTAAACTATCAGTTAACAGTTCATCATTTTAGAATTCCACTCACCAAACCTTTCCCCAGAGCTTTACCAACATGCCTTGGGCCACTGTAATACAATTCTATGTCCATCAACGCTAAAAGCCTGTGAGCAATTCCAATCAGCACTACCACCATGAAAGCTCTGGTGGACAGTTAACACTAATACTGGGAGTGGCTTTGAGCTGCTCCCAAAAATAGGTGGTTGAGATCAATTCTGATAGGGATTTTTATTTGTGATTATCTATGTATAAAGCTAGAGCATGTATATAATTATGACACAGGGATAATATAAAGTCTGTGGCGTTGGTTCATCCCCCGCCCCCTACCCAAATAAATATAGCAAAATGTAGCTGTGCGTCTACTTCTGTGTATAATGCTGTAGGCAACCCAATAAGAGGCAAATATCAACTTGTGATAGACTTTTAAGCTCTATGTACGGTTTCAGCTCAGTCCCACTACTATCTATCCCAAATCTGATTTACAATAATGCTACTGTTTGTAAAGAGCAATTTGTGTACATACTAGACAAAGCTTTCCTGCTTTGACTACTCCCTTGTGGCAATATTACTCTAGACTGGCCACACATTATACCTGTCTACACAGCTCTGCAAAGGCATTAAGAGAGCCCAGACGAGCTAAATTTATGAACATATTTTGGTGTACAACCCCTTCTTTATGCTCTTGCAACGCCATAAACTGCGGGAGGCGGGTGTTTGCCCTGAGCCGCTGCTGGTTTCCAGCACGGCAGCGTTTGCCTGTATACGCTGGTAATCAGCGTTTGGTAATTGTCGTCTGCTCGTGTCGATTATGTGATCCATGAAAGTAAGATGGCCGTGACTGTCTGCATACATTGGCCGATAACAAATAACTGTTTTTGATTTAGTTGTAAAGCATTTGCAATCTAGATCTTGTCTAGAAATTGCTTCAACCAGCCACCTTTTTGAGTGTTTGATTAGAATTTGCATGGTTGGGCATGGTTGATAACATGGCCCTGAAATTAATTATATCAACAATAAGTTAATTACACATTTAAACTTGTTCAAAAGATATTTCTCTCTATGTTCTAACCAATCACATGAACTTCATGTTGCCACAAATCCTGATTAGCATACATGTACCTAAATCATATCTCAATATACAAGCTTTAGGAAATCACCCACATTTATAACAGCTTTAGTATCAATATTTAAGAGGGTCAGATCTAACATGCTTTAAACGAACATGCTCGAGGTATTCTTACTTGTATAGAAAACTTATTATCAAGACCTGTCGTTCCTGTATGTTCCTTTAGTCTATATTTCGAATTGCCACATGTTGCTATGAGCAGCTCTTGGCCACAGAGCTCAATAGACGGGTCTATGAGTTTTTCTTGAGCTGAAGTAGCTGCTTACACACCACCGCCGACTGGAGGATATTCTGCAAACTACTGCTATGGTTTGTGGTTCTTGCATTGGTGTTACAAGTACCCGCCTTGTTCAACGCATTCTTTTTGTGTATATACCTAAAGCTTTAAGTAAATAACTCAATTACTGTGGTAACCTTATCACTGTCTTCAAGACTGATCTCATTTCATTTCATTGATAGAGAATAGGATTGTGACCGTGTTATGAACAGGGACTTGATAGAGACTTGAGTTGGGTATAAACAAACCATCCCTCAAGGCAAGAAAATAATTCAAACTAAAATTTCCTAAACTTTAGATTTCATGGCAATGACTACGGTTCATTGCGATTTCATGGGTCGCCCCGAGAATACCCACACTAAAATGAGCTACAGTTGTCGCCCCTCGAATGGCAAGCTCTGAACTACTAAAAATATGTAACAGCTCCAAACAGTGTTCATGATACATATGACAGGACCATCAGTGACCCGTTAAAGAAAAACACTATCCAACTTTCATGAAAGCTCATTTGATGGCCTTTCTGTCAAATGAAAGGATTCTGGCATTTCTCTGATGACGTCACAATTGACAAAATGCACCATAATTGTGCTCACAGCAGAGTTGTGATTGCACAACATTATAAGGGTATAAACCAATGCACTTTGTAGCTTATTATCTGGTATGTTTTGCCAATTCCCTCAACAAATATTAATGTAATAATATGATTATTATTGATGCACAATTGACCTTAGGGCAAGATGACTTTATCTGGCCCCAAAGTCAACGAGTGCATCTATAATCACCACACATTGCATTTATACCTAGGTCTGCATCTTTAGGATGCATTCATATTCACTGACATACAAATATATATTATGGTATCCATAGGGTCCCAGACTCATTTAACCTAACGCCATTGTCCAGCCCCGTGGCCTAAAGGATAGCATGAAGCACTTTGGATCAGAAGATCCCTGGAGGGTCTTGCCAAAAAAGAAACGTGAACCAAGAAAGAAAATGTGCACGTTTTTGTCTTGCTAAATAATTGTTTGGATAATTGTCGTTTCAGTGCCTCTATCCTGTATAAAAGCACTAAGAATATCCAGTTTGGGCACCCAAAATCGTTCTGGAATGTGATACCCGTGGTTTAATAATATTCATATATCCTAAGAGAAGATCCTCGATGTATAAGCAATGCAGCACACATATTTCAATAATTGTCCAGAATATTTTCATTTGATGGAAAAGGCATCAAAATAAGTGCGCATGAAAATTGGATAGTGTTTTTCTTTGAATACCGAGTATATAAATTAGATCTCAACAGCTGTATTCATCGTCCGGTGTTAGATTTGAAACCGACAAATATGTACAAGTTACATACTGTTTTTTTTTGGACTTGCTCATTGCATTAATGAACTGTTAGGTTCATTTAAATAATGCTATAGAGCAGACCGGTTTATTGAGGTGTTTTTTCATAACAGATAGAACAGCTACATACATAACTACATATAACATGACTTTGAGTCACTATAGATACAACCGACAGAAAAAGGGGTTGGAAATATCATCACACCAGCAAACATAGTAGCATTTTAGAACAGAGCGGTTGAAATATTAGAATAATACATGGTACAAAAAGAATTGTTATTAGCATAGGTACATTTTTTATTATATAAGATCACAGTACATTATGAGACATGGTTTGTATCTGGAGGAGAGGCGAGGTATCTAAACCATAATATTCCCATTAATCATAACCAAGCTTCATCTTTGACCTCAGACCTTTCAATTTTTTAACTTCATTTTTAAATTTCACTTTCGTGGTTGCTCTCTGGATCTCTTCGGGTAACAAGTCCCACAGAACAATCCCCCTATACCAAGGAGATCTTTTGAAATGTCGTGTAATTGGTCTGGTTATTTTCAAACATATCTTATTTTGTGATCTAGTATTGCTAGCCAATGCAAGATTAGTGGGTGAATAAACATCGGGTTTAAATACATCATGCAGTCCTCTTTACAACAATGGTATTATTGAAAAGCTATTTCTACGATCTAGATACTCAATAGTTCTAGCCATGCAACTACTTTATACCATAGACACAGACTAAATCTGGCACTGAGAGACACTCCCTATACTGGCAGGCCCTCTGTGGAGAAAGACTGGAACTGATCCCTAAAACCGCAGTTAGCTATAGCTCAGTACAGACAATGTCTGAAAACTGTCTGCTTTATCTGCTGATGATAACCCCATCCCTGGAGCACCCTGGAGGGGGTAAAGGCTGTGAATTAGTACCAGGCCTAGCCGCTGGAGGAGGTAAGGTCAGGCGATCGGCGTGCAGGGGTGTCACAGTGGGTGACAGCTTGCTTCAGGTTGGAGGATTTGTGTGAAAGGGGTCGGTAGGGTATCGACTTAACTGTGTGCCTGATGTGTCTGGGGACCCTGGAGGAGGCTACTTATAGACAGCTCTAGTCATCATAGTAGGGAAGGCTTCTTAGTATGAGTTCACAGGTTATGTCGACACGAAAAGTAGTTTATAGTGAGGAGTATACTGGAGGGATAAATCTGTTGTATTTCCACAGGAAATGAAAAGGAAATGACAAAACTATTCCCCTTTTTAGTTTTTCCACAAGGTAAAGTGATTCTGGCAAATCGGAAATGCACGTTATTTCATTAGGGGAAGTGGTAGGATTATCAGATGTATTGCATCCCGGTAAATTACTCTTGATGTACATCATTGCCCTGTTTGTGAGCTTCTTTGGATATCATTCTAAAATCCCATCAACAAGTCTGCATTTAAGATAACTAATTGATATCAATAAACCCCTTTTACAACGTGTTTTACGTGTATAGCAACATGAAAAGCAGTCTTACATTTACGTATACTCGTATATAAGTATGAGAAGTTCCGACATTGCTTGTATCCAGGTGTCTACAATTAGACGCATTTACAACTCCCACACGGGGAATGATAGATTACCTACTGCTATATATAGAAGTTAGTGCATGTAGCACCCTCATTCAGCTGGACCATAAATCTGGGCAGGAGGAGGGAAAGTCCTTTGGTGGTAATAAACCATGGTATGTATAGCAGACATTGCCTGCCTTCGTCTCCCCGCAGCAATCCCCTGATTGCCTATACTACTAGGGCCAACAATGTTATCATCCGTATGGTTGCTGCCATAGAAGGTTCAAATGCATTGGTGTAGACAGAATGCAATTGCTAACTAGTGTTACATCCCACTACCATTGCTTAAGCTAATTATAATTAGTAGACAGAATATTTGTGGACAATTGGTTAATCGGATTAGAGCAGTGGACACAGAGCCAGCTTCAACCCTACTGTTACTGTGTCCATGAAGAGAAATGTCCATGCAGCTTTGTAAACCAGGTTGCCTTGCTAGCACTAAATGCCTGAGTTATCGGGTGCTGACCTGAGGGTGAGGTTGGGGAGTGGTTCTGTGCTGGGTCAGACACCGGGGTCAGATAAGGACATCCCCCCCCTGCTCCACGCACACACACACCCTTCAGCCGTGGTTCTTGCAGACCTATAATCTATAGTCAGGTGTAGGGTGGGTGGATTTCAGACTGCATGCCCTTTAGCAGTTATACCACCTGACTTTGGCTTATGTCTGGGTTGGGGGCTAAAGAGAAGGAATATTTCAGACAGTTTTATACCTGTATGGTACAGGGACGGATCGTCTGTTACTATTGGCAAAATAGGTGATCAGATATTATAATGATATATATTTTAGCCTCCCTAATGGTCGCTGTCTAAATTACATCGAAACCCTGAATTTTGGTTTTCCCTTACATCAACACCAGGGCAATGATGATATCAGACCTGTCTGTTTACCGCTAATGCACATATTAGCTTTTTGGGGCATATTATTAAGGCCTTTCACATAGCCTATTAGCATCCCGTATCAACCGTGCACACAACTGACTTCCTCACCGGGTGCAGGTGCATATTGGCCCCTACTAGAACCAAGGATGATATAGGGAACCTATATCATCCTTGCTAGAACCACAATACCTGCAGCAATCACCTCTAAGCACTCAACATAAATCGTACTCCCCACTCATCCGTCCACTGAGGCCATCAGGCGTACTGGATTTACTCCTTCCGGTGACCTACTTCCACCCAATCTGTACTGGAAATGGGTCAGCTATCTAGGTCACTCTGAACTGAGCAGGTCATGGGCGGTTTGAGCGATTGTATTGACTGGTACCAGCGCCTTCGGCGCTGGGACTCTGAGCCCAAAAAGTTAGGGTTAAAGGATTTTTCACCCTTTGGTACATGTATAATGGGGTGGGGTAGGGGGATTATTCTTTCCACCCCACCCCCACAAAACATCTCTCCCCATAACATATACCACACATAATCAATTAATTTACATGTGGACCTGAAGTGAATATTGATCATTCACTTGTCAACAAACTCAGCCAAAAACTTTTATAATTTATGATGGGACACCATTCGCTGGGATGAAAAAGGATGGTGCATTAATGCATCACGCCCATTGGTCTTCATGATGCATGAATGCAGCCCTGATGAGTAACTCCCCCCTACTACATGGGAATCTGTACATATGTTTCCCGCTGGAACAACTTGCCACCCCTCCTGTACCATGACCTCTATGGGTGGACTGGTCCACAGGGTCACTTCCTGTATATTGCAACAATCTCGTCATGATACACCAAAAACTGTAATTTGAGACATTTAATCTAAATTCTGAATGGACAGAATGTTTTAGAATTAATTTTCACCCCCAAAATAATCATTAATAGATATTATCACTTAAATTTCTGGAACAATATATTATGGGAAACCATAGCCTGATTCCACACATGGTTGGCTGAAGCCTACAACAATCTTCTTTAGACTCTGTTATTTACATTGCGATTTGAGGCCAGCTTGTAGCCTTATGACGTAACAGCTAGCTTATGACGTCACAGTCGGGCAAATAACTTTATAGGAGGTTTTAATGAGCAGGTGGTGGAGAAGGAAGATGACATGGTGCGATTGGACGACTGGTAGTGGGTGAGACATTTGGGTGAGTCAGGTAGACAAAGTGTCTTCTGAACTAGAGGCACTGAAATTGAATTATGGAGATATGTATATTCAACATAATTGTAATGGGTATGGACCACTAAATTCGACATGGTGACATGGCCATTTCTAAAAATCGACATGTTACATGGGCCTTAGTGACATGAGGCAAAACAATTAGTGACATGACATATGTGCTTTCTTAAATTCAACATGGGGCATGATAGGCTCTTAGAGGTGACATGGGACATGGGGATTTAAGTGACAAGTGCCTTGACCATTTTTTAAAATCGACATGTGACATAGGGGACCCCCCCATCCACACCCCCATTGTAGGTACAGACCCAGGTAGCAAGGATACATTGGGACAATGTCGGCTTATATTGGGACAAGGATGGACAAGGCTAGGTGAAGCTCCACTACACGATTTTTACCGAGAATCGGAGCTATTCTCACAAAAGCAGACACAAACACAGATTATAAGGTGGCATTTGTTATTATTCCAAGGTGTAAATAAAAGGTTTAGTGAGCTTTTCGTTTATGTGGGAAAGGCTTTGTGTCCAATCTCAGGCATGTTCTTGTTGTTAAAAACATGTTTTTGTTTACTAAATCTAGTTTCTGTAAAGTAAATATTGCAGACTTTCATACTGACAAGTCTCTGCAGTTCAATATCAAACAGGTTTGATTTTTACAGGACCCTGTGATTTACGGTGAGTTGTTAATAGACGGCTGTGTTGTTATTTATATCTTGGTGTGTTGATGTTTATATAGGAGAACAGAGTAACCACCCCTACTTGGTCACAGTGGTATTATTTACACCCTAGTCCAACAGAGACTGTGCAGGAAATCTCATGTTTACAATTCTGAATCTCATGTTTACAATCTAGGGATACTAACATTCTATCCCGTAGACACTGACTGGGTAACATTTTGTGAGAATGGAGCAGAAAATCGCGTAGTGGAGCCTCCACTTATGGTCCAATGCTCCATTGCCGATTGGGTAGAGGTCTTCTAACTACTTTAAAGGTTTGAATTTTCAAAGGTAATCGAGCATATCGAATTCTAAATTAAATTTGAAAGAGATGCTTCCAGCGAGTTGATTATTTCCAATGTTTTATCGGCCAGATTCGGTATGCGATGTCAAAGTTTTGTTCTATGAGTCTGATTCTGTCTTTCATAATGCTGTCAGATGCGGCCCGATGAGAGGGGATTTAAAAGAAAAAAATGGATTGCTTTTTCTGGCAGTTTTAGCGGTCTTCCACTTGTCATAATATTTATTCGTATCGGTCTCAATTCACACGAAATTGGACTTATTTCTGGTTTCCCAGTGGCTACCATTCGGTCTGATATTTTCTTGTCTGATGGGCTTGCTGTGGGACACATACTGAGTGAATAGACGTGTCACGAATACTGTAGAGCATTTTCCACATTAAAAAGTAAAAGCACCATCAGCACGAAAAAATCACCAATTTGCAGCGACTGTGCACAGTTTGAATGTATATGTCTATTTACATATTGACATGTCAAAGCTAGACTCCAATGCAGGAATTATGCACAATTTTAACAGTTGTAGTTGCCGCATAATACCTCAGTGCAGTTCCAGACTCTATTCAGCAGTACTGTACACACAATCTACATCAACCTTTAAGGGGGGCTAGCACGGCAATTTGCAACATGGGTACCTACCAAAAAAAAAAAAAAAATCCATGGGACCCAGCGAAAGATTTTCAACGACCTGATGGGTTGAGGGGTGGTCACGTGACTTGTTAACGCGGGTGCGTCTTATCCGTGCTAGCCACCCTTTAAGGGGTTGTCTATGGTCAGAATGGATACATTAAACCGGTAGTCATCCGCCAAAGGGTTAAGGCCTGGCTATTTTCCTCCAGATATCAACATAATTATGAGGGTCACATGCTTGCTATAGGTCAATATTGACAGCGTGTGGTAATCAATACCTCTGTTACAAGACACAGTCACGTCGTAGGTATTTTGCCTCGTGTATCTTCAAAGTTGAGATCGATCTCCGAAAGGGGATTACGTGATTATGACAATGACCATTCGGCGTTCAAACATTTGTTTAGGCATTCTTATAATGTTGGCAAACATGTGTCACAATGTTACAAAGTGCTTGTCTCAACATCACAAGGTTTTGAAGTTAAATGAGAAAGTGGGAATGCAAAAGGTGTACAACTGCATTCCCTTTTTTAGACTGATAGCTGTTCAGCAATGGTTCTATTCATAAGATGGCTTATTGCCATTCACACCAAATTGAAATAATTATGATAATTCGTCGATATTGTCTAACTTCATTGTGAAAGTTGCTCTCAGAGGTTGGCATCTGTATGGCAATTTCTCATAAGTTAGAATTTGACAGAGAGAAACGGTAAGAGTATGCCTTTTTATTTAAGACTGTTTAAATTAAAGACATTCATAAAATACCCCTGAACATGTTGAACACACAACCTTCTTGGTTCTCCAAAACTAATAGCGTGATGACATGAAGAGATGAAATAGTACTGTGGGGGCTGTGTAAACTTTGAACAAAGTCATGAAAATCGAAATTTTGAAAAAATCATTATTTATACGGACATAGATTAGAAAAATCGATGCATTTCTTATAGATCCACAAAACAGCAGTTCGACAAAATCTTTCTCCTGATCTTCAAATCCAGTACCAATACCTCACCCTGTCCTTATACCTAGGTAGCAAGGATACATTGGGACAATGTCGGCTTATATTGGGCCAATGTCGGCTTATATTGGGCCAAAGTCGGCTTATATTGGGCCAAACATAGACAAGCATGGCCCAATGCTCCATTGCTGATTGAGTAGTTATACAACCCCTGATACAACCCTGGGTACTTGTATTCACATACGGAAGTAGTAGGTGCCCCTAGCGGCTATATAGGTCACTATTATCACTATTATGGGATGGTTGCCAGGAGGGACACGCCTGCTTGATGAGCGGCTACTGGGTCCAGTGAGCAGGGGTGTAGGCGTAGATGAGCTTACATGAAACAATGAGTTTTTTTGGGGGGTTATTTTTTCTTTGTTTATCAACCTGTGTTCTGGGGCTGACTTTCGTGTTAAACACTCATGGATACGCCTAGAGAAGATGAGCTGGGGAAAGGGAGTTCTAGGGTTGGGGGCAAAGATGTTTCGATTAAAGAAGTAAAGGAACTGTCAGCCTCCTTGATCCAACCCTTAGCTATAGCCCATGGGACCCACGTACACATAGTAGGTATCTGTATAGTATGAATGTGGAGGCAGGAGGCTTTTGTTAGTTTTAGATGTGCGAGAATAGTGATAGCTATAGGGATTGAAAGAGTAAAGGGAAGGTGACGTGATAGACAGTCAGTCTATGTATATGTATGAGACTATCTACCATGGTCTAATCTAGGGCCCCAGTGGGGTGTTTCAGAAGCCAGACATGATAATGAACATTAAATATCTGTTTCTAAAACTGTTAGATTCTAAACTTACAACTGCAACCAATATCATCTCTCACCAGTCATATAGTTATAGACACAGTAAGGTAATGATAATGCTTTAGAAACACATGCAGGTATAAGCCTACAATCACTTTTAAAACTGTTATCATATCTCCTTATGACCGGTTGTAAACATTACCTGCTTCTGAAACACCCCACAGACTGTGCAGTTGACAGGGAATCAGATTAAATGTGGCCAGACAGGCCATACGGCCACATAGAGTGTGCCCAATATAACCTAAAGGTCTAGAGGATTGCACCTAAGTGTCTAGCAGTATCAGCACCCTGTTTATAATCCCAAATGTGTTTCTAGGACATGTTTCAATCAACCATATGTATGTGCAGCGTGTCATTATCTTTTGAATTCTGTATTTTTATTGTGTTGAATTAAATCAATATCATTCTCAATTCCAGGAATTCATTAAAGGGAAACAGTTCATAGCATCAAGGGAAAAGGACGTCTAACCACGCATTTTCCATATCAAATTTACTCTGAAAACTGTAATTTGACTAATCATTGGCTCATGTGTTTTGTAAACGCCGTTCATGTCATGAAACAAATGAAATGTGCACCTTGTCATAAGATAATTTTAGGTCGATTGCTCACATAATTAATGAGAAGTGGGATTCAGTCCATGCGGGGGGTTTCAGTCTTTTTCACAGAATGATTTGTGGAAGAAGGGAAAATGCGTTTGCAGTAACCGCTTCATTGTTTCAAGTTACTTATCCAGTGAAAGATGAGTTTCAAAAGATGACCTACCACTTACAATTCCCATTTGATTAGTTTTCCCTCCTTCTATTAGCTACTGAAAAGATCACTTCTGTGAAGATATCATTGTCAATCCAGACACCCGAACCAGGAATAATGAAGCCAATGTCGACTTCACAAATTGGATTAATAGATTCCAACTCATTGATGTCTTTCTAACAACCGCCTTTGCAATCCCCTGATTTCTTCAATCTATAAGGGCCAAAACCCATAACCTGATTTTCCAATAATCGTTACCTTTATCGGCTGAAAATTACATAATACACATAGATATTGATCAGATTGAGATGATAGGGTGTTGAAATCTAACAATAAGTGCCCGATTCTGTGGCCAATTTGGCACCATACTGCAAACTCATTATTTTTATTCCCGATTTTAACATATCAAACATGTTAGAAAGTCCTGGTACTATAGGTAATGTATTGGACAGTGCCATTATCAAGGTTGTACCTTTCTCTTTGGAGAAATAATTATGTACTACCATTGATCAACAATCGATTTGTATCAGCTGACACATTGATTGTCCTTCTACACCCATATACAATGCCCGATTTTGCAACCGATTTTGATGTTTACTCTGATGATCGGCCAGTTTTACAATCATCTAATGGGTTTAGGCCCTAAAGCCATATAAGAGTAGGACTCAAACTCATCGGAGTCGTTCATGCCTCAACCAGACAGCCGCACGGCAATGTGTACTTGTTCTATACTGTTGTGGAATGAGCTTAGTGTTGCTTCACGCTTGAAAACTTCTATCGTACCAACCTCTCCTGTGAGTAGATCGGGTCAGAACAGGTGGCAGCTCTCAAGAGTGCCTCAAGGTCTGAAAGGAAATTCCCGGCAGGTAAGTGGTGTCAAAAGGCAACCTCTTCTGCTGTCTGACTCTCGTCCATATCTATTATCAGCCACGTTAGCTTTTTTTTGTTTCATACCATACGTTTTATGAACTAATAGAACATACAACAAAACCTGTGCACCTTGCTTATAAGACAAACCCTGAACTTTTGCTAACCGCGCCCTTGTAGCAATTTTCTGGGACAGGTCAATACTGGTCTATTGTACAAAATCTTCTCGTACAGAACGCACCCCTCACTTTTGCTAATGGTATAACCCGCTCTAGCAGTTCATCTTGGCATATAAGCCGCATGATTGTACAGTATTTCACATTATTTCCCTGTTGGTCGATCAGTACCTGTTAATTTCCATGGTTTATTAGTCATGACATGTGTCCTCCCCAGGGTGAGTCACGTGCTGCCATCACAGATCGTTAGCCACAAAAGGAGCATTTTGGACTGATACCCAACTTCTATTCACCAGGTTGCAGTTGGACTGAACTGCTTGGCACCACATTTCACACATATCTCCAGTAGATCAATAAAAGGTAGCAATAAGGTAGAAATTCAGCAATTATTTTTTTTAACATGTGCATGCATTGTATAATACATTATACCATTGCACGAATTGATTGATTTACTTGTCTAGACAACATTCTCATTGCCTCCATCACTCTTCCAAGGTATATGACTCCTATGTACTAACACAACCATTATCACACCTCCAGCACCTGTAAGGTAGTGGCATTAACCAGGCTACATCCTGCCAAAGTGGGGTCAGGAGGCCACAAAGCAGACTGCTGCATGGCACAGCTCATCCAGATAACAAAGGTGCCAGATTTGACAGGTAATAAAGGGAAAGTGATCTGGTAATCCTCAGGTGTGCTGATTACATAGGAAACAAGAGAGAAAAAAATTAAGAAAAGGGGGATTAATGGCATAAAAAGCTGTAGATGAATGCATATATTATGTGACACGATCTGTGGAATGGGACCTTTAAGTAGATCACTCACTAAGTCTTTACCATCTTGGAAACCGTGCATACTAAGATATGTGTAAGGGACAAACTACTTTTAATTTGGTAGACGGGTCTTAGGGCCTAATGGGAATGATCAAATGTCATATTCAAACCTTTTAAGCAGTCTGAAATTCTAAGGGACTATTATATTCCATTGCTGCACCCCTGGCGATGGTCCCTTTGCATCAGATTTAATTACTTCCTAATTGTGAACACCTTCACAAATTGATTTACCCCTGAGGCTAGTAGACTCTGAGGGAACTTTAACCATTATAGGCCAGTACAGAGCTACAGCGCACTGTGTTACTCTATGCCATATAGTTATAAAGCATTGATGCAAACCTGACAACTACTCACAAGGTTTATACCCATGCAACATGCACACCTTACAGGATTAATTAATTCCTGAAGGGCTTGGGTGATAATAAGTACCATTCTGCATTCATGCCTTATGGTGAAAAATGGGCATAATACACCAGGGCATTATGAAGCCCTTAGAGGTCGATGGTTTTGGGAATTAATGCCTAGGAACATGGGAACTAGGACTAACTGGGCTGGCTGTTTAACTGTCTCCTGAGATGCTGGTGGGAACCCAGAGGGCTAGGGAGGGTTGGCATGAGACTTTGGGATTTGCAGAATCTGATGGGGCTTATGGTGTTGTGGGAAGTGCTAAGGAACAGTTGGCGAGAGCCTTTAGAGGGAGTGGAGTGCCACTGGATGGAAATTGGATTGGGGGAATGGTAGCTTCTTTGGCCTGATCAAATAAGGCCTCCGGCATGAATTATCTGAGAGCACTAGCAGAGGATATCTCAGGGGAGCGTTTCGCAATAATGCTCATTGGAGTTCTTGAAGAGTGCCTTCCTGTTCTAATATAGATGCATGATTACAGTTGAATTATTTTACTTATTTTTATACCCGTATTTCATAAGAGCAGATGCATCATCATGTTTCTCTGAATACACTACACCCTCTACTGTTGAATCTACCAGGGATCCTCGTAAAACTGGAGAGTGAACCACTGTAATTATATAGCAGGGAACTAGTGTAGTTTTAACAAGATGCCAAAGGTGGTAGTGGAGCAGTGCACAGAATCTCTGTGAAAATAATGACGGATCTCTGGCAACTTTGGGACGAGGATTCTGTTGTTATTTCGACAACATTTTTCAACAGTGTACCTTTCCCTCCAGTACCCTACACACCCGCACCCTCAGTGCTCCCCGGTCAGTGCTTTTTCTCACTAATTGTTAAGTTATTTTAATGTAATGTAAAATAACTGTAATTATTATCATAGTATCCTATCGACCACTGATGTGGGTTAGCTTACAATGGCAGGTCAGGTACGGTGAGCTTATCGTCATACTTTAACATAATTTGAGTTTTAATTTTGCTGGTGACTCAGTGGTGGGAAGAGTGCTTTTTGGCACAAGGGCTGGGCCAACACACACCCTTTCATCTTCTCTTCTTTGAAAATACATTATCAGCGGCTTGTCAGTTGGATTGTTAGTTTTTGTGCAAAGTGAGTATATAATATTAACTAAATTATCGGTCCACTCACAGTCTCCTCTTAGCATGAGGTGCAGTGCTTGCAGTTTGTCCAGTGGCTAGTAAGACCAGTAACATAGTACGTCTGGTAAGCTTCTCATAGTCTAGTCCCTGTATGTATCCCCAGTTCTGCATTGTTAATAATGCTGGCTGTGGGTCGCAAACAAATTCCATTGACTTTGTTGGGGGTTTCTGGAACTTTGTCCCTTTGACAAACCTTGATAAGGTAGGCTCTTCTCCAGCTGGTTTCCCATTAAAGGTTATAAAACATGATAGAAACGACCTGGACATATTGATGGCACTGTGACCTATCCCAGTATCAAGATATTCACTGAGGAACTGTATGCAGCTGATGGTTGTGTGGGTGCACATCCCTTAGACTTATGAATGCCATCCATTGCTTTGGGCATCCCTCATAGACCACTGCCATATCAGGGCTCCATGCCATGGCCAATACCTTCCATGCAGTAAACAAGTAGCCCAGCAGATCACACTATATGGTTTTCATATAGGGATAATCATTAGGTGTGATCTGCCTGCTAATGGGAATTTCTTGGTGGGGTACCCTGACCACAACAGGGTCGAAGAGGTAATGGGGATTTGCAGGTGCTCGCTGTACCTCCTGAGCCTGGTCAGGCTGATGAACCATGGCTGTGTTGACCAGTTGGGGACCACTAACAGTCCAGTGGTCTTGTCCTGCTTGCTCTTGCCCCTGCCAATAAGAAAAAGGTGGGAAGATTAATGAATTAGATATCGTTCCATGTACAGGTGAATACGTTGGTCGCCATAGCATTAGCATCGTAATGTAGTGAAACATACTTAGGGCAGATCGCCTTTTGGTATGAGGCAAATAGGTCATCCTGAGGTTTTTTGTAATGCAGAGAAGATATAATTTTGTGTGGTAGGGGATAGTGTCCACTCTGCCGATGAGGCAAAGGTTGTTGATGCCCTGTCTGCCTCCACATTGAGTTTAGTACGGCAGTAGGACAACTTGAAGGTGATTCTGTGTTTCCATGCATAAATGTATATATGTACTGTGTGAGATGGTATGGAACCCTGAGGACCACCTTTTCTGATACAGCATAGGGCTGTTGTGTTGTCAATGAACAAATGTACACATTGCCCCTTCAATCGAGGTTGAAGTTTCTTCAGAGCCATGAGAACTGCCTTCAATTCGAGAATATTAATATGCAGTTCTTGTAACTCAATGGGCCATTCTTCCCCATACTCAAAATCGCCTTGTTGCCAATGGCAACCCCACCCTGTTTTAGAAGAGTCTGTGTAGATTGATACCTGTGGGCAGATTTCTGCATAAAGCACTGAGGCGATAAGGAGATGTGACAGCCACTGTTTTATGCGATCATGAACTGTGTCATTTAAGTTCATGGTTATGCATAGTTACCTAATAACTTGGCGAGAGCCCAATATCTTACTCTATGGAGGAGTTTGATATGGATCTTGGCCCTGTCATTTCCAGGTTCAGTGGCTGCCAGTTTCCTGTGACTGCTGTGAACTGTCTGATTGACAGCCTCCTGACTTTCAGGATGTCATGTGCCATTGCCATCAATATTGTCCCTTTCTTGGGTGGTATGTGTAATGTCAGTGTGGTTGAGTCAATGGTGAAACCCAGGTATTCAATGGACTGTGTCAGGGTCAAAGCTGATTTTCTGAAGTTAGTTATGAAGCCTGCTTCTTGTAGGATTCTGAGAGTGTGTTTTACAGATTGTTCCACTAATTCTGGAGCATCTCCAAAAATAAGTGTGTCATCAATGTAAAATACCAAGTTTACCCTGTAATGTACTCTCAGATGTGAAAGCAGTGCCTTCATGATACATGTAAACAGTCTTGGCCCTGGTGAGTATCCATTTGGTAGGCATGTACACCTATACTGTTTACCATGAAACTGGAATTGCAAGAAATCCCTGTCCCTTTCCTTAATGGGTAGGGTGAAGTAGGCTGACGTAATATCTACAGAACTCATAAAGAAGTGTTGAGGCAAAATATGCATGACAGATGCGAGATGATCCATTTTGAAGTGTTTGTAGACTGTGAACTCATTTAGTTCTAAGAGGTTCAAAATAGGTCTGAAAGTGCCATCTGTTTTAGGTCTTAAAACATGTGTGAGACAAATGCCCTCGCGTTATATTCTGCAGGCTCTATGATGACTTTACTCAACATATCCTGTATTTGTGTATCCAACTGAGCATCTTTAACTGGGTTAATAGATGTTGAGTCTGACTTACATATATTTGTTGTTGCTGTCTTTGTTGGTGGATTTGTTGCTGCCTTTGTAGTGGTTCTGTTTCAACTGCTTGTCCCGCTCGCCACCCCTGGAGGTGTTGCTGCTGGACCGGTAGTCCTGCTGGCAGTTCTACAACCCCTGGTGGCGGCTGCGGTTCGATTGTAGTTGGGACGACCCACCGTGTGTTTGCCGCTGGACCCACTCTTGTTGTGGCGGCCTGGGCAGGCCGCCCCTGTAGTTTCCCTGGCTGTCCAGGTGGTCCAGTGCATTTACTAAAGGTCTGGCTGCATATTGTAAGCACCACTGCAGGAACCTGAAGGTGTCATCCCTCTGTACCACAGCCTCCCTGATTCTTTTAACGAGTTGCCTAGATACATCCTCATTGAGCCTGGTTTTATGGAGAACCTCTAGGTTGGAGGGTCTAGGGTAGGTTTTGTAGAGTGTTTTTAGTTGATCCTTAGTGGCTGGATTCAGGTAAATGGTGTCCACCAATTCTTTAACCTTCCCTGGTGTTTTATTAGTTTAGCATCTCGCGGTTCTGTGAATGGCAGCTGTACTGCGGCTAGAGGGCAGTCAAATGGCTGTGGTCCATATACAGGTAGTGGATTTTCCTGCAATATGTGCTGCATCCTGGCCACCCAAGCAGCTGTCGCGTCCTGCTGCGCAGGATGACGCTGGGTGGGTGTTGGCTGTATGGTGCGACCAAACTTTGTGGGAGGGTGATCTCCCCTGGTGGGTGGTCCGTGACCTCATTTGTGTGTAGGTCTGGTTATGGATCTGTTTGATTCAGATCTGTTGTTGTCAGAATACCACCCTGAGCTCTCAGATTCCTGGGAATAAATCACTGCTTTGACTCATAGCACTATGATCAGTGTATTGGCTGGCACCCATTGACACAGTGTGAGCTGCTTACCTAGGAGCCCGTCGAACATTTTGGAACACCTGCTCCACCTCGCGGTCCTCTTTTGATCTGCAGCTCTCCCCATCCATTGGGGCATGGTCAGGTTGGTCGGCATACAGTGGTATGGCCAGTGGAGGTTCACCCCTGCCCCTCCAGTGCCTAGGCTGGTGATCTCTGTCTTGAGAATGTACCGCTCTAGGGTCTGAGGTCGGGCTGGTGAAAGTGTAATTGTCATATAGACCACCTTGTTGAGACGGGGCATTCTGTACCGTTACCGGTATTAGCCGTCTAGGTTTCAGTATCTTGACAGAGTGATTGGGCATGTCTGCCTTCCTCTTCATTGGTGCCAGTGGGGCATTGTGCTGTGGAGACTTATGCACAATTGGTGTAGGGTGATAACCACTCCTTAAGAGCTGCTCTCATTCACTGCACTTGAGGTAGAGGGATCATTTGGGTGAACTATTGGCCCATTCATATCAGGTAGGTGGGTCTGATGAGGGTGAGTAATGGTTCACTGGTTCACTCCTAGCTGGAGACTGCCCATCTTCGGTAGAACCATCGTCATAATGTGTATCACCCAGCGAGAAAAGGTCTCTGAAGGTGCTTGGGATGTCCCTGGGGGCGCACCCCTCCACCATGCTAGTTGTATGGCTTCATTCAGAATTCAGTATCACCCTCCAACCCTCCTAGGGTGATACTGGTCAGGAGTCTCCATGTCTGTCATGAGCTGCTCAGCAGTGTGTTGACAACAGACACCTGTTGCCCCCTGGGGTCAAGCCCTCAGGTGTGGGGTGAAATGGATTCAGCGAATTAGAATGCTGATGAGACTCAATTAGGGCGTGGTCAAACAGTAGGCCCTTCTGTGATTGACAGGTCTGTGTTGGCATCCCCTATGCGGCGTGTCAATTAATAGACACCTTACTTACCTCATGGGGACACCTTTACTTGTCACCAGATGTCCTTTTTGAGACACTGTGACTTATCTGTCTCAAGAATCCGACATATGTCTAACGCTGCCACCTTTCAGATGACAGGTCGCGTCGTGTCCCCCTTCTGGGGGCAACTGAGCTGCTCATGGTACCCCATGTGTTGCTCAGGCGTGCGTGGCCGGGTATCCCCAGCCCCCTGCTGGGAGCGTCAGCGTCTGGTCCTGCCAGCTTTCCCGCACCTCAGCATCTTGATAAGCACAGTGTGCTCTCGTTGAGACATCCAACGAGAGACCTGGTGAAAGTGACGATAAGCTCACCATACTTGGCCTGCCTCTGTAAGCCTACTCACAAAGTCAGTGGTCAATGATGGATAACTAATGGTAATAATAGCTTTACAGTGCTGGCCTCCTTCTGGGGGTAGGGCCTAATGGGTAGCAGTCAATATCTCATTAATTAGAACCATCCTTCTCCCAGGCACCTCTGTGTGCATCACCGTCTTACTGACTGACACCACCCACTATCCTGAACAGGAACCAATATGACACTGCCATATGCTTACTTTGTATGTGGACTATATCTATGTATGAATTGTACCTAGCCATACTCCTACACATAACCTAGAAAGTAACATTATTAGGAATGTTCATACCATTGTTATCTGCTTTGGACACTATTCAGAGTGCTCAAACGGGATTATATGCAGCATGCACTGCTTTATGGCACTGTGGAATAAAGGTGATGCTATATGTCTAATCCATCTCTAGTAGGACTGGGGGTTAATTTATGCGTGTGAAAGAATATTTCTTTTCAATAAAACGATCAGATCAATTCTTTTTCTCTCACTATTCCGATCATTTTCATACAAAATTTAAATCTCATAATTCTTATCTTATGAATCACTATCCAGACTATCCAAGGCCAAGAACTCGACTACGCCTCACGCTTTAGGATAGCCAACCCTTGTGCTGGGTTAGACAAATACCATTCCCTTACTACAAAAAAGACATTGGTATTCCTGATTCTAGAATTGGAAACCACTCTCTTCTATTCTATAACACTATTGAGCTGAGTGGGAGGGGTATCAAGAAGGCGAATGTATCCCAACGGAAATATTACTTCTTTGGGTAAGTAGATCTAGACCCAACCCCTCAACCTGCTAATACAATTCCAGTTGAACGATGCAGAAGAGAGAAAAACATAACCTTTGTGATAAATACCTAGCTGGGCTAGCTGGAATCAAGATAATCAGTGAGATAGTTCTGATCAAATCAAAATACAGAGCATAATATTTTAAAGGGACAGTATGGAAGGATAGACAATCACGGTATTGCCATCATCAGAACTGTGCTGCTCTATAAGGAATTATTTCAAGATGAATAAAAAAATTGCACCATCCTTTACAGTCTTGCCTCTGGTATAAGATTAACGAGACTGGCAACAGTCCCCAGCATTTTTACGTAGTTTAGTTTGCTACACCCATATCCCACTGTATACTGACGCAATATCCTGTTAAATATCATAAATAGAGACTTGGGCAATTCTAATTATCTACATGTTTCATGCTGGTCATTCTTTACATCCTTACTGTAGGCAATGACCGATTACGTGTATGATGTTAGCCTACAGCCAAAGGAGGTAGAAGCATTGCATGTCAAATGAAAATGAGTTCTGTCTGGTCATAAATAGGAATTACTTTAATGCCCCTCTAGGCCCTCTGGTACTTTGGTAATTCCTTCTTTAACCTTAGCACAGTACAGGTCTAGTACTATAGTGCTGGTAAATCCAAGGGACCAGCCTCTATAGCCTTCCACAATAGACTTAGAGTTCTGAGGCAGTAACTCAGGCTTAGCTGTTCCTTAGACAAATGTTCAGTATTGATCTTGTTCCACAAAAGTACACACGGTTCTGCCATGCCATGAACTCACTCCCTGAAATTCTATATGCACTATGGAGCAACACAATGGGCAGCATAATTGGTTAATTCAGGTCGTCGTCATTGGATATCCAATCATGGGCATTGGTTCAAAATGGACACGAATTATATGAATCATAATGTAGATTCCAAAGTTTATTCAGAACTGTCCAGATATAAAGATAAGTGAAAAGGTAACTCATTATGATAGACCATTATAAACCATTTTATAGAATGTTATATAATTACCTGCGGCAATGCAATAACCACAACCTACATGCTCCTGAAAATGGGAAGGGGGGGGGGTGATATCTGGATCAGATAAGACATGCAGGTACGCAACCACCAATGGCTTATCTTTTTAGGCCACACTGGCTGCATACCTGGTGGAATAGGGTAGAACTGATAACAGTCTGTCACTCTATATTTAGTGTCCTTAGCGGAACCCTGGTCCAGGTGACACCTGTTTCCTTAGCAACCATATAAGTGATGATAACATGAAGAGAATAACGCTCTGCAATGTTCTGCAACCCAACCCATTGATCCCTTTTGAGGCCCAGAATACCCATTTGATATAAGCCCAACTGGAATTGAAGGTAATGTATTCCTGGGATTCTTAGTGTAGTCCTTTCTCAAATCACCATGCTGCTCATGGTAATTCTGATATTGAATTTCATTAGTATAATATACTCTAAGCACATTTCAAATACCCTTACCAATATGCCACAGAAAAAGATGGGAGATGATATGCACCCTTTAAGAGGTAACATGGTAGTTTAATGCACTATTGCTCTTTTATCACCATGCATGAAGGCAACCCAGTGTTGTATCAATGCATCGTGCCCACCCTGGCACGATACCCTGGGAATGCCCCCGGTGCTGCATTGCTGCATATGACCTAAAAAGAAGGATGAAGCTTAGGGCACGGTACAACACTTCCAATGTTAGATCCCTAAACTATTTCGGTAGGATATGATGAATGGGTGATCCCCAGGAGTGGCATGCTGGAGGTCTGCAGGTTAACGTCATGGTATAGATATGAAACTGCTCATCATTAGCTCAACCCCTGGTGAGCAGCTCTCTGCACCACTGGATCTGGCTATTAATAGTATGGGCAGTCACTAGGGTAATTAGTGGGTAGATAAGTGCCAAGGCCAGATAAGAAGAGAATTCTCCATAGCTTCTGAATGATTAATGATTTTAATGGGAGGCACCTAGATGTAATATGGACAAACATAGGTAGCATATGCCTACACTGAAACACTAATAAATAAAATCCGATTAATATTGTGGGGCATTTATATCCCTGGAGCGGAAATAGCATTCCAGGCTCTTTTGTCTGTATAGAAAGGCTTTCTCCCTCGGCCTGTAAAGATCGACTCTAGAGCTAGAAATAAAGAAAATATAACCACCCCATTCCTCCCTGTTACCATTCAACAGAAAACATGCAGTGTAAAAGGTCAACACAGCCTTGTAAACACTGACTCTTTAGAGAAGCCTTGGTACTGCACGTTGGTACTGCAACCCTACTGTTACCCATTTAGACCATAAGCAGTCTCCATGATGCAAATCCCATCCTAAAATAGGCAGTAGAGAATGATGTAAGAGCTAAAGGGGCCCAAACCTTGGACAGTGTGGCATCCAATACCGTGGGAAATCTCCGTCTGACAGGATTATATACGCCTGAGCCGGAATGAGAAACTCACACTGGGGTTATGGATGAGGGTATATTGCAGACAGGAGAAAAGGGCTGACACACCCCTTTACCCTTATCAGTGATTTCTCTTGGGACTTCATCCCATGGCCCCAAGCCTAGTTGAACATGTAGAATTACAATGATAAATCACCCATTTCCAGTGGATTTGGGTTGTCTGATAAGGGTAAGCCTGAGTTCTCAGACAACCGATCTATCACTCCATGGAGTTGACACATTGGGTAACCTTTACATACAGGATTTGACCTACTTTGGCCATGCTAAGGTTGGTATAAAGAACAGAGCAGAGGCTATGGGATAACCCTATATTGCAACACTAATTTCTGTTTGCCGCCATGATGCATGGATGCAACAGCAGCATTAGCTTGTGTAGCCGGCTGCAAATAAAGACAACCCTCTGGAAGTGTATTAACCCAAAGAGGCATGGGCTTTGATTTGGCCCTGGTGAGTCACTCCCTGGGGTAACGTTCATGCATCGTACCAATACTGACCAATGGCTCTGATAGATTTAGGCTATCAAGCTACTAAAGGCCAACCATGCATGGGCCCTAGCATGGCTTAAGGTAATTTATAGTCATCAGCATTACTCACCATTTTGCCGGTGTTGTCCTTATTTTGCACCATTTTGGAATTGCTGGGCTTGGGCTCAGACTTCTTGAAGGACGATGGCAATTTACCGGAAAAAATACTAGAACGTCTAGAAGACGGCGTGTTGTGTGGGGGTGAGTGAACTTCACTCATGAGTAACTGTTTTGTTAGCACCAAGAGAGCACCAAGATGAGAGAGTAAGCCTAGTGGTAGTAGACGTAGTGGTTAGCAGCAGCGACAGTAGTAGTTGTAGAGGTAATACTTGTAAGGCTTCCTACAAGGACCCCAATACATGAGGCTGTTTGGGTGCTGACGATGTCCAGTCTTTCTATGTTAAAGGATTAGTAAGAGGAGCTGCTCGCCCCTTCCTTTAGCTCATAGACCCACATGGGCGGTTCCAACGTGTGGAGCAGATGGGAGCAGTTCATTCACAACACACCACGTGCTGCTTGAGCTGCTCTCCGGCTGCACCTCTTCTGCTTGCCGGCCGCAGGAGGCTCCAGCTCCCCGGTCTCTCCTCAGCTGCCCTTGTTATACATGAGCACCTCACGAGCTGCTCCCTCCACAATGGGTAAGGTCCTGGGGTTCTCTAATTGGGGGTTTGGTCCTGAGCTGCTCGTGGTCCTCAATAGGTGGTGGTGGTTATAGTTGGTTTCTTTACATGTATAAGGCAGCAGCAGCCATAGCTGCGGTCCTCCAGGCCGGCATGCCTCTCCCAGTTCACAACCACTCCTCCAGCAGCCGTCTCTTCCAGCAACACACACCCCAGCTGCTGAGCACTGTAAGCCCCCACCCTCCTCCACCCTCCACAACGAGCCACTCACAGACCTGCCCTGGGTGGGGGAGCAGCTCAAACGGCCTGCTGCAGCCTGTCACACGCGCCCAATAGCACCAGGCACATCGACCGCCGCCCACTGGTGCCAGGGAAGGGGTTGGTTGGTGTGGGGTGTGGGGGTTTGGGTGAAGACACAATACAATCACCCTGCAGTTCCTTGCTTCTCGCAGGTATGCAGGAACCAACTGGACCAATCATCAGAAAGGGAATCCACCTTGGCTGATACATGCCGGTGACAAAGTTGTGGAAATCCAAAAAAAAAATTGCGATTCTGCATTTATAATTACAACATACCTATTCTTAAGAGAAATAAAGGAGGTACAATAGTTGCATGGGCAGTGGACAATGTAACTCTCAATAACAGACCATGATGAAAGGAAGACAACAGTCAACACCCACACCCCAGCACCTTCCCTTTATAGCTGTCATTGTGTGAGAGGGTGGTGGACAAAATTACTGGTGTTTGACAGTGACGGCGGAATCAGTCAGGGACAGGCAAACCCAGGGAAGTATCCAGGGCACAGGGGGAGGCAAACAGAACAGCCTTATAAGTGTGGGGCTGAGAGGGGTGGAGAGCAGTACAGCTTATGAAAGATCCATTCTTACATGGGAATGTAGATACCTTTGGGTCTGCCCCTGTGCGACCACCGCCAATACTGGCTCTATTGATGTTCATGCACCACGTGCCCTCTGTAGGGCCATCACCCTGGCAATGGTCACTGAGCACAATGGTCAGTCTCCCTTCTCCCTGCTGCTACTACTGATGCTACCCTTCTCTCTCCTAAACCATTAAGGGCCGCCTCATGCTTCCAGCTGCTTGATTCATAGGCATCACGATGTATCACCACAGCCCCTGTGAGTTAGCCACCAGCCCTATAATGGTGCATTATACCATGGTAAAGGTATCAGCCCCTCACAGAAATAATGATTCCTGCAAACCAAGTTGCATTCATATTCATGATTAAATCGAGAAAATGCACTATTGCAATGGATGACCCTGGGATGGTTAATCCCTATGTCCAATACTCCCTGGAGGAATCCTCCATAGGGGTATCTCTGTCCTCCACAATGGTTGTCCTGGCAATGCTCCCACAAGGATAACATAGATTGGGGCAAACATAAGATAAAAGATAAGATAAGATAAGAGGAGCATGGCTTTGCATCTCACCCCACAGAGGTTTTACAAAGGAGTACTTCTGTGATAATTGTGGTAAATCTCTATGATGTGGGGTGCCATCTCGCCCTGATTATGGGTACATCCACACAAAAGGACTCATATGAGCAAAAACTGAACAAGATTTTCATTACAATAATCACAGCATTATCTTGTGGTTTAAAGTTAAATATACTAGGAATACATTAAATATCAGTTACAAAAAAGTCTTTCCAATTACCTATACATCTCATACGAGCAGAAGAATGGGTCTGAGTTTAACATTTCAGAAGCAAAACAGGTAATACTTCTATCCAATGTAATGGTGAACAAGTACTAAATGGATAATTCATGACCAGTGTGTTATATCAAAGAATATCACACACGAGTCATGAATTATCACTACTTATTTTATTACAAGACAGCTCCTAAAATTGTTTAATTTACCTGATATCCAAGCCTAAAATCATCCTATGGGAGGGAGGAGAACAGTCACTATTGTTGTAGCCCAGCCCGGCTCAATGAATGGTCATGAAACGCATAGGATTCTGAAGATTTGGGACGGTGACAGCTCAAATGTTCTAGTTCCATTGTAAATATATATCCAATAGAAAATGATTGTGTCCATATGTAATGTCTCCATTTCTTGATTTCAACGTAAATGCCAATTTTCCAACAGTAAATAGAGCCCGGCAAGCTCGTCTCCTTCGCGATTGCACTGCGACTTTTTGGGTCAACCTCGTTCTGGTTTGGACAGGGAGCATGCATTGTTTTTAAATAGATTTGTTGTTGTTTGCCACGCTTGCTGTACATATCTATTCTAAGCGAACAGGACATAACTAAGCTCTGTAAAGGTTTGATACTGAAAGAATAACATTAAAATAGATTTCTTAACAAATGTATGTATAATTCTGTGTGCAAGGCAAGGGGAAAAACAAAGGTTAACTTGCCATGTTTGAACGCAGGTTAGATAATAACCCCTCCCTGCCCCTCAAAGTGAACAAGGCAACTCGCATGGCTATTGCTAGCCGGGCTGTATTTACTGCAGGGAAATGGGATTTTACGCTGAAAATAAGCAATGGAGACTTTAAATATGGACACTAATATCATCTATGGGATTTCTATTTCTATGGATTTTAACCATGTGAGCTGTTATGGTATAAATTCTTCAGAATCCTATGCGTTTCATGACAATTCATCAAGCCAGGCCGACTGGCTTCAACTATTAACCTTCTCTGCACCATCGCCAGCTTGGTCTAGAGGTAAGACTCTCGCTTTTAATATGACGATCCGGGTTCGAATCCTGGCTTGGGATGCACAGTTTTAAATGTGTTCTCCCACATTTGTAAGATGTGCCTGTTATGAATGCTTCATGGCCTGCAATATCGACATGTATCAGAACGGGAATATCCAGAAAAAGCACCCAAAATTACAGAAGTCGTGTTATAATGTATGATATGGATTAATTTAGCACTTGATACATTATAGCGCCTGATAGCAAAGCACCCCAGAGGAACAAGCCAGAATGAAGTAACTATTATCCAGCATAGCTAATATAGAATGTATGTGATAAGCATGGCAGTAGATGCAAGACAGGATAATTGTAGAGACATGGAGCTCTCCTTATCCTCGGTTCCATTTCAAATGGAATGGGGAATGTTAAACTCTATAGTCAGATTAAGACGAAAAAAGCCCTAGTTCTATAATGTAAATCAAATATGACTGTCTCATAGACAAAGTTGTCAACCATACCAAGCTGACACCAGTGTATAGAAGACAATACCCATGAGCCCTCTAGGAGCCTGTGTCCGACAGATAGGGCACAGGAGATCTGGAGGCCGTTGCAAAAAGATTTGGAGTTGGTTCTGTCGGAGGTGCTATTCCCAAAACGGAACTCACTCACGTCAGGGAATTGATTTCCTCATGTGTTGTGAAAAGGGAATCAGTCAGAGGAGTGGTATAGGAGTGGTCCAGAGTTGGGGTGTAATTCTCAAGCAGGAACCAATTCTCTGGGGAAGTCAATTCTCAAGGTAGGGGAAGAGCAAAGAATTGGAAAGTCAAATAGCTACAGTAAGAATTTGATTCCATTTCCTTTTGCAACAGCCTTCAGAGCTTTAGGTGGTTAGCAGTTAGTGGGAGGAGTATCAGCAGTGCGTGATATACGATGTCCCGTCAGCCTCCATTAGATTATATATAGAGACATACACCCCATAGATACCAAACCCATCACTTCAGTCCACATATTCATCTTATCTATCTGTGTTAATTGGACTGTCATATCTATGAATATCAACAATCATTTCTCAATTAAATTGCAATGCACATTTGTGATGCATATATACCAGTATGATATCAAGAACCCATCCCCTTTCTATACCAATTTGAATATAACTATTCCCCATGGAATGAATTATTATGATAATGAAATGATACCAGCCATGGAGACAATATAAAAAAAGAGAAACCCTGTATTATTGTAGATATTAGGATGACGATATGAGTGTGCTAATATTGATACTTGTTGAGAGTGATAGACAGGTACTTGTGCCTCTGTGGGTGGTGAAGGCAGGAGGTAAGTGTCCTCTGTCGTCTATAACCCACTAGTACCCCCCACATACAGGACGCCAGACAATAGCACCCAGCTGAACCTCTGACCTCAGTCAATACTGCATCCGGTAGCGTCTAGACGGCAGCCATCTTGGAATATCTAGATCAAGTGCTCAGTCAAAAGGGCCTTTCACGGCACTTTCAGTTCCCGGTTCCTTTTTTTCAGGAGGGTTTGACATCATTGTTGGAGCTTTGCTAGGTAGGGCCATAGTGAAAAAGATGTTACTGGCTGTATTCTGACTACTGTCTTCTATAATCTAAAAACAAACAAAAAAATGAGTATCAATTGGTGAAAAAACATTCAATAGTTCTAAGTTCATCGTGGACGAGAATGATATAGCTATCTATCATGATTACAAAGGGGGGGGGCAGTGCATTACAAAAGCAGCAGGTGTCGGGAACTGGCAGGGCTAATCAAAGAAGCAAAGTAAGCCCCGGGAAGGTGCAAGGACAAATGGATCCCGAGGATAAAGAAGAAGATCGCATTGGTTTCTTTCATTGGAATGGAGTGAAAAGCATTTAGGTTTTATCTGGTGTGACCAGCTCGTGTTTTTGATGCCTTCTGAATAAGGGGGGTGGGTGGAATTTAGTGAGTGTATTTGGGGAGAGTATACAGCCAAGATTGATCAGTTTCAGTTTAACTTTGCTGTGTGACTATTGTATTGACACAATGTTAATCCTCTCCAGACATGTAACACAAAATATTTCCAACTTTATCTTGAGCAAAGTGAGTTCTTCAGTTCTTTATCTCCCCCATATATGATAGGAGGGGCTCTATGTGTAGGAACCGTTGGCCATGCGCATTATATATCATCAGCAGAATGATATCATTGTAGCTTGTCCTACACTGCAAAAATGGTGTTTAGATCCTAAACACAATTCTAAACATATTCTTGCAACGTTTTTGTAATCACATTAATTTCCTGCACATGTTTAGCCAAACAATGTGCTTAGCTCAATTGTTTAGAAATCTAGGTGTTTAGGATTAAACTTTGTGTTTAGATATCTATGAATTTTTGTGTTTAGATGTTTAAAATTTTTTGTGTTTAGATGTCTAAATGCTTTGACGGAGAGTTAGGGTGTGCAGACATGTATACATTAAAAAGAAAAAATGTCTTTTGTTTGTTTTCTCATTTACTGGGGGGGGGGGTATTTACATGTCAAAGTCTCCAAAGATGTCAGCCACACATATTTACGTGTGCATATATGTACACACTGCATCAGAATGAGAGACTTGAGAAAGTACAACAGCTTGGCAGGAAGGAAATTGCTTTGTCTATTCCAGGATAACATGAAATAGGTGTCAGCCATTCAGCTTATTGATTATTTCATGCTAATGATGGTGGTGTAAGGTGGTTCTGGTCAACTTTCTATTGCCCTTTCTATTCTCATGACATTTAAGAAATAGAAACTATAATACACATGGGGTTTGGGTACATTTGTCACAAAAATTGGTGTGGATTCAACATCCAAGTATCTAAACATAATGATTTTTAAATCTAAACACCTTTTATTCAACTGTTTAAACTCTAAACATCTAAAAATGTTTAGCAAAAATGTTCATGTATTTAGAATAAAAGTGTTCATTTCCTAAATGTGTAGTCGATGAGACACCTAACTGACCTATATGTTTAGGTTTTAAACATGTTTAGACCTAAACATGTTTAAAATCTAAACACCGTTTTTGCAGTGTAGATTATATTGTTTCATTCTTACGATAAGAAAGACAGCCAAAAGCCATTAGAGATTACAGTTGTTTCATTACTTATATTCCAATTTGGCCGTAAACATTCTTCATAATTGTACTTTCAGTAGAATCCGCCTCATTTTATATTGTAGCTCTCTCTCTACTGGTGGCCATTCCGGTGCGCATGTCCTCCCAATGCCTAACCACCCAACAACATTGATTACATGGTAGCAGACGAATCTACGCATGTCTCCTCCCTGTCTGGTCACGCCAAGTGCACGCGCAGACAGCATAGCGGAAGTTGTTTAACAGATGTAATGATGACAGTTGTGGGACAGAGGTCACGTGGTAGTCTGGTGCTGACGTCATAAGCTGTCTGCCATCATCTATTACAGTATATTATGTACACCACATTATACTTGACATTTCACTACATCTTCCAATGTAGCACGTTCGATCATGACCGCTCACTCCTACTTGCTGACCACATTCCGTCCAATCTAAGCACTGAGACAATGGCAGCCTTATTTAACAGCAAAGACCCCATTCCTCTTGAGAACCTTTCCAAATTTTGTGCTAGAGGTGCTGCTAGGCCTGCCTGGCCCATACTACATGGATAAAAGCAACCATTATCTTGTATTAGTCCTTGCTAGTCAGTCATGCTGTTGAAAAGCAACCATTATCTTGTATTAGTCCTTGCTAGTCAGTCATGTTGTTGGAAAGCAACTGTAATATTGTATTAGTAAACAAGTAATTAATGGATAAGTCATGACGCGTGACTGATATCAAACAATAACATGCAACGAGGGGGGGCGAAGCTCCCCGAGTTGCATGTTATTGTTGGATTTGGGATAGGAGACTGTAGGTTCTACCCCTACCCTGGCAATGAAAATTTTAACATGTAACATATGACATGTAAGGACATGTAAGGAGGCATGTTATCCATGGACATGTAAGGAGGCATGTTATCCATGTAAGGAGGCATGTTATCCATGTAAGGAGGCATGTTATCCATGGATAACATGCCTCCTTACATGGATAATATGCCTCCTTACAAAAGTCATGATGCATGCATCATGGTGTACAATATTGACAGGTATGTGCATGGGAATATCCACAAAAAGCACCCAAAATCACAGAAGTCGTGTAATAATCCTTGCTAGTCAGTCATATTGTTGAACTATATAACCTTGAGATTGCATGAATTATAGGCTGTTTTAAATACAGCGTACTCATTTATGGCTACATCGGTGAAGCCATTGTAACTGTCGGCTAATACCTGATCCCTTCTCTACTTTCCTTTACCTCAAATGAGGATGTGAAAAAAATAGATTGAATTGAATTTAATTGAATTGAACTAAAGTATACACTGCACTGTGCCCTATATAAGGGTACATTTACTATTCATTTGGCTTTAACCTGACCTAAGGCCTATTGTACTCACTACAATATCTAGTTTTCATTTGAGAAATGATATAGAGATATCAATATTGCCTTTTTTAAGTTAAACCAACATTTACACAAAGGTCTATGGAAAATATTGCGAAAGTTATAGAACTCAATTTTGTAGTTTATTGGCTGCAAAGTTATAGCTCAGCCATCACAAGTGAAATACTTCTGGTTCAGTTTGACATCCCATTATCCTTGGATATCATTTTCAGGGCCCACTGAGGGGTGACAAATCCCTCTAAGCCGGACACCATTAAAAAAATCAAAAATTAACAGCGCAAACTTTAAGTGCTGCGGCTTGCCACAACTTCGACCAAATCCACAGAAAAAGGGATAATTTGGTCCCGCTGAAAACAGATCAATCACAGTGAGATGCCGGGGTCCTATAGAGACCCTGACAGGCAAGAGGAAATTAATTTCTCCTCTTTCCTATAAAAGGGTGCATAAAATGCCGCTGGGTCCCAGGGCATTGGACTATTTATAGACAGACTTTAATTGCCTTTACACCCTGCCAACGGGCGTAGGTGTTCAGCTGTCTAGAATGCACTTAAGTAGGCTTTAGAGATTTAATGGTTTTAAGTGATGTTACTAAAATTAGTATGACTATGTATAAACCGTGTGCAAGCATCCTTATAGGAGCCTTTAGAGTGGAACTATGCCTGGAACTAATTCCAAATTCCATATACTGCTTACCTCCGGGTCCACAGGGTTGACAAGGTTGCCTGCGGCAGTCTACAATTTCCTATACTACTACTCGTTTCGTCATGATTTGGGGCCTCTTTATTTGTCCAGGCAGAAATGATAGGCTTTTTGATAGAAAAAGATAGCACTTAATCACGTTTTCATGGGGCAGAGGCCACCTTTTTGTACCATATCTCCTTAACCGTAACATATAATTAATGTATGCCATTTTTTCATTGGATATTAAGGACACATCCCTTTTATCCCCATATAAGCCCTGGGAGGGGTCATCTGGGGGCACCACCCTGTGGTTTATGTTCCTGTTTACCAGCAACCCCTGGTAGAGCGATAATAGAGGTCTTTTAGGGTGAGGGCTCAGGGGAGGGCCTGGCGAGGATCCCGTATTTGATCCCTGTGGGCTGTTTCAGAAGGAAATAATGTCTACAACCTGTTGTAGGGAAATGTTGTTGCAGTTTTAATAGTGACCGTAGGCTTAAAACTCCAGGTGTTTCTAAACAAAGATTATTATGTTACCTAGTTTATAACTTAAAAATAGTGCTATAGCTAATGTTATTGTGAAACAGACAGCTGTTGTAAGTCCCCACTTATGACTGAACCAGTTGTAGACTGTAACCCCTACTATAACTCTGGTTGTAAGTAATAGTTTAAATTTTAGGAGGCAGGAAACCAGTGTAATTTCTGGGAAACCCCTCTTACACGTCATATTTCACAGGGAATTCTGTCTCTGTCAGGCCTACATAAATTTTCTAGTTCATCCACTGAGTTGTACATTTCTTTATAAGCCTCATATAAGCACCAGGGATATGCCTTCCTGAAATAAGCAACAAGTCCTGTATAAGCCCCAGGTTTGCATGGATATGAATCGAGGAGTTTGGAATCCAAGGACAATATGAGTGTATTATGTACAACTACTACTGAATTAATATGTATAACTCATATACCATTGGAAAGAGAATTTAACGGACAATATATTTCAAGTCAAAACCATGATTGTTTTGTACACGATTCGCAAATGGTTTATGAACAAAAGAAATACAAGTTACAATGATAAACTGCACCATTTCAATTAACATTGCACCATTATAAATTTAGTGTACTAATTTGGATTATTCATGCACAGCTTCTTTATGAAGTAATGCCACATGGAACAGTAGAATGTTGAATTATATCCCAGCATATATTATTCACTCAAATATATAAGCGCCTGTCTCAAATAACCACCTGTCTTGAATCAGTGCCTTAGTCGATGACCTCTCCAAATCTATAAGCGCAGGGGCACTTAAACATGACGGTACAGTGTACATGTATGCAGAGGATGGGGGGAGTAGTCAAAATGTGTATTATGGTGCAACAGGGTGACTGGGGGGGGGACGGCACGACCCTCCAGTCACCCTAACAATAGCTGCAACATTAGATACTGATTGCCCCCAATAACCTATTATAATGAACAACTACAGTGACTGCACTATAGCATTGACTTGTTGTAAACTGTAAGACTGATTTAAGAATGACCTCAACCAAACCATAACACAAATGAAATAATTTCCTTGATTTGACAGTCTCAAAGAAAATATTAACTGGTAAAAAAAGAGGTATAATGTATAATCAACATGCAGAAGACACAGGAGTTTTTCTCTCCCCTGAAAACAGAATATTTCTTGTTTGATGTGGACAAAATAGGTCCACACAGATAGGCCTCTAGAAACACCAGCCACTGGTCACAGACCAGTCATAAGTATTTATAACTGTAGTTATAACTTTAGTTGTATCTTGTTCTGAAACACCTAAAGTTATAGTTTACAACTGGTCAGAGGTAATAATCGTTGCAGTTGTAAGTTTAGAGGCAAACAGTTTTAGAAACAGATATTTAATGTTCATTATTAAGTCTGGCTTCTGAAACACCCCACTGGGCCTGTCAAAGCCACATGGGTTTTGAAGATAGGGTTTGGGAATACGGGTACTGTTGGGTGTTTCACAAGGCAAAGATAATAGTAGTCATATATTTTCTGTTTCTATGACTGGAGAGGGCTGGTTGTAATGTTATGACCATTATTATCTTTGGTCAGTCATAAGTAGGATATGACTGGTCATAACTATCCATTTCACAAGGAGATATACCTGGTTTGTGACTGCAGTCATAACTTTTTATGACCCATCTTATGACTGCTTTTTGGCGTTTCTAGGGGTCAAAACATGTGGAGGTATTTGATGACCACGTTTATCACAAATGTATGCAAATGTAATTTTACAAAATACCATCATGTTGTACATGGTTTTTACATGTTATGGGCATTTTCTGCTTAAATTTTACATATCATTTTAATGTTAAAACATGACTTAACTGCACATGGATACCTGCTAAAATAATGACCACTCTTAAATTGATCATAATTTTTCCTATAATTGAGTTGGTTGTACAACTGAGAGTTGAAGACAGGTCACAAACAGCTGACACATAGTTACTACTTTTGTAGTATACCGCCTAGCCATCAGCATGGATGAGGGCTATTATGCCCTGCTTGCTTAAACATGTACCACCACACTTCACCTATTGGGGATGGGCATCTATTAGTAAATTACTCTAATTTTAGGTCCTCACTTACATAAAGAGGCTGGGTGTATGTACTGTGAAGATGTGTATACATAAGCTGACTGCCGCTTATAAATTTGTATGTGCCTTCCATGGGCTCTAATACAACAAATATGGTATATCTAGGTGTACTTAGCTCTTTAAGGTTTTCTAAAAAAAGAATTCCCTAATATAAGGCAGTCCCTCATAACCTAGACATCAATAACTACTGTAAAACCCAGCCCAGTGTATAAGCCACACTAATGTATATGGCACACCCTGACTTTGGGAGACTGCTATTTATAAGCTACATAAGCAGTCTGAAAAGGTACCCATTCCTTAGTGATGTCTATATCCGGGTCAATATATTCAAAACCCCTCGTATAAGCCACACCCTGAGCTCAGGAACATTCTATAACTTCACCAGGGGACTGAAAAGGTCTATAATCTGCAGCTTATACCGAGGGTTTTAAAGGTATTCATTCTTAGGAGCAGCAGTGACGTCATAGCAACCAGTGCAGCCCTTATCAGCCTTATTTGCCTACTGATAAGAATCCTCATGAAGGGTTATATTAGATACCATTAGATGCCATTGGTCAGCATGATGCATATAGCCTAATCCATGAATGCAGCCCTAGTGAGTAACTCGCTGGGCTACATTCAAGCATCATACAGACCCTGCAGGGTTAATACAAAACTCCCATAGGGTCGGCATGATGCTCCTGGTAGGTACTAGCAGGCGGAGGGCTCAGCCTACTGGTGGGCACCGGGTATGTGATCATACATTGGGCCCTACCATAAATCCTCATGTATATGGCCCTCGCATATAGGATGCACCCTGAATTAGGCTAAATCCTATAGCACTCATCTGGGGTCAGATTTTGGTCATTTTAGTACTGTTCTATAGTGTAAAATACTCACCTATAGGACACACCATAAGTTCAGGTAAATCTTATAGGATGCATCTGAGGCTATTCTGATGTAAAAGCCGCGGCCTATACGCAAGGTTTACGGTAATAACCATGTGTTATAACTGGTTGTAACTTTTGGAGATTTACACTCTTCCAAATGACGTTGAAGGGGTCATTTCCCCTGTTCAGAATGATGACAGAGGGGTATTTTCCCAGTTTTACACTGGTTTCCTGTCTCCTATGACTGAAACTATAACTTTCTACTGATGATAAACTTACAACCGGAACTTACAACTGAACCAGTCATAAGTATGTAGTTATGACTGGTAAGTGTTTCTAAACAGGCGGCAAAATATGACTAGTCATAAGAGAAATATGACTAAAGATAATAAAGTCCTTCTAGAAACGCCATCAGTCATAAGCCTATGACCACTCTTAAATTTACAATAATATTTTCCTATGACTGCTAACAAGTATGGACGCCTTGTGAAACACCCAACTGGTCTAGCGAGTTCCATTTGGGATCGTGGTGGGTACTACTAGGATGACGGGGGTTTGACATGCAGACAGCAATGCTTTTGTAACATTTAAGGCCCTCAAGCATGTGTCATTTTATTGGTGCCTTGGGGGAGGATAACTATTCATAGGGTACAAAGAGCACGCACCTATATGAGGTTAATTCATGCTCTAAAGCTACATAATGCCTACAAAGCCTTCTTTGTCGGCATTATGTATAAAATGCAGTGAGTCGTGCTGAGTAGATTCGCTATAGGGCTTCATCATAACGATCAAATACCATGAATTGATGTCCTAGCGGCTCGTGTACCGTAAAAGATCTACACTCAGATATCCCCTATCTTATTTATGATTTTCTTCGAAAATACAGTTTTATTATTGTAATTATAGATTGTTACCTCTCAAGGAAGAAGTAACCATGCATTTTATTTTTCACCCTCCTCCCCTATGATGGATAAAATGTTATATCTCCAGCTATAGGCCACAGAATTGTCCATTATTCCATTAACCTGTTGGTTACCCTATTTTCAATGCTGTTTGGGGACGGGATGCAATAAATCAACATCGATTGGCACCAGGCTAAAAGGCACAGGCACTCCCCAACATGATGGATTATTGTAGCTCAAGAAAAATACCAGCACTAATAAAAAGAAAATGCTGGACTTATTCCGGGCCTTGTCAGACCTGGTGGGTGGTTGCCGATTCAGGTGACATCTAGTGATTGATGGGTGAACCCATGGGCCAAGGAAACATTTCTAGCCAAGAGCACACAGCTTACTGAAAATGGGGTTGCAACAGGGGTTATCGGTTCTAGACGAATGTACAGTGTGGTGTTTCACAAGATGGCAATATTTACAACTGGTTATAACTAGATGTGATAGCCGTTTTGAGATTGGTTGTAGGCTTACACTAGCAGGTGTTTCTACAAAGGCCATCAGTATATTCTAATTTATTTCTCTATATGACCTGATGAAGATAGGAGTGGTTGTAACTTTACAATAGTCATAATATGGTTTTAGAAATGGCTATTTTATGACCATTATTATCTTTGGCTTTTGAAACACCACACTGGTATGTAAATACCGAGAGTTCATGGGTAATAGGCTTCAGGTTATACATTAGGGAAATAGCCTTTTGACACTATTGCACCACGTAAAGGTTCTAAGGAGAAAACCCTGAATGAGAAGTCTAGATATTCATAGACCTAGATATCGAGGTATAGGCTCTATAGTACACAATGGCAGTAACTCTTGATCTGTTCTAATTCCACTGCTCAAAAAGTAACATTTTGCAGTTTGGATCAAAGATCCTAACCCTAATTTTGACACCAGTGTCGCAGAACCATTCGTTCTGCAGCTTATATTATGGGAATTACCAGAAGGCGGAAATTTTGTTTTTTTCTCTGCTACAAAGGATCCTTGTCCAAGAAAAGACTCACATTCCAAACCGATAAAATTGTTCTTCTCCACAAGAAACAGTTATATAGACCAAACCAGACAGTGGATTTCTTGCAGTCTGGATGTTGTCAGAGGGATTATATATCTTTATTAACCAGACAGCTGTCCACCGGCAAATACCACATCATCTCTATACAGATAATAGATGGTCATCTAGACCAGAAACCTCCGCCAGGGCCTCAGGACCTCCAGGGGGGCTACAGGAAAAACAACCAACAAATGATTTGGAAGATTCCCAGGAGGATACCCAATGGCTGTGTCCTGTGTCCGGACATCTTATTTAATGGACCCCTTTAGGTTGAGATTGATACTCGTCTGAAAGGTTCCAGTTTATATATACTCTGGAATAGTGATTTCAATTCATGGATAAACTTCTGAATGCTGAAGGATGTTAGTCATAAGCGATCTAAAGAGAGTGTATATTAGATGACAACATATTTGAAGAAGCTCGTAATTACTTTAAAATAGAGTCTAAAACATTTTATATTGAATAACATTTTTTTGAGAGTATATAGAGTAGCATGCCATCCTCATTTTCCACCTGTAACTGTCAAAACACAACTGTTTCAACACCTAGATCAGACTAGGACTGACAGAGTGTCTTAATCTCTGAGTTGTTCCAATCAGAGAGGGATCTAGGACAGGCCCAAGACAGATCCAGGTGTAATTAGGGTGGTAGCCAGATTGATAGTCCACTGTTGATTCTGTGTGTGACCAGCTGTACCCTCTCCCATACAAAATCCCGTCTAAGAATCCTTTTGGACAACACAATGGTGAAAAATGCGTGTCCACTTGTAATGATAATCTACTTATAGAGCTTGTGCTGCCCGGAGGGTGTTGCTCCTATAGTAAAAGGAAGAGCTGGCTAAAAATGCCCTTGTTTCCAGTCCTTTCTTTTCATGTAGCTATAACTTGTCCCTTTTGTTGCTCACAAGTGGTCATTCAAGTACGTGCTAAAAAAGGGGGATTTGAGTAGGTACCTAGTTGGGAGAAGTCAGTCAGTATAATAAACTATAGAGCGTGTGACATGAGTAGGTACCTGGTAGTGCAGCTATTTCTATTTTAAACAAGGCAGGTGACTTTTCAGACTAATGTGGTGAGTGCAAGTACTTAGGTGAAGCAGTGCATGACTTGTTTAGAAAAGAGGACACATACTCACAGCTCTTTTTACAATAGGAGCAACACCCTCCTGGAATTGCTACAATTATGTTGACCTATCAGGGATGTATCATAAATAAATGAATTTGCATACTGCATCTAAGCAATAGGTGGTCCTTATTGGGTTAAGGGATACATCCTAACATATTCCTGTATATAATTTAGGCCTATATTAATATCATTAACCCCATCGTATCAGTAATCATGACTAATTTTCTACAGAATCGCTGCTATAGTAGGTCTATGTATTTAATACACAGGCACAGTGCCCAGATCCCATTAAACATCAAAGAATACTGTACTACATGTACTGTTATAAAGCGTCCCATACCTTTAGATAAGATTAACTTGAGAAAAGACTGTCCAAAAACTGCCAACGTTCCTCATGAATGGCATTGCAAATGATTTTGCAAAACATCTGCCAATGCCACAATGCAAGCCTGATTCAGCACCCTATGTATACATATAGAAACCTACAGGTTCACTCAGTCCTTATCAGCCATTTCACATACAGCATCTTTGCAGTGGCATTCTCATCCCTCTGATGCCTGTGGGGATGTCAGGAACTACTGCCGCCCTCTGGTGAATACAATCTGAGTTACAGAATGCACTCTCCGCCGTCACAATACAGTTAAAATCTCCTCACTCACAAAAAGCTGGGTGATTGTTTTTTTAAATCATCCTGACTTTATTACCACCCCCTGCTTGTCAAGAGCTCTTAGTGGAGGGTAGGTTTTATTATTCACAGTGTGATTATTTTTCTTTGTGCAGCATTTAGACGTTCTGGTTCAACTTGCTTTGGGAATTACCTCACCCACAGAATCAGTTGGAGACATTATTATTTTTGGTTCATGAGATAACGATATCGGTCCTATCAGTATGCCTGCTCAAGTATACTAAAAAGGCGTCGGTCCCTGTCTTTAAAACACTGATAGTATCCAGCTCTACCTTACTTGATAATCTTTTAATCAATGTTCAAAGTCTTAGACACTCAAGCGTCGTTATGTTGAAGTACATGTTGGTTATTGATTAGGAAATACTTGCTGACCTGTGGACGACGAAATCTAATTAGTATGATGATACCTAGAGCATTCTAACTAGTATTTTCTCTTTCATTTGGACTACACATCTCTTTCCTTTTAGTATTTGGGATACATCAAAAGTAGAGATGAAATGTCTATAATTATAATGAGCATTTATATCAGGACCTTGCTTTTTTATCTATGCCATTGTTCATACTTTCTTCTATCGGCCAGACTTTTGGCTTTTACTTCATAATATGAGTTATTTTACAAAGGATGTGACAGGATCTGCCAAAGGGGACCTTAGTGCAGGGTGCATTAAGGTCCCTATTCGCAGTATAATTATGTCACAGATTATGAAAACTTATGTTATTTCTCTACCTTATTTTCTGCTTCCATACTTGATACGTCCCGTTGCAATAGGTTTAGCCTCCTCTATTCTTTCTTCCTTCTAACCCTAAAAAGTGTTCCTCCAGTATGTATGCCCTCCTCCAGGTTGTCCCAGGTATTGCCAGAATGAGTGTAGTGTTAGTAATCTCAGGTGTTATTGGATCTCTGATAGGTAGATGGGCTATCCTGTATAGTCTAAGTGTGTACATACTGGGGGTCTAAAAGATACTGGTGTGGGCACACGTCAGGCGGGCACATCACAGGTACTCCTATTTTGTTTTAGACCTGGTATCTACTTATTGATGACTTCTTCTTGCTGATACAATACACGCCTAATTCTCTATTAATTATTGTTTATTTTATTTTCAACTGAATACGATTAAGTAGGCAAATGTGCAATAATCAACCATTAAATGTTTTGTAGCTGCTAACACATCATATTGTTTTTTTGTTTTTTTTTTGTTTGTTTTTTTTAGAAATGTTGATTTCTAAGATCTAATGCCTGATAACCTCGCATCATCCATCCAGGGCAAAACCACCCAATTATTCGGAGCTATATTATACTTAAATTCCATGGATTGACTCCCTGGTCCCCAGCCCCACCCCTATTACCTGAGGCTTCAAGTAATCTGTCCAGGTGGGATTAGGGTTCATTACCTGGAGGCCCCAGGTGTATTGTGTCCTTAATTAGCTGGTGATGAAGCTGTTTTTCTCCTCTAGGGCAGGTACCTAGGACCATTCACGCCTCCTGGGTAGCCTTATATGCAGTACCAAACCAGTCATCCACACTGCATACATGTGTGTTCTGTACTCCTGCATGCATATTCTGCATAGTTACTACAGAAGTTGTTTCATTTGTAAAACAGCCATTTGAAAGGTTTTTCTTGTGCATGTATATCCAACCATTATGACCGTTGCTATTTGTTTTAGGTTACAATTATAGCAGCCTCAGGTCAGTATGATGTCATTTATGATGTCCTTCGACCAATATTAACTCTTCCTTTACCAATCGTGCATTTCTGCGAGTAAATCGCCAACTTTTGGCCGATTTTTAGTATCCCATATCTCCCCCAAAAAAATGCATGAAATCTCATGATTTTCTCAGAAGTCGTTGATCGATATGTGATCTCTGCATATCTCAAGCTTTTAGTTCTTGTCATTTGCTGAGATATAGTTAGCCTCTAAACATCGAAACAAAATTAAAAAGGTTTAGGACTTTTTTTTACTCAGTATTTAGGGCTAAAATCACGAAAAAAATGCAAAATAAATTCATTTCTTTAGTGAAAACCTACTTTAAAAGGTTTTTTTTTATGATCAAAATCCACATATATTTGTATATGTATTGTTGTTAGCACGGTGACATTTTCATAGTAGCACAGAAAAGAGGGAAACAAAAAACGTCTTTTTGCCGTGAGGAAGAGAACTTCGCTGCTACTATCATATTTCCCGTATAAAGATAGATACAGGCAATCAGGATTCCATAAATTTCTACCCATATTATGCTTAGCTTATACCATCACTACTTGGCTTCTATTAGGAATATTGACATAATTCCAATAGATTTTAAAAGATAATGACCTCCCCTTGAGGCATAAAATTGGCTCAAAACACCTTGGTATGGGAATAAAGAAAACCTCAGTTGAAGGACTGGCCTCGTCATCAAACATAGTGCAGGCTCACTCAGGTATTGTCTTTTGAATATCTGTGACCCATCAAGCGAGAACACCCCTCAGCGGTGGATTTTTAATTCCCCATTTGGCCACCAGGGGGCATTGGAGAGGCAAAATTACTGTAAAATCAATAAATAAATATATTAAGCTAATTTTTGATGCAGAATTCAATGGTCTCATTTAAAATGCACCATTTTCGGTAGAAATGACCCCTATTTGGAAGGTAAAATGAACATTTTTCATGAGAAATCAGCCTATATGCCTGTTTCTGGTATGCAGATTTTTATGCCAATTTTCAGGGAAACTCACTAAAGACCCAAATCTGAATACAGAAATGGAAAATTCCATCTAGATCAAAATCTATGACAAAAATCACCATATTTTTATGTAGTTTTTACGAAAAAGGCTGATTTATCGTGTTTTTAGATATTATTATGGTTTATAATGTATTTAGAGCTTAATCATCAATTTCAAATATGAATAATGACCTATGTTCAAGGTGGGGTTCTGACATAACTACTAGGAATATTTAAGCCAATGATGTCTCATTTTAAAGATCTTCAGATGAACTTTGATAATGAGTTTCCCTGCAGAAGGGTGTTTTTGCTTGCCTCGTCACATCTTTATTCCTAAAGTATTCAGGATTCGATTCATGATAGTCGTACTCATATAGGTTCAAGGTGCATTTTATATGGAGAGTTTCCTTTATTCTACAATGATGTTCTGCAAAAGGTGACTGTGAATAGAAATAGAGACGAAGGGGCTCCGTTTAACACCTAAAAATAGCGTTATTCCCCAATTGAGGGAGTCTTTACGTGTCTGGTATTCAGCAGGATGCAGGCATTAAACCCAAAGAGCTATAAAATGGGCTTATACTGTCAGGATCGGGAAAGGATGGCAGAGCCTGCAGCAAAAGCTAAAGCTGCTTGGACATTAATATGAGACAATTCTGAACTCCCATTTAAGAGGTTATTTATTCTTAGCAGGTGTCTATCAAAACCAATAATTAATTCCCTCATCTATATGAGTAGCGTTTATTTAAACCCCAACGCTTTCGAAATACCTGAGAGATTGATTATAATGTCCAACCCGCCCCCCCCCCCCAAGAACAAAAAAAGAAATAACAGTGGAAAGACCGATTGTAAGGAATTTAGGATGGGCCAAAGCCAGATCTATAGAGATATCATCAAACTTACCTTGGCCGATCTTCAGTGGGATTTCTGTTTTATATTCTCTAGTTGTGGGGTCCCAACCATTGTTATGTTAAGAAGACTATTTAATAAAAATTACACCTTTGGGCAGACCTCTCAAACATCATATCTTAATGATGCTAACATTTGAAACTATAGCCTATTGGACCACTGAGCTCTCTCTCTCTCTCTCTCTCTCTCTCTCTCTCTCTCTCTCTCACTAGGTGGCACCTCCGACATATATGGCAGCATACCACAATATAACGATCATATGTTGCTAGCAGGACACAGGAAGCATGTTAGCAGAACATGTCACTATTACAAAACCCTTCCAAGCACCCTCTGACAAGTCCAATATTTGACAGCAAGTCCAGGAGGGTCTTGCCAAAAAAGAGACATGAACCAAGAATGAAAACGTGCACGTTATTACTTTGCTAAATAATTGTTTGGATGATCGTTTAGAGAAAACATGCAGGTTTTTCACTTCTCAAAACGAGTTTCCCACAGATTCTGGGGTAATTCTTTTGTCAATGCTATAAAAACGACTTAGGCCATACACGTTTTCCTGAGCACTCTCTGAAAATATTTAGAGAGGTTCATCCTCATTATCTTTTGGCAAGACCCTCCTGGACCCGCCTGTCTGGCCCTTATTTGATGACCGTGCTCACCAATAAAGCACCTATTATCGCTCAGCTTCCTGATAAAACAAGGCTGGTCAGGTTCAATGCACAGCCATTTTGCCTATGCTTCCGTCTTAGACTATAAATAGCCCATTGATTGGCTGGGGTTATATTTAGACTTTTCAAAGCCATTACAACAAGTGTTTTAGAAAAGCCTTCTTTTATTTGGTGATCACGCTATGGCAAACACATCTATTGATGCATGTACAGGGCCGAGGGATCAAAAGGAACATTACAGGGAATTTCTCAGGGAGATATGGTGAGTTTAACATGTCTAATTTCAATTCAACCTTGTTTGAACATGGTTGGGAAACAATATTACTTCTTTTTCCAATTATGTACTCTCAAGAAGGCATTCATGTAACACTATGCCATTCTTATTAACAAAGACAACTTCTTTGTGAGCACTTGAAAAATGGCAATATTTGCTAATCCTGCTCATTAAAAGTCATGTTTCAGGAAACATTTGAGTGCCACATAGTAGTCTGATGCACCGAATCTGAATACTTGTACTAACTGCAGGATTTGACTACCTTAATCAGCATTAGAGACTGTATGAACCATGTAAGAAAATTGTTTATAGTCTCCTTATCTTCTAAGAATGACTTAAAAACATATCAAAACTATGTAAATAATGTGTGTGAATACCGTGTCTGTATCTGATAAGACGCTGAATGGATAGGTTATGGTCTACAAGAGGCAGCTTTTACTTCTACACCAACAATTATAATGTCTCTCTTGGGATAGCACAGCCTCCACCAGAAGCTGTACTGGTTCAAAGGGCATTTATATAACATCTGATAACTTCCCCCCTCTGCTATCTTTTGCATTATCTTTTATTGGTTTAAGTCTAAAGATTAATGCACTCATGTGTATTCACAGTATAACTGTATGTTTCCTCGGTTTAGCTGTGATATCCTACCAGAGGCACATTATTGACTTTTTAGAAGAGTATGGGAATTAGTTAAGGGACACCTTCTCCGGGTAAATTCACTCCAGAGAGCACAATAACCCCTGAGGTAGGTGAAATTGAGCCCTTAATCATTTGCGCACCCAGAGCCCCTCAAACTACACCATCCCTTGTGGTAATTCAATCCAAGCTATATAGTCCCATACCAATTTACTCCTCTAGTTCAGCGATTGCCATAACGCTCTGTGTATATGCTGCACCCTCACTGTGAGTGCGTCATATACACCAAAACACAAAGGGCATCTACACATAGATGTACGCTTTAGGATGCGGAACGCTAGTCATGCAAAGAGGGATTCTGGTCCTTTCCACATGCTGATTTACACATCATTATCAGGAGAGCACACGGCCAACTCACTTGTGAAAACAAGATCAATAGATCAATAAATCTTCTCACATTGCCCCGGGCTAGTACATTTGAGACTACACTGGGGGCTAAGCACCTCATATAAGTCAGCATTTGCCACAGGTTCATTTAAGCACACTGATATCTGATGCTAGATATGTCCTCTCCTGATTGGATGCTATAGCAGGGTCAGTTTAATCTTTACTGACACTGTGGATAAAGGTGGTGAGGGCATTCAAGTCTTCAGGATGACTGATAATATCATGGTCACTGACTGCCATTCTTTAAATGAATTCCCAAAATACATTTACATCAAGTTGATATCACTCCACCAAATTGATACAAATTGATTTCTATTACATTCTTTGAGATTTGTATTTGATATTGACTCAAATCTAAGCAAACATTTTGGGTGAAAATATCTTTGCCTTGGCTGTTACAGGTATTTTCTCAGTACAGCAATAAATGTAACATGAACACATGTGCAGTCCATAGACCAGTCTGACGAATAGATGAAGAAAGGTTACTTTTACAACATCTCCCATATATTTCCTCAATGACAAAAGCTAAAACATGAGGTGTGACATCTGTAAAGGAACCAGGGTAACAGGAGCTGTCACATACTAACTGTCCTCCAGGGTGTCTGTGGGAGTATTGGGTCCTACAGTCCCATGGGTATACTGAGTACATGCCCGTCAGTGTGGTATGCAAACTGAACATGCCTGTCATCAGTTTCTAGTTTCAGATAGGTGGTCAAAGGGAGTGATAATGAAAGAGGATGAGGTGTCGGGAGAACATCATTGTGATAAGAGTGCGTATTGAGGAATTATCTGACGGTAGGGTTAAGGCAGAGGCTAAAGATTCAATGGAGTGTCATCTTGTGGATGATCCTAGAACTAGAATTAGATCCCTTCCCCACTAGATCTGATGGAACCTTTGAGAAACAGCAGAACCCACTTATTCCCCCTGAGATAATACATTATGTTCACCAACTACAAAATATACAGAGAGCTATTTTCATATGGGTGCAAAATGGTTTTGTGCATGACCTTTATGTATTTACCTTTATATATTGGTGTACTTATAGTACATGTATGGCTCAATATAATACCATGGGGCAATCAGTGCACACCTTTATCTTTTATCAGGAGCGTGAAAAATATGGAATAATTGTAGTCCCCGCATTTCCTGTCCCAGGAACAAAGAAAAATCATAAGTACCCCCACTTCCTTTTCTTTTGTTTCAATTGAACCTATAGTTTTCAACAGTGTTTAAGCATTTATTTGAATTGTTTCTAGGATGCCTGAGTCTGAATGTCGAGCTTGGAAAAGCCTTTGAGCGATATGTAACAAGGGAGAGCAGTCAGAGAGAAAGGAACTATATTATCAGCTTAGGTTTCCCTTGCATGGAGATGGCTTTGCCAGCGGTAATTGCATTCATGCGTTCCATCTGACAGAGCGGTTTGACCTCAGGAGCACTGAAAAAAGTCTTCCTGACAAAGTGACATGTATACCCATGTCAACTTGATTTGACACAGAGAGCACACGTCATTGGGACATGTGCACATATGTCACCATGACAACTGAAGCACACAGTGATCCTCATATGATTTGACATGCCTAAAAATGCCACGTCATCTGTGAGTTGACTAGGGTCACGGCCATGTCAAAGGCACTTTACATGTGATGGTTTGACATACATAATTGTTCTAGAATATTTCACTAGATGGGGCAAATAACCATTTTGGTACCAGGATTAATTACTACCAAGAGGTACTACTAACACTTGAGACATTTGATGTATCTCTGTCATTTTGTTTTCATGAAGAATAGATCACTAAGGTCTTTAAATACTATCAATGAATGGCAGTGAATTCTATTTCATTCTTAAATTTGCATTTGTTATTGAATATCAAAATAGACAGCCACAATCCTGAATCCTTCAACTGGGGAGGATAGACACCTTGTGTGTGGGTCAGTGAAAATACCAAAAGAGTGTATACTAACCCACAGTCTATAATCTCAGTATCTTCATTACATGGAGACAGATGGCATTGCCATGCATCTCCATGCCCTTGTCTTATGGAATGCATAGAGGTCCTCAGTCAAGTAGAAGTTCTGTAGATAGGAAAAAGTGCCTTAGTGTTGCAGGCCTGTGGGGCTATGATATCCCCTGCCTTCTATTATAGGCCTGCCTTGATTGAAGCATTGGTATATAGCTATTGACTGCTCTTGACCCTTACATAATTGTATCAGAGTATTACCTAGCACTCAGGTGAATAGATCAGAAATATGTGACATGTCTTCATTACGCATGTCAAGTGGAGTTGACGAACCAAATATGAGAGCGTCAACCTCATTTGACATGCCTTCATATATGTCATGTGGGAGACAAATTTTGACCTGTGCAGTATGCGTCAAAGCGATCATTGTTCTTCTCTCTGTGAGGGTGTTGCTCCTCTTATAAAAGGAAGAGCTGGCTAAAAATATCCTCCTTTCCAATCCTTTCTTTTCATGTAGCTATAACTTGTCCATTTTGTTGCTCACATGTGGTCATTCAAGTATGGTGCTTAAAAAGTGGGATTTGAGTAGGTATACCTAGTTGAGAGAGGTCAGTCAGTATAATATACTATAGAGTGTGTGACATGAGTAGGTACCTGATATGCAGCTATCTCTGTTTTTAAAAAGGCAGGTGACTTTTCAGACTAATGTGGTTAGTGCAAGTTGAATGGTGAAGCAGAGTGTGACTTCTTTTGAAAAGAGGGTACCTCTCTTTTTACCATAGGAGCAACACGCTCCAGATCCCATTGGATAGACCCTACTCACTGACATTTGCTGTGGTCAGGGGTCGCCTGCACTACAGGGTTCATGTTTTGACATGAAGAGATTCTCTACCTTTTTAGATTTGTCACTTTATAGATCTGTACACTATAATGTTAGGTTTGCCTTACGGGTTTGATAGGATAAGCTCCTAAAAGTAGAGGTGCCAAGGACCGATTGGGGTTTGATGGGGCAAGAGCCAAGGGCCCTTTGGAATCCGGGGTAATAGAAGCTTGCATTTCCTGACTGAACTCCAGGGTGGCCGTTGGAGCCTCAAGTCCCTCCGATGGGTATACTGAGTACATACAGGGTAGTGGCATAGTCGGCTCAGGGAGTGTGTCGGTAATCAGCCTCAGAACAGGTAGGAAGGGATCATGGTTGTACTGACAATGTCTGCTGGCTAAAATAAAATAAACATCGGGTAAGGAGCACAGAGAGCGAGTATGTTGGAATGTTGCTGACTTGAGTAGTGGTGTGATGAAGATGGAATCAGATTAGAGCTATTTGAGGGATAACATCCAGAAGAAAATAAAATAAAAGAACATTGCCCTCTCAGCACAATGCTCTCGGTACTTTTGGGTAAATATATCTTTAGCTTTTCATTTTTCAGCTATTGGATGATCGAGCATGCTGTCGTAGGATTTAGAGGTTCCCTTGTCACATAGCTATAAAACCGAGCAGCTGAAACATGGCAGAGGGTAGGGCTAGGGAAGGTCTGCTGCAATTAGGCTTTTGACCATTATAGCATTTAGAGTAATGGATAGGGACCTTGCAAACTGACAGATCGAGCTATGGCCTGCTTTATATGAGTTACTCTTGCTTTCTGAACTGATTGAGAGTTGCTCAGGGACCTGCTCACTGATTGACCTACTTCCACTATGTACGGAAGCCCCTGTCCAGCTCAGCAACAAGGCTTTTCATTACATTAAAAGCTGTGCCGAGCTGCTCTGTACCCCTGGCCCATCTGTCAATATATACACTGGACAGCTATGGGGTGCCACTCGACAGTGACCTGTAGTGGGGAAAGGGACCTTAAGCCCCTGAAGTAAGGTCTCTTTTCGCAGATCGTGTCCAGAGGCCACAAGGGCAGGTAACTTTAAAATTAAATAAAAAAAAAAAAACACAAGAGGTCAATCTGTATCCTCACATTTCCCTGGGCCAGACAATTTGAGACCATTGTTCCCCAAGGGGACATCGACGCTGCCAGAGGCTGAACACCATCATAAACACACACAGTTTTGTGATGTTTAACGTTTCCCAATTCAACGAAATAATGAAGTCTTTCAAGTGAAACAAGGCTTTTGCAGTGACTTTGGTGTCTTGACCGAAAGCCTGAATCCCCACACAAGTAATGTCTTTTCCAAAGGGCAGGCGTGCTTTATAAGAGATATGAATGATAAAGGTATGTCATACATAACTGAATTCATAGATAAATATATTTGTGTATTTTGACTTAGTTGCTGGCATCTATTGGAATTTCTACTTCATATCTAGATAGAACCAAGGATCGAAAAATGAACTTGAAGTATTCCTAGGTAGGGGGATCCTTAGTGGGCTGATTCCTGCTGAATCTGGTAGTTTGGGAGACAAAGACTGATAAGAGCCGGTGTGATGGGTCCGCACTGAATTAAGGGAATTTTTTGATTGGTCAACAATGTATCCCGCTAGGTCGGAATATACAAGTGTATTCCCTAATTTTAAGTTTTAGTTTAGTGAATGCTTGTGCAAACTGTCGATTCGAATTCCTTGACCCTTTCACTTGGAACCCCTTCTTACCAACCCTATAGCCCTGCAGTATTGACAAGGGCACTACCCTGCACACTGTCCCAGAACCTAAGGTTGTCTCCAGGAAATACCCAATATTTACCACTCAGGCTTACCCTTGACCACACCAGAAGGTAAACCTTCACAAGCCCTTCAAAACCTTTTCCTCCATCAAACTGACCATTCCAAGCAGAGCTATGCTTTTAGAACATCTCTCATTGGTTTTCGTGGAGATCATGAGCCAGCCTGAGATATGACCTGAAGGGTTAGATGCGGGTGGCAGGGGCTTAGCCAGCAGAGTTATGGAAACCAGGGTAATAGAAGCTGGCATGTGCTGACTGGTGTCCTCCATGGTGTCTGTGGGAGGATCAGGTCACTCCCATGGGTATACCGAGTACATACAAGGTTCTGTCAATTCATGGAGTGAAGGCAGTGGCCAGGTGCAGTACAAAATAAGCAGTCAGTGGGCAAGGGACTGATTATGGCTTGACTCACAGGGAGAAGGATGAGGAGTTCAAAAAAGAAAGGGTAGTAGACAAGATTAACTTTAGGGCTGTTTGGAAGTTTACGATGTCAGTTAAAGGGAATGGATTGAAATTAACGTACAGAAGGGAATTCAGTTATAATGATAATGAGGACAAATACTGAATACCTCATCGGAAGAGGGGAAGAATAGATGGCAGGTGGGCAAAGATGCATGTACTATGAATTAGAAACATTGTTATGAGCGTTTACAGAGGCAAGACTGGCCATGGAGTGCAAGCTACAAGATGCAAGCAAAAGGAGCCATGGGGAATTGAGCTGACGTTTGACAAAGAACAGGTCCAATAGAAGAAACAATGCTGTCAACCTCACTTTAAGGATAATAGAGAATTGCATTTAGGTGCCAGGAAAGAGGTGCTGACAAGCGTACAGAGGTACTGTATTTTTGCATGGTAATCCATTTATCAGGTAGGCCTATGCAGCGAGAGTATTTTAATTAAGTTGGGGGAGGTGTGGGCCAGGACATGACCTTAGTCCACCGTGCTCATTGACCCTAAATGTGGCATATTGGCTTTTCGGCCTGCTATAAGGGCCACTGTTTGTAGAAGCAGGGACCATTATATGGCACCAGCCAGTTTTTATGTGAGGTCATTGTTTGATAGCCCCTACAGTGGTGTCTGGTTGCTGGGATATTGGATTCTTCTGCACTCTTCTATAGCCTAGCAACAGTGGGTGAACTTGCAATGTTCAGATATTTAGAGAACATAGGAAACAATTAAGCCCATAGTACAGAGGCAGGAAACCCTGTCTATTCTAGCATAGACCTAAGAATTATGCTATAATGTACAGGATCGTGCATCTAGTTATGTTCTTAATTATAACCATCCACTCTAAATGTGTCTCAGTCCATTTCTTCAGCGGGGGTTCTATTGAATTGGGGTTCAAGCGTTTTAACTGAAGAAGTTCAGCCTGCTGCTATTTGATCATTCACCTCTGTATACTCATTTTCAACATGAAGAAAAACATACCTTTGTTAGATTCCAGTGCCTCTTCAGGCATGCTCATTTCTATATCATTCAGTAAGTGTTTTACTCACTTCTAAAGGCTGGATCATGCCATTGCACATTGGCTGCCCAACAACTTCCCAAATCCTATCAACTGCAATCACTTTATGTAGGTCTACAAACTGACAGGCTTTATCCATTTGTGTCTGCATGTCTACACATCTCTCCCTTGAATTACTCACGAACTGCTCTTGGCATTACTATGCCATACATCTTGTCAGGAGAATCTGGCAACCGTCAGCCAACGGTCGGCCATTGTAGACAAGTGAGGTGACTTACAAAAGTCCCTAAGATAGGCTACCCCCAGTGCATGGTTCTGCTGCAGTGGAGGTGTGAAACTGTGATAAAGCTGAATCTGGGGAGTGCTAAACTCTCTTTTCTTTGACAGGTCATTGTATAGCTATTTATTGGAGAATCTTAACAAACATGGACTCATTTTAAAGGGATTGATTAGGGGTTTAATATGAATCTATTTGAGAAATAACTGATGCAGGCAAACATCCCATTTACCCCAAGTGAAGTTAACCCATAACTTTGAAAGCATATTTTGGTATAAAGGCCAAATCTCACATAAAAGAGAATAGTTCCCACACTTACTACAGAAAGTAATGGTTTAGAAAATGTCTAGGGTTTTTCTTTTCATAGGGCAACAGGATGTTTGCCAGACCACACAAAAATTTAAGCGTGCCATTTGCTATCACCCTTCCAACAGCTTCTCCATGTTAGGTCCTTGTCTGTTTGCCAGAATTCAATCCTATGTATATTATTTATATAGCAATGGATAGAGCTAATTAAAAGAAGTGGATTTCCTTTTGAAATAAAGTCTTTATGTCAATTTAAAGGGAAATTCTAACCAATTAAAGATCTCATATCAACTCCATAATTTTGCACCAATTCTGCCAGATCACTAAATCGCAGATGATATTAAGTCAAGGTAAAATCCCTTTAAATTGTTAAATTTGATATGATACATTGATTTTCAACCTTTTATGCTTGATCAAAAAATCTGGACCCTATTTAAACTCAATTTTGGGTTCGATTTGGGGTCTTTGATCAGTCATTACTTCCATTATACTTGGCATAAAGACTTCATTTAAAGAGCAAATCCACTTCTTCTGATGAGATCTATCCATTGCTTAATAGATAAAATGCATCGGACAAAGTCTTGAAAACTAGGTAAGTGCCTACCTAAGAGTTGCAAGTCCTGAAAAATAATCTTAAAAGCAGATAATGTGAATGAATAGACATTAAATGCACTTGGGGATACTTTTGCATGTAGTGGCAGAGATATCTCTAGGTTATTTCACCAGTAACCACCACCAATGACTACCCTTTTCACAGGACTGAAGTGACAATATAAACAAACAACACCCAGGTAGTAGACACCCCAGGCATCCACAGTCACCCAGTGTAGCTTGGTAGAGCTATCACTCAATCAGCCCCACTTCCACTGCCAGGTCCAGTGACAACATCGCGTCTGGCCGAGCACCTCTAGCACTTAGTGGGAGCAGCTCACAACACCAGACCTAATTTACTGTTTCATCCCCAGGAGCGACTAGCCATAAATCACAGGCACCATGATGGCAAGTCACACAACATGATCTGCTCCTGCTATGGACTGCTATAGGGAGGGAGGGGGGGGGGGTAAGAGGCATACATACCTTAGGGAAGCGTATTCTTAATGGGGGCTTGGAGAGATGCTGTTACATGGAAGTTGTCTATGCTTCTTGTGGTCTTTTTCACTGAGGGCGAAGATATCTTCAAAGGGTAACAATAGGTGAATGTCATTTCCAAACTGAACTAAAGATATCTTTGAATTATTGGAGACATCTTGAGAAATCCTATATCTAACCTGTCTTTTGACTGATATACTTGCATTTCTAACACATGTCTTAAGCCTCTGAAGATAGCCTGAAGACCTGTCGTTAACCCCAGATATGTCATTTCACAAGGCCAGTCTATTGGGTAGATGGTGTCACCTCTAGACCTAAAAAGTCTTTAATACGCACCTCAGATAAGGTAATTAGTATCTGTTTTCAATGCACATACTCTTTCAAATGATTTTAATCATAAAAGATAATGTTATACATAGTTTTACATCAAAATTATTAGTACAACAATGCAAGTTATCTTCACTTGTCTCTAAAAGTGAAGAGAGGCCGGGAAAGAGAGGTCCTGGTTTCATAAGAGCAGAAGGTGGATGGCAGCGTGGGTGGGGAACATCATGAGACAGGCTGTTTTTACTCTCTTCAATGAGGTGATTGATTATATTCATTCTCTATGCATTTTCTCCCTATTTTTGAGAATGGAGGCATAAGATGACACATAGCTATTTGATATGATGATTTATTCCTCCTGTAAGTGCACCAATGTCCCATTACAAAATATCCTAGGAACATTTCTGGCCTCATACACAAGGTATATCTTATATGCAGGGGTTTACTGTCCATAAAAAATGCTTGATGTTGGTTCTACCATAGTAGTATGGAGCTGGGCAGTGTAATCCCATTGTTAACCAAAGTGAGACACTGGCCAGGTGATCTGGTAGATTGCCCACCCAGTGGTAGAATCATATAGAAATACTCTCAAACCAGAGTGCCTTGGGCAGAGTGCATGACTCGATACTGTGCATAGAAATAACGTTTTCAATCCACTACCATAATACCCACTACCATTACCATACTACCTCACATACAAGGCACAGGTAACATGTGAGGATGAACCCTTCTATGCCTTATAAAATCAGCAAAGGTTAGGGGTACACCTTATAGGTGGTGATATTACACCACAGAACAGTACTAAACTGCTCGAAATTAAGACCAAACTGTACCTTATAGTATTCCCTTCAATTCTGGATGTCCCATACTAATTACATCGATATTTACCTTTTTTCTGGTAGGGACACTCAGTTTAAACTGTGAAAATATAACTTTTTTCTAGTGTAATTTTGAAGACATCAACAACCCTATAAATACTTGGAGTGCTCCTTATACATGAGGTATTACAGTAGGCCTTTTCCCGAACTACCTAGTCCATTCCCGACCCCCCCCCTTGCCCATTTCTTGCACATTCCCTATCTTCTCAGCCCCACTCATGATCTACCAGGCCCATTCATGAAGACCTGTCTTCAGACCTGTCTTCATGCAACTCTAAAAGTTATGATGATGTCACTGATGAATGGGACACCCCCCTATCACAGCTATTTATAGTAAGGAGACAGGTTCACTTTGGTATGAAAGTGGTGAGTGGCCCCCCAGTTTTTGTAAAAGATAACATGAACTAGAATAAAGGAAAGGGGAAGTGATAGCCTGAAGATATGTCTATTTGAAGATAACATATGCCAAGATCAATGACAGGTGAGTTATCCTCTGGATCTAAATCCATGATTAGTGAAGACAACTCATATAGAAACAGAATTCTGAAGATATCCACGAAACTATCTTCAGCCTATCTTCATTTGTGCCTATCGTTAGTAATGATAACCCTCCACCAGTGAAAAAGACCACTGAACACGTATAATGTTTCTTTGTGTCCCTTGTGGGTCGTGAGTTTTGGGCTCGTTTGAATTCAACCTTTTGCAGAAAATACATTTCGTATCCACGGGAGCAATTCAGTTCAACTATTAAAAGTTTGATTTAATGATATACAATAGTGGAATCGTGTATGTTGAGTACTTCTTTGAAATTGCAGGCAAGTCACTCTAGTATTTAAGGGGCAAAATACAAAATACCATTGAAACAGATTTAGAGGGGAAAGTAGCAGGCATTTCTTTTCTTTTCTTTACAAAGATTCACATAGGTAGCAGCCTCCCCTTTCGAATTACTGTAATAAGTTTACATTCTGTTACTGCACTAGTTAACAATTAACAGGGTTGACAATTACTACATGTATCAACAAGACCTCCCTCCATCATTCACAAAAACAACATGCTAAATCATTTTCTAAGCTAATTTAAGGCTGCACCCCTCCCCACTTCCCCAATCGCTACCAGTACCAACACTGCCCAGAGATAACGGTCGGTTCTTCCTGTAGGTCATTGCATGGCAGAGAGCTAGGCAATGTCCTTCTGGTGGTCCCTATCCCCCTGTATGTTGACTCTACGTGCTCTGACTAGTAAACCCTATGGCCTATCCCAACTCTGGCCTTACCAGTGCCTGTTGGTGCACTGTTCCTGCCCCAACACCCATCTCCAGTGGGTGTGTGTATGGAGGGGCTGGTACACAGAGGGCCTGTGTGCTGCTGCATTCTGCATTCTCTATGGGGTCAGGTTGCTGGAGGTGTTGTAATTGGGGTTCGGGTTATACAGCCCCTGATGCTGGGAGACTGTAGATGAGCCACATTGGGTTTGTGATACCAAGAATCATGACTTGACATACAGGCGTGTCAAGGTGAGGAAATAAGGTTTTTGTGAGTTTATGTGAAGATCCGAAGACCTACATCATCACTCAATACTCTTTGCACATAAAAGACATAGCTTTTTCAAATATATCAATCACTATGAATTGCTTAGTAATTCTGTCCAGATATCATTTCTCTCCCTTTTCATTTATAAGGGTTTGGGGAGGTATCATAAGTACCTTCATGAACCCAGGCTGATTATCTGACCTTGAGTCAGTCAACGCGCAACTGCCTTGGTTTGCCCTGAAAATACACCCCACATTAGTGGGGAGATAGCTTCAGTAAAGCATTCCCATATAATAACATGTGTCACAGAGAGGCTCTCAATGCAGAGATCAGCATATTCTGGAGATATTTCTTTTTTATATAATTAACCAAAGAAGGAGTTTTAGAAAAAGCTTTGTTTTCCTTTTAGAATAACAATGCTCTCATGGTAATTGGAGTTACGCATGTTGTGAACAGCATCGAAACGATTTAGAGAATAGACAACGATTTTGTTCACATCTTGACTGCCTCTTGTTCTATAATGCATGAATGCATCTGAGTGCATTATAGGACAACATACAGTGAAGATGTGAAGAAAGAGTTATCTATTGCCTTTATAAAACCTTTTGCATGCCCTTCCAAACAATTAATCACCCAATCAATGTATTTCTAGATCAATTAATAGCCCTCAAGTTGTTAACAGCTTCCTTGACCTTGCTCAGGTGTGCACTACACTGCTATAACACACTCACTTTAATAGTGCAGCAGTGCACTACCAGCCGTTTTTATAAAAACCTGTTAGGTGACCAAAATGATTTCATTTCAAAACGAGACGGACACTGGTCAATCTTGTGAATCGCCTTATGGGAAGCACTTTCTGACAATAAGGAGGTTATTTTTATGCTGATGAGCAGTATAGATGAAGAAGGTAGATGTTCTACATCGATATCTAGATAGCCTTATTTGACTTTTCACATATAAATGAGAATAAATGCATGGAGTATTGATTGTGCCACCATCGCGTGTATGTAGGGGAGTTACGAGCCAATCTCACTTTACTTATAGCTCAGGAGTACATTTCAAAAGGTGCTACAATAGTTCAAATTTAAATCGTTTCATGTGATGGGGGCTGTGAGGATGGCATTGTATGCGTTTATAGCCTTATGGTTGTAGGCTGCGGCAGCCCTACCAAATCCCTTTTGACAATTTCATAAGAGCACATTAACCCATAGCTTATTTCCAAATTGCAGTGCCATTTTCTGTCGTAGTATCTTCTGAAATGCACTCCAGAGATATTGCCCTGAAATCGAAATACACCTCAGGGTAATTACAAGGCGCACATCAAGTTACTTGATGTAATAGGCTAGCCTCCCAGACATTATCCAACTGTGTGTCACGTCACGGTAGATTAGGCCACTGCACGTAAGACTCTAACGCAGGATAGAGATGCTCCACAATGAATAGAGTAGTCAGGCTGTCGTAGTCTATAGGAATACATTGTGAACTGTTTCCTATACCAATATACAGAATGATTTCAAAGTCAAGGTTAGGCAAGTCAGATAAGACTTTGTTATAGTCTTTGTTACATGTTGGAGTCAGCAAGGCTGAGGCTGAAGATGGCATCAATGGGTGCTCTTAAGCGTTTTGATAAACATAATCTCTCAAACACTGTTGTGAATAGAAGGTGTATCTATAATGATACTGTTTATAAACCTTATTCACATTATACCATAACGATTGAAATTTCATGGTTTCACATAAAATGGCATAGAAAATACTACCTGCTATAGTGGGCTCAATGATTTCTATCCCACTGTAACCCCACCGCTTATACGAGAGAGATGCTTATTTGAATACTGCTTTTAGTGCTTAAGATTCATTTTCAACACCCATGTATCCAGGTGCTTATTTGAGACCAGCGCTTATTTGAGACCCCAGCGCTTAAATGGGCCATTACAGTATACTATGGATCTTCTCACCAAGTAAGGGCCTGAAAACCTAAAGTTTCCCTGGCTTGTTTTGAAAGGTCATTGATAATTTCCCAAGCTGCCTAGCTGCAATATTGATCTAGATATCAGGTTAAAGCTAAGATAAAGGGCTACCTGAATATAGGATCATTTCTTCATATTTTGAAAATCATATGTCCAGTTGCCATGGAAACCATAGTAAAAGTTTCCTCAAATCCTCAGATTTTCACTACCTTTCACCACTCTCACAGCCATTGAAAAGAAACATATTGTTCAGTGTCCACAGAAGTTGTAAAACAAAATTCCGCTTAATTTGAGACTATTTTGATAACTGTAGCACCTTTACTTTAAAAACTATCAGTTACCAAACAGGCTCTCAGATTGTCAGAAATTGCAATTTTTAACCAGAACCTACCCTGAGAATTATCCAGACTGTACGCATTCTTCCTCTTCAAATACATCAAATCCTCACTAAATTATTTGCCCAGACACTGAGAGATTTGTCAAAAGAGTGCAAATATGTTGTATGACAATGATTGGACAGAAATGTTTAGATCTCTTAAGGGGGTTACACCTTCGGACCGTTCTGGAGGTGTGAAGTTGAGCTAGTAGCAAGGGCTACAACCCCAATGGGAGATGTGATGGTTGGGGGATGGAAGTTCCCGAGGGGAAGGAATAGGCTTGTAATGGCAGCTGAAGCACTTTTTTTGGTTATCCCACTGAGTACAATCATAAGAAATCTGCAAAAATCTGTGTTTGATACAAATGGTATAAATGACCTCTCAGTAACTCATAATATGCTTCAAAAAGTTGAAAATGGGAAGCATATAGGCCTAAACAGGCCTGTTTAGGCCAAGTTGCCCCCTACTGTAGGCTATTCCTATAATCTATTTAGCTCCTCTAAAGATGAAATATTAGGCTCATTCCTCATCAATTCTGCTTGGAAATGATGTGCAAGGCTTCTTCTGTATGATTAAAACAGAAATGACTGGCAAATTTGCTTTTAGACTGAAAATTCCCGTCAGTAAAGACATATCTTAGATCAGTCCCATACTTGGAAGGAACATATTGCAAGGCATGTGGTATATCAAATAGTATACCTCATGATGGATTTATCGATGAAAGCAGTGCACACAGAGGGCAGTGAGCTGCTCATGCCGTCCAAACCAATTCACTGAGCTGCTCACCACTAGATGGCCCTCTGGCGGCAGCTGCCCAACCTCCCTGACCTGCTCAGTTTGATTCAATGAGCAGCCAAGACCTGCCAGCCCAGAGATCTACCCGGCCAATTCACCAGGCTCGAGTTACTGTTTGGAATTGCTCAGGAATAAGAAGAGAGTATGGCAGTATAAAAAGAATAAGATGAGCTACTCTGTTTGAGGACTGATGCATCGTGGGTAGACCTGGGTCTGTGCCGAATGAAACCCAATCATGTGAGACATGACCCTTTTTGCAGACTGTGATTGGAGAGCAGTACTGCTGTCTGTCTTGGCTCTAAGACATGACTGCTTTTTCTTTGAGTGGCAGTGAAATGAGCAGAACCAGAGGGTCTCCTGAGTCTTTTGTTAATTGCTCAATGTATTAGACGGACATGCTCTCCTCTGGGGGTGCTATTTAAGCTGAGGCCTGCTGTCGGTAATTGCTCTGACAGTTACTCGTCTGAAATGTAAACTTGGAGGCAGTCTGCATTGTTTTAGCGTGTTGTCAATGCAAAGGGAGCGGGTCATTTTATCTTTATCATATAAGGTCGAATCCCACATGGCGAAAAATGGCTGAAAGATCAGTGCAATTTTGTCCCTTGTGTTTTATGGCCCTTGTTGAGGCCATAAAATGCAAGGACTACTGCAAAGTTGACCCTAAACCACTGTGGGATTCAGTATTAGTTGATCAATCCTTGCATTTTATGGCCCCCACAAGGGCCATACAATGCAAGAGACAAAATCGCAGAGATATTTCAGCCATTTTTCGCCAAGTGGGATTCAACCTATCCGTCAAATTGTTTTTCACATCATATGTCACACAACAACAATACTTTATGGATGAAAAAGCCCTTTGAACTGTAATCGTTTCCCCCCTGCTCATTTTCTTGCACGATGTTGCTGCATTATGAATATAAACATTTCCATTAAGTATTGGTATCAAACTGACTACATTTACACAGGCTTGCATTAATTGCTCAAATGGGTACTATCAGTACATTGTGGTCTTTAATGTCCTGGATCTGTATTTTCATCAAGATGACAACATTAATTACCCTCTCTTATTCTCTAAAGGTTGAATCCCATATGGCGAAAAATGGCTGAAATATCTCTGCGATTCTGTCCTTTGCATTCTAGGGGTGTTCCTAAGCCCCTAGATTGCAAGAATTGTTCAAATTTGACCGGATCCCACAGTAAATATGCAGCTATCCTTGCGATCTAGGGGCTCAGCAACACAACTAGAATGCAAAGGACAAAATGGCAGAGATATTTCAGCCATTTTTTGCCATGTGGGATTCGCCCCTAATCTTTAATTATTTCTCTCTTGGGTTTCTTGATTAAATCTGTCCCAATTAAAATAGAATATCATAAGCGGCGTTGCTAAAAGTCACTTTGTTGTTGGTTTACAATGCAGTACACTGAACCAAACATGATGAGAATCGTTAAACCGATGTATCAATTATACCTTCATCTAAGTTTTCCTACTGAGGGCTGGACATATGTGAAGCCTCTCATTTGAAGAGCAATGGAACATCTTATAATGTTAGCTAAAGGTCGAATTCCACATGGCAAACAATGGCAGAAATATCTCTGCGATTTTGAATATGTTGCGATTCTGGGACCTTCCCCAAATTCGCAGGAGTATAACTACATAAGCGTGTATAGAACACAAGCACTCTTTTGTGATTTTAGGCCAGAGAATATACAATGTACAGAGATTTAAACATGAATAAAGGCAAAATACCCCAAAGAGTGCACCAAAAATCGCAACAGTGTCCTTCTGTTCTATAAACCCTACTGTAATTGTATCCTTGTGAATTTGCAGTTGGTACCAAAATCGCAGAGATATCTCAGCCATCTTTCACCAAGTGGGATTCAATCTTATTCGAAGTTTAAGGTAAGAAGTCAGACTTATAATGTCATGGTGTAGACCAGCTGCACCCCAGCTGGGTATTTTTAGTGTCTTGTTAGTTTACACAATCATATCCTCTGAGATCATAAAGCACCAGGGGTATTTTGGTCCTACTTTCCTCCTAGACCCATTTTCTCTTGACTTACTTTGTGAAAGGTTAACAGCCGCTGGCCGCCAAGCAGACAACCTGGGCCAGCCATAAGCCCCGCACTACAAGTACAAGTAAGTAATTTATTATTGGCAAAACCATCCTGGTGTGTTCTATCATAAGCTCCTTATGGGTCATACTGGGATTGGATATTTTATGCAAAATTGGTACCATAGTGCATAAATGTACAGCACTGATAAGCAACACCAAATGCGGTTCTGCATCCTGGCAACCGTAGATTACCAATAAAGAGTGCGGCAGTTCAGAATCATTTTATCATACCGACACAGGAACATTGATCCTAAAGGCATCATGTGGTTCCTAAATGGTTAAGATCCCCCAGGGTACAAACAGCAAGGTTTTTTTCTGCAGGTAGCTGCCCACCTGCCAAATAAGCCATTAAGGTTAGACTTACAGTGTCTGAGTCCCAGCTATTACAGCCTTATCCCCTTGTTGTGGCTGCATGGGTTGTGTGTTTCCCCGAGTGCTTTCTCGCTGCCTTGTGACATGTAATAGTCTGAATTACTTGTTAGCTGGCTAGTGTCCGCATGTACTTGAATCTGGTTATGGTAAGGGAGCAGGATGATTGTACTAGTACTTCAATGGATTAAATTAGGCATGATGTTGTTCTAAAGAAAGTGGCACGAGATGTGAATGATACTTCATGTGCATATACATAAGATCATGTGAACCATTCAACATTTAAGAGCAACATAGTGCCCAAATATTTAATGTAATACGCTTACACTACAAAAGCTCTTCTTAACATCATCTCTCTTCATCATCATAAAATCAATTTGTTTAGAATGTTGCCCCCACCTATTAGCAATAACATTCAATAAGCTCTATCCATAGATAGAGGAAAAATAGCAGTATCCTTATAAGACTAGACAGTGGCTTCTAATTAAGCATGTAATATAGATAAGGTATCTCATCTGCGTCCCGAATTTAATCTTATCAGACTTTGTAGGGCTATCTATTATGTAAATTAACCATTCCTTTATACAAACCTTCTTTGCCAACGTTGGTTGTGTGGCGTTTAAATGGACTATGGTCTGTCTTGATGCATGAGTGCAGCTATGGTAAAATTATTTCATAGAGTGGCATTTAAGCCAGGGGTAGCTATGGTGTATAGCAGGACCTTGCTTGCAGGTTGTCATTCTTACAGCGACCACCATGGAGGTAGGAGCTGGGCTCCTTCCCCCTCCATGGCAGAAAGCTTGCAGGAGGCCGGCCTTACAAGACAGCCTCAACGGAACCTACACAGCCCTAGGCCATTAGGGGCCGGGCCCCAGGATCAGGGGGACTATAGGGATTAGCCCTATACAACCCTACGACCAAGGGCACCAGCTTCAAAGTGCCTGGAGGCCATAAAACACCTCCACACACTGTGTGTGCACCCAAGCGCGGCCTATGGCCACTGCTCTGAGCAAACAGAACGAGTGAGCCCCTCCCTCTGATCCCAGGATCAGAGAAAACTGGGCGAAGGGCCATAAAACTGCCCATCACACCGCCCTGAGGCCCCACCCCTGCCCTTCCTGATCAGATCATATATGTGACCCATCCTAACAAAGTGGTACTGAAGTTGCACATTTAGAAGCCTAGATATAGGCTTCTCAAGTGATATAGTGTCAAAAATATCAGATTTGTTTAAATTGTAATCTTAGCATTTTTCTAACCTATGGGTAGGTATTTTTCAGGATCCTTGCTTACTAAACTGAATTTAAGCTCCATATGCCTGATAAGATAGCTATAGTTTTCTCGGTTATATAGAATTACATAGGAATTATATAGGATTCATAAATTATTATATGTTTAATATGTCAATTACCTCAGTTTAATCAATTTTTAATTCATCCAACTGAATTTACAGACGGAAGATCCATAGTGGACCACCTGGTTCAAATATGCAAGTGTTATATACCAAATGAAAGCTCTTGATGAGCTGTAAATGAATATGCCAATAACTAAACATTTTGGATGTGCAACTTCCGTACCATTTTGTAAGGATGGGTCACATATGTAAAAACTTATCTTGATTGGAGGATGAGGAATCCAAACATTAAAACAATGGACTTGACTCAATATTTAAGGATCACATACAAATCTTCAGGGAATATGGGAGGGAGATGCCCACACTGCAGCCACTGCAGGAAGCCATAGACTTCCAACGTGCACCACTGGTGAGGTGGCCACAGGAAGTGCGACCTGACCCAAGATATTCCACCAAAATACCAGCCGAAACAGAAGTAGGAGTTGCAGCAGAAAACACTCAAGTAGAATGGAAGAGGCCTAGACACAGGTCTACACCTCACACAGCACCAAACCCACCACACTAGACCTGGGTATACCAGGTACAAATCTGACTCCCCAGCGCCAGAAGACCCAAGAGGCAGGATAGCCTACCAGGTGAGACAACCTAATTTTGGGCACCACTACCCAAGGATGCCACTCCAGGGCTATAATAGGGATATCATCTTCGACCACAGACAAGGTGGCTATCCAGTCCCACACCACAGCAACCTACAGGAGGAAGGGTCAAGAAGGCCAACACACTCCATATCACCTGAGGCAGACATGGAATACTACCTGCATCCTAGATAGCAAGTGGACACAGAACACACCACCACACACATCAGGATCCTACCTCACCATAATCTGCCCCCACAGGACGCTCTAGCACCAATGGCAGGGACGGCGCCATGTCACCTGGAGGCGCTTAACCGCCACCTAGCGGCACACAGAGCTGAACCCGACGCCCCAGCCAACAGACTAGCCCCACCCACTCAGTCCACAATGGACAAGGATACAGGGGAGCTGGACGAAGGGGAGGTGCTGGATTCACCACTAACGGCAGTAGAAATCCCTAAAGGACAGCCTATGGATATGACTACGGGCCCTGTAAGGGCCAATGTAAAAACACTGATCAGCGACATATACAAGGCGCCCCTGGGGAAGACATATACAGCAACGCTGTATGAGAAATACCCCAGACCAGACAACCTGGACATCCTCCACAAGACGAGAATAAACCAAGCGATCCTTGATGAGCTAGAAGCCAAGGACCCCAAATACAAGCAGCAGACTGTGAACATGGATGCACCCTATAAGTCTATGCAATGCGCTCTCCAATATGCAGCCAGACCGCTGATATCAGCACTCAACAGTCTGGACGAAAAAACACAGACCCCAAAGGAAATGGCTGTAAAAATATATGACTCTCTAATGCTGATCGCCAAAAACCTCCTGGAGATTAAACAACATGAGGAGATCACTCCTTAAGAACACTGTCGCGAGCCCCACCTCAAACCTGGCCAAAGACAACAATAACCAAGGCTTCCAATACCTACTGGGTGACAACCTGAAGGAGGAAGTCACTACACGCAGTAAGCTACATGACACCTTTAAGAAAGTCTTTATCACACCCAAAGACAAAAGGAAGCCCATAAACCAGGAAACTGCACCAAAGGCCCAGCCCAGGGCCGGGGTCAACAGCGAGGGCACCAACAGCAACAAAACAACAGGTACTACCAAAACAACCAACAGTCACGCAGAAACAACAACCACCAAGCAATGTATGACGACAAGAGGAAACAACACACCAATGGAGGCCAATACAACAACAGCAAATAACACAAAAAAACAAGCAAGACAAACACCAGCGCAAGTCCACCTACCTCCTACACCTACCTCCTACACACATACACGTCCCACATTTCAGGCAGGTGGTCTGGGAAGGGAACCAGACACAGGGTCACAATACACATCAGAAGGATGGGTACTGGACATGATAAAAGGCTTACCAATAAGTCTATGCTCCCTGCCTACACAGCTGAGACAACCTGACTCTAGGTGCTTGGCCCCAGTGAAAGACAGAATCATGAGTGAACAACTTATGAAACTACTATCACAAGGCATAATAGAACCTGCCTTCCCATCACCTAGAGCCTTCACCTCACACATGTTCCTAAAAGAAAAATCTAACGGAACATACAGGCCCATACTAGACTTGTCAAGCTTGAAGGAATACAGATCATACAAGCATTTCAAAATGGACCACCTGTCAGTGGTTATGAATACAGTCCCAAAAGACAGCTACCTAACCAGCATAGACATAACCCAGGCTTACTATTTACTACCGGTAAAACTTAGGGACAGGGACCTCCAACAACTAATACATCATGGCAACAGATATAGGTTCAACTGCCTCCCCAATGGCTACTTCCCAGGCCCTAGAATCTTCACGAAAATCATGAAGGCACTCATGGCACACCTGAGAACAAAGCACAGGGTAAACCTTGTCTTCTATATAGACAACACACTAATCTATGCAAAAAAAAAGCGGAAGTCAGAACAGCCACAATACACACACTCAGGGTGCTGCAAAATGCAGGATTCACTATCAACTAGAGCCAATGCAACCCATTGAGTACCTGGGTTTCACACTGCACTCACCCACACTAACACTTATGATACCAGACAAAAAACAGGCTGATATCTCACAAAAGGTGGAGGATATCCTTCAGGTACAAATATGTATCATAAGGAAATTCTCACAGGTTCTAGGAGCCCTAGCAGTCACAGAACCTGGGAATGACAGAGCAAAGGCACTGACCAAAAAGCTAATCATTGCAAAGAACCAGGTCTAAATAACGACACAAGGTAATTATGACAAATTCATTCCCCTTAGAGGGTTCATAAAACCAACCCTGAGAGAAAACCTACAATATATATTCAAATATTCAAAAAGTTCCCAAAACTTGACATTGACCTATTTGCCTCACCTTCCAATGCAATATGCAAACACTTTGTATACCTACACCATTACCCCAATGCATCTGCAACCAATGCATTCAACATAACCTGGTCAGATTTGTTTGTACTCATTTTTTCCACCCTTTGGTATCATTGGCAGGACACCAAGGAAACTGAAGGAAGACAGACCCAGAGGGTTGTTACTTGTACCGGAGTGGAAGACGCAGCCCTAGTATCCTGACCTCAGGAGACTGCCCACCTTCAAGAACAGATGGACCCTAAGGGTCAACACATCAACACTACAATGGCCAGGGGACCAGAAGAAAATCTTCCCCATGGCCAACAGGATGAGCCTCCTATGCCTGCCCCTATAAATGAGAAGCACCCCCTGGAAATCATCTGGTGCGATCACATAGAAATATCCGAGGCATCCTGGGAGCTCCTAATGGCTTCATGGTCTAAATCTACCATAGCCAGCTACCCAACAGCCAAAGGAAGTGGTTAAAAAGCACCAACAAAAAAACAATGTCAGTGTGACCCACCCCACTATAAACAAATGTGTAGATTTCCTAACAGAGAGCACCAATGGTGGGGTGGGTCACTCATCAGTAGCCACCACCAGGTCCCTAATGTCTTGCTTTATCTACATAGAAGGCAGACCGTTAGGGGAACATGCAATGACCCAAAAACTAGTAAAAAGGGCAAGAACCCTAAACCCAACACAGGAACCTTATAAATACAATTGGGACCCAGCACTGGTAATACACAAACTGGCACAGTGGGGCGACATAGAAGAGCTAGATCTGGATAAACTAACAAGGAGAACCCTACTCCTCTTCATGCTAGCAACAGGTCAGATGATACAGAGTGCCTATACCCTGAAAGAAATGACCTCAGACTATCAGAGAATACCATCAGGATCAAATACTCCACAAAACTGAAGTCAAACCACCCTAAAAAGAACCTATACTACTTCTCAGGTTTGACAAATATGAAGACACACAAATATGTGTCTACTCACACCTGAAGGCCTACCTGGACAGGGAGGACACAAAAAGAGCACACCCTAGAGTGTCTGGCACCATAAAACGCCTTCCACCCCAGCCAGCTCCGAAACCTCAAGATACATTAAGGTGACCCTAAAGGACACAGGCATTGAGGAACATTTTGGGGCATATAGCACAAGACACGCTGCTACAAGTGCAGTGGACAGGCTATATGTGCCAATAAATGATATACTCAGCTCGGCAGGATGGGTGAGAACCAATACATTTGCCAGGTTCTACAACAGGCCTCTACTGGAAGTTATAGAAGACACCTCACATGAGACTAACTTCATAACTGCCATTATGAACTGTGAAACAGACTCTTAAACCACCAACCAGACAGTACACACTAGAGACACCTAGAGAGTGTCTATAGTGTGTACATGAGTCTTATAAATATATTAATATATAATTATCAAAATACTTATCCCAGAATACATAATGGCCCCGACCACCTCTCTTCTTGAAGAAGGGGGGGTGGGAGACCAGCAGTGACAACACTGTGTCCCACAAACATAGATTAAAGACTATACATGAGATCTACATAATTGCATAAAGCATTTATGATAAAATACCATACAAACATGTATACCTACTCTGCTTGAGCAGAAAACTTACAAAGTGTAAATAAAACCTGTCTACCTAAACATCAATCTATGACTTGTGGTCCTTCAATTAGGATATCTGCCCTGAGTTCGCTTATCGAACGAGGCAAAATAGCTACCCCTGGCTTAAATGCCACTCTGTGAATTATTCCTAAGAGTTATGTCATTAAGCCATAGGGGTAGGCCACCCATTCGCTTTACTCTCTAACCACCCTATTTCACGGGATAATCTAACTCAAAAACAGCTAAGACGAATATACAACCTGTAAGCGAGGTCCTGCTATATACCATAGCTACCCCTATGGATTAATGCCATAACTCTTAGGAATAATTCCTATTAAACTACACAATGTTAGGTTTAATATTCAATTATCTAAGTACTATACATACATCATACGAATTTACGGGATTGACACTAACCTGTTCACATGATGCACTAATTTTGCAATAATGAGCTACTCATTGGGGCCGTATTTATAAGTGTATGATTAGGGCAATGAACATAAACTTCACAGGGTTAACACCTTCCAGGCAGGATGGGATCCTAAGTGTACTACCTAGCACTCTATGGCCTGGTAGGATTACTTTCACTCTAGTAGAGACTTTCCAATAAAGAAAAAGTAGCAAACAGACCTAGTACATATAATTAGCATTTGCTCACATTTGGGTGCCTGGGGAGGGAGGGGTAAACGGCTGTGTAAGGGTGGCTGCTGACACGTGTTGGTGTCTGGTAATTGTAAGCTACATCATGAAATGTCATGAAATATCATCACCTTATTAACACAGATTCCTCAGACATGGGGTGTTAGCAGCAGTCTGTTGCGGACATGAGCTCTTTCTACCAGAAGACCGTTTAGAGAGGTGAAAGTTGCTTCTCTTGGGGATGAGGGGTACAAGTTTATAAATGCTCACTCTTTCTACCTCTTCCACCAACACCCCCCCCTTTCGAAAATAACGGCAACTCTACAAATCTGTTTGAATGTAGTAATGCAACGTATATATTATCATTATTTCTGCAGTTCTGTTCTTTACCCTAAAGTTTACATAGGACAAGCTTATTGCGACGCCGTCGATGCCCTATTCAAAGTGATATATAAGGAATAGTTTCCCTCGTTTTCAGTGGGTGCAAAATCACTCAAACGCAGCCATCTATCCCCATTTGGGACAAAAGAATCCATGGCCAACTATCGGAACAGTCTGGAGGTGGGAGAGAAAATTAGAGAAATTCCTGATTGCAGAGCAGAAATAAGAACATGATGAATTCTGCTCTGTGGTCTTGATTGATCGGGATGTATCCTGGCACACCACCTCAGTTGGCGACGACAGCAACTTATAGACGAATCGTGTTTTCTGACAAGGAGATGATGGATTTCCAGAGTCACTATGGAGAGTGGGCAATCACATACTGGGTATAGTTTGCCCATATCGAGAATGCCACTTTATGACTTCAGATATCTAGATAAAAGGATTTCGACGGTTCCGTTGCACATATTCTACTAAATCTTGTACAGTGCCTTGGCTATTGCATAGGAGTATTCTTCTTTTTTTCATTTATAAATGCATCACGCTGCTACCCAATAGAAACGAAACAATGAAAGCAGGAAAAAAGAAAGAAAGAAAGACTTATTTTACAGAAGTCATGATACACCCTAAATCGAAAGAAAGAGAAAACCATGCTAACTCTTCCTCTTGTATAAACATCTACTATAAACACCCCATTTTTATTTTCTTTTGGTTTCGTAGGGTCTTGAATATAAAATAAAATATCCTTTCATCACCAGGGTCATCATTATCCTACCCATATGTAAATTTATGATCATTTCCCCAACAACCGGTTAGTGTGTATAAAGCAGAGACTACTTTAGTCACAGCAGTCACAGAAATGCAAGGGATACACAGCCTGTTCCAAGAAAAGCAAACTGTAAGCATAGCACTGGGGTGTGTGGTGACAGGAGTCTAAACACAAAGTAACCACTATAGGTGTAGTAGGGATAATGCAGTAATGCATCATGCGAACTTGTATGAATGCAGTCTTGATGAGTAATCCAACAAGGCTACAATCATGCATCATTCTGATGCACTTCTGAGGGACTGCATGATGCACCAATGCAGTACTACAGGCGTGCATGATGCACCAATCCAGTACTACAGGCGTGCATGATGCACCAATCCAGTACTACAGGCGTGCACGATGCACCAATCCAGTACTACAGGCGTGCACGATGCACCAATCCAGTACTACAGGCGTGCACGATGCACCAATCCAGTACTACAGGCGTGCACGATGCACCAATCCAGTACTACAGGCGTGCACGATGCACCAATCCAGTACTACAGGCGTGCACGATGCACCAATCCAGTACTACAGGCGTGCACGATGCACCAATCCAGTACTACAGGCGTGCACGATGCACCAATCCAGTACTACAGGCGTGCACGATGCACCAATCCAGTACTACAGGCGTGCACGATGCACCAATGCAGTACTACAGGCGAGCATTGCTAGCACTGCATTGGTGATCATGACATCCAAGGAACATGGTCCTAAAGGAATGATACTGCCCTTAAGGGGTGATGCTAAGACTGGCATGCAGGTTTATGGCTGTTTATGTCACCCTAGACCCACACCCGTGTCTCACTGGAGGCTTTATGACTGCCCCCTGGAGGATCCAACTTGTATTTTGTCTGATACCTTAGCCTGTGTGCTAAAGATAACAGGACGGTGAGTGCAATGTGTACTGCAAGGTAGTCTGCTCTCCAACAGGGATCATGGTGTGATATCTCTGACAGGTAAAGTACTTAGCCAGTATGTGTGAAAACGCTATATTATAAATCAGTCTTTATTGTTCTGTAAACCCAGTGGGAGCACTGAATCAATGTTGACCTTGTGCGTTTACAGTTGGTCGATTTATGCTGGCAATGTTGATCAACCTCTTGCAATGCTGATTCAATGTTGCCATTTCGGTTTTGCCAAGCATTACTTATTTCATCATCTGACAACATGGGTAGACAAAATAAATCAACATTTGAATATGAACCTGCATGTATTTTGTTATCTTGAATAAGTATCGACACTGGTATCTCCACTGTTGATTAAGTGTTTGATATGTCAGCAAAGCAACTTCTTACCATTGAGACATCGGCATATCAACTTAAAGCAAATTATGCATTATACATTTCTTTTAAAGGATATGAAAAAAAGAGGTATCTTTGATTTCAGCCTCTCAGCCCTTTACATAAATAATTTTATTTCTTTCCCTTCTACATTTACCCCATTGACAGCCACATGGTGGGAGGACCTATAGCTTTATATGACCTGGGGAGGACACCACCTGGCTGGGAGCCTGGTAATGCCTCTTTTATTGCATTATGTCGTGCTGCATGTTGGCAGCAATGTACTACCGAGCCCCTAATAGGACATACCAAAAATAATTTTTTCCACAGAAAAAAATATTCTTGCGGGTACTGAACAATTCTTGCGGGTACTGAACAATTCTTGCGGATACTGAACAATTCCTGCGGATACTGAACAATTCATCCCCTAATAGGACATACCAAAAATATGTTTTCCCCCAGAAAAAATATTCTTGCACATACTGAACAATTCCTGCGGATACTGAACAATTCTTGGAGGTACAGAATAGGACTTGCAATTGTTTTTTTACTCATAAAAAATATTCCTGTGGGTAAAGAAACAATTCTTGCAGGTACAGGAACATTCCTGCGGTTACAGGAACAATCTTGACTGGTAGACAAAAGATTTTATGGGAGAAAAAAACCTTTTTGGCAGGTGAATTCATATTTCTAGCAAACATAAGGATAATTCTAGCACCTACAAGAACTCTTTGTGCACCTGCAAGAATTCTTTGCGCACCTGTGAGAATGTTGATGTACCCGCAGAAATGTTCATTTACCTGCAAAACTACCCCTGTACCCACAAGAATACCCCTGTACCCACAAGAATGTCCCTGTACCCACAGGAATCTTCCTGTACCCGCAGGAATTCCCCTGTATGTACAGGAATCATCCTGTACCCATAGGAATATTTTTTGCATGAAAGAAAATCCTTTTGGTATGTCCTATTAGGGGCTCCGTATCGTCCTTATATATACCATATGTGACAGGATCTGCGAAAAGGGCCCTTACTGCAGGGTGCATTAAGGTCCCTAATCCTAGTACATGTCACATATATACACGTAGACATTGCTACATAGTGTATGAGTATAATTATGAGATCACTGATCATATGGGGGATACACCATACCCATCCCTATTCCATTTATTCCTTCAGGGTCTTCTACATACAATACATACCTGATTTCCTTATCCCATGATGGTTAACTTAACACCACCAAAAGCTCCATGTACACATATCATTTAGCCATAATATTATCATTATGTCATATGGTAATATCTGAGAATTCAAGGCAACAAAGTGGACAGGATCGAACACTGTATCAATTTAGCTCAAAACATAAAGCTCTCCCATACACTCTAAAAATAGCTGTTGAATCTACCAAGGTCCTCGTAGAATTAAACAAATAAACACTAATTCTATCACAAATATGTGTACTTTCTACAATTAAGCCCCATATGGCAACACGATAGTACAAGGTGTGAAAATAACGACCTATCTCTGGCAAGGACAAGGATTGCAGCATTATTTCGATGATTCTTTTTTAGAGAGTTCAATGATGGTGATTGCTATGGGGATGTCTGAGTTTGAGTTTGAGAACTTTTTATTTGCGTTCTCAATTCCTTGGTCTAGCCTACTAGCAAATTAGTTGACCAGTCCCGTACATAAAGAAATAACTGATAGGTAATGCACAAAGTGAGTACTCATGAGGCAGAAGTATTATAGGTGTATAACAGTGGTATTCTGAATATAGTTGTTTAATTTTACATCGTAATCCTTTTTTTATATAATGCTATGTCTCATGGTGAAGAAATATAAGAAAGAAGCTGTAGTCTACTGTTCATCTAAGTTAAACTGCAGTATAAATGTCAGAATGACATGTGAAACGGATATGACCTGTATAACATACATTAATACAGGGGAAGAGATGTGCTTGTGGAAGTAAATAATTTCATTGTCAAATAAGTAAAGAAATTCCGTATACATAAATAGATCATGATCATAGGCACAGAATTAAGTTTTGACAAAAAGCAAGTAAACTGACATGTGGAAACCCCAACCCATCTGGTGTTGTGACAAGGAGCAGTAACTTTAAATGATCAGAAGCGTTGATGTTCTATTAGGTCGAATCCCACATGGCGAAAAATGCTTCAAATATCTCTGCAATTTTGAATCTGTCGCGTTTATAGGACTCACTCCAAATGTTCTAGGCATATAAGTACAGTAGGGTGTATAGAACACAAGCACTCTTTCCTGATTTTAGGCCTGGAAATATATGATTCACAAAGATATAAACATCAACAAGGGCAAAATATCCCAAAGACTATGTGATAAAACATAACAGTGCCCTTTTGTTTTATACACCATACAGCAGTTATATGCCTTGCGAATTTGGGGAATGTCCCATAAAAATCGAAGAGATATTTGAGCCATTTTTTGCCATGTGGGATTCGACCTATACAAGATTAACCCAACTGAGTTTTCTGGGTCTGTATGATCGTAATGGAGTCTATACAAGGCAGTTCTGTACACAGGAGCAATAGGCATTGACTGGATGACATGAATAAGTATGATATATCTACAATACTGTATCGGGATATCAAATTTCCCGGGGTCTGGTATCAAACCAACCAGTACAAATAACCACTTGTATGCTTAGGTATTGTTTTATGAAGATCGTGGGTTATAGAAGGGGTCTGTAATCAAACCAACATTCCGTGGTACTCAGATATATAATGACCATGTCTATGCTTGCTGTGTATACATGTTGGTATTTCCTGGTATTTCCCAGAACTCTGCCCAGCCCACCCACACTTGTGTGAGCTCTGAGCTGCACCCCATGACCCCATTGTAGGTATATGTACCAAGGCTCCAGGGTATATAGCCTTATCTGCTGACATCACAGAACGTACCCAGCCATTATATGTCACATATTGATATTGATTGGTACAGAGACTGATTATCTACCAGCTCACACCATATCAAGGAGCAACTCATTATGAACAGCGTGGTTACGGAGCATACATACTATGGTTATCTTACTTTCCTTACTTAATATATAAATATAGGCCTGGTTGCTTGTGGAGTAGTTTATCCGGTAGTTATGAAACTGAATTGAACACTTTCCTCAAATGTTTTAAAATAATGTCATGTTGTGTTATAAAAAAGAAGGCCACAACGACAGTAAACTGTACAAGCATATGTATATATTGGGTATAATTATCTGAACCTACATGAAACCAGAAATATATGCTATGCCCTGCATCTGTTTTCGATACAAAACAATGGCCAAGTGATGTCGGCCAGTATACTAGCTTGATGCTTCCCCAACGGGCATTTTGGATTATTTAGCCACTCATCTCCCTTCAATCTATTTCTGTTCAACCTAGGTGGAGGTATGAGATCCTAGGTGCAGTGACTTCTCTGTATACTCAAGGGTACTGTTCCACTTACAAAATGCACTTGGCAGAGAACAAGAGTTTGTGGGTGTTGGGTACGAACACAGAAAGGGGTTGGCAGCACCCAAGTCTCAGTGCTCCAGTTTGGCATCTGACCCAGCACCCATTGACTTTTGGCACAGAACCTAAGACTTTAGGTCACCAATTTTCAGTAGGGATTAGCAGTATAATGTTCACTGTTATCAGTCAATTCTATTTCCTCCTGTTGGCATAAAACACGAATGTGGCTTCAGGCTGGTAACTCACCTTGACTGAATTAATGCATCATTACAACAATTAAAATCATTGTATTACGCACTAATCCTGAAAAGGTTATGGGCTGATTACTTCTGTGAATTTAGTCCTGGAGGAAAGACAGGGAGGCCTTATTTAAGTTGCTTAGAACTGGAACTAAAGTTGTTAGTCATTGCTATAGGTTACACGTTAGCGTTGCCAAGGGTACTAATGAGCCTTGGGGGCACATTAGACACTGATACCAGTGTTTACATTGCCTTTGTGATCATTTTCACTCGGACTGTATATAGGAGTATTAGCATTGTTTTGAACTGTTTCACAATACTTAATTGGTTATTAGGAAATTTGACTTTAGCTCTAATCCCTCCTACATACCAGGTTTCTCTTGTGGGTTTATGACCTCACCAGATATCATGATCTTAATATGAATAGGATTTCCTAGCTCCTTGTATAGATAAAATAATTATATCTTATCCCTGAAGTGCTCTGGCAGCTATTCGATGCAACTTAGATGGTAATAAAAATGAGTGTATCAAGAAAACTAATGTTTCAGTTTATTCTATATAGAGCTTCACTGATAGCACCCATAAATGCTTACATAATAGAGTTACATGATGCATTATCTAAGTGAACATGACCTCTATGCCATGACCTGGGGCTGAACCTAATATCACCTCAACCCTACAATGGCTATTACACTGTCCTTTAACTGACCCCAACCCTACAATAATCCTTATAACTCATTAGTACAGTGTTTAATGCATGGATTCTAACTTCTAATATTATCCATGTCCAGGGTTGTATGAGTATAATGACAAGGCCATGGCTGTAAGCCTCTATTCTATATCCTTATTAGTCTCTTTTAAGCTGGGGTCACAAGTTCAGTGGTCTGAGTTGTATGGCTCCAGGCTAAGGGTACAAATAGGAATTAGTTAAATGTTATATGAGTTATTCTGAGCCCCTGAAGCTGTGTTCACAGTAAATCTATAATGTCAATTTCCGAGGATTATCTCCCATAACATTCTGTTTGTGTTTTTGCTACATACTACATACCCAGAGCTAACCTTTATTTAAAGTAGACAATGTTTTGTAACATAATACTTCTTCATCAGGTGAACTATTTAGTGTGGACTGTCAATTCATGAAACAGTCTGCTCTGTATGCCCCTCAGCCCCACCTATCCTAATATCTCTCCAGGTTCGGCACTTGGGATGCTCCATAAATCTCTCATACCATTAAAGTTGGAACTTATGATTAGTACTAGGCACACAGGATGTGAATAAGTCATTAGATCTTCTCGTTAAGGGTCTTTCAAATCCCTGGGCGCAGACAGCAGTGAATCACTGCGTAAGGAGCCTATGGTTGCATCTAGATGTGACGTTTTAGGCGAGTGCAGTGGTACTGGGCATGGTGCTAAAAAGGTATGATAATATAGTATCAGGTCAGGTGGGCTAGTGATGAACCCATCATTACTTCTGGTTACTTCCTGTCATATTTTACCTCCCATAGTCCCTATTACATTCAGTAGTCCCCGCTACTTGTAGTTCCGATTTCTTGTGGTATTCAAACGACTTGTGAAAGTCGCAATTGGACATATGCTAGCTCATTCAATTGATGCACACATGCCTGTGTTAGTCTCCACACGTACGGTTATGATGGTATTCCCAGTTACTCGTGGTATTAATGACATTTGATATTGTATTAAATCAACAATTATTATTGCAGCATTCCATTTTATATGGCATCAATGTCAATTTCTGTATGCAAATCTTCACTCTAATGAGGCACATTTTAATTTTTGCACCGAAGAACATTGACATAGGCCTACAACATTGACTAAAGATCACATAATTGCAATATATATAGCTACCGTATATGTGGTCCTATTGTATAGTTCAGTACCGACCTAGATATTCAAGCATATTATTATTGTTGAAGCTGGAACTTTGCCATGATGCAATTATTAATGCAGTAGGTCTTTGCAATATTACTGACATTAGGCAGCTGCTCTTAGCACCTATGCCGCCGACGTTATCATTTTATAGGTAATCAATATCCATAAAGAGAGCGAAAGACAAACACAAAGAAGACCAGCATGACTGATACAGATGCTAAAATCCTATACCTGTCTCATCACACAGGAGATCTCACTACAAACTCAGAGTACAGATAAAGAGATCCACCTAGATGTGTATCTAACCTCATTGACCCCCCAGCAGACACACATACAGACCCACATACAAAAAAGGCCGTATAACCACGCCTTACCTGGCGCCAACCATAGTGGCACCTTTGTATAACCATACTCAGTATACTTACATTTGCTGTGGTCAGAAAGAACAGGATGAACCAGATATGGGTCTTGGCTTTGAAAGTAAGGGTATTGGATTTGAAAGTTCAATCTTTTATGTCTAAAATATTACATTTGTTGACTACGATAATCAGTATTCTGCAAATGAATTACAACCATCGATGGAATGGAAAATGTTGAAGTGTCTATAGGTCGAATCCCACATGGCGATTTAGGGCTCAAATATCTCTGCGATTTTGTCCCTTGCACTCTTGGGGCTTTCCTGAGCCCCTATATCGCAAGGATAACTGCTTAATTGGTCTTGATTCAGTGTTGGATTCGGTATAAGTTGAACAATCCTTGCGATCTAGGAGCCAAGGAAGACCCAGAAATTGCAAGGGACAAAATCGCAGAGATATTTGAGCCCTAAATCGCCATGTGGGATTCGACCTAACGGTACAATGAAATATCAGACATAGTATTTATTCCAAATCGTATCATTATTATATCCTGCAAAATCGAAAGCTCAATAGGTTAATAGTCTGTGCCATCAACAGATGCAATCTCATTGAACACAGAGAAGGAAATGGTGGCATGGTAGAGCAGCAATCTTCCTTTGTACTGCAGGAAAATGGGGCTTCTTGGCAGCCGCAGCCTTCTTGACAGCTGTGGCCTTGGCTGAGGCTGCCCTGATGGCCTGTGGGTGGCCTGGAGCCCTGGTTGGACCTCTATAAGCCTCAACCAGCCCTGGCCCACCACTGGCCATGGGTAGGGAATCTGTGTCTTTGATCTCTAAAGGGTAAAATCACTCCCTTTCTAAAGAGGGTTATACTATTTCAGTCTGTAGTCTGCCTGCTGCTACCCTGCACCCACTGACGGAGATCGATTTGTCAATATATCAAGTCATCTGGTAATAAGTCTGACTTTAATGACTGGTGCAAGCTGTGCTCATTCGTATTGTATATATCATATTGTAGAAATGATAATTTAGGGACCCCATGATAAACTCAGAATTCAGCCTGCAGGGTTAATTCCACCATTTCATTCACTTTTCAACCCTTCATTTCTTTTCGGTGCAGGCCTGGTTACGGAAGTGTCAACCTCATACAAACTCTAACTACAAATATAAATAGTTTGAGAGGTATCACCCAAATATGGACTACAATAGAAGAAGTGTGCTGGCTATAAATAACAGAGGGGAAGTTCCTTTTGTGGATAACTACAGTCTATATACCAGAGGGTAGATTGTGTTTTGAGAGTCTCCAAGTGTCAGGTGAGATGGGTTACCTGTGCCTCATCCCCCTACATCCGCCTCTATACAGGTATGTGGCTGGAGAATCCCAGGTATGTGCTGGTGTACTTACTCAGCAGCTACTATACCTATACTATATACCCACCTGTCTGACACCTGGGTACTCCTTGGGTGAAGGCATCTATATATTAGAGAGATTAATTATGTATGTTCTGATTCACAGGTAAGCTTCCACCAGCACGTCACTGCCAGGTAAGCCATACTGAGGAGCCATTGATTAGAGGTTAGCAGCACTCTTTAACCTTTGGGTACTTGAACTGTACCCAAGTATGCTTAGGTCAGTTGGGTCTATACTGCAAAGAATGTGCTCAAATATAATATATACTTTCGATACTATTTTGCAAAGTTTCCTTTGTAAATTTCTTTTGTAATTTCTTTTTTATTTTCCATTATCATATTTCATATTTCTCCTTGTATCAAGACATTAGTATTGGGTTCATGGTTTAATAAAACCGTATGGTAACTGTAAATGCAAAAATAGCGTATAACTTTAGAGAGCTAATATCATTCATCGAACACTTCACTTAATTGCTGCCGGCCACTTCATCCCCTCATATTCACTTATTTTATTACCCCTAAAAAGGTAGACACGCACTCAGTGTAAATTCTAATTTCCATTGTAGCTTAAGTGCCAGTTTGACAGGTCAGTGTTTGGTAAAAGGACTGCACCTAGTGCTGCCTGCCTCATGTTAAAAACCATGTTGGTCCTGATAGTGTATATACCTGCCATACACTGTATGCCCACATACATCACTTACATAGGTTATACTGGGTGGATAATGGACCAGGCTAGCTCACATGTTGCCATGTAAAAGCTGTATAGATATCATGCTATGTAATACTAGGTCTGTTATGCTCCATTATTTTGGAGAATGCAGGTTGTTTATTAGGTAATGTTTGAAGATGATGTGGATTCCTTAGGGGATGTTTAGAGCTGTAGAGGTCATCAATGTTCGATGGGGATTATCACTGTTTCCTTTGTACCCAGCAGCATTCACTGGGTCATACCCTCTTCAGCCACAATGTATACTACAATGGATATACTAATCCCAGACAATTATCATGATGGTCCATTGCCAATCCACACATCATTACTGTCACATTGTAAATATTACTAATGACTATACACACACTGTCCCATTGCCAATATCTTCCTGGCATAACCCCCCTACTGGCAATAGTAATATATCCAACCCCAACCCTCCCTGACATGAAACATCCCAGGACTCCAGGGAGTGACTGGACATGTATGTGCCCAGATCACCCTGCCCCGCACAGGCCATCCAGTTCCAGCACATATCCACATGCACCCTACACCCACTACCACAGACCCACAGAGCTACCATGCATTAAACCTTTGTAGACTACATCATATCTCATGATCAACTGCCATTTGCCATCATTAGGCAGCAATGCAGCCCTACATAGTTTCACCTGGTTACCCTTTGTACTGAGAGTGTATCATCATGCATGAATGCAGTGCTTGCGAGTTATTTGTGATGACCAAATGCCTAGTGCAATATGATAGCATGCACCATTTACAGGAATAAACTCCCTCTAAAACATATCCAATGGTTGTGGTGGTAACTAGGCAGCCTGAATCCCATGTTATTGACTATCACTGATTGATATATAGTACATAGGCAGTTAGATAATGGCATTCATTATAAGCTCTGTGGCTGTCAGTGAACAAGCATCATTATCAAACCTTTAAGGACAACCAATACATCAGATCATGCTCATTGGTGCATCATGCCAACCTTCCGGCAGTGCGTCAAGTCCATAGGGCCGGCATCGATGCATAAATGCAGTCCTGGCAATCACACTCATCAGGGCTGCACCTACCCTGCTAGCACAACTCATCCAAATGATGTCTTTTTTACGTAAATCACATGAGTTTTCACGTAAGAATGATGTAAATTGCACAAGTTGTGCTAGCTGGGTATGCAGGGGTTACAAATTAACATCAGAAGAGCCAGATATAACATGTTCCAAAGATCTGCCTACTATAGAGGCGTGAAATTGTGGGACCAACTAGACAGTGCTACCCAAAAGCTACCAACCAAGAGACGTTTTATAGATGCTATACTGAAGCTAGACATCATCAAAAATTGTAATCTGTCTGCTATCGCTCATTCTTGTGCACTAGCTATATATTAATTCCAGATAACAAGGCCATTTCATGCTCACAAAATTAATGATATTCACTGACATTCTCACATGCATATCCATGTACTTACCTACATGCATATTGTATCGACCATGTATCAAGATTGAGTGCTTATCCTCTTCATTACTACCGTAATCTCCCGCGTATAAGACGTGCTGCGCGTATAAGACGCACCCCAAACTTAGCACATGCATTTTCGTGTATAAGACGCACATTTTAAGGGTGATTTTTGTCAATCCAGTACTGTTCTATAGTAAAATTACCCCTCGTATAAGACACACCCCCAACTTCAGAGAAAGCTATAAGACCCCCCAGCATTTTGTTTGGCGTAGAGGACGCGTCTTATATGCGGGAGATTACGGTAATTCATATTATACAAACCCAAAAGCATACGGCATCAATCCACTCTGATGAAGTCTTTTGTACCTCGCCAAACGGCTGGTGGAAAAAAAAACCTCTTGGGACGACCCCGTTGAAATAATTAATAATAATGATAATAATAATAATATGCATCATGAAGACTAATGGCATGATGCAATGATACACTATCGGCCTTAAAAGAACTTTACCACAGCCAGGACTAGTGGGCTGTGGTAGCTCTGCTTATTGCCAGTGGTGGAATTTCAATGCTCTGACCATAAAGCATTGATTTATGTGAACAATGCAGTATTGTGCAGAAGTTAGTGGTTGATCTGCATATCCCATGCATGGAATCCATCATACCGAATACCAACATTATACAATAGGGCAAGAGTAATGATTTTATACTTTTGTCAGGGATTTGGGCATAAGAAACTGCAATATATCACTGGTGAATTTCTATAGCCGCACTTTTCATATCCGATGCATTGAATTCCATTTATTGATGGAATCAGAGCACGAATCTCTTAGCCCAACACCCATCAAGTTGAACACCAAGTAAAACAGAACTTAATTCTCACTTTTTTGCTTACACATTAGGCAAAGTGATTTGCCTCAGATTTGGTGCAGTCCCAAAAATTTTTTTAAATGCAATATCAACCAGATTTTAAATATAATATCAAACTGCCTGCATGGCTCAGCTGCCCAAAGGGTTTCCCCAAAGCCAAACTAAAAAGGTTTGCATTAAGACATCCTTTTTAAGAGTTCTATCCAAACTTCCTGGACCCTTCTCTACGATGATGTTGTGCCAAAAAGCTGCATGTTGCAGCATTTCATTATGTACTGCGTCATATTAGGCAATTGCAGCACTATGCAGCATAGTTACACACATTCTGCACTGCTCTTATTCTAGTATTTGGCTGCACAAATATATATGGGTCCAGTGAAGTTTGGCTTTAACAAGACAACCCTCCCTTAACACCCCATCACCCTCCTCCAGGGTTACTTCACTTACCTGTTGCGGGTGTGAGGCGTATTCGCACCTGATCCGGACCCTGATCAGCTTGTCCCTGAGGCTCCTCCTGGGCGTTAACTGTGTGTCTCCCATCTTGATATATGTTAATAATGTTCAACCCTTTTGGTTTGAAACTGCCAACACTTCTGCTATAGTTTTTACTAATGCTAGTTTCTGTAAGTTGGTCCTCTTTGCTGCTGTTGCTGTAGTAACTGTTGTTGCTGTAGATGTCGCTGTTGTTGCTGCCGCTGAGGTAGATGCTGCTGGTAATGTTGTAGTTGTGTTGTTGGATGGATCAGAGTAAAAATATGAGTTACATATACTCTATAATTTGCTGCCTTTTTAGGGTTTGCTCCTGAGATTTGCGTAGACACTAATGTTGTTATACCTACAGATGTTCTTACCAAGGTAAAACAAGAAATGCTGCAGGTTTATTTATCTCTGGAAGCTTTGCGTAGATTGTGCATGTAATGTTCTAGATAAACTCACATGTTAAAACCTATAGGCACTATTTGTGAGGTCTTCCTGAGGCTAGGAGTTTACATAGATCTTATGGAGGTTAATGTCCGCCCTGGCTGCCTTGTTACTATTAAGATAAAGTCTACTGAGAGAGCTATATCTTCAAGTGATGCTACTCGATATGTAGACTCAAATCAAATACTCCCACATGTCCATAGAAACAAGGCAGCTTCACTTATACAGTTATACATGGATAATTATTAGAATACAGAAGTTCCGACCCTATGATGCATCATGAAATATTCTGCTTGTTTGCCAGGTTGATTCATGACATAGGGGTAGGAACACAACCAGTCATCACTCAGTTTCACAATAGTGGTATTTGTATCCTCATACATATCAGCGAACCACCTGATTTGGCAAATGAGAGGAATGACACCTGGGGTCAGAGGTATGAATGTGCCCAGATAATGTACTTGAACTATTCCCTTGTGAAGAGTGGGTCTGCACTCTCTATATATCAATGTACTGTGCGCTCCTGTCACCTGCTGATGCACTGGAGTTTTTATAAATACTCCTGTGTTCTATGCTACCACTGTGGGTAGGGTGCTACTGCTTCCACTACTCCTCCTGATGCCGCCCCTGGAGGATATCTGCAACTGTGACCCTGTGTCATTCCTCCAGCACCTCCTCTGCATTCCCCCCTCTCTGGTATCCTTCATGATACGTGCACATAGGCTAAGCCTCCAGGCGCCTCTGGCCATGTCTCTGTTTCCACCCCATCCAGACACCACCACGTGGGTTGCTGCCATACACTGGGCACCCCCGCCCACCCTCCTCCTGCCCCTCCTGCCCAATCACACTCAGGGCCTAACTCTGTTTCCTGTCCCGTTGCCAGGTCAGTTGATATCAGATCTGGCAATTTGGCTTGGCCTTATCCTCCTCCTCTGCCAGTGTGGTTATATGCAATTGGGGTTGCCTCCAATGGGGGCTGTATGAAATTAGCGCCCACTTTCCTTTTGGCCACTACCACTATTTTCCTGCAGACCCACAGCCCCCACACCTCCACCTCCTGCCGTTACTCCTCCTGCTCCAGCAGCAGTCAGCTGCTCCAGTCACTGACAGGCCTTACTCGTCCCTCCTCCTCTTCCTCCTGTGGCCGCCTCCTCCAGGGTCTGTGGGTGCTGGGGGTGTGGTGTGAAAGTCTGGGATGGCTGTAGCCTCCTCCAGGCCACCACCAGTCGGCATATGGCCAAGGGTTTACCCATACAACCAGCGCCTTGGAGTTTGCCGCGCGGCAGTGGGCTGGGACAGCCAGACGGAGAGGCCGGCACTAGAGGAGAGGAGCCACTAGAGGAGGAGAGGGGTGGGCAAGATCCAGACAGCGGAAGCAGAACGTCGATCGAGCGGGAGTAATTGATAAAAACATGAGCAGTCGACGATGCCGACGTCACGTGGTCACATCGGACAGAGTACTATATATTACACCGACCGCCCGACATCGTCCGCGGCGTGAGAGGTAGAACGCAGGGCTGCTGCATTCTTAGACATCCGCTGGTCATGCTTCTGTATGCTTTACAATTGTCCCCACCTTTCTACATCAACCCCACCAACCCCATCAACCAGAGTCGGCGACCACCACGGCTTTCCGCCAGCAAGTTGGGGTTGATCGACGAGGACTTCCGCTTCCGGTGGGACCGGAAGTACCTTGGCTGATTGGAGGACGTCAATGGTGAGATCGACCACTATGGAGCACGTGGAGACCACCTCCAGGGAACCACCAGCTCCATCATGCAACCATTAATCCAACCCTGGAGAACAACCCTGATTGCTCCAGTGTGTCCCTGATTCAGACCATCTCTCCAGGCGGGGATGGGCAATGGATTCTTCTATTCTCTACAGCAGGTCTGACTGGTTTGGGGGGATTGTTTGGGGGGATTGTGTCTCCTTCTGGTGGGAATCCTCCAGGTGTATGAGGGAGGGGGTGGTTTCTTCAGGGTGTAGAGTAGACTCCTCCAGCAGGTAACACGGGCGGTGTCTGCCAGGTAATGAGCGCTAATCGATATAGGCCTCCTCCAGCCCGCAAACAACAACCCTTAATACATACATACTTATAACTGGGTCGGGTCGGTAAGCTTGTGTACTGACAGTGTATTATTGCATGGTTGCTGGCTGTTATGTAATGGGGTACATCTATACGTGGAATTTTATATTCTGCATGTCAATGTGTTGGGGACAGGCAATAGCAGTATACCTATCACGATACGCTTTGCATGCAGTGGAGGGACTCAAAATACACTGCACGAGATGGGATTGTCTGTATAACTTGTTTTTAAGTACATGTATTAACCCCCCCCCCCTTCTTCTCCTTGCAGACAAAGCACTTCATCAACCGACACTATACCCACACCAGTACCATTTTGTATGTTCTTCTCTCAATAAAGAACACAAGGCGTTTTACCTTCAACTGCACTCAAGTCACCACGTTGGTGTTGAAATGGAAATTATTAATGTGTTGTGTCTGGGCTAGAATAGAGCAATCGCAATACACAGAATGAAAAAGAGCCCTGTCGCCAGGAAAGTGTTCCCATTCATGGACACTACCTATGCAAATCTGATACCAATTGCCTGTCGACAAGAGAGGTTCTACTTTGACACTAAATTGAATTTGCTGAATTCTAATAGGCCTCCAGCTATTGGTTCAATGCATTGCCCTCCATTGCCTGTAATAGCTGCAAATGCCACTTTCAAATTATACAGTCAATACACTAGATCTACATTATAAATGACCTCTTATACAATTCAACTTACCACCTCTTTCACTCACATCCCAACCCCAGCACCTTTCTGGTGTTACCTCAATAATTGCCACAGTATTTCAATAACACTCATAATCACCAGAGAGTATAGCTAGCGCAGTATGTATAATTTCTCATTATCCTACATATACAGCTAACTAATACAAGGACAGTATTGATCATTCCAATGTACCCACTGGTGCCCAACTCCATTTGAGCAACTCAGTTGGGGTGAGCAGCTCAGCATGACACACAATACTGCTGCCAATGACTGCATAGGGGGGCTTACATAGGTGTCAGTTAAATTGACGGGTCAGCACTGGACATAGCCCAGTCTCGGTCCCTTGGGTGCTGAAGGTGGATGGGTGGACACCTAACATTGACAGGTAATCTAGCAGCCATCTTATGGCCTTTTAACAGCCATCTAATATGGTTATGAGGACATGATCCTGTCACCTAGGCATGTACGGTATGGAGTGCAGATTGAGAAATAATTGCTTGATATATGAAGCATTGCTATCGGATGAAAGGTTGGGTTTTATAGAAAGAACTCTTGAAACTCTAAGAACTGGATGTCAAAATTCTATTTTATCTCCAGCAAGATCAGTCCTTTTTATAAGCCAGGCGCTTCCAGACCTATCCCAGCTAGAAAAATACTATAGTAAGTACTAGAGTAAACTATAGGAAACTGTAGTATATTGTAGTTTACTATAGTAAACTATGGTATGCTATAATATTCCCTTGTATGTTGTACTATAGTTTACTATAGTACACTATAGTATACTAGAGTAACGGGCCAAATATCATGATATTGAAGTAAACTATAATATTAATTACTATAGTTTACTATAGTTGTACTGACGTTTACTGTAGTATTACCCATACAACCTGATCCTATACTATAGTTTACTATAGTATCAATGTAACCTGATCCTAGAGTATACTATAGTATTAGTTACTGTAGTTTACTATGGTTATACTATAGTTTACTATAGTATCAATGTAACCTGATCCTAGAGTATACTATAGTATTAGTTACTGTAGTTTACTATAGTTATACTATAGTTAACTATTGTATCAATGTAACCTGATCCTAGAGTATACTATAGTATTAGTTACTGTAGTTTACTATAGTTATACTATAGTTAACTATTGTATCAATGTAACCTGATCCTAGAGTATACTATAGCATTAGTTACTGTAGTTTACTATAGCTATACTATAGTTTACTATAGTATTACTAATACAATCTGATCCTATAGTATAATATAGTATTGTTTACTGTAGTTTGCTGTAGTATTACCCCTACAACCTGATCCTATAGTATACTATAGTATTGGTTACTGTAGTTTACTATATTTGTACTATACTTGACTATAGTATCACCAATGCAACCTGATCCTAGAGTATACTATAGTATTGGTTACTGTGATTTACTATATTTGTATCATAGTTTACTATACTATCACTAATGAGACCTAATCCTATAGTTCATTATAGTATTGGTTAGTGTTTACTATAGATTAGTATAATATTTCTCCTGACTGGTTGATCAACATTCATGATTAATCCTACAGGGATGGAACTTATTCACATACTATATTGTCAATATCATATATGTCGACATGATAATGATGCTCATGTCAAGTGAGGATGTTACAATATCCTTAGTTATACTACAGTATTTCTCGCACACTTATATTCTCATGGGTTTCAATGGCTTTATTACAAAGTTTCAATCTCTGGTTCTAGTTGGAATATTTAAGATTTTGTATAGGGGAATATCAGAAATCATTTCCTACTCTACCTAGTCACATGATATCGAAACTAAATGCATGGACATGTCCAGACCAGTAGACACACTGCCTACATGGTGTTTATACCACGATTTCGGGACTTCCGGTGGGTTTATATGCAGTTTAGCCGTGCATTATTCTGCATATACCACACATGTGCATTTTTTGAATTTTTGGTATATACTTTTTCGAGGTCAAGTTGGACTTAGAATATTTTGGGAAATGCTGGCGGACATACAAATTCAGTCTCGCCATTGTTTCAATGTGAAAAATCGTCCCAACTCGTAGGAGAATTGAACCCCGGCCGCAGTGGAGGTAGGCGAAGACCTTAGCCATAGCGCCACACTGAACGGTGATGAAATCCAATGCGAAAATAAATAAGTTCTAACCTGAGGTCCTAGTTCTATGTTTCCAGTCAGTTTTCATCTTGATTCCAAGCTTGCCATGTTATAATATCGAAATCCCAAGAAGTTTTCGATCCATAGACGAGGAATGCGTGCTAATTTTCTCCATTTTCTTCAATATAAATAAGAATCCATTGATTTTTCCATCGTAAGCGAGTCGCTGTCCGGCCGTTCCCACCCGCCTCCTTGCTCAGCGAAAGTGTGTCAGTGGCCCGGATGTGGATATTGGTCAAGTTCTCGTCGTACGAGGAAGACGCCGAAAATTTCGGACCGTTTTGGAAAATCAATGGATTCTTATTTTGAATATATTGGACATAATACGTATGGAGGGATCATCTAGACTATCTAAGGATGTGTATGTTTTAATTTGAAGACTTGTCATGGTTGGATTCAATATGAAAAGTGACTGTATACACAGCGGTACCTCTCCCGGCAAGAAACAAAAACAATGGCTTCGCGCAGAGCGGTGACCCGGGCCGTATCGCTTGCTTTTACAAAATGTCTTCTTATGGCTATAATCTTTGGATATCAGGTAAGAAATTAATACAATGTGGAGGAAATGGTGGTATAAACCTATTAGGTGATGAATATCGGGGCCCACGGGCTGAACATGCTGTATATACCCTCGCCGCTGCGCGGCTCGGGTATATACAGCATGTACAGCCCTAGGGCCCGGATATCCATCATCTATTAGCTTAATATTTATCTGAAGGTGAGACAATGCGTGCTGAGAAAGCTTCAGACAGTGCCCAATCAGGGTCAGTCAGGTGTGACATGCTGGTAGCCAAACACTACACAGCAACCTGCAGGTGTACAGCACTCACTTACCTGGCTGCCTAAGTAAGGATATGTTGTGGGTTCAAGTAAGATGGACAAAATCCAGTTCTATATTTCAAGGTAGATTATCATTATTATCATTTATAAACCTCTTCACTATTACTTTATGTGCATGAATGGCAAGTAATATTACTTCATATTTTGCTAAGAATGATACTGATGGATTATTCAGAAAAAAACTTAAATAATATTAAGTCTTCATACTTTATACATATCAATTTGTTTAAAATGAATTAATCTCTTCATACTCTCAAAGTGCTCTGACATTCTACATCTCAATTCTTTCTTCAGGTACATTGGGACTTTCAAGTGACCCAATGGAAATCCCCGCTGTTATCCTACTGCCAGACAGGGGCATGCACCCCTCAATTATTATAATATTGCCCAGTCATATTGGTGATACAACCTACATTTTTACACAAATGATTATTTTTTTTCTTGTCCTATTAAGAGAAATCAATTTGAATGAGGTGGATGTTTTTCATGATCATGATGATGGATAACAAATTTAGAAAGTTCAACTAGAATCATAAATTTAGATACCACTTTGGCTACCATTTGGCTACCATTTGCTACCATACATGTAGCGTTCACACATCTTAATTTATACATGTACTTAAGGACGAGAGCGGTAGGGGCCTAGCGGATATTTCTGGGATTAGTGCATTCTTCTCAATAAGAAAAATCTGTCAGCTTTTGAAGCAAGTTTCTATCATTATTAGTTCAAAAGTTATGCCTAATAATATAAATGTGCATTTTTATCAAGTTTGAAGAAACTTTGCCAAAAGTCTACAAACCCCCCTCTACCCCCCTCTGGTATATGACTTACCCTCAAGTATTCACAGATGATAAGATAGTATAAAGTAAACATTGAACAATTGAATATGTGTGGGAAATAATATAGTAAACAACAGTAAGTAACACAATCACCAACCCAAAAGGAGAGTGACAATTGTTTAAACAAAAATGTGTTTAGAGTATAATATGTTGATGATTGCATCTCTAACATAAATTAAAGACAGTAAAGCCCCCTGCCTCTACACTCTGTCCTAGACTAGTGCTGGAAATCAAAGACACAGAAGCCCCCTGTCACTTCACTCCGCCCTAGTGCTGGAAATCAAAGACACAGAAGCCCCCTGTCACTTTACTCCATCCTAGTGCTGGAAATCAAAGACACAGAAGCCCCCTGCCACTTCACTCCGTCCTACTGCTAGAAATCAAATAAAATATAATACACTATATTATTTGCTATAGTCTGTGAAAACACTATACAATTTCAATACAATAGATTTAGTCATTAGTTACTATAGTGGATACAATATGGTGTAGTAAATATATTATAGTACACTATATTTGATCAGTCCTAATCTATTCCATGAAAACACTATACAGTAAATTGACTATAGCAACCTACAGTAATAGTGGATTCTATAGTAGATATTATGGTATACCATAGTGGGTAGTATAGTAAATATATATGTACTATCATATACTATAGTTATTTGATATAGTCTGTGATAATACTGTAGTGAATATATTGTAGTAAACTAAGTATCCACTATAGCTTACTATAGTTGATATTATAGTGGGCACTATAGGATATTATAGTGAATATACTATATTATACTAAAGTGTATTTACTATAGTCCGTGAAAACACTATAGTGTCCACTATAGTATTCTATATTAAATATACTATGGTATACTATAGTGTATTCACAATGTGAAAACACTATAGTAAAGTACAGTAACTAGTGGACACTATATAAGGTGCACTATAGTATACTACAGTTTAGTTCGATATACTATAGTGTACTATAGGAAACTACAGTAAACACTCTAGTTTACTAAAGTTGATACTATAGTGGACACTATGGTAAATGTACTATAGTTTTCCATGATATTCTATAGTATACTATAGTAAATATGCTATAGTATACTATATTGTATTTACTATAGTCCGTGAAAACACTATAGTAAATTTACTATAGTATACTATAATACATACTATAGTTTTACTATAGTATTTTTCTCCCTGGGATATATTAACAGCATAAGTAAACCCAGTGAACATTACGACTGTTCAGGTGGAATACACCTATGGTAGGCACTTACCTACCCCCAGTGCATGGTTCTGCTGCAGTGGAGGTGTGAAACTGTGATATAGCTGAAACTGGGGAGTGCTAAACTCTCCTTTTTTTGCAAGCTCATTGTGTAGCTATTTATCGGAGGATCTTAACAAACATGGGCTCATTTTAAAGGGCTTGATTAGGGGTTTGATAAGAATCTATTTGAGAAATAATTGATTCAGATAAACATCCCATTCTCCCCAAGTGAAGTTACCCCATAACTTTGAAATCATTTTTTGGTATAAAGGCCAAATCTCACATAAAAGAGAATAGTTCCCACACTTTCTACAGAAAAAAATGGTTTAGAAACTGTCTATTTTTTTTCATTTCATAGGGGAACAGGATGTTTGCCAGACCCCAACAAAATTTTAGCGTGCCATTCACTATCACCCTTCCACCAGCTTCTCCATGTTAGGTCCTTGCTTGTTTGCTAGAATATCATCCTATGTATATCATTTATATAGCAATGGATAGAGCTGATAAAAATAAGTGGATTTCCTTTTTAAATGAAGTCTTAACATCAATTTAAAGGGAAATTCTGACTGATTAAAGATCTCATATCAACTCCATAATTTTGGGCCAATTCTGTGAGATCACTAAACCGCAGATGATATTAGGTCAAGATAAAATCCCTTCAAATTGTTAAATTTTGATATGATACATTGATTATCAACCTTTTATGGGGAACTCTTCCATACATGAAAAGAAAATAGTCCAAAATAATGATTTAACAGATGTAGCCACTCCTGTATCAGATATGCTTGATCACAAATCTGGGCCCTATTTAAACTCCTAACAGTGGCAGAATTTTGGGTTCGATTTGGGGTCTTTGATCATTCATAACTTCCCTTATACTTGGCATAAAGACTTCATTTAAAGAGCAAATCCATTTCTTTTGATGAGAACTATCCATTGCTTAAAAGATAAATTGCATGGGACAAAGTATTGAAAACTAGGTAAGTGCCTACCTATGGGAATTAATGCAGGTGTTATTTTCATATTATGTGATTTAAGTAGACCATAATTGGCTCGCCATACTACATTGGTCATGCATCTCACACAGAAATCAATGGCCTGCAGTATCGGCAGAGGGAACCTGCCTGTTGCATGCTCTAGGACCTATGCTGAAGGGAAGGGAATGACCTCTAACCACCCACGTTTCTCTAATCTTATCTGGTAGGGACCAGCCGGCCTGCACCGTGCTGAATTAACCAAAGGCATTAAAGGTATTCCCTTGGGGACATTCTGACGTCGACCACCAAAGGATGCAACTTTTATGGCAGTGTTTATGGAAATGGGGCATATTAGGAACTCCTCGACCAATAGCAGCACTGTGTAATATAAAATATGAATCAGAAGATGGTAAATCTTTGAGGAAGTAGCACTTTCATTTTTACTAACTGTAATATCGTAGAAAGCCCTACTTTAGGCCCCATATGGATAATATTGGGTCTGGAATATGGTATTCTGTTGTCCGTCTGATATTGATTGTTCCTTCAGAAGAACATTTTCTCATAGATCTAGCACTTCCTATTATCCCTGTTTCCCCCCTAAATGTATAACCTTGTAAAATCCCCACAACTGTCAATCTGGTGTTTTACCTTCTCGTCCCTTATATTGACCACATTCATCCATCAATTCATGCGAACGCACGTGCCCAAGTCCACTCCTGTGTATTAAAATACATATCGACTATCTGGCACAGTCTGCCTCAAAGTTGCATGATAATCATCTTATTAGAAGACACCCCTTTGAAAATCATTACATTAACTTCTTTCTAGGCAGAAGTAAGAATATCGAGTTTTTTTTTTCCATATCACACTGCTTAAAAGCAGCATTATATTAAAAGTGCTTAGTAAAAAGCAAGGATATTTTCAAAATATGTTCATCTAAATAATAGATTCCGAAAAGGTGGTGCACATAAGTCTTCGTGTATAATGCATAGCTTTCAACAAGGATGGCACGGGATGCGGCTGTTGGGATTTCCTAAAGTTAGGGTGTGTCATAAAGCCATGGCAAAGTAACAATAGGCCATGTTATTATAATAACTTGGATTACGTGATTTTTGAGCTGGGATATTGGGCGGCCAATGGTAAAAAATATATAAAAAAAGTTTGATTTTGAGACCAAAAAATCCAAGCGGCCAGAGGCAAAAAGAAAATCCACTTATGTCCCCAAAATGCACTTTTCCGGCTATCAATTCACCTTTTAGCATTCAAAATTACCTTTTAGAAGCTACTTATATGCGCGCATATAAGTGGTGATAAATGGGCAGTAGCAGTTCCCAAATGTATTACCAGATGTCACCACTTCCATTCACCTGTTATGTAACAGGTTCCTTCACTGGTGGCCTTGTAGTCGGCCATATTGCCTAGCCCCAGGAAGGACCACCGGTCTCACATTGGAGATTTTTTTTTCTCAGTCATCATGACTAAATGCGTGGCCTGTGATACTTCCTACCATGGTAACGCGGCCAAGTGCCCGAATTGTGGGGTGACCAATCCGGGGAAACGTCATTCTCCGGAGGATTCGGAAAAATTACCTGGTTCAGCGGATTCAGCCGAGCGTGACGAGCAGGAGGCCACGGAGGCCAGGCAGAGCGACCGGCCGCCCCACGGGAAGGACGGTCAACATGGTGAGCTTAGCAGCCTTGGGGAGGAATCTACACAAAATGAATTATTGCATCAGATTGAACTTGAAAGGGCCAGGAAATCAAAAATTGATGAAATGTGTAAACGCAAGGAGTTGGAACTAGAGTTGGCCAGCCTTAGGGCTGAAAATAACAGATCTCTTCGCCAATTAAACGAAGGCGTACGGGCTTGGCGAGGTGCCATGGGTGCGTTCGAGGGTGAAAATTCTTCTCTTACTGCTAGTGCACCATGTTGGAATCCTTCAGGGCTGGATGCGGTAAGGAACGAAAGTGGTGGGTCGAACGCCCTAGGTGCGTTCGAGGCCCAAACTTCTTTTCTTGCTGCTAGTGCTACGTATTTGAACTCATCAGAGTTGGATACAGTAAGGAATAAAGGTGGTGACTCGAACACACCAGGCTTCCAAACTGGCCAATCACAAGCCAGCTCTAACTTTAACTGCGGAGCCCAAAATGGCCGCCCTGTACTTCCGGAAAGCCGGTTTTCGGCCGCAAACACTGTTTTAGGGCCTGATTCTAAAGTTATGGGACCCTCCGCAGGCCAATCCGGCCTTGAAACCACCTCAGGTATGTTTGAATTACCCAACTTGAGTAAAAAATTGCCTACAGTAGAGGGAAATACCCAAGTAAACAAGTCGCTCACCCGCGATAACAAGCCACCTTCCCGGTACAATCACCCGGTCCCCAGAGACAATCAACCTGACTATCCAGTGGGTCAAAGTCATTCCCATGGTGAATTAGACAATGATTATCAAGAGTTCCTACTGTGGAAACAGTGGAGAAGTGGTGGTGTAGCTGCTAACACTGTTCCTCAGCTGTTCTACAGAGATGGCACACCTTATTCCCCACCTGTCACACCTGTTAGTCAGACTGTCAGTTGGCCTGGTGTGGGTCAATTTAGGGCACCGGTAATAGTAGGAGAGGTCGAAAATTGTTGGGTCTTTGCACAAAAACGTGTACTTTTTTCTTTTTTTACCAAAAATCTCAGCGGCCAAAGATAAAATCACGCCTTTGACATTTGGAATTTTCCTCAACTTAGGCTACATCATATATATGCAGGGATTGCTTGAATCATCTGTTTGGATTAAGCTATGAACTTCTATCAGCATCCTAATGGGCACTTCCATCCATCGTATTTCTTATACTACACCAGAGACGATGTTAAATAAATAACGGTTACGGAACCAGAGGTACCATACCGTTAAAGTGTCGATTCCATATACGTAGGATCGTACTTACCTTAAGAATTTAAGGCAAATCCATATACTTTTCTCTACTTTTTCCGTACAAAATGGGTAGTGGAAGCCAATTTTCAGTCAAACCAGCACTAGAAACCGTATACTGACCCATACTTTTTGGTTTTTACACTTCCACATACCGTAAAAGTATACGTTTTTCATCTAATCCGTAGGTGAAAATGCCTAAATTCCTCTACTTTTCTGTACTTTTTCCCAAAATCAAAAAATTTAAATATTTTTTCCTACGGATTTCTTAGGTAAAATCCGTAGGTATCAGTAAAAATACCCTGTTTTACAGTAGAGTGCTTCTATTTATGGAATACAATGGTAGTATGTGTAGGTACAAAACCTTTTTACCTTTTCACCCCTATCCTGCACCTAGCCTGTCTTGTTTTCTTTTCACTATCTCTACAGTACAGCACCATAACTATGGAACATTGGGGCCAACTTGGACTACCTTCTACACTAGCCTAGCTGATATTGGAATTGCTTATACTACTAACTATGGGAAAAGATGCGACTGCAGAACATTCTCGTCTTATATTGTCTAGGACTCACCGAAATGGTGATCGGTTGGCCAGGATTTGAGACTTTAATGGAGAATAACAGTCAGGCGTTATGAACATCATTTCAATGTTAAAAAAAATCATTTTGTCACTTTAACTTTTTCGACATTAGAAATGTCATTCAATGTTAGAAATGCCATTTCAATGTTGAAAACGTTCTTAAGACATTAAAAAAGTCATCAAAATGACATTTTCAATGTTCAAATGATATTTTTCATTTTAACGTTGGGAATTTCATTTTAACGTTGAAAACGTTATTCAAATGTTAAAACTTTGAAAACATTACTTAAATGTTAAAAAACATTGAAAAACGTTATTCAAACAGTAACAATGTTGAAAGTGTTATTTAAGCGTTTAAACCATTATTCAAATGTTAAAACGTTGAAAACATTATTTAAACGCTAAAAACATTGAAAACGTTATTCAAACGTTATAAATGTCGAAAGTGTTATTCAAGCGTTAAAAACGTTATTCAAATTTTCAAACATTAAAAACATTATTTAAACGTTAAAAACATTGAAAACGTTAGTGAGTCCCAGGTCTCCTCCAGAAGCCTTTGAATGTGTTAACTTTGCCTGTCCTTCCCTTTAGGTTATAACTGTCTTTAGGGAATAGACTGCACTACTTTATCAGTATTCGTGTTTACCTAGTGGCTGTCCTGTTTTTTTACTGTTTCCGTAGATGCCACAACAGTTATGTCCTAAAGGGCACTGGTGGAAATTCTTAGATGAATGTCGATAACTGATATATGTTACGTGAAAAAAGAATAAAGAAAGAAAGAGGTTACATATGGGTCAAAGACTTAGTGTACTCTGTGACCCATACTCTCTTGTCTTGATCCCAGTAGGACTGAATCCTTCCCTCTTTCGCAAACAAAGACAGAGTATCTATGGGGTGCACTGATTTGCTCAAGGAATCTGTGCCAATGTTACCAATACAAACAGTGTCATTATGGATGGTATGCACCTGGAACCATAGGAAAGGACGTACAAACATTACATGCAACACTCAAATAATTAACCCATTTTCCTCCATTTCCCCCATTCTCTTTGTTATTCATTTTTAACCTGAACACGAAGGGGCTATGGCAGCTCTTGGGAGTGTCTGCATCCTAAATCCAGGCCGACAACATAGCTTCTTTCAATCAAAAATACCGAGCAAATAAAGTAAAGAAGAGGAGTAAGGCTTCCTGCACATTTAAGCCTTTCACAACCCTATATCGTGGCATCAAAATAAGGAGGCCTGGTGTTGCATGGGTAGGTGGCCTGAGGCAGAGTTACGTTGCGCCCCAATACATCACGGTTTACCTATTTGATCTGGTGTATAGCGCTCTATACATTAGTATTGCACTCTATACATTATCCATTAGCGTGGGAGCAGCTCTCCCTGGGAGTCTCCAGAGTGGCTAATGCATTAAGGATCAGAGAGTGGCTTATAGGGTTGCGTATTACATATGTCTTTTACTATACTGTTTAAGGGCCCTAAGGCCATATTAGGATGATTATCCACATCTTAAGTAATTCTTGTGATGGGAGCTTCTTTTCCCCCTAATAGACGCTATAGGATGTTCAGAGCCTTTGGGAAAGGGGCTGGTTCCACTGCTTCGGTCGGATCCATTTCTTGCTATCGTGATTGAAATAATAATCTATAGCTAAATTTGATGAATCTAGAAAGTGACAATAGTATCTATAGGCAAATATGGACTATTCAGTACATTGTACATCTGTTGAAATCTTGAAATAAAAAAGCAAACAAACGATATTACAAAAGAATTACTTTTTATTCGTGATTATAGGTGGCTCAGATATTGTGTGATCTTTATCGCAACTGATTTTAAGATAAACTGCGATAATCATATGCCCTAGGCTTGTAAACTTATTCCCCACCGAACTGTGTAGGGCACAATCAGACGTCCCTACGTGGTATAATACATATGAACTGTTGCCTTTTGAGGCCTTTCATCACCCTCCAGCACCTGCCATCTTTATTGAGATAGGTGAGGGCATTTTACGTCAGTCACAGCAGGCAGTTATTTTCTATTTCCATAGCAAAGGGAAATGATGTTTTAGGGCAAAGTAAGAATACAATACGTCATCGTGCAGAATATCACAATGTGTAATGTGTATGCGTAAAATATGTGGACATAAAATACCCTTAAACCGTAGCAAATATGTCTTAAATGATGGTAGAGGGCATTTTCAGACATTGTTTACGAATAATTCAGCAGGCTTTATTTGTCTGAAGAGTGCGATTTAAATGTGGGGTCAATATTGGAAAACCGCTGTTTCACCATTTGAAAAATGTTTGTGGTAATAAATGTTAAGCAGTGCTCATAGATATCACTTCCAAGAGATGGCTTTCTTTTGCTGCCACGGATTTGTGCAGTTTGAGCAAATTCATCTCTGTCTTAAGACATACATGTATGGTCACAGAAAACACTTAAGCGTCAACTTTGCTTGTTCCTAAGTATAATACGTATATTGATGGATAGGCAAAGGTGTTTGATGATCAAATTGATAGCTTGAACAAGATGAGGCATGAATGCAAGTAGAATACAGCCTTGAGTAGACTGTCGTGAGGCATTCACGATAAACATTTCAGAAGATGCACTCTGTGCCCGGAGCTACACCCCTTGTTTTGCCATTGTCTGGATCCCTCTGGGCCTTTCCTCTGTGCTCAGCAAACACAGGCACACCTCCTCCAGAACGTAGAGGCTCTATTCCTTCAGAACTCCACACCAATGTCACCCGATGAGGCAGTAACAATATGGATGGTCGGCGCCAGGAGTGCTTTACACAATGATGTGAATTCTCAACATTCAATTTAGACCCACGGAAGCATATATATTATGTAGAAACCAAGCAAACCTTCAATGTCGTTTGCAAGGAGGAATCATCAAATGTGACACGATCTGCGAAAAGGGGGCTTAGTGCAGAGGGTTCTAAGACCCCTTCTCCCAGTCCATGTCACAAATACTATATATACCTGTGTTCTTTCTTTACCCTTGTCCTTATTGTCTGGTGTATAATTGAGAGGCTGGGCTCTCATTCAAGATAATAAACTAGTAGCATACTCTTCTACTTTCACTATTTCTATAATTCATTAAATACTGGACGGGGGGTGTAAACAGCTGATAAAGTACAGTCCCCATCTAGTAAGATTTGGAGGAGGTGCTTAAAGAAATTTGCACCATATCATATCAACTATAAAATGCTGAAACCCATTTCCTGAATAAAATTGGTGGGGGTTTATCTGCTATGGCACCACAATCTCTAAATGTAGGAAGACTACTTAGCACACAAAGCGTGTGCTGGGGCTCATGTAGTGGCTTCTACAGTGGCTTCAGTGGTGTATACATAGGCACTATGGATACAGACTATGTACTCCACCATTGTAGGCAGGCCAAGCCCAGCATAGTAATGTACTGGGAAAGGCGGCTAATTCACTCCTAGACATGGGCTTTAGTGGTAGAGTCTCAGGATGATGGTAGGCTGACTGATCAACAGGTCACCATCATGTTGTATGAATAGTTGTGGTACACATTCTATGTATGATAAGGATAGACTATAAAGTCTAATATGTTATTTCTGTACTTTTACCTATGCACATTGGACACAAGTTATGAGAGACTTTCGAATACGAATTTGTCTGTACCTTTCTTTATTGGAATGGCCCACTGCACACAGCCTTATTGGTGTACACATTATACTAAGTCTTGTACATGCGATTTTGTTTTAATGTTCATCGAATAGCAAAACAATAATTTTGTTAACTTGTACTCTGATATTTTTCTACACTTTTTTAAGGAATCATATTACACATTGTTTGAATGGTTCCAGTACTGAGTAATCATATCAGAGTGATGTATTATGATGTTAGTGGCATGCCCTATGCGGAATGGAACATGCCTATTGCTGTTTGATATGGAACAAGGTGTTTGGACACTGCTACTTCATCAACGCATTACACAATGATGTTATTGGCGACCACCCTAATGCCTTTCGCAGAATATCTTCTCCCTTCTCAAAATGGCATTTATCTTAATAAATATCTAATACTGGTGACTCCTATCAACTTTTTTTGACATTTCCTTTTCTTCTATGCAAAGCTAATTGACCAAGAAAGCAAGTAAACGTTTCAGTTCGATGCAAAACGTCCCAGATAGCAAGGATACATTGGGCCAATGTCGGCTTATATTGGGCCAATGTCGGCTAATGCTCCATTACTGATTGGGGTGGCTCGCTTTTACCTAATAATGGTGAGAGAATAAGATAGAAAGAAACCCTTTACACCCACAACCCTGCATTCATCAAGGCCACAAAACGAGAAGGGGTGTAGACTATGAATTGGGGCTTCGGGTAGTATTATATTTATTGTACCCCTATACATCACACTGTACCTATTTGATATGGTGTGTAGTACTCTTTACATTATCCACCCATAGTGGGAGCAGCTCAGCCTGCCCATTCACTGTGAGAGCTAATGTACTAAGGGTCAGGGAGCAGCTCATAGGGTCTCATGGGTTCAGGTGTTCAGGTTCAGGAAGTGTCTGATACCAGGGTAGAGCCCAAAAGTTGAAATACCTCTGCTTATACACAAAAGTGGCCATCTACAAAACACCAACTTTGGGAAACCAAGTGTAACAACTTTTTGCCATGAGCTATTCATACAATGGCGAATTTCCTCATCTCTTGGCTTTTTGCACCCTTTGGAGAGAGGGAGAGAGAACTATGTTATCTCTGGCTGTCTCTGTTTCCATGTCTGTCTGTTTGTCTGTGTGTCTTCTCGCTGACTCTGTCTTCATCTCTGTCTATCTATCTATCTATCTATCTATCTATCTATCTATCTATCTATCTATCTATCTATCTATCTATCTATCTATCTGTCTCTATCTCTGTCTGTCTGTCTGTCTCTGTCTGTCTGTCTCTGTCTCTGTCTGTCTGTCTCTGTCTTTCTGTCTGTCTGTCTGTCTCTGTCTCTGTCTCTCTCTCTCTGTCTCTCTGTCTCTCTCTGTCTCTCTCTCTATCTCTACATTGCTCACATTGGTTTCCCTTTGTCTCTACACTGAGCAACTCTTTTTCAAATTCCATTTCCGCACCAGGCGCTTTGCCTGAGCAACCCAAAGTAGGCTTCAAAGCCGAAATCCCCACGTGCACTCAGCAATAAAAGAAACATTGCACTCATTGACACCAGACACTGGAGATGGGAGGCAGAGTGGCTTGGCGCCATTTTAGGTGAAATGCTCTGTTGTTTTGGAGGCGTTCTGGGGAACCAATCACAGTGCGCCTTGAATAAGTCACGATATGGCAACAAGGTGCGACTGTCACGCTATCTAGTGCTTTTATATTGAAAGCCTTGACAGGTGGGTGGGTTCTGTGCTTGGGGACGCAATGCATATGGAGACTATAAAGTGGGCTAGGTTGGCTTCCGGGTACAGTACTTTTTAGGAACCTGAACCTTTGAATGCCTGCACGAGACCCATACACATGGCGCCAGTGAGAAGTTAAAATCACTTCACGATCACCTTGCATGCCAGAGCCGGACCCAGGGGAGTGGTTTCAATCGCCGCTTTTCTCATTTCACTTTGAAATATGGAGTCATAAATCTGCTCCACGTTCGAATGCATTTCAAAAGCCTTGTCCGAAATGGTGTCAGAACATGCTAGATTGGCAGATATAAAATTAGGTTGTTTGGCGTTTAATTCCTCCCAATGCTTTAATCTGATGGCTGATTTAGTTTATCTATCTGAAATCACCAAGCTCTAATTCCTCGTACACTTTGAAATATATTCCATGAAGAAAAGCACAGGTTACCTCGTTCGAAAATGTACATTTTCTTCACAAAATACCACCATTCTCACGCTGTTCTCAAATGCCACTTCCCTGCTCCCAAACACGAGACGCCTCTTTCACCCACCTCAGCACTTTTTTCTATCTAAACTTACTGATGCTTACATATATCAGGATGTCATGTAGAAAACTTGGACATTATTTTTATTGACCATTCTGTCGGTCGGCTCTACTCAGCTGGAAGACAGTAAGGAGGGGTTTTTAACACCTTTTAGGATAAAACATGAGAAAGCCATATGTGCTACCAGAGCCAGTGTGAGCAATTCAATGCAAGGAGGCTGAGCTGCTCTGCGAGAATTCAGAGTGGTCCATGTAATTGGGGTCACTCACCAGACAGTCTGTTCTGAAATACAGATATAGACCAAAAACATATATATATATATATATATATATATATATATATATATATATATATATATATATATATATATATATATACCGACGGCAAGGGCATAAGTAAATGGCAAAAGATTTTAAGAATAAAAGAAAGAGCAGATGGATTTTTATCTTTATTGGGAATTCTTTTGGAAAGAAAGAGTACATTTCCTATCTAAATATAGATGTAAGAAATGGTCTTGGTGCCGATATTGAATTCTCTGTCCATCGTCGTCCTGCACTAAGGAAACCCTCGTGTTCAAACAGAGAGCCCCTTCAACCACATCTCATCCCCACTTCTTTTTACCAATGAAAACAGCTCCAGATGCCCTTAAGGATCTCTTTGATTTTAAATAGGGTTTCTGCCTGGCTCTTTGAGTATTCGTGTTGGATCAGACACTCTGCTAGTTCTTCAGTTAGGCACATCCTTGACAAATCAGAGTAATTAGGTTGTAGGAGGAGTACAGGAACCGTTCTTCCAGCAAACTCAATTTGCGACCGAATTGACAATTTAGATTATCATAAATTCTCACAATAGGACCACGAGAGGTGTTAAAATTAGATAATTCTGTAGAGACTTATTTTCCTCAGGCCTAAGATCAGTTTGAAGGGTAAAAAACAGTGAGCCATTTCAATCAGCCTTTGGGGGATAAAATGCCTTTCTGTTCTGCCCAGTATCTCTGTTTACAAATCTTATAATCACCTTTGATCTCGTTAGAAATGCACTGTACGCGTGTTAACTAACGAGTACAATGAAATATCTTTGGGGGTTTATGTCGACTTTAGATTTCCTGTATGTTGTATGCTTATCAGGAATCAGTAGGTCACAGCCTAACTATAATAAAATTTAGCCTGATTCAGCCTATAGTTTTCTGCGGCTATATGATTGGCTTAGTAGGGAGGGCAACGTCTAAAACAAGTTAGAAAGTAAGTAATACATGTATCACACCTCACTGAATAGGAACTACCTTTTTTCCTTTCAGAGAATGACACAAACAAGACTGAAAATATCTGGAAGGTGCAAACAGAAGGCATAAAGGACCCAGCAGAATCCCACCAATGAATGCTTTTGATGTAGCACTGGCAGCTGCATCGTCTAGTAGCCTCCACTCCCAGATGGGCTGTAAAATATGAGCAGGTGGTACACTGGCTACCTTCGCCTTGCCATGGCGAGCCCACACTGTTATCGGAGAGCACAGGGACTACAGGATTGCGTGATAAAGTGTGTGGGCAGCTTCATGTTCAGGGCATATTGGCAGTTTACTACTTGGTTCTACCACCTCAAGCATAAAGCCTGACATGGAAACTAGATTGATAGAATTGCACATCTAGTCTGAGCCACTAGACTATAGTATAAATGGTGCATGGGAAAACGTATTATAATATTCATACATTTCACCCACTGTTATTGTGATTGCTCCTTTATGCTTTACCTCATTATATTTGATGGAATTTGTGATTGACAGAAAACGTTAATGATCAGATCAAGCAGTCACTACAGATGTCTTTCGAAGATACAAAGCAGACATATGGTGTAGTGGATTAAACCATGGTCCCATAGAATAGAATGAGTCTTTCAATGTTTCTCAGTCAAAGCTAATTCACGTCATTAAAATTATAGAATTACAGGTCATGAAGAGCATCCCCACATAATGTACCCTTAGACTGTTGAGAAGTGTCCTTCAAATCGAGCAAGCGATATCATCTGAAATAATGTAATATGTCTTAACGATACACATAACACTAAGGATCAAAATCAGTGTAAATGTTTAATGTAGTCCCACAACAGTGTATCCATTACTACTGACATTCTCCAGGTGGCAGCAGGTATAGGGAACAGACAGGCAGGACAGTATCTGCACAAACCAAACCATACATTTTCTCTGGTACTGATAAGCCTTCGCAGTTTATAGCTTCCATCAATCAATATCAACGATACAAGGATAGTGACATCATGCAAGGAAAATCCTTTTTGACCACTGCAGGGCTAGCCACTATGACACGAAGATATCATATGAAAACCAATGATTCCCTGTAGCAGAGATCGATATCAATATATTTTTTTTTGTCAAGGATAATGCATGGTGGTGCTGCGGGTTAGTATTAGAGAGTATTGTTACGAGAGCATACCCTATTCTTGTTGGGCAGTACTATATAATTCGTCTTGTTGATGTAGGCCTATTTTAAGTATCTGTAATGCGAAGAGTGCTAAGTAGATAAAAGCCGACAGAAAATCATGCAATCAAAACGTGCCTTAGTGATATTATTCTTGCATTCTACCCTTCAAAATAGTCTCTATGTGTAGACACAGTGCTCAGTCCTATACATTCAAACATCAGCATTTTACAATGAGAACTGTATAAGACAGCAAGGACTCCTTGTAAAGTGACTGCCTCGGATAGGTTGTACATGAAGTCAATCCTTTTGCATATAGATAATATATATATGTGACAGGATCTGCGAAAAGGGCCCTTAGTGCAGGGTGCATTAAGGTCCCTATTCCCAGTATATGTCACATATTTATCACAATACCTTGTAATAGTAGGCAAACCTCGCATATAAGGCACACACTGAATTTATACCAGACTGAATCCTAGGGCCAAATTCTGATTATTTCATTCGTGTTGTATAGTACGAAATCCTTGCCTATAAATCTAACCCTGACTTCAGGCTGATTTTATGGGGTTTATCCTTACAAGTGTATTATCAGTCCCTTATACACAAGGTATCATCAAAGTAAATTTTATAAGAGTCCTATTTTCCCAACCATCCCTATTCACATACAACGGCTGATGTGTCTTTTAATCCCGTAAATGTAGGGCAGGTAACATCTCTCCTGGGTGGCATTTCTTAATAGCCAACTAAAAAGTCACTACTAGAGGTAATTGGCATTTCTAGTAGAAGAAAAGTAAGATCCCACCTCTAGTACAAAGGTAACAGCTGGAGCCTCTAGTAGAGTTAAAACTTGCCCATTTCATAATGTAATAGTTGGGGCAAATAGTACAACATTGTACTATATACTTTTCCATCTAACCTCAAGTAAGTGCCCTATGATAGCACTTAGCTGAGACACCCTTAGAGGTCATCTATGATAAAAGTCAACATATCTTTATGTATTTTTATGAAAAAAGGCTGAATTATTGTGTTTTTAGATATTATTATGTTTAATAATGTATTTAGAGCTTAATCATCGATTTCAGATATGAATAACAACCTATGTTCAAGGAGGGGTTCTGAAATAACTACTAGGAATGTTTAAGCCAATGATTTGCTTGCCTGGTCACATGTAATGACTTGTAAATCAGAGTAATCAAGTGTATCAGTGATGATGTGACCTTAGTTCCAATGAGTTTTTCAAGTTATTCACGCACGAAGCCACATGGTTTTATTCGACGAGGTGGTGTTTTCTTTATATCATATCATAGATGTGATCTATGTGATCAGGTGAGAGCTATCCATACACATGTCTTTTGATGCTGAGCCTTTCTTTAACCAATTGGATAGAATATTCAGCAGAGCCGGATCTTTGTGAGACAAAATGTAACATTTTTTATATAGGAGAAGGCAATACATATTTCAGGTATCACCATACCAGCAAGTTGCACTTATGGCATCTTCAAATGGCGAATGACTAATTTCATTGGCAACAATAGTCAACAAATTAATGGGGGACAGTGATTGGTATTGCATATCTCTCAATGTAATTTGGCTGTTGATAATATAATCTGTGAACACTAAATTGTAAAATCACAACTACCCACCTGCCATACCTTTGGTTAAATGCTGGTTTTGGCTGCCACTTCCAACTGTATCTGTGCATATATGGACCTCTCAAACTGGCTATTTCTAGATGTGCAATATTGGTTATAATTGGATCAGTAGGGAATAGATGCCACTTGACCTGTTCCCGGGCGTCTTATCTCAAACTATATCAAAGACCTTCATTCAAAGAACTCCTGAAATCTAGGCCGATATGATATTTTAGATAGTACTCAATAGTTTGCTTTCAATATAAAAGATGGCGCCTTAGTTCCAGGAAAGGACTAGAACTAAACGTTGAGGTGAAGGGAGAAGGATGATCCTGCCTGTTTAGTGTCGTACCTCCCATACCATACCCTACAATTGACAATCCTTCCCTGCTAGCAAAACTCATCCAAATGATGTCTTTATTACGTAAATAAGATGGATTTTCACGTAAAAATGATATAAAATGAACAAGCTGTGCTAGCTGGGCTTACTAGATGGGTCTAGACCCCTAAATTCGACAGGGTGACATGGCCATTTCTTAAAATCAACATGTGACATGGAGCTTAGTGACAAGGACATAGAAAGGAAAAAGTTAGTGACATGAGACAAGGCCTTTCTTTAAAATCGACATGTGACATGAAGCCTAGTGCCAAGGACATGGGAAAATAGAAATTTAGTGACAAGTGACATGGCCTTTTCTTAAAATCCACATGTGACATGGGGACCCCCCCCCCCATCTAGACCCCCTACTAGGGTTGTTGATATGAAGATCCTGTTCCAGGGCTTAAGTTTTAACTTTATTAACCTTTTATTTTCCCATTTATGGGTAAGATTATAATGCTCCTTTTGATAGCAGTAAGCTTCTTATTTTAGGCACTTATCAATTCTAATGTGGCTTAGCAGATGGGGGACTGAGTACCTTCCTGGGTCGCCCAGGAAGGTATCTATTTGTGGCAAGCCCAGTCGGGATGATCAACATTAAATTCATGCAAATTTTGTATGAATCCCTGAGCAGTCACAGCACAACACTGACATGGATCCTCGGGTAAACAAAGGGATTTATTCCACCATCCTTGTATCACAAATAATTTCCAATAAAGAATCACTTCAGAAACTTGTATCCTGGTGCTTTATTTTCAATCGTTACAGATGCTTACTCAGCCTGTGCTCAAACCGAAGATGGATACAAATTATAACTATCAACCTGGCGTTCTTTATGAATAGGAAAATGCTAGGAATAGCAGCATCTGAACATATATATTTTCCAGGTTTGCCAGCATCAGATACACTTTTCGAGGATCTATAGGATGAGGATCCACGTTATGCAGTTATGTATAAAAATTCATATTATAATACAAATGGATGGCAATTCTCAAAAGCTGGCGATGATTTTGTGGTCATGTCATTCATTTACAAACAATCATTTTAGAAACAGAAGATAGCCATATTTGGAAATAATTATACATTTTTACTGTCTAATCTGCCTAATTTAGCTAGGAAATTATGTAGAAATGTAAGTTATGAACTTGATTGGATCTCATTGCATTACATTTATGTCCTGATGAAAATTGTAATTCTATATCGTGAGTTTTCTAGAATCACCCTCCAGACAAGTCATATTAAGTGCTCCATCCTGAGACCTCGTATTTCAGGGTGGTTTATGACTGTTATTATCATATGGTACACTGAGTAATCATTACCTCACTTTTCAGGATATATGTGAACAGATGAGGAGAAAGGGCCCTCCAAGGTAAAATATGACATTCAAAATTGAAGTCATCAGCTTTAATATGATGTATAACATGTGCAGATAGCATCTCTAGTGCTGGAGATATTGCTTTATGAACATGGGATGATGCAATTATATCGCTACAGCCAATAAGCTCTATCTCTCACTGTTTTAGGTACATCATGCATCTAATTTGCATAATTTGTATAATGATGCACAATTCATCAATAATAAATGACCAACTTTTTTCATGCAATTGTTCATAACTTTGGATATATAAATAGTATCAATATGCTCTTTTCAGCATATAAATCCTAATGGATCGTGTTATCAAATGATATAAAAGAAATTCTAATTGGAATGTAAGTTTTGTTGCTATGGCAACACACTTTTATGGGAACCCTTATTGAAGCCTCATTTTGGATTTAAAACATTCCATTTACATTCCAAATAGGCTACCCTATATAAGAAATGCAAGAAAATGACTACTATATGTACAAAGGAACGGAGTAGATATAGGGGTATATTTCCCCACTAGATGGACCTCCCCACCACCTGGGTCAGGTGGTACTGTGCTGCCACACCAGATGGCACTGCACGGAACCACCTTTTTCTATGTGAAAAAATACTTAAAAATAAATTTTGGCCTATTTTCCACAATTCTTGCCATTGTATCTCCCCTAGTGGGCATACCCAGTACTAAAAGTCCCGCAGGGAGGTACCTTTCTCCTCATCTGCCCACATATGTTAAAGAATTAATGCTGAAGCAAAATATAGCATCACGAATTAAACTCAGGTAATCCATTGACATATAAATCCAATAATCACAAACAGCATCTTTGAGTTGTAACAGCTACACTAAATCTCATTATGTCTTAATATGTAGGATTGGTAGTTTTTCTGCTGGTAACAGTCCCTTAGCATATTCAAAGGCCTCTTTGGCTTCATTCAGTTGTCCTGTGACTTCACAAGCATACCCTAACAGCACAAAGGCATTTCCAACTTCAATTGGTTTCTCTTTTTTGAATTTCATCAACTTTTGGCACTGGATCTTACACTTACTGATTGTCTCCCACTTCTCATTTTCATCAGACTCCAGTTTTACAAAAACATATGCAGCCAATGGATAAGAATATGTTGAGACTGTTTTCTGACTTTCTGATATTTGCCTAACTGAAGAATCAAGTGATGCAAGTTCTGCTCCACTGTAACCATTCATTCCCAGTTCATCTGCTGTGATGTTCTTAGCCTCCATTTCTAGCATTTTGCGAAGGATTTCAGCAGCTGTGTTTTCTTCTTTGGCTGAACACAGAAATAGGGCATAGTCAACAGCACTTGCTGTGCTTCCACCATTCGCAAGGCATTCCTCGAAGACCTGTGATGTTCTCGCCTGGATTTCCCTTTTCCTTCCAATGCTTAGTGGTCTTAAAAATTTGATATGGTAGCAGCAACCCAAAGTTCCTAACATCACAGCCTTTCTAGGGTTCTCAGGATACCTTTCAATGACTTTCTCATAGAACCCAATGAGACAATCAGTATATTGTGATAGATTTCCAGCTACCATCAAAACTGCCTGTGAGATGTCCAGTAATTCACCTATGACCTTTAAGTGGTAGCGCACAATGTCCTCCAGGATGTCCAGAGCATTGTCGTATGGTAATGCATAGCTTGGATTACCTGGGTCAGGGTTATCATTGTTTTTTATTTCCTGAGTCATCAGTGCTCCATGCTCTTGAAGATGCCTCACAGCTATCATCAGCCCCTGTACTAGAAACACATTTTGGTATGACTCCAGCAGACTGGATGACATCTTTGCATCCTCAATTATGGGTTGAAATACCTCCTCAGCATCAACCCAGTGCAGTCCAAAGAACCATTTGTACTTCTTGTTGAACTCAAAAAGACACTTCAGTGGGTCTGCACGGATTTGAAGTACACGTGCAGCTAGGTCCTGACACAATTCAGGCTCGATTCTATCAATGAGATTATTCTCAGGAACAAAGTAGCTTGGCAAGTCTCTCCCCTTTAAACATTTGTGCAGATGGTCAAGCATTTTCATCAGACAAGGTCCAACATTGTCTGGGTTCCATTCCTCCTGGGGAATCTGCTCACACATCCACAGAAACAAGGTCTTCAAGTGGTATGTGACAAGAGCCTTGGGTTCCTTTAATACCTGGCTGTGTAATGTCTTCATTAGAAGATAGCACTGGCGTTGGGTGCGATTTATGTTCCTCATGATTACAAGTTCTGCAACAGAAAAAGACCACCTCCATTCAAGATCAGGCTCTCTGCTGTTGGTATGGCAAACAGGCACAATATGGCATCCTTTTGCTGTTATCTCGTCTATAAGTGCAGCACTGGGCCAATTTGCAGGCCGACAACGTGTCTTCCATTTCTCTGCAATCTTTGGCCATATCGGACAACAGAATACAGGGAATACAGTGTCCCTTTCTGTTGTTGCTAATGGCAGAATCTTTCCTGCTGGACTGAGAACATTTAATGCAGGTCCTTGAATACTGAGAACCTCATCAGGGTTTGACTTAGTCAGGTTGGGGTATTTTTCCATAAACATATCTTTAATCTTCTCTGGTGCATAGTACAGATATTCATCCTGTTCTTTTCTAACATACATTTCTGTATGTTTTATAATTTTAGATTTATGGACCCGTATCTGTAAGTACCCAGGATGAATCCCAGTTGTAAAGATTTCCATCATATCCACACCATCCTTCTCAAAATGTTTGATATCTTCAGGATCACCAACTACCTTATTCTTTAGAATCAACATAGTATCCAAATCTGAAGACTTCACTTCCCAATCCTTTAAGCTTGATCCAGGTGGATGATGTAAATGGACTGGAAGGTTAATGCCTTCCATGGCACTACCACTGACCAAAAGCTCTGTCTCTACTCCATCCAAGCTGCCCCAATTATGTACAACATGATCTCGAAGAAGCTGAAATATAAACATTGTGATTAATTTATTTCTGAAAGTGTGTCACCTTTGGAATAAATGCATTTTTCAGAATTTACTTCAGAAATCAATGTGTCACATTTGGAATAAACGCGTATCTTAAGGGTACTTTTAGATATGAAAGGGAGATCTAGAATGCTGTCTAAATCACAATGTGAGTAGATAAAATAATCATAAAACATCCCAGACCAAAAAGTTCATCTATGATCAATCTAATCTGTATCCCAGTGCGATATGTATCTATGGGTATTGTTGGTTGAAACAGTTTACTCAATGAAGGAACAAACCATGCACCTTGATATTCAATAATATTAGAAACTTACCTGTCTGTTGTAGCAGTTATGAGCCATTGGTAGGAAATGGCGAAGGATGAAGGACAGATGTGGGATAGACATCCCTGTGACAGAATCCCTCTCCATTTTCGTTATTTGAATGTCTACAGTAAAGTGGAGAAGATACATTATTTGGTCAGTATTCTGTTGCTGTTTTTTTTTTTTTTGCATTAGAATTTTACCATACTGTAATGATTTACATTGCTCAATCGTGAGAAGATGATCTAGACCCTCAAGACAATTCATTTAGAGGTTAAACCAAGTATACACCCCCTGCAAAAGAAAGGAAAAGAAAGGGTGAATAAGCTTTAGCTTTCACAGGCACCCCCGCAGTTCATTCCAGTTACTGGTCAGCCCTTTCTCTGGTCTATACTCTTTACTCTGGTGCTCTGAAGTATACACGCTCAGGGTACCACCACGTTTTAAAGCTGATATAAAATATGTTATAGTCTGGTAGCTGGCCCATTTCATGCACAATGCAAGACATCATTTTGAAATGGTCTTTGCTCTTCGGTGGGGAGGAACACCACTTGGTTAATTAGTATTGATCACCCTCCTGGTGGCAGCACTGAGTGGTGTGCTCACCTGCTATACATCCAAATCAAAGTCACCACCGGTACTGTAGGGAATACATCTCTCTTGCTGGTGCAATCAAGACTGGATAAAATGCTAGAAGAATTTTATTTTCACTGAGAATGCTAGAATTTGGTTAAAACTAATGAAGTACATTGAGGTTTTACCTGGATACTGTGGTGAAGCAGAGACATGTAGAAATTGGAAGATCTATATATTTGACATCTTGTAACAGCTTTAAGTTCCGGTGTGTCAGTACCAACGGTCAATTTCATCCCCTTTCCCTCTTTAGTTAGTAACTGCTCAGATTTGAAGCTGTGCATTCCGTTTCCTAAATACCCTATAGCTAGTTGTGTAGACTGACCTAGATGAATAAATCCATACAAAGCAAAGGGTCAGTGGAGTGTTACTGCAGCTAGATGTATAAATAAGTCTATGATGTGACAACGTTGTTTACTACTGCAGTCAGCAGAAGTCTTAAGAAGGATTGTTCAGCAAGCTCTATATGATTGTTTCCTCATTTAAGGCCACATTCTGATAACAATAATAATTGATACAATGTATGACTCACCTTCGTGAACAAGTAGTATTGGAGGCAACCCTCAGTTCATGCTGGCTATACTAGACTGAAATTTCGTCTCCTTCAAATTCACTATAGAAGTAGAAAGTAGGTCATCTTTATTAAAGGAGGTGACACGACTGTAGCTACACAACTGGGGCAATTTCTACTCGTCATTATTTTAGCAGGATCCGTACACGACCCTAGGACTTGTGTATGAAGCAGGTCAAACCTAATTTTTAAGATCGGTTATCCTAGATAATGGTATACCCATCAGGTCGATCAGTTATCTACTGATGAGAGCCAGGGTATTGATTGAAAAATAAGATAAGGCCCACCTTTTAATATGGTTCAGCCTGCCTAGTTATAGCATGTATACATGTACATACCATAGCACCATGGAATATGTAGAACTGTTAAACGTCTATCACTAAGAGCAGCTGTTACTCCAGGGGGGGGGGGGGGTTCAAGGCTATGTCCCCCTGCCAAATTTACTGTGTAGTGGTGTATGGACCATTGCTTTGGTGCCCTGAGGTATAAACCCCCAGGGAGGTTATTAGTCCCATAATATCGCGATATGGCTCTATACAGGTACGAGTGTATATTAAATGGAACAGTGTGTATGGATAGGATAGGTCACAACACTCACCAAGTATGTGTGTCCAGGATGTGTGGTTTATATCAGTATGGCTCACTGTGCCTCTCACCTCTCACAGATTTAGATCACTGGGTCATCGGTCTGGACCATTCGTATATTAAAGCTACATGGAACTGTCTTTCAGTGGCGGATCCAGGATTTGGACAAGGAGGGGGTACGGCCCAAAAGGAGGGGGTCCACCCCCTATTTTTGGACATATTTTGGGATACAAAATATGTAGTTAAACTCTGAAGTACTAGGGAAAGGTGTGGGGGCGCCCCCTCTAAATCCACCACTGCAGTCTTCATAAGGCCACACCAAATTAAAAAAAAAAGTTTGTGCATGGATTTTCCGCACCTTATCTTCTAAAATGAAAAATGTCATGTCTATGGATCCCACCCGCATCATTTTCTGGGAATTTTATTTTGAGAAAAAGGACTTGAAAGGTCAACCAAAGAAGTTACAGAACCGGCAGACCACTCATTAAATAGGGAAAAGTGTACAGATGTTGATTCTAGTATTTATGATGTGCTCAGAAGAAGCTAAAAATAGACATCTGATCAAAGGTGGAATTTTTTATTTAAATCACCTTCTCCATATTTTGGCTAGCGAAATCTATAGACAAATGAATTTCCCTAGAAAAAATAAACCAAAGATTTCGCCCTCCCCCTAACGTTGAACTTACAAAGGTACATCTAGATGCATCCAGAGCACCGCACCCCCCACCTTGAATACAGTAGAAATGATGCTTTGACACTTAAAAGCTGTTGTTCAATTTAAATGCTATCTAAATGACCACTATTTGACTCTGGTCCCCGATTCATTATCGTGTAGGTGGTCTATGAGTGAGGTAAGGCAAACCGGGTGAAATATTCAATGCTGATTGTATCCGTGACAGTTATTTCTGAAATTAAGATAACGGGTTAGTCCCTTAAATTCCGTTTCTATCAGGTGGGATAGGCAGAGTGTACAGAGTGATTTGATTTATATGTATTAGTAGCAAATTTATAAGCGTGACATAGTTGTCTACACATGTTTAGACACCTTACCTTAAGGTTAGTTTGATGTATAAGATTGTTTGCCTGCAGATTCACATTATATAGAAAAGATCAACAACTGCAACTTACCCTATTGATCGTGCTAAATGAAACATATAACCCCTGGCATATACCTCAATACCAAACAAGGAATATACTTGGAGATTTGCCTATGATCAAGGTTTGGCAGGCAGAGAAGACAGATTCGCCATCTGTTGATGTGAAGAGGAACTCCTGAAATTAGGAAATATTGGGAAGGTGGCAGTGGCTGGGGGAAGAGGCCAACGTTACCAACTGACACTCGATAAATTCATGGCAAGCCTAACAAACAGAGAATTGGTACCATAAATTACCTTGCTAGAGGCACTCACCAGCGGGTGGTTGATTTCATCATTGTTGCCCTACCTACAGCGAATGTGTTTTTTTTTATATTGTCCTCTGATTTAATAATGCATCAACGATTTGCTGATCATTAATGTCTTTAATGTACAATTCGCTTTATTGGAGGTGATCAATGTACATTGACAAATTAGCCAATAAAATATTTTTCAACAACAACAACAACAGCACACATACGCCCCCTGTCTGATTTCACGAGAACGTAGGGCAGCTAGATGATGGACAGATGAAGGATTAATAAAGAGGTTAATGATCATTGTATTATATATTAACTAAGGTAAGACAGGATTGGTTTCCCCTTATCTTTTAAGTGTATAATAAATCATGGGGTGTATATTCAACTGATTGAGTTAATGTTTCGGAAAACTATTGATAAGTTATAACCTTTTTATGCTACACAGCTTTTCTATTCGGTTATACTTTGAAAATACCTGTTTCTTCATCCTATGTCATAATACCGCTCACATATAGATCACTTTGAATAAAGGTATGCTGTAGATCTCCTCGTACTAATACTTCTAGGGCCTGAATAGATATAAATACCTAAACTCTTTGATGGATTATTTTGTGTTGAAGAGTCTATCATGGCTGTGTCCTGGACCTATACACGAGGATAAAGAGTGTGTCGGTGTGTCGAATCTCATGCAGTGTATTTTGCTGTCTCCTCCCATGTCGGTCAAATTTTAAAAGTGCCGTATTGCGTGTATCGGGTATTAAAAACGCCTTTTTGTCTTGATGTTGTGCATGTTGAATTAAGCCCATGTACGAGCACTGTCCTTGTACTGTATGTACAGTACTTCCAAGGAGATTCAAACGAATGGAGACTGTAAGTATCAAAGCCTGTGTTGTGTATATGGGTTAATAACAAATTTTATTTGGCAAAGGATGCAGTTCCCCATCCTTTTCAGATAATATTGTCCCTGATCTACCCTTCACATGCACTGAGGTTCCTCTGTGTCTAGTCTCTAACTGAGGATGAGCCAGGCCTGAAGGCTGTTTCCAAAAGGTTAGAATTCCCATGGTAGGTAAAGTCCCCACGTCGTGTTGTGCACATACATCATTAAAATGTTCTGAAGTTATAAGCTGCCTATGAATGTAGAGAATAATATATTAGGGAACTGCTACTGAACCTTTCCAATCTTCCTGCTAGCATTTCCTTGAAGACCCAAAGGTGTCAATCTCTACATTCATAGGCAGCTTTTTATTTCAAGATTGTGTAGGTTCAGCATTCTATGTGAATAAAAAAGGCAAGAGAGAATGTGTCTCAGGTAGGCAACTGAGCAACTTGTTAGTGTACATGACAACGTTTCAGGTGTCAATGAGTACCCAGCAAATTGGTGTCAGTCTGAGCCAGCATGTGCCACCAAGTGTCAGCAGGTTTCGCGTGATAACACGGAGCGTCAGCTCGAGCCACTATATGTCAATAGTCACGATGTGTGGCATATTGTGACACATAGTGACTCATCTCCAAAAGTAATAGGATTATGCAGGGTGAGCATGCGCCAGTCTGTGTCAGTAGTCACATTGACTGACTCATGGTGACGCATTTCATGATTTGTGTGAACCTGTGTGAACCTGTGTGAGCATGCACCAGACTGTGTCAGTAGTCACACAGAGTGACATTTGCTCACACATTTTGCTATCCGTGTGAGGTGACACTGCATGAGCAGGCACCAGTCCATACCAATAGTCACACAGAGTGACTCATAGTGACACATACAGATATTTGTGTGAGGTGACAACATGTGAGCATGTGTCAGTCTGTGTCAGTAGGTGTCAGTTTCCACTCAATGCCACACATATTGACGCATTTATGTGTAGGTCTGTGTCAGTAGTCACACTGGTTAGCACATGGCAACATAGGTGTCAGGTCTGAGAGAACTTGTATGGATTCACTCTATGTGTGTACTTTGGGGCAGGGGGAAATCAGATAAATGCTGATTCAACTAATATTGCCTAATGAATCAATGTGTTTATAGGTGATATGCATTGATATGTATGTAAGGAATCTAATGATGCCTGAAAAGATTAATTTAAATTTGGCTTTGGCATATTAAAAGGTAGTTTCATTTGTCTATGGGACTTAACACTGAATTGGAATCATCAACATCTCATGTAGTATTGAGGCATAGATTTGTCTTGGTTTCATAAATGATCAATAGTTTGATGCACAGTGATCAAGAAGGTGGCATGTATTCAAGAAACATGTGTAAGAACTATTGATATAAGGACAATTAAGATTGTGCATTGGGTGATAATAGGGGCAATATGCTGCATTTGATCCAAACATGATAGGTTCTGACACATGTGTGAATATGTGTCACTCTGTGTCAGTACTCACGCATTATGACGCAAGCTGACTTACAGTGACACAACCTGGTATTTCCTTTATGGTGTGTGTGTGACCATGCGTCACTCTATGTCAGTTCTCACACATTGTGACGCACACTCACTCACAATGACACATCCTACAAGTTCCATGAATTCTGATTGGTCAATTTCAAATTCTTAGCCCCTGATTGGTCCATTTCAGATTTCCCTCCTTTTCCTAGTTCCTTTGTTCTCAGCATTTGTAACTTGGGTTTCACAACACACAGGCACAGGAGGCAAGGATACCACATACAAGGTGAGTAGTCTTACAGTCCTAGTACAGATTCTTATTGGAATTCCAGAAGACCTGCAGTTCTACAGATGCACATGAGCACATATTGTCTTTTTCTTAATCTATAAATTCCTGGTTGATAGCACATTTCATGTTGGTAATTTCCAGGCTGGATGGGTTGAGAATGCAGTACATTTTACTCCATTTCTATCTCATGGCACATAAGAGAGTGATATTTTTATAACAACAGGGGGGCTGGTGGGTTTGACAGGGGGGTAAATTTTTTTCAGCCTCTTGTCCGTGCATTACTATAGGCTAAATGGGCATGGTTTTTCAAAAAAAAAATCAACCCTTCTAGGGAGGGCAAAGTTATTTTACTTCTTTTCAGTGAAAAAGCCACCAGGGGCCTCTGTGTGAGCATGGAATCCTGGTTTGGTCCAAAGAACAGAGAGAGGGAGTGAGATGGAAAGAAATGAGAGGGCAAGAGAGGCACAGAGAGAGCAAGAGAGATAGATATAAAGAGAGAAAGAGAGAGAGAGAGACAGACAGACAGACAGAGGGAGAGGGAAAGGAGAGAGAGAGAGAAAGGGAGAGGGAAACGGGAGAAAGAGAGGAAGGCAATAGAGGGAGGGAAGAGAGAGAAAGAGAGCAAAATAGAAAGAGAGCGAGGCAGAAAAAAAAGAGGGAGAGCCTTGCCCCCCCCCCAAAAAAAGGAAAATTGATTGACTTAAGCTACTGACAAAATTGATACATAAAGTTGATTGAATCATAATATTATGTGTCCCATTCTAATATGTGTGTGGTGCACATATGCATGGGCACTGACACATTCATCTGTGAAGATGTGTAATGTAGTTCTCACCATGAATATGACCTCAGTTGTCGAAATGGTGTTAAACATTTATTACTCACTCACTCTCCCATTCTAATAATTATGACCCTTATTGATATCTCACTAAATGTGCATGTCTGCTAGACATGTCTTGAACAGAGTTAAACCCTTTAAGGGCTAACCCTAATGCATTAATGCATTTTGGTTGTCATGATGCATTAATGCAGCCAGGGCTACATTCAAGCATCATGCTTACGCTTTGGGAAGATCAGCATGATGCCCCAATGAAGTGCTGGCAAGCAGACTCCCCAAGTCTTCATTGGTAAAACATGCCAGCCAATGGGCACATTACACTACTGCATCAGCAGACCTTAAAGAGTTGCATTCAGAGGCCTGGCAAATAGGCACTCAATGATTATAGGGCATGCTAAGTTGTTTACGGGCACTAAGTAAAGAGTCAGCTAAATTTAGACTGTCAAGGTTGTAGGGTGCAGGCAAACCACCTGTGGTACACACTTACAGAACAGGTCATTTTAGTCAGATGGGGAGGGGGATTTCTGGGGCATAAATGGGTGAATGTAAAAGCATATCTAAACTCAGCCTCCCATGAAAAATATACTGGCATCATTTAACACTGTCTGTGCTGTCTACTTAACCGTGTAAAAGCGCCCAAAATCCCACTGTGCCTTATTCACTGTACTAAATAAATACCCAGACATTTGGTTTGGTCTTTACCCCTGGTCCATATCCAAGACAGGTACTTATGAAATTTTAGTGCTGAGGAGTTATTTTAACACCTTCCCACCCCCACTAACCACTGGTACTTATATGAGACCAGCAATCATTGCTGAGTGTCAAGAATTAATCTTCTCAAAAATGAGCATCAAGATACTCACATGGAAAACTTTTCTGACTCTCTTTTGTGTCATTTTTTGGGGAAAATATTTGGGGAAATCTCAAATTTACACCAGACTTCCTTCATATGGGATGCATGTCATAGTTCCATCCATTGAAAATACACTGTAACAGGTTAATGCCTAGGTCCATCACACCTCATGTATAGACTCACTATGAACTATGTGATATTTAATGGACTATAACTATGTGATATTTAATGGACTATTAACACATAAATACCATGTTATGACATGTGTCCGTCGAGAACATATTTGAGTATGATTTGAAAAATGAACATGACATATCAGATGGAAATAGAACCACCCCTGTGCCCCCTCACCCCCTGCTGATACCTACTGAGCACTCCCAAACACCAACAGGACCAACCAGTTTGGGCTACACTGCCCCACCTCAGCTGTCATTTCCACCTGGCTCACCTACACACAAGACCTGTCTCCAAAAACTGAGGGTAACAGTGGGTAAGCATAAATTTGCCATTTTTCACCATTTTCTATTCATTATGACATGCAAAGGTCACCATTTTCTTGCTGCTCTATTCATAAGGGCACTTACAATCCTAAATAGGAAATGGCATTAGTATCTCAATATTACCAATGCCATTGTACCTTGTTGTGTGCAATATTCATGAATGCTAATTCAAGCACTTTACCAGCATTTGCAATGATCCATAAAAGAAATCCTAAGTACTTGACTGGATCTTTATTTGCAATAATATGTGATATTGTACATCTGAAGGCATGATTGCAAACCTATACATGTAATTGTGTGGCCACTGGCTGTGTTCAGAAATAGCCCTCCTTATTGCAGCTGCATACTACTACTATACAACTAAGTGTGAGAGGCAGTCAGACCCTTTCCCAATCCAGGTCATAGTGGGCCCACCTTGTGTGCTGATTACCTTACCTCTTATACAGTGTACCCATTCCCAGCCAGCCTAATTTGGGTAACTCACACAAGCACCTAGCAGAAGGTGACTTTACTTGTATGCAGGGTTGTTGTAGATTGCAACACTCATGGTCAGATTCCCCTTCTGTCCCAGTATATTTACATGTCTGTATATGTGTCCACACTCACATCCATCTATGTACATACATTCCCTTTTATCCACATACACTCACATGCCTCATGTCCACATGCACCCCCTCACACATCCACATCCTCTCTATGTCCACATCCCCTCTAAGTGCACACACACCTCCCTCTATATACACACCCACCTCCCTCTGTGTCCACACCAACCTCCCTCTATGTCCACACCCCTCTCTCTCTGTGTCCACACTTAACTCCCTATATGTCCACACCCATCTACCTCTGTGTCCACACACACCTCCTACAGTGGCCCACAAGGGTCAAATTGAAGTTGAATTAAAGAGTTGACTTTCACAAAAAAAGTTAGAGTCCAAAACCAATATTAATGTTCAAAGTCAATTTCATTTCATTGCTGTCAAACTGTCAAGGTGTCAACTCATGAAAACCAACTTGTGACAGGTATCTTTTAGCATTTCATGGTGCACTCTATGTCTTTCTATATGAACAAAGTTTATACCAGCAACTACCGGGTAGCTATCGGTTCCCTCACACAATAACTGATGGTTCCACACCAAGTAGTTGGTGGTTCCAGCATCCTGTAACTGGTGGTTCCCACCCACTGTAACTGCGGTTCCACACCTATCCGCTACTGGCACTGGATCCCATACCAAGTAGCTGCTGGTTCCCACACCCAGCACTTGGTGGTTCCCATGCACATTAGTTGCTGTTTCCTGTACCCAGTACATGCTGGTTCCCACATCCAGTAGCTGCTGGTTCCCATATAAAATGGTTCCTAACCCAAGTAGCTGCTGGATCCCACACCCTTGCTGGTTCTTGCACCCAGTACCTGCTGGCTTCCACATAGAGTAACTGGTAGTGGTTCCCACATCCATTAGGTGCTGGTTCCTGCACCCACTTCCTGCTGGTTCCCAAATAGAGTGCCTGCTGGTTCCTACATCAGGTAATTGCGAGTTCTTAAAAGAGTAGCTGTCAAAATAAGTCAATTGGGTCAGGATAGGTCAAATTAGGTCAAATATGTTGAAAATAGGTAATATTGGTCAAAAGTATGTCTTTTCGGGTAGCATAGGTCAAATTATGTCAAATATGGTGAAAATAGGCCAAATTGGTCAAAAGCAGGTCAATTAGGGTAGGATAGGACAAATTAGAGTAAATATGGTGAAAATAGGTCAAATTGGTCAAAAGTATGTCTATTCGGGTAGCATAGGTCAAATTATGTCAAATATGGTGAAAATAGGCCAAATTGGTCAAAAGCAGGTCAATTAGGGTAGGATAGGACAAATTAGAGTAAATATGGTGAAAATAGGTCAAATTGGTCAAAAGTAGGTCAATAAGGTCAGGACAGGTGAAATTAAGTCAAATAGGGTGAAATTAGGTCTAATTGATAAAAAGTAGGTCGATAAGGGTAGGATAGGTCAAATTAGGTCAAATATACTGGAAAAATATGTCAAATTGGTAAAAAACAGGTCAAATAGGGTAGGATAGGACAAATTAGAGTAAATATGGCTAGATTAGGTCAAATTGGTCAAAAGTAGATAAATAATGTCAGGATAGTTGAAATTAAGTCAAATAGGGTGAAATTAGGTCTAATTGATAAAAAGTAGGTCGATAAGGGTAGGATAGGTCAAATAAGGTCAAATATGCTGGAAAAATATGTCAAATTGGTGAAAAGCAGGTCAAATAGGGTAGGATAGGACAAATTAGAGTAAATATGGTGAAATTAGGTCAAATTGGTCAAAAAAAGATAAATAATGTCAGGATAGTTTAAATTAAGTCAAATAGGGTGAAAATAGGTCTAATTGGTAAAAAGTAGGTCAATAAGGGTAGGATAGGTCAAATTAGGTCAAATATGGTGAAAACCAGTCAAATTGGTCAGAAATAGGTCGATAAGGTCAAAGTAAATCAAATTAGGTCAAACATGCTGAAAATAGGTCCAATTGGTCAAAAGTAGGTCAATTAGGTCAGGATGGGTCAATTAAGGTAAATTATAGTGAAAACAGGTCATATTGATCAAAAGTAGGTCAATTAGGTCCAATAAGGTCAGGATAGATCAAATATGGTCGAGATAGATCAAATTGGTCAAAAGTAGGTCAATTTTGTCAAAATGTAGGGTATGATAGGTGAAGTTAGGTCAAATATGCTGGAAATAGGTAAAAGTAGGTCATTTACTGTAAATCCTCGCATATAGGACGCCCCTTGTATATAGGACGCACCCTGACTTTGGTAAAATCATATAGGACAGATCTGGGGTAATATCTTGGTCATTTTAGTATTGTTATATAGTGTAATATCCTCACATATAAGACGCACCCTGAGTTGGGATAAATCCCATAGGACGCATGGGGTGTAATTTGGGTGCATAAGCCACGTCTTATACGCAAGGATTTAGGGTATGTCAAATTATGTCGAAATTTGTCAAAATAAGGTCGACTATGACTATTTTTGACCAATCTGACCTACTTTGACTATATTTTAACCTAATATGACCCATTCTAACCTACTTTGACCTAATCATGCTACTTTTGACTGATTTGACCTATTTTAAGATATTTGACCTAATTTGAACTATCCTTACCTAATTGACCTTCTTTTGAACAATTTTACCTATTTTCACCATTATTTGACCTAATTTGACCTATCTTAGCCTGATTTGACCTACTGACCTACCTTTGACTAATTTGACCTACTTTTACCATATTTGACCTGATTTAACCTCCTTGAGCCACCTTTAACCAAATTGACTTAAACTCGCAATATTTGACCTACCTTAGCCTACTTTGACCTACTGGACCTAATTTTGACCAATGTGATCTATTCTTACCACCGTTGACCTAATTTGATAGAATTTGACCTGATTGACCCATTTTCAACCAATTTGACATAATTTATCCTAGTCTGACCTAATTTCATTCAATTTTACCTACTTGGAACCAATTTGACCTATTTCAACAAATTTTAACTATCTTGACTGCTTATGACCTACTTTCCCAATTTGCCAATTTTTGACTTATATGACCCTTTTCATCCAGAATTTATCCAGATCACTCTTTTGCTACTAGGAATGGGAACCGCTAGCTATTCTATATCGGAACCAGCAGCTACTGGATATGGAAACAAGTAGCTACTGTATGGGAACCAACAGCTACTGTTTTCAGAACTAGCAGCTACCTGATGTGGGAACCAGCAGGCACTCTATTTGGGAACCAGCAGGTAGTGAGTGCAGGAACCAGCACCTAATGGATGTGGGAATCACTACCAGTTACTCTATGTGAAAGCCAGCAGGTATTGGGTACAAGAACCAGCAAGGGTGTGGGATCCAGCAACTACTTGGGTTAGGAACCAGTTTATATGGGAACCAGCAGCTACCTGATGTGGGAAGCAGTAGCTACTGTATGTGGGAACCAGCATGTACTGGGTACAGGAAACAGCAACTAATGTGTATGGGACTACCAAGTGCTGGGTGTGGGAAGCAGCAGCTACTTGGTATGGGATCCAGTATCAGTAGCTGATTGGTGTGGAAACACCAGTTACAGTGGGTGGGAACCACCAGTTATGGGATGCTGGAACCAGCAGCTACTTGGTATGGAACCATCAGTTATTGTGTGAGGGAACCAATAGCTACCCAGTAGTTGCTGGTATAGACATATAGAAAGACATAGAGTGTACCATGCAAAGCCAAAAGATACCTGTCACAAGTGGGTTTGCATTCATGAGTTGACACCTTGACAGCTTGACAGCAATGAAATGAAATTGACTTTGAACATTGATTTTGCTTTTGGACTTTAACTTTTTTTGTGAAAGTCAACTCCTTGCTCCACCCACCTCCTTCTGTGTCCACACCCACCTCCCTCTATGTCCACACCCATTTTCCTCTGTGTCTACACCCACCTCCCTTTGTATCCACACCCATCTCCCTCTGTGTCCACACCTGCCCTCCCTCTATCTTCCTACCCATCCCCACTATGTCCACACCCAACGCTCTCTGTGTCCACACCCACCTCCCTCTGTATCCACTCTCATGTCCCTCTATGTTCACACCCACCTCCCTCTATGTTCACACCCACCTCCCTCTATGTCCACACCCACCTCCTTCTATGTCCACACCCACTTACCTCTTTGTTCACACTCACTTACCTCTTTGTCCACAACCACTGTGTCCACACCACCCCCTCTGTGTCCACACCACCTCCATCTGTGTCCACTCTCACCTCCCTGAATGCCCACACTCACATCCCTCTGTGTTCACACATCCCTTTTTGTCCACTCTCATCTCCCTCTATGTCCACATCCATTTCCCTCTCTATCCACACCCACTGCCCTCTTTGTCCACTCTCCCCTCCCTTTATATCCACATCCAATTCCCTCTATGTCAACACCCACCTCACGCTTTGTTCACATCCGCCTCCCTCTATGTCCACACTCACATCCCTTTGTGTCCACTCTCATCTCCCTCTATGTTCACATACACCTCCCTCTCTGTCCTCACCCACTGCCCTGTTTTTCCACTCTCCCCTCCCTCTATGTCCACATCCATTTCCCTCTGTGTCCACACCACCTCCCTCTGTGTCCACACCACCTCACTCTTTCTCCACTCTCACCTCCCTCTATGCCCAACCTCACATCGCTCTGTGTTCACACTCACATCCCTTTGTGTCCACTCTCATCTCCCTCTATGTCCACATCCAAATCCCTCTCTATCCACACCCACCTCCCTCCGTGTCCACACCCACCTCCCTCTATCTTCCTACACATCCCCATTATGTCCACAATCACCTCCCTCAGTGTCCACACCCACCTCCCCCTGTGTCCACTCTCACCTCCCTCTATGTCCACACCCAGCTCCCTCTATGTCCACACTTACCTCCTTCTGTTTGGTTTGGCATAACCTAGTGAGTAATGGATATACCATTTGTCTTTATAGGTGCATGAAGTTGGACCAATGAAGACCTGGAGGCAACATCCTACTAAGTGGTTCAAGAGGACAACACGTTCTACTCCATATGATTTTTTCAAAATTTTCAAAGGTTCTCTAAAATTGTTATTTGACGTGTATGCACATATTTGCCAATGATTTTTTCTGATATCCCAAGCAGGAAATGAACATTTCTAACACCCACCAGTGAAAACCCAGCAAAGAATAATTGCTTTTCAGTGACCATGATCACTGAATGGTTGATAGTATGGAGAAACAATGAATTTCTACAACATGCTTGGCAAAGTCCTAGATTTTTTTTGGTTTTTGTGGCCCATAGCCTTTAACCATTACAGCTATGTAATAATGCTATCCGTAGTATCAAGCACATCTAACAAACTGTGAACAGGTCAGCTTGACTCGTACACCTGGCCTTCAGAACTGGTCATGTGACCATAGCACTGAGACACACACAGAGGACCTGCCCTCCCCCCACTTGGCCCTTCATAGGATGTGTTACAGTTACTGATTGTTAATATTTATGGGTCTTATGGGCAAACAAACCAATGTATTAAGTTGACCTTTGGGTAAGATGACTAGGATGCACTTACCTGAAAACTATACACACATTGCAATTAGATCTTAATCTCTTGTTGTACATGTTAAATCATGTAATTTACATACCAATCATAGGAGCATTCCATATAGTCATCAAACAATATCCTATCTAATATATTCTAATATATTGAGGAGCTTCTACTCATGGTGTAGTCACCTAACCATGTGTTGCCAATGTCTGCCTGCAGCTAACCACCATGTGACATCACAGAGGCCTAACTGTAACACACCCTAATGGTCACGACTTTGACAGCTCTCATACCCCCTCCTCCACAGTAGGGCCGCACACACCTCTTAACCCTTCAAGGGCCTCTGATGCATTAATGCATCATGTCCATTGGACATCATGATGCACCAATGTATGAAGTGCATATTAGGAGTACAAAGTGACATGGCATTGGTTAATTGGAGTCTTAGAATGGAAAACAAACAAGTCCTTCCCATATTAGGAGCCCAGTCACATAGTATTGTTATATTTGGAGCACTTACTGCTACAAATACACATGTTGCAGACTGGTAATACCTACACAGCCGTTGTTCTGTTTACTGGTGTCTATTTTTACACATCCCAGGTCACTTCAGGTACATACAGAGTGATTGGTGGTTTTGGGTTTTAGGTATTTAACACAAGGCGATCCTGGATAGTCATTGGTAGGTGTCACACACTGCTATTTTACAGGCTGGGTTTATATGTATACATGTTTATTTTAGTAATTGTTAATGTGGGTTAGAGTTTTAGCACAAGGTGATCCTGGACAGTCAGCAGTACTGGGGTAGGCATCGCACACTGCTATGTACAGGCTGGTTCTATATTTTAGTGGTTGGTAAGGTGGGATTAGAGTCTGCATGCTCTCCAACACTTAATTGGAGCATTATGCCGACCCTTTTGCAGTGTGTGTATCAACTCATATGGTCGTCATGATGCATGAATGTAGCATCATGATGACCGATGGACATGATGCATTAATGCATTAGTGGTCCTTCAAGGGATGTAATGGTTGGTGAGTTGGGATGTAGTGGTTCAGGTTGGTGAGTTGATGCATTTAATGCATGGCCATCAAAATTTATGATGCCAAACTATAGTCCATCCCTGATTACTTGTCACTTGTACATATAATAACTGCAACATATAGTCCATACTTAACACATGTAAACAGATTCATTTCCCTTGGACTATGTATGGGCAGAAGGAGGGGTCAGCTAGTGCTGGAGGAATGGATAGGCCTGTAGCTTACTGCCGGTGGGGGACCCATTCATATTTTTGAGATACAGAACCTTTAATATTATATAGGATTATGCAGTAATTTGTCACATTATTCCCCATATTCATATCCAAAAGTTGACAGATTTTTTCATAACTTCCTGAGCACTTAGATTATAAGCATATCTTTGTAATGAATGAAGTATCAACATATAGTCCAAGTGGTAACACATTTGACTCTATATCAAGAGATCTTGGGTTCTATTTTATGCCAGGGAATGTAAGAACATCTGTGAGCCTGCAAGCAGAAATGAGGGTTCCTGCAGGATTTAGTACCTGTTTTAGCCACCAGGGGGGCACTACTATGGGCTAGAATAGGAAAAATATGCCTAAAACTGCTATAGGCTACTTTTTTATGGACAATCCAATGATTTTTTTATAAACCATTCTATTTTTGGGGGAAAGGGTCCATATTTGGCATTAAAAAGAATGTTTTTGGGCCAAAATAGGCATTTTTGTTGATTTCTGTTGCCATGGAAACATTATTTTCATTCTAAATAAGAAAATCGATGATCCCATTTGAAGGAACATTTCATAAGGTCCACTATGGTGTAAACAGAATGAAAATACCATTTCTACATCGAAAGTTATGGGCAAAAGAATGAAAATTTATGCTTATTTAGCTAATTAGCATAAATTATGCTAATTACAGATGTATCTCATGACCAATGGGACTTATGGCTTATTGACACTCACAAAATGGTCATACCTACCCATATTTAGCAAGCCATTCCTCCAAAACTTACAGGAGTATCTTCTCATGCAATATATCACTGTAAAGCTAGTGATCTGAATTTTAAAGTTGATTTCTAGCATGGAGCACCCTTTCTCCTTGCCTCTACACATCTATACAAATATTTTGGGAACATTTCGATTTTCTTTTTTTTTAATTTGGCTACCATACACGTTTTTTAATGTTTGTCAACATTTTTTCATCATCCAATTGATGTTTCTGGGACAAACCCCCTCTCTATCAAACGGTTTTTACTAACCCTGTTATTAAGCTATACTATCATAGAATGTGTTTGTCTGAAATATAGACAGATTGCAACCCCTCTTTTCCCTCTCCTGCAAAACTTGAAATATGCAGATACAACCTTGTTGCACTGAGGCAACAACATATGGATGAAAATCAATATGAAAAACAAATGCTGTCATTCACTGTTAGTATCAAAGACACACAAAAACAATCTATTATCCAATAATTTGTAATACACTAATGAGGTTAATTATATAGAAGTCATTCTACCCAATTTACAAATTGATATTCATGTAGTAGATTAATTTGTAATCATTCCATAATAAAACTGATTTAAACTAAAACTTTCCCAAAAATATTATTTAGATGACTTGTTTTAAGATAAGTGGAATTTTTATCAGTGGTCTCATGCATTGGTCATTTGAATTTGTGTAGAAAAGTAATTTTTGTTTAATTTAAATCTATTTTGAATACTTTGCAAATTTTGAGGGGCCCAGATAAACTTCCTTTATAATTGAGGCTGGTGCCCCTTTTCCTATGCCCCTGATTCATGTTCCACTTGAAATAACTACTACCCACACATTCACTTTAACTCACGGGCATGTACTTTTGTTTTCTTTATGCAGGTAGTCAATTGCAACACAGGAGCTTGATGAAATCTGCTAGATAGCACATATTAAGAGAGGTACTCCAGAGAAGAGGGCTGGCTGAAAAACAGCACAGTGGTGCCACCCATATGATATTTTTATTGCTGTCATAGATGTTCTGTCAGAAATAAGATACATTAAGTATGGCTATTTAGGGAAACCAAACTTTGAGAGGCTTGCATTGTTGATTCCTGGATTCATCATGCCTTTTTTGGTAGATTTGAATAAAAAGATTCAGACATGCAGTCTTGAATTCTAAACAAAAGAAAATGTAGTTACAATACCCTGTCTATAAGGTGCACCCCACATTTAAGGCACACCCAGACCTTTCTAATATGATAAAAGGATATGTAAATGTTGTATATTTTATTCTAATCAATGGATCTTCAAAATTCAAGAACCAATAGCCATCCCAGTGCTTCCTTCACCCACCTTTACCACTGATTGTGGATGGGGGAATATTGCAGAGAGTTTGGGGGAAAATTTACTCCCAGAGAGAACATGTACTCCTAGTTTTGCTGCATCTAGAAGATGCATCAAATGGCAATTCTTGCATATAAGACATGCCATATACATGGTGTATTACAGTATAATATTGCAAAGGCATTTTATGCTATGTTCCTGCCCCCTGGTGGCCAAGACTAGAACTTCAAATCCTCTATGTAAGAATGTATGGTAGTAATAGCAGTGTAGATGTAAGGGTAAATGGTTTTCCATGTTAAAAATCAATTATCAAATTGAGATCACACCTTTCAGTGTTATATTGCATAAGAAAATACTCCTGATAGTTTGAAAGAATTAGCTTGCTAGATATGAACCCATGAGTATTTATAACCATATCCCCAATCGCAATATGTTCTAGCTCTATTTGGCCTTGAAATACATCCATTTATTTCATTATAACTTCTGGTGTAAGAATGGTATGTTCTTTCTGCCTTCACCATAGTAAACCATGGAACTTTCCCACAAATGGGTTCCTTGATTTTCTTTTGCTCCTTTGTGCTCCCTTGTGCTCCCTTGTGGCAAAATTAGGAAATAAATCTAGCACGGGCTAGGCACCAATCCTGTTTACCTGTTCGAGACTATATGTGCGATGAAAAACCTGAATATTTTCATTGCGGTGGAGCTTACTCTATTCAATATGCTGATGCTGGCTTTTTTAAGGTAGATGGCTCTAATGCCAATCATGTTCTCTGTGCAGGTTTCTGCACATGTGTACTTCTCTATGGCTAGTGAACGACTATACAAAATGGCTGTGTGGGGGTTTATGAGCAGTATTTAGCCTGCATGATGTAATTCTATTATTTTCAGGAGATTTTCAATGTGGAAAAACGATTCAAAAGTGCATGGGACCACATGATGGTAATATATTTTCTGGGTACAGAAAGTTGATGAAAATATTCTGGGAAAGTAAGCCAAAAAATTAGCTACTCTTTAATGAGATTCCATGCAAATTATGGCAAAACACTGTATAACCCTATGGTAGGTTCATAGATAAATATCTCATAAACTAGCATGGGACCCTATGCTAGTTTATAAGACTGCTTTCTTTGTACTATTAAAAAGAGAAAGTAATTACAAACATGGTAAAAATCTGGCAAAAATTTAGCTACTTTTAGCCTATGGGCGCCATCCACCTTCCCCATTTATTGCCCCCATTCTAGATGTATTTATTACCCAAATAAAGGCTCAAATCAAAATATAAGTCAATGTGTCTAGTTTTGTGTGAATCTCTATATTGCTCAGAATCTATCAATCAAAATGATGGCATTCCAAGGCTAGATTTACATCAAAGACAAATACAATGAGGAAAGTCTCATCATAGGAATACAAACTATCGATTTCAAATCTTAAATTGAGGTAAGAAGTGGGGGTTATTTGCAAAAGTATTTTCAATATTCCCGTGATATCACGTGAATTTACTGTCATTTCACGTGATCCCGTGATATCACGTGAATTTCTGCTCACAGAATCCCGTGAATTCCCGTGAATTTTACACGACACCAGTTCAACACGTGATTTTACTGGTGAATTCACGTGAATTTGTTTCAAGGGTAGGTTAAAAGGGCGCAATTGCACACAATATTCAGGTCCTGGGGGGGGGGGGAAATGTTGACCCTCTCAAGGGGTGGGAAATTATTTTCAACCCTTTGAGGGGGAGGCAAAATAATTTACTTCTTTTCAGGAAATAAGCCTGTGCATTACTACAGAGGTTGAAAGGGCGTGTTCGTGCATGATTTTCCAAACGTGGGGGGGGGGGGAGGGGGAATTTGACCCTCCTTGCTTCCACATGAAAATCCACCACCCCCTGTTGTTAAAAAAAGGATCACTCTCTTCTGTGGGAGATTCAGGTGTGAAGAAATATGTGGTACTGAAAATGTGTTTATGCTATGCTTTATTGAATGTTCATGTCTGTTGTCTGTTTTATATCTTGACAGGTATATGAAGAGCACCTCAAAGAATCAACCATGGAGAAAGGCCATGCAAGATACCCATACAAATCAAAAGGACATGGAAACAGGATGATTTGATGATATTTGATTTTGAATAAAAGAACCCCCTCCCCCATTCTAAAGGGATATTGAAATGCCGGTATGCGTGAGTGTGAGTGAGTGTGTGTTATGGCACGTGTGTCATTATGTGTGAGAATGTGTCATAACTCATGTGTCAGCTCTGGTGAGGTTGCGTTATAACACATGCGTCAACATGTGTGAGGCCGCGTCATAACACATGCGTCAGTATGGGTGAGGCCGTGAGTCATAACACATGTGTCAGTATGGGTTAGTGTGCGTTATGACACATGTGTCAGCATGGGTGGGGCTGCGTCATGACACATGTGTCAGTATGTGCCAGTCGGTGTCATCAATGACAGAATGTGGCTCAATTTTTTTCTGTAGAGCGCACGAGTTAGCACTCACTCAGAGCGACACCAATTTTCTGGGTAATAGGCACAGCTACTAGTAAAATAACATTGGAGTTATTGCTGTATTTTGTCCCCTTTGAACAAAATGTAACACGCCTCTAGCATGCACCACTGATCTAATTGTGGCCGTAATACTATGGGGAATACGATCACTGGTAGTGCAAGAGCCAGTTGATCTTATCTTTGTATACACAACAAGGCTCGCGGAGATCACATGCCTCTAGCATCAGCCTGATTAGGATCACCTGCCTTTAGCACTACCAGTGATCTTTTTCCCCATAGCGTTACAGCCAAAATAGGATCACTGGCGCATGCTAGAGGTACGTGATTTCTGTCACAGAGCTGGTATTTATAGGGAACAAGCCCATGAAACACAGACTAGCCATGTGACGTGGGGTAGGCCCCCTGGTGTGATAGATCCGAACCCGGTGCAAGTGCTGCCACCTGCACCAGGATCTCTCCATCACACCCAAAGATCTGTCTCTATCCTAACCCTGCAGTTCTATATACTTATAAATACTTGTCAGCGCGGAGCAACCAATGGCAAGACCATGCCAATTTCATACCTCTGTATTTGCCTGCACGAAAGCACAGATTATGCTGCTTTGAAAACAGAGCCAAATATTGATTCTTTATTGGAAGGGTGTACACCTCTCAGATGTATGCACAAGAAACACACTAAATGCAAACATATATTTCAAAGTAAATAACATGGCATGATAGGGCATTATCCTGTACCAAATCAAAGAAAAATGGTCAAGAAGAGAACCAGGGAAAACATGTGGCGTGCAGGATGGTAGAGTGCTTCTGTTCTGATGACATCGTAACTGATGACGATGGTTCACTGCTAAGAATATCTTAGCTCGTTTTTGAGTTTCAAGGGGAGGGTACTCATTGATATTTGTGTTGACCTGCTTTGAAAACCAATCATGAAGTGAAGTATTGATGAGAGATTTCTTTTTGATCCACGAAGTGAAGTGATAGTCACTTTGAAATAGGGTGTTTTTGAGATATGAATGAATTCTGGTTGGGTATTCAAGATTATAGTTACTGCAGGTTGTTCAAGATGGACCATGCTTTTACTAAGGCTTGCATAGATTTAAAAAAAAAAAAGAGATTATGACTACTCACCATGCATAATTAGTTCTGCAAGGTTTTTATACCTCCCGGTCGTTAGTGTACCTTAGGGAGTGATCATTTTTTAACAACAGGGGTTGCACGTGGACACGTGAAAAAAAATTCTGCCCCCCCTTGGGAGGGGTCAAAATCTTTTTGGCTCCCTCCCCAATGGACCAAAAATCACACGCGAATGTGCCCTTCTGTGGGGGTGCTCAAATCATGGAGGTGGACCTTTTTTCAGCACCGCAAAGCAGTGCGACGTGTGGGGTCTGGAGCCATCCCAGCAAATTGTCGTGAGTCCTCGTCAACCTGTGTGAAGTGGCTCACACATGTCGCTAGATGGAACACGACGTCGTTATAGCACAAGATTACCAGGAGTAGCAAATGCTATGCCATGTGAGTCTAACACACAGTGGCGAAAGATGACGGAATGAGTTATCACTCAAAAAGGAGTCACCATTGATGACCAATCATGGCGACAGATGACGACAATTTGCTGGGATGCCTCCAAGGAACATTTAGGAAAAAAAGGATTCAAATGGTTCATTCTGGTGCAGTCTGACACCAAATTAGGGGAGGTATGGGGGTCCCATGTAGATTTAAAGAAATGCCTGTCACTCAGCATACACCCTTGTCACTCAGGAAGATGCTACCACAAATCAGCACAGGCCTATGGTCTTAGCTGTTAAAATGGCATAAGATGACCATTAAGACTGCTACCCAGACCTACTCACTTACTCAATGAGGAGAATCCCAGGAGGAAAATGCTAACACAATGTCACTAGAGATTCAATATTTGGCCTCTGATTCATGCATAACATCAGAAGTCAAAAGCTGGACATGTGTATTTTTCATGCACTTTTTGATAAAATTACCAAGTGGTAGGTGATTGAATTACATCTCATTGTGTCTGGAAAATTTATAATATATTGACACTAATAGAAACTAGGGGTGGGAGAAATGAGTGAGAATGTAGGCCTTTATGTAATAAGTAACGTATTCCTGTCTTTGTGAGTTTAAAGGTATAGTTATCTCATAGGGCCTATGTGGTATGGATTGAAAAATACCGTAGATCTCGAAATGCTAAAATCCAGTATATCAAATATTGCTCTCTGGTGATTGATTGGATAGAGTGGGTTTATCCTCAGGTACCTGGGACTCCTTGCGCTAGATGTTTGCATCAAGGGGAGTCTTAGGTCCTGTGTGGTTTTGTATGGACTCATCAGCCTGATTTGTTTTAGTTTTACATGCAAGCTCCACTGGTCCCATGCCCACCATTAGGTTGAGCCCTCTAAGCAGGGGCCACATTTTGAGAACAAATTCTTATGCACATCAATTTTTATAAAGTTTTCTTCAAAAGGGGTACACAAATATCTTTTTCAAGAAAAAGTCTCAGTCGTGTAGAGGCCAGGTATGTATTCTAATGCAGATAGCTCGAGTGGAAAGTCATATGTTGTTAGTTCCTTCTGTTGGGATAGACTTTGCCTCTGATACCGAGTCTACTTTTGAGGGGGAAGCACCATGCTTTGCACCCAGCTTCTACTGAGAAGCTGCATGATTGGTAGAAGAGGGCGGGACTCCATTCAGCTGAGATGCGTCTTTTCCCTTTTCCTAGCTTGTAATAATGAAAATAAAGCTCACCTCCAGGTGTCTTGTTTTGCGCAACTTGACCTGCCGGTGTTGTGTTTGCTCCTTACAGAGGTAAGTGAGCCAGAGAGCCACCCACATATACAAACCAAGTCCAGTCCCAAGTGTTACACTCTTTAGCAGCCCTTCAAAGTTCCCATCCCACTGGAGGTCCACCCAACTAAGTCCTTTTGTCTGATTTCTACTCTTCAGTAACCTCCCCCCCCCCACCCGTCATGTTCCACCCTTCAGCACCATCTGCCGGATGCCCCTCCTCCAAGAATGTCTCCCTTTGAATCCCCGACAAAGTCCCCCTCCCACTGAAGGTCCATCTAACTAAGTCCCATTACAGGTTGTAGGGTTTCTTGTATTCAGCACCCCCCTACCACTATCATGTTACACCTAACCCAGTCCCATCCAAGGAGTTCCACTCTTCAGCACCCCCTCCCCTCATAGTCCCTGACAAAGTCCCCCTCCCACCAGAGTTCCAAGTCCAATCGTAGGAGTTCTACACCCCCATCATGTTCAGACCTGCAATAACATCCACAGGAGTCCTCCCTTTGACAAAGTCTGCCTCGGAGTTCCACCCATTGACACCTCCTACTAGAGTTCCACCCAACTAAGTCTTGTCCCAGGGTTCCCATACCTCAGCACCACCCCTCCTCCAATATCATGTTCCACCCTTCGAAACCTCCCATGAGAATTCCCAATGACATATTCCTGTGCTTTAAGTTCCATCCTCTGAGTCCTCCCACTCGAGATTTATCCACCCAAGTCTCAAAAAGGTGGACCTTTTCTATATTTTGCATGAGTGGGGGGGGGGGCAGCCTCTGACCCCCAGGCAGTATTGGAATATACCGCCTGGGCTGGCCCTTGAGCTTCAGTCAGAGTTGTAACTGCTTAATTACCCTACTCTTTCAGCTGGAGTTATGTAATTGCCCTTTCCCCATACTAAATCACTTGTTCCAGTTGGTTGACTGTTCAATGGGCCCACATGTAAGTACCAGCTGATGTATTATGAATATTCAATACCACCTGACCAATAGGGTCTCTCATATCAGAATGGGTGCCCTTGATTGCCCATTTTAATTGGGTCACTACTCACTAGTAAAAGTCTGCATGAGCGGAGGTAGTGCCTGGATAATCGAGGCTGGGGGGGGGGGGGTGCTTGAGCATCCCAAGCACCTCCCCTGGCTATGAGCCGCCTTTTAACCTATAGTACCGCGCAAGCTTTTTCACTGACACAAGGTGAAATTATCTTGACCCCCCTGGTCAAGGGGCCAGAAAAATTCTGACCACCCCTCAAACCCACCACCCCCCCTGTTGTTACAAAATGATTGCTCCCTTAGAAGATCTAGTGATCCTAGAGTATTACCCCTCATATATAATTGAGAAATTCCTTTGATAAGCTCCCCATCTCCAGTGATCTTCTTTTTTGCTGTAATATCATGTTGCAAATAAATCACGGTGCCTTCTCTGGTAAGAACTAACATAAGATCTGTACCTGAGACGACAAAGGCCATGTCTGTGATAGTTAGCCTTGTTATCCTGAATCAGGCTCAGTGTGGGAATCCAGATAAGGAATGATACATGAGGGAGAAGGGAAGGATGCCAACAGGTATGCCAGGACCTGCAGACCTTATCAGGCATGTAGATATTGCAAACATCCCTACCCTTCCAACACGTGCCTCTCTGACCTTGGAGCCCCTAGTGGTTCATAAAAAAAACATCTGTGGTTCCACCTGTGGCCATCTTGTGTTCTGTAGGTGGTCCTCGGCATGTGTTGTCAAAGGTTCACGCAATTAGATATCAGCATTGGGGAAAAAATATTCTCTGAAACTACATAATATCATGTGTCATCTTGTGTTTGAATAATCTATAGGCAAGGGTAAGGAACATGTATTTCATAGGATGCGAGTTGTTCCTTTATGCCATCGAAATATATATTGGCTTGATAATTATCAAATGATTGTGTTTGGTTGATGGAATTCTGTGTTTAATTGCAAATAAATATACCAACACGTGATACCCATAATGTAGGATGTTTCAAGGGTAGTAGAAACATCTGTCCAATTCAAAATTGGCATTTTGTCTTAGTAACGTACAGGGCGTTGTTTAAGTAACATGTAGAAATGATAAAAACCATAGGCAACAGTGTACTCATTTGCCCACTGGAGGGCATTGAAGTTTGGTGGTCTCTAAAACAATAGCCACCTATGAGAATTTGTATTTTTCTACATTAGATTCCACAAAAGAAAATTCTCCAAAATTTCTTAACCAAATCTCAGGTATGCATATCTATGACCATCGGAAACATTTTGGAAACAAGAAGTAGTGGGCAACAGGTAAAATGAAAATTTCATAAGAAAGATAAAACTATTGCTAGTTCCTTAAGTATGGGAGTCTATGGGTTCGGAAAGGTGTCAGGACAATACCCCCGGACAGTACCTCCCTGGACATTATCCCCCTGCCATTACCCCCATTAACCTTCCTAGGACCTTACCACCCTAGGACATTACCTCCCATACAATAGGATAGGGTGTAGGTTTAAAGTTAGGGTTAAGGGTAGGGTTATGGATATGGTTGGAGATTTAGGGTTAGGGTTAGGGTATAGGGTATAGGGTTAGGGTAGGGTTAGGGTTAGGTTTAGGGTTAGGATTTGCGTAGGGTTAGGTTTAGGGTAAGAGTTTCGGTTCAGGGTTAGGGTTGGGTTAGGGTTAGGCTAGAGTTCATGGATATGTTATTGATATCATTTTTTCCCACCCATGAGGGGTAAATGTTCTAGGAGGGGTATTGTCCTAGGAGGGGTATTGTCCAGGGGGTTAATGTCCGGGTAGTTAATGTCCAGGGGGGTATTGTACTAGAATCGTATGGAAAATATGAAATCCAGTGATAAGAATGGCTAGGATGGCAATGAATCACACCTAATACGGTGATAAAGATGGGTTATGCCATGAATGTTAGGAATGTAATCAAATTTTGTCATATATGAAGGTTTCATTTTTTGCCACCATGCAGGTGGATCCTGTCTACTACCTTTAATACATGGAGCACTCCGGACTGCACTACTCTAGTTGTTTTCTCTCTATATTTCTATACAGGATATCGACCAGAATAAAATATCCCTGATGTTTTAGGGGCTTAGCTACTATGATTTTCTTATATGCAAATATTCTGCATGATATCAATAATTCCTTTTCGGCTCAAATGCCCAAACTAACTTCAAAGGCAGTCTTAGATAGCAATCGATCATCATACTATACATTATAAGGAATAACTTGATGCTTTATTTACATTTCCACTGTCAAATTTAGACTAATAATCTATGTACAACACCCTTCAGTACAGGCCCACCTTGTGTGACCTGCAAGTTTTAAGAACCATCCACCCAGGTCATAATTCAACCCCCAGGGCGGCGATGGTGAACTTGCAACTACCCTCAAGGCAGACATAATACAATGGCCTACATATCGGTTATTCCTACTTTCTGTGTAATAATATTATAGGTTCAGAGACCAGAATGATATTCTAAATCTTTCCATTCTAGTCTCCAAAGGTCTTTGGTGGAAGGCAAGAATAAATGTCATGTTCCAAGGCTTAACATCAATAGGCCATACACTGTACCTTCTAGGAGTAGACGTTTTAGTATCAGTCTGATTCTTAAGATGTCAGAGGTAGTGCGGTCCTACGGTTCCCTTACAGAGGTATTGACAATTCCGAAATGTACTTATGAAAGCAGGCCTACTAGATCAATACTATTCTGGCATCCCTGCCACACTCTACAGGTTGGTCATTGGTTTCTGGTTTTACCAACCTACTTCTACCATGCACCCACTGCCCTTGCCATCTCCTCACACTAATAGGGCTAAAGGGAGTTTCTCTGTATCCTGCCAAAAATAGCATACTTACTTTAAAAAAGATAATGTGAGATCAATTATCTCATGAAAGGATGAATTAAAATTCATTCTATTGTATTAAACTTAATTGATAGTTCTAAAATTGATTCAGTTGTCACTTCTTGAGACATCTCACTTCAATGTTTGAACTATACACTTATCAGATCCAGTGGTACTTACATTTGTTTTCCCTATGTATCTTTGTCACAACTGTTGCAGTACATTTGATGAGAGTGCTATTTAGTAATGTTAGGAGATGCCCTCCGGGACATTGGTTTGGAATGCTACTATATTGGGCCTGTCAAACCTTCCAATCATGGTGATAAGTGTAATCCTTAATAGGCCTTGCAGTAATGCATCATATCTACCCTTTATCAGAACTGAAGGGTTAGCAAGATGTGTTGAAACATTAGAATCCATTTCTATGGGAGAAAACAGGATGACATTACAGAGATAGTCCGTTTGTGGGCAGTGGATGCTACCCTTTAGAGGGTTATGATGACATATATACAACATCTGAGACATAATAACATCCACATCGCCAACTGTCCCCTGTGAACAGATCACATGCCTCTAGCTCGCACGACTTATTATATACAGACTCCCATAGCATTAAGGTCCAAATGTAATCAGTGCTGCAAGCTAGAGGCACATGACTTTATCTTACATACTCAACAATCTGCTGATTCACATCACTGATGGACGGCGTGAGGACGGTATCCTTTGCCCTTCAATTGTTTCTAGCTTGCAGTATAATTAGTTGGTTTAGTATTCATCCCAAATCTTTTTAATTCCACTATCACTACCAACATTTGGCCGACCGACAGGTGGCTGACAGGTGGCCGACAGGCTGTGTGTGAAGGCATGACCTCATGACCTAGTTGGGCCTCAAAAACAGGCTCATGGAAATCATGTGCCTCTCGCAGCAGCCTAATTATAATCATCTAACTTTAGCCGTCACACTGATCACAACTCCCATAGCATTAAGGGCTGTATGTAATCAGTGGTGCAAGCTGGAGGCATGTTCACATGGGTCGCTGACTTCAACCATTCCATGGATCCAACTTTTGGCTAATCAATGCTGTGTTTTCATCTGTCTTGGTACTTTCCCACAATTTAGTCATCACTCATCAGTTAAATGTAAGGAAAACATGGTTGTGAGGCAAGGGATGACATAGGACAGCAACTGATGGACCACTCTACCTATTACAAAAATTGTTATTGATGTCAGTGAACCTATCACTGTGCAAGTAATGTGGTAAGGTTGTCTGTGAAGTCTAATCAGAGGGAATAAGTTTGGTCAAAAAAGCGTTCTTTCTTCCTAGATTTCTGGTTCTATTGGTACACACTGTGATATCTGGCTCACACCATTTAAGCAATAATTACAATTTTGGTCCAGATAATGTATATATATACTCAGCAAATTACAAAAGCTTAGTTCACAGACTGGTTCATAGTTTGATCATTAAATGGATACAACCCCTGCTTCCACTCTATTTTGTATAGACCTCCATTTTCTTTTGAATGATAACAGGTACATGTAAGGATATCACTTACAGAATGACATGCAACTAGGTTGATTGGTCATAGAATGTGGATGATGTATAGTTTGTAAATACTTTGCAATATTTGTGACCACTAGAGATGAAAAGAATGGAAACAAGAGAAGCTGTGATAGCTGAGGTAAGGGTCATCAATGTTTTGGTACCAGGCCTCGAAAACATTGAATCCCCTGCACCATAGGAGGAGGGCTAAACGTTGGCCTATCCTCCAACATTGCTGGATGAATTTCATATACCATAAGGTTAAGAAGAGAAAAGGCAATTTGTGCAAGGCATAAATGATTTGCGCAAAGAATTATACCTGTACAGTGGTAGGCCTTACAATTATCCAGGTATATGTATGAACACATTCAAAACAAAATTGTACATGATGAGATATGCTGCATTTACTGTACCAAAATAATTTAAAATCATGCATTTTCTGTTGACCCCATACCCCCTCCCTCACCTCCCCACCTGCATTAGCCCCACTGTTGGAGGATGGTCCAACACCTGCACTAATCTCTAATCAGCTATCACTATGGTAACCAGGAGATAAGATCACTCACTGAGGGCCAGTCTCCAACAGTGGAGAGTTGTCCAACAGTGGCCAAGGCCCCCACTGTCTAACAGTGGAGAGTTGTCTGACAGTGGTTCAGGCTCCTCCACATACAGTTCTATTGGTGGAGATGTGACCAACGTTTTTCCCCAGTCCACTGTTGGCACTGTATTACCTTTTCCCAAGCCATCAATAACTTTGTCTCTGTAAGCTAGTACTGGGAAATAATAGCAGGTGAACTCTGATCTTTGCTGGTTTGATGTAACAAGCACCTGCCTCTGTGCACAGATGCCTACTATGGGGGACACTGTTTCGTTTTATTCACATATTCCGACTTTATAATAGTGCATACATGTATAATGCATATTATGTTTTTACATGGCAATATATACCTTTTGCATAATTACCAGTGCCTGCTTATTCTCCTTTCTTTGATGCTATTCTCCTTTTTTGAATGAATGGACATGTTATTTCAAGTAACTAATCAATTACCTCTATAAAAATGATCATGTTGGGGTGTTAAGTGGAAATCTGCATTAGAAGCACCTGGGCATATTTGATTGGCCACCATAGCCAACTGCTGGAGGTGGGGGTGGGTGTTTCTATGGTAAATACCATGAATTATTCTAGGCTATTGATGTTCCCAGGTTAGATCTCGAACCATGCTCTCTGAAACTAGTTTTAGGTTCAATCTCCAGATATGAGGGGTATAGAATGGGGTGTGTATATATAGAGTGAGCAGTATGATTTTTGCATAAGTATAACAGTTTATCATGGACCTCACGGTACCCATCATCACTTCTTATTTGATTCATTCGACTCGATTAAATTTTATTTGCAAAAATTTGCCTCCACCACCAGATTTACCAGTAATAATGGTGTTAAATGATCCACACAGAATTAGACAATGTGAGAGTGCCCCCTCATATTTTAGCCTATTGATATGAAATGTATGCCATGCCTTTATGTATCCTTCAATGCAGAGAGACTTATTGTCCATAATCCACCCATCTAGAGAGGCAAGCTGGGTCAATCCATTATATATAGACAGATTCTTGGAACTTTCCCTGCATGACCCTCTCAGAAGTGAAAAATTTACCATACAGGTCAATATACTAGATGAACATTATGTGAAATTGTAGCATCCAGCTCCCATTAGTTCCTGAGATTTGCACCCCTATACTCAAGAGGGGTTGACCATTATTTTGAAAAATCTCAATTTAGGGTCAACTTCCAAATTCAATATTGTCAAGGCAGAATGAGCTAGAGGTCTCACATTGCTTGTGTTATCACACACATTCTTCCACTGTCAGAAAATGCCAAAATATTGAAGTTGTCATAAAGGCATATTATTGTTATATAAGGCCAAAGGGAGTCAGTCTTTCAGTTTTTGCTGATCTCGGAGCAATTTTTTGAAAATTCATGGCATCAAAACTGTTGCTTCAAACATCCTGGGAAGTGAGATTCGTATTGAGCTTGAAGTTCTTAACATGGACCATGAAGGTGAAGTCCCTCTGACAAGGTTCCAATCCAATAAAGCCACCTCAACATGGCAAAATATTGAATTTTGTCATATTTCAACAGCTATTTTGGGCATGTTGGAAAAAATAACACCAACTTATGCTAGGCATAGCTGAAAAGTACTATCTTTATCCTAAAGAATGATGGCAGTTTATGTATTGGTGTTTTGTCTCCTTCCTGAGAAAATGGGCAACGAAATATGAGAAAAGTTGTTATTACTGATATATCCTTCATATGGAGGTCATTTAAGCTCTGTGGCCTAAATAGTGCTATTCTGATCACTTCAGGCTCAATAAGGGTCTGGCAGGAACAAAATCTCTTGCAAGGGTGCTATGCCTCCTTCTTCTAGGAAATAAGTGATAAAAATATATGACAGTATTGATCTAGGAGAATTTCCATTTTTCTTATATGTGATGTCATATCTTAAATATGATACAGGACCCACCTAAATATCCAGAACAAAGTTACCTTGGTCCTGGTACATCAGCTATAAGTAGGTTAGTAATGTAATACCTCATCTATAATGAATAACTTGCATAGGTATATCTCCAACTTGAGATAAAGCTAAAAGTGCATCAGAGGCTAGATTTTGAACAATTTAGTCCTATTTTATAGTACACTATCCTCACCTATAAGCTGCATTCCCAACTTTGGCTGATGCTAGAAGTTACACTAGCTATAGAATTAGCAATTCTGGCATGTAATCCATGCTTTGTGCGTGGGGGTATTATGGCACCCAGACTTTGTCCTGTAAGACACACATAGGGTCAATTTTACATAATTATTTAGCTGTGCCTTATATGTGAGGCTTTAAAGCATGGGGAAATATCTTCTCACTGGTGCAGATAGACAAAATAACCGATTCGGGCCAGGGGACTCAATAGTTCCCTATGTAAGCATATATAACAGTACACCCCTGCACACCAGCCCCCACCCCTAACTGAGACCCCTGGCCCCCAATAGAAATATTGCTTCTTACATCTCTGAATAAATGGGTCAAATGGAGCATGTGGCTAAATTTTAATGCAATACCCCTAATTTATAAATAGTGGTTGCATTGTATGGCCAGGCCATCCTTAATAAGCAGAAAATCCCACGTATATATTTAGAGGCAACCTTGATTTACGACATATAAAAAAAAAACTGTGCATTGATCACGAAAATCTGGAATGCTGGCCATAAATGTACACACACCTGCTTAATTGGCTTTTTTTGCAGTGAATAAATTTAGTTGAGACCCTATTCAAACAAGCACAAAAATGAATGGGCATCACTGCAATAATCATGTTTTATTTTATATCATATGAATTAATACCTACTCAGGACCAGTTATGAAGTTATGAAGTTCTACAAAACTACCTAACTATTTTATCCACCCAGACCTCATGTAGTATTCTATGCGGAGGTCTTCTCTCAGTAAGGATACACTGAGTGACCGGTGCATTTCCCTACATGAGACAGGTGTGCTTTTGAGGTTTTCCAAAAATCACTCTTTTATGTCCTCAAGTGTGTTTCAAATCTGAATATTGACTTTCATTTCCTCAGAGAAGCTCTTTCTTCTGATAAATCAGCTTCTATGGGTCAGACACCAAGCAGAGAAAGTGGCATTTTTAGGCCTTGGTCCAAGGACCTGATATGTATGTATTTAAACATTGATTTATGCAGGGAGAAATGCTAGTGGAGCCATCAAATTATACAGGGTTGTTCCCAAGAGATCCCTGACAATGTCAGAAGTATGAAATAGATTCTCATGATAGCGATTATGTTGACATTGGGATGACAATGTGTGGAACATGGCAAAATATTGTGATAAATTTCCATACCATTTGGTAAAATTGGTGATTTTTACCATGATGGCCTACCATACAAAGGGGTTTTGACCTGATTCTTATTGATACATACTTATATCCCATTCTATGAATGAATTATGCATGTTATTGTGATGTGTGTTGAGGTATGAACTGCCAATTGACACCCAATGGGCCTACGAAAATCTGGAATGCTGGCCATAAATGTACACACACCTGCTTAATTGGCTTTTTTGCAGTGAATAAATTCAGTTGAGACCCCATCGAAACAAGCACAAAAATGAATGGGCATCACTGCAATAATCATGTTTTATTTTATATAATATGAATTAGTACCTACTCAGGACCAGTTATGAATTTTTACAGAGTTCTACTAAACTACTTAACTATTTTATCCACCCAGAACTCATGTAGTATTCTGTGCAGAGGTCTTCTGTCAGTAAGGATGCACTGAGTGACCCGGGGATTTCCATACGTGAGACCTAAGGGGGTTGAGGGAACCAGCTCACTGTTGGTTACCCTCCCTCCACACTAGAGGACCCATCTGGTACTTTCAGCTGGATGTAGCCTTTGGGGGGAACTAAAGAAAGCTGGAAAAAGGGTGGTACCTCCCCCTAGTGGGGTTGGGGGCTATGGTCAGTGCAGACAGAAAGGGGGTCAAACTGGGGACTACTGTAGGGGCACGGTTTCAGGATAGCATCACATAGGTACGAGTTGGTCAGTTCCCGAGCAGGGCGGACACTTGGGTCTAGGGTTGGTTATGCTGGGTGAGTGGTGGCAGCACTGCTCTCCGGGCTTCTCGGCTTGGACTCGAGGGGTCGCCACCCAACCCCTGTGGCTCAATATAAGGCTGGGTTGGTGACTGGCAGGGTTCTGTTCGTATAAGGAGTGCTTTCTCTTCTCTGGCTCCGAGAACTTACATAGGTAGCTCATGGTCTGATTGTCTGAATACTCTGATACGGATACCCTTGAATTCAGAAACCTTTAGTCAGTCTGTATGTAGGATCCTGAATAAAACTTGTTGCCTCTTCTGTACCGGAGATTGTCGTTTGGTAGTTTTTTTCAGATTAGACATACAAACTTGAACTCGGAATACTTGACCCTTACACTTATGCCGTGACCAGGATTGGTTAAGTAAGAGTGCGTAGCCGTGGCTGAGCAAGTTGGTTCGGGTATTGAGAATGAGTCGGCTCCGTTAACACTGCACATCGGGGGAGCTGCATATATGGAAGCTGATTCAGAATGATGGGGATTCGGGAAGTACTGATTCGGAAGCCAGTGAGGATACTCCTATAGTCCTGGAGGGGACTTTAGCGGTTAATCAGATGGTTCTAAATATATTCGGAATTCGGAACTATTAGGTAGTGGGACCTTCGGTAGTCCTATTCTGTTAGCTCAGATTCCAGCAACTGAGCCCCGGAGGAGACGGGAGTCTATCCAGATCCTGTCTTTATCCAATCAGGGAGTTTTTCTGAACCAGTTGAGTACAGCTATGTTGTCTAAATCCTGGTGGATCAAGCCAGCCGGCTCCTATGAGTATGATAGGCTTGGACAGGTACCGCGAGGAGAGAAGTGGGTTTGAAGCTGAGAGGATGGCTCATCTGGAATGGAAGAAAAGATGTGATCAGGAGAAAGTAAGGAATGAAAAGTTGTTGGAATTTCAGAAAAAAGAAAGTGAACATAGGAAGAAATAATTGTTGGAATTAGAGACTTCTGTTGAGGATTTTACGTCTGAAAATGGGAGTTTGCGGAGGGAGAAATGAAGTTGGAGAGACTTGGAACGTAGTAGGATAACCGAAACATTCCGTCTAAAGGAAATTGAGGATCAGGTTAAGGGAAAGGAATCTGAATATGATTCGGTAGTGCAGCGGTTTGAACAAACTAATGAACAGTTGAATCATATCTGTGCTGCATTGGAAGATAAGACTGGTGAGCATGATCGGACTACAGGCCAGTATTAGATGGGTTTGGAGGCTGCTAAAAGCCAACTTTCTGATTTGGAAGCTCAAATCCAAGTACAGAAAGAAGTTTATGAGAAGAATAAGGAAATCCTTTAAGAGACCATCATATTCGGGAAAATGATAAGTTGATTTAGGATATCAAGGCAAATAGGATATCAAGGTCTTGTATCAGGAGCGTGAAGATTTGATCTATGAGATTATTCAGATTTGGTATCAATTGGAGAATACGGAGGGGAGTGAGAGCGAGGAAAGTGAAGAAGTGGGGCGTCCAAATGTAAGTAGTATATTGGATGGGGATCAGAATCAGACAGATGTCTGTTCCTCTACCCTGAAACCTATTCTGAAGAACCGATATAATCCCTTTGTGAATGGCAACGCGGATAAGAATGTGGTATCAACCTAATAGAGATTGGAATGTACGTCTGAGTGTAGGTCAGAAGGATGCCACTTTCACAACCGATGGGGAGTATCAGTATATTGACACTAGAGGGCAGCCCATGTCCTCTACACATGTGGATGATCTGACACCAGGTGGTGCGGTGGTGGATATATATATATATATGGATGAACAGGATGTTGTCCAGGGGAATTCTGTCGTTGGGAACCAGACCTACCAGGTCTCTGAGGACTTAGGAGGGACCCCAGTCAGGATTAGCGATCCGAACAATAACCCTATTCCGAAACCAAAGGCAACTACTACAGGCTCCAATCAGAATAATCCGAATCCAGGAACTAAACCTGATCCTGGAACTCGTCCTAGTTTGGGAACTGGATCCGATTCAGAATCAAGTAAGAATATGTACGGTGACGAGACTTGGAGTAATATGAATAATTCAAATTTGGGATGCTTTGGGACCAAAGGAGCTGGTGGAGGTGGTAGGAAGAGTGAGGAACAGCGAATGCTGGACTGGAGCTTGGAACAATGTACGAGGTAAAGAAGTAGAGAAATTTCTGCTAAGAAAAGTCAAATAGAGACCAAGCCCTTCGACGGATCTGAACCTTGGAGAGATTGGTTTTTTCAATTTTATGGATGATAGGGAGGTCGATGGGTATTCTGAAGAGGAATCTCTGCCTATCCTGATACGATGCCTTAAAAAAGGACCGGGAAGGATAGCAGCGGATCAATGGAGATCTCAGTTCCACGGGAATGGAACTTTTGCTCAATTGGTAGAATTGTGTAGTTGGTATTAAGGAAGTATTGTCACTAAGGATCCTATGACCCAGTTTAAGAAAAGAATTCAGAAGCCAGGAGAATCGATCAGAGTGTATGGATTGGAACTTCAGATACTGCTTAGAAGGGCCAGACCTAACATTGTCCTGGATGATGACTACAAGAGCAGTGAAATGATCTCTCACTTGATTAAAGGACTGAGAGAGAAAGATCATCAGGATTGTGCATATAGAGCTGAAAACCAGCAGAGAAGGTTATCGCAGCTCAAGTGTCTGAAGTTGAGTGTGAATTTGAAATTGTGAAGTTTGAGGAAGAAGATGGTAGAATTTCTGCTATCAGGTTCCCCAAGGGAAATGATAAGAAATTTATTCCTCGACGTAGTTTTACTACTCAGCCTAGGAAGGGGGATAGCGAGAATACTGGGGAGAAACCTCCAGTGTTTAAGACTGTGGTTCCCAAGAAAGAAATTCGGGACCCCCCATTAGATATGAAAAGCATGATGGAGAATATGATGAAGTCTTTTAGGGAAGAGATTGAGAGTCATCGTTGGAACAGGCCTCAGTTTGATAAGTCTAGAGTAAGATGTTATAGATGTCAGAAGATGGGGCATACTGCATATGACTGTCAATGTATACCACAGTACTGTATACCACAGTACTGTCCACAGTAAGTCGTCTGAAGAACCCGGAATGATCACCTCTCCCTTCCTGGGGCCAGAGAACCTAGTGTATCAGTTGATCAGGAGATTGAGAGTGTACCAGTTACTACTAGGGAAGAGGAAGGGCTGTGGGTTTGGGAACTCACTCCTGTATGTGTGACACACCTTCCCCCAGATCATCCTTGTTTGAAGCACATACAACGACGGGGGTTGGATCTCGGCATTTCGGAAGATTTTGATCGGTTTACTGGGAACTCCTCCCCACTGGGAGGTGGGAGATGGTATGTACCTGTTATGTTTCAGGGTAGGACTGGGGAATTCTTGGTAGACATGGGGGCTAGCCACTCGTTAGTCTTCAAGCGGTTCCTCAGCCACTTGCCGAACAGGACTGAGAACCTCATAACGGGGGTAAAGGCTTGTACAGCCAACAGATCAGATATGCAGGTGGTTGGTAAAGCATTTATGAAGGCAGAAATTGGGCAGAGGGAATTTGTTCTGTGTCCAATAATAGCTGAGGTGAAGGATGATGGTGTACTCGGGTTACAATTTGCGAGCCTATTTGAGGCTGAGTTGAACCCGAGCCAAGGCATTTTGAGCATTAGGAAACCATATGATATTCAGGTTGTTTGTTTGCTCCGACAGATCAGTTTAGTAGCTAGTGTAGTAGACACAGTTAAAATCCCTCAGGGTTTTTTCCTGTGATGTGCTATGTACTACTGATAGATCCCTGAAAGGGCAGGAAAGTCTGTTTGAGCCGGATACTGTCCATTTGGCCAGTATTGGATTGGAATCAGTGGATACCCTGGTGGGAAATCCATTTTGGAATATGCTACCACTTATAAATCGAGGGATGGATATTATCTATCTCAGGAAAGGTTCAGAAATTGGAGCAGTGACTTTGGTGAATACGGTGGTTAATTCGGTTAGCAATCCTGAGGAGGTAGTGGTTCCATCGGGAAAGGTGAAACTGGATGAACAACTGGATAGGATTATTGAGGGGTCTTCTTTCGAGAATAATTACCAGAAGATGGAAGCTCGGAACCTGTTATGAGGATGCGTTTGGTTACTCGGGTGGACCCTTAGGACAGAATGATAAGGTGTTACACCATATCAATACTGGAGATGCTGATCCTTTCAAGATTCCGTATAGACGGCTGCCTCTGAAGAAGAAAAGTATTTGTGAAAATGAGATCTTTGACCAGTTGGAAAAGGGAGTAATAGTACCCAGTACTAGTCCCTGGTCTAGTCCTGTTGTCATGACTACCAAAAAGGATGGTTGTATCCGATTTTGTGTGGATTATAGGAAGTTGAACGGCATGACTAAGAAGAATTTGTACCCTCTTCCGAGGGTCGATGAAACCTTAGATGCTTTAGGAGGGAACAATTGGTTCTGTACCCTGGATTTACAATCCAGGTATTGGCAAATTGGGATGAACCCTAGTGACATGGAGAAAACAGCGTTCTCTAGTTATTTGTTTTTGGTTAAATATTTCTTCAGTGTCTGAATAATTTGAAAGAGGTGATGAAAAGACATCTGAAATCTAAGAAATGTGAGTTATTTAAGAGTTCCATTATGTATTTGGGAAGGATAATATCTCCGGAAGGGATTAAGGCTGATCCTGAAAAGGTCGAAAGTGTGCAGAATTGGGAAAGACCGGTGACTGCTAAGCAGGTGAGGTCATTCTTAGGCTTTTGTAGCTATTATAGGAATTTATTCCAGGTTACTCGAGAGTGAGTTTTCCCCTACAAAGCATTGCGCATTGGACACCCGGAAGGGCCGCAAGTTTGGGTGTGCTGGATTGAGCATGCGTGAGGTTGGAACAAGGGTATTCTGAGTGATAGCTCCAGGGGTGAGAGGGAGTGAGCTGTGAGCGAGCTCCCTCAGACCTCCCTCAAGTTCACCCAGGTGTTCTCATCCCATGGGTGATATGGGGTGAAGATGGGTGAGGCAGAGATGGAGATGAGTCAGATCTTAAGCAGCCTCGCTCACACTCACTCCTACCCATTCCCATGCACACTCAAATCTTTCCTCATTCCTGATTGGTTCATTTTCAAGTTTGAAAGTTCTTTGTCCTCCTGGGAATTTTCCACTGACAGTTTGAACCAACAGCCACTGGAGCAAGGCCATGAGGTAGGACGTCTGTCATACTTAGGATTTAAATTGGATATTTCAGATATTTCATTCTCGATTTTAAGGAAATACATGTTAAGCTATATGTTAAATTGTTTATACCAGTGTTATAACCGATCTTGTTTCAATTTTTCCAGAGAAGTCCCTTTTCTAGAGCAGCTCACAGATTGAACATCCACATAACCAAACATACCGGACAGACACCAGCAGACAAACACCATACACACATGGCAAATCCCATACTTGTATGGACAGTATAGTATGTACTATAGCATACTACATGTAGGCAACACTTTCATTCCCAATCAATGAAGTGTATACATGTATTGTGTACATGGTCATCGAATTGCTCCCAAGTCAGCCATGGTAATTGATTGGGGGAGATACCAGTACGATGAGCTGCTTTTCAAAAGACGTTCCAACCATGTACGGGGTGTGTGTGGATCGAAGTGGTCACTGCGGATGACGGGCATGCCTTAGCCCACAGTCGGTGATGGTTTTGTAAAAGGGCGTTGCCCACGGGGCTGTTGGTCAACATGTGTACATATCAGGTGGGATGTTGCCCTCTACATGTAAACCAGTTGGGATTAGATGCCAGGCCTTATATATGATTACCCAAATAAATCGGCGCCAGGTCTTGAGTAGCAAACTCCCTTGATTAGGGGCTGGGGGTAAGAGGCGATCTAAATGAATAGGCTCATCTACCAGACATTTTCAACTGCTTCACCCCTACTTCTTCCCTAAGCCTGACAAATAGGCCCCTACTTAGTATCATACACACTTAGAGAAGCCATCCCTGGGTAAATTTATGTAGTCGTGCTGATTAATTTCTTGATGAACTAATCAATGTGTAATTGTCTATATAAATTGTCTGTAAAATTTCTTCTTCTTTTTTTTACAGAAGGCATAACAACTACACAGAACATGAAGTGAATACAACCAGTGACCCAGTGCTGATACACATATGGCAACTTCACGGGAGAATGGATAATGCATCCTGATGAAATTGATGTCACTTGTGATCAATAAAAATGTATATTGTAGCAGAGGGATATGTGGTATGGGGCTGGTAGTGTTGGTGGGTGGGTATACAGTATGGAGAGAGGGAGGCAGGGAGGGGCAGGTAATTCCCGCCATCTACAGCAACGGACAGCAACCCCCTACCCCCACCCCAGAGGGTCTTGTCCAATGTCACGTGACCTCACGCATATGCCTTCTTGGGGTGAGATGGCGTTAGAACAGTGGATGTTGTGCGTCCTCGCACCCAGCCTATCTCCAACTGAACGTTTCTTGTGCTGTGCGATTGGGCTTGCGCCGATTCATGCCATTTACCTTTCCCATGGGGAGATGATCAGGAAAAAGCATTTGTTAAGTTGAAGGCTTTGTTTATGGACACTCCGGTTTTATTTTGGATACACTCCGGTTTTATTTTGGATACAGATGCTAGCAATGATAGCATTGGAGCCACATTGTCTCAGGTCCAGGATGGTGTTGAGGTTCTGATTGCATTTGCTAGCAACACTCTGAATAAGGCTCAGTAGAGTTATTGCACCACTAAGAGGGAACTCTTGCCTGTGGTGGTGTACAATAGGAAATTCAGACATTTCATGTGGGTGTCAGATTTTACGTTGAGGACTGATCATTCATCACTCCAATGGCTGCTTAACTTTAAGGATGCTGAGGGGATGATGGGAAGATGGTTAGCCCACCTTTCGGAATTCGGATTGGAGAACAGTCAGATTTAACATCCGTCGAGAGCTAAGCATACGAATGCTGACGCTTTGAGTAGGAAGCCCATTAGAAAGTGCAACCGGGAGGTTTGTAATGACTGTGGGATGCACAATGCAGTCATTACAGACATCATATGATTGAGTGGTCACCTGAGTAAGTTTCAGAATAAGGATCCTACTATTAAGAAGCTCCTGGAAACAGTTCCAGGTGGAGCAAAACCCATAAGGCCTGCTATTAGTATGGAGAATAAGGAGATAAGAAGATTTCTGGCTCAATTGACAGAGTTGGAAGTCAGGGATGGAATTTTATGTAGGTGGAAAATAAGTCTGATTAATAAGATACTTCAGATTGTTATTCCTAGCGCTATGCGTCGAGATATTATGTATTATTGTCATGGCCACGTGACAAGTGGTCATTTTGGAAAGAATAGATCTCTAAAAAGACTTTCCAGGAGATACTATTGGCCAGGGATGAATGGGGATTTACTTAGATGGATTGCCACTTGTCCTGATTGTTGTAAGAATAAGCCTGGCGAGGGATTGGGTAAAAATCCCTTGGTTTAGGAGCTATTTGGAGTATGTTTCGCCAGAATTGCAATTGATATCATTAGTGGGTTTACTACAACTCCTAGGGGTAACACTTGTATGATGGTGGTGTGCGATTACTATACAAAGTATACGAAGGTGTTCCCCTTGAAGGATCATAAAGCTGTTACTTGTGCAGAAGCATTTGTAAGGGGCTGGGTGTTGCAGTTTGGGGTTCCCCTAATGCTTCACAGTAATCAGGGAAGGGAGTTTGAGTAGGAATTGTTTCTTCAGGAAATGTGTAATTACCTGGCTATCTGTAAGATGCGTACGGATACGTATCATCCTCAATCGGATGGTCTGGTAGAGAGGTTCAATAGAACCTTGTTGCAGGTCCTGAAACCATTAGTGAATAAGTATCAGGATGATTGGGATGTTCAATATGATTTTGTTGTGCTTCTACTAATTGCACTCCAAATATGTTGGTTTATGGTGAAGACATCATAATGCCAGCAGATCTGGTGTTTGGTGTGATTGGAATTAGTCCTGAAACTCCATGTAGCATAATGTTTGTGGAGTCTTTGAGGGACAATTTTAAGAAGGCTTATGAACTTGTTAGGAACCAGTTGGAAAAATTCAGCGAATTGGCAGAAAGTGGGATATGATACTGGATTAAAACCGAGATTTTTGAGAGTGGGTGATAGAGTCCTTAGATTCTATAAACCTCTTGATAGATTGAAGGTGGTATCTAGTTGGGATGGCCCACATGTCATAACTCAGATTATTTCGGAAACCACATGTTTTATAAAGATCTGAACGGTAAAGTGAGAAGATGTCATGTGGAAGTGTTACGGCCCTACCAGGGTAGGAAGTTGGCAGAAAAGATGTATGGAGTAGGTCCGAACGTTATGGAGTTACCTGAGATTGTGGATCTACCCGAATTGGAACATGTACCTGATATAGAGGATGAGGATGAAGGTAGGGAAACATTTCCGGATGAGATTGTGGTTTCAGAAAAGAAGAACAAGAAGAAGCCAAAGAAAATGCCTATGCTGGGTTCTCGGAAGAGGAGACGTAAGAAAAAGAATGTAGTGGAGGTTAGTAGGAAGAAAGAGGAAAATGTTAAGGATAAGAAAGTCTTGGCAGGAGTTGGAAAGACTTAGCAACCTGGAACCCGAATGGCTAGGTCAGATTCCAGGACCCAATACTAAGAATAGACCTCAGAAGGAGGGCGTACGCCGTAGTTCTAGGATCGCACAGAGAAGCGGTGTTACCTAATTAAGCCCTGACTGAAGTTCTAGGAAGTATTGAATCCTGAAACACAACGATGTATTGTCCTGTGCGATGTCTATATGGCTGGATACGCCCAGCTATGTCAGTTTCCATGGTCAAGGAGTAATTCAGGCAAAGTCAGTATTAAACTTTAAGACTTTATTTTATTGATAGCCCTGTATCTTGGCTTTATGAAAAGGTTCATTCAAGTCATTAACTCCCAGGGGGTCAGTTTTTATCACACTCGCAGTAAAACCATATAATTTTGTTTGCCCGACTGATCGAAATAATTTATAAAACATGTAACTATTTCAATAAACCCCCTATCATTACCATATTGCATATCCAAACTAACCTAATAGTCTAGTATAAGTGTACCAAAAAGTAGAACTGAGGCACATAAACTTTCAAAGTTATGACATTTCTCATTTTTCAATGATTTTCATTTTGATGTAAATTTTAACACACATTCTCAACTTTGATCTCACAGGCTTAAAACTTTTTGTACATGCATGAAAATCACTATATTACATCCTCACTATGTACACTTGCTTAAACCAACATCAATTGCCACTCATCAAATACATTCTGCATGTAGTCTGTAGCTAAAATAGACCCCCCGAATAGCGAATTTCGGTCAGTCGGGCAAACAATCAGTAGTACATAGGAGAACACCTCATAGAGGCACTTAACCCTTTGCCTACCGGTGTATAGGACAGTACATGTGACATAACAGCCAGACTTTGCACATGTAATGCATCCCAACAGCCGGCCATTTTTGAGAATAATGCATTATGTCCACTTTAACAGTACAGTACATAATCTTAGCAATGTTTTCTTGTAAAAAAACACCTTGAATATGCTCATTAACGATATATTTTATGTCTTGCCAAAAATTGTAATTCATAGCATCATTATTTCACCATTAAACCTAAAGAAAACTTTTCAGAATGAGAATGATAAATAGTGCATTAATGCACTATCGGTCTTTCCCATGGTAGTGCATTAATGCACTATCTGCACTACTGACGGTACTGCATTAATGCACTATCGGTAGGCAAAGGGTTAAACCTGTCCTATCATCTTGCCATTACATACAGAGTAACTAGTGCACCTGGGCTACTGTTTAAAACCAATAACTGTACAATATCTACCCATCTTGGGTCTGTGCGTATGCTCGGAAAATTAAATTTTGCTTTTTTCTCGCAAATTTTCATCGAAGACCGGACCAATAAGTGACAAAATCTCACAAAATACCATCCTATCAGCCTTCATTTATTAGTAAAAAAGGTTTACTAATAGATGAAATAACACTAGAATACCTCACACAACTAACAGAATCACAAGAAGCCAGGGCCTATCGTATTAACCACAGTTATTCATCTCTTTGCCCATATATGTGCCACTACAGGCCATAATATCATTTTGGTCAGTCGGGCTACCGAAAAAATCAGTCGCGCAAACAAGTGCATTTCGACCTCCCCGGGGCGCCCAGCTTGGCTACACAGCCCCCATTATCACCCTGGCCGATCGTTAGGGACGTATTCTTCACTATTTACACACTTTCGGTACACAAAAAGCACATCAAAACATTCGATCGGCATTTAAAAACAACATTCGATCAATTTTAGATGAATATTACTCACGTTTTTGGCAAATTCCGAACAGCACTCGGAAAGGTGAAACACCTGAAATTGCTGGCCGCAGCATGCTGTGACCAACAGTAAACAACTTGGGCAAAGACCCGGATGTAGCTGGTTCCGTTTGGAAAGCAACCAGTGAGTTTCTTTTCCCGCCGAGAAACCTGGGATTTTGATCCGTCGGGCAAATGACCATGAAGAAGAGTCAAATCAGTCTGGTTTGGGGGAACCGAGGCACATAGAGACTCGATTTTTTTTTTTAAATTGATACCTCATCAATAGATACACACTGTATGATAGGTGAAATAGTCCAAAATTGATAAATATGGGCTGTACATACACAAGTTTAATTTAGAGGGGGGTTGGGGAGGTTGACTTGAAAAATACTTGAATGTGTATTGCGCGCAAACGATACGCAATACACAAAAAGATTTTTTTCCCAAAAATCAACCTATATAGACCCTCTCTGTGTTTAAATACAGAAATGCTGAGGAAAGTTTTTTTAATATGCCTTATAGAGGTATCAGATTTTGATCAGTCGTGCAAACAACGCTATTTTGGCATATAAGAATGGCTATGGTGAAAAAAATTTGAAACACATCTGCTCCAAACCACATGGAATTACTAGATAAGGCCCCCACTAAGGAAAAAATAATATTATGGTGGTCTATTACTGCTTGACTAGTTGATATATGGTCTAGAATGAGGTGGAAATTGAAAAAAATTGTCATCTTGGACCTTTTTTTAACTTTGGGCCACCATATCTCAAAAAATGATGGACCGACATACACAAATTTGAGTTTTTTTTGGACCCCCACGTGTTTTCCTTCGAATGAGACCAGAAAAAAGAAGAATGGTTAAGTACTTTTTATTCTACAGCCCCTTGTGTCCAAAAAGACCCCAAAATCCCAAAAGCGACATCGTTCAGCAGAATCAGTCATATATGTTTGTGTGTATGTATTGTTACGTGTTATGACAGTAGCGGTGTCAACTCTGTTGACAACATCTTAAGGAATGCGATACCGAGTGAACAGAACCGCTCTAACCTGCCCTGTTGTCTGTGACTTGATGGTTCCTGTGGGTGATGGACGGATGTATCCGACGTGTCGGTATAATGCTACACGTACTCTCCATAGATACTCCTGAAGAGATTAAGTTGAAGGTGATGATACGACTTTGACAGATCATTCTGTTTACGAGTCTGTGAGCACGTGTGGGGCCTGACCCAGATTCCTGAACAAGATTAAGAAAGCGGTTATAACCTTTGACCCCGCAATTAGGGTTCTCGCGAGAGATCCGCCATCTTGTCAAATCAAGCGTGGTGGCCGGCAGCATCAGCACGCTTGGCCGACTTGGGAAGTGTTTTTCCGCGAAATAAGGCAGTCAGGACGTTAGAATATCTGAACATTCGTTAGGTTAGACCACTAAGATGCAAACTGTTGTACCTGCGGGTGCTCTGGTTTCTGTTGTGCGTTGTAATGCCGCAAAGTATGTTGTCCGATGAAGTTAAAATGGAGATTGGAGAAGGCCGGGTCAGTCCAGTCAATCCGGAAGATGAAAGATTGTTGGAAGATGCAGCAGTGGTTAAGACGATAGGTGGAGGCAGTCAGAATACCAGTACGGAAACAGATCAGACGGAGGTGGTCAGTACGTTGGGAGAAGGCAGTAGGAGTATGGATGCCACTGTTTGGAAGGACGACACTCTGGAGGAAACACTGGGGAGTGAAGAAGGTGCGGAGGCCAAGGGGACTACCTCCACCATCTTGGATCCTGAAAACGAGCAGGGATATCTGAATTATGAAACAGGGGTTTTCCGATGGCCAAATGGCGACACTGTTTTTATTGATAAGAACAAGATTTGGATGAGAAACTGAGTAAGCCACATAAGATAAATAAGAAGTGAAGTAGGTTGATCAGGGATACGATTCCTGAAGTTCTGACTATCCCGAATCTCTGGTATATGAACTATATGGATATGGCTACTGGGATGGCGAAGTGTTCCATATTTTATCAGATCTGTGCGTTGGTTAAATAGATTTGGGACAGTACCCACCCAGACAGAGATGCTTCTGACACTCTGTTTGACTTCGGTGGACCTAATAAAACTACTACAAAGAAGTTGGATGAGTTACTGTCGGAAGCAGCTCCTGTAGGTCAGATGAGTACGAGGTCAACGACTGCACCTCATGACCCATCCTTCGTCCAGTTGGGAGAAACTGAATTACAGAAAGAGGAGAGATGGATTCAGAATGAGTCAGTTCGGGTTAAGGATAAGATTGAGGAACAGGATCAGGTTCTTCTGAAACAGAAAAGTGAGTCGGAGGCGTTAAGGATGTATGAGGAGAACAAAGCAGACATGGCTAGTCTTAGGCTGGCACGGAACTTAACCACCCATGGTGCTGCTAAGAATTTGTCGGATGATGATTTTAAAGTAACCGTAACTAAGAGGGCTAGGAATCTTCTGAAGAAAAGGATGCAGGAAGACAAGAAGAAGCTTGAGAAGGAGAAGCTTGAGAAGGAAAAAGTTGAGAAGGATAAGTTAGGAGCTCAGAGTAAGGACATAGCGTCCGACTCTAAGTCTAAAGCTTTGAAGGGGGATATGGAAATGGAGATGGATGAGAGGATGGATACGGGATCAAATCTGGATTGGTATTGGACCGTAGACATCCAACACCCTGAACAATATGATAATGATCCGTATTTGACCATCGATGAGAAGAGGATTAAAGCTAACGTTAAGTCAGGCTTTAGACATTTTGCCCCAAATTGTCTGTTGGAGTGCAAACGGAATAATAAGTATTTTGGATGTCCTCTGATAGATGCGAATGGGGAAGATGATTTGGAGGAATGGATGAAGATGACTAGGAAGGATAAGAATACCTACATGTTCTATGTAAATTGAGTGGAGCAAACATTGGATAATAGGAATGATAGGTATTATGATTTTGATGCCTACAGTAAGCTGAAGTGGGCGATCGATATGTGGGAAGAAAAGACGAATGAGAAATGTCCGTTCACTAATTGCAAAGGCATTCCGATTGGATTCTCCAGCCATATCCGATTCATAAGGCATATCATTGAGGAGCACATACATCACCACCCGGTGTACATGTGCTATATGGATAAGGGTCAGACTGGAATGGTGTGTTCTGGGATTAGGACATCTCGGATGAGTGAGTTGGTAAGGCATCTCAAAGGCGATCATCAGATGGGAGTATTTTCAGCAGTTGAGAAAGTGTTGGATCTGCATCAGATGTTGATGAAGTGGGACAGTTGGAAGTTGGAAAACTTCGGGAGTCTGACTGCTAAAGTCGCCAAATTCTGTCAGGTGACAAAGCATTCAAATTCGAAGTTTGAAGCAGTGTTTGAGGTTAAGATGTGGTCTGGTCGGTTGAACATCGATGGCGAGCAGTTCGCACAAATGAGAAAGTACAGGGGGGATGTAGCCTTCCGTGATGTAAAGGGAGCCACTGCTGCAAAGCAATCCCATATGAAGTCTGTTGGGAAGTTCAGCTCCGAGGCATTCAGAGACCTAGTCCTGCACGGTTCTCGGGTGTAAGTTCTTGTTCGGAAAGGGTCGGTAGTGAGAATCCCTCACCTACTCCGTCTACGTCTGGAATGGAGCATCGTTCTCTTTTGGGAGCTCTGAAGGGGGCAGCTCCTCCCAAGTTCGATGAATCGAGTAAGAAGGACTTCCCATCACTAGGAACACCTGGTCGGGAGGGTCAGGTACTAGACCAATATCGAAGAAAGTAGAAGTTCCGGCACACTCTGCTTCATCTGAATTTAAAACCAATCGGGTTGTTAGGTATGCCTCTCAGGATATAAGATATAAGGATCAAAGTACTGCATCGTACAAGTACATTGGAAGACCTGATCTTTTCAGCTCGGGATAAAGGATTTTTTTTAATTCCCAAAAATGACCCTAAGATACTAGTGGCCAGAAGAAAAGAAATTCTCACAGGCATGTACATGTATTTATAGTCACGTTTTAGGGCATCTTTTTGTAAACAAAAGGTATATTTTTGGTAAAATATGAGTGGGCAACTTTTGTTGATTCCCAGGGACATTTGTTCTTTTTTCTGCCCTAAATTGTTCCAAAAAAAGGAATCCCAGCAGCCGGAAGGGAAAAAAATATCATTTTTGAAAATGTGACCAGGCAAGCAAAAACACCCCTCTGCAGGGAAATTCGTTATCAAAGTTCATCTCAAGATCTTAAAAATGAGACATCATTGGGTAAAATATTCCCAGTAGTCATGTCAGAACCCCTCCTTGATCATAGGTTGTTATTTATATCTGAAATCGATGATTAAGCTCTAAATACATTATAAACCATAATAATGTCTAAAAACACAATAAATCAGCATTTTCATAAAAATACATAATAATCCTGTGATTTTTATCATAGATTTTGATCTAGAAGGAATTTTCAGTTTTGGGTTTTGGTAAGTATCCCCAAAAATTGCCATAAAAATCGGTAAATTTTGATTTTTGGAATAGTTGCCATGGCAAACAGAAACAGGCATACAGGTTGATTTCTCATGAGAAATGTTCATTTTACCATCCAAATATGGACCATTCCTACTGGAAATGGTGCATTTTAAATGAAACCATTGAATTCTGCATCTAAAATTAGCTTAATGTATTTTTATAATGATAGCCAAATGGGGAATCAAACATCCCCCACGGAGGGGTGTTCTCCCTTGATTTGTCAAAAATGCCAAACCTATGGCATGTGGTGTATTTCTGGAAATAGATCCTACCCGTACAAAAGGACCTATAAGCACACTGTGTCAATTAATGATTGCCAAAATATGTTTCACTTAGTCTGGAAGGAGATCATCTCACTAATTGAGACGTCCAGAGTGTGAAATGGGTTTAAAATGATACAGGCCACATATTACCAACAGCTGGGAACCTTCCATTGCATTTAATAATACATGAACAGAGGGTTACGATGACATAATATATTATATACAACACTTGAGAGATATAACCTTCCCATCACCACATTCAACCATTCCATGGATCCCACTATTGGCGAATCAATGCTGTGCTTTTATCTGTTTTAGTGCTTTCCCATCATTTAGTCATCAGCCATTAGTTAATGTACAGAATACATGGTTGTGAGGCGATCGTTGGCATAGGACAACACCTGAGAGACCACTCTACCTATTACAGGAATAAGTTTGGTCTAAGAAGCTTGGTCATGAGTTGGTTGCTGGGTCCATGAGTACACAGTGCAATATTTGGCCCACAGCATAACAATAGTTTTGGTCCTGATGTTTTGATGTATGTCAGTATGAAGGAATCTAGTGCACAGACTGATTCATAATTTGATCTATCAATGAATCAACCCCTGCTCCCCCTTTAATTTGTATCGACCTATATTTCCTTCTGATTGATGATAGATACAGCTTAGGGAATCACTTACTCACAGAATGACATGCAATTACTAGGTTGCCTGTAGACAATGCATAGTTTGTAAACACTTTGTAGGATTTGTGACCACTAGAGACAAAAAAATGGAAACAAGAGAAGCTGTGATAGCTAAGTTAAGGGTCATCAATGGTTTGGTACAGTCATCAATACCTATGTCTTTGTAAGCTGGTACTGGGAAATGATAGCAGGTGAACCCTGATCTTTGCCTGTTTGATGTAAATGCAAGCACCTGCCTCTGTGCCTACTATTAGTCCGGTTGCCATGGGGGGCGACCTCGACTTCTCCAATATAGTTTGTTTTCTCAGCTGATTATTCATCTATAGGATCTGGGTGAAATCGTCCAGGCCGATGTGGAGCTCTCACCCTTGAGCAATTTGAGATATTCAAGATGGCCATTTTTCTCTGGTTCTAGTCAACTTATAAACACAAATGAAAAGTCCAAATGTATGTTTTTGAGGTCAGAGAATGCATTCCCACAATTTTTGAGAAGCTATCTGGCCCCCATTTTGGAATTTTTACCTAGTTACCTATCTAACAACCCTAATTTTGGCCAAAAACATTGAAATCATGGGTCCCCTTCGGCCTGTCAGCCAAATGTGTTTCAACTATTTTGAAACAATGTTTTTGCAAGCCATGACTTGCTTGTACAGCACATTGTTGAGTGATTTTATCTTGATGGGTTTAGCCTTCATCTCTCTTGCTCTACTGGGTAATCCTGCCTTTTATATTCAATCTTGGCAAAATGTTTACACATCTGTATCAAACATTGTGACTCAGTTCAAGTTCATGACTGAAAGGTTTAGTGTCCAATGAACATGGGCCTGTTGGTAAACTTGTAGCATTTGCTAACCTTGTTTGTGTGTTAAATACATTATTTTGTCCATGCTTTTGTGCTTCTTTCTGTTTATACACTGGTATTCACCACTTCGGAATAGAGTTTCTTGTTCTTCCTGTCATTTCTTCTTCATGATGAGGCGGTCTGTGTGAAGTGGGATTCAGAAATTTGAGTATTGAAAATGATATCAATTGTCTTGATATAGCTGTATCGCATATAGAGTGCTTCTGTGGCCATACCAGTCTCTTTAATAAACTTTATCTCTACTCACTTGTCTGGAACTACTATATAACCTGCCCTCGCATAGGTTTCATGAAGTTTTGTAGCAAAGATCATGTCTCATATAAGTTAGATTTCTAGTAGCAAAGACACAAATACACATTTCATCGTCTGCATGTGAAGTAACCAAAATGACTCTCTCTGTCCTGAAATAAAAAGTAACTCAAATAACTGATTCACACATGTGCAGTTTTGACCCTTTGAATTGGACTCTCCAGAACCTTTATTACCCATGCATTGCAGGTTGTGTTGATGAAGGACAGCTGAGGACTTGCTGGGAGAGATCCCACATTTGCCTATTTTCCATAAGAAGTTTTCAGTTTACCACAAATAGTACACTGCATATGTCCTCCACATCTCTTTACATTACTGATGCAGCGTATGAAGTCTATCATGAAAGGCATTCCATCTATCTGATGAATACATTTTGAAATCTTCCTAGGTCCCACCATTCAGTGTGCATGATCAGAGAGTACTCTTGGTATACTTGTTGAAAGGCCCAGAACAAGTGCCCAAACTGTTTGCCTGAAGCATTGATGTCATCATACCTTCAGGACCCGCCAGTGGTCTCCCTGTGCCATGGCCTGAATGGCTTTTTATATTATTAGTTATGATATTGATGGATGAATCGTTCAAATTGTGTGAAAGAAAAGTTCTCCAGGAGTTGTAGCATCTGAGGTAGCCTTTGCCGTCTAGCCTTCCCCTCTTTCTTATTTAGTGTAACCTCAACATCCAGGGACATTATGAGTTTAAATCATAATGTGAAAGCTATCATTGTTGCTAAAAGCAAGCCGTTGCTTGCCTTAAAATGTTGAATTGACATTGACTCAAAGGCCCATTGGTATCTTTAAATTCAGGGTGCTCAAGCAAGTAATTACGTCAGAAATCAAATAGGGAATACAGATGCCTACTAAGAAGTGGGATCCATGCATTTCCTGATATCATTGAAACAATTTTGACTCTTTATTTGTTTCTCTAACTTGAACAGAACAACAGAGTTTAAGTTGCCCTTAGCAGTCAGATTTTAACTTTGCCAGCAATATTTACATCTAGAGATGCATCAATCAAAGTTGAAATGTAAATGCTATAATTATAGTTATAACAAGTGTTTTTAGCAAGGTGTGACCTGCAAAACATTGCACCAAAATGATGAAAGGACTTTTGGCTTATAGACCTAGGGAGGCCAGTGTGAGCTAAAAAGAGGAATGTTTTTAGGTAATTAGGTCCAAAATCCAATATGGAGGCCAAATATCTTCTCAAAAATAGCAGGAATGCATTCCATCACCTCAAATACATGCTTTTTGAACATCTGCCTGTTTCCCTAAGTTCAACAGAACTGTGCACAGCATCCAAGTACTCAATAGCATTCAGACTTTAACTTAAAGCATAATATTCAAATCTGGAGATGAATCAATGAAAGCGAAATGGTACATGCTATGATAACTGGTATTAACAAGTGATTGAGCAAGTCATGTTATGGGTGACATGCTACCACTGACCTATAGCGTATTTAATGCAGGCTTTGTCCAACACTGTTTGTTTTTTTATTCAAATATTCCCACTTTTAATTTTGCACACAAGTAGGATGCATATTATGTTTATAAATGGCAATATATCCCTTTTGCATCATTACTGGTGCTTGCTTATTTACCTTTCCTTGATGCTATTCGTCTTTTTGAATGATTGGACATTCTAGTCAATTTCCTGGATAAGAATGCTCATGTCAAGGGTATTAAGTAGAAATTTGGATTAGAATCACCTAGGCATATTTGATATGCCACCATAGCCTGCTACTGGAGGTGGGAATGGGTGTTTCTATGGGAAATATAATGAATTATTCTAGGTTGTTGATATTTCCAGAAATGGATCTTGAACCATGCTCTCTGAAACTAGTATTAGGTTCAATCTCCAGAAGTGAGGGGTATAGAAGTGGTGTGTGTACATGTAGAGTGAGCAGTATGATGTGTGCATAAGTATAGCAGGTTTATCATCTATTGTAGCAATGGACCTCATCCTTCATCACTACTTATTCGATTCATTTGACTTAATTAAATCTATTTTATTTGAGGGAATTTGCCACAACCACAAGTTTATCACTAATAATGGTGCTTATTCACATATTATAGAAAGGTAATTAATGATTGACAAAGAATTAGGCAATGTGAGAGTGCCCACTCATATTTTAGCAAATTGATATCAAATGTATGCACATACCTCTATTCTAATCCTTCCATGTAGAGATACGTATTGTTCATAATCCATCCTGAAATAAGTAATAAATTAGAGGTGCTTTCAAACACAGACATTGTATCCTAGAATGATGAAAGTAAGCTGAATGGTGTCATCAATGATAGAATGGGGCATAATCTCTCAATCATTGACGTTACATTGATAGAATAGAAATACTCACATTACATTGCTTTCATAGATGAATACCATCTATCATTAAAACAGGATAATCTAGTTTCCCCGAATTCCATTTCATGGTATATGTCACAGATTAGAGCTTAACAGCTTTGATAAAACATATTATAGTGGATCAACAAGATAAAATGTACCTTTGCAAGGCTCCTCATGGAGGTATGTTTTACCTTGTTGATCCACCATGTTTCTCATCTTCCAGTGTGTTCATCAATCACCTGCTAGAATGACTCAACTAGGCAGTGCATTGTGCTCAATGTCCTGTCCATACTAATTCTGTCATTATTCTGGGCAATGGTCTGCTGCAAGGTCTGTATATGCTATAGAATGTGGATAGAGTGGAGTATGTCTGAACCCGAAAGATGCCTGTTGTATTATGTGACAGGATCTGCGAAAAGGGCCCTTAGTGCAGGGTGCTTTAAAGTCCCTATTCGCAGTGCATGTCACATATGTTATACAGAGAGAGTGTTTTACTGATCAGGCAACAGGAACAAAAATTAAGTCATTTTATGGCAGCATGAGGTTCTAGGTTCATATTTGTCCCTAGAATATATAGGGCAGTGTGATGCATTGATGGGAAGTTACTCACTAGCATGGCTTTCAAATGAGATTGGGTGGCTGTACGACAATGATGCCTTTGATATGACAGCATATGCTGCTATTTAATCAGGGCAACACACAAGCCATCAGTTGCTTTTGAGGAAGGTACGGGGTGCAAAAAAATCAGTTGGAAATTGAAGAAAATCAGCCCAAACTATGCGGTTAAGAAATAGAGGGAAAGGAAAAAAAGAGTGTATTCCTTCCACATTGCACAGACATTTTACATGTAACCTGAATCATATGTAAATGCATAATATGCAATCGTCTGTGTTGAATAGTACAGAAAAATGTGCATGTCTATACTAAGGTGCAATACAGCCTTGGAGAGAAGTGGGCACAGGGAGACTAGTTTAGAGGGTCACTGAATGTAACATAAGTTGGGCAAATGAAGGGTGAGGGAAAGTATTGAATCAAGAGGATGAGGGAGGGAGAAGGGATGGGTGAAAGACAAATGATGCAGTGAAAATGGAAGGGACTACAGGGGGTGTATAACTTTCCTTTTCAGTCCTCACCATGGCATCTCATCTAACACAGCTGTTCACATGGTACATCTTACCCATCAAGTCCAGGCCAACTGAGAGGCTTCTGTGACTAATTGTGCTGTGCCTAAGCAGTGAATTATTTGATGTAAACACCAGAGATTAAATGGTTGAATATAAATATTCCCAGTTTATTTGAGTCAATGTTAGACTTTTTCTCACATTTGCCACAGCAGTCTCTGCTTCAAAGCTTGTAACCTAAACTGTATAAAGAAGATTTGGTCACATAATTCCTAGGGAAGAACTATAATAGACCTCATCTTCCATTCCTATCAATCATTAAAAGCCCAAATAACTAGTTCCATGATATGGCAAGGTAGGTAACCAAATAGGAAGTCCCAAGATATGCTTTACCTTCCTAAAATAGACCTTCTAGTAAAGGATTGAAGTGTCTGACCCGTCCTTTATATCTACCAGCGAGTCTGTTAGCTGTTGCTCTGGTGACGTTTGCAATGGTTGCCTTACTGAGGTATTGGTGATTCTCATGATCAAATGTGGATATTACTTCGGTCCTTCTACGTCAATACTATTTGACATCCCTGCTACCCTCTACAGGTTTGCCACTCCTTCTGTGACCTACAATATCTACGACAAGGATGCAGCCTGCCATCTCATCACTCTAAGGGGTAGATGGCTTGGCTATCTTTGGGAAGTACCTTTATAACCCATATACAAATTACTAATGGACAAGAGTGGTTGAATCTATAATCAAGTCAAAGCAGCAGGGATTGCATTGCTCTCATGGGAGCCTAAAGTTACTCAGAAGAGCCATCACAACCCCATCAAGCATACTAGACTGTACTATCCTTGATCCCATGGTCTAGTCTAGTAAAGTTGCCATATACCTACTGTTGAAATAGGCAGTATAGTCTTGCTCAACCTCCAAAATTTTGATTAGAATCAATCATGCTCATTTGGAAAAGGTTCAGAAGAGTTAGCCCCTTTCCTATCCCTGGACATCTCATGATCCTAGGTCTGGCTGATCAATGAAGTGTTTCATCAGTAACGGTGCCTTCCCATAATTCAGTAATCAGTAAGGGGTATGGACACAGTGTCTGTCATCCTAGGTCAGTAGATGATATAGTGGGGTGGAGCTAAGGGAAAAACAACACCCATTAGAGTAGCACAGAAATGTGTATTGATATCAGCAACATCGCTACTTACTTGGTCATCTTGTAATAGAGAAGGACATTAGTGAAAGGGAAGGTAGACGAGTGTATGTACAGATCATTATGATTTATGTATTCTCAACACCATGTAGGCCCTGATCTTGATTATAATTGAAAGAGATACTTGATATGGTAGCCATGTTTGGACATTTGATATAGATTTGAGTGGACTGCTATTTTTGGTCTCAAGATGTTATTTGCCTATTTTGGGGCTGAGGAATTCGAATCTAGGAAGTTTAGAATGATAGAGACATTGGAAAATGGTTGAAAATGATATCTAAGTTATGGACAGTGCATTATACCTTGCAACCTTTCGCCCCTGGTAAATGAACTGCTTAAAATTCAGTCCCTTAGCCTTTCAATGTAGGCTCATAGCTCGCCCTTAATGGGTTAATAGGTTTCTAGCCCTGTGACCATATTATTGACTTTGTACATTATGATGTATTCAGAAAAGGTTTAAGGGCACTTTAAGGGTTGATTACCGGTTTCATTGGAAACACCCTTTTCCCTTTATGAATTCTACCTTTGATATTCATGAAGGGAAGGGTGAAGAGTTGTAGTGGTAGTTATTATAATGGATGTGGAGCATGCAGGACCATGCAAAGTGCATTAGAAAACCTGATTAGGTCACGGTATGGTTAGTTACAACGATCTTTTCAGCTTGAGATAAAAAATATCTTGGATCTTTTATTTATTTTTTTTAATGAACACCTGAGAGACATATGACCATCCCATCACCACATTCAACCACCCCAAGGATTCCACTATTGGCGAAACAATGCTGTGCTTTCATCTGTCTCAGTGCTTTTCCACCATTTAGTCATCAGTCATTAGTTAAATGTACAGAACACATGGTCATGAGGCAATTGATGGTATAGGGCAACACCTGCGGGACCACTCTATCTATTACAGTAAATTGGTATTGATGCCAGTGGGCCTACTGCTGTGCAGGTAATGTGAGTCTGTCTGTGAAGTGTGATCACAGGGAATATGTTTGGACTAAGAAGCTTGGTTATATTCCTAGATTGCTGGATCCATGAGTACATAGTATGATATTTGGCCTACAGCATAACAATAGTTTTGCTCCTGATGTTTTAATATATGTCAGTATGTAGGAATCTAGTGCACAGACTGATTTATAATTCGATCTATCAATGGATGCAACCCCTGCTTCCCCTTTAATTTGTATTGACCTGCATTTTCTTCTGATTGATGATGGATATTTACAGCTTAGGGCATCACTTACTCTTGGAATGACATGCAAGTAGGTTGACTGTAGACAATGTGTCATTTGTAAACACTTTGCAGGATTTGTGACCACTAAAGATGACACTAATGGAAACAGGAGAAGCTATGGTAGCTGAGTTAAGAGTCATAGATGGTTTGTTACAGCCATCAATACCTTTGTCTGTGTAACTGGTACTGGGAAATGATAGCAGGTGAACCCTGATCTTTGCCTGTTTGAAGTAAGTGCAAGCACCTGCCTCTGTGCCTACTATGGGTGACAAGCTACCACAGACCTATAGAGTATTTAATGCAGGCTCTGTACAACACCTTTTTTTTATTCATATAGTATTATTCCCACTTGGATGGGAAACGGGCTAAGAAATAAAAGTTGAAAATGTATGTTTTTACTGCAGAACATATTTAATAGACCATACTATTCCAGGTGGGGACAGAATCAAAATGATTATTTGAGAAAAGAGAAACTGATAGAAAATAATGCCTATGTTAAAAGATGAGGGGGCAATATGTCTGTTACCATGATTTTGAACATTTCAAAATGCTGTTGTAGAAGTGAGTACCCTATAAAAGCTATTAATTGTAGCAGATAATCTGGTGGGTGATTCCAGGGAATATACAATAAATTATTCTAGATTATTTATATTCCAAAAAATAGATCTCGGACCATGCTCTCTGAGACTAGCAAGCCATCCATTCTCCAGATGGGGGGCGGGGTTATAGAAGTGGTGTGAATGATGTATGCATATAGCAGGTTTACAGTTTATTGTCACAATAGGCCTCAATATAATTCACCCTCATTTGTTTATTATCATAATCACTTGGATCAGTTTATTTGGTTTAATAGAGTGGATTTTATTTGGGGCTCACCCAAAGTTTACCGGCACTTACTTCAAACACAGCAGTGCATAGAGAAGCAATTGATGATCAATACCAAGCCCCATAGTTCTATATTCATTTGATATGAAATGTCTGCATGTAATCCTGCTGAGAGACTTATTGTTTATAACTCAAAAGATATCGCACATTAAAGTGGCAGATTCAGGTGTGGCACAGGGGCACACAACCAATCCTTTCTCGCTCTACTTTAAAGTTTATTTACCTCTTTTTAGCATAGAACCTAGTTAAGATTAGTGGTTAAATAATCAGGGGCGCACCCCCTCCTTTTTGAAATCCTGGGTCCGACTCTGCATTACACTCACTGAGAAAATATTCTTACTCACATGAGTCTAGATCCAGACTCAGGCAATGTCGCCAAAATGAGTATTGTTTGACACTCAGCCTGATCCTTGGATGATACTCAGGCAAAGCCAGAGTATCACACCAGGATCAGCCTCAGGATCTGTCGCTGTCCCCTGCCAGCAAGGAGGTGTATTTTATACACAAACATAACAGCGAGACGCATCTTTTTTGCCGTGTGCGCTGTCGCTGTCCGCTGCCAGGCGAGGAGGTGTATATCTAGTCTAACAGTTAGTAACACGGTACGGGGCATCTTTTTTTCGCCGTGTGTCTGCTACCATAACCGAGACGGATTCAATGCTAAGCCGAGACCGGGGCTGTTGCTGTCCACTGCCGGGCGCTGAGGTGTATGTACCGTACCGATCGAGTACCCGCAATGGCTGGCATCGAGTCCCGGGGAGGGGGAATAATTTTTGTTTCCAACTTGAATTTATTGGTATTAAATTGATTATTTATTAGTTTCGTGGTATAAAATAAGTAGTCAATGGATAACTCATGACTCGTGTGTGTTAGCAAAGGCTAAAAACACTCGGCCTATGGCCTCGTGTCATTATCCTTCACTAACACACACTCGTCATGAGTTATCCATTGGTTGCTTGTTCAATATTTTCGTGCAGCTAAATTTTCGCGCAGATGGCATAGAAAATCCTTTTCATATTTTTGCGCAGGCACTGGTTAGGTGGTTCAGTGATCTTATGTGTCAAATTTTAGCACACATGTTATTGTGAAAATATGTACTGCATGTAAATATATATGTCTACAGTAACGATAATCAGGATTTGTATTGATATTTTATGCCATGATTACATGTGAATTCCCATACTTTGCCATGATTACATGTGAATTCCCATACTTTGTTAATTGTCTTTGTTATCTTCTTGTGGTCATTTTGGTTTTCAAAATTTCGAAATTGGTCAGGGAATTTTTACAGCTAGAACTTGAAGGGGATGGTTGTCAAATGATGAAACTATGCCCTACATTGATCATGGCGTACGGGAGTGTGGGGTATGCATTGCCATCGTACACCATGCTCAAAGGCATGTGGCATGCAATGGGTTAAGAGGTAGAGTTTTCATATTATTTGCTTTTGTAGGTAGAACAATCAGACAGTGTGTTACTGATCAGGCAAAGGGGAAAATAATTAACCCCTTTTATGGCAACATTAGTTTCTAGATAGATAGATGGTCGAAAATCATAGAAGGTTTGCATATGACGAATTTTGGAGGTATTCCAGCCCCTACTCTTCGAATTTTAGTTTCCCCCTCTATTTTTTTGGCTCAAAGTGTCAGGCTGGATAAGATCTTTGTGTTACATATGGGTTTTGATGGTCCCATATGAATATTTTGGGCTCCAGGGGGGTAAAATGGGCCCAAAATTGTCTGGGCGAAATTGTGTCTGGGCAAATGACATTTAGGGGCCTAAGTTACAAGCCATGTTGGGGGCTTCATTTCCTACAGAAACAATCATCATACCTCCATGAAAATCTCAGGTCCAGACTATTTTGACCTGTAGATTAAGAAAATCACATTATCATTTATGTCAGATGTGTCCTTGCTATCATAAAAGAAGCACACTTATAAGAATTATTTTTCATGATTCTGGGCACATGTCTGGGCGAATGACATGTGAGGCCCCATATGCACACTTTCTATGATTTGTGACCTGATAGATAGATGTATGTCCCTGGAATACAGTTCATTTGCCTATACAAATGCAGTGCTTACAAGTGCTTCACTTGCATCTCACTAAGAACCTTTAGGATTGCATCATTTTCATAAGGCCAGCATGATACATTGATGCAGCACTGGTGTGGCTTTTATAAGAAATCAGGGAGAGGTATGCTCCAATGATGCATTTAGTATGACACAAATACTGGGTTTTAATCAGGGCAACAGATATGTTAGAGTTGATTGGAGGAAAAGAAAACCATAAGTGAACCTTGAACGTATTCTGTAATGCCCCTCTATTACAACTACTTCCCTCCCTCTGCACTGTGGGGAGACCTCTGTCCCTTTCCAAACTGTTTTATCAAGGACTCTACTGCACTTACAGTACGACAATGACACTTTAGTACTGCCTTTGATGTTTAAAGTCAATGATACATCAAAGAAGAAGGTATGTGAAAGACATTAAGGTAGGTGTCATGAAACGTTCTTGCTTAGAGGAATATATACAGCACCTAGTGAGTCTGAAAGTGTCCTTTTACATTATACAGCCTCCTCTATGCTGCAAATATAGAGTCTATTAAATTTTTGGAACAAACCTAGCATTTCTATTTTCTCACTGAACTGGATCCCTGTGACACCAACTGGGTGCAATGGACCATATAATATTTTTTAATTCTTATACTAGACCATTTTGAAATAAATTTTGTCCTTATATAGGTACCAGAGGCTTACCAGAATTGTTGGAATTGAGTGAATACTCAAACTTTTGGGGAAATGGTGATGGGTTAGAAGAGTCAAATGATCAGAAGGTACAGCACCCTAGTTTTCCCTATCTATCTTAGTAATGGAGATATCCTAACCATCATTAAAATCATATTCACATAACAAAGTTTTGTAATTCAACCAAGCTTTAAATGATATCAATTAAGATCAAAGAAAGTGCCTAATATAAGTAAAGTAGTGTTTTATTGTAGTTTTTCGGTAATGATGTATATAATGGTGATTTTTTAGAACAGATTTAAACTTTATTTGGTCTAGAGGTACATACATCATGTAGACATAGGCATGCCGTGTATTCACCATTTTGTTTGAGAGATATTGCATTGTATAAGTTGGCCTAAGTGCATACATTTTATATATTACAAGATTACCCTTTATTATAAGGTAAATCATTTTATAATAACTTGACCAAACAGTTAATGACCAGATCGTCATTATATAAATGTTGTTATGATCTGACCATTCAAATAATTACCGGTATTCATAAATTATAAGAAATAATAACAATTTTTTAACAATTTGGGGCACTTTCAGTCTACTTTAAGTACAAAATAGTCAAAATTCCTCCCCCCCCTCGATATATAATCGATTTCATTATTATTGCACAACATGCTCTGCTGAAGTCTAATAATAAATAACATCATCATGCAATCTTCTGACAAAGTCAAAACCATCAATCACAAGTAATCTTTTAAATAGACCGTTACTATTACAATTTTTAGGGTAGGTTTAACTCTAACCATTCATTATATTTACAATATATATTATATATCAATAGATTCTAACATGCATTTCTTTGATAAGGCTTTAAATTTACCTTTGTCCCTGATATTTCTGATTTCATTATCTAGATTATTCCACGTCTGGGCACATAGACATTCAGGAGATTTCGTATAGGCTATACAGTTAATTTTCATATAATTCAATACAGGAGCACTGGAAAATCTTGTAATCCTTACAGTAGGTTTAATATATTTTTTAATTGTTGACCTTTTATGAGCAAAGACTTTTATATGATGTAATCTTCTAGCCTCAAGTTTGGGACTCTCAGTATCTCTGTGTACGAGATCTGTTGGAGTCAATACGTGTACATCTAAACAGGTTTTTAAACACTTATTTTGCAATCTCTGAAGAACTCGTAATAGCTCAGCATTAGCTCCATTATATAGTATATCACAGTAGTCGATAATTGGTATTATATGCATTTTATACATTCTTATTCTAGCTGCAGTTGAAAGATATTTTCTAGTTTTATATAATATTAATGATTTAAACCGAACACTCTTAATAACATTTCTCACATACATATTAAAGTTCATTTCTTGATCCAAGGTGACCCCTAGATATTTGTACGATTGAACATTCATTAAGGTTTTACCATTTAGTACAATATTTGGCTTTTGCATTTTTTTCACCTTAGCTGCTGAAGCAAAGGTCATAATTTTTGTCTTGGATTCATTCATTGTAAGTTTGTTGGCTGCGGACCAGAGAGAAAAAGAATTTAGTGCATTTGAGAGGTCATTTGTTAATACATCGAGATTATTTCCTGATACATACAGTACAGAGTCATCCGCGTATAACAAAGTTTTATGAATATCATTGTCAGAAATGCAGTCGTTAATATATAATAAAAAGAACAAGGGACCCAAAATTGAGCCCTGCGGTACTTTACATGTTAAATTTGCTTTATCAGAACGTATATGGTTGGCTATAGAACATTGCTGTCTCCTTGATAAATAATTCTCTATTAAGGTTAAATTTCTATTTCTGACTCCGTATTGTTCTAATTTATTTAATAATATCAAATGATTTACCTAATCAAAGGCTTTTTTTATATCAATAAAGGCAGCCATTGTTATATTACCTTCATTTCTATTTTTTAATACATCATCAACTAGTACAGAAATAGAGTCTAGTGTAGATTTACATTTCTGGTATCCTCCCTGATTTTTTGATAAAATATCAAATCTTTCTAAATGTTCACTTAGTTTGTTATGTATGAGCCTTTCTAGAATTTTTCCCGGTACTGGTAGGACACTTATCGGTCTAAGGTTAGAGACATTGGATGGGTCCCCTCCTTTGGGGAGAGGAGTCACCGTAGCAATTTTCCAACTATCTGGAATTTGGCCAGTGTTCGTGATCAAATTAATGATTTTTATGAATTTTTGAGGAAACTTTAACATAGTTTTTTTAAATATTTCAGTAGATAAATAGTCAATGGCAGATGACTTGGATGTATCTATATCAGATAAACTTTTCATGATTTCTTCATCTGTAAAGTTCATCTCCGGCATATCCACCTCACATCTCGTGCCCTTAAAGTTAAATATGGTTTGATGTTGTTCCGCCAATCTAGGACCAATTTCTGCGAAAAAATTATTTATATAAGTAGAAGTATCATTAATTGAAATTACATGGCCATTCTCGTCAGTTAACATGATCGATTTACTATTGCCTTTTTTAGAAGGTAAAATATCCTTCATAGTGCTCCAAAATTTCTTAGAATCTTTCTTAAATACCTCAGATAAATTGGAATAATAATTTTCTTTTGTCAATTCAATGTCTCTATTCACCTGGTTTCTACTCTCTCTAGCTCTGTACCATAATATAATATCCATGTTTTTTCTGGCTAATTTTAATAAAGCATTTTTGTCGTTGATCTTTTCAAGCAGGTCATTAGACATCCATGGGCTGGGCTTGTCTACAACTTTGAAACTTTTAACCGGACATTGTAGATCTAACATTCTCTTTTCTTTTCATTACAATTTTCTAAGTCCAAATAAAATTTTTCTAAATTAAGTTTATTATATGATCTTCCAAGAAAGGTTCTAAAATTTTCTTTGTATGTATTTGGGCTTTTAAGATATGTACCGGTAAATGGTCAGACAGGTGTATGTTCAGTGGACCACTAGAAGTAATAGTATCGCAGTTTGAAAAGATCAAATCTATACACGTGTTGGTACCTGATGTGGTTGTGACCTCGTTAACAAGTTGTACCAGATGAAAATGATCAAAGGTTTCTATAAGAAGCTGTTTGTCTGGAGTGTTGGCTAATACATTTACATTGAAATCCCCAAGGATAAAAATATCATATCCATCTAGATTATCTATTTGTAGCAGTAGGGCTCGCATAGTATTACAAAATTCCATAAGATTTCCTGAAGGTGGTCTGTAGATATTACATACAATACATTTTTTATTTGAACCTTTCGCTGATAGTAACCATTGAACTTCTATATTTTCATTTATCCTGTTTAAGGCTTTGAATTTATCTATTGAACATGAGAGAATCTCGTCGACATATGCACAAAGTCCACCTCCTCTATATATACTAATGCGGTCTTGGCGAAAGAGATTATACCTTGGGAAGCTGTATAGGTTGCTACAATCCATTTCATTCAACCATGTCTCAGAAAATAGTATAATATCTATGAAAATATCATTTAATTCCTCTTTGATCTTCGTAAATTTATTTCTCACATTCATGTGTATTATAGAGAAACCTTTCCTAAATTTGTTTTTTAAAGACATATTACTGTTTAGTGGTTATACGTAAGTTCGATATTGTCTACAAGTTGCATAATATATACATATATGATCATTCTCTCCGAGCATGCTACATCAATCCAAGCAGTTATGAACCATATGTTATAAAAATATACATACCCCCTCCCTCCACGGGGTTACAGCTCTTTTGGCTACCCATGATAATCGCTGTATGAGTTAGCAGTTAAATTCCTAGGGCTAAGACATTATATAAGTTAGGAACCAAGCTATATATATTACTAAGAGAAAGTTATTGATCTTCATTTGGATTTTCCTTCTACCCTGGTTAGTTGCACACGAATTTTTTGTAGGATTTGTCCCATCAGATTCTCACCCTTAATATTTCCAGTCGTACACTGGTTGGCCTGCCCGAAATGCATCTTTACCCCCCATATAGGGTGAAAGCTAGCCTCGTTCAAGTTTTTATCCCCTGTGGAGATTAGATAGTCCCTCATAAATGGTATAGAGAATTTTTCCTCGTTGATTTCTTGCATAACTGCAGCAGCCATCTTGTTCCATTCCGCTGTAGGTCTGATTTTTCTTGCTTCATACATTATCTCTACCGGGTCTTCTAGCTTCTTTAAGGATAGGACTAAATTCTTCTGACCACAAGCTTGGGCCTTGGACACTTGATACGCCTGCTCAGAGCTGTTGTATTCTACTCCTCTGTAAGATATTTGACATTGGAAAAGATTTGACAGTTTGTGGTGGTGTGATTTGAACATAAGTCCATCTGGAGTTTCAGCCTCATTGGCTCTCTGCATATTCAGGTCTTGGTATGGTAGTTGGTGGAGTTGACTGTGTTCAAAGGGCTTCTTGTCTATTATGATTCTACGCTGTCTCAACTGTGTATTGTACCCCTGTCGTTTTGCCAAGTAGTGCATAGCTCGTAAGTCATTAAATTCTCTTTGTTCGGCCTCACCTAGTTCATCCCCAATTGACACATGTTTGTATAGAAACTTGCCTTTCAGGTTCTTCAGAAGTTTCATCAGTTTCGCTTTGGTAAAAGCATTATTGAACACGATTTTAATCGGTCGGAAGGTCTTCTTGTTTATATCATGGGCGCCACCATCTTGGTTTCGTGTGACGGGTATGCCTGCGCGACTGCAACTCTGTACACTTTCGATGCCGAAATCCGCGCACACGTCTCTAAATAGCTGACTAATCTTTTCCAATAAATTTTCATTATCGGATTCCTCTAGGCCTTTTACAACAACAATTTTCCTCTTGATGTCTTCATCTTTTTTCTCGAATCTCTGTGCATGTTTTAATAGCAGATCTGTTTGGGCCTGAATATTTTGTGTGTGAGCCGTCATGGCGTCTCCTGTCTCCTTGACAGTGGTTGATACCGTATTTAGTGTTCCTTCTGTGGAGGTAAGCCTAGTAGTTATACCATCCAGAGTAGCATTAATGGTGGTGGAGGTTTCATTCAGTGCTTCTATAGAGTCCTTGAACCCATCTAGGCTAGTTTTCATCTCTATTTGTAGTTCCTCCACTGTTTTGACTCGTTTGTCAATCGAGTTGACAGCGGCAATAACATCCTTCAAAGTGGCTTCAGGCGACAGCATTTCAATTTCTTTTCCTCTCCTTCTTGTTTGCGACTTTTTTTTGGCATTGGACATTCTGTCTGTCAATGCTTAGAGTCTTTATAAAGTAGTGTGTTAAGTTTAACCACGTTCCTATGTGTATTTCTTGATATATTAGTTAAAGTTCTACAGCCCTGTTTTCAACCGCTCAACCCTGTGCCGCCATCTTGTCCCAGCTTGGTGATGTTCTTCCTGTTTCATGCAATTTGGCAAGGCTATCATAACAGTCACGTATGCTAGGGGACGACACTAATCCCATTTGGAACAGTGAGGATACTAAACATTTAAGAGTGTCAGTTGCTTTTAAAGAAGGTACAAGGTGCTCAAAATCACTCAAAAATCAGACAATATAGACCAAACTAGCAGTAAAGAAATAATAGGAAAAGAAACGACTTGCACAGAATTAAAGGTATTGAATCAAGAGGACAAGGGAGGAAGAAGAGACGGGTGACAGTCAAATGAAGCAGTGGAAAATGGAGGGGGGATTCCAGGGTGTACATAACTTTCACTTTAAGTCCTCACCATGCCCTCTCATCCAACACAGCTGTTCACATGGTACATCTTACCCATCCAATCCAGGCCAGACAATAGATGGTTGAATATGCATATTCACAGTTTATTGGAGGCAATGGTGGACATTTTTCATTTCACATTTTCCAAATCAGCCTACACTGTAGGGAAGATTCGATCACACAACCTGGAGAATAAGACTACCTAGGCCTCACCTTCCATTCTTATTGACCATTATCTACCCCTAAAGAAGGTTCCAGAAATGGCAAGGTAGGTAACCAAATAGGAACTTGATATAACTTCTTCAAATAAACCTCCTGGTGAAGGAGGGAAGTGTCTGACCCATTCTTTATATCTACCACTGAGTCTGTTAGCTGTTGCTATGGTGATGTCTACAGTGGTTGCCCTATTGAGGTATTGGGGATTCTCAAATGGGGATGTAACTTCAGACCTTTGCTGTCAATACTATTTGACATCCCTGCTACCCTCTATAGGTGTGTCACTGCTTCTCATACCTACAATTTCTACTACAAGGATGCAGCCTGCCATCTCATCACTCTAGGGAGTAAGTGGGGCCACTCTGAGCTATATTTGGGAAGTACCTGGAAACCTCCTATACAAATAACTAATGGAAAGAGTGGTTGAATCTATAACTAAATCAGCAGCAGCAGCAATTGCATAATAGTCTGGTAAAGGTGCCATAGAATTGTGGTGGATGGTGGTTTGAGTACCTGTTCGCCTCACTCCCGGACAAATCGGGACGAGTCAGGAGAGGGGCTGGGGGTTTTGGGGTATAAATACGTCGACATCTTGGTTGATTGTAACATTGTTTTATTGGACTACTTTAATAAAGGATCTCATGGTAAACCAAAAGACTGGCCGTTGTGTTGTCTTCTGGAATAGCCAATTTACGTTACAGTATTGATGCACATATTGATGAAACAGAGATAAGAGTCTCCCCAAAAATACCGGCGTGGAGGTGAGGGAAACACAATACCCATTAGAGTAGCACAGAGATATGTATTGATGTCAGCAACATCACTACTTACATATTGGTAGTCATCTTGTAACGGAGAAGGGCATTAGGGACAGGGAAGGTAGAGAAGTGTATGGATACTGAGCATTACACTCTATGTAAAACTTATAACGGAAAAAGGAAACTGACTACAAGTAAGGTCCATATGCTTCCAGTGCTCTGGCCATATTGGTCATGTCCATAATGATGTTATTAGAAAGAGTTAAGGGGAAATTAAGCCATTGGATACGGGCTTCACTGGAAAACCTCATCATGCATCCTTAAGCTTCCTCTAAAACATATGAAGAGGGAGAGTGGAAATTTGTAGCTGTAGTCATACTTGAGCATGGAGGGCTCAACTCGGACTCCCCAGATTGAACTATGTACAGACTGGGATAGAGCCCATGCATGAGTGAAAAATAATTGAAGAGTTTACCTAACGTGAACAATGAACTGTACAGTGAGCACGAATTCTCATTAATTAGTAGCTGTCATTTAGAGTTGGTATTGAACATGTTCCCATCTATAATTAATCAAAAGGCTGGAAATCAAAAAAGAATGCAGTGGGCAGTATGATTTCAGGTGTATCTCTACGCCCCTACCCACTAACGTGCTTTCCACACTAATTTATTGCTGCGTGCTCCATATGCAGAATTGGGTGTGTTTGGGACTGCATCCTATCAATACTAATTCTGTTATCATCATAGGCACTGGTTGGGTGGGGGAGGGGTATATAGAGTACCACGAGTGTGATCTGCCTGTATCCACTATTGACGGCAAACATAGTGGAGTATGTCCAGTGCTTTAATATGAGGGTTATGTGGTATAACTGGTGTTATATCCAACAGACCAAACATATAGATATAAAAATCCATCTCTATGTGTATTTGTATGCCTCTTAGCAGGTCTGTGCATGGTCGCTATTCCATGTTAATAACCTGTTTTGAAGAGGATCATAATCTGGGTTAGCTAATCAGGTCACAGCAAACCTGAATCTTGTATCAGTGCGAGAAACCAGTATGGCACCAAATCACACATCACATGTAATAAGGGGATAGGGTGTGATTTAGCATCACCTCTGAAATATTCATTTCATAAATGATCTAGACCAATATAATTTATATATCTAATAGGCAAAAATTATGCTAATACTTGAAACCAATATTCTTTCATGTGCTTCTTTGAATTTAACCTTGGAATTAGGGTTATAGAAGAGAAATGACGATTTTTCCCCTGATCTGTCTCCTAAATTCAATATAACACATTTTGTATCTAAATTGCTAATCATTTATCCTCTTTACTAAAACACTGTAATATGTGTCAATAATTAAAGCAACATCCCAGCAAAGTACTGACAAAAAAACCAAAGTGATTCAATTGGTCATTAATGTTAAAAGCCATGTTACACTACACACTTGACAGTCAAGGACAGTGCAGCATAGCAAGATTTTCTATACTGATGTCTTTTCTTGCATCATCAGTTTTTCTTGCACTGATGTGGAAAAGGGCATCACCATATTAAGAAACCAGTAGGGGAAACAGTGTCAGGGTGTGATTTCACGTCGGTGCATGATTTACGTAGTGGCTCAGACCTGCTAATCAAGGCCATGGATAGATAGAAATCAACATAATCTGATTTAAAGGGATCAAAGAAGTTATCAGTTGGCCCTACTGAGGGGCTAGTCCTACCTCATAGTGATTTGTCCTTCAGGCACTAATGCAACAGAGTTACAGAGTTTGTAACATCTGAATATCGTCTTTCATGCATCTTAGATTCTAAGATTATTATGGCCGCTGATGGTGTTTCCCTATGGTCTGCTAGAGAGTGCTGCAAAAGGTTGGAGCAGAGAGCACCAAGCTGATCTTACATCATCCTATCAGTATAATGTGATTACAACTTATTTAGACCCTGTGATGGAGGATGACTGTCTTCTCTAGTTTCTGCTCCCATGAGGTACAGGACATTAAACTTTCTTGGAAAAATACCATTCCCAGGGACGGTGATATTGTAGATGGCAATGTCATACTGCATCTATATGAGTCATGTTATGTATGACACTATGATGCTATATGGTTTATATTTCATATAAACCATTAATCTAATATTTTTTATCACTATTGCACATTGTTAGATTTTCAGGTTTTAATGTTAAGGTAGATGCGCAAATGCAGAATGCCATGTTGAACAGGGCACGTTAACTGCATGTTCTATATAGTATTAGCACCACTGCTTTGTGCCCGTCAGTTTCAATGAATAATGGGGACTTTCACAATGATCTTCCTTTCACCCTATCACACTGAACCGTGGCAGAGATGACTGTTTTTTCATACGTTTTTTTTCTTTTCTTTTTTTAACTTCACATTTTCAATGCTGCCTTCTAGATTGAGTAGACGACTCTATTGGCTAACTTTGAACTTAAGAAAGTATCTAGAGTATATATCCTTCACCTACTCTGCTAAAATTGCCATATTAGATGGTGAGAAAATCCTGTAGGACCGTTCTTTGTAAAGCTAACTCGCATTAACGGTACTGGGAATGCCTTCGCGTAGGCTCTATTAATTTTGATGACTAGAGAATCATGCTAATCATAAAGAGCAGTTGTAGATACTTACTCAGAGTCACATACTACGAATCACACTTTCAAATTGTAGTCAATGTGTGCAGTCTTTCATGTTAAGAAATGGCCCACACAGCCGTTGATTTATTCTATGTAAAGAGATCACACCCTTTAAGATAATCTACATGTGGGCCTTAAAGATGATCTACATTGCAATGTCTATCTTAGCAGCTGACCTTACCCCCCTTTTTCTAAACATACATGGCTATCACCAGCAAAATGGTGCATCAATTTAGAAAAGACCCTCTGAATTCACAGCAGTAGCAATGCTAAAGTGAAACTGGAGTGTCTGGAAGTGATTAATGATTCAATAATCATTTCCCTGCTATTGTCACATGTCACAATGTCACGTGCAGGCAAGGTCCTCCCGAAAGGTCATTTGAAGCAAAATTACACTGAGCCACCAACAAATTGCCATTCCAGATGAAGTTAATTGAATACCTAATTAGTTTCCTGTCGATTAGGTGACTTTAAGAGCTCGCACCTGCCCTATAAAGGCGTGAATTATATGTCTATTGGTACTCTATTTCTTTTTTCATATATAATGTCTCATGTGTCATGACCCTCATATTTCTGCAAGACTTTCTGGATAGAAAGAGGACATCTATATAAACATTTAAGGAGAGGAAAGAGGATTCATAGTTGTAATGAAAAAAGTTATGAATAATTCAAAACTATCGACTTTCTTTATAAGATCCTATGGTAATTCAAACAGTATATGAAATCTTTAATTAAAGTAGTTCCAGTGATCAGAAATAATCTGAAAAAAAATTATTACATTTAAAGTGGTCCATTTAGGGTGTGAAATATCGTTAAAGGGGTAGAACTGAGGGGCTCTGGTTTTTGCTGCCACGTGGCGTCTGTGTACCGGGTAGCATTTATCTTTAATTACATAACATGAGATTATATATGATTACTCTAAGGTGGTTTGAGAAGTAATGGATACTCCCAGTAGACTTTTAATATTTAAAAGTAAATATTTTAGTAGTTCTCATAATGTGATCTCAATCCAATTCAGCTCATTTGTTATACAAGTTGCAATTGAGTATCAGAACTTTGAAGAGTCATGAAAGCTGCGTAGATAATGGATTAAACACATCTCTAAAGGTCATAACGATTTATGATAAATACATCATTTTTGTATATTGTTGAATAAATGATCTAAGTAATGATTTCAAATTTACAACTTCAATGGCCCCTGCATCAGAGTGGGAACAAACTGAGACGGCCAACATTCTTCTTTTGCCAATGGAAGGAATGTTGAAATCAATAATCAGCTGCCTGGAGAAAGGAAGCAGCATCCTATATGATATATGGAATGAACGTCTGTGAGAACATTATATGTCTAGGCTGAGTACATATCAATATAAGTCTATGCCATACATCAAAAAGAGTAAATGAGGACAACCTGCTACAACATTTCCCTGTGTCTATCCAAAAAGCACTTGAAGATATTAGTTCAGGAATACTTTAGAACAAGTATATTCAGATACAACTTTGTTCATGCTTAGCCATATTTTGCTTTTATAATCGTAGGTCAGCATTTCACTCTAGTAAATGTATGTTTTATATAATTTAGAATCATCAACATAATGTATATGGAACCACAAGCACTTACACTAGTATTACAGGGGGTTAATTAAAAAAGATTCTTCCATCAGTCCCCGTGCAATGGTAGTGCTGACAGATCCTGTTGATTTTATAAGGCCTAGTATTTTACCCTATCTAATTTACTGGTGGTATCCAAGCATGTAGCAATCCTGTTGATTATTCACTATTGATTTTCCAAGCCTACCATCAAGGGCTGTGGCAGTAAAAGAAATTGATAGTGGATCGTCACAGTACTAGCTGTATGTATTATTACCACTCCTCTACTCAAAAGCCACTCATGCATTAGATGCCCTATCAACTGATCCATTCTCCCTCCCTCAGGGGCAGCCAGTACACACTATGAATAGTGAATAAAGGGGAACGATTGTTTATGCCCTTTTGTGAAAAGGAGGCTTTCCACAGCTATTGATTTATTTTGGCACTCTTGCCACTGTGCACAGTGTATTCTGCTTGTGATAGTGTATGCAGGGCTCAGCCTACCACCAGTAAAAACGATAGCACTGCCTGTGTCAATGCATGCCAGTCACATTTTACCATCAGATAAATCAATAGACCTAGACGTTCCCACCATTGCTGGGGGACTGATGGTAGGATGGTAGACTCTACCTCAATGAAGGCAAAATAGAAAAGAGAAGCTTGTAAATGCACTAGATACAAGTTATAGAGGGTTTATGGTGTATTATCAGTACTATATAGATCTCCAAAGATGCACTTCAAAAAGTATATAAATTTACCTTCATGGGGGATCATTGCAAAGGTGCACCTAGTTGTAGACTATTGAAATGTAAACTAAATTGTTTTACTGTACACTAAACCTTCCCTGTTCTTCCTCTAAACATACACGTTTATCACCAGCAAAATCTAATGGTTGATCAATTTTGAAAAGACCCCCTGAATTTCTAGCGGTAGTGATGCTAATACTGGAACTGGGTGTCCACAAGTGATTAGAGCTGCAGATCCACAATGCAACATAGGGTGCGATTCTGAGCTATAGTTGCATAGAAAATGATACCCATTAAGGAGTTGTTTGGTCTGTTGCATAGTAGACCTTACTATTAGAATTGTCATCCTTGCAATGGCTTGAAGGCAAAATTGTGACACAATACGCCAAAAGGAATCTTAGTGCAGGGTACAATAAGGCCCCTTTCCAACACATATATCACAAGATTATCATACATGAGTAAGTCTGATGCAACTGCAGACCCTGTGCAGTTTCTAATTGCAACAAGGTTTAGTCTCAATGTGGACCCATGCCGAAAGATTCAATAACCGTTTCCCAGCCATTGACACAGTGTCACATGGGTGCCAGGTCCTAGTGCAAAATTACACTGAACCACCAACAAATTGCCATTCAAGCTGAGGTTAATTGAATACCTAATTAGTTTGCTGTCGATTAATTGACTTTAAGACCTCACATCTGCCATGCAAAAGAGTGGACAACGGGCCTATGGGATGATTACTCTATTGCCAGTTATAACATGAGCCTTTAGGAATTTTAAGTGAAATGTCTACTCTAAAGTGGTTTAGTGAAGGACTGGATAATCCAGGAGGGCTGTGGACATTTAACAGTAAGAGAGTATTTTCATTGCATGAGTTTTCATTCTATTCTCGTCTGATGCAGAGCATAACGCGCAATTGAGGTGAGGGTTGAGTAGCAGAACCTTGAAGATTCAGGAAACCTGCTTAATGAATTATAGACAACATCCCTCACAGGGCCATAACACTTTATGGTTGATACATCCTTTTGCACATTGTTGAATAAATTATCTATTATTCTATAAACGATTTAAAGCTTCAATGGGCCCTGCATTAGACCGTGAACAAACTTAGACTACCAGGATTCTTCTTTTACCAGTGGAAAGACCTCCAGATACCAAAAGAATGTTGAAATATTACCAATCAATAACTATTGATTGGTATTATAATCAGCTGCCTAGAGAAAGGAAGCTGCATCCCATATGATATATGAAAGGAACATCTGTGAGAGCATTATATTATGTCTAGTCTGAGTACAATATCAATACTACGCCATATTTAGTACTTATAATCATTCTATTTCATGTTTGGAAGAGTGGAATATGAACGCCCCCTAGGCTTAACCTTTGAGCTCTGTATCTCACACCCCTATGGGATCCACCTTTATAACTCACCTGAAATAACCATAAAATATGTATAGTCATACTTTTGTATCTTTCCAAAAGACATAATTTGAACATATCTGACCAAGATGCCAAAGCACTCCCTAATCAATTAGCACAGAACATTGAATCAACTGGTTAATAAGTCTTTGAATATGTTGATTACCTTGATCTCCATAAGTTTTTTTTCAACGATGCAATGTTGTCTACAATCACATATTTCATAATTTATTCCTAGGTAGACAACATTGAAAAATTATTCTTAATTTAGCATGGATTCAACATAGATATTGCCAACATAGAATTGACACTGTCAACTTGTCCTGTTGAATTAGTGTTGATATGTGAACATTGGATCACCTAATAACTATCAATGTTAAAACAATATCATATCAATAATGAATCTACATACATTCACTGCTGTGTGCCCTATGGGCACTGATGAACGTCCCTCAAATGCAATTATAAGTTATATGACCTATCAATGACCTATACTACTGAAGCACGGTGCTAAGGTGGGACAATAAGGGCCTAGCTGTCCTTCAGATGTTTGTATACCTTTTTTTTTAACTTTTTTCTCTTTTCTTTACACAAGAGAGTAAAATGTCAGAGGCCATGACCCCTGGGCCTGTTGTCTAGCCACGCAGGTGGCAACAAAGCTGGCAGGTCCTTAGTTCTTTGAATGAACACGTTGTGTAGAGTGTCTGATGTGACAGCTTAGTGTTTTTTATTTAAGATATGTTGCGGTAATAGTATTCATGGACGTAACACCATTTTCAATTCATAGGCACTGCTTAAAATTGCAAATGTTTACTCCCTTTGGTTTCAGTTAGCATGAAACCTTACATGCCACTGAAAACGAATTTGACCCTTAAAATGTATTGTTTACTATAGATTTGTTTGTTTTTCTTCCTGGCACGAAGTGTTCAGAAATTCATCGTGTGAAGAAGCACTGTTTTCATAACCATCTTAATGTCAAAGAAAAAAACCTTTAGGAATACGACTCTTGGGCCATTCTATATCAGAGTTTCCTCTATAAAGCTTATTTGTCTTTCGATATAATTGTACTAATCATAAAAATAAATCATGAAATCCTTGCCAGAGCGCTGTGAGTTGGGAAGGAGAAAGGATCCCCTAGAGTACCTATAATTAAATTGATTACCAGCCAATGAAATACTCCCACACTGTGCTCCATTCAGGGGGATGGTCTGGTAACTGTTATCAGTGATAACCATTGGTAACAAGCTTCACCCATGGCGGTGCCCATTGGCATATACCGCCACCTCGGTATATACTTCACATACATCTTTTCCTCCAAATCACATGTGCCATAATAATGCTCATGTCTGATCTCAGGAGGTTATTTCAGAAGGTTGATTCAAAACAGTGCTAATTTACCACTGTTTTGAATTAACCTCCAGAATATCCTTCCGTCAGTCCCTCGGCTATGGTACACACAAAAAGAAAACGTACCTAAGGAAACTCAGTCAAAGTGACTTATCATTCTTAATTAGTACTTATGACAAGCAAATGACCAAGGAGGTCTAAGTTTTCTTAGTCACATTGACTACCAAAATGAGTTTCACTCTCCTAGCATATCTAAGGGTATCTGCTGGAAGTTTCAGGCAAGCTGACTTATCTTCGTCATTTTCACTAAGAGATCTTAGTCACAACATTACACTTGGTAAAATGTACCAAATAGGTTTACGCCTTGTCAAATGAAATAGGAAGTCAGACGGAAACACCTATTCTGTGGTAATCTAGATGAATATAATGTCCACATGTGAATTTGCTTCCTTGGCAAACCCGGAGTAACTTGGCTCAGGGGTTCTAAATGAATATGATATTAGGTATTTCAAATACTTCCTAAATGACAAGACTCTGATCTGTGGGGTGTGAATCCTACATAGAGCTTAGCACAATCACCATTTGAATTGAATTAAAATTGGGTTGTGTACTTAGTCAAAACGAATCCTAGTCAAAATCAGGCAAGCCAAAGCAAATTGCCCTCTTTGTCTAACGGTTAGTCATATTTGACTAAGAAAAACAGGGACTTTTAGACATGGCATTTTGACTAACTATAGCTAGAAAGATGATTTGACTCATATTTGACTAACCCTTGTAATTTTTTTTTCTGTGTACTGTTGGCAAATCCTGTTGATTTTAAAAGACCTATTCATTCTACCCTATCTATTTTACTGGTGGTAGCCAAGTCAGGCACATCAAGTCCTGTTGATTATCCAATATTAATTTTCCAAGCCTACCACCAAGGGTTGTGGCAGTGAAAGTAATCGATAGTGGATTGTGATGGTTCACAGTATAAACAGCTCATAGGATAAAGGGGAATGACTGTTTATGCCCTTTTGTGAAAAGGAGTCTTTCCACAGCTATTGTTTTATTTTGGTGCTCATGCCATATAAATCTCTTCCGCATTTTATATGATCTATAAAGTTATTGCTGAGTCATAAAGAATACTAGAGAGAGACAGAGACAGAGACAGAGAGAGACAGAGACAGAGAGCTACTTTTCTCATGACTAGAGAGCCTGTGATTACTTTTGTTTAATCAGCTAGATACTAATATGATAAATCGATGTACTATACCTCCTTCATTGATCTAACATGGGACACCTTGGCACACATCAGCCCCTTTAAGTCCTGCATAGAATACCATATAGTACTTTCTAGATAACAGAGTCGGCTAGAGTCAACATCATGGTAGGCCTAAATTTCAACCAAAAGCAACACTATGATAGGCCTATGATCTACAATAGTTGGCTCTCATTAGGAATTGCATTGGAATTTCAAAGAGGCCTGCCCTCCTAGGGAATAGGTCTGTACCTTCTTGGAGCCAGCCCCCCCCCCATATGAGCAGGACCACCACTCTCCCTCTGTCCCTAAGTATGTTCCACTGTACATTCCATTTTCATTTGTGATGATACTTGGATGCGGCCATGTTGAGTCTACCCCCTAGGGCGGTATTATGCTGACCCTTTGGGAGGGTGTATCAAAAACATGAGCTCATTTTGGCATATGAATGCAACCATGGCAAATACAATCAGCAGCAGTTCATTCCTGCAACAAACCGAAAAAGGCCATTATGCATTGCTGCAATGTGCAGGGTTAAGGAGGTACTGGACAAGGGGGTATACCGAGGTTGCAGGTCCCTCAGTAGGGGGCACCATTGCTTGATCTGGAGAGTTGAGCACTGATAAAAACCAGAGTGATGGGTACCAGCTTTTATGTAATGCACCCAAAAAGTCTGCGCTGAATGAAAGGAATTATCTCATCGGTCAAAAATGTATCGCACTATGTCGGTACATACAGAACTAGGCCATTGCTAGTACCAGCAAAAATAGCTAGGTGGCTCATGTAGTCGAGGGCTAGATCAGCAGATGGCCTCTTCGTACAGTTTACTTTGGTTGGCTCTTCCTAATAGACTATAATGTATTTAGATATATTCTAAAATCTATACCTGTGGATAGCAAATACTTTAAACTTAAACAATGTAAGTTTCATATAGACTTAGTACTTTAAATACAAGAGAAAATAGACTTTAAAAGAAGTTTTCTAAGAGGGCACATATAATCCTGGCTGAGTAAAACCAAGCCATGATCTCCATGTCAGTCTAATAGGTTCCATTCACACCTTAAACAATACACAGATACTTCAGATGATTAAGATAGAGGCAGGCACAGCTTATCAGTCTTATCAATTACCATTGTCTCCTGCTGGATGGAGGGGAAGAAAAAAGATCACTGAAGTGGCCGTATAAGCGCCCGGGTGCTCATAACTTTCATTCCCACTGTACCCCCGTTGGTCATATGAAACTGGTGCTTATTTGAGACCCCAATACTTAAAAGGGCCATTATGGTACCCACAACTTCAAGATGGCCACCTCCATACATGAATGGCTCTATTCCCTATAGGTGTGCCAACAGCCACCCAACTATCACAGAAGTCCCTAGAGTAGCCTGATGGCGTCCTCCACCGTTGGCGCCACATGGCCGTGCCTCCAGTCTGATGACTTTGGTACAGGAGACAGGGGCACAGGAGGCAGTGGTACCATGGAGTAGTGCACTGAGCTCATAGGGTTACTCCTCCTCCAGAGGGTGGTCACATGAAGTGAGCTACTCATTCAGCTATTGGACGGCAACCTGCTCCTCATTCCTCAAGCAAGGAATGCACCATGTGGGAGACACCACTAATGAGAGTTTGGGAGGCATAATGCTGGCAATTGGGATTTGGCCTGCCACAAGAGCAAATTGGCTATAGATTTGCACGTACGTTTCCTTAAGTCACCAGAGCAACTATATTGAATAGTGATTTCAGTTCCCCAACGGTAAAGCAGTGAGTACCAATAGGAATATGTCCATAGACTCTTCCATAACAACTGAAAACTCTATGAAGCTACTGGAGGAGGGGCCGTCTATAGACGTCCACACACTGGTATCAGCAGAGTGCATGCTGGTAGTTGGAGGACGAGTATTTAACACAGGAGGAAGCTTTTAGTCATCCTATAAGCCTATACAGTGGCACCACAGCTCAACCCTGGAGGGATATTCAATACTGGCATATATAGATATATCCTTCCACGCCCATGCACTAGTAACATACACACATATGTAGGTGGATGATACAGTAAGTGAATAGACCACGGATATGTATGGGATGGGCACCCTGGAGGAAGGAAGACTAATGTCCACATGGAGAAGTAATACTTAAATGAACTTCCCTGGAGTTGCCACCATGGAGGCGGCACGGAGGAGGCAGACAGGGCTGCATGGCTGCACGCACTGCATGTTTAAACATGTTGTGTGATGGGGACTTTGTAAAATGGGGTGCTGGAGGAAGGAACTATCTATCTTAAGCAGCACACCATACTCATCTACCTCCTACCTAATGGACATTCGCATTTATACACTGGAGAAGCACTAAAGGACTATAAATAGCCCTTTTCGTGTGACAAATGGGACACATGTTGGTAGACTTACTATTATTACCACATTTTACTCCCACATTTGGTTTCTGATATCAGCTAATATGAATGAATGATGCAGTCAGCATCAGTGGATTTAACATATAGTTAGCAAAGTCTCCATACAACCAGGGCGATGCTAGTTCAACGGAGGAAGCTAGAGACAAGCAGTATTTGATCAAGGTATGACCTTTCAGTCTGTGTTTTAAGGATAACGAGCAACCTGTGCATGATCTAATGGCTATTAAAGTTTAATGAGGGTGTTTGTGTGAAAGATATGAGATTTATCGCTGTCAATGATGGTATAAATAGCTCCTCACTAATTAGTTGATGTAAAAACATAGCTGCGTCAACCTTTATTTATAGAAAATTATTTTTTATGCGTTAGAGGAAAAAAGAACCTTGGAAGAGGTGATCAGTAAAAATCATCTATTTGGGCCCCCATGATCAAGATACGACATTATGAATTCACTATAGGGGAAATTGCAAAGGGAACCATCATTTTGTTTTGGTTTGTAAGTATGATATACTTATTATGTCAAATAGTTTCGACCAATAGAGGTGTCATAAGAAAACTGTAATATAGTCTACAGTGACCATAACAATGTCATGTGTGCATATATAGATCTATATCTGGATCATGATATGCCAAACTTTACATAATAGAGTATCTGTTGAGAGGTGTCCGCAGTCATATGTCATAAATAAGTATCCTTCATGACACTTGACAAGCAGGCCCATGGTGTTATTGATGACTTATATGATCACTTTGTATATTTTAGTGTATAAGCTACAATGATAGCATATCAGGGGACGTCTCAAAGTTGTTTCAGATTGTTGTGGTACCTGATGAGGACAGTGGAGAGAGACAGAGAGACAAAGAGACAGGGACAGAGATAGAGTGACAGAGAGAAAGACTGTTCCCGATTCGAAACGGAGACAGACAGACAGATAGACAAACAAATAGACAGACAGAGACGTTGATAGACGTTGTGAGAGCCAGTAATTCCTGAAGCTAAAACAAAAGGGCTCGCATATGAAACTCAAACGTTACTCATTTGACCTCATCTCCGATTGAAAGAGATAGAGAGTGCTGGCATTGTGAGTTGTATTGGCTCAGATTACTTCTGCCCCATTTAATGCCGTAAAACAACAATACTACCATTACTTCTCACTAAACGGACAATAGGCATACAACACAGTGTTCCAGGTGTTTAGGATGAATAAATAATCTAGCCAATGGTCTAGAAAATCCAGCAACACATACCTCTCTGGTCTGCAATCTAATTCAGATTGATGGATACAATAATTTTACATGAAGTACATTTAAATAGATAAGTGCATGTATATCACAAGAAGTAAAACATTACAAGACATTAAGGTGTCCATGCTGGTCATTGATTTGACTTTCATTAGCACCCTGAAACATTGAATTCAAATAGCGATTAAATCATGCCCGATATGAGAATAGTAAAAAGGCCTGTTGGTCAAATCTAATGGCATTCAATGCTAGATTTATCACTACACTGCAAAAAAATTAATGGTGTTTAGACTCTAAACATGTTTAGGTCTAAACATGTTTAAAATCTAAACATTTTGGTTCAATAGGTGTTTAGCCAACCATGTGTTTAGGATTAAAACATTTAAATTCTAAACACCTTAACCATTACATTAAACATGTTTACATGTGTAGACTGTAAACAGACAGAAAACTAGGTGTCTAGCTTTTAAACACTAATATTTCTTGGTGTTTAGACATAAAATATATACCAGGTGTCAGCTCTAATCTATAGTTGACCTTCTGAATGCAGTCATCTGTTATTGTTTGGTTACAATATATTGCAGTATTCTCCTAAATCACAGTTTTACCTAATACAGTATGTATATTACGTTAACAATAAGAGGCTATGCAATTACACCCGGAGATTCCTTGCAGCACAGTGCTTTGATTGGTTGTTACACAATCAGATTATTTTCAACTTTTCCGCTGATATGTTGAAAAAGTGTTACACAATAAACATGCCGCTGTTCCTTTTCCTACATAAATTGTCAATGATCAAAAGTGTCGCTGTTAGAAGCAACTGTCACTGAAACTGTCACTGAAACATCAAATTCAAATAGCGATTAAATCATGCCCGATATAAGAATAGTAAAAAGGCCTGTTGGTCAAGATCTAATGGCATTCAATGCTAGATTTATCACTACACTGCAAAAAGATTAATGGTGTTTAGACTCTTAACATGTTTAGGTCTAAACATGTTTAAAATCTAAACATTTTGGTTCAATAGGTGTTTAGCCAATCATGTGTTTGAGATTAAAACATTTACATTCTAAACACCTTAACAGTTACATTAAACATGTTTGCATGTGTAGACTGTAAACAGACAGAAAACTAGGTGTTTAGCTTTTAAACACTAATATTTCTTGGTGTTTAGACATAAAATATACACCAGGTGTCAGCTCTAATCTATAGTTAACCTTCTGAATGCAGTCATCTGTTATTGTTTGGTTACAATATATTGCAGTATTCTCCTAAATCACAGTTTTACCTAATACAGTATGTATATTACTTTAACAATAAGAGGCTATGCAATTACACCCGGAGATTCCTTGCAGCACAGTGCTTTGATTGGTTGTTACACAATCAGATTATTTTCAACTTTTCCGCTGATATGTTGAAAAAGTGTTACACAATAAACATGCCGCTGTTCCTTTTCCTACATAAATTGTCAATGATCAAAAGTGTCGCTGTTAGAAGCAACTGTCACTGAAACTGTCACTGAAACATCAAATTCAAATAGCGATTAAATCATGCCCGATATAAGAATAGTAAAAAGGCCTGTTGGTCAAGATCTAATGGCATTCAATGCTAGATTTATCACTACACTGCAAAAAGATTAATGGTGTTCAGACTCTTAACATGTTTAGGTCTAAACATGTTTAAAATCTAAACATTTTGGTTCAATAGGTGTTTAGCCAACCATGTGTTTGAGATTAAAACATTTACATTCTAAACACCTTAACAGTTACATTAAACATGTTTGCATGTGTAGACTGTAAACAGACAGAAAACTAGGTGTTTAGCTTTTAAACACTGATATTTCTTGGTGTTTAGACATAAAATATACACCAGGTGTCAGCTCTAATCTATAGTTAACCTTCTGAATGCAGTCATCTGTTATTGTTTGGTTACAATATATTGCAGTATTCTCCTAAATCACAGTTTTACCTAATACAGTATGTATATTACGTTAAAAATAAGAGGCTATGCAATTACACCTGGAGATTCCTTGCAGCACAGTGCTTTGATTGGTTGTTACACAATCAGATTATTTTCAACTTTTCTGCTGATATGTTGAAAAAGTGTCACACAATAAACGTGTCGCTGTTCCTTTTCCTACATAAATTGTCAATGATCAAAAGTGTCGCTGTTAGAATCAACTGTCACTGTTTCACCCATGTTAGTATGGAGGTACTGTTCCTAAAAGATAGTCACTTTAGATGGCAGGTTATATGGTAGATGCGGTTATGAAATGCCCTGAAAAGGTTAGAAAAGGTCGTGGAATTAACAAGAGACGCCAGGATTCACTGGGGAGACCGAAAAATTCACTGTGGTCAAAAAGATCATCTCTTCTCCTCTGTGGACACAGTTTACCACTTCTACCAGATGATATCATTTCCTTCCTGCCTCACGACCCTGGGACAGAGTCCACATGATTATTATGAGTGATCCCAGTGTTTGTGCAAGGTAGTGTACATTTTCCAGGCAAAGGACCTGTTTGAGTGATGATATGCAGGGTGGTGCCTCATCCCATAAGAGGATCCACTAACACAGGGGTGGTAACTGGTCTACACCAGATACCAGCTACATAGAGTACTCCCCTATGGGGTATGGTCACATAGAGTTAGGGCAAATCAAGATTGAGGGAATGCCATGGTGAATTTATATAATCTAGTCTTCTCAGTTTGAATTTAGCCTGAAACTTGGGTCTTTTTCAACTTAAGTGAAAAGTTTTCACATTAATCAATGATATCTAATCTTTAACCATATATAGTGTGATAGCCTTTGATGGAAAATTAGTTGAATATGGCAATGGGGTAGTGAAGATCTGCAAAGATAGAAATGGAACAGATCCATCAATAACAGCCAAGTGTAAAATGGATGAATTGCCTTCAGTATGGACACATCTGTCTTATAAATATAAGTGAATAAAAAAGTTAGGTATGGGCAGAGGTATTTATATTCAGTGGAAACGGGCGAAATCGTAGATCCACCATTAAATCATTGGGTTCTACAACCTTGTAGTCTCCCTTTTAGTGTATTAGGGTCAACAACAAGGCTACTACGAAGGGGCTGGCTGTACGTGTGGACACAGCCGAGTGTGGCAGAGCCTGTCTGTGCCAACAAGTCCTATATGGGCGTCCTTTAATGACATGTGCCTGGAGATCATCTCTTAAGGTGGGTCTCTCCCATGGACAAAACTTAACTAAATCCTTACCAATCATTAACCATGTGGCGTTCATTACATGCCCATTTCACTAGAGACAAGAAAAGTGGGGGCGGGGGTCCCAGGCTAGTTTCAAAGATATTTCATCTTGAAGTTTAAGGGACCTCATATATGGTACCAGGCATAATAAGGTTTTTGGCATTTCGATACAAAAATAAGTAATAAAAGGTGTTCAGTGGTGTATATGTAGAGTGTTTAGCTGTTCAACGTCTAACCTGAAGGTTGAGTGTTCAAGACTTGGCCAGGCCCCGCTTTTGCATGTACGGATTTGGCATACCATTCTGGGGCTACCCACCCCACCAAGGGGCTCCTTGTGATTTGTGCATGAACTTCAGAATCCATACATGCCCAGAAATCTGTGCAATGGGACTATACTTTGCAAGGGAGTGACCCAACTTAAGGTATTGCCATCGCTCACAACCCTACGACTGCAAAGACTATATTCCTTTTCCTATTAAATTTCCGGTACAACCTGAAGGGTGAAGTTGTATGTTAATAAATAACCCCCTGATTTACTCGCTAGACGGAGGAGTACTTTCGGATTGCTTAGCATCATATTCCTATCCATTGGTCAGTTTATAATTTTTTCATTGTATTATTTTCGGCTGAGGTGCCGGAACTCCTTTTAATGCTTTGTTGCTGATTCCTGCAGGGTGTGTCTCCTCCTTTTCAAATTCTAGGCGCTCTTGTTGATACTATTCACCATTGATATTAGTTTCCTTTTTCGTAGTACACGGCCTCATCATGAAAAGGACATCGTCAATGGTAGCAAACCCTACCTTTACATGTAATACATACCTGATATGTATACCAATCCTAGTTATCTGGTATAACAGGATATACCATAAAGGAAACTGTACATCTGAGTTGTTTATGTAAAATGAATAGGATAAAGTATCACTTCCAGGTGTCTAGGATGAATAATCAATTTATGTGTCAACAGGATGTAGCATCTAGGTTAGGATGTCGGAAGTGAAAATCTGAATGAGTTATGTTCTCTATTTTTACTGATACCAACGAGTGGAAATAAAACTAATTTATAGATCTACCTTGGTACGTTTAGAACTTCCCAGTGGGCACAGAACGTTGCATCAATGTTGATAACCCGTTGATAAACCTGTCTTCAACACCTTTTCAATTATTCTATTTCAATGTTGTCAACCATCACCATTTCAACCTCCAATCGACAGTTGACATATCAATGTTGAAATATATTGTTCTCAATTCAACATTGATTTGTCAAAACTGAATCAACAATATCGATTCAATGTTGACATATCAACAAAGAATCCCCTAACAACTATCAACGTTGTTTCAACATTAATACAATGTTAACACAACATTGAATCAACATGGAAATACAAACATTGAATCAGTGCTGACGGTAAGATGTTGAACCATAATTGATTTTGATTATGGTGTGTCAACTTTCAAATTCAACTATATTTCAACCCTGAATCAACCATTGATATGCAAACATTGCACATGTTGTTTCAACGCTATTTCAACATTGATTTCCCAGTGGTTTAAGGTACAATGACAGAAATATAGTTTTCTATTTTTCTAACTAATTCTCTAAAGTACCATAGCGATCTGTCTCAAGTAGAAAACAGAAAAGCTTTTATAAGTTATATATGGTCAAATGAATTATCAAAAGCATCAAAATTGGTATGTCACCTTGTGTGAATGCTACCTCGGGAATGCTAGCTCTGATCTGCAACATCGACCATTGCTTCTGTAACATTTGCTACTTTGTTTGGTCTAAGCTAGGAGGATCCCGCAATGTATGGGTTGCAAGCGCCAGAATATCTCTTGTCGAATGTAGTCCCCGCCTCTCTATAAAACTGATATCAAAGATCAAAGGGAGAAAAGCCGACGAGTCCATATCCAAGTTCAGGTACCTTGGCAGTTTAAGATTTTGAATATCCTTTAGAATCTATATCTGCTATGTGCGGAATGAAAAGTGTGGGAACAACATTAGAAAGAAGGTAGAGAGTACACCATCATGATCGTCATCATCATTCAACATTATCTTTTTATGGAAATTGCTTTTCCTGACGTTAAGTCTTAAACTGGCCCGTCGTCAATCAATACGAAAAGGTGGCGGACACCGGCTGTAGCCGGCAGAAATTGGCAAAATGCCAGACCAAATGTCAAGACCTTAGGTTACATAGTATTCTTTGTGGCTTGCAAACCAGACAATTATTATGGCTATTGCAGCCTAAAACTTTCCTTTTTTGTACTAACAGTTTACCCCAAATTTTAGATATCCAATGAGCTGAAGGATTATAATGGCAAGTTTATTCTTGTGTTATATTATTTTGTACCTAACAAAAAAAAATATGTCGATGTTTTTGGTCCTGCAGAAATCAATTGGGGCCTGTGGAGTGAAAAGAAAACCTGCAGGACCGAATGGCCTACATGGCGAAATACTTTTCAGTTAGACTGCATCCTTATATTGGAAAAGAGTAGCTGTCATGCAAAGATCCACCATTCTTCATGAGACTAGGAACCTATACTTTTCACACACCATGATCTTTGAATAGACTTTAGATTGAAGCCCGACAACCATAATTATATTAAGCCCATTGATAAATGTTCACCACGATGTCTTTCCAACTTTTTCGGTTGTTTATCAATCTTGAAAAATATTGGATACTTCAGATTAAATGTTGCCTAGACCTGCCTGGCCACTACAAATGTCCATGGTTATCTGAAAAAGTCGAAGTAATTGGAACATGATACATCTATAAATCCACCCAGGTGTTACTGTACATTATTCTTTTTACCATTTTATGTCAGCAAATACTTGCTGCTGTTTGTTATCAATGGCCAAAGTTACAACCGGTGATGGCATTGTAAGGACAGCAAAAACATATATGACAGGAGATAAGTGTTTCTAAATGTAATCAATGTAATAAACAAAACATTTCCTTTTGAATCGTATTGACATAAAGTATGGAGCATGTGCCATCTATCCGTATGTGGTCTTGCTTATGGTTCCAGATTCAATAAATGATTTGACAGGTGTAAATCACAGGGTTGCATGCAATAAAGTACTATACATACAGGGAGTCAATAAATGAAAACATGAACACAATAGTGCAGGTGTTCACCTTATAAATAAAAATAGAAAGACTTAGAAAATAAAACCTATGTGTTATCTATGGTAGCTGCAAACTGCATGTTTGCCATCAATAATCACCTATGGATGGTTGCCTGCAGACACCTGATTTAACCCTTTAGGGGCGCGGCTATAGCTCAAACTTTCTGACCATTATATTATGTCTTCCTATGTATGTATTGATGGTAAGTACCAGACTGTTTCTAAGAATTTATTGAATGATCTACATGTGAAGAACTGTTAATATATAAGGGCCCTTTTTCAGATCCATCCCCCTTCGGTCTTATGAATGTAGTCATAGCGACTCACCTGTCGGGGTTGTATTCATCCATTATTTATAACAACAAAATGGCCTAATGCAGGCTGTGATTAAACTGATCACTACAGTGTGTGTTGGGGTTGAGCGGGCAGTTGTCCGACAGCTCAACCTCGACACACAGGAAGTGATTGGTTTTCAACCATAGTTTCCTAGGTTCTTTTCAGGTATATAATGACAAATTAAACACTATTTATATGGGCAGTAATGGGTTAAGCACTATGGTTGATTTGAGAGTTGGTCTACTAGATCTGGCAGATAACCTGCCCAGTGCCTCATTCTGATTTACATGTCCAGATCTGGACTACTATTGTAGATCCCTAAATATGTAACTCCATTTACACCAATAGTATATGTTCCCTGCTTTGCTATTGATAACAATTTCCTTCTACTTTCAGACACTACAGGAGGCAGTTTGACAGCGCCAGCACACCATGGGGTATGTGCAGGAGGAGCTGCAAACAATCAACTTTAACATCAGTGTACCCACAGCTGTAGACATCCCTTATACTGCCATAGAACTGGCTGTAGCTGTTCTTGCCATCATTGGTAACTCCCTTGTCATCATTGTCTTCATCAAGTTCCACAGCCTCCAGACTGTGACTAACTACTATGTCATCTCGCTAGCAGTGGCTGATCTCTTGGTGGGATTGATCGGCATCCCCTGTGCTATAGCCACTAGTGTGGGCTTACCACCAAACTTCCAGGCATGTCTCCTCATGAACTCTCTCCTGTTGCTGTTATGTACAGGCTCTATATTATCACTGGTGGCTGTGACTGTGGACAGATACTATGCCATAGTGCACCCACTCAGATACCCTGCTATCATGACCCCCAGGAGGGCACTGCTTATCATTGTTATCTGCTGGGTGCTGGCTGGTATCATTGGTCTCTTGCCCTCCATGGGGTGGAACAAGGGTCGTCCTGCAGGGCCGAGGTGCTTCTTTATGGAGGTGATTGACCTGCGCTATCTTGTCTTCATCTACTTTGCCACTATAATCACTCCATCGGCCTTCATGGCCGTCGTATATGCCAAGATCTACCTGGTCATCAAAAAGCAGGTGGGTTAAACTATTTTACTCTGTTAATGCTATAGAAATAAAATTCGTTTTTTGATATCATGTATTCTGAATTGAATATTGGATCATATGCTGTGTCCAAGACAGCAATCTCGGGTCGGTGAGATCACGGCAATAGCAACTAAATAGAGGGCTACCCACAATGGAATACACAGAATGTGTTTGATACATGAGCATATTTCATAGCGTGTTTTTATGTGGAAGATCATATGAAATGTATAATTCACAGAACCCAGGATTTTGCTCGGCAAAATGAATTGATTAAATATCACACTCTTTCAATCTGTTTAAGATATTATCCCTAAGGAAGATGATCCAACGCCTTGTTTCCTTTTAATGTTGGTATGAGTCACGAATTCCTACCGTTTCCATCCCCCTGAGAAATGTTTTGGCTTTTCTTGCCATGGGTATCGATAATAGCCTTAATTAATTGCATCAAAGAAAGTTGCTGACGGGTTGTTGCATTCATATGTCAATATTTGTAGTGTGACTCGGGAAATACAAATAGATCACCCATCAGATCGCTGCTGGGATCGATCAGGGATAATGAACAACACATTTTGTGGATTTCATGGAGAGTACTAGTTCCCACACAATTATATTGATTGTTCATTTCGCGATATCTGCACAGCCAAAAATAATTTTCTTAGAATCTTAAATAATCTTACCTGATGGACAAAACTACCAGTTTTAAGATTTTTTTTTATTTTCTTAAAACTGGTAGTTTTGTCCGCCACGTAAGATAATCTATCTTATTTTCTTAAATCAAGAAAAATATTTTTTGCTGTGTGTTGTTGGTGATTTTACCTGTGGAAAAAAGTAATATTTTCTTTTGCCTTGGGAGTAAAGCAGTTTATGAAAAGGGAGGTATACAGCTGTTTTTACAGAAGTGACCTGTACTCGGGAAAGGAACCTTATTTCACAGATCGTGTCACCGATGATGATCCATAAGACACAAAACAAAGTCAAAAATAGACATTTTACTGTCTATGCTATCTAAAATGCCATTCCGTCAGTAAAACTAGTAGCACTATCCCAAGCAGAATACAAATATGAAACCGGTAATATTGTTTTTAGGCGTTTGCAATTGAAATTATGTTGCTGTTTTGAGTGGAAGTCATTACGCTAGATCCCTTACCTCACTCTGTTTGTGCAGAGTCAACTGCCAGGGCTCAAATGGGAAATCACTTTTGATCTGATCATTGTGACAAATTACCTTTTCTTTACACATTAAATGATGATTACTCTTTCTATCATTTTCTGCATTATTACATTCATAGACCATTAGGCACCCAATGGTGGATGAAGTTGATGAACCTTTATTAACTACCTTTCAATTTTTATTCAGCATTGAACTAAATTTTGCTCACCAGTTTTCTAACAGTTATGCGTTCCAAATAGAGTCATGACAAGCAGCATATTCATTTTTTCAATATTCTGTTATGCCTTTGTTTGTAGGTATGTGTCATTTATAAACATTTAGAAGTGGATTCCATTAACTATGAAGTATGTTTTAATCCAATAGATTGTACCCGAGCACCCCATATTTATATAAATGCACCACTAGTAGTTTGCTTCATGTTACAAGGCTGTGAAACACTGTACAAGCAGAAACGTCCCCTTGTCACTCCCATCGATGAGCAGAGGGTTACCAGTATGCTTATATTACTAATGAAGCAAGAAAGCTGCTTCCTTTGACAATGGCCAGAGCCACTTCTGTCACTGCTCTACCTATACGTGGTATTTGGTATGCTAAGGTGATTGCCTTAGTAGTTGAGTGGGTTGTGTACAGAACCTGATGGGTTATTAGTCTCTACCATTCACTACAGCAACATCCCCAGTAGAGAGTAGGTATGCATGTGGTCATTGTAGCAGCATGCCCGGGGATCACAGCCTCCTCTGATGGCATGATATGATGTTATATTATGTGGTGCAGGAATACATGTAAACACATGACACACAGTGCAGGAACTGGCAGGGAATCCAGCACTGCTGTGTGCATTAATGATGAGCTAGATGACATGTAAGCTATATAGCTGGACAGCACAACTGCTCAATATCATTCTATGATTTGGCACCATGTATGTAACTAACTGCAGGGCCAGCTGATTGACAACAGCTGGTCTTTTTTGTCGTTCATCATAGTGTCTCTTATAGTTAACGTAGTATCAGATATATGATTCCATATCATAGAATATGGTAGGACCTACTCTGTTATTAATCGTACCTTATATAGGTTATTGTGGAAGAGTAGAATGAACTTCATAACTACTGAAATTTATTTCCATTGCTTTTCTAAAGTAAAAACTGAAATTTCTGACTGATATTTATGGTAGGTGCTAAAACCAAGCTCATTCCAACCCACCACTGACGGGAATCACTCATTAATTCAAATCTTCAAGCCAAATGCTGATACATAAATGATGAAAGAACTAATCTGTGATTTGCCTACTTGACACTTGAGATACACCATGGATATCTGGGCAAAGTACTGTTTTCATCTAACACTTTTCTAGACGAACATGGTGTGGCCAGCCTTTCTTGTATGCTATCCGAGTAAACACATATATCCCAGGCCTTTTAGATCTAAAAAACTAAAAGAGAGGGACTATATGTTTGGACGTTCAAACATTAAGGTTTAGTTATCCTCCGGATATGTAGATATCGGAAGTATGTTTTTCTACATTTTTCTCCTACCAAAAAGCTTCAAAGAAGGGGGAAAAAAAGGAAGGAAACACACTTGAAACGTTGGTTGAAATCCATTGAAGGTGCAGACTTACACCCTAGACCCTGCATATCTCATAACTTGCTATCACTGTAATACATATATGTTCTGATGAAGAAATCAACATCAAGTCATTTCCATTACCTTATACCTACATCCAAGAGAGCATTTTATGCTCACGGGTGTATGCAAATTGATTGCCTCGTTAGCTAAGTTGGTAGAGCAACGGTTTTTAAATGCAGGGATCCTGTGGTCAATCCCATCCCAAACAACGGAATACTTTTTATATAAGGAGCATAATAAATCGTGTTTTGTGTTGTGGTTTTCTTCAACTATTTTTTTGGTAGAAGAACAGGGTATTTCTGACAGCTGATATTGTACAATGTAAATAACCCTTAACGTCTGAACGTCCACATACAAAGCTCAAAAACGTATTTCAGACTAATTTTGTAAAATACACACATAAAACTAAATGGAAACTACATTTGTTTTGGTAAGGTGTTTACTGGCTATGGAATAGCCATAATAGATTGGATACCACTGATGGTGTGTGGTAGTTCAATGATTTTCTTTTTGTTCTAGGGTGTCTTGTGTCAAAGCAAAATAGCCACACTCTTCATTAAAGAGACAGACACTTCTTTGCAATTAGATCCAGTTTCAACAGTTCAAGGGTGTTTTCCCTGCCGCAGGCACCTGGCTCCAGGCAAGTGAGCCACATGTGTCATCTCTTAGTCACAGAGCCCATTAAGCTGTCCTCTAGCCTATGCTGCCATGTTGGATACTCTGATAAAAAGCATTGGTGCCTAAAGGGATTTGTCTCGAACAATTTCTCTTTTAGAGAATAGTGTTTGTTTATATCAGGTAAAGCTACCAGGTCAGCACTTGAGGTGTAAGCTTCTTACACAGTCACCATATTGCTGTACTTCTGAAATAAAAGCGTTCACAGCTGAGGAGGGCAGATTATCCCTGGTATAAGATTTCCATTTGAGATCAGCTGTCAGTGTACAAAATGAATTTCAATACCCCTATCCTTTCACTCATTCGATCCACTATGCTTCCAGTGTTGTTCTTTTATGGGGTCCTGAATTAGGATAGCGCAGTAAATCATAGGATTAAACGGTGCTGGTTGTTATTAGATTTTTTTTATTAAAGGGCTGGTTCCACAGCGTCGGTCGGGTCCATTTTTGCTAATCTGACCGATTTATATTATTTATAGGAAATGTATGGGAAAAAAGTCGTCAGATAAAGGACGGGTTCCACAGCGTCCGTCGGGTCCATTTTTGCTAATCCGACTATTTTGTTCATACATTTCCTATATAAAAATCGGTCGAATTAGCAAAAAATGGACCCGACCGACCCTGTGGAACCAGCCCTTTAGCAAAAATTGGTCCCGACCAATGGTGTAAAACCAGGCCTTAAAAATGGCATATTATTCCATTTTCATGCTAACTTAGTAGTGAAGTCTGAGTACAAATAGATTACATGTTTTTCTGAAAGTGGAGGTGTGATCAGTCCAGCAAGGTGTCTTCAGACATTTTATATATTACTAGATTATTATTATGTATCTAGCTTTATTTCCACCTAGCTTCTTTTTGAATTTCCCAATTTCCCATCAATATCAATAAGCCTGTACCCTACTCCTGTAACAGTCCTCCATAGTGTATTGGACACGCACTATCTGGCATTTTTTGTTAATTTCCTGTGCGTGATCAGAATAATAATCTAGGTACCATTGGCAAAACATGGAGGCATAAAAAGCTAAAAGTAGAAAACCATTAATTTTGGTCACTATTCTGAGTCTGTCTGGACATCATCAATCATTTCCAGATACCCACTATCCTTTTTTACTCTATTGAAGAACCACTCATATCGGCATAACTTGATCTCTCCTGGTGCTTGTCATCAAATTCATCTTTTGGTATCACATTATGGCATTTAAATAACCGTCATAACTTGAAACTGGATAACTAAAATACGATCCCTGTAATGTTGATCTTTGGGCAGCGCAACATCTTTTAAGAACCAATCATAATTTAACGTGTTTGCTAATAGAATTAGAGCATTGATGAAAACGCTGACAATTGATAAGTGATGTCAGAGTTCCATTCTTGCCCAAACTACTCCGTATTTAAGCAGGGTAATGAAGCAAAATGATCACGAGGCAATTAAGGGGAATCAGTGATATTGGAAATATTCATTGAAGGTATATTTGGCGAGGACTTTTCCTTGAGCATACCTGTATGTCCTTTAAACCTAATAGATGACTATTTAGGTTGACAGCCTCCTCAAATAAATCCACCACGCCATCTTTATAGCTTCCTATATTATGGACTCTGCCTACACCTGGAAGCACTCTTTGTAAGGGGAGAAAAGAGTTCATATAGCAAAGAAACAAGTACCCAGCAAATTGTCGTGAGTCCTCGTCAACCTGTGTGAAGTGGCTCACACATGTCGCTAGATGGAACATGACATCGTTATAGCACAAGATCACTAGGAATAGCAATAGCTATGCCACATGAGTCTAACACACAGTGGCGAAAGATGACGGAATGAGTTATCACTCAAAAAGGAGTCACCATTAATGACCAATCATGGCGACAGATGACGACAATTTGCTGGGTACTATCTAGGCACACATTACTTTATATATGTGACACTGGCTACAATTGGTATCCTTAAACATTTACCTGGGGTTGACAATCACTAAACCTGTGCACGGGCCCTTGCACAGCTTTTTTCAAGAAGTTTGGAGTAGACTAATAATATTTTTTTGTGATAATTGTCTATGGGTTGGGTTATGAAATATGAAGTGGCATGAGTGTAATATGAAAAACATTGCCATGGCAACCATATGAAATTGAGTGGAAATAGAGTGGCCCTCCAAAGTGTCCATCCAAGTAACCGAAAATGGATTTTTCACTTAAACCCTTCGTTTTCAACAATAATATGTTCTAGGTCAGTCATTTTGAGGTTTTTATCAAGGAAACATACATTGGCAATGATTTAGGTAGTTTGGGGGTAAAGACTAGCTTGTTATTTTTTAATACTGAAGGCAAAACTAATGAAAATTTACCCAATTTTCACTTTTTTCATGTTAATTTTCCAACTCAGAAAAATATGTTTACATTCCATATAGCCATATTTCTACCTGGAGTTAGCCCCACAAAAATCTGTAGACAAATCTACAGTTGCATGGGAAGAGATGCACCTTAGTTACTCAGGCGGACATAATTGTGTGTGTTTTTCCCTCATTTCCTTGATTTTTTGTGACTAAAAAGAAATATTGTTATTCTTAACTTAGGAGATAACTTTCTATATAGGCATAGAACCCCACCCATATAGTTTTATATAGTAAAGGAATCGTATAAATCAGCTAACTATGGGAGGTGCAGTGTCAAATTGAAGATGGGAATATAAAATATATGCTGTGACCTTTTTGCCCATGAGAGCACATAATTATTCATGATATCTACTGGTAACTCGGACAGACAGGATCCATTTTAGAGTTTTTGGTCTGTCATTTGTAAAAAATAGTACCAGAAGCCTTATTTTTCTTGATTAAGGTAAACACACGTAACTTTTAGGGAAAATTGATAAAGGCTGCAAACTTTTGTCATTTATATGGTGATTAATTGGAAATACAGGGTGGTTACTCGGGAGGACAAGCCTGGGAAGCTTCATAACCTCATCCTGGCCATACTATTGATATAGAGTCCCGCTCTTTTTTTTTTTATTCAATAACACACATATGACACTATTTATTTGTGAAGAAATAAAAGATTTATTTTCTACTAGGGATAATGTGTAGTTGTTACTCGCCCAGACATCTCACTTCACCATTAGTTTTTTGGACCTTAAAAGGTAAAAAAAAATGGGGCTAGAGAGCTGCTTATTGGCCCAAATTGTGCCCACAACTGTTGGGTATTAAAGGGAAAATGGATGCTTGCATAGCTCTATGTTTCTCCTTAAAATCTTTCAAAAAATACCTATTCTAGGGGGTCAAATACCATTTTTAGGCCATTGGCCCTTTGAAGACCCATTTGAGGTCAATAAACCATTTTCCCCATCGAAATGTTTGTCCCCCTTGATATTTCATCGAGGTCTATCAGATTAACACAAAAAAGAATGTATCTAAACACCCCAAAGAAGAAAATATAGACTGGAACAATGCAAAAATGGTTCGTGCACACGTTTGATGATTTGTAGATCTGTAGATTTTCGTATAAATATCCAAAGATGTGTAAATTGAATTTTGATTCCCTCCACACCACCTTTTTCCCTTGTGACCTGTCTGTATATATTCGTGTGAGAAAATTTTCATGGAACCTCAGGATAGTGAAAGCGACATTTCCATGGCTGTTACCTTTTTCCATTAAGGTAAAATCAAAATCGAACATGCAAACACCTTGCCAGATCATGTGTGGTGAATATATGGCTGAATTCTGATAGATATGTGAGCATGATCTTTAGAAAAGAAGTCAGTATTTGACATTTGCATGCATACTATGCATTACCAGCATGGTTGCATACAGGATGGTGCAGCATATGGGTCCAGAAATAACCTAGTACCAGTAAATGGTCAATTCTCACGAAAATGGAGCACAGGCTCAACATACCTTTGCCTGCCCATGTACAGTTAACAGGGGGTCTAGCTACTATATTGTTGATGCATTCACATGGCTGGTAACATTATCATACCATGGGTACCCACTTTTGCCTATGTAGTGACATAATCTAAGCCAATAAGAGGGCAAAAGGATAGTTTGGGGGTTTTCAACTGGGAAAAATATAAGTAAAACATGTTAGGTGATTTATTTGAGGTACAATAAGATGCATGGTATAACTTTTCATATGGACTATTGTTGAATTGAAAAACGAAACTTTTGACACCATCAGAGCTCATTTTCGATTATTTTCTTATTATCTATAAGGAAAAATGTAGTTGTGTAACATTTGCATCACCATACGTAGGTACATTAGAATGAGTATAATATCAAGGAGAAAATCCTCTTGGGATATATAGATGTCTCAGTTTTAGGGCTCAATGGGGGGGATATAATGTCAATATAAATTATTTCTAGCATGCACTTGTCAATGAACTTTAGGACTGACAAGCATGTGGTGTACCCCGTAGCATCACTGTACGTAGGTACATTACATCTTTGATTAAAGAAGAGTGCTCACTGATTAGTGAATTATTTCTTAACATGTTAATACATGTGGTCCAGGGAATATAAATGCAAAATATTTTCATAACTGGATGAATACATTACAACCTATTGGGAGAAATCATGGAAATATCACCATACGTAGGTACATCACCATGCACAGGTCCATGATGGAAACCTATGCCATATAATGATAAAAATAGCTAATGTTATATGTAAACTGGTTGATATACTTCAATTGACTAAGGATCAATACTATGCAAAAGTTACAATACCAGAAATCAATGAATATGGGAAGATAATGACTGCAATGCATAGACATCACCGTACATAGGTACACCACCATACATAGGTCCAGCTCCCTGAGTACGTATAATTAATTGCACCATAATCTATACTTATCATAGATATAAATGATGAAGACCCCCAGCCAATATGTTGTTATGACTGAATGAGCAATTTATATAAGTTTTCTTGCAAATTATTTTAGTCTATAGCAATCCATCTAATATGTTCATATACAAGATTCATCACCGTACGTAGGTCCACCAGTTTTCTTCCTAAAAGTGTCATAAAATCTTTAATTTTCATAATTAGTGTTCCCAATTTTGTGAGTAACTAACTTTATATGCTGCCTTTCAGCCCATAAGAAATAAAAGAAATCCAAGCACTTCAGATTTTTTCTCCCCCTGGGCTATGTGCTCCATTTTCATGAGAACTGACCAAATACAAAGCTTCTCTCTCATATAGTAAACCTATACCTGTCAATGTAACATGTATTCTGAAAATAACCTTCTAGTTTGGACTTCATGTATAATATAGAAATCATGCACGGATATCATCTCTTGGGGAATTGGTTGGCAAATATATCAAAGAGTTTGGTCTAAATGGTCTAAATCATGCTTTACCTTGAGGAGGGATTCAATAGTTCTGATCATTTCAGGATTAGTGGTCATGGATAATGTGATGTGAAGGGGTGTGAAGTGACCGGCTGCTGTCAGGCAATAGTTGAGGGACGTTTGACAGAGCTAATGTAAATTCAGGATAATGTCCTGCTTTTCCCCTAGTGGCAAAAAATAGCAAAACACAGAACTGAACTGAAAGCCAGAATGATAACTTTTTAATTTACCTAAATAGCCATTTCGTTGTAGTTGGATCAATATTTTGCTACGAATCTGAATTTCAACTTCGGAGGTGGCTTTTATAGTTTTAATGACTGATTTCAGACATCAGCGTATTTGTAGCATCCACAGTATCTATTTCTATGACTAATAGTAGTGGGACTCCCATGAGCAATTCTATTTCCATGAACCTGACTGTGACATTAAAATTGCATTTTATCATATGAATCCAATTCTAATATCAATTTTCTCTATAAACCAGTGCATTTTAGAGCATGGCTCCTGGTCAATTTTAGTTCTGGAGGTCATTTCCTAACACACTATGACTGCTTACCTTCAAATTGTAGTGAGAAGGCTGAGATATTATCAACATAGTATGATACACTAGTTGATATAGTAGTTGTTACTAATGCCTGCACCAGAACGACTGTTCTATCAATACTTATGTAGTTACTGCATAGGTGCTAATCATACAGAGCAGTCATGGAGCAGTACCTACGATCACCTAGCTTAATTAGTCTTGGGAGATTAAAATCTTAGCGGCTGTGTATAGTCGTAGTGCTTTGAGAAATGGCTCCTGAGAAAAGGAGAGGCTAGGTATGTTCAATCAAGGAATGAGTTAGCATAAACGGCAATCATAAAACAAGTGTGTGTGTTGTGTATTTCCCATTTCATGAACACCCATATATGCTAATTAATCCATGATTCCTTATTCATTGAAGGGCCTTGGTGCTCTACGCGATGAAAGGATAGGTAGTGGCCTCTTAAGCTGTTATTCTTCAATGAAATCAATAACAGGCATTTGGAGAAATTGTCTTTTAAGTACTCAATTACCTATGGTATCTAAATGATTTCGGAACCATTATGTATACTGATGTCCAACAGATTTCCCTTAGTCAGCAATGATAGGTGGATATTCTCATATTTCCATTGTGGATATTTTGAGCCCCATGCATATACTAGATATAGGGTGCGGTTGTGTCAACTTCAATTCCCATTATACCACGATTTCTGGGTTACTCAGTGCTTTTTGGTGGCTATTCCCATCGACATATCTGTCGATATTGCACACCCTGTAGGCTGTAACATCAATTTTGTAAGGCGTGCGGTTATCCATGGATAACCCGCACCCAGTGCAGTTATCCATGGATAACCCGCACGCCTCTCATGTCCTTCCATGTCATATGTTACATGTTAAAACCTATGATAATTTTCATTGCCAGGGTAGGGATCAAACCAGCAGTCTCACATCCCAAATCCAACTCCCTATGCACTGCGCCACAGGGACTGACGAGAGATGATATGTGTTTGCTTGGTTAGATAGTAGAGGTAGGCGGAACGAGTCCCGGTCCGGGCGTATATTTTTGTTCCCTACTGTCAAACATAGCCAAGCTGACACGGCTGCTGAAGGAGGAGACGCGGTGGCCTAGCGGTTAGCTCGTTGCGCTCAGCCGTCAGAGGTACACGGGTCGAGTCCCGGTCCGGGCGCATCTTTTTTCGCCGTGTGCGCTGTATCATACACAAACATAACCGCAAGACGCATTCAAAGCTTTAGCTGTCCGCTGCCGGGCGACGAGGTGTATTATACACAAACATAACTGCAAGACGCATTCAAAGCAAGCCAAGCCGAGACCGGGGCTGTCGCTGTCCGCTGCCGGGCGACAAGGTGTATGTACACACAATGGCTGGCATTGAGTCCCGGGGAGGGGGAATAATTTTTGTTTTCAACTTGAATTTATTGGTATTCTATTGATTATTTATTGGTTTTGTGGTATAAAATAAGTAGTCAATGGATAATTCATGACTCGTGTGTGTTAGCAAAGGCTAATGACACACACGAGTCATGAATTATCCATTGATTACTTGTTCAATAACTGAGGGGTTTGCCAGGAGTAAAACTGACATCATCCAACTATTCCTCAATCCCTTAAAGGTATTATCTGGGAGGACCCTCCAACATCTTCTATCCTTTTGATGTTGGCTCACTTTCATATTTTCTCCTGGAACAAGTAAAAAGGTCCTACTGCTACAATCCCCCCAGCAATGCCTTTGCTTTCCCTACGAGGATTGCAGGTGATCAGCTTAATTAGGTGCATTGAAGCTGATAGATCTGATCATTATTGGCATCCTAAAGCTTACTAGCTGCCACTGGAGAGTTGGTAAGAAGTTATTAAGCTCATACTACTACTACGTTGTCTGTGTGACTAGGAAAATGTGTCAGAACAAAGTACACCAATGACTGCCAGATTGGATCAGTGATAATTAACAGCACAATTAGTACCTTGGATCAACTAAGAGAAGAGCTAATTGCTTCTAATAGTCAGGTGACGATTGTTCCCATGTGTATTTCTTTTTTTTATGAATTCTAAAATTGATTATGTTTATGGAAGATCAAAATATAGATGTTTAACCCATGTGCCTTCATAAAGTTGTAAGTATTTCTAAATAGGATAGAATATGTTAGATACCAATGCTTCTACAACATTCCTATGTGTTTATCTGCTTATTGATATACCTGGTACAGTATAAATCTTGTATCAATGAGAGGTGCTTTTATTGCACAGATCTTACAGAAATAAAGGTGTAATGATCCCAGAATGGAATGGGATGAAAAATGGCATGAGTGTTCCCTGTAGTAGGTCATAAATCAATATCACTTCAAGAAAATAAGTGCACTGCACATTGGCAGCAGGAAATGAAGGCAGGTTTACTTGGGTGTTACAAGAGACAGTTTCTCCTAGTTTTGGAGGATTCTGTTGGTTAGAATCAATATGATAAAGCCAGAACTGAGTTGAGAGCTTTGGTCACAAGCTGTATGTGTGTTAGAATCAAATTCATTTATGTAACTTTTTGAGGGAAATATATTCAATCTAACAGTATCATTTAAATTGATAATGTTAAGTGGGTGACACATTTTGACCAGAAACAACAGTGCTATAGCCATATGAGATACTAACAAGCACCATGAGTCGTTTTATACCAGTTACACCTTACCCTCGAAACAAGACACGGGAAAATCCCGTGAACAACTGGTGAATCTGTGAGCACATATTCTCGGGAAGATCCTGGGAATAGTACCTACAATCCCGTGAATTACCCTGATATTCCCCAGTTTTTAACAGGGCCCTCTAGTGAGATTTATACACATAAGTCTGATTCTTCAGCATAAGGTGAAGATGCCAGAGTCCACCAGGGGCCTCTGTGTGAGCATGGAATCCTGGTTTGGTCCAAAGAACAGAGAGAGGGAGTGAGATGGAAAGAAATGAGAGGGCAAGAGAGGCACAGAGAGAGCAAGAGAGATAGATATAAAGAGAGAAAGAGAGAGAGAGAGAGATGGAGAGGGAGAGGGAAAGGAGAGAGAGAGAAAGGGAAACGGGAGAAAGAGAGGAAGGCAATAGAGGGAGGGAAGAGAGAGAAAGAGAGCAAAATAGAAAGAGAGCGAGGCAGAAAAAAAAGAGGGAGAGCCTTGCCCCCCCAAAAAAAGGAAAATTGATTGACTTAAGCTACTGACAAAATTGATACATAAAGTTGATTGAATCATAATATTATGTGTCCCATTCTAATATGTGTGTGGTGCACATATGCATGGGCACTGACACATTCATCTGTGAAGATGTGTAATGTAGTTCTTGCCATGAATATGACCTCAGTTGTCGAAATGGCATTAAACATTTATTACTCACTCACTCTCCCATTCTAATAATTATGACCCTTATTGATATCTCACTAAATGTGCATGTTTGCTAGACATGTCTTGAACAGAGTTAAACCCTTTAAGGGCTAACCCTAATGCATTAATGCATTTTGGTTGTCATGATGCATTAATGCAGCCAGGGCTACATTCAAGCATCATGCTTACGCTTTGGGAAGATCAGCATGATGCCCCAATAAAGTGCTGGGAAGCAGACTCCCCAAGTCTTCATCGGTAAAACATGCCAGCCAATGGGCACGTTACACTACTGCATCAGCAGACCTTAAAGAGTTAGCATTTAGAGGCCTGGCAAATAGGCACTCAATGATTATAGGGCATGCTAAGTTGTTTACGGGCACTAAGTAAAGAGTCAGCTAAATTTAGACTGTCAAGGTTGTAGGGTGCAGGCAAACCACCTGTGGTACACACTTACAGAACAGGTCATTTTAGTCAGATGGGGAGGGGGATTTCTGGGGCATAAATGGGTGAATGTAAAAGCATATCTAAACTCAGCCTCCCATGAAAAATATACCGGCATCATTTAACACTGTCTGTGCTGTCTACTTAACTGTGTAAAAGCGCCTAAAATCTCACTGTGCCTTATTCACTGTACTAAATAAATACCCAGACATTTGGTTTGGTCTTTACCCCTGGTCCATATCCAAGACAGGTACTTATGAAATTTTAGTGCTGAAGAGTTATTTTAACACCTCCCCACCCCCACTAACCACTGGTTCTTATATGAGACCAGCAATCATTGCTGAGTGTCAAGAATTAATCTTCTCTAAAATGAGCATCAAGATACTCACATGGAAAACTTTTCTGACTCTCTTTTGTGTCATTTTTGGGGGAAAATATTTGGGGAAATCTCAAATTTACACCAGACCTCCTTCATATGGGATGCATGTCATAGTTCCATCCATTGAAAATACACTGTAACAGGTTTATGCCTAGGTCCATCACACCTCATGTATAGAGTCACTATGAACTATGTGAAATTTAATGGACTATACCTATGTGATATTTAATGGACTATTAACACATAAATACCATGTTATGACATGTGTCCGTCGAGAACATATTTGAGTATGATTTGAAAAATGAACGTGACATATCAGATGGAAATAGAACCACCCCTGTGCCCCCTCACCCCCTGCTGATACCTACTGAGCACTCCCAAACACCAACAGGACCAACCAGTTTGGGCTACACTGCCCCACCTCAGCTGTCATTTCCACCTGGCTCACCTACACACAAGACCTGTCTCCAAAAACTGAGGGTAACAGTGGGTAAGCATAAATTTGCCATTTTTCACCATTTTCTATTCATTATGACATGCAAAGGTCACCATTTTCTTGCTGCTCTATTCATAAGGGCACTTACAATCCTAAATAGAAAATGGCACTAGTATCTCAATATTACCAATGCCATTGTACCTTGTTGTGTGCAATATTCATGAATGCTAATTCAAGCACTTTACCAGCATTTGCAATGATCTATAAAAGAAATCCTAAGTACTTGACTGGATCTTTATTTGCAATAATATGTGATATTGTACATCTGAAGGCATGATTGCAAACCTATACATGTAATTGTGTGGCCACTGGCTGTGTTCAGAAATAGCCCTCCTTATTGCAGCTGCATACTACTACTATATAACTAAGTGTGACAGGCAGTCAGACCCTTTCCCAATCCAGGTCATAGTGGGCCCACCTTGTGCACTGATTACCTTACCTCTTATACAGTGTACCCATTCCCAGCCAGCCTAATTTGGGTAACTCACACAAGCACCTAGCAGAAGGTGACTTTACTTGTATGCAGGGTTGTTGTAGATTGCAACACTCATGGTCAGATTCCCCTTCTGTCCCAGTATATTTACATGTCTGTATATGTGTCCACATCCATCTATGTACATACATTCCCTTTTATCCACATACACTCACATGCCTCATGTCCACATGCACCCCCTCACACATCCACATCCTCTCTATGTCCACATCCCCTCTAAGTGCACACACACCTCCCTCTATATACACACCCACCTCCCTCTGTGTCCACACCCACCTCCCTCTATGTCCACACCCCCCTCTCTCTGTGTCCACTCTTAACTCCCTATATGTCCACACCCATCTACCTCTGTGTCCACACACACCTCCTACAGTGGCCCACAAGGGTCAAATTGAAGTTGAAGTAAAAAGTTGACTTTCACAAAAAAAGTTAGAGTCCAAAACCAATATTATTGTTCAAAGTCAATTTCATTTCATTGCTGTCAAACTGTCAAGGTGTTAACTCATGAAAACAAACTTGTGACAGGTATCTTTTAGCATTGCATGGTGCACTCTATGTCTTTCTATATGAACAAAGTTTATACCAGCAACTACTGGGTAGCTATTGGTTCCCTCACACAATAACTGATGGCTCCACACCAAGTAGTTGGTGGTTCCAGCATCCTGTAACTGGTGGTTCCCACCCACTGTAACTGCGGTTCCACACCTATCCGCTACTGGCACTGGATCCCATACCAAGTAGCTGCTGGTTCCCACACCCAGCACTTGGTGGTTCCCATGCATATTAGTTGCTGTTTCCTGTACCCAGTACATGCTGGTTCCCACATCCAGTAGCTGCTGGTTCCCATATAAAATGGTTCCTAACCCAAGTAGCTGCTGGATCCCACACCCTTGCTGGTTCTTGCACCCAGTACCTGCTGGCTTCCACATAGAGTAGCTGGTTGTGGTTCCCACATCCATTAGGTGCTGGTTCCTGCACCCACTTCCTGCTGGTTCCCAAATAGAGTGCCTGCTGGTTCCTACATCAGGTAATTGCGAGTTCTTAAAAGAGTAGCTGTCAAAATAAGTCAATTGGGTCAGGACAGGTCAAATTAGGTCAAATATGTTAAAATAGGTCATATTGGTCAAAAGTATGTCTATTCGGGTAGCATAGGTCAAATTATGTCAAATATGGTGAAAATAGGCCAAATTGGTCAAAAGCGGGTCAATTAGGGTAGGATAGGACAAATTAGAGTAAATATGGTGAAAATAGGTCAAATTGGTCAAAAGTATGTCTATTCGGGTAGCATAGGTCAAATTATGTCAAATATGGTGAAAATAGGCCAAATTGGTCAAAAGCAGGTCAATTAGGGTAGGATAGGACAAATTAGAGTAAATATGGTGAAAATATGTGTCCAGCCAAGGCAAAAGGGTCCCCCAAGGGGAAAAGTCACTTTCTAAATTCAGGTCATCAGCTTTTCAATGATGTATTACATAAGAAAATATCTCTCCTAGTTTTTGAGTTATGAGTCTATGAACGTAGGTGATCACTGACCTATCGCTATTCCAAATAAGCTCTAACTTGCATATTTCCTGAGATAACTCAAGATTAGTATAAGTATGCATAATTATGCAAATAAGGAAAATTATCATATTCTTTAAAATCATTTTCTCATAGAATTTGACCTAGAAATAGGATTTTTACCATTTTTGAGTACATTCGTCCCTGTGAGTCGGGCTATCAATGGGCTTTTTTATTCCTCTATTTTGAGTGGAAATCTTGTTTCCATGGCAACACATATCAACAATACACTGATTTATGCCCTGAAATTCCCTAAAAACGTTCTATTTGCATTCCAAATTTGGAAGGTTTGGACTAAAAATGGAAAATTCCCTTTAGGACTATTTAAATCCTCATGAAAAACTAGTATAATAGATTCTTTGGTCTAGTTTCCCCTTTTTAAGCCTTAGTGGTGTCCCCCTGGTGGTCAGAAGTAGTACTAATCCCCCTTGGACGGTCCATTTAGCTTACTGGCTCACATATGTCAAATTGTTCAAAAGTAGGTCAATAAGGTGAAATTAAGTCAAATAGGGTGAAATTAGGTCTAATTGATAAAAAGTAGGTCGATAAGGGTAGGATAGGTCAAATTAGGTCAAATATGCTGGAAAAATATGTCAAATTGGTGAAAAAACAGGTCAAATAGGGTAGGATAGGACAAATTAGAGTAAATATGGCGAAATTAGGTCAAATTGGTCAAAAGTAGATAAATAATGTCAGGATAGTTGAAATTAAGTCAAATAGGGTGAAATTAGGTCTAATTGATAAAAAATGTAGGTCGATAAGGGTAGGATAGGACAAATTAGGTCAAATATGCTGGAAAAATATGTCAAATTGGTGAAAAGCAGGTCAAATAGGGTAGGATAGGACAAATTAGAGTAAATATGGTGAAATTAGGTCAAATTGGTCAAAAAAAGATAAATAATGTCAGGATAGTTCAAATTAAGTCAAATAGGGTGAAAATAGGTCTAATTGGTAAAAAGTAGGTCAATAAGGGTAGGATAGGTCAAATTAGGTCAAATATGGTGCAAACCAGTCAAATTGGTCAGAAATAGGTTGATAAGGTCAAAGTAAATCAAATTAGGTCAAACATGGTGAAAATAGGTCGAATTGGTCAAAAGTAGGTCAATTAGGTCAGGATGGGTCAATTAAGGTCATATATAGTGAAAACAGGTCATATTGATCAAAAGTAGGTCAATTAGGTCCAATAAGGTCAGGATAGATCAAATATGGTTGAAATAGATCAAATTGGTCAAAAGTAGGTAAATTTTGTCAAAATGTAGGGTATGATAGGTGAAGTAAGGTCAAATATGCTGGAAATAGGTAAAAGTAGGTCATTTAGGTCAAATTATGTCGAAATTTGTCAAAATAAGGTCGACTATGACTATTTTTGACCAATCTGACCTACTTTGACTATATTTGACCTAATATGACCCATTCTAACCTACTTTGACCTAATCATGCTACTTTTGACTGATTTGACCTATTTTAAGATATTTGACCTAATTTGAACTATCCTTACCTAATTGACCTTCTTTTGAACAATTTTACCTATTTTCACCATTATTTGACCTAATTTGACCTATCTTAGCCTGATTTGAGTTACTGACCTACCTTTGACCAATTTGACATACTTTTACCATAATTGACCTGATTTAACCTCCTTGACTCACCTTTAACCAAATTGACTTATTTTCGCCATATTTGACCTACCTTAGCCTACTTTGACCTACTGGACCTAATTTTGACCAATGTGATCTATTCTTACCACCGTTGACCTAATTTGATAGAATTTGACCTGATTGACCCATTTTCAACCAATTTGACATAATTTATCCTAGTCTGACCTAATTTCATTCAATTTTACCTACTTGGAACCAATTTGACCTATTTCGACAAATTTTAACTATCTTGACTGCTTATGACCTAGTTTCACGCAACTTTCCCAATTTGCCCATTTTTGACTTATATGACCTTTTTCATCCAGAATTTATCCAGATCACTCTTTTGCTACTAGGAATGGGAACTGGTAGCTACTCTATATCGGAACCAGCAGCTACTGGATATGGGAACAAGTAGCTACTGTATGGGAACCAACAGCTACTGTTTTCAGAACTAGCAGCTACCTGATGTGGGAACCAGCAGGCACTCTATTTGGGAACCAGCAGGTAGTGAGTACAGGAACCAGCACCTAATGGATGTGGGAACCACTACCAGTTTCTCTATATGAAAGCCAGGAGGTATTGGGTACAAGAACCAGCAAGGGTGTGGGATCCAGCAACTACTTGGGTTAGGAACCAGTTTATATGGGAACCAGCAGCTACCTGATGTGGGAAGCAGTAGCTACTGTATGTGGGAACCAGCATGTACTGGGTACAGGAAACAGCAACTAATATGTATGGGACTACCAAGTGCTGGGTGTGGGAATCAGCAGCTACTTGGTATGGGATCCAGTATCAGTAGCTGATTGGTGTGGAAACACCAGTTACAGTGGGTGGGAACCACCAGTTATGGGATGCTGGAACCAGCAGCTACTTGGTATGGAACCATCAGTTATTGTGTGAGGGAACCAATAGCTACCCAGTAGTTGCTGGTATAGACATATAGAAAGACATAGAGTGTACCATGCAAAGCCAAAAGATACCTGTCACAAGTGGGTTTGCATTCATGAGTTGACACCTTGACAGCAATGAAATGAAATTGACTTTGAACATTGATTTTGCTTTTGGACTTTTTTGTGAAAGTCAACTCTTTGCTCCAACTTCAATTTGACCCTTGTGGCCCACTGTACCCACCTCCTTCTGTGTCCACACCCAACTCCCTCTATGTCCACACCCATTTTCCTCTGTGTCTACACCCACCTCCCTCTGTATCCACACCCATCTCCCTCTGTGTCCACACCTGCCCTCCCTCTATCTTCCTACCCTTCCCCACTATGTCCACACCCAAAGCTCTCTGTGTCCACACCCACCTCCCTCTGTGTCCACTCTCATGTCCCTCTATGTTCACACCCACCTCCCTCTATGTTCACACCCACCTCCCTCTATGTCTACACCCACCTCCTTCTATGTCCACACCCACTTACCTCTTTGTCCACACTCACTTACCTCTTTGTCCACAACCACTGACCTCTTTGTTCACACACACCTCACTCTTTGTACACACCAAACTCCCTCTATGTCAACACCCACCTCCCTCTATGTCCACACCCACCTCCTTCTGTGTCCACACCCCCACCTGCCTCTATGTCCACACCCATCTCCCTCTGTGTCCACTCTCACCTGCCTCTATGTCCACACCCACCTCCCTCTGTGTCCACACCCACTTACCTCTTTATCCACACCCCACCTCCCTCTGTGTCAACACCCACCTCCCTCTGTGTCCACTCTCACATTTCTCTATGTTCACACCCACCTCCCTCTATGTTCACAGCCACCTCCCTCTATGTCCACACCCACTTACCTCTTTGTCCACACCCACTTACCTTTTAGTCCACACCCACTCACCTATATGTCCACACCCACCTCCCTCCATTTCCACACCCACCTCCCTCTGTGTCCACACCACCTCACTCTTTCTCCACTCTCACCTCCCTCTATGCCCAACCTCACATCCCTCTGTGTTCACACTCACATCCCTTTGTGTCCACTCTCATCTCCCTCTATGTCCACATCCATTTGCCTCTTTGTCCACACCCACCTCCCTCTGTGTCCACATCCACCTTCCTCTATGTCAGCACCCACCTCACTCTGTGTTCACACCCACCTACTCTATGTCCACGGCCACCTCCCTCATTATCCACACCCACCTCCCTCTATGTCAACACTCAATTCCCTCTTTGTTCACACCCACCTCCCTCTGTGTTTACACCCACCTCCCTCTGGGTCCACACCCACCTCCCTCTATGTCCACACCCGCCCTCCCTTTGGGTCTACCCAAATCCCTCTATGTCCACATCCAAATTCCTCTCTATCCACACCCACCTCCCTCCTTGTCCACACCCACCTCCCTCTATCTTCCTACACATCCCCATCATGTCCACAACCACCTCCCTCAGTGTCTACACCCACCTCCCCCTGTGTCCACTCTCACCTCCCTCTATGTCCACACCCAGCTCCCTCTATGTCCACACCTACCTCCTTCTGTTTGGTTTGGCATAACCTAGTGAGTAATGGATATACCATTTGTCTTTATAGGTGCATGAAGTTGGACCAATGAAGACCTGGAGGCAACATCCTACTAAGTGGTTCAAGAGGACAACACGTTCTACTCCATATGATTTTTTCAAAATTTTCAAAGGTTCTCTAAAATTGTTATTTGACATGTATATAGCACATATTTGCCAATGATTTTTTTCTGATATCCCAAGCAGGAAATGAACATTTCTAACACCCACCAGTGAAAACCCAGCAAAGAATAACAAACTGTGAACAGGTCAGCTTGACTCGTACACCTGGCCTTCAGAACTGGTCATGTGACCATAGCACTGAGACACACACAGAGGACCTGCCCTCCCCCCACTTGGCCCTTCATAGGATGTGTTACAGTTACTGATTGTTAATATTTATGGGTCTTTTTGGACAAACAAACCAATGCATTAAGTTGACCTTTGGGTAAGATAACTAGGATGCACTTACCTGAAAACTATACACACATTGCAATTAGATCTTAATCTCTTGTTGTACATGTTAAATCATGTAATTTACATGCCAATCATAGGAGCATTCCATATAGTCATCTAACAATATCCTATCTAATATATTCTAATATATTGAGGAGCTTCTACTCATGGTGTAGTCACCTAACCATGTGTTGCCAATGTCTGCCTGCAGCTAACCACCCTGTGACATCACAGAGGCCTAACTGTAACACACCCTAATGGTCACGACTTTGACAGCTCTCATACCCCCTCCTCCACAGTAGGGCCGTACACACCTCTTAACCCTTCAAGGGCCTCTGATGCATTAATGCATCATGTCCATTGGACATCATGATGCACCAATGTATGAAGTGCATATTAGGAGTACAAAGTGACATGGCATTGGTTAATTGGAGTCTTAGAATGGAAAACAAGCAAGTCATTCCCATATTAGGAGCCCAGTCACATAGTATTGTTATATTTGGAGCAGTTACTGCTACAAATACACATGTTGCAGACTGGTAATACCTACACAGCCGTTGTTCTGTTTACTGGTGTCTATTTTTACACATCCCAGGTCGCTTCAGGTACATACAGAGTGATTGGTGGTTTTGGGTTTTAGGTATTTAACACAAGGCGATCCTGGATAGTAATTGGTAGGTGTCACACACTGCTATTTTACAGGCTGGGTTTATATGTATACATGTTTATTTTAGTAATTGTTAATGTGGGTTAGAATTTTAGCACAAGGTGATCCTGGACAGTCAGCAGTACTGGGGTAGGCATTGCACACTGCTATGTACAGGCTGGTTCTATATTTTAGTGGTTGGTAAGGTGGGATTAGAGTCTGCATGCTCTCCAACACTTAATTGGAGCATTATGCCGACCCTTTTGCAGTGTGCGTATCAACTCATATGGTCGTCATGATGCATGAATGTAGCATCATGATGACCGATGGGCATGATGCATTAATGCATTAGTGGTCCTTCAAGGGATGTTATGGTTGGTGAGTTGGGATGTAGTGGTTCAGGTTGGTGAGTTGATGCATTTGATGCATGGCCATCAAAATTTATATGATGCCAAACTATAGTCCATCCCTGATTACTTGTCACTTGTACATATAATAACTGCAACCTATAGTCCATACTTAACACATGTAAACAGATTCATTTCCCTTGGACTATGGGCAGAAGGAGGGGTCAGCTAGTGCTGCAGGAATGGATAGGCTTGTAGCTTACTGCCGGTGGGGGACCCATTCATATTTTTGAGATACAGAACCTTTAATATTATATAGGATTATGCAGTAATTTGTCACATTATTCCCCATATTCATATCCAAAAGTTGACAGATTTTTTCATAACTTCCTGAGCACTTAGATTATAAGCATATCTTTGTAATGAATGAAGTATCAACATATAGTCCAAGTGGTAACACATTTGACTCTATATCAAGAGATCTTGGGTTCTATTTCATGCCAAGGAATGTAAGAACATCTGTGAGCCAGCAAGCAGAAATGAGGGTTCCTGCAGGATTTAGTACCTGTTTTAGCCACCAGGGGGCACTACTATGGGCTAGAATAGGAAAAATATGCCTAAAACTGCTATAGGCTACTTTTTTATGGACAATCCAATGATTTTTTTTATAAAACATTCTATTTTAGGGGGAAAGGGTCCATATTTGGCATTAAAAAGAGTGTTTTTGGGTCAAAATAGGCATTTTTATTGATTTCTGTTGCCATGGAAACATTATTTTCATTCTAAATAAGAAAATCGATGATCCCATTTGAAGGAACATTTCATAAGGTCCACTATGGTGTAAACAGAATGAAAATACCATTTCTACATCGAAAGTTATGGGCAAAAGAATGAAAATTTATGCTTATTTAGCTAATTAGCATAAATTATGCTAATTACAGATGTATCTCATGACCAATGGGACTTATGGCTTATTGACACTAACAAAATGGTCATACCTACCCATATTTAGCAAGCCATTCCTCCAAAACTAACAGGAGTATCTTCTCATGCAATATATCACTGTAAAGCTAGTGATCTGAATTTTAAAGTTGACTTCTAGCATGGAGCACCCTTTCTCCTTGCCTCTACACATCTATACAAATATTTTGGGAACATTTCGATTTTCTTTTTTTTTAATTGGCTACCATAAAACGTTTTTTAATGTTTGTCAACATTTTTTCATCATCCAATTGATGTTTCTGGGACAAACCCCCTCTCTATCAAATGGTTTTTACTAACCCTGTTATTAAGCTATACTATCATAGAATGTGTTTGTCTGAAATATAGACAGATTGGAACCCCTCTTTTCCCTCTGCTGCAAAACTTGAAATATGCAGATACAACCTTGTTGCACTGAGGCAACGACATATGGATGAAAATCAATATGAAAAGCAAATGCTGTCATTCACTGTTAGTATCAAAGACACACAAAAACAATCTATTATCCAATAATTTGTAATACCCCTATGAGGTTTATTATATAGAAGTCATTCTACCCAATTTACAAATTGATATTCATGTAGTAGATTAATTTGTTATCATTCCATAATAAAACTGATTTAAACTAAAACTTTCCCAAAAATATTATTTAGATGACTTGTTTTAAGATAAGTGGAATTTTTATCAGTGGTCTCATGCATTGGTCATTTGAATTTGTGTAGAAAAGTAATTTTTGTTTAATTTAAATTTATTTTGAATATTTTGCAAATTTTGAGGGGCCCAGATAAACTTCCTTTATAATTGAGGCTGGTGCCCCTTTTCCTATGCCCCTGATTCATGTTCCACTTGCAATAACTACTACCCACACATTCACTTTAACTCACGGGCATGTACTTTTGTTTTCTTTATGCAGGTAGTCAATTGCAACACAGGAGCTTGATGAAATCTGCTAGATAGCACATATTAAGAGAGGTACTCCAGAGAAGAGGGCTGGCTGAAAAACAGCACAGTGGTGCCACCCATATGATATTTTTATTGCTGTCATAGATGTTCTGTCGGAAATAAGATACATTAAGTATGGCTATTTGGGGAAACCAAACTTTGAGAGGCTTGCATTGTTGATTCCTGGATTCATCATGCCTTTTTTGGTAGATTTGAATAAAAAGATTCAGACATGCAGTCTTGAATTCTAAACAAAAGAAAATGTAGTTACAATACCCTGTCTATAAGGTGCACCCCACATTTAAGGCACACCCAGACCTTTCTAATATGATAAAAGGATATGTAAATGTTGTATATTTTATTCTAATCAAGGGATCTTCAAAATTCAAGAACCAATAGCCATCCCAGTGCTTCCTTCACCCACCTTTACCACTGAATGTGGATGGGGGAATATTGCAGAGACTTTGGGGGAAGATTTACTCCCAGGGAGAAAATGTACTCCCAGTTTTGCTGCATCTAGAAGATGCACCAAAGGGCAATTCTTGCATATAAGACATGCCATATACATGGTGTATTACAGTATAATATTGCAAAGGCATTTTATGCTATGTTCCTGCCCCCTGGTGGCCAAGACTAGAACTTCAAATCCTCTATGTAAGAATGTATAGTAGTAATAGCAGTGTAGATGTAAGGGTAAATGGTTTTCCATGTTAAAAATCAATTATCAAATTGAGATCACACCTTTCAGTGTTATATTGCATAAGAAAATACTCCTGATAGTTTGAGAGAAATATCTTGCTAGATATGAACCCATGAGTATTTATAACCATATCCCCAATCTCAATATGTTCTAGCTCTATTTGGCCTTGAAATACATCCATTTATTTCATTATAACTTCTGGTGTAAGAATGGTATGTTCTTTCTGCCTTCACCATAGTAAACCATAGAACTTTCCCACAAATGGGTTCCTTGATTTTCTTTTGCTCCTTTGTGCTCCCCTGTGCTCCCTTGTGGCAAAATTAGGAAATAAATCTAGCACGGGCTAGGCACCAATCCTGTTTACCTGTTCGAGACTATATGTGTGATGAAAAACCTGAATATTTTCATTGCGGTAGAGCTTACTCTATTCAATATGCTGATGCTGGCTTTTTTAAGGTAGATGGCTCTAATGCCAATCATGTTCTCTGTGCAGGTTTCTGCACATGTGTACTTCTCTATGGCTAGTGAACGACTATACAAAATCATAGCAGGCCCATGAAGCTGAGGTGAACTCTCAATCTTCTGTGTCTACACCAGGCACACTAACTAGTAAGGCCAAAAAGCCAGCTGGCTGTGTAGGGGTTTATGAGAAGTATTTAGCCTGCATGATGTAATTCTATTATTTTCAGGAGATTTTCAATGTGGAAAAACAATTTAAAAGTGCATGGGACCACATGATGGTAATATATTTTCTGGGTACAGAAAGTTGATGAAAATATTCTGGGAAAGTAAGCCAAAAAATTAGCTACTCTTTAATGAGATTCCATGCAAATTATGGCAAAACATTGTATAACCCTATGGTAGATTCATAGATAAATATCTCATAAACTAGCATGGGACCCTATGCTAGTTTATAAGACTGCTTTCTTTGTACTATTAGAAAGAGAAAGTAATTACAAACATCTGGCGAAAATTTAGCTACTTTTAGCCTATAGGCGCCATCCACCTTCCCCATTTATTGCCCCCATTCTAGATGTATTTATTACCCAAATAAAGGCTCAAATCAAAATATAAGTCAATGTGTCTAGTTTTGTGTGAATCTCTATATTGCTCAGAATCTATCAATCGAAATGATGGCGTTTCAAGGCTAGATCAAGACAAATACAATGAGGAAAGTCTCATCATAGGAATACAAACTATCGATTTCAAATCTTAAATTGAGGTTAGAAGTGGGGGTTATTTGCAAAAGTATTTTCAATATTCCCGTGATATCACGTGAATTTACTGTCATTTCACGTGATCCCGTGATATCACGTGAATTTCTGCTCACAGAATCCCGTGAATTCACGTGTAAAATTCACGGGAATTCACAGGAACGACACCAGTTCAACACGTGATTTTACTGGTGAATTCACGTGAATTTGTTTCAAGGGTAGATATGTGCCACTATATAGGAGAAAGCAGGTTTATATGATGCATCTGATGATGTCACGATTGCCAAAATGCATCAGCTGCTGCACTGTCTATACATGGAAGATGTTTTATTTAGCAAAGTGAATTAATGGTGCAGGATATTAATATTCCACAGCAAGGTTCTTTCAGGTTATCTATTGGTATTTGTCAAGGAAGGTAACAAAACATGCCAGAGAAAAAGCTACGAAGACCATCTGGCTGTACCCTTATGGTGTTGTGCAAGCACAACTGGGATCATTTTGGCAATTGTGCCGTCATCAAATGCATTAGATAAACCTGCTGCTCTCATATACAGTGATGCATATTCTGAAAACCATGCCAGAATCCTTCTATTTAATTTAAAGGCAAATTAATACAAAATATGCTATCCTGGTAGGTTTTTTCTTTAAGCATTTATACATTCCCTATCTGCTGCATGTTATAGCAGCTAAGGAATACTACTAATGTTGTCTGGTGAATCAATGATTAGAGGACATAGTTTTTACATTAGGGTGTCCTGTGTCAAAGTCTCATGGCTAACCTCTTCTTTAAGGAGACGCTTCTTTCCAACCTGATCCTATTTCAAGGGTGTTTCTGTACTAGAGGCAGCTGGTTCCAGACATGTGAGACCCATGAGTTATACTCTATACTATGACAGGGCCAATCAAGTAATCATAAGGCTGGACATCCCACGCTAACTTTCTAATAAAGGTATGAGAGGCTGTAGGGAGGTATACCTCATTATCCTTGAATCAAACAGATTTAGTTTTAAATTAGGTACAGCCACAAGTTCAGAACATTCAGAATAGTCCATGACTTCAAAATTCCAATGTAAAGCATTCTTAGACAAGATAGTAGACACACAAAATGATCTTGTTGTACAATACTTATCTTCACCATGCATTGCACTCATTGAACTATGGAAATGAAGAAAAGAATGATGAATATAAACTGAATTAATAATGAAAGTAGGTTTGCCCACCATGCCACAGTTTGATTTATGTACATGACGAGGAATAACTATTTACTTTCTGTAAACCAAATCAATCAGAAGGAGAACCCCCTTTCATGTATGAGACTATTGTCATACATATTGGTCAGTATGGGAATAACCAAATTCTATAATGCCCCTCACACACATGACCAATGATAACGATTCTCCAATAGCAATGCCCATCAATATCAAATGAGCCTTAATGCTTCTCCTGTAACCACCCTCCAGGGCCTACCAGACAGGACCAGTCTGGCATTCTGTTAATTTCCTGTATGTGATGGGAGCAACAAGTAAAGCATAGAGGCGTGAAAGGCTGAAAATAGATAATCATTCTGCCACTGGTCTGGAAACCAGTTCTCATTTTCAGCCAATATCATTATTTATGCATTAACTTCTTACCCAATTCAAGTCTTCTTATGACGTTATGATTGAATGGCATTTACATAACCTCCTCAAATTGTAACTTTATAACCACAAGACGATTTGTTGGTTGTGGATTTTTGATGTGAATAAACTTTCAGAAGACTCCTAAATGTAATCACCATTTGCCTTCTCTCTTTGTTAATGAGCTAACCTTAAAAATTAAATAGCTTCAGAGTTCCAGGACACTATGAGGGATAAAGATAACATGCATGTAGTCGCAACAGTATTCAGGAGTTATTTCCTCAGGTATGTGTATTACAATCACACACAGCACAATGTCATTCCCAACAGATGACCTGACTTTTGCTAGTACTTTTCTAACCCTTTAGACATCCTCACCCAGTTTACATGTCCCCATATCAATAGCTTTCGAATTAATCGATCACTGACCTTACTGTACATAAGGACATTACAACAGCTAAGGATTTGGATATCATTACAAGAGGTTAAACAGTGTCCGTGTTTGTGATAATATTTTTATTGCCTTTCATTACATCTATATTACATCTAGTTTAGTGTCCTATCAAAACAGCTCTCCATTGGCTGAACTTCCAAGCAGGGCTTGGGCAAGATTAATGGAGTAAGATGAGCCTTGGCAAAAAAGAAATAGCTATAACTTTCAACAGATATTTGCATGTAGAATGTGGCACTTATTGGGATATGATATTTACATGTGTAGCATGCACCTGTAGCATGAGCTGCATCCCATCTCTGAGTAGGTCCTGGAAGATATAGGAAGCACTTACAACCATGTCTGTCTGATGTATGACATAGCTACATGTATATACTTCTCCTGTTATAGGACAAATATAGACACATCTCTCACATACTTCCATGCCAAACATCAGTATTGCATTCATTTTCTTTATTTTGGAATATGAAGAGTGAGGTTTATAAGCAATTGCGGATATTTTATCCAGTGAGATCTAGGGATTGATTGACGTCAGATCATGTTTGTTCAAATAGCCAAACAGAGCCACACCAAATCATTCTAAATCCAGCAAGATTGGGAGGATCAACAAAAATAAGATAAGCAATATTGAAGTTAGAACCTGGATCATTAATTTCTTTTTTCATCTAAAGAGCCATTTTAGCTATTTCGGAGGCATTCTAAATCAATAACTCGATGCGTAAAATTCACAATTGCTTTCATTCTAATTACAATGGTGGCTTTTATTAGCTTTAATCATTGATTTCTCTGATTTATTCTATGTGATGCCCCTTCTGAGAATTTCAGCAATTTTACATCTCTAATAGAGTTGCTCACTGTTACCTAAGATTCTAAAGTGTAGTATATGTATTTTATATAAAAGACGGACTTTCAATAAGTTGAGTGTTGTCCCAAAGGGGACATATGAGTCAAACTTACTAGTTCATTAAAGCTTCAAATAAATGGGGAAAGGTCAAACAGGTCATCGCCCCAATAGCTTTTCACACCAGGATGCATAACGAATAGCCTGGCTCTTGCCACCATAAACCCTCTAAGTACTCGATGATCCCTCAAGCCTTGTTGTTCATTTGTAGTCATGATGTAACAATACAGTGCCCGTGAATAACACACCAGAACAGAATCAATGCATTAAACCAATCAATCAGGGATTCATCACTCCATAAGGCCCCTATGCCACCAAACTGCTCATATGGCACAGGCCTTGATCTCTGGATCCATGGAAAAGGAACAAACACATGGCAATACTTGAAACAGATGATTTCTCATTATTGGTGAAAAAAACAGTTCCTATAATATGCATGTAACAGCATGCAATTATTCCAGGGAAAAGGGACAAAAGATAATTATTGGATATGGATTATTTGTAATTAGGTAATGGCAACCGATATTCCATTTTGAGTGAGTCCAATCCCACATGTCAGTCCAAAGTGGTTGAAGTGGTAGTTGGGTGAAATCTTAAATCTGCACCAATTGGGTAGGAAACGTGATAAAAAATGAAAGTTAAAAATACATACTGCTTACTTCAGAATATATTTATATATGTGATAGTCTATACTATTCCAGAAGGGGACAGCACCGAAACAATTATTTGAGAAATTATAAAGTCACTGACGGAGGGGCGGTTTATTAACAACATTAAAAAGACCAATGTCAGTAACAATAAAGAGAAAAAAAATCTCAGGACCAAAAGTCCATGTCCTGTCCCTTTGTTCCAATCTGGTGCTGTGTCACCTGGTGTGGTGGCAAGGAACCACCTGACTCAGGTGGGTGAAGGGTCCATCTGGTGGGGAAATATACCCCTATATATCCACAGTTCCTTTGCATATATAGTAGTAATCTTTCTTCAAAAAGACACATTCATTTTGCCTACTTTTTATGTTCAATTAATCAAAAATATTCCTTTAATGTGAATAAATATGACAAAATATATATGCATATTTAGTTATTGATGTTGACAACAAAGAGTATGAGGTCTCCTTATGTTTGATCTTGTTGTATCTTGGTTCACGTGGTAAGTACTGAAAGCCATAAATTCATTTGTTTTGTAATTGGTGCACGTCTCAGATTTTCACCAAGTTAGGGCCCCCTAGCTGTACAACCAAAACAGCAATGTATGTTCTTCTGCATTCCTAGGCATGACTTTAGCGGATGGACCCTTTACAATTAATGTGATCTGCTATTATTGCAAAGATCTGATTGTCGCCTGTTTTCAAACACAAGATTCAAAGCACTGATTCCACAGACATACAATTGGACTATTTATAATATGTGACCAAGCAAGCAAAAACACCCCTCTGCAGGGAAATTCATTATCAAAGTTCATCTCAAGATCTTGAAAATGAGTCATCATTGGGTTAAATATTCCTAGTAGTTATGTCAGAACTCCTCTTTGAACATAGGTCGTTATTCAGATCTAAAATCGATGATTAAGGTCTAAATACATTATAAACCATAATAATGTCTAAAAACACAATAAATCAGCCTTTTCCATAAAAAATACATAACAATATGGTGATTTTTATCATAGATTTTGATCTAGAAGGAATTTTCCATTTCTGTTTTCAGTTTTAGGTTTTTGGTGAGTATCCCCAATAATTGGCATAAAAATCTGCTAATTTTGATTATTGGAATGGTTGCCATGGCAACCAGGTGATCTGCTATTATTGCAACCAGGTTGCCATGGCAACCAGGAACAAGCATATAGGTTAATTTCTCATGAAAAATGTGCAATTTACCATCCGAATATGGGCAATTACTAATGAAAATGGTGCATTTTAAATGAGACCATTTAATTCTGCATCAAAAATTAGCTTGATGTATTTTTATAATGATTTTAGAGTAATTTTCCCCTCCAATGCCCCCTGATGGCCAAAAGGGGAATTAAAAATCCCCTGCGGAGGGGTGTTCTCCCTTGATAGGTCACATATTACAAAAGTATGGAAAAAATTGGTCAGATTAGCCAAATTTACTAAAGCGGTGAAGCCAGTGCTTTATAGACAGGGCAAAATCTGTATTCTACTAACCATGATATGTACTTTATATTCAAGGAGTGGGTCCTACTCAGTTGTTTTTTTTTCAGAGAATCCAAATCTGCCTGGGGCCATTTTGTATTTTGCATATTAAGGCCCCTAATTTACATATTTAATTAGATAGGCAATTCTGGTAGATTTCGCAGATGAAATCCAGATTTGTTCAGGTTTTTGAGAGAAGACTGATCTAAATCTAAGATGGCTGCCCCAGAGAGTCTCAAAAATGGTCACATTCAATTCCATGACCCCAAAATAGTAGCCACATTGAAACAAGGTGGCCATATTGGATACAGCTGTTGCACTGAAAGGCCTTAATTTTCACATGATTCTCCTGATTATAAAGCATGCATCTGACAAGTGTGACAAAACGTGGGAAATCATGACATTAGGGCGAAATCCCTATTTTTGAATTCATGTCTTCAGCTACAATTTGGTACCTTTCATGTCAAAATACTCCAAATAGCTACAGAAATATGACATCTCGATCAGAGGATGTCAGTGACAAGGAGAAATTCAGAATAGACCATAACTCAATTAGATTGAGTTGCATAACTCATAAATCAACCATTTTAGGGAGATGTGACAATTTTTAGAATTAATAATTCATAATATTGGTTCTAGAAGGGATAATTCTATTCTGCTTTCAATTTTGAAAACTTCATGGATGGGGAAATAAAATGTGGCATACTTTTATTTGAAAAGAACAAAATTGTGGTTGCCATGGGCCCAAAACGATCTGATTTGTACAATATTGATTTTCATCATACATTAAAAAAGGTACATGGGTGAACATTTAGATTTTGTGAACTAAGTCAACCACAAGAAGAAACCCCTTTTGGGTATGAGACCATTATCATACATACTGCTGAGTATCAGAATAATCAAACATCTATGACGCTAATTACACACATGACCAGTGTCAACGATACTTCAATAGCAATGTCCTCCAACATCAAATGAACCTTAATGCTACTCCTGTAACCATCCTCCAGGGCCTACTACGCAGGGGCAGTCTGGGCATTCTGTTCATTTCCTGTATGTGATGGGAACAACAAATGAAGCATGGAGGCATGAAAGGCTGAAAATAATAATCATGCTGCCACTGGGCTGGAAACCAGTTCTCATTTTCAGCCAATATTTTCAGCTGATTCTAACCAATATCCCCAACCAGTAATTGGATAACCACAAGGCATTTTGTTGGTCGTGGATTTTTGATATGATTAAACCTTTCCCCAAAAGCCTCCTAATGTAAAATAATCTTCATCTGCCTTTCCTGTTTGAACATTAACCCTTAGGTGCCTAAGCGCTCATTTAAGCGCAGTTTTGGGCTTAAATGCATGTATATTGAAAGAAATTTTCATCCAGATACTTCTATTGGTCCAATCTGCAAAGTTAGACCCTCTTTGGAACGCTTATGACCCCCAATTATGATACAACCATTCATTTGGCTTCTTCTCCATCATAGCAGGCACAGTGAGTCAAAACCTGAAAATGAGCAGTCATTTTATTTGATTCATTAAGGGGGCAACCCTCCAAGAAGCTAAAATCTGACAGGTACCAAAATCATGATGGATCACACACACAGTTTCCCATACTCCAATCATATTTTACAATAACTGTTGTGATTGTGATTGTGTTTATTAGCACTTTCGTCCCACCAAAGGGTCGTTTTTTGCGTGCCCACAGTGTAACATTCGGGCAGTACTGTGGAGCATAAATGAATACAAACAATAGTGCATGGAAATGCACATAATATGACAATTGACATGACTCGATGTAAAAGGAATAGGGCAATGACATGACTAGATGAAAAAGGAATAGGACAATGTATGGATGCTAATCTGTACCTCAGTTGAAAACAAAATTTCTAACAGTATTTCTGAAGATGTTTTTGCTTTGGGCTCGCTGTTGTTGGTGATTCAGCTGGTCACACAGATGAACCCCCCAGTAATATGGGCTTTTCTCATAGAAACTTGTTTTTGTCCTACGACCAGCAAACTTAACTTTTCTATCCCCCCTTGTTCTTATCTCATTCTGTTCAACTGCATCTCCATTGACCCCTTTCTTCCACATTATGCAAACAAGCTGAGTCTGCCTTCTGTTTTCTAGGAGTTCAACATTGCACTCAACATGTAACAGAACAGATGCAGACAGAATCAGGTTTGAAAGTTATGTAAGGTCTTAGGATTGCAGGGAATATGGGTGTATATAGCACAAGAGAGACCAACTACCAATAAATGACAACAAATGGAATGGTTTGGTAACTATGGTTACCATACCTGACCAGGAATGTCGTGTCCTTAACTGAAGGTCTTCACTGGAAATGTAAGAAAATGTAATGCTGAGTCCATATCAAAGAAGAAAATTGAAATAACACAAGGTCTTATCAGCAAACTGATACAATCAGGAAATAATGTAAAATAATGTAAAATTCCTCAAATAATTCTGGGCACAAAAAGTTTAAATGGCTCTAAATATAATATACTAAGAGTCTGTGTGGGATACTGATAACATGCATACAGTAGTCAAGATGGTATTCAGGAGTTTCTTCAGGTACTACAATCACACACAGCACCACGACTGCAAATGTCAGTGCTTTCCTTGTGAGATCTTTCCCAAACATGACTTGTAACCTCAAACTGTGCAAAGCGGTCTCATCATTAATTTAGTATTACGTTTTTACTCATTTGACCAAATAGGGGACTCCAAGGGGACCTGCTGGATTTCTGCAGAATGATGTTTGCCAAGATAATTATCAAAATTAGAAAGGGATCATATATTTAAGGAGGTTAACCTAATGTGTATGAAAGTTTAAAAAGTAGAAAAGAAAAGCTGTTTCTATGTATCAAAACATATAGGAAACGAGATGTGAGATGTTCACAAATTCTGGCTGGGATTCTAAGTGATTTTTGTATCTACAGTGGTTTTGTCTAATTCTTTATCAAATTTCATGATTTTTGTCAAGCCTATAGCAGATGGGGTAAAGCTAGGATAATATAAAGCAAAGCCTATTCCCTGATGTCATAGTATCATGAGTGCTGTAGGTCAGGATCAATAAATAACTTTGGTTGAAAAATATTTTGTAACAATTGTAAATGTAATAGACCAGCCCTATTATATATAGAATATGATGACAAAAACCCACATTTTCGGGATTTTCCATTTTCACTTTAGATGTGAATAAAACTTTGTCAAGTGACTCTCTAGTTCTAAATTCCTGTTTACCCTGACATCGAAACTGTATTTTAAGCTTTTTTTTTAGCTTTTATAAGTCCCCTATTTGCCTTCCTGGCTTTTAGTTTACTGCCCCACAAAAAAAAATGATCTCCTTTGGCTGGAGTTCCGAGGAGGACTGGAGCACATTATTGGGGTAAGATAAGCCTGGACCTAACAGAAATAGTTATAACATTGAACAGATATGTGAGCCAGCAAGCAGAAATGGGGGGTTGCCGTGGGATTTAGTACCTGTTTAACCACCAGGGTGCACCATTAAGGGCTAGAATAGGGAAAATATACATAAAACTGCTATAGCATACTTTTTGAGAATTCAATCATTTTTGATAAAATGTTCTATTTTATGTGGAAAGGTTCCAAATTTGGCTTGTGAAAAGAATGTTTTGAGCCTAAATAGGCATTTTTGTTACCCTTCTGTGGCCATGGACACATGATTTTCATTATAAATGGGTAAATCAATGGTTCCATTTTAAGAAACTTCTCACAAGGTTTACTATGGTGAAAACAGAATGAAAATACCATTTCTAGATCAGAAGTTATGTTCAAAAGAATACAAATCTATGCTAATTAGCATAAACTATGCTAATTTTATATTATCTTATGACCAAATAGATGTAGAGCTTATTGACATTCAGGAAATGATCATACCTACCCATATTTAGCAAGCCATTCCTCCGAAACTAGCAGGAGTATTTTCTCCTGCAATATATCACTGAAAAGCCAGTAATCTGAAGTTTAAAGTTTAAGCACGGACCACTCTTTCTCCTTGCCCCTACACATATTTGCAACTAGAATGTGGCACTTATTGTGATCTGATACTTGCATGTGTAGAATGCACCCATAGCATGAGCTGCATCCTATGGGCTAAGTAGGTCCTGGTAGATACTGGAGGCACTTACGAGCATGTCAATCTGATGTATAGATTACATAGCTACATTGTATATACTTCTCCTGCAATGGGACTAATATAGCCACACACTTCCATGCCAGACTTCAATGCTTTTTTTAGTTTCCTTATTTTGGAAAATGAAAGGTCTGGTTTATAAGTATATAAGCAATTAGGGATATTTTATCCTTAGAGATCCAGAGATTGACTGGTGTCAGATCCTGTTTATGCGAATAGCCAAATAGATCCAAATGGAATTACTCTAAATACAGCAAGACTTTTAATGATTTTCATAGAGGATCAACAAAAATAAGAGAAGCAATATTGAAGTTAGAACCAAGATCACTAAGATTCATCTAAAGATCCATTTAAGGTATTGTGGAGGCACTCGGAATCAATATATCGGTGCATAAAAGTCACAGATGCTTTCAATCTATTTTTTTTTACAATGGTGGCTTTCAGTAGTTTAACCATTGATTTCACAGCTTGTTTCTATGTGAACTAACTTCTGAGAATTTTAGCAGTTGGAATTTTCACATCTCTACAAGAGTTAATCACTGTAAACTAAGATTCCAAGTTTTGTATCCATTGATTTTTCTATTTTGTATAACAGACAGACATTTCAATAAGTTGTGTCGTTACCCAGGGGGACATATATGAGTCAAGCTCGCTGGTTCATTAAAGCTTCAACTGAATAGGGGAAAGGTCAAACTGTTCATTGTGCCATTATCTCTGTGACCTGAAAATAGTTTTTCACACCAATCTGCATTAGGAAGAGGCTGACCCTTGCCATCTTAACCCTCTAAGGGCTCAATGGTCTCTCAAGCCTTGTTGTTCATTTGTTGTTATGATGCAACAACATTATATGGTGCTGGTGAGTAGTCTTAAGGATCTAATGCCAGATGCCAGGCACTAACCAGGTATCACTATGACAAAAGAGTACCTATGAAGTATTTAAAGGGTTAGCAAAATAATTTTTTAAACACACAACCCAGTCTGCACAGATATTAGATGAGTTATTGGAAAGGTGTCTCATGCATAGGTACATATTGAAAACAGATGCTTCGTCATTATTTAAAAAAAGTGCCCCGATAATATGCCTGTATCAACATACAATTATTCTGGGGAAAAGGGACAAAAGGCAATTATTGGAAATGGAATTATTTGTCAATATAGTTAGGTCACCATTTCTGACATCTTGAGTGAGTCCAATCCCACATGTGTTGGATGGTCAGTCCTATATGGTTAAAATGGTGTCTGTAAAGCTACAGATTAAACCATTGAAATATGTCTACTCACCATTTGGGCATTTCCCCAGGCTGTGTGACTAGAACTCCTATCCACATTCTCTCTCTATCACAGGATGTATGTATCATATACCATTTTATTATTCCATAAATTATAACATATTACTGTATTAATCAAAGAATATGTAAGAAATTAATACATAGGTTGGCTAGAAGAGCGCTCAAACATTCTAGAAGAGCGTTCATGCTCCACTGCACACCAGCCGTGTCAATTATACATAGGTTACAACATCAAAGAGTCCAACCTCATGGTCCACTGCAGAATATAATGCTTTTAAGAGTCTAAGAGAGCGACCTCATGGTTCAGTGCACAAATTAATAACTTGTAAGTTAATGCAAACGGCCGTTAGGGGTGCCTGGGCACCACTGATGTCGTCATGAGTGTCTGAGCACCCAAACACTGAACAATAGATTACATAAGTCACAACGCCATAACCTTCCGGTCGCTTTAGCGTCCCTCCTGAGCAACCTAGGTCAAGCATTTATGGAAAGGCCATAATTAGACAATCAAAATGAGCCCAAGAACAAGGCGGAACTCCTATTATTAAGGAAGTTACGCCATGTAGACTAATTCAATCTCCGAATGCGCTACAGACAAACCAGCGCAAGTTAAGCACCCAGAAAGCGGGCGTTGACAACTTCACATATTCAAGTTTGCGCATGCGCAAAATGGCGGTTATAGTGGCATAAACAATCGAGATATGAGGGTCTTAACATGCCAAACCGACCAAGACAATGGGGGACATGGCGGCGTCCATGGGGGTCCTTTGTGCACCCAGTGACACATGAAAGACTCCCCTCAAACAATTGCAGAGTTAGGCAGATGCCACTGGCTCCAGTCAGTCTGAGGAGCAAAGCCAGGAAATGGTACAAATACCACTGGCTGCTCCTGCTAGAAATCAGAATCACCAGAACCACCCTAGAGGTAACATCTCCAGTCAACACTCCTGCTACCTGCTATAGCTCTACACTATGCTGGGTTAGACTATGCCAGACAGGCATGGGACTGAACCACTAGTGGCCACAGTATACCTGCTACAAGACACCTACCAGAGGGTAAAGTTGAACATTATTATATTATTCCACTAAGCAGCAGGTCAGGAGCTAGGTGTGGGAACCCACCTAGGACCATACTGGACAGTGTATTATTATTATTATTATTATTATTATTATTATTATTATTATTATTATTATTATTATTATTATTATTATTATTATTATTATTATTATTATTATTATTATCTCACAGGTGGAGTGGGACAGAACAGTATACTTTATAAACAATTGTATATTTACTGTGTGTGGAAATAACCTGCATATTAACATGTGTGTAACTGATATTCTTGCATGTCTGCCTAAAGCTGAATAAACCAGTGCTAACTGGAATTAACACATTATGAGAGTTTGATGTATTTACACTATATACCACTAGTCATATGATATTTCTCATATGACAACTTGATCATGCATAATCACTAGTATGACATATGTCTACTAATGTGTGCCATTGTTTGACCACCCCTACTGCCTTGAAATATCATAATGACCACATCAATGCACCTGCAGTCATATCTCCTAGTCAGATAGAGCAGCTATAGGGCCCCCTATCTATAGTGTAGATTCACCGGAAGTCGGCCGCTCCGGTATATATTTACCTTGAGTGATATTGAAGGCTTAATAGCTCATAGGCTTATCATGCTGAGTTACCTAGAATAAAAGATTTTTAGATATCTCTCGAAAGAAAGTAATCAGCTGCTTTATATGAACATGTTTGATGTTGATATTGCTGATATTTCATGATGTATTTGAACCTTTCAGTTGGTTCAATTTCACCTCAAGTCGGCCAGATTGTACCCTGAGTCAGCCACCTTATCCCTCGCTCCCACTATCTAACTATGGATAAACTGGGGCAAAATGCGACTCTGAATGATGCTAAGATAAAAGACATTAAAGTAATGATACAATAGGTTTTACCCTTTAGACCTATAGACTCATGTCACTGCATGGTGGCAGACAGTTCAGTGCTGCCATCCACTGGCTTAGGTAAGCAGTAATTTGGTAGTAGCATAGAAAGAAGGCTTTATGTTAAAACACAACTCAACGATATCATTTTTTATGAGAAATGATTTACCTCTATTGAACTTATTATTAAGTGGATAAAGAACCATTCCAAGGCAGTGGTTGACTTGGGGTATAAGATGGTTGACTTGGGGTGAAATTGTGGATGATTTGGGGTGAAATAGGTACATCATAGAAAATGTTCAAAAATCAATATTTCTAGCTATATTAACCACAGGAGTATTTTGTTGATGATGAACTAGAAACATGCATATATCTACAGATATATATGAGATGGAACCAGATATCTTAAATCTTTCTCCTAAAATTTATATTAATGAAGAAATATTCACATTCTCAAATCATGTCAAACAGGGGTACTTCTAAGGCAATCGTAAAAGGTATGTTAGCATTGAATACTATGACACCTGAATTTTCACCAACAGAGCAGTTTATTGTCATGAGGCATGTGGTAAGTTAACAAAGTGCTTAATGTTAAGGGTGGCCGACTCCAGGTATGTGGCCGACTTGAGGTGAATCTACCCTACAACCAAACATCAGTGTATGTTCTTCTACATCCCTAGGCATTACTCTAGAGGATGGACACTAGTTGTATCAGTATACTATGAGGGTATTGATGTCGGGACTAGCTTGCATGACTGCGGTACAGCCAAGAGGTCATAAAGGTTCATTGTGTAGTGATATGTGACAGGACCTGCGAAAAGGGCCCTAAGTGCAGGGTGCATTAAGGTCCCCTTTCCCAGTATATGTTACATAATTATAATAGATTATAAGAATTGCCCTGTCCGGCCAAGTTCATGTGTTCTTCGAAAGGATTGGTATATATGCACCATTTGAAGTACACTCCCCAGAACTTCATTGTTGCAGCATGAAGATAAGAGGTTTTGGTGCATGATGTGGCTTGGTGCATGATGCGGTTTGGGTTTACTTATAGGCTATCAGCCATGGGGCTTATCACTCTCATCTGGGGTGGCAATTGCTATCCTTGATTTTTAGTAAGGTATGTATGTCTAGAGTTGGGAAATGTATGATAGCAGTGCCAGAGTGGCAGCTTCCGCATGCTATCACCATGTATATGCACCAAGCACTGCATTCTCCAAGCACCTCCCCGCAACATGTTAGCTGGCTCTGTGTTCCATAATAATTGAGGCAGGAATGGCAAAATATAATCAAATGAAGGCTAATAGGTTGGTTAACATTCAAAAATAACATTTGCATAATTTGCTTATTGACATATATCAGATTTTCATGAAAATAGGCATTTTTATTTGAAATATTTTCTAATTATTCATGGACACAATGAATCAGACACAGACAACATAGTCTAGATTATCTATTTATGGTTCCACTTGATTCCCCTGTATGTGTCCTCTAATACAAAATCTCTTTTTTGGGTGATTGGGTCATTTTTAGCATGTGATATGCAATTGTTTCTATATTGAGCGAGGTTTCCCTGTGTTTACAAAGAAAGTGGTTTATTGGGCATAGGTACCAGAAAAAGTGAGATAGAGTTACAAAACTGGAATTGAAATGAATCTTATAAAATGGTCTTGATGATCTAAAGCCATATTTCTGGTTGCCCAAATGCACAAAGGTATATAGATATTCAAATATATTCCAGGAGAGTGTTGCTCCTATGATAAATAGAGCTGTCAGTATGTGCCCTCTTTTCAAAACAAGTCATGCTCTGCTTCACCATTCAACTTGCACTCTCCACATTAGTCTGAAAAGTCACCTGCCTTGTTTAAAATAGAGAGAGCTGCATTATCAGGTACCTATACTCATGTCACACAATCTATACTATACTATACTGACTGACTTCTCCTGACTAGGTACCTACTCAAATCTGCCTTTTTTTAGCACCATACTTGATTGACCACTTGTGAGCAACAAAAGGGACAAGTTATAACTACATGAAAAGGAAGGACTGGAAAAGAGGGCAGTTTTAGTCAGCTCTTCCTTTTACCATAGGAGCAACACCCTCCAGAGATATTAGATTTTGGATAAATCTCTAACTGCTCTCTAACTTGGGCTCTTCATATGTTAATGTAAGGAGCCGCGCTCTGGGTTGCTCTAGGAGATATTAAACTCTAATTTAGATTTAATGATAGTGGTCATGTGGGGAAAAATGATAATAGAATTTCATATATCATGTATGTTCATCATTACTTTTATGTGTGGATACTAAGTTTTCCAAGAGATTCCACATCATCCAAGCTTTCGGTTATTCATAGTGAAAATGATTCTGATGGTCTGGCTGATAGCCTATTGCCATTGAACTGTATTTGTTCAGGGCAATGTCCAGTTCATGTACTTCATTTTGGCACTGGCTATTGATTCAGGCATGGGAAACAATGCAAACATCCTTTATAGGGGTAAGCACATGCTATGTGCGGATAGCACTGGCCTGCCAGCAGCTCTTGTCTGGTTATGTGAGTGTTGCAAAATTCTTTGCAGAAGAAAAAATGGAATATGCCAAAGAGCTCTTCCCTGCATTCAATATGTAACATAACAGCAATCGAGAACATGATATAACCAGTTTAAATTGGACAGGTTTACATAAAGGTTAGCTAGAACTTAACAATTATCTTGATCTGCTATCATTGCAGACATCCGATTGTCTCCTCTTTTCTAAACACAAGATTTAAAACACTGGTTCCACAGCCAAGAAATTGGTCAAAATAGCCCTAATGTAACTATTTCTGATATTGCAAAAGTATGGAAAAAATCAGTCAGATAAGCAAAGATTCGCCAGACTGCGTAGTCCTGCTAATCCGATGATTTTTTTCCCATACATTTGCTATATAAAAGGTATTATGATTAGCAAAGTTAATAGACCCGACCCCTGCAGTGGAGCCAGCTCTTTGGAGGACCGTTGGAACTAAAGCGCAATCTCAAATAAGTACAAAGGCCAGAGCAAAGGTTTGCTCATATCAATGAATACTCTGGAGGACAATTCATAACTTAAATGATTAAATGAGAACTTTTTGATGCTCAAACAATCACGTTGTAATGATAATTATTTCCATGCTATTCACAACATGCTAAATCATAATATTATTTCCATTAAAAGTATTTTAATCTTAGTTCAAATGATCTCACAGGAGCAAGGTATGTAGAGTAGCTGCTGAAATGATACATATCCACATTTTCATCATGCATTTAATGTGTGCTGCCTAATTTTGAATTTCTCTTTCTAAAAACCATAGATTTCATCCCAGTGTTCACTTAACGATGATAATGCGTCTATTTTGCAGTATACTGTGATGTAAATTCTATAGAATCTAGAAGGCCTCTGGAAACATGGCTGTTGGCTACAGCTCATGAGTTTGCAACAAATGAAAGTGGAAAAATCGAAAAATATAAACCTGTCTTTCCCAATTATTTCTCAATTGCAATGGAAAATATAGATCTTCAGGACCATGCACATACAAATTTCATCATATTATAGCTATGAGTATTTCTTGGAAAATTATTATCATGAAAATGCCTTGTAAAATCATGGTTTTTCCTTGTTGCAAATAAATTTATATATTTTTGAATAAAAGGGCCTGTTGCTAAGCAACCATTTGGAATAGAAGAAAATGAATAGCACCATTGGATTCCTTGGCATCGATTTAGGTGGGGTAGGTGACCTTAGAATTTTTATAGGGGGACTTTTAAGGAAGCTAGGGCCTACCATCTATAAAACTTTCCTGTGCTTCATATGACCCTATATGGTGTAATGGACGCGTAATGGACGTCCTTAACATGGTCGTTTTTGTTTGACATTGACTTTAAAACCTTGTAATTATGTCAAAAATACATATTTCTAAGTTCTGAAAATGTCTATCAATATCTACAAAAGAAAATCCCTAATCGTTCTGTATCATTCTCGAGTCTGTGGCCCTCTGCTTTGCATTTTTAAAAGATTTTCTTAGAATAAAAGTGATCAATAATTATTTTGTTTGAATTTACAAGGAAATGTTCTGGAAAACACAGAAAATTATAAAAATGTCATAAAGATTATATGAATATATCGTTAGAATGTTAGAGTCATCAACTATGTTCTTACAAATGAATCTTATTTGTAACTATAACAATTCTAATCATATTTCCACAATGAACTTTTGCTACTGCTTTTGTGACATGGTCAAGGGTGTCTGGCAGTCTGTGGCATTCTCATGAGCTTTACCCCAACATTTGGGGAGACATGGTATTTTGTGCCTTGTGTGCCTCACAGGCTCCATCTATTATACTACAGAGCTATTTATGAACCTCAAAGAATAAGACATCGATCCTTTATGGATCACATAGTTTATAAATCTCCCTACTTGTTGACATGATGAATGAATGCATCCTTACTGCAGTGCTGAGTAACACACCAATTCTGCATTCATTCCTGATGTCACCCGTACAATATTCCCACACTGGTTAGTATAGTTCAACAATACAGAACTGAGAGAACGCTCTCTGGCATCACAATCATGATATCAACTAGCGATATGCCGCCATTAAAGGGTCCAGATCAGCGACTGATGTAGCTACTGGAAGAGGTTGCAGGAATAAAGCAGTAAAAGACATTGTCACCAGACATCAAAGCTCCAGAAGTTGTACATGCCCCTCTAGACCCCTACACTGAAAAAAGTCTTCCTGACAAAGTGACATGTATACTCATGTCAACTTGATTTGACACAGAGAGCACACGTCATTGGGACAAGTGCACATATGTCACCATGACAACTGTAGCATACAGTAATCCTCATATGATTTGACATGCTTTAAAATGCCATGTCATCTGTGAGTTGACTAGGGTCACAGCCATGTCGAAGGCACTTGACATGTTATGGTTTGACATACATAATTGTTCTAGGATATTCCACTAGAAGGGGCAAACAACCATTTTGGTACCAGGATTAATCACTACCAAGAAGTACTACCAACACTTGAGACATTTGATGTGTCTGTGTCATTTTATTTTCATGAAAAATAGATCATTAAGGTCTGTAAATACTATCAATGAATGGTAGTGAATTCTATTTCATTGTTAAATCTGCATTTGTTATTGAATATCAAAATAGACACCCACCATCCTGAATACTTCAACTGGAGAGGTTAGACACCTTATGTGTGGGTCAGTGAAAATACCAAAGGACTGTATTCTAACCCACAATTTATAATCTCAGTATCTACAGTACAGGGAGACGTATGGCATTGCCATGCACCTTCATGCTCTTGTCTTATGGACTGCATAGAGGTCCTCAGTCAAGTAGAAGTTCTGTAGATAGGAAAAGGTGCCTTAGTTTTGCAAGCCTGTGGGACTATGATATCCCCTGCCTTCTATTATAGGCCTGCCTTGATTGAACCATTGGTACATAGTTATTGACTGCTCTTGACCCTTACATAATTGTCTCACAGTATTACCTAGCACTCAGGTGAATGGATCAGAAATATGTGACGTGTCTTCATTACGCATGTCAAGTGGAGTTGACGAACCAAATTTAAGAGAGTCAACCTCATTCGACATGCCCTCATACATGTCATGTGGGAGACAAATTGTGACCTGTGCAGTATGCGTCAAAGCGATCAGTGTTCTTCTCTCTGTGTACATGAAGATACCTTTGTGATAGTCTATACCTACACTGAAAAAAGTCTTCCTGACAAAATGACATGTATATCAATGTCAACTTGATTTGACACAGAGAGCACATGTCATTGGGACATGCCACATATGTCGCCATGACAACTGTCTTCATTACACATGTCAAGTGGAGTTAACGAACCAAATTTGAGAGTGTCAACCTCATTCAACATGCCTTTCACGCCTGTCATGTGGGAGACAATCGTGACCTGTGCAGTATGGGTCAAAGCGATCAGTCTTCTTTTCTCTGTGTATTCCTTAAAAATGGCTAAGAGGGCGTGTAGGAATACTCCAGAACAAAGGGATCCCATCTATTCTTAATTTGTGGCAGGTGGTTCACAGAGAGTCTGTGTTATATTATCACTGACAGCCACTTCCACTAATGCAAAGGGTTCTTTAAAGGTCTGGCGGGATAGATTTGCTTGTTTTAATGTTGCATTCTTTTAATTAATCTTCTCGCCAGTACCAGCTTCAGCGCTCAAAAGTTCCATTCACTGTACGATGTGGTCGAGTCATACACTGACTTAAACATAATTGGTATCATGATAAAAACGGATGTCAGTTGAAAAAGTATGAACATCTTTCAATTAGACTATTATAGTGGGTACGCACCTTCAGTATCAAAATCAAGATTGAATTGTGATGCAAAATGGTAAGGAAGCCATAAATTTACACCCCCTTGGATATTCTAAATGTACTGCCCACATTGACATTATGAGGCTTCCATGGCGATATCCCCGGACCATTCACCACAAAGGATGGCCAAAATTATACATTAGAAGGTCAAAGACCATTTGGTAACATATCCAAGCGACACCATTAACCCAACCGTCAATGGAATTACAAAAGGGCCATTTGCAGCATTGTCAGTTCCTGTATACGACTGTGTAAAAGCTTTCTATCTTTGCTCTTTTGCACTAACACAAAGTTGTTGGCCTTTCAAGGCCATTGACACCTCAATAGTGCAGCTACAAATAGGAACGGACACATCAGCAATAGGCAAATTGATTCCTTTTTATTATACAAGTTGTAGGTAGGATTTTTTCCACATTTTTAGTAGTGATGTGGTTGATAGGTTGTGAAAGTTACCATTGTGAAATGTGTATTTCTATCACTGGATATCAAACACATTTTGGAATAGATAACTCTAACGCTTCATTTTGAAATCCGTACCCAAATTCACCTAGAGTAAACTCGGTTGAAGGTTTAGGTCATAATTCACATTTTACAAACTGTTCCTGTGTAATAGTGTTCATCACACTTAAAGCATCATAGCGAAGCCACTTTATAAGGAAAACTGAGTTATTCACCGAAGTTTAAGCTTACAATTATTGTTCATTTGATAAACAATTTTAATTTGCACGGAGTTTTCATACGCGTGCCAACAATTTAACAATGTAGCTATGCATATATGCATAATGGCAACATCAAACCCTTCGGTCAACATAAAGGTACTGTCTTGTATCATTGATATACGCATGGTAAATGAAAAGCATATGTCATGAGTGTGACCATAAGGTAGGCCTACAGAGTAAAATATTCAACAGTTTCTCTGGAGAATATGGTATTAACCCATTAAGTGTAAATCCAGATAATTCCTCAGCAGCAATAAACACGTGTCACTGTGATCTGGTGATGCATCATTATAGCTGCAATGCCAAATTGGCAAGCCTACAAAAAATGTAATAAATGTCGCCCTGCCTGGTCAACCATGCGCATTGTGTCCATGCATCATATAATGCCTATGCATGGGTGCTTAAAACTTCCAGGCTGTCACTCTCACCTTTGAGGAAGGGTGGTACATCACACCGTGATTTTGATTTCCATATAAGGATTAACGTGGAACTTTTGAAACTGTCTTTATCCATCAATTTTTCAAAAGCCCTGCATCACTCAGTCCCCATTATGATGGGCAAAGAGGAGAATAGCATAAAGCAGGATTCTGCACTGGAGATTTGGGGGAGGGGTTAGATCGGTGCAAACAGAGGAACAGATACATAGGCCTAATGCGAAAGGGGTCATTAGCAAATTGTGTTTGGTAGCCTAGGCTATGGGGTGCAGATTTATGGCTCTATTCACCTATACTATATAGCCATAATGTGTGTGGTCTATCCTGCAGTGATCTGGTGGAGCCTGCGGGCTGTGTGGCAAACGATAATGTCATTTATGATGTCATGGCTCACCATATACATTCACAAAATAGTTTTGCACATTGGGCGACCTACGCCTTTAGAATTGTATATTAGATTTTGCACTAAAATGTATCCTGCATCAGACCGCTGTTGATTTGATTTGTCGTCATTATCTTTATAACATAATTATATACCAAATGCCACTTTACGATTTAGATTGGGCTGGTACTCCACCATGAGATTGCAACTCTCTGACATAAGTAAAAGTTGCAGTGCCCGCTGAACCAGCACATCCCCTAAGTGGGAAGAAAGTCTCAACCTTTTAATTTGGCATGCTCCAGTATTGATTACAATTTCACATGGACCCAGATTATAGGTGGATATCTAAAAACCAACACACTTTATCTCTTTCATTTCGGTGACCACTTTTCTTATCGTTTCTTAATGAAAACCTGTCAAATTGATTGATATAGGACTGTTTTAGGAAAAAGAGCTTATTAATTGGTAGAAAAGCAGTGTTGTGCCCATGCTGAATTATTCTTAAAAATAGAGGGGATCAATTAATACCTTTGAAAACAATGCACGCGTGCTATATCTATTCTTGGGATCTTTTAGGTCCGAGACTGAGTTATGCAAGCTTTATTGCCGAGAAATATCATTGGCGAGAAAGACGGAAGTTGAAGCTGATTTTTTAGACATCTACAAAAAGTCTTGAAGAACATAGCGAATCTCAAATTAAGTAGTGCTCAGCTGCTGTGTGCTCCAACTGGTGCCTGAAGGCATTTCTCAAGATGGTGCGACTAGACCTCTTCAAATCATTCTGGGATCCCTCACTCTAATGCCATGCCAAACCCAATGTAATTAGGCCCCTACTACATAATTGCTGACCATACTAAGCCAATAGATCATGGATATCGGGGCCCTAGGGCTGTATATACAGCATATACAGCCCGTGGGGCCCCGATATCCATGACCTAATAGGTTTATACCACCATTTCCTCCATTTTGTATCAATTTCTTACCTGATTTCCACAGAATATAGCCAGGAGAAGATATTTTGTAAGTGCAAACGATCCAGCCCGCGTCACCACTCTGCGCGAAGCCATTGTTTTTGTTCCTTGTCGGCAGAGGTACCGCCGTGTTTACACTCACTTTTCGTATGGAATCCAACCATGACATGTTATAATATTAAAATCCCAAGAAGTATTCGATCCATAGACGAGGAATGCGTGCTAATTTTCTCCATTTTCTTCAATATAAATAAGAATCCATTGATTTTCCCAAAGTACGCGAGTCGCGGTCCGGCCATTCCCACCCGCCTCCTTGTCCGGCGAAAGTGTGTCAGTGGCCTGGATGTAGATATAGGTCATCCGCTCGCTGTACGAGGAAGACGGCAAAAATTTCGGACCATTTTGGAAAATCAATGGATTCTTATTTATTTCGAATATATCGGACATATCAAGCATGGAGTACTCATCTAGAATGTCTAAGGATATGTAAGTATTAATTTGAAGACGTGTCATGGTTGGATTCCATACGAAAAGTGAGTGTGAACACGGCGGTACCCCTCCCAGCAAGGAACAAAAACAATGGCTTCGCACAGAGCGAACCGGGCCGCGACTCGCGTACGTTGGGAAAATCAATGGATTCTTATTTATATCGAAGAAAATGGAGAAAATTAGCACGCATTCCTCGTCTATGGATCGAAAACTTCTTGGGATTTCAATATTATAACATGCCATGGTTGGATTCCATACGAAAACTGAGTGCAAACATAGGACTAGGACCTCAGGTTAGATCTTATTTATTTTCGCATTGGGTTTTCATCACCGTTCAGTGTGGCGCTATGGCTAACGTCCTCGCCAACCAGCACTGCGGCCGGTGTTCAATTCTCCTTCGTGTTGGGACGATTTTTCACATTGAAACAATGGCGAGACTAAATTTGTATGTTTGCTTGACCCCGAAAAAGTATATACCAAAAATTTCAAAAATGCACATGTGTGGTATATGCAGAATAATGCACGGCTAAACTGCATATAAACCCACCGGAAGTCCCGAAATCGTGGTATAAAAAGCAATACATTACCTACGATCAGTCACTCTAATTGTTAGGGTTCAAATCATAGTGGCTGTGTGTAGTCGTGCCATGTTGAGAAATGCCTCCTGGTGGTTGGGCAAGGAGGGGAGAGTGGGCCTTGGTGAGGATGTCTATACCTCGTGATACGTAATAGAGTTCATACAAACTAGCAATTTGACAATTTATTCATAAATATTCCTTTACTCTCCCTTGCAGCTACGTCGCATGTCATGCCAAATGTTGCCGAGGGACAACACGGGTCGGTCAGCCTCCAACCTCAAGTCAGCAGCTCGTGCTTCCCAGGGGGTTGCTGTCATCGTGGTGCTCTTTGTGATCTCCTGGCTGCCACTCTACACCATTAACACTATTGTGTGCTTCTGCCCCACCTGTTATGTACCAGAGCAGCTCATAAAGTGTATGATAGTGCTCTCCCACCTCAACTCTGCCTGGAACCCCATACTCTATGCCTGGGGAATGAAGGACTTCAAACTGGCCCTACGTAGGCTTCTAATGTGCGGTGTGGGGGATAATAGTATATATAGCAGCCACCAGAGGTCGTTTGTGTCTAATGGATTGAAGGCAGTGAAAACAGCAGAAAGTACGCTTGGTGCAGAAAGTACGCCTGCCAGCACCGAGTTGTGACGTCTGAGGAGCATTGAGGAGGGGGTATAGAGGGTTAAAGTTGATATGTTCTTGCCATGGGATATTATGTATATAAATTGAGAAAAGGCATAAAGGGGTTATAGATTTGGATAATTCCATAATCAACAAAATATCGTCAGCCTTTCTATAACAAAATCATTAAAGTCACCAGAGTAGTCCCCCTCCATACTATTGTGTTCAGGTAACTCTAACGAGACTTGCCATATCCTTTGGTTCTACTCTCGTTTTTAATGAGCTGTTTAGAAAAGAAAAAAAAAACAATTTTAGGATCCCCAGTGTCAGAGTAGTGGTAAAGTTGAGCTATATACCTTTTTGATTAGTCCTTGCGATGATTGTTCTATCCTGATTTACTTCGACCTCGTAACCTGGACACAAAAATTATTTTTTTGGGCCTAATAATGAATGGAAAATTTCATTAAAAGCTGATCTACAGTCATTTTGTTTAACCTAATTCAAGTTTGTATAAGTACTCTCTTATTTGTGCCACACCTCTTTGAACTCCATGTAATATCACCCACCTATCATTAGCACACGTTCAATTCGACATGAGATTGGCCCACTCAGAATTCTTCTATACTACATTGAGGTCAGGGGGAATCATTCATTGACAGATATCACCGGCCCCAGTCGGCACCCAATCGTACCTTCAATTAGTGGATCAAGGTTGCCGACATTGCAAGAAAAGAAAAATGTCACTAGCCCAAAAACACGTCACACTCCATGGGGAATTGCATTTTGAAAACGTTTTAGAAAAGCCAGTGTTATTCCGTATACATATAGGCTGATAGGTTATCTGTGCTTAGATGAGAAAAAAGTCAATGGATAAACATGTCTCTGGACCATTCTCTCCGTAAATTGATAAATTGCATATGGTATGACACAATCTGATGCACTTAACCTCTTGCCTCGCACTGCACACAATGTATTGTATTTATATCATGTGTAGATGCATCTACTGCCCATACCACAAAAATAGATTCCTAACATAATTATGTACCAACAGTTGAGAGTTCCTCTTCTATAGTTCTGTCCGCTTGAACTAATGATAGTCATAGTATCATGCTTAGGTTGAGAATGCGTTAATGTACTTGGGAATGCGAAAAGAAATGAAGAGTGGACGAGGAAAGACTTACATAAATCACCATCGGATCATAGAGTTGCATGGTTTATATCTTGCTCCCTGTTGATTGTAATGCAGACTTATTGCAGTGGCAGATTCGGGATTTGGAAAAGGAGGGGCGCGGCCCAAGAGGAGGGGGGCACAACCCCTAGATCTGAGCAATTTTGTGGCTACTGAACATGCAAATGAACTTACAGGCAAAAGGGAGGGGGCAGAGCGCCTCTCCCCCACTCGAAATCCGCCACTGCATACATTGTGGCAAGCAGGATGCCAGACTTTACGAATATGTTGGATAGACAAGATGTGACAGAAGCTATCCGTGTTAGCTAATTGTATATTGTGAATTCAGAAATCAATATGTTAATTTAATGGTGCATTGTAATATGTACTTGAATGAACCTTCGTGATCATAATCAGCTGTAGTCACCCACATTCACAGCTTAGTAATGTTCAATTGATGTATGTACCTTTGCTTACTTGAAGGCCAGTGTGCATATACTATATATATGTATATTATGATGAGAATAACTCTTTGTGGCCATAGGAATGTTGTACATAAGCACTATGGTAATAGCTGTGTAAGCGCACGATATATTTATTAAAGATGATATAATTGAACTATAATTAATTGACTTTTGAATATCTTTGAAATAAATGAGTGAATTAAGAACAACTTCTCAACGTATCAGAGTATTTACCTTTTATTTACAATTAACACAAGTCCCACTGATGAACTGAAGTTTTAGAATCATTCGGTTAATCCATGGTTTTGTTGAAGTAAATATCTCGGCATAAATGTTATCATACAGATAATGATGCATGATGATATATACAGGAACATACAGTGATAAAGAAAATACATGTCTTAGCTTGGCTAGAGTTCCAAACAAGTCATAATAGTATCGTGCAATGAAGATTATCATGTAGCACCGTACACATATATGTACACATATGTTCAGACAAGGCATAATTTGAATTCTCATTTTCTGAGATAACCAGATCACTTTCCATTTCACACCAATCTCAAATTATTTACAATTTAGATCCACTGCCGGAACATGTCTGGTGGGTCTATGATGTCAGCCAAATCGTCGATATTAGAGGATGTATGGTCTGTAGCCATCGTAGGGCCGTCCTCTACTTCCGCCGGAAACCATTCAAGAGCGCGGGAACCAGGGGCGGGCTTCTCGTTCATGGTCACGTGTTCGATGTCTGCTGCGAAAGATGACGGGATACCGCCTGAAGTGGCTAAAATAAGAGTAAAAATTACTGTTAGATTTTGATTAAAAGGGAATTTCTTTTAATTGTTGAAAAAAAAATATAATGTACATCACTGTCCAAGAGATTCGGGATTACCAAGAGGAGTAAAATAATAGATCTAATTACACATTAGCCCCATGCAAAGTATAATATAAGATTACGTTGTGGCCTTGTCGTCTGCTATAGATGATTATCAGGATAACTGTTTATACGAGTTCAAGTACATGAGCTTTGGGGTTTGAAGAAAAATAGTATCCTATTTTCATAATAGCAGCGTATTCTGACATGGTTTTTGAAATTTGCATCACTATAGAGGAATGCAGAAGGTTTATCCAATGTATGCCTATCTGGTGACGGTCATGATGAACTCACAATTACCAATATGCATCCCAGTTGTGTTTGCACAAAACTGTAAGGGTGTTGTTTGTAGTGTTTCTCTGGCCTGCTTTGTTATTTTCCTTGCCAAATATTAACAAAACAGAAGGTCCCTATGCGAAATAATCACCCAGTACCTTTCACTATCATAAATAAAAACACATTTTACAAAGCCTCGTGTGTCTAAACAATGCAGCGCCTTTAAATGAATTTGGCAGTCGTGACGTCATCACTCAAACTGGAAATTTTAACTGAATGGCATCCACTCTGTCATGATAACTATCATTTTGAAAATGTTGAAATATTGCCCACAATAAGAAACATTGTCGTTATTTGCTAAAAGATCTACGGTAACAAATCATTGAGCACCTACCTAGTTGCCTGTTTGTCCGTAAGATGACGGCAGGAGATGTCCTGGTTAGGAGGACTGATGTTTTGGGTGCCATTTGGCGGAGTGTAGCAATGACTGCAGACATCTTCTAAAGATCGAAAAAAAAATAAATGAAAAGATGCAATCGGTATGTCCCTTGAGATTCTTTCACATAGAATGCGTGACCTCTTCCATGAACAATTGTATAAGCAGTTAACTGACTACCTTTATAGCAAAAATTAATTTTGATTATTGCATGGGGGCTTGCAATGTCCGTAATAAATGAGTAGTATTGAAACACAGGATGGAAGCCTAGACATCTCCGAGGTCAATTTATGAATGAATGGGGATAAGAAGTTATAATAATGTTCATTGTTTATCGGCGTTCTAAGAATCCTGACTGCAAAACGATATAGTTGGAAATTAAATATGTGCATAAATACAAGTGCTATGTAGATTCGGAAGGACAGAGTCCTATACTAAATATACCTTGAAATTGAATTAGTTGAGTATTAGTTGCTCTTACCTCCTTTGGTTGTTATAGACCTGATAGTTTGTTAAAGTATCACCTGAAGGAGTCACAGACCTGTTGATGAGCAGATCAAGTTGGTGAGTTTGGAGCTTCTGTGTCTTAGCCCTCACCTGCCTGGTGCTTATATATATATACAACGCTACCCCCTCCCACCCTACATCATCCCACCATATCTGCCCATATCCTGGTTGTCATACCATGGCTGATTCATGGCCGTTCACTTTCTCCTGAGACAATTGAAGTGTGTGATAAGAAGATAAGAGATTCAAGTATCCATAATGAGAATCCAGGGCATCAGGTCCGGCTAGGTATCCTGATATACAAGTTGCTCTCATAATTTCAATTCCTTCATTCTAGGCAGAAGAAAGACGAATAAATCACATCATGAGACCAAATATCTGCGAGTGGTAATAGGTGCAATGATATGCATGCTATTGATGTAGAAATAGGATTGCCTTCTAAAGCGTTATCTATTAAAGACTAAGGATACCATACAACTCCTTTCTTCTTAAATCAGAACCCAAATCAGACATTTAAACCGGGGGGGGGGATTCATAAGACTTACGATGTTCAGTGACAAAACCATGCTTTCTAGTGGTAACCATGCCAGATAGCTCTCTTGTGTACTGATTTCAGGCTCAAGCTCATGAGTTTGCAACAAATAAAAGTGAAAAAATCATAAAAAATAAATCTTTCTTTTCTAATAATTTCTCAATTGAAATGGGAGATATAGGTCTTGAGGAACATGCACAAGAAATTTCATGATATAGCTATGATTCTTTCTTGGGAAATTGTTATCGTGAAAATACCTTGTAAAATGATAGTTTTCACCATTGCCCAGGAAATTGGAATATTTTCTGATAAAAAGGCCTGTTGCTAAGCAACCATTAGGAATAGAACAGAATGGATAGCACCATTGGATTCCCTGGCATTGATTTAGGGGGGGGTAGGTAACCTTAGAATTTTCATAGGATAACTATTACCGATGCTAGAGTCTCCCACATTTTAGCTTCTCCTGTACTGCATATGGCTCCATATGACCCCATATGACCCCATAGGCGTAACGGACACGTAACAGACACTCTTAACATGGTTGTTTTGTGACAATGAGATAAAAACATTGTAAAAATGCATAAAATGCATATTTTTGAATTCTAAAAGTGTCTATTTACATCTACAGAAAATTCCCAATCGTTCCATGGCATTTTCAAGCACCTCTCTATCCAATTTGTATTTTTAAATGTTTTTCATAGAAAGAAAATAACAGATTATCATTTTATTTGTATTTGCAAAGGATTTTTCCAGAAAACACAGAAAATTGGAAAAATACATTAAAAACCCTTTGATCACATCATAGGAATGGCAATAATATCAACTTTGTCATAGATAGTAATCTGATTTATAATAACATCTCTTTCTCTTTGCATTTTTGGAATGAAATTTCAATAGTGTCTTTGTGACATTCTCGTATATGGGGTCTGTGGCATCCTCATGAGCTTCACCCTTCAATGAATCTCAAAACTCATTGTCGATTTGTCTACCCTACTCAAGAAGCATGCTGTCGTCAACGGTACCATATATCCTAAGATTGATCCCTATGGCAATTGTTACCGTGCATATGGGATTTGGTAGACCAGTCGTAGCAATTTGACCACTAATGTAGGTTTGTATGTAAAGCACATGGTGCGTTCCTTAATTGACGATTTGATGCCAATTTCGTCGTCAGAGATTGTGATATAAGCCCCAAGGGTTAGTTACTAAAAGAACGCTAATTATTGTTACAAGAATTGAGTCATTTCTATAGTTCTGATCGAAAGAATGAAAATTCCCCTTGACAAGAATTTTGTAATCCCTTTGTCGTTTACACTTTTTATTTTTTTTTTGTTTTATAAACAAATCCGCAGATCTATTATCACTAATCTTCATTATAAGGACATTACAATAATTGCAAATACCAAGAATTGTTAAGCAACATTTGGTCTTCATATAATACAATGGCAAGCGTGCGTCATATATATGTGGATCAACACGGTAAAAGGTCGTACCTTTTGACGTGTTGATCCATATATATATATATATATATATATATATATATATATATATATATATACCAGAGCCGATCAGATATGTCCTTGGTGTCATTTATGGATTGATTTATTGAGCTTGGTCAGGTGCTGAAAACATCTTCCCAGACATACAATCAGTCTCATCTTACAACTTTTTCTTATAGAAGAAAAAAAAGTCGCATTGAAAATGTAGATTTTCACTTTGAGGAATTTGGAAATTTTAACTGAATGGCATCCACTCTGTCATGATAACTATCATTTTGAAAATGTTGAAATATTGCCCACAATAAGAAACATTGTCGTTATTTGCTAAAAGATCTACGGTAACAAATCATTGAGCACCTACCTAGTTGCCTGTTTGTCCGTAAGATGACGGCAGGAGATGTCCTGGTTAGGAGGACTGATGTTTTGGGTGCCATTTGGCGGAGTGTAGCAATGACTGCAGACATCTTCTAAAGATCGAAAAAAAAATAAATGAAAAGATGCAATCGGTATGTCCCTTGAGATTCTTTCACATAGAATGCGTGACCTCTTCCATGAACAATTGTATAAGCAGTTAACTGACTACCTTTATAGCAAAAATTAATTTTGATTATTGCATGGGGGCTTGCAATGTCCGTAATAAATGAGTAGTATTGAAACACAGGATGGAAGCCTAGACATCTCCGAGGTCAATTTATGAATGAATGGGGATAAGAAGTTATAATAATGTTCATTGTTTATCGGCGTTCTAAGAATCCTGACTGCAAAACGATATAGTTGGAAATTAAATATGTGCATAAATACAAGTGCTATGTAGATTCGGAAGGACAGAGTCCTATACTAAATATACCTTGAAATTGAATTAGTTGAGTATTAGTTGCTCTTACCTCCTTTGGTTGTTATAGACCTGATAGTTTGTTAAAGTATCACCTGAAGGAGTCACAGACCTGTTGATGAGCAGATCAAGTTGGTGAGTTTGGAGCTTCTGTGTCTTAGCCCTCACCTGCCTGGTGCTTATATATATATACAACGCTACCCCCTCCCACCCTACATCATCCCACCATATCTGCCCATATCCTGGTTGTCATACCATGGCTGATTCATGGCCGTTCACTTTCTCAAATAAAAGTGAAAAAATCATAAAAAATAAATCTTTCTTTTCTAATAATTTCTCAATTGAAATGGGAGATATAGGTCTTGAGGAACATGCACAAGAAATTTCATGATATAGCTATGATTCTTTCTTGGGAAATTGTTATCGTGAAAATACCTTGTAAAATGATAGTTTTCACCATTGCCCAGGAAATTGGAATATTTTCTGATAAAAAGGCCTGTTGCTAAGCAACCATTAGGAATAGAACAGAATGGATAGCACCATTGGATTCCCTGGCATTGATTTAGGGGGGGGTAGGTAACCTTAGAATTTTCATAGGATAACTATTACCGATGCTAGAGTCTCCCACATTTTAGCTTCTCCTGTACTGCATATGGCTCCATATGACCCCATATGACCCCATAGGCGTAACGGACACGTAACAGACACTCTTAACATGGTTGTTTTGTGACAATGAGATAAAAACATTGTAAAAATGCATAAAATGCATATTTTTGAATTCTAAAAGTGTCTATTTACATCTACAGAAAATTCCCAATCGTTCCATGGCATTTTCAAGCACCTCTCTATCCAATTTGTATTTTTAAATGTTTTTCATAGAAAGAAAATAACAGATTATCATTTTATTTGTATTTGCAAAGGATTTTTCCAGAAAACACAGAAAATTGGAAAAATACATTAAAAACCCTTTGATCACATCATAGGAATGGCAATAATATCAACTTTGTCATAGATAGTAATCTGATTTATAATAACATCTCTTTCTCTTTGCATTTTTGGAATGAAATTTCAATAGTGTCTTTGTGACATTCTCGTATATGGGGTCTGTGGCATCCTCATGAGCTTCACCCTTCAATGAATCTCAAAACTCATTGTCGATTTGTCTACCCTACTCAAGAAGCATGCTGTCGTCAACGGTACCATATATCCTAAGATTGATCCCTATGGCAATTGTTACCGTGCATATGGGATTTGGTAGACCAGTCGTAGCAATTTGACCACTAATGTAGGTTTGTATGTAAAGCACATGGTGCGTTCCTTAATTGACGATTTGATGCCAATTTCGTCGTCAGAGATTGTGATATAAGCCCCAAGGGTTAGTTACTAAAAGAACGCTAATTATTGTTACAAGAATTGAGTCATTTCTATAGTTCTGATCGAAAGAATGAAAATTCCCCTTGACAAGAATTTTGTAATCCCTTTGTCGTTTACACTTTTTATTTTTTTTTTGTTTTATAAACAAATCCGCAGATCTATTATCACTAATCTTCATTATAAGGACATTACAATAATTGCAAATACCAAGAATTGTTAAGCAACATTTGGTCTTCATATAATACAATGGCAAGCGTGCGTCATATATATGTGGATCAACACGGTAAAAGGTCGTACCTTTTGACGTGTTGATCCATATATATATATATATATATATATATATATATATATATATATATATATGACTGATAATCACGAATCGTCGTTAACTGGCCTGTTCTTGTTCTCCCTTCAACAAAAACTTGAAATAAAGTAATATAAGTGTCTTTATCATTTATTCTGGTCGGGATGGGATAGAGCTACAAGGGGTATATGGGTTTTGCATATCTACGAGGCATATTTAGAGAGCTAGAGGGCTAAAACTGCCCAAAATGAGGGTTTTTTCGAACAAAAACACAATAATCTCAAGTGCAACTTGCAAATAATAAAAAATGCTGGGGCATAGGTTCCTTTTTTTGTTTTGGTATTTCCCCTAGAGCACAGGGAAAATTTTAAGACCAAATAGGAATATGTGGCCACTGTACTTTTTATGCCAGGTCACTGAAGGTACATGGGCAGTTCTACACTAGACCCTAGAGAGACCCTAACATAGCAACCATGTTCTATTATTCCAATAGCACAGAGATGAAATAGATATACCATGCAGAGCCTTAACATGTCCCTATATGCATGAAAAAAATATTGGAAGTCTAGCTCCTATATTGTGGCCTGGGGTTTGGGTGACAGAGTTGGGGTAGTTTCGTGTTAGACCCTAGAGAGACCCTTAATCACCATTTATGTCAGTCTGGCCCAGTGTACAATATATTTAACTATAATCTCTTACATGTTAATTGACCTTTATATCAAAGTATCTTGGCCTGTTAGTATCAACCCCCTACTCCATTAAGGCTTAGAGCTATGGTACAATCACTAGCACTTGGACCCTAGAGAGACCCTAGACCCGAGAGAGACCCTAGACCTGAGAGAGGCCCTATAGTCTGTCACCAGTGTATAATATATCTAACTATTATATCTTATATGACAATGGACCTTTATGAGGGGAACCTGGCCTGTTAATATCAATATCTTACTCCATTAAGGCTTAGAGCTATGGTACAATCACTAACAATTGGACCCTAGAGAGACCCTAGACCCAAGAGAGACCCTAGACCCTAAAGAGCCCATAGAGACTGCCACCAGTGTATAACATATCTAACTATAATATCTTATATGACAATAGATCTTTATGAGATTAACTTAGGCTGTTAATATCAACATCTTACTGTATTAAGGCTTAAACCTATGGTACAATAACTAGCAATTGGACCCTAGAGAGACCCTCAACTTTGGTCCCATGCTGTGGATTTAAAAATGATATTTAAGCTACCCGCATATATGGACTGTAGGCCCCAACACCTGTACTATATGTACCCTAAAACTTTTTAGGCTGCTCCAAAATATTTTTTAGACCCCCCTGGCAGCCCAGATAATGATGATTCGTGATTATTGGTCATATACCAGAGCCGATCAGATATGTCCTTGGTGTCATTTATGGATTGATTTATTGAGCTTGGTCAGGTGCTGAAAACATCTTCCCAGACATACAATCAGTCTCATCTTACAACTTTTTCTTATAGAAGAAAAAAAAGTCGCATTGAAAATGTAGATTTTCACTTTGAGGAATTTGGATCTTAGAATTGGGACAGTGTCATGACCCCCAGGACCTCCCGGGTGAAGTTCATGGCAATGGCACAGACCCTCTATATATGAGAATTTCACAAAGGCATTGCTAAAATTTTATTTGAAAAATGCAAAGAGAAAAAGATGTTGTTACAAATCAGATTCCTATACATGACAAAAATTATATCATTGCCATTCCAATGATCTGACCAAAGGCTTTTTATCATATTTTTCTCATTTCTGTCTTTTCCAGAAAAAAATCCTTTGTAAATATATATAAAATAATAATCTGTTACTTTTTTCCATGAAAGATATTTAAAAATACAAATCTTGGAGATAGGTGCTTGAAAATGCCATGGATCAATCGGATATTTTCTGTAGATGTAAATACACTATTCTAGGACTTGAAAATATGTATTTTCTGCATATTTACAATGTTTTTACCTCAATGTCACAAAACAATCATGTTAAGAGTGTCAGTTACGCATACATTACGCCATATGGGGTTATATGGGGCCATATTAAGTACAGGAGAATTTAAAATGTGACAGGCCATAGCTTCGTTAATAATCATCCTATGAGAATTTTAAGGTTACCTACCCCCCTAATTCGATACCAAGGAATCCGATGTTGGTACTCAATTTGTTCTATTCCAACTGTATAGGCCGGGGGCTGATAGTATTTTTTTTTATCCTTAGGGTCCCCTGAACAAGATTCAAGATGTTAACATTGATTATCTTGGGATGCACTACGGGTTTTTGCTCATTATCCATGTGCGGGTTCAGACCACTTTTGGGTCAATTTTGCTACCATGTTATTCAAGGGGTATGCTCAATCCCTAAGCTCTAAGACTATCTTACCTTGTCTGAATCCTGAAGCTATTGGTCTCGTTGGAATGAAGACATAATATGCTTTTCATTAAGCCCTAATACATGGTTTTAAGTTCAGATTTGAGTGTACCAGACGGATAAGTATATGGTCTCACCTCAGAAATGAATTGCAACATACAATTCTCAATAGTAGTGCAGGTTGGGAAAAGGAACCTTGATGGTAAAGAGCATCTTCAGTCATGATTATGCTAGAGCATTGTTTAAATAGAATAGAGATCTGGATAGGAACTACAGGCTTACTTACCCTAACCTGATGAGTCCTAAGATCATTGAACAGACCTCAAATGACAGATAATTTTTGAAAGTAAACCTACAGTATTAGGATTCTGAAGTGATCAGTGAGAGTCTGGCTGGGTTAAGAGATAGTCAATCCCAGAAAATCAGTCTAGTTGTGTGAAATTATTGGCCACAAGAACAAGGTAATAAATGTGTGTTTGGATGATGTAAGGGTTGTTGTTGTTGTAATTCATTTATTCATACTATACATTCATACTCCCAAGATGGAATGTTTATCTTCAGGACAGCTCAAGTTAGAGATAGGTGGAAGGTTATTTTTCCCCAGATCCTGGGGAATAGTTCACTTGAACTCCACTAGATTGGAGTTTTAAATCGCCAATCGCACTTTATATTCCAAATATCTGTATGGGAGAGACAGGTAAAGCATTGGGGTGATATAGTGCCCCTTCTGAGTGAGGGCGAAAACCGGGGATGATTGACTGGTAACTTCTTGTATCATGTCTCCAATATACAGGTAGGTTGCCAGCCAATATTCTAGAATGGCTAGCTTGATCTTAATAGCTACTTGCTACTTTGTGTCTATCTGTCTGATGTTATTGATAGTGGTCACACATCCAATAAACCCCCATTAAGTATTCTGTCCTTTTGAAGTTATGTATTCATCACAGCCATTCAACATACTATGCTTTTTTTCTCTCCTACGTCAATCAAACCTTCCTGCAAAATGAATTAGTGGTCAAGTCTGTGATTGCTGTTTAAAAGATGCAATAGATGACTTGGCACTGTGGTGGGCAGCTCAATGTTTAAACCTTGGGTTACTTTAAAAGATGGATTTCAATTGTCAAAGGCAGGAAGATGATCTCCAGTCATAGGATCCATGGAGAGAGAGACAGACAGACACTGCTGATTCAAGTGAAGGTGACAGAAGCACAACAATAGCCTCAGGTGCTTTCTAGATATGATAGGAGCAGTTTGTACAATATGGATGACACTTCCCTCTTCCATAAGGTAGACCAATCCACCACCATGTCCACTGTGAGTGATGTGGAATGGTAGAAGATACTCAAGGTCTGTGTGCCAGTGGCCTTCAGTAGTATTATCAGGGTCAACTAGTAATTCACTACACAATGTGTTGGGGATAATGAACTATAACAGATCAACATGCCTTCTCAGAAGCAGCATAATCCCCAGCTGTTTGGATCACACTGCTATGAGAGAAGTTGAACCAGAATGTAATGTTCAGAGATATTTAAAGATGGATAACACTGGACCTTATGCCCTGAAGAGGTAACAGATGACAGAATATCCTGAGAATTTTACAATTATATTCCAAGCCTTTGCTTTCATTTTCTCAATATGTGAATGAAACCACCTTGCACTTACTTTCAGACAAGTAGGCTGCCACAAAGCTTTTGAGATAATCAATTAGGCATGCAGTACATTATGAGGCTTAGATCCAATCTTCGATATTCTAAATTTGTGTTTTCAGTACCAGCAAAGGTAAATTTTGATAATATGACAGTGGTTACAGGAATTTGATATGGGGGGGAGAGGACAGTTGTTAGTAATAACAATCCTGTGTAATCATGGATGATCTGAGATACATATGCATGGATATGTATGTACAAAATAACATAGGGTATGGATGTAGCAAATGTTTTATCATTTTATCATTATCTCATTATATATGGTCTCTGTCAGTTACATGATTTTAAAAGGTAGACTAATATCAAGCACATGACCTTGCAACCTGTTATATGCTTCTATTCTGAGATGTGCCAGGGGAGCTATACATACAAGTTCTTGGGCCGAGACCATACACTTATCTGTGACTATCTGCATAGATTTGTACATGGGTTTCTATGTTAAGCTGCAGTTGCTAGGCAACCAAATGACAAAGCCACCATTTACTACCTATGTTCATACTGTGTGGTGGCACAGGGGAGTTATATGCAATTTAAAATCAGTGAACTATGACCTTGAGGGGAGACTATGCACCTACAGATAAGAATCTAGGCTTTGTTGCTATGCAAAACCACTATTGCTAGGCCACCACACAACCTAGCAACCTTTTATCACCTATATTCCTAGTCTATGATGGAAGTCACAGAAGAGTTATATGCAAGATTGCATCAGGGGAGTATGTTGCTGAAAGAAAACCATGCAGATATGTATATTCAAGCATATCTTCAGGCTTGGTTGCTATGCAAAGTTGCTGTTGCTAGGCAACCACACCACCTAGCAACAAAACAAAGGCACCACTGTATTCTACTAAGCTCATTTATAGGGGGTAGGACCCACCAGATACTTTCTAGACTGCACATTATATGTAATTCAAAGTGACATTTGATTCTATTGTCGGCCATTTTGAATTTCAGCCATATACAGCCTCGCCATTAAATCTTATGAAGTAGAAACATGTATATTCTTAATAAGCACCCTTTTTTACATAAGAGTCAGGAGAATTGATAAAGATTTAGCATGGAAAAGCATCCATTTAGATAAAGAGGTAGATTATTGAAATGGAACAGTATTGTATTGACTCACTGTAGTGTCTTTGCTTCTAAGGCAATAACGTGGGTCATGGTCAACAAGGAATGCTGCAAAATGTCTCATATTACTCAGATAGTTTAGGCCTACGTAAATCATAGATATTTTGGTTAGATGGGGATAAGAGCAAGTTTTATACATGTATCTGGAGTGCATTTACATTTTTCAGTTAAAAAGGGAACTTTGTGATTTCAATCTTCCGTCTTCCCAACAGTCTGGTACACTCAAATCTGAACTTAAAACCATATATTAGGGCTTAATGAAAAGCTTATTATGTCTTCTTTCTAACGAGACCAATAGCTTCAGGATCCAGACAAGGTGAGATAGTCTTATAGCTTAGGGATTGAGCATACCCCTTGAATAACATGGTAGCAAAATTGACCCAAAAGTGGTCTGAACCCGCACATAGGAAATGAGCAAAAACCTGTAGTGCATCCCAAGATAATCAATGTTAATATCTTGAATCTTGTTCAGGGGACCCTAAGGATCAAAAAAATACTTGTCGCTTTGGGATGTGGGGGGGGGTGCATGGTGGGCCCCTTTTTTATATTTTTTTCACTTTCATTTGTTGCAAACTCATGAGCTTGACCCTGCAGACCCCCCTCCCCCAACCTTTACCACCTACACAAACACACTCAACACGTAAACTGATCGCTGCTGATCGTAATGAATCATCTATTGATAACTACACAGTAGCGTATGGTAATCATAAATTAAGGCCCGAGTTCCAACAGCCAAAGGACAATGAATGTGTGCATGTGTAGGGGTATGGTATTTACACTTTACGTTCATGTACCCGTGAGACTCAGACCTAGGTCCTTCGGGTGTAGTGGGGGAATCCGGATGGCAGGTGGCAGCACCTGCCTCTGGGTTCGTATCCATTACACCAGGGGGCCTACCACTCGTCCGCCACACATCACGTGGCCGGTCTGAGTTTCGCAGGCTTTTCCCCTATATAAGGCTGGTCCTAGCCCATGTTCTTCAGTAGTGGTTTACCCACTGCTCAACCAGGTCGTTACCCGAAAGGGTAACCGAATGCCCTAGTAGCATGTAGTCCTCTGAGGCTGTGATCGTATGTAACATAAGCTATGAAATAAAAGCTCGGTTGCCTACCCGGAAACTTTTCTCTCTCTTCGTTATGATTTAATATAACTTAACGAGACGAACCACTACACTGGTGCCGTGACCAGGATGGTCTTCGGGTAAGCGCAGTCAGAAATGACTTAGCTGAGCCCAGTTAGGGGAAATGGCCCAAATCATGAGCTAAACTCCCCGATGGAGGATGGTGAAATCAAGTCACCACCCCAAGGTACAGAGTGGAGAGATCCACTGGAACACTACCCTGATGGGTTAGAGGATGTAAGAAAAAACTTACATGATGAACTGGATGAATTTGGAGACTCCTTATTCATGCCAGGAGGTACTTCGAAACCTGCACCAATGCATAAAAGTACTGCTCAATTTGGTAAACTACCATTTGAGGTACCAAAGCCTAGTGCAGGTATGTTTGAAACTCCATATAGTTCTCGAATTAAACACCAGAAATGTGGATTCGAAAGGAACAAAATGGACGAGCTTGAAGATATGAGAGCTGAATACGAGAAGATCCAGAAGGATCTTATTACACTGACCGGAACCCGAGACAAGATTCTGACTGAAAACAAACAGTTGATATCAGAACGTCTTGATTACGATCAAAGTTGTAGACGCCAACAACAATTGTTATTGGATCAGATGGAGAAAGAAAAACAAGATTTTCAACTCCAGCATGAACAGTATCGTGATGCACTATACACGGCGGATCTGGAATACAGAGCCTCGTGTGATGAGTTGAATAGAACTAAACAAGAGTTAAATTCAACTCAATCGGCCTATGGCAAGTACCAAGAAGAGCTGATGAAAATTGAATCAGCCTTCAAGGATGCTCGGAAAACGTATCAAAAACAAACCGATGAGCATGAAAAACTCAAAGGTCAATGGATACGTGAATCCACGGATTTGACTGCCAAACAGACAAAGATGATGGATGATTATTCCGAACTGGAAGCTAAAGCTATTCAGATGTCAAAGTATCTAGAAGATACTGGTCGTGCAGTAGGCACTCTTGAATCAGACTTCACTGTTTCAGGAATTGCCCTAAACACGACGAGTAACCAGATGAGCTCTTTGAGGGGCAATGACGGGGTAACAGAGACAACTGTACCTCGTTATGAAGGAGTAAAGAGTCATCAGGTTAGATTTAGGGATAATACCTTCAAACCTCTTGGTTTAGGTACGGGAAATAGTGGGGGTGACTCTGCGAGTGGAGCTAAACAAAGCCACTCGGCAAAAACCTCCACCTTTGACGGCGGATGGCCACAACAGTTACCTTTAGGGGGACCAAATGGCCCGTATGCCCAGTATGGATGGAGTCAGTCCCAAACAGGAGCGAATCCGTCCAATGGTAACACCCGGAACATGTCCGGAGGAACAACCGGACAATCATCCGGGAATTCCAGTCCAGCTGGAGGGCAATCCGGATGTGACCAAGGATCCGGACCTTCAGGAGATCGTTCCAGAAGCAGACCCTCTGCCGGTGGGACTGGTTTCAATAATGGAAATCAGTCATATGGAACAGGAGGAAACACTAATCCCAATAGTGGTTTCTTTAGCTTTGGTGGAAATACACAACCCACCAATAATCCAGGGCCAACTCCTCAAACCGGCGGATACACCTTCTCACAGGTGCCTCCATACGGAGCAGGGGGATCAGGGGGTGAAGGAGGACCACCACCCGGAGGCTTTGGAGGTACTTATGGTACAAATCCTCCAAGGAAAAAGAGACTCAGTCGCCGAGTATCTCTTTCTCCAGGGTTACAAGTGCTGCATGACTCGAATGCAGCGATTGCTAACTTAGGTGTTGATTGTTACAATCAAGGTCTGGACGATACGGAGATCATGGAATGGAGTAAGGGTTTAACCCTTACTGGATCCACGAATCCGGCTCGTAGAGTAGCTAAGATACCTACCCCCTTTAATGCCAAGAACCCTTGGAAGGAGGAGTATCAAGGCTGCGCAGATGTCTTTAACTGCAATGGATGGGGCAAAGCGGAAGCTCTCCCTTATCTGGTATGCTGGTTAAAGGAAGGCGACGGAAAAGGAGCCGTGGAACAATGGAGAGATTCTCAAATAGTAGGACTCTCGGCCCATATGAAATATGATGAACTCATAGAGATTGCTTCATATTTATATGGGAATATAGTTGGAGAAGATCCTTGGCTGACGTTCACTAAAAGAACGCAGAAGCCTAAGCAATCTGCCAAAGTGTTCGGCTTAGAATGTCAACGACTGTTGCATAAAGCCAGACCCCAATGGAGAATAGATGATGAATGCTTCCTAGATGAAATGTTTACACAAATCATTGAAGGATTGCGGAATCAGGAACACAGGACAGTAGCCTGTGAAGCTTGGAAGAATGATGCCTCTCTGACAGATTTGTTCCAGTCACTAGATCATTATGATCGAAAGGCCCGTATCTTTGCCGGGAAGGTACCTCAACGGATGTCAGCAATGATAATCCCGGAAGGAATACCCGAAACCGATTCATCCGAATCAGGGGAACCTGACGAAGATGAAAACGTTGGGGCCATTGGCCAAGGGAACCCCCGGTATAACCAGAACTGGGGAAAGAAACCGGGTTACGTCAAGGAGAAAGTGATTACTTCCAAACCTCCTGTGACTCAACCCGATACCAAACCTACTACCGGTCCGTCTTTATCAGAGGACCTGGTTAACAATTTGGTAAAGAAGATTACTGAAAATCTTAGGAGACCTAAGCCTGATAGGAGCGTTGTGACATGCTTCAGATGTCAGGAAACTGGGCATTATGCTGCCGAGTGTGAGGCAGATAAGCCAGTTTATAGAAACACTCGTTACCGGAACAATCCGGGTAAGGAGGACTCAGTGAAGAAGGAAAACTGAGAGGGGGTGTCCATCAAGGCAACCGGATTACCCCCCGAATGAGTGATTGCCATGACTGCCAGCCTATCGCCGCTTGCGGTACTGGTGAGAATCCTCTAGTGATTTCGCCCAGCAGTGAAGCTAAGGAGCCTGATAAGTTCCTTACTCATGAGGCTGGGGAGACTGATAGTACACCAGGTGTCAAGAACAGGCAGAAGAACACAGAGGGGAAACTCGATATCAGTCCAGAGGGAGCGGCCAATGAGTTGGCCAGGGTGGGGTGTGCCCAGTTCCCCCCGGGTCATCCTTGTCTCGAGTTTTTGAAGGGATGTGGATTTGACCTTGGCACTAAGACGGAACTTGCTAAGTACGCAAGTAGTCCTACCTACTTGAAAGGTAGGAGGTGGTACGCAGTTGTATCTGTGAGTGGTAGATCCGCTGAGTTTCTTGTCGATACGGGTGCTAGCCACTCCTGTATTGCTAAGAGATTCTACGATCTTTTGCCTACGAATCATGAAACTTTCACAACGGAAGGAAATGCTCGTACGGCCGACGGTAGCATGATACAAACGTTCGGTAGAACATGTATGAGGTTCAGTCTACAGGAAGATAAGGACTTCATCCTTACTCCTACTGTGGCGAACATCGCGGATGATGGTATACTTGGTCTGGATTTTGCTGCATTATATGGAGCAAGGTTAGATTCCCAGGGGGGAATATTGGAAGTGAGAGACCCGTATCATCTTGAAGTACAATGTGTACTTAGGCAAGTAAGCAGTGTAGCCAGTGTAGCCCAGACTCTTAAGATACCACCGGGCACAGCCTGTGATGTCTTATGTCGAGCGGACAGACAGTTTTCAGGAAAAACTGGAGTTGTAGAACCAGACATGGCCATGTTGTCAAGTATCGGATTGGAATCCGCCGACGTTCTAGTAGCTAACGCTGCTTGGACGGTGGTTCCTATATCCAATACCGGTAATAAGACTGTCTACGTACAGAAGGATACGATCCTCGGGTCGGTTGTCCTGTCTGAATTGGTAGAAGACTGTAAACATGTTTCGGCACCCGGAGTCCCTTCCTCACCCGAAAGGAGTCCGGAACTAGACACTCTAGTAGCCGAAAGCCATGTAGAAAGTGATGAACAACGTGAAGCTCTAACTGACTTGTTATACAAGTACCGTAAAGCTTTTGCAGCACCAAGTGAAAAATTGGGGCGTACCGATAAGGTACTGCATACGATTGACACTGGTGAGAATGAACCTTTTAAGATTCCTTATAGAAGACTCCCACTAGCCAAAAAAAGGGTAGCTGAGGAGGAGATAGCTAAAATGCTTGAACAGGATGTAATAATTCCATCAACCAGTCCTTGGTCTAGCCCTGTGTGCATGGTGACTAAGAAAGATGGTACCATCCGTTTCTGCATAGATTACCGGAAATTGAATGGTATGACCAAGAAGAATTCATATCCCTTACCACGGATTGATGAGACTATAGACTCCCTTGGAGGTAAGCAATGGTATTGCTCCCTAGACTTACAATCCGGGTACTGGCAAGTGGGTATGCATCCGAAAGACATGGAGAAGACGGCCTTTTCCAGTCATGTTGGGTTATTCCAATATAATGTGATGCCGTTTGGATTGTGCAATGCACCGGTGACATTTGAAGCCATGATGGAAACTTTATTAAGTGACCTATTATGGAAGAAATGTCTCGTCTATCTAGATGATGTGATTGTCTTTGGGAAGACATACGAGGAATGCTTGGAAAATTTAGGTATGGTTCTGGAAAGGATCATAACTAATGGTTTGAAGCTGAAGCCCAAGAAATGCGATCCTTTTAAAAGATCTATTAATTACTTGGGGCGAATAATCTCGAATGAAGGGATTAAAGCCGATCCGGAGAAAGTGGATGCCGTGTCAAATTGGCAGGCACCCACGAATGCGAAAGAAGTCAGATCCTTCCTCGGATTCTGTTCCTACTACCGGGACTTTATCCCAGGATATTCAAGGGTTGCCTTTCCTATCCAGAGTTTGTCCCACTGGACACCCGGGGTGAGAAAGGAACGATTCCCTTGGGGATCCGAGCAAGACGAGGCCTTTATGAAAATAAAGGATTTGTTTGCAAGTACACCTGTGTTGAAGTACCCTACGGAGAATGATCATTTCATTCTAGATACTGATGCTAGTAATGAAAGCATAGGAGCCGCCCTTTCTTAGGTCCAGGATGGGGTTGAAGTTCCTATAGCCTTCGCTAGTAACACGTTGAGTTAATCTCAAAGAAACTATTGTACCACTAAACGTGAGTTGTTGGCTGTGGTGGTCTATACGAAGAAGTTCAAGCACTTTTTGTGGGGGAGTGATTTCACTCTACGGACTGACCACTCTTCCCTCAGATGGTTATTGAACTTCAAAGATGCAGAGGGGATGATAGGTCGCTGGTTAGCGCACCTATCCGAATTCGGTCTAAATCACAGCCAGATTGAACACCGAGCCGGGGCAAAGCATTTGAATGCAGATGCTTTGTCTAGAATCCCAGTGAGGAAATGTGCAAATGCTGAGTGCACTGATTGTGGAGCACACAATGCTGTGTTGGCAGGGGTTCGAGTTCCATTCGAAACCCATCCGGAACATGTCTTGAATTGGTCCTTGGAGACCATCCAGCAGTTCCAGGAGTCTGATTGATTAAGTTCCTTAATCAGGGTATCTGTCCTCCAAGACCCGAAGTGTCATTGAAAAACAGAGAGATGAGACGATTCTTAGCTCAATGGGCCGAGCTAGAAGTCCGGGATGGTATTCTGTTTCGATGGAAGAACCATTCTAATAGGAAGAAAACCTTGCAAGTTGTCATACCTAGTGCTATGCGACGAGATATTATGTATTTCTGTCATGGGCATAGAACTAGTGGACACTTTGGAAAGAAACGGTCTCTAGAACGTCTAACCAGACGATACTATTGGCCCGGCATGAGTACAGATCTCACCCGATGGGTGGAGACCTGTCCCGAGTGCTGTAAGAACAAACCAGGACCCGGGTTAGGCAAACTGCCATTATCCCAGGAACTGTTTGGTGTAAGGTTTGCTAGAATAGCTGTTGACATTATTAGTGGGATTCCCCCCACTCCTAGTGGCAACACGTGTATGATGGTCGTGTCTGATTATTATACCAAGTACACCCGAGTGTTTCCTTTACCGGATCATAAGGCTGTTACTTGTGCTATGATCCAAGTATTGAAGTCTCTAGTAAATGAGCAGATGGATGATTGGGATGAACAATGTGAATTCGTGGTACATGCCTATATTGGCACTGTACATTCGAGCACAAACTGTTCTCCTAATCTCCTCGTTTTTGGAGAGGATTTGATTATGCCAGCAGATTTGGTGTTTGGCGTAGTAAGAATGAATCCGGAAACCCCTTGCCAGGTGATGTTTGTAGAATCCCTACGGGATAATTTCAAACAAGCCTATGAGAGGGTTAGAGTTGCAGAAAACTGCGCGTTGGCAGAAAGTTGGCTATGACACAGGTCTAAAAGCTAGATTTTTTTAATCTAGGGGATAGAGTACTGCATCTACACCAACCTCTAGCCAACCTGAAATTAGCCAGCAATTGGGATGGACCTTTCACTATAACTCAGGTTATTAGTGATTGCACAGTGATTATTAAATCACAGCTTGGTAAATGTTACAAGTCAAATGTAGCGAGACTACGCCCATGGAGAGGGAGGGATACCTCCACCGAAATGTATGGCGATGGTCTATTGAAAGTAATGGAACAGAGTCGTGTTAAGCAACTCGAAGTGGTACCAGCCCGAAAGCGAGGACCCAGGCGGCCACGGAAGGTTGCAGACCCGAAGAGGGTGGTGCCCCCTGTCGTAACATCCGGAAAACAGGGGAAGATACAAAAAGTCTCGGCAGGCGCAGGTAAAAATAAGAGGAAAGGTCCTTCTAAGGCTAAGAAGACCTTGGAAAAGGCTCTTATGGATACCAGGTCAATAAAAGAGGCCTCAAAACCTCTTAGACGCAGTCCAAGGTTGCTAAAGACTGCCGTAACCTAGCCTGTTAACACAACGAGTGTGTTGTCCTGTACTGTGTACTGTTATATGTTGTAACCTAGTTCAATGTATATTTGAGCCGGTCATGAGTTTCTGGAAAAGGTCCTATGACAATGTACCCATGGTTTTGGACGGATAATCCGGTGGATATGCTTATGCTATCCATAAACTCCATAATACCTAGCGAGTTGTCACCCTGAGTATGGACGGACGACCGATCGGGTATTGTATTGTTTTTATGTAAGGGCGCGTGACCTAATTAAGGGCACGCAGGAAAGTTGTTGACCCATTTTCGAATGGTCACGTGAGGCGCCGGTTTGATCATGCGCAGCGATTCAAGTTCGAGCATCCCGCCATATTGTCTTATTCCTGCGAAGGAAGAAGACGTGGCCGAGGGTGGTCTTACTCTTGTTGGAGTCTGATAGCCCGTGACAGCCATATTCCGAGGTGTGCCCTCGTTAAAAGGCACCCGCCTTTCACTGGGTAAGCAGTACTTACTGCTTATCCGGTGGATGCACCCCGCCGGAGTATGGAAGTGGTTCTCCCCAGAGTCCCACTTATACATACGACGATCAGCAATACGATGCTGATTGTGATCAGATGGATCAACAAATGAATGTTGATCAGTACTTCTCTGGAGTAGACGATAGCGACGTAGAATCGTTCTATGACGCATCCGACAACTCCAGACAAGTTAGTCCTGAACGCCGAGGTGTTCAACAACGAACTGATGTAGGTGAGCCTTATGTAGCCCCTCCATCCGAAGGTTTGAGTGGAGAGCCGGCAGGAGTCCAGTCTCATGACAGGGCTCTGATGCCACCTCCCCCTCAATTGCCGCCCCGTCTTGGTGGGAGTACCTCATTCGGTGCTTTGGGACCTGCTTCTCCGGTTGACAGGCCAATGTACCTAGAGATGCCCCTCCCAGACAGTCCAGAATGGCATGATGTAGCCGGTCCCTATGACGGACGGATGTTAGCAATTTCTGAGGAAATGCTGATACCCACCTGTTATGGGACGCCCAGAGAGGTTGACGAGCGTGTTGTCAACGCAATCTGGGAATGTGCTCATCCGCAATGGGCTAATACCTTTCCGGAGTCCTGGTTGATGGATTACCATCAGATGGCCAAAGGATTGGTAGTCCACTTATGGTTTCGTAAAGCCGTCTGGGACGCAGAAATGGCTTTCCAAAGGAATACCTCTTATAGGCCTTCCTACGTGTCTGACAAAACGGGTTACACCGGTGTCAAGGCAGATGAGGTCTCTAGATATATAGATAGAGACCAGATCCTAATGTTAGGCACAGCGGATGAGTATGAAGCAGCAGGTAACGCTGTTGTGGATTACTGTCCAGGGGTCCCCATTACGTCTCTAACCATTGAGGCGGAGGAGGCCCATATTGGTGTGTCTCCACTAGACAGACTCCGGGTGATTCAGGACCTCGTAGTACGTCTATTGGAGAGGCAGTATGCACTGGCGCATCCGGAGCTAGTACCCGGACCCGCACCCGTGCAGGTAACAGCCAAGATGGCCGATCGGATGGACCGTCTCATGTCTCCTGCTGTAACTCCTACCTTGGGAGACGCAGCAGTAGTACCTGAGAAGGTTCCATCTGGTGCAGATGATTTCCCTACAGCTGCTCAGTCTACTGCTACGAAGACTGAGGTGGTAGGGAAAGCAGCTAGTGGAAAGGGTAAAGGAACCCCCACCAAAGGTAAGGGTAAAGGAAAACGGTCAGGAACCGAACCCTCTACCAGCACGAGTGTGGCCGACAGTACCCGAACCCGTTGGGTGTCCCCACGCTAGGCTTCGGATGTCTCCGGCAACGAGACGGATGCATCCGAGCCCTGCTGAAACTCCAGAAGCTGAACCGGCTGTCCCAACCGTAAAAGTTGAGCTCGGTGTGCCAATCGTCAAGCTACATGACGTAATGGCCGATTTGAGTAGAGACGCTCAAGATGCCGCAGCCCAGGTTCTCGCGGGTCAACAACCTGTTGTGCAACCTGTGGATGTACCATCCGACCCGGAGGGAGAGGAGCCGGTTGACCCAGTTGTGGATGCCACTCCGACTGACGAGCAAGAGGCTGCTATCTGGGCTAACGCCAATAGCAACTTTGCCGACTTCATTCCTCTACACAGGGGACACCTGAAGGGGAGTAAATCCGTATGGAGACTGCCCCCTCGGATCACCTGTGAGAAGCGTGAAGATATGGAGGAGTGGCTTCGCAAGAAGCTCTCCGATAGAAAGCCGGCCAATATGTACTGGATCTATTGGGAATTCGTTAAGAATTCGCCCAGTGGTCTGTACAATTACGACCAGAAGGGCAAGCTCAAGTTTGCTCTAGATGAGTACTACGGGGAGGATCGTAAGGATTGTCCCTTTCAACGTTGTACTCAAAGTGAGGGTGAGGTTGAATTCTTCATCGAGAAAGATGAGTTCCTTCGTCATCTCGTGGAGGTTCATATGCACCAGAGGCCGGAATATGTCTGCGACCGGGAGGTTGGCAAGAAATGTGCTAAATGCACAGGATGTGGCACCCCCCGACGCGGAGACATGGTCCGGCACTATGTGACTTCGCATGGAGAGGGCCTGGAGGCAGCCATAGATCGGGTGATGAAAATTCTATGGTAACCTTAAGGGCCTCAATGCAGAGAAGTTGGCTTCCCTCACACCGAGTACGAAGCAGTTTGCGCCTACGGTTCCTGGTACTAACCAGAAACTAAGGGCTCGGTTTGCCCAGACTCCTGGGTCCGGCAAACTAGAGTACGCTCAGGAGGAGTACGATCTGTTGAACGAATGGAGGAGCAACAAGGCCACCGCCGTGGTGGGGCTTATGTAACTCCATCCGGAGAACAGGTCCGAAGCCGCAGGGATTACCATCAGGGACCCTCCGCGGCAGATAGGAAGAGACAGGCGTCTGAATCTCCAAGCCGAGCCAGGTCACCACTGGAGGCGCTGGAGAGACAGACAAATGGGGGAAGGAAGAAGCCACATCTTCCATCTCCTACTGGAACTCCTTCCCATTATGGACGAGCACCAACCCCACTAGGTGCACAGAACCCGACATTCTTTGGTGTCAGTGGACCGGGTGGCCAGTCCTCCCGGAAACACGCGCCTTTGAATGTCAAAGACCCGAAGCAGTACCCTGCTATGGGCCCACCCGGACCAGAGATGCAAATCTTTGATCAGTACGGGAGGGTCAAGCAGGAACTGCCGACAGTAGGAGGTCAAGCTCCCCGACCAACAATGAGTGCTGTGGTGAGACAACGTCCACCCGCACCATTGTTGACAGCCAAAGACCTTAGAAGGGAATTGTCGCGGTTGCCCCTAGCTCAGGGATTACCAAATCAAGGCCCTTCTACGACCACTGCTAGTGCGGCTACTACTGCGGTTGCTTCTTCGCATACACGTGTAGCTGTCACTGCGAGCGGGTCTGGAGCACAGCCGAAGCCTCAGGGTCAGGTACCCCCACCTGGTGCTGTGGTTCATCGGCCTAAGCTGATCCAGACAGTGGAGACCTTCTTCAAGAAGGAGGACAAATTGTCTTGCAATATTCAGAGCAAGCAATTTGAGACGTTACAGCACCATCTGGAAAACCTCCACCTGGATATGTATCGTCGGACCGTGTCGAGCACTCTCCAGTGCATTGACGCGATCCAGAAGTCAGAGATCAACCGGATCTCTACTCAGATAAAGGTGGATGTTGCCAAAGATAAGCAGGAAGCTGCTAATCTGCAGCAGGAGGCCCTATCCGAGAAGGAAACAGCTTCTCAGATGCTCGACCTAGAACGAGCAACGAACATGAAGAACCAGCAAAAGTTCTTCAAGGTTTTTGGAGTTATCATGGATAACTGGGACAGCACACCTGAGCATGCTTTGAACCTGTTCGAAGCACGCCAAAAGGTGAAACTAACACCTGCTGTCCCCGCATTGGCACCTACGGATGGAGCTGGTGTGGACCCCCCCGTTCAGCCACAGGCTCAACAACCGGGTCCAAAACAGCCACCCGAGGAGAACATGGAACAGTGAAAACTGTTGCATGAAGATCGGACATAATTGTGTGTCCCGGGGTGCTATTACCTATGTATTGTTGGATAGGAAACCATTTTTTTATCCAACCCGTATTGATTCGGGTACCAAACTGTACCCTAATCCGGAAACTGAAAACAGAAGGAGAAACAAACAAGTTACTCTGGAGTAGGAGTACGAATGCTGTAAACACCATAATTGTACCGTGCTATAATATAATGACTGTGCCTATTATAAAATCATGGACAATTTACGCTAATATGGACTTTTGAACTACAAACCGGATTTACTACTACACCACTACTATTTGTGAGCTAGCACTACAGGCATCAGGGTTTAGCTACGCCCATAAAGTCCATCAATAATCTACAAATGGACCTCTTATTATCTTCAGTTAGCTAGCACTACAGGCATCAGGGTTTAGCTACACCCACCAACAAGTTTTACTATAGCACTTCAGGCATCAGGGTTCAGCTCGCCCATACCAAGACATCTGCAGCATCCGACTCCTGTTACATCCTCCAATCATGAAAACAAGTAACTTTGTTGATAATATTATATTGTATGTAAAATTGTATTTATAACTATAAAATATCTTTTATAAAGCTATATTATTATATGTGAGCCAGCAAGCAGAAAGGACAGTTACTGCGGGATTTAGTACCAGATTTAGCCACCAGGGGGCACCACTATGGACTAGAATAGGAAAAATATGACTAAAACTGTTATAGGCTACTTTTTTATGGAGAATTCAATGGTTTTTGATAAAACGTTCTATTTTGGGTGGAAAGGTTCCAAATTTGGCATGTAAAAAGAATGTTTTTGGGCCAAAATAGGCATTTTTGTTGATTTCTGTTGCCATGGAAACATGATTTTCATTCTAAATAGGAAAATCAATGATTCCATTTGAAGGAACATCCCACAAGGTTTACTATGGCGAAAACAGAATGAAAATACCATTTCTAGATCAAAAGTTATGGGCAAAAGAATAAAAATTTATACAAATTTAGCTAATTAGCATAAATTATGCTAATTAGCTATATATCTCATGACCAATTAGACATAGAGCTTATTAACATTCTTGAAATGGTCACACCTACCCATATCTAGCAAGCCATTCCTCCAAAACTAACAGGAGTATCTTCTCATGCTATGTATCACTGTAAAGCTAATGATTTGAATTTTAAAATTGACTTTTAGCACGGAGCACCCTTTCTCCTTGCCTCTACACATATAAGGGTACTTACCTATAAATATACTGGATCTGCGAATCCTAAAAGTTGTTTAAGGTAATCCTAGACCTATAACTGTCTATATAGGTCATTCCTGGTCTCAATATATTAAGAGACTATACTTCTTCTGTAACTTATAAATATAAAACACTAAGGTATAAACTGAGCTGCGTCTCAAAAGTATAAATATTTTTCTATAAAATAAGAGAAGGTCCAACGAATTCCTCTAAACTTAGTATTGTATTACTCAGGTTAATACCTAATTGTGTTCATATAGTATCAGATTAATTGTTCATATCTGATCATTAATATTCAATTCACTTTATAAAGTGGACAGAGTTGTTAATTTAAAAAGTCGAAATTTTTTTTTTCCCGGGTTTAATAACTGTAATACGATCATTATTTACAACCACCGGTCCTTTTCAGGACCCTACTGTTGTCAAAACGTTACTATAAATCTGTGATAATTATATATTTATCATTTGTGGTTGTTATAAGCTACTGGTGGAAATGAAATGAACGACACTCGATGCTATTATTGTATAATTTTTCAGAAATAGGATAGTCTTATACTATAGCCTATTTCACATCGAGCAAGTGTAATTAATACCCCTTTTTAGTATTGTAAACAATCACTTACTAGGTTATTAATACACTGCGGTTTAATTACCCCCAAGTTATTGTCTAAGGGGGGCAGTGTAGGGGTATGGTATTTACACTTTACGTTCATGTACCCGTGAGACTCAGACCTAGGTCCTTCGGGTGTAGTGGGGGAATCCGGATGGCAGGTGGCAGCACCTGCCTCTGGGTTCGTATCCATTACACCAGGGGGCCTACCACTTGTCCGCCACACGTCACGTGGCCGGTCTGAGTTTCGCGGGCTTTTCCCCTATATAAGGCTGGTCCTAGCCCATGTTCTTCAGTAGTGGTTTACCCACTGCTCAACCAGGTCGTTACCCGAAAGGGTAACCGAATGCCCTAGTAGCATGTAGTCCTCTGAGGCTGTGATCGTATGTAACATAAGCTATGAAATAAAAGCTCGGTTGCCTACCCGGAAACTTTTCTCTCTCTTCATTATGATTTAATCTAACTTAACGAGACAAACCACTACACATGTGTCTCTTGACACCATTTACTTTCCATGCATTTGCACCTTACCATGCCTTGAGCAGAAGTTAATTTTCTCAAAGTATATCCCTTTCCCCATCTATTTCGAGATAAAACATGACAAAGGTAAGTTTATTCAGCCCTAGCAAAGGTTTGCATACTGACAACCTCGAAATTCAGGGGCTGTCACTTTGATAAGGGTTCTAAAGTTGTCATTAAGTAGGTCCTACAAAAAGGGAAAATCGGTGTAAATCAATGAAATAATACAAAGATTCCCCAAATGTAATTGAGAAAAAGAACAGTTGATAATCATATCCCGATTGTTCCTTCATTATCTCTTTAAATCTATTCATTAAAACTTATCATTGCTCGAGGTATGACAGGGGCTGTTGGAAAGCCCAAAATGAGCTCTCAAAAATACAGAAACAAAATGAGTATTTCTGAATGGGGATCATAATTATGAAAAAAGGATAAATCACTGGAGTTAAGATCATGATGACATCTAGTCTGGAATCCTATCCCCCATTCCCCTCTGATTTCTTTCTACTAAATTACAGGAGAACTGCTCCTTCCACACTCTTATCTCACCAACTTTTGGAAAATGGAAAAATTCCCTAAATTTAGCAAAAGAACCCTGTAAAATATTACGGTTATTCACCGTAATTTAAAAGAACGGGGATTTCTCCTATAATAACAGCGTTTCACCCTCCTAAGGCTAAGGTTCACTGTACGGGGATTCTCCACAGTTCTCAATGGGAATTCACAGTATTTTTACGGTGATCACCGTTTTTTTAAGGGAATTTTATGTATATTTATTTATGTATATACAAACGTGATGATGTCATTACTGACTACGGCGTTACACTGGGACTACGTAGAATAGGCCTGCGGCCTTTTGTATAATCTCAGTATAAATAAAGGAATACTTGCTTACTTAAGTTTAGGTGGAAGCTGGGTATACTTAAGGCAACAGTTTATGTATCCGGGAGTTAGTGCTCCTCTTTGACCTTATTCATTCTGATCTCTATTTGATCGATTTCCTGTCAATGTCTTAGAGTGAGAAATAGATAAGCTTTCACCAACAGGATCCACTATGTTTAGAACTCTAAGCTATCAGGAGACATGCGTTTTATTGGTTATTGTAGGAACATTGAGAGATGTAAAAGTGGCTACCTTTCTAAAGATATTTTAAGATAGTTGAATTAACACTGGAGGCCATTTCTTAACTAAATACTGCTGCTCAACTTCAAGTCGTAGTGGGGACCCTTTAGGCTTAGTTCAGTGGCATTACGTCCAAATAAAATTGGTCACCTAGTGCCTGCACCTGTACAATTGCCCTACCAAATGCTATAATATTATGTGATAACTACATAGGAGCTGATCATACAGAGCAGTCGCAGGGCACTACCTATGGCTGCTGTCAGTAGTTGTAGTGCCTTGAGAAATGGCCTCCAATATTGATTCTCCTCTCCACACTCCCCGACATTACAACAATATGGAGGCTTATCAGATGTCAGATTTTGGTTAGTTTGATGCAGTGCTTGGACAACTAGACTTGATTCGGCTCAATACTAATTTATTTCTGTCCAAATTATATCAACTTTGAAAACATGAATGTCTTTCAATCCATTCGCATTGGAAAAGGTTTTTGTAGGTGTATGAGGATTCGGAGGTATTTCTTTCATAAAACTGAAGTGATTAAGATATTACAACTCTAGGCAAGGCCTTGGGATTTACTGATTACAATGACTATTAGAAGTGCTTGTCAATGTGAAAAGGGTATCAACTAGAGGTGCGATCTAAAAGAAGCTATAATGCCCTAATATTCAAGTTTAAACAGAAACGTTTTATTCAAATTAGTCACTTCTGGCCACAATGATGTGGATTTAGCTGAGTTTGAACTCAGGCGGATATTGTGTTATCAGGCTGGGTCAGAGATCGATAAGGGTGAATGAGATTGTCCCAGTTTTATCTATGGACGAGATGAGAGTAAAAGTGTTAAAGCAACATAGAGATAATGTCAATAGTTGAGACAATGTAAAGATAGTCTCTAGGTCCTGTTTGCTCTGGCAATAACTCTTACTTTGAAACTTTGTTCCCAATCAAGTACCTCGCTCTAATGAGGATATTGTGACTGAAGGTAATTCGAGACGTGGACATTAACGAGTGCGTTGAGCTTAATGAATTATTCTAGATAAAATATCACAATGTCATTACCGAGCACTGGTTCTCTTTAAGATTGACTCCTTCGTCATTAAAAGCAGTGCAATATAGAAGTAAATGATGTATGACAACCCAATCCGAATTCCATCCAACCTTGCATACATTAGCTTACTGCCCCGTTTGTTACTAATCTCACCGTTTCACAATCCTTGGATGTGGGTGATGTAGTCTGTATGGTGTGCTGGAAATTGCAAACATGCATTATGAAACCTTAAAATATATACACCAGTAACTGATTAACTACGGAAGTGAGAATTGAGTTCCGTTCTGTCAAATACATCTCTACTGGATAGAGATTAGACACCAGTGTGGAGAAAGCCCAAGTGAAGAAATGGAAAACAGTTTTACCTTATTTGCAATTGTAGCTCAGCTGTAGTAAGCAAGGATGCCACCATCCAAATTTGATAGACCTGCATCCTTATATAGGGGGCATTTTGTTAATTCACTTAAATCTTTATGAGGCCTAAGTACAACAATTCAGTAAGTATAAAGTTAATGGGTGCGTGGTTTTGACAATTGAATCATAACATTTTGATGAGCAAATTATCAGGAAGTGACTTAAATATCAGCTACCTTTGGACGACCATGAGCACGAGATTATACGACTGCGTGCACCCCTCAAAATGGGTTGTACAGAGTGATACAATCACCCACTACGATTTAGGGGGTTTTAACTCGTGGTAGTCAGTGCTGTGTATGATTGTAGCTTCTTATGAAATTGCACGGTAGAAGTGGCCTTTAGTGCATTATAGGAGTGTAGTACACACCTGAACAGGGTCATGACTTCATTCCATTGAGATATTGAAGGCTTTTAATTAGACTTCTTCATTTAGTTAGTGTGATACAAGGTATATACTTCTTTTATGACAACAACCACCTGACAACAGACAAGTCCTTCGTCGACTGCCCTGTTCCCTAGAATGCACTCAGATGCATCTGTTCATTTTAGGACAGCAGACAGTCTCGATGCGAAGAAGGTTGTTGCCATCTGCTGTTACTTTGTTGTGTGCCCCATAAGTGAGAGTGTGTCTTACAAGGATTTTTAAAACAATATAAAATTGCACATAGAAACCAACAACAAACTCGAAGCATAGAATGCAACACAAGCTGGCATGGTCCTGCCTTGAACCTGCGACCTTAGGATATGGAAGTGAACACACTACCAGTGGGCCACACTGGCTATGGTAGAAAGCCGACTCATAGTTTATATTTCAGATTGAGTGTGGGGTTATAGCTTGAGGTCTGGCACATGCTGTGTTTGCTTGTGTCCACTTGTGTTCATATTGCGTTGGACGCGGTTCATACGCACTCTAGACATTTTGAATGCATTGCGCTCAAGGATGCAATTGAACAAAAGGAGGATGCACGTTTACTGGGATGGGAAAAGTATGGTCCACCTTGGATGTTATATTTCGATTGACACAATGTATTAGTAGTTCAATGACTTAACAACTATGTTAGAAAATTCTGATATCTAAACCAGGGTTTTATGTCAGTATTGGTTACTAAAGAGCCTTCGATCAAAGCCACAATTTGTTGAGAAGGTAGGGTAATAAAGTACTTTTTTTTTTTTTTTACGCTATGTAAATAGAATATTAAATGTATCTGTCCTAGTCTTGGAAGGTAGCAGGGGTAGATTCCCCATGCTCTTTCCATACACAATGAAGTTCAAGTGAAGTGTGATTTTCGTAAAAAAAAATATAATTTAGTGAAATGCGTTTTTATCTTTAGAGTATCATGGCTACTTATGATATCAGCGACTTTCCTCTCAATGGTTTATCACTTGTCATTTGGTGTATCCAGGCTGCTAAACCCTGAATATTCGACAGATAAGTGTAAAACGAGCTTCTTTATCAACTTTTCATCTATTACATTCTGTCCCAACAACATGTACAGGCAAGTTTAAATAATCTAGATCAATGTGTTTATACCATAGCAACTCATTCTTCATTTCTTTTCGTTTTAAAAGTATATTAATATTGTGATAATTGAGGAACTCCAAATTGTGTAGCGCCAAAATCCTTTGACATGTTAGCAAGAGCTGACCGATATAATGCTAAAATTCCAACAATATTAGTTGCCTTTTATAGACTGAATTAAAAGAAACACAAATTAAATCAATTCGTTTCCATCCGGAAAATCTTATGTTGAGAATCATCCTGAAGTTCTTGCATATATTATGCTTACTATCAAGAGGAACAAAGCTAAATACCTCACCGCTATCAAAACGCTGCTGGCACAGGCAAAAGCTGTATCTCTGAAAGATATCAATCAAAGCGAACTAATAGCCAGATTGAGGAAGGCTTCTCATCCAGACTCAGAAATAATTCATTACTCAATTTGGTGACAAGATACCAAGGCTGAACTTTGCACCTAAACTGACAGACATGGGGCTGCGCTACATGTTTAACATGAGTCAGGTTATCAAGGTGGCTGGACAGGAGAATGGTCGTAGGGTGTCTTCATTTGTCAACTCCGATGATTATTTCTACAATATGAGAAGCTTGGGTGCGATGGGGGTAAAGGTAAAGTAATATCAGTTGCGCTGTCGAATTGAATTTTGGTTTGATGCAATATTCAGAAAGAGATTTATGGCATAGCTTGTGAATATATTATCATGATATCATAATAGGCCTATTACAATGTATGGATCCGCAATCAAAGGAGATTAACATGTATGTATGATTGATCCTCAAATTATTTGACCCGTAATTTTTGTCTAATTTAGTTCATCCTTTTGGGAAGTTTTATATTGATTTGCCATCAAGTATCAGTAGTATCCCACATTACAAAACGGTCTCAACTTGAGAAGATCATTAGGTTTTACAATATTTGTTCCTCCTTCAGCTTCTTCCTCATGATAAAGGGGTGCATCCTTAGGTGCAATCAAGAGGTGTTGGTGCTGGTGTGAAAACTGACGCAATCACCAGCATGCAGAAAAGTGTTGTAAGTAAATCGCTTCAATAAAAGGACCCAATACCTATTAGCCGTAAATAGCAGCAACTTAAACATTTCAAATAACTGTAAATTCTCTCTAAGTAAGACTGGCCATTTCATCAGGAGCTTATACCAAAACATCCTGGGATCGCAACCCCAGCGATCTTAGTGTAGGCACAAATCATAAGGCCTGGCCAGTCTACCCTATCTAATGCAGTGGTTGCAGGCCTGTCAGGAATAGTAAGTCCTGGGATCAATTCACTGTTCCTTTTCCAGCACTAAGATCACTGCGATCTTAGTGAAAGAATTGCATAGTGGTTTCACAAGAGCACTTACAGGGAACACACCTGATTGAAAGAGTGAATAGCCTGCTGCATATACATAAACAGGGGAGGGAGGATGTTTACTGAGAGTCCTTGAGGGCCCTTAGGCCTACTCATGCGTTAAGGGCACTCTAAGGTAATTCTTCCTTCTCAAGTTTTGAAGTGAAGTCCTACCCCACTCCCTTTGTTATCCTCTTGCCGCTAGCCAGACTCTGTCTTTGGGGAATTTCATCTGTGTCTCTCTATTGAGGTAAGATATTTTTATTTTATCCTGGTTGAACATTTGCATTAAAGTTACCTTATTTACAAATGGAATCTAATATATTTCTTAGCCCATATGGGGAGGGAGAACGATGACCATTATAAGCAATCTTGTGAAGAAGAGTGACTCCACAGCTATTCCTTTACTTTGGGACTCTTACCCCTGTGCCTAGTCAGTACTTCTTGGAATAGTGTAGGAGGGCTGAGGCTAAGATCGATGCAATCTTAGTGCTGGCTAGGAAATGTGAACGCAGTCTGATCTTAAGATCGCTTAATAGGATAAGGTAGAATAATTCCTAAGATCCCTGGGGTTGCGATCCCAGGATGTTTTGAATTAACCTCCAGGTCAATGTGCAAATATTGCGTGAAACCTTTATGGGATGATTAACTATTACTTAAAAAGCAAAATGAGGACACACATGGAATACACTGACGAAAAGACTTATTTATTCACTTGAGGCTGGATCAAGACCTAGGCAATGTCACCAAAATGAGTATGATGGCAAATAGCCTGGCAGACCCATAGTATCACCCCAAAATCATCCCCAGGATCTGCTAGAGTATCACCCCAGGATCAGGCTGAGTCTCCAATCATACTCATTTTGATAACATTTCCTGAGTCTTGATCCAGCCTCACACGAGTGTACAAGAATCTTTTTTCAGTGTAGGCCTAAATCAATGTGAGACATTGTTCTTAATGTCATGTATGTATTGTTAACTTACCCTTATTGTTGTTTATATGTGTCTTCTCTCAACAATAAACCTTATTCCATATTGTCATCAGAATAATTGTATAGAGGAACAGAGAATCTGATATCTATATTTCCTTTTTCTAGACCCGTCTGCTACCAGAGACAGGTTGTGTACCTGAAGGTTCAAACACACTACACGTCTATGACAACTACAGCCAGTCGGCATGTATCAACGAGTGTGTTGTCAAACGTCAGATTGACATTTGTGGTTGCAGATAATTTTTTTTTTACTACGTATATTATTTTCTGGGGGATTCCTACCCACTGCTACCAATTAGTCCAATCTTGAAGCCAAATGAGTGAATACATAATAATGAGTACAAAGTTCTTTCTCGTAATCAAAAATTGTTTTATCATTTGTTAATTCTGCATTGTCCCTTCTTTTACTACTTTGGTCATGACTGATCAGCCAGCATATTGGACGTTTTCAACCATGTACATTCAACTTGACTAGTTGAGGGTATTCTCATTCAGCTTTTAAGATTTTTATATTTTAGTGTCTGCTTTACCTTACAGGAGATTCTCCACTGTGCTTGACTATAGAGGAATTTCACTGTCTAAAACAGTTATCTAACAATGGTAAGGCTGAACACCTTTAGTCTAGGATAGCTATAGATTAACCATAGAATCTTAGATCACCTTACTTTATACTGCTCATTAAAATCAATTTGGTACTGCATCAACATCATCATCTGGTTGATTCAGGATTCATCAATCATTTGGTAATGTTGAATCAGCAGCAAACAAAATTTCAAGAATATTTTATCAGGTGCTGCTTTCAGATTCTTACCCAAATCTGTCCTGTGATTGTCCTCCAAAATGTGTAGAAGAGTCCTTTGATACCAAGATGTATGGCATGCCCTTTCCATCACAGTATGCAAAGGATTTCAACATGAGAAGGGCAAGAAATTTCGCAATGAAAATTGGTAATTTACAAAAAGACAAATTAGAATGTAATGCGAGAATAAAAGAATAGTTTGGTTTGGTTTATTAGCATCATGACTATTTATCATTCAAATCATATAGAGAAATACTTCATGTTTCATTGACATTATTGCCATAACATAATGACCTGAATAATGAAGATAAACAGCCAGTGTTATCTGGAAGACATTTCTCAAGATGGCACGACTCAACACAGCCACTACGATTTGAAACCCACAAAGTTAGATTGGGTGATCATAGACCTGTAATGTCCTACGACAGCTCTGTACAATCAGCACTAAATGCAGTACTGACACAGTACTGACACAGTACTGACGTAGAGCAGTCATACCAGTGCAATCATTGTTGGCCACTAGATGTAGGGCTGTACCACCATATGACTGAGGGATCCCACTACAATTTGAAGGGGTCTAGTCGTACCATCTCGAGAAATGCCTTCCAGAGAATTAGTGTCGGGAGCTAGATGGATAAGGATATCTTCATATACATGTATACATTAAGGTAACCAGTATAGTGTTTTATTGTTTATCCTTTAGGGACAAACTTGCCCGCTTGATGATCTATTTTGAGACTATGGACGTTACTACCATTGCAGAGGGAAAATCATATTCCCTTGCTGCCTTCTTCAGTACGTTTCACACAGCAATTAATCATTCAGAACCTTTCTCACAAATCACAAATTTTCCTAGTGCTCTCCATCATGTAATGCCAGAGTATTGTATTCAAAGATACAGAATCAAGTCAAAATAGGCTAATTCCTCTTAATCCTATATCATACGCATGGCCGATTTTCCTAGAACCAAACTTTCTTAGTTTTCTAGACTTGTGTGTAAATGGTTCCCCCATGAGAAAAAGTCAATTTTTAAATTGAAGTAATGAGCTTCCGAAAGGTAATATTATAAAAGAAAATATCTGTGCTAGTTGTTTTTGGTTTTTTTTTTAGTTTTTTTTTTTTTGAGTTATGGCTTTATGAAATTGGGTGGTTACTGACTGACCCAAAACACAAAATAAACTCTTATATTGCCGTCATTTTTAGTACAATTAGCAAAATCATGCAAAACTAGGAATAATTATTATCACATTCTTGACATTCTATTTGTCACAGAATTTGATCTAAGAGTCAACAGACAGAGTGAGACCATTGATGGACGTTAACTAAAGGTCTTGGAGAAGGAAAAGTGGGTCCCATCATTAATAGTCCAGTCAATGTGGCTCAAAAATAGGCCCTAGCTCAAACTGACTGCAATACATTTTTTTTCACCACAATGCATTCCCTTAATGTCCCCAAAATGACATACTAAAAGTCCTAAGCTGTGCATGTGATGGAAATATGGCTAATTTGCATAAATATATAAGTGGCTTTACGATCAGCACTTGGGTAGTATAGATACCCAGTAAAAACCATACCAAAGTGCTACGCAGTTCCTAGGTATTACTTCCTACCAATTTGGTTTGAGTTACGTTTTTAGATATGGTAAACGGACGTTCAAACATTGAGGTTTAATTGAAAAGTGGTTTACCATATGTACATATACAACCTCCCCATCCCTCTAGAATATAGACAAACATTGTCATTGGAATGTCTAGAAGTAAAGTGTCCCCTCAGCTGACATGTCTGTATTAATTACACCTCCCTTCACATCGGGCTAGTCAACTCAGTCGGTAGACCAGAGGATTTATGAGTTCAGGGTATTTTCTTCTTTTTTTCTTTCCTGGAAGTATTTATACTGAGTGACATAAAAAGAAAACATGGAAAAAATATGTCTTACACCAGTATGTTTTTTTGTTGTCCCCCGATAATATCAATGTATTAACTATATACTATCGTACACGTGCCTTCAATTATGTCAGCCTGGATAGCTCAATCGGTAGAGCAGTTGATTTATGAATACAAGGTGCTGATATCTATGTCTCTAAAACGCACATAAATCTCAACGTTTGAATACATATCATCAGCTGTATCAGCTTTGCATAAGTTAACATGGATGGTGTCCTTTAGGTTTGAAAAGTTTAGAAACAGGGGCCAGGGTGTGTCAACTTGAGCGTGAAAATAGAAGTGTATTATGGCTGTAGGGACAGCGACCTTTCAACAGGAGTTATAGCCTTCGTATCTTATAGAAGTAATTTGCCTCTTTGGTATTTGGTTCTGAGCTTGTTATAGAATATACAACCTTTTTTAATGGATCACTTCATTTGATGCCCATCCCACTAAATCCGGTATCGTGCAGATGCATTTCGTTTGGAAATGAAAGCTAGCAGTCTGCCTAACCAACTACATTTATTAATTTAAAGATGACCTGGTCAGTATAATTTTCTATGCAATGTCACCCCGCCGATAAGTTACAAACTTGGTCTTAAGGCTTATATATAATGCTATGCCTACTAGTAATAACCCAGCAAATTGTTGTGAGTCCTTGTCAACCTGTGTGAAGTGGCTCACACATGTCGCTAGATGGAACATGACGTCGTTATAGCACAAGATCACCAGGAATAGCAATTGCTATGCCACATGAGTCTAACACACAGTAGCAAAAGATGACAGAATGAGTTATCACTCAAAAAGGAGTCACCATTGATGACCAATCATGGTGACAGATGACGACAATTTGCTGGGAAGTGAGGCACCATCCCGGCTAGCACAACTTGTGGAATTTATGTTTTTCTTACGTTGAAACTCATTAGATTTGCATCTTGAAAAAAAAATCTAAATTGAATTAGTTGTGCTAGACGAGATTGTTATCACACTTAGGTCCTACTTATCATAACGCTTTAAGTTTGGAGTTGTGCATAATATTCTGCCTAAACTCGTTAACTATAAGTTGAAGGGATTGAAGTGATTTTGCCCCTATTCTCCTAACTATCCTCTTACCTGAACATCAAATATTTTAAGTGGACAGCCATAGGAAAAGGGACCTCCCAAGAAAAAATCTATTTTGACTCTGGGGTCATGACCTTTACGATGGTGTATGACATTAGTCAATACCTTGAGGAGTTGTTAAGATATTACATTTTAAATATGAGTGCCCATCACCCTGTTCTCATAGGGAATAGGCTCTATAGCTAATTAATTCAATCAAAATTAGCATAATTATGCTAGTTAGCAAATAATGCTACAGTTTTAACATTTCTACTCATAACTTTTAATCCAGAAATGGTATTTTCATTCTGTTTTCACTCTTATTATCTCTTTGGGGAGATCTATAAAATTGGTTACTCAATTTTTCAATTTGGAATGAAATTCATGGTGCCAAGGCAACCAATATCAACAAATACAGTCATTTTCGTAAAAAAAAAAAACGTTCTTTTTGCATTCCATATATGGAATGTTTTGAATGAAAATAGAATTTCAAAAATAGCTTTACTATATTCCCCATCAAAAAGTACCCCAAATCGATTTAAGTTGTCGATTGATTAGCCTGTGGGACCCCCTGGTGATCAAAACCAGTACTAAAATCCCGCAGGGAGCCCCATTTTCCTGTGTTGATCCACTATATAGCTGAATAGATTTCTCATGAAGGTGGATGCATCACCTGTCCCCAATTGAACCATTGATATGAGAACGGACGGTGCAGTTCTATCGGTTGGGAATTACAATTTTAAGGGTATTATTTTGAACCCATCTGTTGTGATGAAATGTTATAATGATGAATATGCCTACTAAAAGTCCGTGGAGCATGACCACCTCGCTTGCCCTTGGCCCAGATTTAAAGCGGTATACCTTAAAAGTAGCGCTGCCTTCTGGGACATGGGGAATCTACTTTACCGCTTACTACTGCTGCCACCTAGTGAGCAAGTGCAAAAAAGGTGAAAGCCCCCTCCCCCCTCTTTATAGTAACTCACAATATTAGATATTTAGGGGTTAGATAGGTGAGCGGAAAACGCATTAACAGGGCTACGGACAATTGAAATGAATCAATGTTGCTGCAGTAACGCAATAAATTTTTGAGCATAAATGATAAATGATAATTATGCTTTAAGAATTCAGCATGATTTTCAGTAGATTCAACCAAACATATCAGCCCTATGCTAGTACATGATATACATATACCATGCCCTGGTCTAGTAACCTGTATGCCCATCAACCATATCTTCACTCATATACACTCTCTAAATCGTCACACCCTATACCTTTCCTTATTATTCAGGGCGTTGGCTATAACATTCATTATAAGGACTCAGCCTAAGGCAAACACATCAGGATTAAAATTAAGAGACTGTGGATTGATGAGATTATACATCAGCATAATCGCTACCAGTATGGAATAGATATAGCCATCAATACAAATTCCATCTGGACTCCAGGATAGCTCGACAATCACACCTCCCACGCTGCTGGTTGTCCTCAGTGGGGTCAGGTATAAAATATACCACACTATATGCTGGTTTCAACCTTGATGACAATGGCATAATCACCCCTTAGCTGACATACACTGCTTGCTCCCTTTTCTGATCTTTTCGGTCGTCTCCTTACACCATGTCCCTCCAGGGAACACCTGCAGGACCCAGGGTGTGGTCATTTCCCCTGGAGGTTGGCTTGGTAGTGTCCATGGTCGTGCTGTCCAGCTGTATAGTGGGGCAGGCCCAGGGACGGATCTACCCAGCTGAAGGATTCCCAGATCCGCTGAAGAACCCTTTTGGCTGTAATAATCCAAGAGGAGAACCCTCACTTATCTGTGATCCCTCTAATTTCCTGACAGAATTCCAACGTGAGTATAGCTTTTCATTTTTTGTGCTGATTAAAATTATTGGACAACAGCGCTTGATAGCGTATGTATTCGCATATCTGACGTTTCTTCTACTTCATGATAAAGATCACACGAACCAAACCTACATGTATGGATAAATAGAAACTATACATCATACAAGCATTCGCATATGGGACACCCACACAGTCACATAATCTACATGAAGTGCCAGTAAACATGGCATTTAGTGACATCATGTGTGGACGTTGTCCAAGAGGCAGGGATGTATGTACCATAAGGGCTAGTCTAAGCGCCTGGATTTCAAATAAGCACTGGTCTCGAATAAGTGCCAGGGGTGTAGGGGTATTAAAATTACTCTTAAGCCCTAAAGCGGTATTCAAATAAGTGCCTATCTCATATAAGCGCCGGGAATACAGTGGGAAATAAATCAATCAGCGCCCGGCGATTATATGGGCCACTGTACACTGCAAAAATGGTGTTTAGATTTTAAACGTGTTTAGGTCTAAACATGTTTAAAACCTAAACATATAGGTCAGTTAGGTGTCTCATTGACTATACATTTAGGAATTAAACATTTTTCTTCTAAACACCTAAACATGAATGCTAAACATGAATGCTAGGTATTTAGATTTAAACATCAATATGTTTAGATATGTGGATGCCAATTGCACACCAGGTAGCAGCACTACCCTTGAATGGAGACTCTGCACATAATCACAATCATTTGCTGTGACAAATGTCCCCAAACCCCACGTCAACATGGTTTCATTTCATAGAATGTCATCAGAATAGAAACAGCAATCGAGAATAAACTTAATTCACCCTCCACCAGCATAATCAGTGTAAGTTAATCAATAAGTTCTGAGATAGACACCTATTTCATGGTACTTTGCAAAGGATAAAGCAATGTCCTCTCTGTCAAGCTGTTGTACTTTCTTAAGTCTCTCATTGGAAGGCAGTTTACATTATAATGTTATGTATATATACCTGTGGCTGATTTCTTTAGAGACTTTGCACTTGAAAATACGTGCAGATGTCCCCCAGAAAGTAAATGAAAAAAATAATTTATTATCCTTTATTTTCTAAATGCATACATCTGTGGTCCTAAAATTCCATCTAATCATTCAAATATCTAAACATAAGATTTCATATCAGAAAAATTCTAAACCTAAACACCTAGATATCTAAACATTTAAGCTAAGCATATTGTTTGGCTAAACATGTGTGCGGGGTTAATGTAATTACAAAAACGTGTGTTCAGAATATGTTCAGAATTGTGTTTAGGATCTAAACACCATTTTCTTGCAGTGAATCAATGGAGGTATTGTTATGATAGAGAATGTATACATAGCATGGAAGGTATATGCAATATACCCATAAACAGAAAGAATTTTAGAGGCTAAGATACCCAATACTCGACCCAATACCAAACACATTACCTGAGTATATAAACTTGTGGATTCACAAATCCAATTCACGCTGTGTTGAAAGAGTCAATGTAATCATCCCAATCCAAAAAAAAGGACAGCTTGCTTCTTTGATATTTCTTCCTCCATTCCGAATTAGCAAACCTTGAACTACAGCACTTTCATTACTAGATATCTTACCTGAATGTCTTCTATCTCTTCTACCTTGTAGATGGAGAGCTGGAAGTCACACTGAAGTCAATCAGGGAGAGAGGAACATGTCCATGTACAGGCAAGTTCTCCTGTGACACCTCGTACACTGTAGCCATCGCCATTGTACCTGCCATCTCGACATCAGGAGGGTAAGCCTTTGTGCCATTTCCATATCAGGAGGATACGTGATGATGAATTATCTGATTATAAATCTAATGCTTGATTAATTTTCAGGGGTAATGACTCTCCAAACATTGACACATACATCCATTCTAATTTATTGTCCTCCCACTGCTTCAAAACCAGCCAGTCTTTTTCTTCTTTTCTCTTCATCTACCTTTTTCACATCAAAATAAGAAGAGATTCTGTTACCAGAATTCCATTTATAACCAATGTAATGCTCTTCGTTTTGTTGAATTCAAATAGTGCCCAATTTAAAATATGACCAAGAACTTCATTGCCCTTTTGATAAATGACTGACACCGCTCATGACCTTTCAATTTAGTTGAAATGATGAATACTAATTCTGGGAAGATAATTGTCTTAAATTATGAAAAGAAAAGCTTGCGTTTCATTTCTATAGCTAAATAAAGATAACACTGTGTAGAATGTAACGTTCTTGCCTTCCAGCCAAGAAGAGGCCCGTTCCTCTTTACGTGTGTTTGCTGAGACGTTACAGACCTCAGTATGGCAGCATGGTACCTGTGGGGAAAATGCAGTTATTGTGTACTCTGTGGCCGATAACATTGTGAGTCCAATAATGAACCCTCAAAGCAACATTCATATACAATTTGATTTTGATGAATCATAAATAGTTTGTGTGCCTGTATTTTGTTACCATACAGCTGCACATGCTTGTGACCGCTTGTATGTCAAGAATGTGCACTGAGAAAATATTCTTACTCACATGAGTCTAGATCCAGACTCAGGCAGTGTTGCCAAAATGAGTATTGTTTGATCCTTGAATGATACTCAGGTGGCCCCCAAGGGGTAAAAAACGACATAGTGACATTTGGCCATTTTGAGGTGACATTCCGACATTGTCCCCTTCTAAAAGTGACAAGTGACATGTCCAATCCCTAAAAAAGTGATATGTCATCTGAGGCCTTGAGACATTTTTAGACATGTTATTTTCCCTAAAAAAGTGACATGTGACCTGAAGCCTTGAATTTTGGCGACATTATGACATCAGGGGGGGTCCCCTTGGGGGCCCCACTCAGGCAGATCCTAAGGCTGATCCTAGGTTGATACTCTGGCTTTGCCTGAATATCATACAAGGATCAGGCTGTGTCTCAAACAATACTCATTTTGGCGACATTGCCTGAGTCTGGATCTAGACTCATGTGAGTAAGAATATTTTCTCAGTGTGGCATCTATTCAATTATTTTACAGGTTGAGACATCAGTTGGCATTCAGGCCAGAACCAAGCTGCAGGATAGGTGTAGAGAAGAGATCCAGGCCAGGGTAGACAACTACCTCAGGAACAATCAAATCTTTGAAGGCATGAACCTCTTAGTTAGGGACTACAGGTAACACCAATTAATTTCTTCTTATACAAAATTTTTGATAACTCTGTCTGAGTCAACCATGAATTTAACTGAGGGTATAGCAGGCATAAGTGTGATGCTGAGTATCAAGGTCAAAATGGTCATGATTAGAATATCATTTTCAGCTCAATTTCAGAGAGATTATAGAACAGCTACATTCTCAGTCCAGATTGTAAATGGGCAGTAGCTTGCCCTGTACTGGTTACGAGACAAGCTACTGTAGGGTCATTAGATGTGCAGTGATGTGTACTAATAGTAGCTCCTACTGTTTTCCAAAAATAAAAGCAATGTACTGTGAATAGCTTGGCGCAGTCTGACAGTGTATGGTACTCGTTTTTGTGCGCTTTCAGTTGTGCAGCTACTTCCAGCAAAGGAAATAAAGTTTATGTTTTGATCTTTTTACATCTACAGTGAGTACTTCAATGGCAAGAAGACTTGCAACTTACCCACCACATCATCGCCCCTGGAGGGAGTCTACGTGGCCCTTATCTTCATGTGTATCATCATCCTCTTTGGTTTTGCATACTTCTTCATTGTCTGTTTCAAAAAGTGTACAAAGGACCAGATGCTCAGAAACATGCACTCACATCCACATCCCGATGGCCCTAAGGTGCATATTGGTCCTGCTGCTCAGCCTAATTTCCACATCGCTCCTGCTTATCATGGCCAAGTTGGACCAGCTGTAGTTCCGGGACAGCACACATGTGGCGGTAGCGTAGTGAGGTCTGATCCAGTGATGGCAGGGGGCGCTATGGGTACTGGCCTACAGGGCACAGTGTTTTCTCTGCCCTATGAAGTATCTGTTGGCACATTCCCTGTTAAGTAGGGAACTGTTGTCCAGGGTAGTTTCTGTGCCATAGCACATCTTAAAATCAGTTTTTACTAACTGTTTTGACTTTTTCAGGATTTCTAGAACTAATTAAAGAAAAATTTCCATAACATAGATTATTTGTGGCCTGGTGAGGGAAAACATGCCTCCTGGGGGAAATGGCTTTTCAAGGTTTAAGTCATGGGCTTGAAATGAGATATTTTGAGCTAAAATATCCCTGGTAGTTTTGCTGTAATTGCTTGTCAAACTTAGGTTGGTGTGTATGACTGAAAATGGGAAATAAGCTCTAAATGCATTATATCCTATTATTAACATTGATAATACACAAAATACAGTTTTGTGGGGAAAATAACCTAAGAAATGTGACGTTTTTGTCATAAAATTGGTTCTAGAGGGAACTTTTGAGCTCTGTTTTCGGTTCTGGGTTCTTGAAGGGATCAACACTGTGTAGGTCACTTTTTTTAGTACTTCCTCTCTAGAAAAATACATATACCATCAATCAATCTGATTTTTGCTATACAGTTTCCTTTTTTCATTATCTTTGGACTTGTACTGGTTATTTTTGTTTCCACCTTGATTATACATGTTTAATCATGGTAACAGTAGTCCCTCACCTTACAAAAACTGCTTCAGATTTTGGCAGGGAAATGCATCTAGCTCGGAGATGTGAGGAGATATCAAGCCCTAATCTGGCACATAACTATGATACTTGATTCTTTTGTTTATTTGTGTCTTTGTTCTCATCTTATATAACCCATATCTCTTGTTTATTTGTGTCTTCAGTCTCATCTTATATAACCCATATCAAACTAGTATGCGCCAATGAAACCTGTTACCAAATTAGTTAACTGCATTATTATCACCTCTTCGCGTAGTGGAGCGGTTAATAAACACTTCAGTAAAAAAAAAAATGTTCCTAATTGATCTTCATTTTAGTCTGACATTGACCAGAATATTCTTTTTATTTTCTTCCCAGGGCCACTAAAGGCTGATGGTAACGGAAGTCACTCTAAAATACTGGACACTGGTATAAAGAGGTCGAGTCCTTCAGCTTTTCCTTGCTAATTTCTGCAAAAATTTCGGCATTTGACCTTAAAAAGAGTGACCTTGACCTTGATTTTTTTTATAAAAAGGGAGAAAATAATTGCAGAGGAAAAATGTCCAATCTCCACACCAGTTGCCCCGGGGGGCTGAAATTGGATTGCGCAACCTGTATTCGAGGGCTAAAATTTTGATAACCAGGAAATATTTATGTTCATTTCTTTTTTTTTGGAAGTATCAGGATGACTTCAAGTTTGTGTTGGTACCTCACATTTACCTCTGTGAATATATCCAATTTTAGATATTTTCTCTACCTATTTGCAAAACTTAACTTGGAATGTGGATGGAATGGATTTTGGTGGAAATAGTGTTAGTAATATCACTTTAGGTGGAGCTGATGGTGCCTAGGGATGAAATTGGAATTTTTAAAAAAACATTTGGCATTTACCAATATAAGCTACTTTTTTACACAAAATATTGACTTTCGCCACTTGAATCACTTAGATCTTCTGGTGAAGTGTACCTTTGCTGGTTATTTGAAAGTTATTTTGTTGACTTCGTAGTTGTAATGTTGTTGTTTTTTTGTTTTTCTTTTTAATTTCCTTATCATTTTTCACTTTTAATTGTTGTATCGCTTCTCAGTCAGACATATAGTAACCGATCTAATTTCTGTGAAGTAGGTTTCAATCATTCCTCTTTTATAACCAGGTTGTGATGTACACAAGGGGCTATACTGACTGGTTTATATATATATATATATATATATATATATATATATATATATATATATATATATATATATATATATATAAGTTCTTAAGCATAACAATTGAAACACCTGTCAGAAATATGTTTATTAGATGGCCTCCCTTATATGGGGAACTTCTGTTTTTTTTTGGCATTGATCAGTGGTCCAGCTGTTATCTTGGTACTAGGTGGATATGATCATAAATCTACCAGGTACATGTGGTATAGGTCTGTTAATCTATGGAGATAACCAGATTAACAGGTTCATCTCTTTAATCCTATGCACAAGTAGTTATAATGGTTTCCAGTATGGTGGATATTTGTATATTACGCATTTTACCACATGATGACGTGTGGACCTATAGGACTGAAGGGTTTCGTGTTTTGAAGTATGAGATGCAAAGGATATGTGATGTGATTAAGCTCAAACAATAGCTACTTAAAGTGTTTACATTTTGTAGACATTCAGTAAAAACTATAATATCTAGGGACAAAATTTATAAAACAAATAAAATGAACAATTTATCAATTATCCAAGTAACGCATGTTTCGACCAAGCAGTCATTATATGAATCATATATCCATATTTATTTTCTGAGGCAAGACAGTACTTTTTCTTTTATAAAGTCATCGTCGATATCAATTTAGAAAGACATTAAGTTTTGCTTGTTTACAGTTACTTGCATTAGGCTGTTCATAAGCATAAAGTGCCCGGTTTCTTACATGTTATACCTTTTGTTGAAACAGGTACAATACTTTTCCACTCATTTTAACTTCCCCGTGTAACTATTCGTTTCTCATTACCATTATCACTATCTCCATCGTAAGGCCTATATAGATTATAACTATGGGCAGACAAGGTAGCCAGTGGTCAACAGAATTCCTATGTCTCCAGGGACATCTGGATCTGGACGTCATCAATTGGTCAAGCCCCCTAAATACTACAGAGGAATTTAAGACACTCTGTAACTAAAGCCCTACATGTGATCTTAGAAAATGACCCACCAATCCTAATTCTTTGACCATGCAGACTTGGATATCGAACACTCCTGAAGGGTTGGGGGGATGATGCACCAATGCAGTTCCAGGGAGTTCCTCACTGGCACGACATTGGTGTATCATGGTAATATATGAACAGCTTTTAATGCATAATGGTGTCCTTAAGGGTTTACTTAATCACATGTTCTGACCAGGGGCTTTCCCTTGTCAGAACATGTAAAGGTATCTGTCGACCCATGAGTGTCTAGTGGATAGACCAGATAACATGGTGATAGGTAGCACCAGCACTTCCCCAGAAGGTACATGGAGGATGTATAGAGGGAGTGGTCAGTTTGTATGATAACCTGGATAATGCACACAGAATACATGTAGAAGGCACCACAACTGTTGGGAATATTTAGAACCATTGGTTAGCTGCACTTATGATTATTTGAGAGTTCCTTGGTAACTCGGCCATGGATTAATCCTAGGTGATCTTTTGACCTTAGAACGGGTCCTTGGACTATAAATAGATATTGGTTGCCATCACACAGACATTGCCTCGTCCTGCTTTACACTGGAGATCTTGAAGGACTGGCACACTCAGAGGAATGCATATGTGCGCTACAGGGATTTTGTCGCAATAATTCTATGCTCAAACTAAGTCGTGCTGGTAATTCTATTTGATGCGGAGATATCCATAATTTTATCTACCTTACTACTGTAACATAATATATGACACAGTAGTTATTAATAAGAGAAGAATCGGTCACAAATATGATTGAACACCTAATCCAGCTGTCATGAAAAAAAAAACCTACATAATTATATCCATGTAAATCTAGGATAATCCTGTGGATGAACCACACATAACTGTGAATTGTAGTGTTATCAACACCCATCCCAAAGGTGGAGTATCCATAGAATGTATTGGTTAACACCCTGCGTCCACACATACTGATGTAAAGGATACATTGACATTATAAATCAACATTATTCCAGCAAATTTGCAATATTTAAGACAGCATTTGGAGTCGTCAAAATGCCAACCAACAAGAACTCGCTTGACAACCGTCTAGGTGCTACGAAGCACACAGATGCAGAGATGAAATTATTTGTGAAGGAAACTTCTTCCCAAAAAGTGAGTTATAGTTTTATAACTGCACATTTTAAAATGTTTTGAATACTGTTGAAGCGTACACGCTTTTGATTCCAAAAATTGTTTTGACACTGTACTTTTTTACCACATTAATCTTCTAAAACTTCAATAAAGTTCGATTCATCGATTTAAAAGGGTGCATATTTAATTAAAAGCTATCAATTCACAATTGATTTAATAAGAGTCCCATTTGTACCAACCCTATTTATCGGCAACGTGCACCAGGGATACACCGTGAAAACTAATTCGATGGCATGAGATTATAGTGATATGTCCAATAGTATCCTTGTTTTCCTTTCCATTTGACATATTTCCCTAACAGGGTTTCAGGGAGCTTGCCATTAAGAACCACAAGGCTAAAACCAGCCTGGGAGCCAGTGAGAAGAAGATTGCTGTGGAGAGCCGCCTGGCGGCACAGAAAAGAACTAAGGAGCAGCGGATGTTGGAGGAGCAACTCCATGCCTTTAAACTGGAGAAGGAGAAAATTGCACTGAGCAGACTGCGTGAGCAACAAGGTGGGTGGGTGGGATCTACATAGTTAGTCCTTAAAACATACTGAGATTCGACAAAAACATTTTGACGTGTAAAAAAGGTGAAAAACATATTAAACCTGTACATATCACACATGGTTGGGAGCATAATTAATGCCTCAGCCGATTTCCTTCTGTTCTGTAATATTTTGTTCCATATGGAATCTGAATGGAACAAAAACGTTCTGCTTTAGCTCTTTTCACTTTGAACAGCATTATGGGATGGAATAATGCCATATTTTTCAGTTTTGTTGGGTGGCAAATAATTTTGTAGTGATTTCTGAGGGCATTATTTTTCTTTTGTCTGTGTTCCAATTATTAAGGTCTACAGAGCTGTTCAAAGTTGGGTTGTCACTAAGAAAACATTATTTTCACCTATTTTCGCTCATTTTTCCTTAAAGATTACACTTTTTTGTGACAAGCCAACTTTAAACAGCTCTGTGGACCTTAATTTTTGGAGTACAGACAAAAGAAAAAAAAAGTGCTCTCGGAAATCACTCCTAAATTGATCTAAAATTAACAGAAGACAAATTTATAAGAAAATTCTATCCAATAATGCTGTTCAAAGCAAAAGAAGCCAAAAAAAAAGAACGTTTTTATTCCATTTTCATTCCATAGTCAACAAAATGTTACAAAATGGAAGGAAATCAATTTGGGAATCATATGTGCCTCCAACCATGTATGATATTGTAGGGTCAAGTATTCCGAGTTCAAGTTCGTATGTCTAATCTGGAAAGAAATACCAAACAACAATCTCCGATACAGAAGAGGCAACAAGTTTTATTCAGGATCCTACGTACAGACTAACTAAAGGTTTCCGAGTTCAAGTGTATCCGTATCAGAGTATTCCGACAATCAGACAATGAGCTATCTATGTAGGTTCTCGAAGGCAGAGGAGAAAAGGCACTCCTTATACGTACGGAACCCATGAAGGTTCCCCCCGCCCCGCCAGTCACTGACCCGGCCTTATATAGAGCCACAGGGGTTGGGTGGCGACCCCTCGAGTCTAAGCCCTGAAGCCTGGAGAGCAGTGCTGCCACCACTCGCCCAGCATAACCGACCCTAGACCCGAGTGTCCGCCCCACTTGGGAACTGACCAACTCGTACCTATGTGACGCTATCCTGAAACCGTGCCCCTACAATATGTACAGTTTTGACATGTTTTTTTTCAATTATTTTACATGTAAAAGTGTTTTTATGGAATCTGCCTATTGCGACCCCACTTTAAGTCAATTTGTGAGTAAGTGTATAATGGTGTAGGTATACATGATGGGGGGGGGGCAAAATATAATATCCTATCCCCTATGTCTGGAATAGACCCCCAGCGCTCCCTCCCCACTATATCCCAACACCCCTGTCTTATGTGTTACCTAACCTTAACAGTTTTCTATTGAAAGGGGATGTTGAGACAATGTCATAGGGCCATATTGCATGATTATTATTGCATTTGCCGAGTGCTGGGACATCACATATAGCCTACTTATAAGTATTGCAGACATGATAAACATGATTGGACATTGTCATATGCACATGTAACTGTTTACTGTTACTGCTATACTGACAGAATTGCACTATCCCAGTAATGGAATATAGGACTATAATAGACAATGCCCTTCATTCCAGTGTTATAATGTTGTCAACAATGCCAAAATAACAACTCAGGCATTAAGAAAGCAAAGGGTTTAACCCCTACATTGCTGGAGAGCATTTCTCAATCAATTTGATTGAAATCCCCTCCTTAATTATAATAATCTGCATCATCGAGAATAGTGGGAAATGTATAGATGATTAGCAATTGATAGTAATGCCATCTTATTCAGCAAACAATACCTAATTATTCATAAAACATGTTCTTTTCACATGAGCAGAGTCCAGACAGAGCATGAGGACTCCAGTAGTTGAGTACGATGATGAGGACGATGATGTTGTAGGTAACCCTTACCCTATCGCCCTACAAGCCTCCTCCAGGGCTGACAGTGTGGAGAACCTGGGTGAGTTAAGGAGAGCATCTCAGCTTTTGTTGCCTGTATGTGTTATAGGGGGGGGGATTGCATTGTACTGCCAATAAAAGTTGTATCTGAGCTGATAATACCTATAAAGAATAGAAGAAATTTGAGTTGATGTCGCTTCTGGTAAATGGATCAGTGTAGAACCATAGCTCATCAGCTCATCAGGCAGGTCTAATGAGCATGAACCCATAATAATTATTTGTTGGTGGTAAATGGGAGGGTTCCGCGCTTAAAGTTGATATATTCATTTTGGCGAATGGGCTGGCATACACATCCTATATATAATTGTAATATTGATGTAGAGTAATTTTTGCAACTTGAACTAGGCCTATATTATAAATAGAACAGAAAAGCGAACTTAATCGGCTGGAGAATGACAATACTGGTCAATATTTCATATATGAAATGCTCAAATACAGTTCCTGAGTTTGAAAAGATGTAAAGGAACTTATATAAATATCAAAGTCATAATTTCATGACTCCATGTAAAAAAAACAACAAACTTATATCTAAACCAGGTGCGGCCTATCTACGTGGTCGTGCAGGACGGCGCCGTCAGTCACGTGAGTTTGAGGACCTGGATCTCAACACCACAACTGGAGCCCTACTTCCGGGTCTCAGACGCTCAAAGTCACGTGGTTCTCTTACGTTACTGACGTCAGTAGGACGTAGAACGCCGTCATACAGCAGTTTGAACAAGGAGCAGGACCGAGACTGGGCGGGACGTCCAGAGGCCATCAGCTCTGTTCGGAGGCCACGTAAAACCATAGAACAGCAGCATAGGGACGCCATTATGTCCAAGGTCACGTCTGCAGAGAAAGTCTCGCGGGATTCTCGTCCAGGCGTGCCGTCATCACGTGGGCCAATGAAGGCCACACAACCAATGGGAAGCAATGAGAAAAAGACCAAAAAGGCGGCTGCTAGCAAAAAGGGCACATTTAAATGAGACTTGGTGTACATGTGAAATCATAATAAAACCATATTTATTATAACCAGGCTTAATGCTATCATAGAAGTATGTAGACTATGAAATAAGGTGTAATCTAATTTAACTGCGAGCTGGCAATAGAATGTATCCCAAATTAATCTATCCAAAATAAATCTTGGGTATCCTACTACACTCTCAGCACCAATTGTAAATGGGCTATAAAGACCACTGTAATGGGTACAGTACAACCCACATCAAGTCATTGGATTTGTACTGACAGCACCTACAACTGTTTTCCAGAAATAGAAGCAATCTACTGTAAAACCCTTGCGCTGGTCTGACAGTGTAGATATAATCGTCAGTGTCATACCTTGATGTCTTTATCTATTATTGAACAATATAAAACTCTCAAGAATGTGGGCTCATGCAAAACAGATGTTACCTCTTCAGGGACCACATGGTGTCTTTTAAGATACTAGACATGTGAGTCCTTTGCTCTTCATGATACCATAATAGAAGAGCAGCACAGGGGGGCCTCTGGGGTCATTTAATTCGTAAGATTACTGATAGCTATAACTTGTTGTTTTTTTATGTTGTCCAATGTCTCTGGGTATGGAAAAGTGATGTTTGACCAATGAAAGCTCGTGCGGTCACTGAGAAATCTGCAATTCTATACAACCATTTCTTGAAATTTTAGCCTTGTTTAATTATAAGAGCTAAAATACAATGTCATATTGATCTACCTGTTCTGGCACTAATATTCATCTTACAAGAATTCCAATGATACCCACCCCCCCGCCCTATATTGGACCCAACGATCACATTGCAGCCAACCACTTGGTGCTAGGACAAGTGGTTACCTAGCAACAGCCAATTTTAGCTAGCAGCGCACCCTTTCTGAGACAAAGAAAGACCTTTCCTAGGAATGACTTACAGATATCATGGATATTGTTTCTCATTTTGGTACTGAGAAGGTCCATGCCATTGTAAAAATACAATATTGTACCAATTTTCTTTTGTTGTATCATTATCGGTTGGACTAACTGCTTGTGTACATTAAATACACCCAATCCGCGGTCAGTGTTATGTTGTACATGTATATATTATGTTGATACGTAATGCAGGATTTATTTGGACCATATGGAGTAATCTTATTAAGCAGTCAATGGGATCACCATTGACAGAATGATGGTAGTAATTGCAAAATCCATGCAATCACAGTTATATCATGCTGCTAGATTAAGCTGTAATTTTCTTAGTAGAACTTCTACAGAAGGTTTGTGACAGAATAATCATCTTACATTTTAAGCAGATATAGTTCAATTTTATCAAATTCTGATCAAAATCTATATAATATTATTTATAAATAACACAATTTTGAGTATGGCTGTGTAGCAAATATTTTATTGCTAAGTTGTAAACAGGTCTAGCAATAAGGCTTTGGCAGCACTGATAGAAAGTAGACACAACTTTAGCTTTATTTTCTTTTTAAATCGATAGGTTCCATAATCATGTTTTCATATCTGAGTAGAGCAGCTGTCAGTTGGTGAGCCACTTGCTAAGCAAAAGCTAGCAAGGTTAAAGCAACTGTCAGGTCGAAAATCATAGAAGGTTTGTATATGACGAATTTGGAGGTATTCCAGCCCCTACTCTTCAAATTTTAGTTTCCCCCTCTATTTCTTTGGCTCAAAGTGTCAGGCTGGATGAGATCTTTATGTTACATATGGGTTTTGATGGTCCCATATGCATATTTTGGGCTCCAGGGGGGTAAAATGTGCCCAAAATGACCAAAATTATCTGGGCGAAATTGTGTCTGGGAAAATGATATTTGTGTTACAAGCCATGTTGAGGGCTTAACCCTTTTAAGGGCAGAGTAAAAGGTGTTGCCCTGGCAATGGGGATAGCATCTTAAAAAAGTATAGTTCCTAGAGGACGAGCCTACACTGCAAAAATGGTGTTTAGATTTTAAACATGTTTAGGTCTAAACATGTTTAAAACCTAAACATATAGTTCAGTTAGGTGTCTCATCGACTACACATTTAGGAAATGAACACTTTTATTCTAACTACATAAACATTTATGCTAAACATGTTTAGATGTTTAGAGTTGAGACAGTTGAATAATAGGTGTTTAGATTTAAACATCAATATGTTTAAAAACTTGGATGTTGAATCCACACCAGGTAGCAGCACTACCTTTGACTGGACTATCTGCACACAGTTATAATCAATTGTTGTGACAAATGTCCCCAAATCCCATGTTTATCATTGTTTCATTTCATAGAATGCCATGTGAATAGAAAGGGCAATAGAAAATTGACTAGATTCACCTCATGCCACCATCATTACCATAAAATAATCAATAAACTCCATGACTGACACCTATTTAATGTTATTCTGGAATAGATAAGGCAATGTCCTTCCTGGCAAGCTGTTGTACTTTATAAAGTATCTCATTCTGATGCAGTGTGTAATATATGTACACATATAGGTGTGGCTGCCATCTTTGGAGACTTTGACAAGTAAATACCTGCTGATGCCCCCCCCAAGTAAATGAGAAAAAAAATATATATCTCTGTTTTTTAATGCATACATGTCTGCAAACCTTAACTCTCCATCAAATCATTTAAACATCTAAACACAAAAATTCTTAAACACCTAAACACAAAATTTCATATATCTACACACAAAAGTTTTAACCTAAACACCTACATTTCTAAACACTTGAGCTAAGCACATTGTTTGGCTAAACATGTTTAGGAAATTAATGTGATTACAAAAACGTTGCAAGAATATGTTTAGATTTGTGTTTAGGATCTAAACACCATTTTTGCAGTGTATTTTCAATTCCTTTACTAATCCTATATAATGGGTGTCGACTATAGTCGACGCTAGGCCTGCCATGGTGTCATCTATAGTCGACGCTAGGCCTACCATGGTGTCGACAATATAGTTAAAGCTAGCCCTCAATGGGTTAATTTCCTACAGAAACAATCTTCATACCTCCATGAAAATCTCAGGTCCAGACTATTTTGACCTCTAGATTAAGAAAATCACATTATCATTTATGTCAAATGTGTCCTTGCTATTGTAAAAGAAGCATACTTATAAGAAATCTTTTTCTGGGCACATGTCTCTGCGAATGACATGTAAGGCCCCATATGAACACTTTCTATGATTTGTGACCGGCAACTCTGTGAGTATTGGACAACTATCTGACACATTTCTTATTACTCCAGGGATATTTCTAACGAGATCTACTCAGTTCTGAATAAATTGAGTCCAATGATAGTTAACTCTCTTCACAATAATACATATATAATTTTGTCTATAAACAAGCGCCTCTGTATAAGTTGCTATTAGATGTAAATTTGTTGCTAAGGAACACTGCCCTTCAAGTATAGTAAAACCTCAGATGTTTTCTCATTTCATCATTTTCAGGATAGAAGACATTCTACAATTGTCCAGTAAAGAATATTTTGCCAATAGAGGATAATGCTGAAGTCGCATGTTTTCATCATATTTGCTATGTCATATTTTTCTACATTCTCTGATCAGCACACTGTATTTTGGTACAATATTGCCTCTTTTACAATTGCATGGAGCTTCTCGATAGCAAAATGAGAAACAGTGTCCATGATCTCCATTCTGTAAGTCATTCCTAGGAAAGGTCTTTCTTTATCTTGGAAACGGTCCATTGTTAGTTAAAATTGGCTGTTGCTAGGTAACCGCTTGTCCTAGCAACAAATGGTTGGCTGCAATGTGATCACTGGGTCCAATTTAGGGGGGTAGGGCCAAATAAAGAAAACGTTTTTTCCAGTAACCCGACCGACCCTAGCAAAACAGGGGCAAAAAAAAAAAAAACTTTTTGAAGATTTTTGTGAATTTTTTGATATTTTAAAGAAACTTTTCATTACTTTTTTCCTAGATCCTTTTTGTGTTCTTTCCCTCTCTCACAGTTGTCATTTTCCCATCATTATTTCACAATCAAACAAAGAATTTGATACATCCATTGATATGTGCCCTGACATTTCCTATATAAATATAAAAAAAAAATCTGACCTACCGACCCTACCTTTTCAAGTCATGTTACTGGAAACACACCTTTATTGCTTTTTTTTGGCCTAGGTACCATTGGAATTGTTGTAAGATGAATATTAGTGCCAGAACAGATAGATCAATATGTTTTTTAGCTCTTAAAAACGAGGCTAAAATTTCAAGAGATGCTTGTATAGAATTGCATATTTCTCAGTGACTGCACAAGCTTTCATTGGGCAAACATCACTTTTCCATGCATAGAGACATTGGACAACATAAAAAAACAAGTTATAGCTATCAGTAATCTTACGAATTAAACTCCTAAAATATGGCTCTTTTGAAGGACTTGCTGCTCTACTATAATGTTGCCATGGTGAATAGTGCCGAAAGACTGCAAATACACCGTTACTCCAAAGCTTAATGTGTAACTCCAATGTGTAAATAAAATTGCTACTCGACAGTATTGTATTGGCGCATGATTGTGATAGATAGATTGCTCGTTAAAAGTAGCATGCATAAAGGAAGGAACTGCATGTGTAAATCACCTGTAGAAATTAAACTTGTATGGTCCTATGTGAACCTTGATGTTAATCACAGTTCATTGATTTTAGTTTGACCTATATAGCTAAACGTGTACAGTTCTTATATCGTATGGTTTATTCCCCCCTACACCTGTATAATAATCAATAAAAATGACTTGTAAAATCAGATGATACTGCAATACATGACGAATAAGATGGAATGAAATATGGCTACTTCAAATGAAGTCGGCATGGTCTGATAAATGCCTGGTTTATAAACGCTAGAATAGAGCTAGGCACTTACCTACCCCCAGTGCATGGTTCTGCTGCAGTGGAGGTGTGAAACTGTGATAAAGCTGAAACTGGGGAGTGCTAAACTCTCCTTTCTTTGACAGCTCATTGTGTAGCTATTTATTGGAGGATCTTAACAAACATGGGCTCATTTTAAAGGGATTGATTAGGGGTTTAATATGAATCTATATGAGAAATAATTGATGCAGGCAAACATCCAATTCTCCCCAAGTGAAGTTAAACCATAATTTTGAAAGCATTTTTTGGTATAAAGGCCAAATCTCACATAAAAGAGAATAGTTCCCACACTTTCTATACAGGAAAGAATGGTTTAGAAAATGTCTAGGGGTTTTCTTTTCATAGGGGAACAGGATGTTTGCCAGACCCCACAAAAATTTTAGCGTGCCATTTGCTATCACCCTTCAAACAGCTTCTCAATGTTAGGCCCTTGTCTGTTTGCCAGAATTCAATCCTATGTATATTATTCATATAGCAATGGATAGAGCTGATAAAAAGAAGTGGATTTCCTTTTTAAATGAAGTCTTTATGTCAATTTAAAGGGAAATTCTGACCAATTAAATATTTCATATCAACTCCATAATTTTACACCAATCCTGTCAGATCGCTAAATCACAGATGATATTATGTCGAGATAAAATCCCTTTAAATTGTTAAAATTTGATATGATACATTGATTTTCAACCTTTTATGGGGAACTCTTCCATACATGAAAAGAAACTAGTCCAAAATAATGATTTCAGAGATGTAGCCAGTCCTGTATCTGATATGCTTGATCACAAATCTGGACCCTATTTAAACTCTTAACACTGGCAGAATTTTGGGTTCAATTTTAGGTCTTTGATCAGTCATAACTTCCCTTACACTTGGCATAAAGACTTCATTTAAAGAGCAAATCCACTTTTTTGATGAGATCTAACCATTGCTTAATATATGAAATGCATGGGACAAAGTCTTAAAAACTAGGTAAGTGCCTAATAGAGCCAATTGGCTTATTGGGTTTTATTTCTATGATCTATTACCCAACCAAATGATGAAATGCACATCGTTTATTTGACAGAAAAAATAACAAGACATAAAGGTTTGCATTGAATTCTTTCGCCCAATGATATTAACCACAGAGCGTTGAATTGTTGTTCTTGTAGATAGCTATTGGCTACATTTATCACATACATTAACGATACCCTCCAATGGGAGCCACTGACACATAATTAACCATGTGCTATTTTGATGTTTTCTTTTAATATGGGCTCTGCATCACTTTTTTTTAATAATCATTACTCAGATCTCTTGTGCGATGTATATAGCCATACTCCCTGTAATCCTTAGACCTCACAGTAGGGCGTACTTGCTGATTCTGCTTACATGTGTACTGCCACTCACAAAACATAATTTGTTAGTAACAATTCATCGATTCTCTTTGAGGATACAAACATTTCTTGAAGAATCTAATGGGAGTATGGGAAATGGGATGTAAATGATCTAGCATAATTTTGCTATCATGTCAGATCATAGCTCCCTGGAGGGTTGCCCCCTATAATGAACCACATAATGTGACAGCTCATTTTCAAGTTTTGACTCCCTGTGCCTGACATGATGGAGATAAAGCAAAATGGATGGTTTTATTGTAATTGGGAGGTCATGGACGTTATATAGAGGGTCTAACTCTGCAAATTGGACCAGTAGAAGTATCTTGATGATAATTTCTTTCAATACACATGTATTAAAGCCCAAAACCACGCATTTAAGCGCGCTTGGGCACCTAAGGGTTAACGTTAATAACTGGTTGTTCAATGTTGATCACCAAATGCCCTGTGCGCACGGGCAAAAGTGGCGGATCCATGATTTGGAAAAGGAGGGGGTGCGGCCCAAATAGAGGGGGTGCACTCCCTAATTTTGAGCTAATTCTGAGGTGGAAATTATGCAATTAAACTCTTAAGTACTAGCAAAAAGTAGGGAGCGCACAAGTTCATTGGCCTATCTTCAGGACTCCTAATGTGATAATCCTGTTTTCTATACTGTATGTTTTTTTTATCACTGATGCCAACCTGATTTTGATAAGAAAGATGAAAGGTGCATGCATGCATACTATTCACTAACCCAGGTAGCAAGGATACATTGGGCCAATGTCGACTTATATATTTGGCCAATGTCGGCTTATATTGGGCTAAGCATGCATGGACAAGCATGGCCCAATGCTCCATTGCTGGTTGGGAAGGGACACCATCACAAATGTCTATGATATGTCACGGCTTGTGATTTCCCCGAGATTTGTACACATTCACTCCATGAGATTTTGACTCGTGATACCCACAAGAAAAGAATATGTTTATAATTCTCGAGAATCTCCTGTGTCTTTCTTGTGTCATGGCACATACACCAGATTTTTCCAAGTTTTTTTGGGGGAGGGGGGAGATGAAAACTTGTGTCATGACTTGTGAATGCCTGAAAATACAATTTCTTTATTCTCAGGAAAAACACAAGATTTTTAACATCTACTGGTTCACAGGAACATTCAAAGCTCCTCCTGTTTAGAGGGATGTGCGGTACAGGGATAGCAGCATCATTATAATAATGTTTATTTTGAAACGTCTTTGAAATGTCCAAACTTTAATTAATTTTCTTTACAACTAAAGTTAGATATAGATTTATGAACTATGGTGCCTTTTGGGCTTATGGAGATGTCATGGAAGTGTTCTTTGATTGTATGGTACAGACACTAAAACTGCACCCCATCCCGTTTTTGACCATTTAAAACCCCTCTAAAGTCCCTTAATTCTTACAGCCCAGTGCCTTCCAAAGGTCCCTTTTGGAGCCCTCTCTTAAGCGTGAGACAATGAAAGTGATAGTGCACTTCAAGTCACCCATTGCCACATAACTGAAGCTGTTATTCAATCATAAAAGGAAAACATAATCATAGCTATCTGAACCATAGTACTTTTCATATGCGGTTCGTTTTTATCATGAAGATAGTCGTGTATCTTGTAGAATCTGCCTGAATGTGAGGTTGCCCTTATGGCCGAGGATGTTTTATCCTGCATTGACGCTAATCTGGTCTAAATTGAGTGACAAATGCGTCCTGAAGGTTCTCCCAAGTTTTGGAAGGTGTGCCTTTTAGGCCTCGTAATTGACAGGGTTTGTGAGTTTTTACTGCACTCCAAGACCTAATTCCTGCAGGCTTAGAATTAAGGAAAGAAATCCCACAGCTACCCCAGATTTTCTTATGTTTAGCCTATGCACACAACTATATGTATTTACACAATGTAAAATGTATAGCAAGGATACAAAATACTTTTCGCAGCATATATTCAACAATTCTGATACAAGAATGGTTATAGTCCAAAATACTACCTCATAGTTGTGATCAACAGTCATCGATGTGAAGTATAAAAAAAAGAAAAGAAAACTGGTATCTCCAATAAAACATAGGGCCGGATATGTTAAGAATGGGAAGGAAGGTTAGTGTACCTATAGACTGAGGGATGACAGTTGGACGGTTAGGTTCCCATGGCTCCTTCATAATACAATACCTTTACTGGATTGAACCTATTTTTCACACGTTGACCACTCAGTAACAGCAGGGCGCCATACAGGACAATATGGGATTAATAACCAAATCAGACCACCCTACCCACAACAACCCATCTGCATCCCACACATCACTTTAACCCCCCCCCCCCCATCCCACCCCTCATATACGTTAAAGGTCGTCTATGTTATTCTATATAGTTAATTAATCTGACCAGTAGCGTCACACACAGGAGACACACGTGTTCAGGGATTCCGTGTATTATATTTGTGATATCGCCTAATTTATGTTGACTTACCCATCCCCTTTGATCTGTATTGAAGACCAACGGCTAATTCCTGGTCTGAGTATCGGCATGTCTAAATTGAGATAATAGAAAGGTAAAGAAAAGGCAAATGTATGGTAGGTGATGCACATAATATTGTGAACCGTCGATATGTCTCCCATAGATGAACTATTATAGATCAAGGATTTGGCTACATTTCTTCATAGAAAGGCGGTCTTACGGTTGACTAAGTTTATTTTGAGAGAAAGGAGAGAACATTTAATTATCGGTGTCTTGATAGTTTACGCATCAGTAACAACATCTATTAGATGTTCCACCAAACGTGTATACGAATTTGCCCATCATAAACGCAAAATCGTTATAGACAGAATTTTTATAATAAAGTGTACCACTGGGTAAAAGTATCTGTGTTGGATCAGTGCATAATGCATGAATATAAACCATAGAATTTCTCGCCACTTTTTTTTGGCGATTCCCTTTTTTTGCACATTGCTTCACTCAATGGTTCTCAGGGGTTAATCCAGAGAGGTCTTAGGCTGACCGGACCCCAACCCCCAGAAAATCGTGTCCTTCTTGAATAATATTATAGGAAAAGTGCCTCAGATCCTGTCTATAAACCGCGGTTGTAACCCTTACCCCCTCCCCCATCCCAGGGGCGGATCCAAGGGGGGCTGGGGGTACGTGCCCCCCCTAGACCCCTGAAAATGGGACTTGGTATTACTCTTAACTATGGCAAATGTGGTCCGAGACCTCCCCCCCCCCCGCGACCACTCCTTCTGGATCTAAATGCAATACTTCCTGTGGGATCGATTCTTGTTAGAGCTTGTTAGACCCTCATGCAATAAACTGTAAAATCCTAAATGCACCTAAAATGTGCTGTATACCGCTTATCTTATAACTCCGGTGTTCCCTCATAAAGCCCTAGGTGGTTAATTCTCACTAGTACTTCAGAGTTTGAGAGAAAATAAGATTTTTTCTCTGGTATGTATGAATTAGACATCATATACACAGCTTCTGGAACAAATCTGAAACACCGACGTCTTGCTTTATTTCCCCATAATCAAGTGATGCCAATAGAATACTATAATTCATACACAGTTACTGAAGGAATACGCATACCGTACAAATATGTATTCGCCCACTGGAAAGTTGACAGTGAATATTTCTGCATAGCTCTTCATTTTCTCTACCTTGTTCTTACCTTGAAATGATAGATAAAATGAACACTAGAAATAGAACTACACCAGTATAACTTAAAATATAAACCCAATATGTCAGCTGCCCCCATGCACCCCTTCCGGTGACCTGTCTGACAATGTGCGCCAGTTATGAATAGCACCATTGCACCCAGTTGGCAGTATTCCGTCTTCATACGTAACTAGATGTATATATGTACAACGGTTATCTTGCCCTGTCTATACGACAATGGCGGCATCCACTCAAAGAACAAGGACGCCCCCTAGTGACTCACCCAGGCGCCACGCGCCTTATACGAGGAGGGTATAGGGGTATATTGGATGGGAATAAACGATGGGACTGGTTAGAAATGGACAGTATGCCAGTTATACCGCTCAAGGTGGAAACCAGATAGATTGAAAATATATATATATATATATATATATATATATATATATATATATATATATATATATATATATATATATATATATATAAAGGAAAGGAAAAGAAAATGAGAAAGAAGTTGGGGGTTGAAAATGAGGAAAAACTCCTCCCTATACGAACATTTGAATACTATCCTAAGAAAACTAGATGTAGCTGGAATGCACCTCAAAAGTGGTTAGAGGGGTCCTCCCTTGCTCTTGCATGGTAGCTTCCTTGCTCCACAGTCATGTTATAGTCATTGGACATCAATTTTAATCAGCGGGAAACCCCTATATCTAAGCCACCCTTGGGGGTCTAGATGGGGCCCTATGCCACTTTTCGATATAAAGGGGAAAAAATGTCATATAACCTTGTAATCTTCCCCGTCTTCATCACTAAGCTCCATGTCACATCTCGTTTTTAAGAAAAGATCATGTCACCCTGTCGATTTTAATGATCACCCCCTTCTCCTATCAACTTCTATCTCATATCACGCCGAAAAATAACAATAGATCATATTGGGTATCAATCCAGGTACCCTCATAGAGGTAGAATTGAGACGGCTTTTAACCAACCACATACAGTAGGGGACAAAATGGCGTCCTGGCCACTGTTAACAGTTTGATTTTTACGAAAATTGGCTACAGCCATAGCCATAGCTGCTTGCGCCATGTGGTCCCTGAAGGCCCCTCAGCCCTTAAACTCCTCCCTCTCAGCCTCCCACCAAGGCAGAGGTCTCCAGTCGTACACCCATCCCGCCGCTGGAGGATGACTGGCTGACTCGTGTATTGTTTGCTGCCCGCCCCAGCTGGACGTATCGTCAATGACTGCGACGCCACGTCAATTGACGCTCAAGGGGAATCAATGTCACGGCTGGATGGATGGACGCAGCGGCCGCCATGTTAACTGGAACGCAGCCCCATATAGGCTATTGGGCACAGCTGTGTGTGAGCTGTGGGAAAGGGAATGGGGATAGGTGGGAGGGGGTGATGTGAATAGGTCTAATACCCCCCCCCCCCAAACCACCAATCGCCATCCCTTTCTGAATGATGCCGAGGGATAATATGAAGAATAGGGTTCAAAGTGTGCTTTGAAATAATTAAAATTGAGGTACAGGAAGGGGTTTGGGCACATGGTCCGGGTTATGATAGGCCAAATAAAAATGAAACATGTGCTTCAGGTTCTCAAACCTTACCAAGCAAAATAGGGTCGACACATTTATTGTAAATATGTTTCGTGAATATACTGCAAGAGGTAACTTGGTGAGCAAATTGCAATAACCCACATAATAATTGAGATAATATGGGTTGCCGATGGATAATATCAAAACTCCAATGAGAGATTTTTAACCAGGTTTGTAAAAGAAAGTGTATGGATACTTTAAGATACATTTTCCTCTGGTACGATAAGGTCGATCCAAAAGTCCCCAAGATAATTTAGTTAATCAAAGACTTTACATCGTGATTTCTGGAGTAATTCTTGACAATTTCGAAATGATTGAAAGGTTAAAAAGTGGTTTAGGTTTTCGCCCTTCAATATAATTATATTTTGTGGTCTATAAGTAATAAATGCCATGGGTGATTGGCCGCGTTAACTCCCACATACTATTACCATGATTGCTATGCCTTTGTATATATAATATATCAACTCATTTCAAATGGGAATGGGCTGAATGTTGTTGTTGTTTTTTTAATTTGGTTTTTATATTTTATCACCATCGATTTCCATCCGGATCAACTAATTAGTGAATCCGAGCATCAAATTTGCAGAATGTGATATATGTCTATATATATATATATATATATATATATATATATATATATATATATATATATAAATATGCCTGAGATTAACCAATTTAGTATAATGTGAAACCCCGTGTCTTGTAACTAAGTCGTATGGAACAGCGATCATCAAATGATAGGAAACCTTTGAATTGGATTTCTCAAATTAAGGAAGTCAAAATGCTGAAAACCAAACTTTAATATATGTTACAACCCCTTTGGGACCCCTGCCCTGTCAGCGCGTGCCTAGGTACCCCCCCCCCCCCTCCAACCCAAAAATACAATTATGGTCCTACTACTGACTTACCCCCAGCCCCTCCCCCGCTTAGCAGCCTAGGGTCCGACTGACCTGTCCCCTACCACCCCATGGCTCGTGGATAACAATGGGAGGTGAGTCAACAGGTTGTACCAAGAGGATGCAGGGCGTGGTGAGGGGAGAGATGGACGGAGGGAGGGGGCAGGGGGGAGGGAGACAGGATGAGTATATAAAGGGGTGGGATGGGTGGGTAGAGCATGCACAGTTCTCCTGGGACTACAGCGAGCATCACCACCTCCACCTCCAGTAGGTATGGAGACCGGCCCCTCACCTGTCTCTGTCTTACCTGGGGGGCTAGGTGCCTCCCTCCAGGGCAGATACAGACTTGGCTAGGAGGTCTGTAGAAGCTCCTATACCATCCAGGGTAAGTTGAATTTCCTTACATTCTTCTGCAGCATGGTCGCTACAAGCCAAGTTAATTACAGGAGCATCGTTGGAGCATTGTGACACTTCTGGACAGCTGGAAAGGATTCTATCAGATTAACATTTTTAGCTAAATTGTAGATTGTCCTTACTTTTAACGAGGTTTGGTTGAGGATATTAGCGTTAGAGTATTCTGCGTGTTAGTACGATGTCCTACAAGAGTCTGTCCATAGCTGGGACGGGCTCGGAATTGGCGACGTGGCGCATGGTAGCGGTGGGGGTCACCTGCCACATGGTCCCATCTCCATGTACTACTCACATTCAGACTCACGGGACGCTTAGCATGCTGTTACAAGAGTGTTATCATGTGTGGCATAATCCGTTCATACATGTCATTTCCTCAGAACCCGCCCCAGTGTAAGCTTTGGTGAATTAACCAGAAAATACTCATATCTGACCTACTTTGAATAGCTTTTGTATCGTATTTAAAAGGGGGGGGGGAGTAGAATTAGCTTTTTATTAGGGAAGGTGGAAAGCAAGCTGTTATTTTTTTGCCCTGCATGGTATTCTATCGGTAATTTCCCGATGAGAGCTCAGCATCCAGCTTGTTCCCTACGTAATCTAGTATCCAGGTGTGCAGTGAAGACTTGTACGCTGATGGATTTTGCTGACGTGGTCATCCAGCAGACCAATGCGTGGTATTAGTGGGTAGACTTGTAGTGCTCTTGGTCATTTGAAAAGGACTGGTAGACTATAATACTGTCTACCCATAGGTCTGATGTGCTTTTTAGTTCTAATGTGTTACATCTTTTGGCTATTTAAGGTCCAATGTTCTGATTCCTACTAAATCTAATAACTCTGTACGCCTTCACCATCTGCGCATAGCACCGGTGCACTGTCGACTACTATATTGATTGGAGCTATACTGTAAACACTTACAGACATATACTTTTGCTACAACAAAAATGTATAGTGTTACGCATACTCTGGATCGTGTTTCAATAGTTTCCACGACAGGTTCAGCCTGCTATGACTGGAGATGGGTCAAATCTTAGCAGGTGATCTTAGGATTTTGGCCTTGGTGACTAAATAGCTGGCTACATTACTGGGTGATCGTACTGCCTGCTGGCTAAATAGCCACCACAGCAGTGACTCAATAAGGGATCCTGGTATGACAACCCTCCATGTGAATAATTAGTGGGTAGCCTTAGCTGCTGCCCTCTACACTCCTTTGCTCAAATGTACCCAATTTGGGCTCTTTACACTACTACCTATAACCCTGTGGCCAGCGCCTTTGCCTCTGGGATGGCAGGGTTTTTTTTTCAAAAGAATAAAATATCATTGGAAAATTGTGGTATTTCACCTAAGAATTGAGCATTATGGCCACACATGGGCCAACTATGTAGTTACTAGTATGCAGTCGTGTAGATAGAGCACTAGGCCTTACAAAGCTGTCATGCCTGTCATACCCAACCCTCACCCACCATGGCCTTCTAATAAAATTACAAAGGATGTCACACCTAGCTGACACCTAAGCCCTACTATTAAGAAAGAATAACAGAGCATACATTGTTTTATACACAATTAGGTCATTAAAATTTATGTAACACGATCTGCGAAAAAGGTCCTTAGTGCAGGCTACATTAAGGGCCCTATTCCCAGTACATGTCACAGATATAGATCTATCATATGTGATTTGAAAGGGAATTATCTAGAACAATAATACATCTTTTGGGCTGGGGGTCTCGGTTGCTTCCTAAAACCACCTAAAACTGGCCCCACCAGGCCCCTGTTCAAGGCCCGGCCCCTATTGATGTGACAGCCCTCCTACCCCAGCCCCTATTCAAGGGAGGCTGCTATTCAAGGCCCAGCTCCTATATGAGACAGTATGGTAGTTACTGCAGCCCTATGCTCATTTGAACACAGGAGTGCATACTAGACCATGAAGGAGGTATGACTGGTCACTATGTAGCCAATAGTGGCCCCTACGACTGGGTGCTATGACTTCATAGTGGTGTGTATTGAGCCAGTGGTTGAATAAATAGCAGCTGCTATTTTGAGGCCTCTACTGGAGCTCACTATGTAGTCACTGGTATGGAGTCATTTCTTACACCTCCCACTACGATTTGAGGGTGTCTAGTCGTGGAAACTATTGAAACACGATCCTGGTGTTTTCCCCTACTGATCATATCAAAGTGTGGGTCTGAGGATGCTGGTCAGGGGCTGATTATACATGTAGTGTGGTCCATTTAATGATAAAATATTTCAATGGCCATTTCAGATGGGTTCAGTTATAGACAGGTGGCGGGATCTGATTAATTAGAGAGGAATAAAGTGGGATCCACACTAGATACCAGGGAGGTAGACAGACAGAGAGGGTGAGGCAGACACGGAGATATCATATAGATATAGACAAGACGGCAGAAAACTTATATATTAGGATATTGATAAAGATATCTCTCGTGATAGTGAATAACACCAATAAATGTCTTATGAAGCTCCCTTTTGATATGCAATAATACATTTAGATCCCAAGAATTTTTAAAGTTATTAGTAACTGGAATATAGTATAAGGAGTTATATAAAATGTTAAGGGGAAAGAACCCGATTCTGCCCCCTATTCCAACTATATCTGGAGTGGGTGGTTTCACCCTCCCCCTAACATATACTAGTATAGTGCAAGTTGGACAGATCCGGAGGGAAGCATGGCGGTGGGGGGGGGGGTGAAGGGCAGCGTGCGTGTAGGAGGGAGGGTGATGGGGGTTAAGTGGGGGTGTGGGAGGGTGGTGGCTGTAGTTAGAGGTAGGGTGTACAAGTGTGCAGCTCTACAGGCACGTGTTGCCCTAACACCTGGCACACATCAAACAGACTCTGACCCAACACTAGTTAACCCCTTAATGAAACCATTCTGTTTTAATATATCAGGCCCATTGGTCGCCATGACTATGTATGGCTGCAGCCAGAGACCCTAAACTACGAGAGTGTTATGAGGTCTCTGCTGCAGCTATTTTGAATCAAATTACCAGGGCATGTATTATGTCGATTCCTCGAGGTAAATATAGAGAAAGTTATCATAAATATTGAGGTATTCGCTAGCACTGTATCATCACGGAGGAGCTTGGAGTTCTAGGCAGCATTTGGATCTTAAAGGTTTTGGCTTAATGTGCATACATAATGATAATACCACCTGTGTGCTTGATGTGTCGGCATCTTATTGATTTAACACACTTATTTACTCTTTTTACATTTCTACATTCGATCTATTTACGCAATTCATCTGCCTTTATTAACAGGCATCACATTTTGATCTCTTATAACTATAAATACAATTTGCAGTACATGTAAACTCATTTAGGTCTAGGTATGTTATAAGTTATATCAGAAATTGGTTTACCAGTCAGTGGTAAAACATGAATTTTAGATTATCACATGTGTTTTGGGGTAGAATAAGCCAAAGTGAATTGAATTTTCCAAACTGTGCTTTGTGTGTGTTATTATGCAATATATGCCCAATGCATTAAATGCATTATTCCCATGCCCTGGCATAGAGCATGAACGCAGCCCAAGTGAGTTTTGTATCCATAGATGGCACCGCATTATGAAGACAAGGATTATATGCCCGCGGGCACTATATATATGCAGACACTGAAGGACTAAAATGCAGCTGAAATCCATCCTTCAGTTGCAAACCCCAACACGAGGGGGCACCACAGACTACAAATAGCGCCATCTGTCACCTCCGAATGAAAGCCTCGTCAAGATCGTTTCTTTCAAAAACCGATCGGTGGGACTTTCGTTCGTTCGAGACTTGTGGCCATTCAACGCGTGTGGAACTTCAGAATAAACTATGGATATGGCCCCAGGATACGATTTGTGGCTTCATGTTTAGCCTGACATGGATGTACTTTGTGAGGCGATATAGAAGAGCTTTATTAGCTTTTATTGCCTTAGTCTTTTAAGTCATGTAGGCATAATCACTGATGTATCTGATTCCAAATACCTTGACCCCTTGTGATGCCATCGGATGCCATGCGTATAAAGAGAACATCCTGGAAATTATGTAATGCACATCTGAGGTTAAATTCTGTAATATTAGTACTGTTCTTCAGGATAACATTTTCGCCTATAAGCAATAAGTATAAGACTAATTTGACCCCATAGGTTCGATACAATGCATAATTGCAGCTGTAGCAGTCTCCTTTTAGGGCTGCATTCCTGTATAATGAACCAAGAGAGAAGAACATCATCAATGCATTCACCTTCTGTGATAAAAAACCTAGGTTTAATTCATTGAGATTCATTATAGGGCAGCAAGGTGTTTTAAAGCGCAATGGCCTTTGGTCGTCACGATGCATGAATGTAGCCCTGCATCACAGGCGTGGACTTGTTACCAGGTTCAGTCTGTGTAGGTGTTATCCACATATGCTTTAGAAGGGTGAGAAACTAAAGGGAACAGTGTTGCCCTCTGGTGCTTTTATTTGCTATGCACAGACCTTGATTACGGAGGTGAGTGGTGACTTTGCCAAAGTAACCCATCACCTCCGTAATCAAGGTCTGTGCATAGCAAATAAAAGCACCAGAGGGAAGCACTGTTCCCTTTAGTTTCTCACCCTTCTATAACATATGGATAACACTTACACAGACTAAACATGGTAACCAGTCCACACCCGTGCCCTGCATGGTATCTGTCTCAACAGGGCTATATTCAACTAATAGTATTGTATTGGTGCACCTTGACAAGAAAGGGACATTGCCGTATTAGTACCATCTCGCACTTAATTATCAATTTGGATGATTTTTCTAAAATTGTATTAGAGTACCTGTCCAGTTCGGTCAGAACCTTACATTGACTCTGATAATCTCATAAATGGTAGTTTGATGTTCATCAGATATTTTCCTGCCGCGACTGAATCAGTACCCTCGCATGTGTTTGACATCGTCTTAATGGAGTCTATTGTCTTTTAGACTTTGGTGTCCTTTCACACTATCCCGGTAACAAATTTAAAGCAATTGCAATGCACTTTATAGCAGTATTGTAGACGTGGGGGCACTGTGAGAGTCTACAGTTGACTTTATGCAAAGCATACAGGTATTTGTTTTATTCTACGTCAGACAAGAATATCAGGACTGTAATGCACATTTGCATATCTTTATAATTATAAGCTACACTTTAAATATTTAGTGGTCAGTGTAATCTACTGTGGACCTAGATCACATATGCCTCTATAGACCTGGAAACGGAATTTAGAATATGTGATTTAAAACTAAAGGAGATTACACTGATCGTCATGATTTTAACTATTTGCATAGTAGAAACTAAAAGAAACTTTATTTTTAGCACCAGGAGCCTTTCTTTTAGCTTTAGATGAGACTCAAGGGGACCCACCTTGGCATATAAAACAACATGGGTCTATATCTAAAACGACTAGTTATTAACATCATAAAATTTCCTAAATGCATCCCACAGCGTCCAAATGAATATCATCCAGACGCGCAGAGCGTGGTGTCTCTTGTTGGGACGTCATCACTGATGGTAATGACGTCACGTCACCATTCGGTGACGGAGAGAGCGACATGCTCGAGGCACTACTTCCTGTTCCGCCGGAAGAATTGTCAACAGGTGGGAATGCAGCGTTATGGGCGGCAAGATAACGTTTTCTCCTGTTCTGCTTATACACCCTTATCCTCTCCTCCTCATCCTCCTCATTCTCCAGGGCGTATTCCCATCTTAGACTCTCATTAAAGGCATCAGTCACCACTCTGATCGTCCTTTGCTGTCTTTGTGCAGTATTGTTCTTATTATTCAGCTTTTTGCTGTCTGTGCGTTTAACAGTGTTACCATTATTGTTGTTAGAGAAGGCCAGCCGCACGGCCGGTCTGTATGAGGCAACCCCAGGCGCTGTCTGGGGTTTTGGTTTTTGTGGCTTGGATTCATGTTGTGGAGCATTGGCAGGGACTTGAGGACTGGAGGCCGGATACTTGGGAGGTTGATCCTGAAAAGGTATGGTGCTGGCCGTAATTGTCGTCTCTGCCTCCGAGTCTCCGCCTGACAATGGAAAAGAATAGCCCCATAAATTTCTGTGTTCATTAAAGTCTTACAAACATAAAAAAAGGTTATGAAGGTAATTCTAACCAAAGCAAAAAAAAAAGGTATGGTTAAGGTCTTAGGTATGGAATAGAACTTTTATATCACCCCTTGATAACATGCTAGTGTGAGCGAGTTTTCACATTTCTATACTGTGAATACTCTTTTAATTTTCTAAGTTGCATTCAGTGGCAGAATAAGCATGGAGGCTCAGGGGCACGCGCCCTTCCTTTTTGTCGGTGAGTGAGTGAGTAATGGTTGTTTAACGCCAAGCCGACAGCTAAGGTCATATTCATGGTGGAAAAAGTACATTAGACATCACGTCACAAAGGAATACATGTGCCTGTGCCCGTGCATATGGACAACAGACACATGTAAGAAAGAGGGGACAGGAAAGAGGAGATTCAAGGAACGAATATGTGCCAGTGCCCGCGCATATGGACACCACCCACACTCAGAGAGGATAGAAAAGCAAGACATAGACCCCTTTTAAAGATGGCCTGGGGCTGGGGAGGCCCGCCTTTTTGTCGGTACTTAACTGTTTATTTGTATATTTTTTTTTTACTCCAAGATTTGCTCAGAAATAGGGGGGCGTCCCCTCCTTTTTAGCCCTGCCTCCTCCTTTTTCCGAAACCTGGATCCGCCACTTGAAATAAACTGAACCGAAATGTATGCCTTTACAGAAATACTGACGTGTTGGTATGGGCCCTGTGGGTATGTATGGCTAATTGCACAGCTGTGTGACCTGTACACACTGAACCACAAAAAAAGGAGCCAACTGATGGATTCTGTGTGTGTGTGTACGTGAAAATGAATGGATCCAGACTTCTGTACACCCTGCACGCATTTAAACTATGAACAAAATCAATACTCCCCACTACATGGTGAATGGATGCTTTAGGCCTATATCTGTCTGACTCTGTGTTGGGAATGAGCACCTCTCCGTGCGTCAACTTCAACGTTGGATCATTGGGAGGAATTAGGTATTGGCATCGTTATGGCATCCACTGTTATAGAATACATAACGACTTCATTGCTCAGTATTTTCTTCTTCATGACTCATGCATTATCTAGTATATTTCAAGGTAAATCATGTTACTGATGCTAACAGTCTCGGACTCTTCAATATTATGTGATATTTAGATGAATGTATATGAATATGTAATATTAGAAGAAAGAGGTTAGCAGATTACACTTATTCCTTTATTTCATGTTGAGAACGACCCTTACTAGGCATTTGTATAGCGATCCCATTCCTCACATGGGCTTGAAAAAAAGCTGAACATCATTCTCTACGACCCTGTTCTCCACTCTGACGTCATGAACATAGCATCAAACCCCTCATCAGAAACCGAATTTTGATGGATCTACTACCAGCAGAAGATGACATAAATACAGAGATGCACTCAAATTGCTTAGAAATGAATATTTCTTCACTCATTAGCCTCAAAGCAGGGATCGACTCGGCTCTGCCTCATGGATCCTGCTTTGAGGCTAACTCATGAAGAAACATTCACTTTAGAGCAATTCTCCTTATCCTATATCTATGCAGTCAACTCTCTACTTATGGTCACCCCTCTATAAATGTGGTCACCTCGCCAATGTGGTCACTTTTGGAAAGAACCGAATTATTTCCCTCTTTATTCTAATGTAAGTAATTCTCCATAATGTGGTCACCTCTGTAATGTGGTCACCTCTTCTTGTGGTCACCAATTCTAGTTACAAAGTCACTTTCACTCTCTCTAATATGGTCACACGAAAATTAGTTGTGAATCTTAAGGAAGCCTCGGGATGTCTCTGAGTATCTGTCCCAATATGTTGGGAACAATGAAAGAATCGTATATACATGTATAACACACTCTGGTCTCGGGCCTTATGAAGGCCCTCGACCATTGTGCGTTATATATAGTCCAACAGAGAGTCTTGACATGGAGAATATCGTTGTCTATTCTCTAAATAACAAATGTATGTACTTTCAATATCAACTCCAACACCTTCGATGATTATGTACCTGGGATTAGTTATGTAAAATGTTTAGTTTCCATTTGTCACAAAGGTCTGCATACACCAACCATAAGTAAAATCAGTCTACCCATAATGCCTTAAAGAGGCAATAACAGATATGACTACGTGTCACCCTCAACCTTTGTTCCTACTCCACACCCCCAAAGATTACACCCAGTTGCTTCACAGAAGCATATTATAGATCTACACAATGCATCCATCCCCACCTCCACGTTGTACTAATTTGCATATTGAATCCTTGACTGACAGGAGGTTCACACAAGTACCACCAGGTGTCAGTGTGGGGTGGATCAATGCTACATGTGGGCCCTCTATCGACCTAACACCACCTGGTGTGCTTCTACTGTACTAAATGTGTGTGACGTCATCTATGGCAACGTCAGCAAGTTAAGTAAGTCAACTGATTGGTGTTCTTACTGATAAAATTCATAAAATCATTATTGTAGTCACAATATGATATAATATTCATAAAGATATACTCTTCGATCATTAGTTATTGGTTATCTAACTGACAAAACGTAATAAAGTTTAATTTTGCTTTCTTTTGCTTTTCTGCTTGACAATAAAAAGGCTTCTGTAAAGGATTAACAGAAATCCCTACTACTATGCATATCGCCAACAGTGAGAAATTTAGTGTTTAACAACAGGCATTCATACATAAACTCTAGTAGAGCCCATTTTAGGTTTATTTGTGCTTGTTATTTGACCATGCTCTATAATGTATTGTTCAATATTTATGTTCATTCTCAGCATGTAATGATTATTATTTTCGTAGCTGTAGGTCTAGAATAAAAATACTTATGAGAATCATAGTGTGCCAACACCAAACACTTTCATAGACATGTAAATATTTGCAAAGAATTGGTTGCTGCATCGCCTTCTCGAAAACAGTCTTCTTTGTGAAAGTATGGGAAATGTAAAGGCCTAATCAAATTTCCTATCTTTCCCCATTTGCACTGGTATTCAGTGACTACTGGTGAAATTCTGTGAAAAAAGGTCTAGGCCAATACAATTAATTTCAATATATCGCATGCCATGCTTTTCGTCTAAAGGGATCATATAGTTCCTAGCTTTTCATGTTCCACAGAGTTATTTTATATTATTTATTACTGAGCCCATTTTCCCTTAACCATGATGCAGACATCAACACAGCCTTGGTGATTAACCTGCTAGAGATATACCTATATATCATGTAAAACTAACAATACTGATACCCTACCAAAGGGTGGGCAATGCAGTCCTGGAGAATAACATCGCGATGAATTATGACAAGTAATCATGAAGTCTTGAATAATATGTTATGTTACAATTAAATGGCTAGAATATACATACATTAGTTTTGTAGTCAGCAACACTAAATTAAATTTAGTGATCCTTTGGAGCGTTTTTGATAATAGTATTATCTGACTTAACTTTCTCCTGATTTATAACAAGAGGTATAATGGGCATTGTTCCAACATTGAAGATAACAGTAATACTCAAAGATTGTATGCCAGGTGTAATCACATCATCTCTAGTGACTGAATCCACCTACGGTGCGGCTTACCATGCCATGGCTTGTGTGCTCTGTGTAGATTTATCTCTCCTTTGCAATAGGCCTTTCTATCAACTTTATGAAGGCATGAGCCCTCTCGTTAATTAATCAGTAGGCACAGAATATTTAATCAAAGTTGATAACCTGTTGATCAGCGTTGACCAACCCTATCTCAATGTGGGTTCAATATTCCCCCCCCCCCCTTGGGAATATTATGCCAACCTCATGTCAGGCCAAAGCACATAGCACTGGCGAGTTATCTACAAAGGTGCATTCAAACATTATGGTAATTACAAGATATGTGTATAATACATTGATTTAGTGGGCACTATGCAGTTATAGTGTAGTTTGTTAGTCCCATGGACACTATCAAAATGCAGTTTGCTTTTGAAATCTGGAGCCTTTGCAAGATTGGCTGCTTTGTATGGACATCTCTGGTTGTACAATCCAAAATGTCTTTTCCGTATTGAGACAAAAGTCACATTGATGGAGGTGTCAACATTCAAAAATATTTCATTTGGATAGTAAAGATGCTTGTAAACAAAGTATGACTGTTGCCGTTACTATGATTGTTTTATAAACCTAATACCAACAAGGCCAGCTTTGGTGATTGTTTGTTAGTTTCATCCGAAAAAAAGTAGAGCAAATATTATCATATCCTTTTTCCTGACGGAGATGATGGCGAAAAACAACTGTTTCTATTTCTTATGGAGTGGTCAATTTCGAGAGTGTCCAAATACTTTAAAAAATAAAGTTATTCACAAAGCCGAGTCCATCTTGCAGTCTTTGTCAAATCCCGTCGGACACCGGCTATAGCCGTCTGAATAGCTGTCGTGCCGTCAGAAATCGTCAGACTGTTGGACCAAATATCTGGCTGTCATCCTCAGACCTTAGGCTACATGCCATTTTTTACAGCATTCAAATCGGACCATTATTAAAGTTTTTACAGCATAAAACAAAAACCATTACCTTATTAAATTTCTTTTCTCAGAACTTCATGAATCCTTATGGATTTCATGATAAAAATAGGATGTACATCCTTGCTTTATGATATTTCTTTATTTGCAGAAAATGCACTTAGATACTCATTATGTTTTGGTCCTAAGAGAATTGAACCGGGCCTGCAAAACTAGAAATCTGCAGGACCAAATGTCCTGCATGGTGAAAAACTTTTCGCAAAGACTGATCTTGCGCTTTCAGACTTCATTCTGTAACTACCAGGAAATACATGATGGTATATTATGTTGTGTTAGATGAATAATATTAGAGAAGTATTCATGAATAAGGCTAAATTGACAGCATATGGGGAATAGGCTTTTGGTATTAATGTAGATAAGAGTACTGCGTTTGGCTTCTGTGGTTTACCATCAGTATACATAATCAATATGTAGAGATGTCTACTCTATCTGAAATCAGATGGACATTATCCCTCATAAATTACTAAGCAAGCCAGCTCTTTTCTTGAAAGGAAAAAAAATACGATATTGTAAGGAAATAAAGATAATGCACTTATAATGTTCATAAGTGTATGTAAGAACTGGTGGCAAAGCCGTGTAATCTTTACTTTCATAAACATGTCCTTCTATACAAAAGCCCTTTTCAGATTCAATGCCAAAATATGCCTCTCAAGCAGGCAACTAAGCTCTGAAGGGCCCTTACCTGGGTCTACGTCAACTAAGCCACTCCTAGCCCAGGATCAGGGTTTGCTACAATGGGCACCCCGCTAGACTTTGAATCCATACACCTGCCGAATCCTTAAATCCCCTTTGACGGAGGATCACCTGTTAGCTGGGATGCCTCCCTCCCTCTCTCCTCTTTCCCACAGCCTTCCCCTATTTAGCTTCCTAATGGCCATATACCAACAGGATATAGGTCAGTTGGCTTATGTTAGTGCACCTGCAAAGGGCCTGCAAATCCTAAAATTAGATACTAACATGAAAGATCAGATCCTGCTGTATATGTGGTCATACTATGTCTCAATTATGCTAGGAAGCCTAGGAGTAGGTCTATGATATATAAAATAGTTCCATGTTAGTATACAGTTACTAATTTAGTGTGACCACCAATCTACAACTTAAATGCAGGCAGATGATTGATAAGCCCTATTGCTTCTGGCAAAAATAATTGATGATAGCCCTTCTCCACATTTTTCTCTTCATTCTGATTCTTTTATCGAGGTAGAATTTTAATCAGAGTAATACATAGCTTTTTGAATACCGATATGATCCTTCATCCCTTAGAGAATAAATGCAATTTGCAACTCTGTGTTGCAATATTGTTCTTGTATAGAATTATAAAGTGATAAGACCATGATAAAGAGGACTAGTGAAACATAGTAGCTAGTTGTATATAGTGTGAAATCTCATAAGCGTAAGTAGCCAAGGAAATGTGAATAGGTGACATGGCCAGGTGAGTGCTTCTTGGAGAGCCTCCGATTTCCCTTTTGATTATAATGTTATTGTTATATATTTGTTATATAGTCTTCCAGGGTATTAGCCTTTTACATACTACGATATATAATAAAAATGAAAGATGATATTCAATCTGTCTAATATAGATGTGCTGCCTTGTATGATAAAACACGGCATTGTTTCTTTGCCAGGGGTGAGAAATTTTAGAAATCAATGTGCATGCGTTTGAGCCCTTCCAATCACAGGATTTTACCCTGGTTATAAATGAGGAGAACTATGCCCATCCCCCGATGTTATTTTCTTTATCACATTCCCTATTGTCGGCCTAGGTGAATGTCTTATCTCGTGTATGTAGAATGTATACACTGGGCCTATCATCTAAATGGTAGACCTATATAATGCTGATACCGTCATATTATATGACCTATAGATATATTGATAGTGTATACTCTGCGGGTGGTATATCACCTGGTAATGTATACATCTAGATTCTGACAAGGTAATCCCAGGACAATCTCAGGCAGAATCTACTGTGTACCTTTGTGCATATCACTACATATACAAGGGAACGTTCACAAACTATGTCACCCCCAGGGGGATGGAGGGGGGGGGGTGTGTGAAAAGATCTCCATCAATACTGACTTCATTTATGAACGCTCCCCTGCCCTCCCTATCGTGCTTATCTAGTGTGTGTACATCCTATAGGGCATTAGTACATTAGGCTATGGAGGCCGCCATTAGACCCCGACTGCACTATGACTAACACCTTCAGCCCCCGTCTCCGCAGTAAATGCCAGGGATGCTTCCCATTGGTCAATAATACAATAGCCATGTGCCGTATATGGAAGCATGTATACATGTCACAAATTAGTCATCCAATAGGTCCAATTTCATTTGGCTTAAAAAGGGGTGGCAACTGCTTGGTTCCAATTAAGAGAGAATTGCCACTCTGTATGGCATTAGCTGTCCTAATCTTGCATGATTCAAGGTAGGCATTTTGCCGACTGTTTACATGGTCGATATAAAGTGGGCCAATATTGGTACAGCATGCTGAGGGATTGCTTTATGCCTCTTCTGTGCCGGCCAAGAATGATCTATAACTGGTAATATCAAAGGCCCTGCTGCAGTTTGTGTATAATCTGTACTGTATTTTCATTCAATGTTGAATGTTGGATATGGTATGTGCACATCAGAGAACCTTTTTTTGTTCAAAGAAAATAGGGGTATATACTAGCTAAGTATATGTTCGTATTGGATTGGATCAATGTGGGTGAATATATTTAGTGCCAAAAGGTGTATCAATAGTGCACAATTGCAAGTGTGAGACTTAGTCAAGATTATTTGGTGGTATTATTTTTCAATGAATAGAAAAAAGACCTGAGGCTAAGGGAACTGGTAGCACCAGTTCTGCCTGGCCTAATCCAAGTACAAACTTTCAATGTAAACCCATAGCCTTACCTTCACCTGCTGGTCCAGGCGTCTCCTCTGTGTCAGGACTGGCGTTGTTTACAGACTCCCTTTTCTCTGAGCTTGGATCTTTAGCTCCATTATTCTTTTTGTGTTTCTTTTTCTTCTTCTGTGTCTTTTTGTTTGTGAGATTCTTGTCTGAGTTCATGGGGCTTCTCTTAGATTTGGGAGCGGCCACCCTGGCCTCCATGGCGGCTGCCGGGAAGGCCGCGCGTCCGGGCAGGCCTCGGGCATAAATGTCGTCTGCAACGGAACGTTCTGCCACTGGTTACCGGCGAGCACACCATAGGTGGTACTATTAGGTGTGTGCAGATTGTGCCAAGCAGCTACCAACCAAAACACAGTTGGGCTGGCACCGTAAAACTAAAAGTAAACACCAGTACCTGCATAAGAGCTCGCTTAAAGCTCTCAAGTGTGAAGGGTCAGGAACCAGAATGGAATTTTGAATACACAAGAATCCTTGTTTACCTGTACTAATCCTATTAATCTCAGTACATTTCTAATCTGAATTAGAAAAAAAAAATATCGTACTTGAAGGATCCAATATTCCATAATAGTTTGGGCAAGTCTTTGCTTCAAATCTACTGAGTTATGCATAACCACTGATAATACTCCCTGTATTTCTGAGTAATTCGGTTTAACAACAATGTACAGGACACTACCAATATGACTCAATTCCCATGTTTGGCCCCCTACTAGGTTCCAAGATGCACCAATGCAGCCCTGACCCATTGTGCTGCATTTATGCATCATGTCTTGGTGAATAAAAGCACTAGGTTTATACGACCCTTACAGGGATAACGGCTCTTTCATATAGATCACATATATACAAATAAAATGTAAATCAAATGTACAAGTAAATTTGTGAAATAAACAGAACATACTTTAGACATTATTTATCTCAGTATGTGGTTGTTTTTTTCCTTCTATAAAACTAATACCACGCAGATCAGGGGTGAACAATAGTAGTGCCTAACAACCTACACAGCTGTCCGATGAAGTTAGTTTTGAGATAAGACACTTGTGTTCCCAGTATCACAAAGACTGCTAGGCCCTTGAAAGTACTTAGATAGTGATCATTTTTTAACACTGGGATGGGCGGGGGATGGATTTTCGGCAGACGACCCCCCCCCTATCCAGACGGCCCGAAATCGCGTGCAAATTCGCTCTCTTAACATGTAGTAATGCGTTGGCTTTTTCGCTGAAAACAGGTAAAATTGATAAAACTAATAAAAACTTGCATGGTCTAGTGGGGGACGGAGTAGCCAAAAAGAATAGCCAAAAAGTATCGGGGATGGGGGTGCAACTTTTGACCATTTTCTATATAGTCAATATAAAGCCCATCCTGAAAAAGTGTGGGGGGGGGATGCATCCCCCACATCTCCGACGGCTTCGGTGCTACTGCTGGTCTCACTCGTTTGAAATCATAGTATCGACAAAAGATATACAGCAGAATGCAAGGAAAAGACTTTCTGATGTGTATTCAAGTTTGGGGGAAACCGTTTGTAAACGTGCACGTTTTAGCTTTTTGTTCTCGTTTCCTTTTTGACAAGACCCTCCTGACTGGGCAGTTCCATAGCACCTAAGGTCATGAACCATTTCACTCACAATTGGGAAGTGAACTAGGCAGATATGAAGGAAAGCCGTCACAAATTGATTCTTGCAGCTGTGAAAAGTGGGATCATAAACCCAAATCGGTGAAGCTAATGGCCGCTTTATTCGCTGAAAGCCATAGCAAGGATACAGCAACGACATATTATCTCCGCTCGGCATGATCTTAGTTTAGGTCACTAATACAACATGTAATTGTGGCCTATTCCATATCAGAAAATCGCGATCTTTTTAGCAACCACTACAATTATTCTGGATTTTGCGACCTAAACGTAGATATTTCCCTCCACTTCTTGGTCATAGTTATGGTCATTCTATCTGTATTCAAAGAACAAAGCTCTTAAGGTTATACATGTGGAAAAGGACCTCATTGGGGTATGTTTCTAAGCGCGCTGTATGACTGGACATAATTCAAAATTGGAACCTAAGAATAGAAGCTGAAAACTATAATTCATTGTATTTTGGGTAATAGTTCAAAGTCTATTATGAATGTTGCACATGCTCCCACCAGTCCAGCATGGTGTATTGTTAACCCTTTGACTCCCTCTACTACATAGCTGCAGTACTATAACACTGTATTTTGGAGGCACAGGGATGGAAAGGGTTAAAGCCTGTGCCAGATGTTCTGATGGATAACAGTATTTTGAACAAGATCAATAATGAGAGTGTTATCTAGATTTTTATATACTGCACTTTGACGATAATAGTACTGATGCTAATGTGTATTAAAGTGTTTATTCTATGAAAATATCATTTATGTAATTCTATCATTCTCACCACTGATGCATGCCTATTTTGTGGTATATGGGCCCAGCTGATTTTCTGTAGTGTTTGGGTAGCAATCTTGGGGAGTAAGGTTGAAAATAATACTTTTCGCTACTAAAGTGTTTGGGAAACCTCATATTCCTAGGCATTTACGTTGCCCAGCCTAGCATAACTAGGAGGATATCTTCGGAGAGCAGTGCTAAGCTTACTTAATAGTGCTCTAACCTGATTAACAAAAAGTTTGCACTGCTCTCAATACGTTTCCTATAATATTTATGATGCTGCTGTACGTCTTGTAAGGTTCCAAAGCCAAGCTGGGCAATCCGGAAGTCTAGCAAAGTGATTTGGGTTGCCCAGCGAAATAGAGATCTAGGCACCAAACAAATGCTACGCATTCTAGTGGGAGCTGAGCCATAGTACAAAACAAGACTTCAGTTTCAGCTCCTTTTCTCTCATTTCTGATGTGAGGGTATTTATGTCAATAGTGCTGAGTCAATAATTACAGATGGCGGCAGGACAGATTTGACGGCACTGTCCTGGTTTGAGCCTAATTTAAGATTGTGTGTTAAGTGGATGAAATTAATTTTACACTTCTCAATCCTTGGAATTAGCAAGCGTGAAGAAGCTCTGTTCCAGTCCAGAATAAAAGGTACCGGGGTAGTTTACAATGTTAAATGCATAAAATATTGTATTTAGAAAGAAAAGTGTAAATTCGTGTATGTTTAGATTGTGTAATTCTGTTCATCATCTCCATCAACTTCTGCAACTTCTAAAAAATGGTCGTCAGCTAGGTCGCACGTGCAGCGCAGCTCCAGTCTATATTCTTAAATTAACAAATTCCCTCAAGTGATGCAGAATGCAACGACACCGTATCCAAACTATCACATGATCAAACATAATGCAGTGATACATCCTTAGATAAAACTATGAAAAAATAAATACTTTTTAACGGGGTAAACATATACACAGAACCAACTTGAGGGGAGTAGTAGAATGCGACTGTAAGTGCGCCTGGGTGGAGGCTTTAAAATTTTACCTTTAACCTAGCAGGAGGGGTTATGTTAGGTCATATTCAGAGGATCATACTTGTTATAGATAGACATCTAGATTTGATGTGTCCAGTCTCTTTGTGCTGCCCTCTTGCAGCTCAATCAGGTAGTGTACAATTTACCCATCACCCATTAAGATGTTAATGCAAACCTACACTTACTACAGCATACAATGAAAGTGTGATTATTGTGACTTAACTCTGCCTGGAGACACATAGGCCTATACTACAGTATACAATAATAGTGGGATTATTGCCAAGTGTTATACGCCCAAGCTCCTCGGGCGTATAGTGGCTTTATACACCCGAGGAGCGTACATGGGACTTTTCCATACACGGGACATTATATAACATACATGGGATTCACACTTTTGGCCCATACACGGGACTCCACCCGAGGAACAAACACGGGACATGTTATGACCCATACACGGGACCATTGTGTGGACATACAAGAGGCCCATACACGGGAGCCCCTCCCCCGCCCCTGGGACACCTGGGATGGGGGGGGGGGGCAGGGGATGCATGGATGCATGGATGCACTGCAATATAAGTTGGTTATTGTGGCCCTTCCACCAGCGACTGCGTGGCCGAGGGGTTAAGGCGACTGATCGACAATCGTGGGGTCCCCAGTTCACCTCCCCTCTTCTGCTATGTTTTTTCGTCATCCTCCCTTTATCCATACGTGGGACATACATAACATACACGGGATTTCACACTTTTCAACCCATACACGGGACTCCATCCAAGGAACAAACATGAGACATTTTTACGGCTGATACATGGGACATTTATTTTAGTCATCCTTTCGGCCTTTCCCCAACTATTCAGAATTGTATTTATACCTCACATATAATAGGGCCATAATCAGTTTCCTCAAATCAATGCTGGGGTGCACATGACCCCCAGCCGCCTCATGGGACCCCATGAGCTTCTTAGGTCACTGGTTATCAACACTTCCAGTTTGCATCTTACCTGAGTTGGTCCATTCCCCCTTTCCCCCTGTGTCCTATAGCAGTCTCACTATCCTTAAACAAATAAAAGCCAATTTTAAATCAATACTTGTAATTAATATCCTCTCCCTTTCCCGATTTAATCGATTCAGTCTAATCCATTTCGACGTGTCCCGTGTATGTTGGCGGCAACTTTAATGGGTATTTGCTCATCTGGTGTATAGGATACAAGTGAGTGTGGTACCCTTGATCTCAACAACCATCTGCCTGTGGGGTTTCAAATGGCTACTTCATTACAAGGTTAAAGGAAGTTTTTTTCATGTTCATGTTATCTTTAACATTGACAATGATTCTGCATAGGTTTGCTTCAACTGTTCTGATGTAAAATGTCATATCCTGGCAGTTCATTGGACCGATGACCCTGGCTGCTTTTCCCTCGCTGGCATTTGTCAGGTACCATTTGCGCTCCTACACCTATTGTCAACAATTCCCCCCTCCTGAAGAAACACAAAATGACAGCATATGAAGTTATAATTACCTACAGAATTTTACATAATGATATTGTGTCATTTGTTAAGTATTTTACTATTATTTGATTAGTCTAGACCAAAGAAATGCGAGACAGGGATGATTTTAATGGTGTATGAATTAAGATGAATCATTAGCCTTACCGCGGCGGCATGCTTTCCCCTGATAACAGAGTGGAGCGACTGAAATAGTACAAACATATTATGTAAATTATTTATATCATTCCCGTCATGAACAATGTTGGCAATTTCAAACAGTAAAATGTGTCGCCTAGCCCCTCCCCTCCTCCTAAATCTAACAAAAATTGAAATCATTAACTTGCTTTTATCAATATTCCCAAGTAATACCCTATAAATGCATGGTGACAATCTAACATAGATCTATACGTTTATATGATAATGTCAATCCCTCCTCTTGTTCGACTTACCTTGCCCTCAGCAAGGGTCCTCAGACATGAGAAATAGAGCCAGCAGGCCTGCCATCATCAGGACCCACAACTTCCCCATTACCGGACTTTAAATTAACAAAAAGAAATGAACAAATATTCAAGAGATCAAGATTGTTGTTGGAGGTTTGTGTCAATAATGGGTTAATCATATTTCCAATTCCAATGTCAAAGTTGCTAACCAATAGCAGAGAACTTACGATGTTGTAGCCGTACGTCGATTAGTGGGTTACCCTGTTCAGAGATACCAGGTGGTTCTAGATGGACCTGCTGGAAACTGCGCAGTTACCACACGGATGCTTAACACTATACCTCAATGTGGATTCCTTTTACATCTGTGATGTTAGATTGTCAACAAGATGTCATTGCCTTTTTCCTACCAGGTAAACTGTATCTGGTTACTTCATATGTGGCACAGACCAAACACCTGGGAAGGTACCCGTCAGGAATGGTACAGTTTCCCCTTTAGCCACACTGATTCTTTTTTCATTTTTTTTCAGTACCTGTGGTAATGATTATAGCCCCGTATGATAGGTTTAAAATGTGAAAATTGCAGCGAAACATGTGAAAATTGAAAAATGAAATATAGGATTAGCTGGCACCAGATCGAGGTTATATATTTTCAATACAGCCCCACCATCGCACCCAGGACCCCTTCACTGTTGTCGCCAACTTTTAAGGATTTAGTTCCAATCAAGTCCCTTCAGTGCATGACTACATAGTCAGGAATTGACTAGAGACCTATCGTTAATCCCCGTGTAAAAGGCGCACCCTACGCATAAGCCCACTCAACAACAAAAAAAAAACAACGTTATTTCACGTCAAAAATCCGTTTTTCACGTTCTAAAACGTTTTGCCATGATCAGGAGCCATAGGAAAACGTTCTGAAACGTTTGGGAACGTTTTTTGTTGAATAGGAGGTTCGGCCAGATGTTATGGGTATGATAGATGATTAACAATGGCATAACTTCTGTTCTAACCATTGGATTTTCAAAATTAAAAAAAAAGAACTATGAATAGGCCTAGAGAGTTTTAGCAGTCCCGGCGTGAACGTATCCGTATTGCGTAACCAGGCAACCATGTTGATTACGTCATCAAAGCGTGTGCAGTCCTGATATCTCGGTGCCCCATCCATCCCCTTCTTCAACTGTACAAGGGTGGGGGAATCTGAAGGTCAAATCTCACATGGCAATACAGCGCTCCAATATCTCGATTTTGTCTGTTGTGTTCTATGGCCCTTGCTGAGGCCATAAAACGTAAGGAATGTTCAACTTATTCAGAATCACACAGTAGGTTGTGGTCCAGTTTGCAGTAAGGGCCGAAACCCATTACCGGTACCCGATTTTACAATAATCGGTACCATTATCGGCCAAATTATTGTGTAATACACATCAATATTGGTCAGTTTGAGCTGATAGGGTAGTACAATCTAGGAATAATCTGTGGTTGATTATGCAACACACTTGCCAATTCGTATTTTCTTTCCCGGTTTTAACATATCAAACATGTAAGAAAATCCTAGGTAATGTATTGGATTATTCCAATATCTTCAAGGTTGTACCATTTCTATTGTGGAATTATCTTGTAGTATAGCATTGATTTCCACCCGATTTGTACCATCTGGCACAATGGTTATCCTTCTCAAACCCTAAATAACCGATTCTGCAACCGATTTTGATGTGTATCCTTATAATCGGCCAGTTTTACAATCATGTAATGGGTTTAGGCCCTAACTCTTGTGTTTTATTGCTTCAGCAAGGCCATGTAGCACAAGAGATAAAATGGCAGCCATAAATCGCCATGTAGGATTCTACTCTGAAGGTAGACCTGCTACCCATTGCCCCCACTCTACCCAACTCAATGTTGTTTCAAGGCCCTTTGGACACTTCGATGCAATTGAAATTGAAGCTAAAACTGCGGAGGTTCTAACCACAGAAGACCCTTTGAAACAGGGGCAAATTGCGATTTCCTTCTCACAACTGCCTCGCAAACTTCTCTATTTTCTAAATAGATGGCGCCAGTTCTCAGCTGTAATAGCATCCACCAACCTGATACCAGGTGTCACTAGCTCACTTCTAGTAACCCCTGATCTTCTGCGCCCTGCATTGTGGTGTCACGGTACTAATAGGGCCAAGGACGTTCTGATCCCCCCCCCCCATCTTCCACCATAAAACTGACGTCAATCGGGTTCTAATTTGATGGCGTTCATAAATAAAGGCTTAAATTAAAGCTGAAGTCATTCTTGATTTTTTTAGCCATGGAAACCACCATGTTGAATAAATTAAATGATACAGGCGCCCCTGACAAGTCACAAATGTGACCTTGGACCCCTCTCTGACACAATAGGTTTCCATGGTGACCAAAAATTTTTTGCAACTTTTTCCCCCAAATCGTTACCTTTCTTCTGGTACCAAAATTATTAACCTGCGATAAAAAATAAGGTCCCCTGGCACTGATTATATCAAGCAAAACACTGTTTTTAGTTGGGAATACTACTGTGACACCTTGTGGGATGTAGCCTCTACAGGCTAATTAGATGCATATATCATTGGGCAACACAAGTCACAAGAAGTAGACCCTATGTTTAGTACAGCCCAATACAGGCATTGTGTCATACATACATATAGGTGCAGTGGTACAGGTGTGCATTGTACCAGGAGTATAGAGGTTTCATCTAGTATACAAACCTGACAACAACAAATCTCAAACACAATCACCTGTGACTATGCATTTAGCTCAACATAACTTGGGCTGAAGACCTATGTGGGAATATGAGGTGTTTGTCTACCACAAATCAACAACAGCCCAACTAGCTCAGGCAGTAGAGAGTTGAGCTCCCAATATCAGGGAGGTGGGTTCTATGGATATTGATTGCAATTTGTTAACACAATCAAAATCTAGAAATAAAATGTTTTGATTCAATAAAACCAAAAGCATCAGACGAGGCAAGAACTCAGTTACCCTGCATTATGAGTTCAGTGTTCTAACCACTATCCTATTCTGGACAGGTTACATATAGTGTGTTAAATCCCCCAAAGCCATTCACAATGCATGCTGATCAGTCAGACCACAGCTCCCTCTAGTGTTTCATCCATACATAACAAGTACCGTAATCTCCCGCGTAGAAGGCGCAGCTCGCGTAGAAAGCGCCCCCCAACTCAGAGAATGCCTTTTCACGTAGAAGGCGCATGTACCTCTTCTGGATCGATTTCTGGAAAACCCCGCATATAAGGCGCCCCCCCAACTCACAGGGGGGCTGTTTCGCGTAGAAGGCGCCCCCCTCCCCCCCTCCCCACCACCCCCTCCCCACCCCACCCCCCACCCCATCCTCACTATTGTACACCTCCCGGTCTGCCGCGGTTCAAGCTGTCATCGGCACACGGTCGGCTTGAAGCTGCCGAGCGCCCGTCGACACCTCCCGGTCTGCCGCGGTGCTGGCTCTATGAGTCGATGCTGTCATCTGCACACGGTCGGCTTGAACCCGCCGAGCTCCTGTACACCGATCGGGCTGCCGCGCTGCTGGCGCTATGAGTTCAAGCTGTCATCGGCACACGGTCGGCGTAATGCCCGCCGAGCGCCTGTACACCGACCGGGCTGCCGGCTCTATGAGTTCAAGCTGTCATTGGCACACGGTCTCCTTGAACCTGCCTAGCGCGTTGACACGTACTGGTCTGCCGCGCTGCTGGCGCTATGAGTTCAAGCTGTCATCGCCGCATGCTGGGCCTTATCCCCGACGCGCCCGTCAACACCTCCCGGTCTGCCGCGGTGCTGGCTCTATGAGTTCAAGCTGTCATCGGCGCATGGTGGGCGTACACCGACTGGCAATAAAAACTGACTTTTCAGTCCATTAATAAGGGTATTGTGGCAATAAAAGCTGAATTTTTAATTTTGCCCTATTTTTGGGGTGTTTTCCCAATTGAGATGTTGGAAAAACCCACGTATAAGGCGCACCCCCAACTCAAGGCAATTACCCTCCCGCGTATAAGACCCAGCAGCATTTTGTTTGGCGTAGAAGACGCGCCTTCTACGTGGGAGATTACGGTACTACTTTCCATTCCCTTCCCATCATACATAGGGCAGAAGACCAGAGTCTAGGACGCTAGTACTTAACTCTGGGACCAGTCTGTAGCATCCACCTGTGCAATTCCTTCTATGTTCAGGGTTTGTCTTATCTGAATTTATTTCAATCTAAACAGAAATGAGTGTTCGGGGGCAGAGTCCAGTCATATTAAGAAAGCGAAATAATCTTATCTGAATAATGGGAGTCCAGGGGAACATCCCCTACAGACAAGACACACTCTTAGGCAGTCCCCTTATGAAATTCATTTTTCAGTGCTGAGTATGAATATGTCAATATAGGATTCTTCTGTATGGCTATGACGGTTTTAGTCGGGGGGCTGAGGACCCTATTTAGGCCTAACCTCAACGTCTCCGATAAAGTTTTTTTTCTCTGCAGATTATTAATCTGTAGGGTCTAGGTGATAACATCCAGGCAGATGCGAAACTCTCACCCTTGGGCAATTTCAGCTATTCAAGATGTCTGCCCAAATACTAACAAAAACTAGAAATGTCTCAATCTTTGGTTCTAATCAACTTAGAAACACAAATAAAAAGTCAAAATGTATGTTTCCGGGGACAAGACTATTTTGATATCTGTTGGGGAATATCTTTGAGTGTCCAAATATAGGCAGCGTTCAGGTGGAACCAATCATGGAAGCAGTTCCAACAACCTTTTTGTCAGAAAGTCAATTCTATTACAGTATTAGGTGGGAAGTGACTCTGTGAGTCTCAGGATGGAGACTCACAGAGAACTGAAAGGCATATAAGTTAGCTACAATGAGAATCCAATTCCCAATTAATCTTTTTGCAACGGCCTCTTGGTTCCTCTTAGATATATCATGTGATCAATAATAACAATAATCCTTATTGGCTGCCACCCAACCATGCCAAGTCATTTCAATGACTACTCGTGATATTGTAAACTTTGTAAGCTGGTAAATTATTCCACTACAGGAATCAAATTATCATTGAATTAGCAAAATGCCTCAATATCTGAATATGTATACCATTTCTACATCTATAGTTAAGGCCTATTAAATGTTGCTATTGAAAAGAGTTGTCAGCGATCAATTCATAATTTGCAAGTCTATGCTTATGTGGAATGTAATCAAAACAATCACAGTTTATTGGCCATTTGGGGAAGGATAGTATTTTCCAGTGATTAGAATAGCTTATAATGCATTATAACAAGCATGAATAAACCTTTCCCTGTATTTGTGATTTATACCTGGAATCCATAACAAGCAGTATATTTTCATATATGGACAAATGAGATTACCATGTCTGCCCAGTAACGAAACATGATAGAAGTGGGGGAAAAGAAGAACCTAGATTCTTAACCCCATGCTCTGATGGAAGTAGAACAAACAAGAATTTTGTTTTCTATTTGTTTTCTCCTAGCATTAAGGGTATGTAGCTAGTAAGTTGGCTTCTATGTCCTAAGTATGCTAACTATGTCTAGCCTGTCACTGCTTAACTATGTGACAGTCTCGAAATTAGAATACCTTCAATGTTGTGTAAAAATAGCCTTACAGTCCTGATTGAAGTGTGACAGTGTAGTGCGTAGGCTATTGTTTAATAGCCTTTGCAATATCACTGAGGAACATCCCATGTAGAAAGCCCACTTGGGGCCAAAATGGTTTTACCTGGGTTAAGGTGGTTCAAAGCGAGCAGAATTCAGTTTATATGGGTTTTAGGTTTGGCAGATGCTAGGTTACTAGTCAGGGCCACACAGGGAAGCCCTAATTGGGCAAACCGACCTGAAACTGTTGGGCTCCCAATGGTTTTTGTCATCAGCATATGGTGTAGGCCACATTGAGCTAATTTATGACAGCTTTAAAATGGGCAACCACATTGGGCACTGGTCAGTGGGGGGGGGGGGGGGAGTGTTGCAGCAAGATTTGTAATAATTGGAATTTTCAATGTGTCACCACTAATTTTTGGTATCGGGCAGCCCATTTTGGGCCATGCCAGAAACCCAACATGTAGAACTCAATTTGAGCCAAAATTATCGGAGGATTCTTTTCTATGTAATTTAAGGCAGAAAAATACAATTTCTCATAGGTGGCTATGTCAATGTCCTCCATTGGTCAAACGGATCCCATGTCCTATGGCTTTTATCTTTCTACATGTTACCTGTTAAGTGTCAAACTAAAATTCCTGAAGGTTACTAAGAGAAATTGTTGGTCAATTTTGAATTAGCTAGATTGTATCTAGGCCTACTACCTTTAAATATGCATGAAATGGGATAAAACAGCCGATACAAGTGAAAAAAATTAATTAAATCCATGTATTCAACATTAAGAAAATATGGTATGTGGTCACTATGAACTCATTTCCTATAAAATAACGAATTTCAACTTAAGATTCTATGATATCGGATAGCTGTTGGATAAGAACATCACATACTTGAAAGTTTGTAGCCAATGAATAGGTTTCTAGCGACTACATACCACATTTTCTTAATGTTGAAGATATGAATTATCCAGAATACATGAATTGTGTTCAATGAAAAAAATAAGCTTCCTGTCAAATTTCTCACTCAAATCAGTTTTTCGCATTTCATGCATCTTTAACATCAAATAGCTCAGAAATGAGAAGAAATCCAGTAATTTCATTATGATTTCTGAGTTCAGCAGCCTTGAATTAACCGAGATTAGTTGGTCTTATCCCAGCTGTTCTTTGACCATTCCTCAGTGTATTTAGACCAGAGGAAAATAGCAAAATGATAACCAAACTTGACACAAGAAATTTGCAAAATTCAACCAGTTCAAAGGACAGTGTTTCTCCCGCCTAAATTGCATGTTCAAATTTTGGGTCAGAAGTGGACCAAGGTACCACCTGGCACCTGGGCAAGGTATCCAACAAATAACTTTATAATAGGTTACAATGAGAGTGTGCCAATAGGAAACTGTAGGGGAGAGTCTCTCTGGCACAGCAGGTGGTTAATACATAAGGAGTAATCTGTACTAAGCACAAACTTTCCACAGGTAAACATGGAAGATCTCATGACTTCGGCCAAAAATTAGCCCAGTTTATTGGGCTGTGTAAGGTGTACATCATAAACAAACGTTTTGAGAACTTCCCAGTAATACGTTCCAGAATGTCGTTCTGGTTCCTTTATTGCTGTGACAAAACCTTAATATGAGATCAAAACGCTATTTAGAGTTAAAAGGGCAAATGTTTGCCTTCCTGTGAAATTTGAAAATTTATGTTTCATCAGAAGGTATGATAGACTATTGGGTTCAACTCTCATCAATATTTGTCCAATTTACATAAATCCAAATCTTTCTTTTTTTATCAATCTGCTCTGGTGGAACCAATACGAGAATGTTTACAATTGCAAGTGTGGACATAAGAAACAAGTCATCTGTAATGCCTCGGTTTTATGCAAGTATGTGAAGGAAAGGGGATACATTGTTGAACAATCTTATTTTATTATCTGACATGTTCTTGTCACATACCTCATTGAGGACGTTGATTACTTTGAATAAAAACTTCTAAGAAATATATAGATGATGGCATTGGCTCTTTACCAAAAGTATCAATTTCTTCTTTCTGCAGTTCTCAACATTAGTGCTGCGAATCTGTAAATGCAATACTTTGCAGTACAAATATTATAGATATCTAAAGATAAAATTATATTAGTTACAAATAAATTTCAACATTTGTGACAAAACTTGGGAAAACCTAACATTATGGGGATTTAGTGTTATTTATTGCCACCAGGGGGAACAACCAGTGTTGAACATCATACAACTTTACACATTGTCATGGAATGTACTCCCACTTTCCCTTGTCAGATTTTGATGATCCATATATCAAATGATCCTTGGTTTAAGTGGTTCATTTGGTATATCTTGGTCAACTGCTTAATCAAACCAGCTAGATATACCTGAACTAAGAATATCTCAAATTTTGTCAACCTGCACAGATATTATCCATTTTGGGCATGATAACATGTTTATCTGTGTTGTAAAAGAAGACTTTGCCCATTATTTAGGGTCTATGCTTGTCCAAATAGGTGGGAAGGCCCACAGAAAGTATTCTGAGCAGTTACAGTAAATATACATTCTTGTTCTTTTCAGCTGTGCCAACTAGAGGCTCTGAATATCACTAAATCCCCGTATTGTTAGGTTTTCCCATGTTTTGTCACAATTTTAACATCCTCTCTCATGCAGCGTAGCCTATCATGCCTACTTTGACATAATTATAAAAAGGACGAAAATACACTGAATGCTTATTTTGAGCAAAATCCGTGCTGGATTGAAGATATTAGTGATAATTTATCATTTTACATTTATTTCAAATAAATTTGAAAGTCACGACCCCACCTTCACCTTAATGGTGCTCCATAAAGGATTTTGAAAGCGTGTAATTGTAATTGTACTATAATTCAAGCTTCAAATATCTTGTTTGTGGTCTTTTTTCTCTAAGATTCAAACCTTTCTTAATTTCAGAGTGCATTCTTCATTCACCGAAAGAGCTCTAGCTTCAAAGAATATTGACATACACAACTGTGCAGTTGCTATTAATTCGCAGCAAGGAGATTCAAATGTGATAGGATCTGCAAAAAGGGGTCTTAGTGCAGAGGGTTTTAAGACCCTTCTTGCAGTCCATGCCACAAATGTTGGCTCTAAAGGCCTCTGTAGACTATAGGCCCCATTGAGGTTCCCGAAAGCATAGAACTTTCTCGCCTCCTTTCACTCACAGAGTTGAATTCCAGTTACGAAACCCTGGTATGATAATGTTTGTTTACAACTGTTATTAAAACCTTAATTTCCCTCATCTACTTGAAACGCTGGGTGATATTGTTGAGGAGACCATCATTTAGGCCTACCAAATATAACTGCAGCAGGGTCTTGATACGTGCTGGTACTTTGTTATCCTTGGTGCAAACAGACATAATATACAAAGGTCACATGACCGAATTCAAAGCTGTGAATGGAGGCTAGAAAGTGCTATGCTATCAGGAACCTCAATGGGGCGTATATCTTTATCATTTTATGGCACAGTGACGATAATGAGCTCAGAGTCATCAGAATACATTCAGTAATAATTGATTTAACACATAATCCTTTGTTCTGTATATGTACATTAGTATTTACATTTAATGAGCAATATATCTATGCTCTGCTCTCATTTGGATGTGAGTTGCTCCTTGCAGTCAGTGAGACTCCTGTGTTCTGTCTACCCGCTGGACCCCTAACAGGAGGAGTGGGACTGCGGTAGAGGGCTGGTGACGGCGGTGCTGATGTTACTTCCTCGCCGTGAGGTAAGAGGATGTTAGACTCTACTGCAAGCTGGTTAGCTGCATCAGTACGGGGTGAGGCCATTATGGTGCCTGGTGGAGCTGTTGCAGGCTCAGCACTCAGGACACTCATCCGGGAACTTCGCGACTGCGCACTGCGCCTCAATATTGGTGTTTCACGAGACTGACGCGATGCCGCTGACCTTGGGGCGGTTGGATTCAGTGGGGGGACATTGTCAGCTGTTGTGTTAAAGTGTCCAAATCGGGCAATTGTCTCTTCATATGAGGGAGGGGCATAATTTGGATGGTCTGACCAAAGAGTGTTACCTTCTCTGTCACGGAAGCTCACTTGCGGGTCATCCGTGCTGGTTCTTGATTCCCCGCTGCCACGGGTGAAGAAGACATCCGGAGGCAAACCAGGATATGGTGGTGGTGGGGACATACCACGATCAGAATCTGGAGTCCATGCAGAAGTGACCCTGCCATGATGCCGCCTTGAGTGATGGCGCTCGTGGGATCCCGGAGGATGAACTTGCCTTTGAGGCTTATTGTTCTGCTTGAAGACCATGCAACCAAAAATGAAGCATGCAAGAAAGATGACACCAGCTGACATGCAGATACCCACAATGTATGCTGTGTTGAGAGTAGCAGGTGTACTTGGGAGCTTACCACATTTTGAAACAGTCGAATTATGTGCAGCGCTGAAGGTGGCCCGAAAGCCCTTGTAGTTCATTGAGCGATCGCTGTGAAACAACACATAAATCACACTACCGCAGGAATACATTTCTGTAGGGACATCTGAGCCACACCACTTGTACATCTGCTGGGAAGCTGAACTGTCTCCATCATATACTGCAGCATAGTCATACAAGCAGGTCTTAGATGACTCCATCACTGAACTCCCAACCTTGAAGGCGATACGGTATTCTTTGGCATTCGCTATCGTCGCTGAAGATATATAGATAATCCAACATGAGTCTGTGTTGGAGTCATATCTGCTTGGGTAATTTGGTGATGACATGACATATGTAGCAGTGGTTGAACCTATTTCATACACACTACAAGAAGTTGTATTATGTTTAGCTAATCCCACTCCGATGGTTGGCGGATAGATAACCTTGTACTGGGCTTGAAACCCCCGATAAGAGAAGCTGTTGTCAGACCGGAACAAAAGGTACAAACTAGATGTAGGTGATAAAACTAAACCAGGATTGTCACTTCCACACCACGTGTCTATTACATTCTGAGAGCCTGTTCCTCCTTCTCGAACAGACACATAATCGTATGAACAGTACACATTTGACTCAAGAACCGAGTCTTCGAAGTCTAGTGCTGCATATAGCGTCTGACCAGTTGAAATGCGAATTGATTCCGCTGTGATATACCAACACTCATATGTGCTAAGGGGATACTCATTTGGGTAATTAGGGCTGCTGATATAACCTGTCTCATTCAGTGACGTCATGTTTATTGTGGTACATGATCCTGCCGCCTGGTGGAGAACCAGTGCACCACAAGTGGCTAAAAGCAAGATGGCTGCCATGTTTTTTTTATGCAACTCACTGAGTGTGAAGTACTTAAATAAGGAAAGCAAGACTTTTCAGAATTACTTTGGAAAAAAAATCCGGTTTACCATTAAAGGGGCCCTGGCATGGTAATGCATGCCCGCATTAAAAAGTCATGTGATCACCCCTTGACCAATCAGGGTATCGCGATTTTTCCGCTGGTTCCCGCGATTTTATGATCGCTGTTTGAATTGGTACCCATGTTGTTAATTTTCCATGCCAGCCCCCCTTTAAGTCCTAGGTTGTGGCAACTTTGCTTTCTATACGTTTACACCAACTTTTATGTTGCTGTGGAGACCTGTAAACATTTCGCTTTAAAATCAAATACTTTGGCAAGTGAGGACATTGATCAATGCCGTTTCCGGAGTGGTTACATGACTGAGTTTCACACTTATAGAGTAGAAAATGACTTCTCCCTGAAAGCCATATGGGGTGGGCCCATGTATATGCTGAGGACCCTCGTCAATGTCATAATTAGGTTTATGCTGTATATTATTGATAGGCTTTACTTTCTAACCATGATTGCACAGGTATATGTCAGGGGTTATTGGCGAGGCCGTTTGCAGTGATATCCATAAAGTACTATATTCCTATGATTGCTCTTCCCATCGTGAATGAACATGTTCCTTCTCCTACTCGTTTCCAAATCAATTGAGCTCCATAATCTTTTATGTGCCTATTCATTTTTGGTGTATCTCTTGCTTGCTTATAACTGAGAACAGCTGAAGTCCATGTATACAATTTTCATATTGGTTAGTCCGGAATATTCCTCACTGCCACTGGCTTGTCAATATCCGTAGAAAACCTAGGCTGGGCTGAATATATTCATTTAGGGCATTGACCAACATGGTCACATAACTGTTAATGGTATATATGTATAGCTGTGTGCATACTGACCTCCAGCCAGGACTGTGCCACTCCCCCCTCTCCTGCACCTCTCTACTTAGTCTAATCCTTACCGTCTACAGGTATACAGCAGGCATGACCCCTTGCTCAAGCACAATGTTCCAAGATTTGTGGCTTATGTAATTTTCTTATGAAATGCTCTTTATGGGTAGCTTACACAATGTACCTTGTGCTGAACACTAACTCGGAGTAACAAAATGAAAGCTTGCTCATTCATCTACAGATTTCTTTATATATACATTACGCACAGCTCTGGATGGGGTCTAATTAGCACTGAGATGATTGCATTGTAAATCAAGAGTTTTTCTCCTTGCTGTGGCAATGCTGGCACCAATACAAGAGCATCGTACACAGAAACCTACATGAGGGCGAAAAGGGTGGTCTGTGAAGAGGACTAATTTGAGTAATAGGTTGTCAAATTGATTGATAGAGGCAAACAAATTGAATTCCCAAAATTGGCCCCCTAAAAAGACAGCGGCCAGAGTGGGGGGAATGAAGCTTAGGCCATGTAAAATCACTTTTTTTTTAGCACCAAATTTGCCGGATACAGGGACCAATTATTCTTGATATATTTTATATCCACAGACATTTTTCTTTTCTTGAATGTTGTTGAATGTTGAAATATCCTAGTGCCGAGAGGTAAAAAACACCATAAAGCTATTCTTATGGAGAATTCATTGGTCTCAGCTTTAAAGAGGTCCATTTTGGGTTGTCGTCGTTGTTGGAAGGCTTTATTGGCGTTATTTCTCCTAATTAAGCATCTTCTCCAATGATGGCCATTGGAAAGAAAAACATAGATAAGACAGACTCATTAGAACCATTAAATACAGGACAAACATACAGAACAAATATACCAGTGAGTGAGTAAGAATGACATTTCAATTTCAGCTATGAGTGGTACTCTGGTGGCAACTAGTGTCACTACACAAGTTCAACATTACTCAGGGAGACCAACAATTTCTCTTGAGATTCCATATATGATTCCAGAGGGATGAGGCATGGGCAATCGGACGTTTCCTGTAGATTTCTGGGATGCGTTGAGATTTTAGTTTTATCCTGAAGTTGTTATAGAGGTCTCTGACAGCCGACAACATAATTGGGGTCTCTTAATGCATTGTACATTGCCACAAGTAGCTGCCTGTTTTTGTGTTTTTTTTTGTATGATTTTATTGTACATCTCACAAATGAAATAAGTGGACATTGACATACAATTATTAATACGGGTCATTTATAGTGGTATTCAATTTACAAGCTTTCTCAAATATTGCAATATGATCAAGAAGTTTAGATACTATAGGAGGGGTCACTGAGAGCATAGTCTATGGGTAGAGTGTGACAGGCCAGCCCCCTCTACCCTCTCCCCACCCATAAAACTAGGTGCCCCTGTGCCTTCATTGTTGATTTCTATAGAGGATTAGGTGGTTTATGGAGCTGTGGTACTCCTTTATCAGGGCGATACAAAAGGGGAAGAAGGAACCACCTAGACCAGAATACCCTGCTGAATCCAAATTTTGGGATCATGATTCTCAGAAATTGACTAAAAGTACCCAAAGATGAGGTTTGGTGAAGAAATTATTTTAAAGAAGTACAAAAATAATATTCAAAATGATGAGAAGTCTTTATAGACACAATATGTAAACCAGAGTTAGTACCTCAGTGCACATATCCAAATGTCTGCCTATCTCGCAATCTGACAAGTATTCTAACTGTGCCTTACTCTGCCTATCTCACATACTGCCTATCCTTTAGCAAACCTATCACTCATACTGCCTACCTTTTTAATTTAAAGCATCTTGTGTTCAGTAAGGCCATCTCACAAAAGGGTTAGATACTAAAGCATACTCCTCACTTTACCTAATCTTCTGTGGTCCTAGTTTCCCATAGTTTACCTATCCTCAATCTGCCTATCATTCATTCTACCTATCCCTCATGGTGACTATTCCTCAGACCATCATGTGTAAACTGTATTGTTTATCTGTTTATTTAGGCCCTAATAGTCAACAGTACATTGCTTATCATGTCTACTATTTTCATCCTACCTATCCTTAACAATGTCTATCATAAAGCCTACCTATCCTTCATTATACTTATCCCCCAACTCTGCATATCCCTCATATTTTACTCGCACATCTGTCCCTATAGCACCCATATTTTTATGTGTGTTTTTTTTACATTTGCTCATCTTACAAGGTACCCTCTGTGCCTATCCCTCAAACTGGATATTGTTATACTACCTATCCACCTTGCTACCAATCGTTTTGAATGCCTATCACTCATGCTCTCCATATGGCTTTCTTACCATCTCAGCTCAGTTAGTATGTGGATTGAGGTATTAACTCTGATTTAAAGATTTCCAATCATTTTTGTACATTTTCAAATATTTCCCTCATCAAACATCATTTTTGGGTACTTTTGGTCAAATCCTGAGAATAAAGACCATCCTGTTTTGATTTAGGGAGTGGTAATTTCTTAACAACAGGGGGGTTGGTGAAATTCCGCGCATGCCCAGCGAAAATTTTTCTTTCCCCCTATCTGAGGGGTCTGAAATTTTTCCGTCCCCCCTTTTTATTCTATAGTCGCGCACAGGCATTTTTGTGGGGCAAGATTTTTTTTGTCCCCCAAGAGGGGTCTGAAATTTTTTTGTTCCCCCCAAACCCACCAATCCCCCTGCTGTTAAAAAATGACCACTCCATTAGTAGGATTTTTTGGTATAGATGGTCCTTCATTTCATTTGGTATCCCTTTCATGAAGCTACATGATAGCGCCATAAACCCCCTTATCCTACAAAGGGCCCAATACTGAACACTCAAGGTCACCTATTTTCATGGGTGGGGGAGTAGAGAGGGGTTGGCCTTCACTATAGGACTGTATGGAGTAACCTATCCTATACTATGCTATCCTTGATGTGATCAAAACACAGTAACTTATACTGCCTGTTTCTTTTTTTTTTCAATTCCTCAATATGATATTCCAGGTGTAGGTCAGCCACTCTGGCATCTCTGCCATCGTGTTTCCTAGAGCCCCTGAGAGGGGATTTTCATCAAGGACCAGAAACTCAAAACATAAATTGAAAATTCTTTTCAGAACAAAGTCTATGAAAAGGATTACCATTTTATTAGTTATTTTTATGAACAAGGTTGAATTATTGCAGTTTTATGGTTTCACATTGTAAAAGGGGTCTGACATAATTTAGCTACTACTTTAGCTAACAATGTCTCATTTTTGGTTATTCCTTTATGGATATCTTTAGCATTATGGAGTCCTCTCAATAGTTTTGTAGCTAAAGGTATCTCCATTACCTTAGGAAAAATGCCCGACTTGCCTGATTTCTCCTAACTTGCCTTAGAATTTTTCACTAACTGCATAGACCTTTTCACTACCCATGATATGCAGATTTTTGGTGAGCATATTATAGCAATTTATCTAGGTTAAGACACCCATTTACAACCCTTAAGCTTAGTTGCTCTTGGTTTTATCACAAGGTCGTCGTCTGATTTTATCTCATGCCTTCCGTATGGATGACACTCCAGGGTGAGAGGTCACGCAGGTTGTATCCACACCAAAGTGAGATTACCCTTGTGGCGTTAATGCACAGACCTTAGCCTAATGGGAGGGGGGGATGATGGTGACCGCATCTATGGGAAGATAGAAAGCACGCCCCTACACTTTTACCGAGGCAATGGTTCTTTAACATCCGTCACTACATAGGCATAGTGAGAGATGGACAGGCCTGTTTTAAGTCATTTGTCTGCCATGACCGCCGCGAGACTTTCCAGCACAGCCTGGCATAAGGCAGGGAGGAACTCAACCGACACCTTACAGCGACATTTGGAACCACCACTGTGCCCTGGCCGGGCCGGGAACTGAACCCACGACCTTACGGCCTGTGAGCGGATGCACTACCGACTGGGCCACGCCTCCCGGCTTAAATCACAAGGTCACAGATGTGGATATATAAGTATATTGAATATCCATAGAAAAGGTCTCCATTCTTCTTCCTTACTGCTTCAATAACGGATAAACTTTTTAAGTGTATTATGTTACATCCTATGCCATGTTGAATTATATAGGCTTTATGCATGTCAATAGTCAATGAAAGCACCATTATTTGGTCCCAAATCATTGAAGGTTTGCATATGGCGAATTTGGAGGTGTTCCAGCTCCAACACTCAGGATTTTAGTTTCCTCCCTAATTTTTTTGGCTTAAAATGTCAGGCCCGATGAGACTTTTGTGTCACATATGGGTTTTAATGGTCCAACATGCATATTTTGGCCTCCAGGGTGGTAAAATAGGCTAAAAATGACAAGGTCTAGAGGGGAAAATCAATGGATCCGACATTTTTCATGATTTTTTAAAAATTTTGCATATGAGTGTTTTTCCTTATAAAGCCATGTTTTGGATGTCTGGGCGAAAAATCACTTTTCCTTTTCCTCCTGTGTAAGATAGATAAATTTAACTATCCTAACTATGTTAGTTATTTACCCCTGACATATATCTAAGTGCCTATAGTGTAAAACATAAATTCTCCCTCATGATTTAGAATAGCAAGAGAAAGTGTCTGAAATGTCTTTCTGAATAACCTGTCTGGGCGAATGACCATCGAGTAACCTGCTATGTTAATGGCTTAATTTCCTACAGAAATTATCATCATATCTACTTGAAACTTTAAGTTCTAGATCATTTCAACCTGTAGATTACGAAAATATCACATTCATCTATGTCAAATGTGTCTTTGTCATCGGGAAAGGCTCATACTTTAAATACACAGTAAAATATGAACAAAAATCTAAAAACTGTCTTGGTGAATGACTTAAACAGCTCCTGCCTCCTCGAAGAAGTAGCAAACGATCAATACAATGAAAAAAAAACACATTTATTCCCATTCAGTGAAGACATGGTGAAGGTATGCAGGAAGCCAAGGTACTCTGATAGCATTATAATGAAGAAAATGTCTTCCCCAATGATAATTTGCACTATTTCCACATGTTTTCCTTTATAGGAATCCACAGGGGTACACAGATTTTTTGCCTTAAACCTATATACCACCTGAAAGTACACAAGGTCGGCATTGCCTTACACATCATCAGAAGAACTACCAAAGTCTATATAACTTATATCCCCTAGATAGTTCTGGTATCAGACACAAGGGCTCTCATCTAGCACTTTACTCACTACCTGATCTGCATTGCCACATTCCCCAATAAATAGTTGGATCAAAGTGAACCAACCGCCTGCAGTTATTGGAATAAACTGAAAGAAAGGTCTTCTTCAATATGTACTCTGTTGTTTCTGTGACATTCAAAGGAGAAATAATGACTAAACAAACAATGCACATGATAGACACCTCTTTTAGGCCTTAAGAAAATATATAAGAACCAATATTGACTTCAAGTAGACATGTAGTGACGGATGTTAAAAAACCATTGCCTCGGTAAATGTGTAGGGGCGTGCTTTCTATCTTCCCATAGATTCGGTCGCCATCATCCCCCCTCCCCATTAGACTAGGGTCCGGGCAACAACGCCACAAGGGTAATCTCACTTCGGTGTGGATACAACCCGCGGGACCTCTCGCCCTTGAGTGTTGGCCGTAAGGAAGGCACGAGGTGAGATAAAAATTCAATCAATCAATCAATCAAGTAGACATCACACTCCGGCCTCTGGGCTAGGTTAAGTGTGCAGTGCCCTCTCTATGGATATAGAATACCTGTGAATACCTTTCACTAAACAGGTATTTTATGCATATCCTGTGCAGAGTGTCCATGCAGGATGCGATATTCGCATCTAATAGACATAATCTTGAATGTCTTGGGATATCTCTCATTGAGGTATCCTATCTGACTATGATTTGTGGTCAGTATTCCCATTTCAATAGTATCTTTTATGTAATGATGCCATCTTTATATCACGTCACATTTGCATAGTTGCACTGATGTGGAAATTACATCTATGAGTAACATCTTATTTATGACATAAACCATAGTCAGCTTAGAGAGTGATCATTTTTTAACAACAGGGGGGGCTGGTGGGTTTGCGCGCGGAAGTGCGAAAAAAAATGTCAACCCCCCTCTCGAGGGGGTAAAATTTTTTCGACCCCCCCATAAGGGACAAAAATCGCGTCCCCGTTTAGCCTATAGTAATGCGCGGGGTTTTCCACTGAAACAGGTGAAATTATTTTGACCCCCCCATCAGAGGTATTGAAAAAATTCTGACTCCCCCTGGTCAAGGGGTTGAAAAAATTCTGACCCCCCTCAAACCCACCAGCCCCCCCACCCTGTTGTTAAAAAATGATCACTCCCTTACATGTCAAGATTAACATCATTTTGATGAGTTTCAAGTACATCATATTATTGATTTATGATACATACATGCAAAGACATCTCATAGTGACGTGAAAACGTCTTGCACATACGATGGTTTTTTTCCACAAAATTCGCGCGATAATATGATGTATGTGAGGATCAGCACAAGATGTAAAAATGACGTGATTTACTACGAGTTTTGCTAGCCGGGAGGCTTTTCCATGATAATACCCTTACCAGAAAAGAGGACATCTGGTGGCAAATTCAAGAACTAATACCAGGATGTCTGGGTCCAGCTGCATGGCCAGGGAAATCTCATAATGCAAATATACTACCAAATTTGACAATCATTCAATGATACATCTACCTTAAAACACTTTGGGCTTTGCGTTGGCTGCATTTTATGGGCTTGCCATTGTGTAAGAAGGAAGACATTTATCCCATCAGGCTTACTTTGAGTTACCTAGAATTGACCAAATTTGTAAATTCTTCATAAATCATTGAGTTGAGTTCCAACATAAAGACCATTGGTCAGATATCAATATGAAATGTACAAGAGAGTACAGTAGAGGACATTAGAGACCCACTTCTAGTGGGTGAAAAATATTCCGAAAAGAACCACTATTTTGGAGTCTGTGAAGTCAATGTTAAGCATCAATATACAGTCAACTCCCTCTAATGCAGCCACCATTGGGACTGGCCAAAAATGGCCGCATTAGTGGGGTGGCTGCTTTAGAGGGAGTTACTGTGAAGCCTGAGAAGTTACTGGAATGTCATTACTGAATCTATTTGTTGATTCTAAGAACCTTTTTTGTATAGTATGCAATGTCCAACTGTTTGCCAGCATGTTATATATGAATGGTAATTGTAAGGAAACAAGTCTCAAACATTATATTCAACACTTTATTTGAAGTTAAAACATACATGTAATAGTCATCTATATACATGTATACATAATTATATTCACACACATGTGCATGCACACAACCAATAAATATAATAGAAGTCAATATGTGGAAACTATATATTGTCCTTGCATAGATAACACTAGGGATAGAATCATTTGCACTTTAGTGGAAGTAAGAGTCTATTTTCTTCTGGACAGTCTTCTTCTTGATCATAGATGACTGTACCCTACCCCATAAGTCCATAAGCTTTACATGGTCATCAACCAATCCTTTCTGTAGTAAGAAGAGTCTGAGGGTGTCAAAGCTCTCATGCATATTTCCCTCAGTGATTGGAGGTTGCTCTGCTTGACGCTCAGTGTCGGAATCATCATCATCACTATCAGCATAATCTGTCTCATCCTCCCAGTCATCAGGGTTTGAAGACTCAGTGGGGAAGTCCATGGACTGGAACTCTGTGAAGGTGAGGGGTTGAGAGACATTGAGAGACTCAGATGCATCTCTGAAGAGTTGAGCAAGTGGGATGTCATCCTCTGGGTCATCTTCTTCTGGGTTATCCGGTGCTGGTCGGATACCAGCCTTGGCAAAGCACTTCACTACAGTGGAGGGCTTACAGGCTGAGATGGCCTCCCCTAACCATCCAATGGTCAAGGAGAGATCAACAGCTTGGTAGACTTTCAGGGGATCCCCTTTGCACTTTTCTGCCTTCCTGATAATGAAGTTGAGGAGCCTCTTGTTGTACTGCTGTTTGATGGCTGCGATTATCCCCTGGTCTAGGGGCTGGAGAACAGAAGTGGTGTTGGCAGGTAGATACAGCAACTTCACATTGCTGAGAGTGATGCCCTTTGGGTGAGAAGGGGCATTGTCCAAGAGGAGGAGCACATTCCTACCCTGTCTCTTCATCCTCCTGTTAAAAAGGTGCAGCCATTCTTCAAAGATGCTGGTGACCATCCAGGCCTTCTTGTTAGCTCGCCACATAACAGGAAGGTCTGACATCTCACAGTTACGGAAGCAGCGGGGTTTGCCAGATTTGGCAATGACCAAGGGCTCCTCGAAGTCCCCTACAGCATTCACGCAAAGGCACACTGTAATCCTGTCCTTAATCTTTTTTCCGCCAGCCACATCAGTACCCTTAATAGCCAGGGTACGATCCAGCATGGTTCTCCAGTATAGCCCAGTTTCATCAATGTTATAAATGTCACAGGGCTCCTAACCAGCAATATGAGAGTGAACAGAGTCAAGCCACTCAGTAACTGTTGTTTCATCAACACTGGCTCTCTCCCCTGACATCTTGCTACCACCTATGCAGTGACGAGCCTTGAACCGTGTAAGCCACCCTGAAGAGGCTTTGTAGTTTATGCGCGTATTAATCACCAGAGGGAGCCTAGTCCCCTCACCTGTACAGGTAGACTATTTCAGGTGTGCTGACCCAGTTACTCCCTCACCTGCACGCTGCAGGCCTAAGGCTGGCTCCATGCTTGTCACAAAAAAATTGGCTATTTTTGCTATTTGCTGGGTCATAATGGATGTAAAATGCAATGCGTGTGGCCAAGACTACCATGGGAACTTGAGGGCCTGCCCGAATTGTACGTGCCCGAACCCGAGGTGGAAGTCAGGACATGACATGGTAAGTCATGGCACGTCAAAAGACACATCGTCATTCAGCCATGACGACGACAGGACAAGGGACAACAGCGACGGAGTGACCGGTACAAACACCACCGATCTCCGGCAACAAGGCACAGCGCCCGGGCAGCAGAGCTCGGTCCCGGGAGATGACACATCAGACCCAAATGCTGATTTATTGCTCGAAATAGAGGCTGAGAGGGCTAGAAAGACTGAAATCAAGCGGATTTCTAAAAGACGTGAGTTGGAACTAGAGCTAGCTACAATCAGGGCAGAAAATAAAAGGACGATGAGAGATTTGGACGATGGCATTAGAGCTTGGCAGGGCGCCATGACAATCTACGGAGATTGGCGAAGGGTCTGACAGGGATGTTTGGCCCCAGTGTCAAGACTACTGAACAAGGTACACATAGTCTGCTTGAGGGTGTCAATGTCAGAGACACTTTGCAACAAAGCCAAACAGTCCTACCTGACCAAAGCGTCCTCGGCGCTTCACTGGTTCTTGACATAAACGCTTTGACAACCCAAGCACAAGTGCATCTCAACATTCACTGCGGAGTCCAAGATGGCAGACCTGCCCTTCCAGTTGGCAAGTTTCAGGCTAATGGGACAGCTGTTACAGGCCAAATAGGCCTGCCGCAGGCCCAATCTGTGGAAAAAATGTACTACAAGGACTCATCTGGTATGTTTAATGAAATTTCTAACCCAAACATGCCCAATAATGGTCAAAATATCTCAGAAGATCCATCGCTCACCGGAGGACCAGTTGTCAACAAAGCCTCCGGTGGTCGCACGCTCACCAAAGGTGCAAGTTACCAACAACATCTGTTGTGGAGGCAAGGTAAATTAGTTGGCAATGCTAAATCTGGTGTAAATAAAGGTGTTATTGCTGCACCTCATGGTTCTCGACCGGTAGGTGGGACTGAAGGACCCACACCCCTGGGGGAAGGTAGTACTCCTTTGCATTTGGCAGAGCCTACTAGTAAACCTCAGCGTATTATCCACAACGGAACTAACTAGACCAGCTGTACCTGCAACACCCAAGTGATTTACCCACCAGGGCCAGGTTTATGAGTTAGTTCAATCACCTACAGCTAACCCCCAATTGGCAGCGGCACAACAGACGCTTCAGACATCATCACTAGGCCTTCTAGATGGCGATACCAGCAATTTGTTTACGGCTCAACAAGTTCAAGGTAAGCCTGACCTTGATTGGTTGAATAACTTTAAAATGCTGTCGGATACTACAAAATGCAAGCGTTCCACTAATAAATTACGCCCTGACTGTTACATTGATGTTGACAAGAAATTCGAAGAAATGAGTCTTCAGGAGCTGGTCAATGGCATGAACTGTGTTGCGGACTACATAAGCATTTCCAATCTTCCCAGGGTCAGTCTGGATGGCTACAGAGCACATATGCGATTTGTGTCATTAAAGGCTCAAGGAAATGCTTTCTCATCCAAAGCACTCTCTAAATATGATCATAAAGTAGTGACGGATGTGATAGAAGGCAAGCTGGCGGACTTTGAGGCAGGGTATAAACCAGCCATCGAAGCGCATTTGAGTGCTGAGCACATGTGGGTCGTAGAGAATTTATCGAATTCCAATTCCAATTCACAGGATAAGACCAGCGCCAAGAACAGACGCCGGTGTCAACGGGACAGCGTTCTGACAGCAACACTGCTGGTTGGCCTACCGAGGTATGCTGGAAGTGGAATCTCGGGTCTTGCGACTATGATCCATGTTATAAGAAACATGTCTGTGCCACATGTAGGGGTCAACACAAGAATAGGTTCTGCAAGAATGATGATTCCAACGCTGCCAGCGCTGCTCAGCAACAGTCTACGGGCCCTCATGATAAGCAGGATAAACACAAGCCATGACTGGATGATTTATTTTGGCTGTGGCCAGGGAGTGAAAATAGAATTACATGTGCACCGTCATTATCAAGTTTATTGAACACCTATAGTGATTTTGCTCCTTTGTGGGACTGTAATGTTCCTGTTTGTCCAAGGAATGCACGCTCAATTTAAACCATGCGGCTGGTGCAAAATGTTATCAGGTGGTGATGACAAGGTGTTCGGTAAAGATGCTTGGGATATCAATTCCCACTATTTATTAGATGGCGTCCTACACAGCTTCAGGCTGGTGGACCCTAGTGCTCCTGTTGAAGGATATTCTGATGATTGTAAAAATGCTCAGCTTTACCTACACACTACTTTACGCTCTCTGGGCTTTTATAATAGCCTACGATAAGGTTAGCTCACCGTCACAGGCTCAACGGTGCCTGGGTATCGAGCTAAACTCACTGCTGATGACACTAAGCCTCCCACAGGATAAAATAGAAAAGCTACACCAGGAGCTGCGCTTTTTTACTGGTCGCCGCAGGGCAACAAGGCGGCAGCTGCAACATTTGTGCGGCAGACTTAGCCATTTTTCTACCCTGGTGCGCGGTGGGAGGACCTTTTCACGTCGAGTCATCAACATACTACGCGCCTTCACTGCTAGGAAGAGACATATAAATCTTTCTGAGTCTTTTCAAGAAGACCTACGCTGGTGGAACCAGTTTGCTGTATGGTTCAACGGTTCCGCCAAAATAATCTGTCCAGCCCCTTATGTATCAGCCATATATACTGACGCATCTGGCACGGGATACAGTGCCATACATGGACTAGGTTGGTTTTGCGGCCAATGGATTGACAGTTTGATTATGGAGTCTGATCAACACTGCCATTGTTTATCAGTATGGAAATCCCTGTCAACATCAATGTGAGAGAATTATACCCAGTATATGAGGCGTTGGACCGCTGGGGCCCCTCATGGAGGGATTGTAAAATATTATGTTTCACAGACCCAAGTGGTGGGTGCCATAAACAAGGGTAAGAGTGACAATTTTGTTTCTATGTGTTTATTGTGTAAAATGTTCTGGCTAACTGTTATATTTAATTGCCAGCTACATACCGGGCAAAGACAATATTGTTGCTGACTCGTTATCCTGTGTTACATCAACAAGTGATATACCACTATTTGTGTGTTGCAGGGGTGGAGGATCGAGTCAGGCAATTGGACTTTGAGGCTTCTGAATTGAGAGCTCGGGCTTGGGCTCCCAGCACATGGCGGACAAAAGACTCACAGTGGAAATGCTATATAACTTTCAGTTCTTCAGTCCTTACCCCAGCTTTGCCTCCAACGCCCAAGCACATGTGTCGTTACAAAGTGGACCTGTCTAAGAATCTGAAATATTCAACAATTCATAACGATGTCAGCGGAGTGATTTCCCTAAATGCTTATTTTGGTTATGATGCCAAGTACATCCGCTCAGACTTTTCTTTTATCGTGACTCTGGCAGGGATTCGACGTGTATTAGGTGATCCCGAGCCAGTTCGCCCTTCTTTTACATTGAAGGATATTCTAAGTATGTTTGCTTTTGTGGACATGTCAAAACTAGAGGATAGAGTCTTGTGGACCTGTCTCACTTTAAGTTTCCGAGGTCTACTGCGCAAATGTAATATGGCCGATAGCATTGCTGCTACTGGTGTACATTGCTCCATGCTTGTCACAAAAATTTTTCTTTATTTTTTCAGTTTTCACAGGTCCAAGTCCATATGCTTAGTTACTTGTTCCTATTCTCCTCGTAAGGATTAATCTGGTATATTTTACTAACATATTGGGTATTTTGCCTAAATGGTGGGTTTGTCTAAGTTTTGATTAGATTTACTAACTTTTATTTTTTTCTGTGTACCCAAATCCCCCTAACAAGGGTCCTCTTTTTAACCCAAATTGCCCTAACTACGGGGTAATGTGAATGTAAAATTAAAAGTAAGCTGTGCACATGTGCACGTTATAAGAGCCCTCTATTTAGGGGCAATATCTTATGGAGTGGTCTAGAAGCTGATGTACAGCATAGCCCATCTAAAAAAGTCTTCATGAGACTAATTGATATATATATATATATATAGATATATATATATATATATATATATATATATATATATATATATATATAAAACAATTGACTTGGTCCACTTGGTATTCTGGTGCGCCGTATGGGATGATTGTTTCTGTGTCACGTTATTTGCTGTATATGGTTTGTCAAAGAAAACTTATTTATTCTTTCTGTCATCTTTTCTCTCTTGAAAAGCCTACATGGAGGTATCTCTATCAAGCAGCATTCAATGAACTGCGTGACAGTTACAGAGATCACGTACCAATCTACACTGACGGATCACATATGGCAGACAAAACAGCATCTGCAGCCGTTCTAGGACCTCATGCCTTCAAAGAACGCCTGCCAGACGAAGCCTCCATCTACACAGCAGAGCTACATGCATTATACCTAGCACAAGATCACATTGAGACATCAGAAGGCAACAACTACCTGATTGTATCTGACTCCAAATCATCACTGTCAGCAATGCAGCATAGCAAGTGGACACACCCTCTCGTGAAAAGAGTGTTGGAACGACACAATAGTCTTGCTCTAGCTGGAAAGAAGATAACGTATGCTTGGGTACCAGGTCATGAAGGAATCCATGGCAATGACCTAGCAGACGTTGCTGCCAAGGATGCAACAAATCAAGTTCCAATAGATATGCCTCTACCATCAGAGGACCTCAAACGGAAAATCAGGAAATACATCCAACAAAAGTGGCAAGAGTTATGGGACGCTGAAAGAGACAATAAACTCTACAAAATACAGCCCAAGATAGGCACAACCAAGAAAGCCAAATGCAAGAGCAGAAGAGAAGAAATTGTCATGAACAGACTAAGAATAGGCCACACCAGACTAACGCATTCACACCTCATGAAGAGAGAACCCAGACCGCTTTGCAACAGGTGTCAAAAACACCTGACGGTGGAACATTTCCTTGTGGAATGTAGCCAGTGCCCCATCAGGGCACAATACCATCAATGTACAACACTGAAAGAGTTATTTGATACTTGCAGACCGGATACAATACTTGCATATGTCAAGAACCTGGGATACTACAGTCAAATTTAAACAGTAGAAACTTTCTTCCATAAAACCTTTAGGCACAAATAGCCATCACCAGTAGCTGACGTGCCGTAAAACACTAACTAACTAACTAACTATCAGGGGTGTGAAACGCTAAAACTGGTTTAGGCTGAAGTATATATTGTGACGATTTATAGTCAATTTCACATTAGATAAAGTTGTTCAAACAGCTAATTAAATGTATTATACCACCTTTTTGGGGCTTAAGTATGATTTAGATAACAGCAGAAACCAGTTTGGAAGGTATCGAAACAATGTGAGACCATATAGTTTCAGTCACCCCCCCCCACCCATATAAATGGTATTTCATTTTCTCAGTGGATTTACACTGATCTCAGGAATGGTCCTGGTGAACACAAAAAAGTCTGAATTCCGCCTTTAGGCGGAGATTTCACACCCCTGCTATATCTCTAGGGTAGCAGTTGCACCTAACTGCCAGAGGTTTTAGTTCTCACTGGCTCCACAAGAGGGACACCAAGACATTTCTTTTGATATGTTACACTCCACATAACTCATAATAGACCATAAGGAGGCCCGGTGGGGGGGGGGGGGGGGTCCTAGCTGCACGTAGGTTTTCAAATTTAAAAAAACAAAAGTTATGAATCATTTTAAGTTTTTGACCATATTCTGAAACTCTAGGTGCATCTTATATCCAGGTTGAACCCTATGTGCGGGAGATAACAGTAGTAATAAAAAAAGTTTAAACTGTCAGGGCTCCTCAGGCCCCACTGGCTACAATAATTGCAACGATGTTTTTTTTTGTATTTCCACTTTCTGTCTTCTGTTTAGGCTATATCGTATGTGCACGACATAGCTCGTGTTTATGGCAAATAAAATGTACAAAGACAAAACAAAATCTACCATTTATATGATTAAAAAATGAAGTTTATTCTGTGATAGTATTAGTACAACAGATTGTAGGGAATGTTGGACAAAAATCTATGACTGGCACACAGATGCAGATTTCTAGACCTCGTTAAACCTTTGGATGATGAAAAAAAATCTAAAAATTATGTTAGCACATGGCATCTTTGCTTTTTGTTAATGATTCCCAGAGGAGAATATTCTGTACTTTCCACACAAAAAGACAATAATGATCAGCAGATATTTTGGTCTGAAGAAGTCTTTAGTCTCTATACTTTATGCCAGTAACAGACTTGGTCCAGGGGAATTTCTGTATAATCTGTCCACTATGAATCTAAAAGAGCCCCGTATTAAAGGGTGTTATGTACATCTCATAACAGTCCCCCTATGCAGTATACCATCTGAATATTTAGTTCATGTACATTTAAAGCTACAATGTCTAGAATCTGCATTCATCCCACTGGTATACGCTTGGGTTTGAGACACATGAAACCTGATGATTGCCTGGGGAGTAACCATAGGGTGAAGAAATGATACTTATGTCATTTTAGAGTAGCAGCGATAACCACAATTTATGAAATTCTCACTCGCCAGCTGCTTCCACCATCACATGCTTGCTCGATCGAATCCACACAAAGTCGGTCATTACCCAACACTGCAGGTGAAGTCCTTGGTCTGACGCAATGTTATGTTCAGGTCATGCCTGCAGAGTTGGGGCAACCAATATCCTCATGTGTTTAACAGACACCTTCTGTTGGCGTCTACTGATTCCAGTTTTTAGCTGCATATCGGTGGCACATTAAGATGACGCTAAATGGCATAATCCAGAGCAGAGCAAGTTACCACTTAAGGAGGAAAGACAGAGAAATTTCTCGTATCTTCCTCCTTGCAATTTATTTTTGGAATATACCAAAAGAGGCCACATGCTTTAGGGTCCGTGTATATCTGCGCTCATGTACATGGGTCATTTTACAATAGTCAATTCCACACTCCTTGTATGTTTAAAACTGACACCAGTATATACAATGATAATGCTATTCGATTGTAGAATTACTTCATTTCAATACACTGTTTCGCAGTCAACTGAGAAGTCCACAGTTTCTAACCACCTGATTTTTGCCTATCCTTATGGACAGATATAAGTTCAGCAACGCCTTTCATTCTTAATACCATACATACAAATAACAATATTGTCAGGTGGATTCAGAAACTCGATAAAGAGTGTCCAATTCATTTGCTCGCCACATCCATTTGAAGTTCTTTGCCATCACTCAAACATGCGACACAGCAACATTGTCCGTCCAGTTGAATATTTCCTTAACTATATATGCTCGTGGGATATACGATATGCCAGCGGGTCTCACAAGAAGTAATCCGCTTGTGGCTTCTTTGAAGGTATTCCCCTCGATTCCTATAGGAGGAAAAACAATAACAGAGAAATTACTAAAATGTATATATATTGTATTGTATAGATCTGAGTAAAATCAACTAAATGATAGCCTAAAGCATTTTGAAAATGTATCCTGTTTATGTCATACAATTACAGGAATCGGGATACGAAGGTATGTTTTATCCACATTTGTGGTAGTTGTCTGATGCCAATGTCATTCAGGAATTTATGAATCTAATAAGTTATCCCCTCTGTAGATATCGACTGTGTCTTTTGATATAATATTGCTATACTTACAGGTTATTTTCATATTGTGTTCAATAAATGAAATAAAGAAGAAAGATGGTTTACGCACTTGTGGTGCAGCTTCAAATATCGTAAAATCACGTCGCAGATGCTCGTCCAATTCCAAAATGGCAGCTACATTTCCACACCTGGAACAGAGAAATTTTCATTTGACGATTACTAGGGCAATGTTTGTGTAGGTGCATTTGGAAGCAATTAAACCAGTACAACAATGCCCATGTGTTTACCTACAAACTGTCAACTATCTGGATTCGTCTCTATCTCAGTGCTAATAATTTCTCAAGCCACTTTGAGAGACAGAGGTGAAGCCTCAAGTAAAAAAAAATTAATTAGAATAACCCATATTTCAATGTGTCACCATAGGTTGAAGACTTATCTAACAATATGGTTCACCTGAATTTAGATTTCCCAGTACGTACCTATAGCAGTAGTTTGGTGCTGACCACACGGTTAGAACGGTCTCATTGAAATGCCATTTGTAACCCTCCATGACCAGCTGGTGGGCACGGCAGATAAGGTCAATGTCATTAGCTGCGTTAAACTGGGCGACTACATCACTGCCGAACAGGTAACCGGCCCCTCTCGGACTCACACCCCAGCCTTGTGTGTCTAGAGAAAGAGAAAACAGCTGGATTAAAAAAAGCTCCATGAATTGAATTTTAATAGGTTAGAATCTACAATTCTCTGAATGAACACCCTTCAGAAATATTCCGTCCCTTGAAAACTCCTTATTTCAACCAACTATCATTTTAAGTGAGGACAACACTAGAAATTTCCTAACTACCATCCAGATTAGATTTAAGGCCTTACCTTCTGGATCTGACCATAGTAGATCACACATGGGGCCGTCGTGTGGTACTTCCTGTTTGCGGTCAATTGCTCGGATTTGGTCGAGTGTCTGGATTGATGGTGACAATCCTCCGTGTACACAGAAAATCTGAAAGACAGAATTAAGTATACTGATAACTGGGTAATGTTGTGACAGTGTGTACACTCTTTAAACTTCTCTAAAGACAAAATATCCACTATTATTTCTAATATTTCACTACCTATGCACCTCAACTTCTGATAAATCTGTTATTCAAGAATTATTCATCCTTTGCATTAACCCTAGTGGGGACAGCTACCCCGGAATTGATTAATCTGGTACCTAGCGAGACACTGATAACAGCAACAAGCAAGTGATGAGTTCATGGGAGCATTTGATTGTTTGCCTAGTGAGGCATAAAGGACGAGTCAAGTCTTGCTTAATCTGAAATCTCCATATTTCATGATATTTAGGACTAATTTCTGGCAAAGGAAGAATAGATCAGGTTGCCACCAATGTTGACTTAAATTGTCAAAAAAGTAAAATTGATAACATATCCAAGACATTTGGCCACACAGAAAGGCAAAAACAGCTGTAAGTAAGTAAGTACTGATATAATATATTCACCAATTGCTGACAAATGGTGCAGAGGTACTGACATATGTTGACTAATTGCTGACAATTCTCATTGATTAATTGCTGACAGATAGTATGTGCTGGCAGATCTATAAAGCCTCTGGCAAAATAATGCATTTTTTTTGTGGGGGGACAGAATAACCCCAACCCAAAAATTATGGAGAAAATCTCCTACCCCCACTCCCTAAATGTGTAGTTTTTACTTGTGCTCTAGAAGGATAGCAACTTAGATTGAGTTGTCTATAGGAGGCCCTGGGGTGAATGGCCCCCAACCCCAGAATTATAGAAAAAAACTGCCACCCATACTTTAAACCTGCAGTTCTCATTTGTGCTCTAGAAAGGTTTGCAACTTAGATCTATAGAGCCTCTGGTAAAAATTACAAATTTTCTGGGATCACCCGATGGATGCATGCATTCAATAATATATATATATATTTTTTTTTTGCCCATATGCTTATCTTATACTATCACTACTTGGTTTCTACCGGTAATAGTTTTTAAAAGATAGTGACATCAATTTTAGGCCAAAAACAACTCAAAACACCTTGGTAAAGGATGAGTTAAGCCAGCACAATCACCATTAGCACGGGAAGGACTGGAGAGTTACAAAATAGCACTCAAAGTAGGGCAAATCTCTATAGACCTATTGTCCCCTCCACCCAGGAGACTTCCTCAGTGGCTTCTTCAACGGAAGAGGGACTGACGATAAACTGTATGTTTAGCATCATACTCATGCTCTATCTATTCGAAACACTGGCCCAGAAAAATAACACCTTACCCTTGAAGTCAGATTCGCATATCGAAAACTTGTGAAGAGCCCAGTATCCAAAACTTCTGAAGTGCACCCCCCCCCCACAGTGGGGAGGGAGAGGGAGGGGGTGAGCCACTGCTCTACGTCATTTCACAACCCACTGCCACCCTTACCCTTGGTCCCTGCCATACCACACAGTAACAAGCCCCTAATATCGGACAAGCACTTTTACTGCTTGCCTTTATTTCACCCTCAGTCAACAGTGGGACTAGATTAATTATATCTTGACACAACTTGGCAATACAAGTCCACACTATGAGGAGCTGGAAAGGGAACTATATCTGCTTCAACTAAACATTTAAACATAACCCAGTGCACCAGTGAGTCACTGTCCGGAAAACTGGACACTCTACTCCGCCTTTGTCCACACACGACGCGATACTCAGAAGCGTGACGCTGAAGGGGTCTCACCAAGCTCTTCACAATGGCTCTCTATGGGATCCGAAGTGGACGAACACACATTGCAACACTCAGTTGTATAGAACCTTACATGACCATCTTCACCCCCATGGTATACAATAACAATATACAAAAAAAAAAACAACACTAGATATGATGTTTTGTGCCTCGCCATTGTTTACTCATTATATTAGTGCTTGGCCTAGGATGATTTATTTTACCCTTTAACTGTGCTTTACCCTTGAATAGTGGCTTTAATAACAGGCCTCCTTTTGTCTTAAATTGGTCCTCGGACCCAGTTCTATAGGCTCAGGTTACCTGAGCCAAAAAGGAGTCATTGAAGAACACTGACACCAAATTTTATAGAAATATCTTATTCCATTCAGCTTCAGCAAGGTTGAAATCATTGAAAAAAGAGGTGCCTACAAAGACGGTTAAAGTCAAACCAATGAAGTACAATCAGTGGAATAAAGTGCATTAAACATCATTCTGACTTGACTCGTCAATTATAATCGGTCAGCAGAAATTGGAAGGAATTATCCTATGGGCTGATTCGTCCTATTAACTAGCTATATTCTGCATTACAGGGTGGCTGCTCCTACCAGTATTTTACACTTAATTTTATTATCTGTTACTTACCTTTCCATCGATGATGGCTGATAAACTAAGGTAGTCAAAGATTTCTGTGCAGTACCGCCATACAGTGATTGATCCATACTTCCGTAAACATTCATCATAAAATCCATATACTTGTGTAATTTGTCGACTTTCATGGTTTCCTCTGATTAATGTAATTCTGTCGGGGTAGCGTACCTGGCAAATAGAATGTGTGTTATATCAATGAATTAAATTTGTGACTTTCATATGAAAAGAAGGTTCTCAGATACCAATCATATTTTTTATCTTCTTTATCAAGGTTATGAGGAATTACAATTCATGAATAGGTCTACGTCCAAGCTTGGCAAAGTCATGTCATGCTAAGTTCTTCTGTCCAAGTTGAAAGGATAATCATATGTGCAGGTCGCACAATGAAGAGTTGTGACTATCCTCTAGTGTTTAGAATGAATCAAAACTAAGGGGGACATAGTAATGCTTACTTTGAGGGCAAGGAGTAACAAGAACGTTTCAACACTGTAGAAACCTCTGTCGACAAAGTCTCCCATGAAGAGGTAGTTTGTCTCCGGCACATCACCGCCAACTTTGAACAACTCTTTCAGGTCATAAAACTGTCCGTGGATATCTCCACACACCTAAAAGGATATTCAGGAAAGATTTAGTACACACTTTAAAAAGTCCTTTACTTTATAACCTGTATCTATGAATTCATTCATTTATCTATATACCGTAATCTCCCGCGTAGAAGGCGCAGCTCGCGTAGAAGGCGCCCCCCCAACTCAGAGAAGGCCTTTTCACGTAGAAGGCGCACGTACCTCTTCTGGATCGATTTCCGGAAAAACCCGCGTATAAGGCGCCCCCCCCCCAACTCACAGGGGGGCTGTTTCGCGTAGAAGGCGCCCCCCCCCACCCCACCCCCTATTCCACAGCGACCGGTCTGCCGCGGTGCAGGCTCTGAGTTCAAGCTGTCATCGGCACACGGTCGGCTTGAACCCGCCGAGCGCCTGTCGACACCTCCCGGTCTGCCGCGGTGCTGGCTATATGAGTTCAAGCTGTCATCGGCACACGGTCGGCGTCAAACCCGCCGAGCGCCCGTCGACACCTCCCGGTCTGCCGCGCTGCTGGCTATATGAGTTCAAGCTGTCATCGGCACATGGTGTGACGGTCGGCGTCAAACCTGCCGAGCAAATCTACACCGACCGGTCTGCCGCACTGCTGGCTATATGAGTTCAAGCTGTCATCGGCACACGGTGTGACGGTCGGCGTCAAACCCGCCGAGCAAATCTACACCGACCGGGCTGCCGCGGTGCTGGCTATATGAGTTCAAGCTGTCATCGGTACACGGTGGGCCTTATCCCCGGCGAGCGCGTCGACACCTCCCGGTCTGCCGCGGTGCTGGCGCTATGAGTTCAAGCTGTCATCGGCGCATTTTCCCAAATGAGATGTTGGAAAAACCCGCGTATAAGGCGCACCCCCAACTCAAGGCAATTACCCTCCCGTGTATAAGACCCAGCAGCATTTTGTTTGGCGTAGAAGACGCGCCTTCTACGCGGGAGATTACGGTACTACCTATTGCAGAAACGTTAAAGCTATCAGATCTAACACCAAGAAAATAAAGCTATGAAAATAAAAATGCTGTTTCAAAGAACATTTGTGTTAAAATAATATACAATTTCATTTTCCTTCATGACATAACTTTAATGCATTATTCTATTTGCATCCAACAAATCTGTTATGTCAATTCGTGTTACTCAAAGTACCGGTATATGGACTTGAAAAGTGATATTGATATACGGTACTTACTGTTACGGGTGAATCCACGCGTTGTACGTTACTTTCCTCTACAAGAATTTCTCGTGCCTTTGCACAGAGGGATTTAACCTCACTTTCTTTGATTATTTCACATCGTCGTAGTTGTTCTATTTGCCTGGAAAAATATGCGTAACAGAAGTTGAAGATGGTATTCTTTTTTATTTTGTGGTCAATAAGACCAATATCCAGCATAAAACATACAAGCTATAAAATCCTTTAGGTGCACTCTGTACTGTCTGTAGATATTTTTTTTTTAACAATATATCATTTTAGTTTCGGAAATGTCTCTTTCACTGAATTTTTGATAATATCTTCCTTGTAATAGACATAGAAATGGTAGCCACTTACCTATCTAAGTCACTACAGTCTGTCGTCATCTTGACGTTTACCTGAAAAAAGGAGCAAAATATCGGCATAAACTATACGTCCTGTAACCGAGAAAATACATTCAGGGATTAACGCCTATGATTCCATGAGTAGTATTTCACTCTTGGCTCTCAGTGTTAGAAGTGTTACCCGGACTGGTCCCGCGTCCATATTTATAAATGTTGTGGGAGGGTAATTCTATTCTGATTTGCTAATGATCTAGATATCGAAGTCATCCCCATGCTGACGCACATGCTGATTTGCTACAGATAACATCGGTACCTGGGCCGGTTTACATATCCATGCCCTAGAGGGGATGAGGGGCGGTCAATGAATATGACGTCAATGAGTGGTATATATAGAGAATCAGACCCTAAATATAAACATTGGGTTGAGTCACCATCTAGATTGTAATACAATAGAGGGTCAGTATCAGGTTATCATCTAACCTCGCTCACGTAATTAGAGATAACACGCCCCCCCCCTCCTCCTCCAGTGATGATAACAAATGTGAATGGCCAATATGATATAAAAACTTAAAATGATTTTTGAGATCAGTTCTTCGGAAAATGAATTGTGTTCGACGGATAAAAAATAATAATTCAGATTTGAGTTTCTGATAATACCTAATTCATCTGGCAAATGTAGGTAACAAAGGGTCAGTCAACACTGTAAATGGAGGAATATATGGTCATGCAATACTGTTCTTTACAAGTTGATCTAGGCATATCTGTGCGACCCAATTTGATAAGGGTCATTGATATCTGATTCGATCACACAGATTAGACCCTCAGTCACACCAGAAAAGTCCAGTTATACTAAATGGTTATCACAATTGGTGACCTGTACCAGATGGTCATTCCTTTTAGTCCTCTCTTTGGGGGTGGGGGGTGTCTTAAACATACAGAGTGTGACATCTAAAATACATTTGTCTACCATATTTCTGTAATATACAATTTTAAACTTTTGTGAAACTTTGTCAACTGCTAGTACAGAGAACATGGGGGCTACTAGAGGGCAAGTGGTCCGGGGGTCCCTGTATATAGCAACCCATAGCCTTTGCCTTTTGATATTGAAAATCTATTGATTTGATCAAAAGTTAATAGTAATAATACACTCTAGGGATGTAAATTACCGTAAAGGCTGAATGAAAAGTTCTAAGATAAACATAGTGATTCCGAATTCGTTGTAAAATACTCATGAACTTTGATCCAAGAAAAAAGAAATGTGAAGAAATCTCCGAGTCAACATCCAAAGACTCTAACTATCGTAAATTCTCTCACATAAGCCATGGCATATACCAGAACTCAAATCAAAATTCTGCTTATAGAAACAGTCCACTGTCAAGGTGCGGCTAATATGAGGTTTTTTACACCACAAAACAGTACTAAACTACCAATTTTCAAGTTCCAGATGAGGCTTATAGCCTTCTCTCAAACTCAGAGTGCGGCTTATACGCGATAATTTACGGTATGTTATACTCAGCCGATAGTTTACTGATTGGCCAGTGTAGGAATACCACCTTTTCATAGAGCAGAGCACACAGGGTCAAGAAAACTGTTTTTCCTGATATACAGGTATTCCTTTGTGTGTTGACTGTGCCACCCTCCTAAGACTGGCATGATATGTAGCCCAAGACAAGTCTCGCGACAAGCAATGTTGCCAAAAATTTCTGCTTTGGTGGAACTAAAGTTATCACTATGTATTTCCACTGACCCCCTAACTACCGCATATGAATTTATTTTTGGGGGCCAAACTTGCACTTTTCCAAAGATATTTAATGCCTAATATTGTTGTGGGCCCTTTAGGAAGTGGTCCATTATTTATCAGTGGGGGGGGGGGGGGGGTAAACTTTTGACCCCTCCTGGTGAGGTGCAAACAATTTTGACTGCCATCAACAGGGGGGGGGGGAGGGCATCCACAAGAAAACTCACCAGTACCCCAACCCCTAATAATGGCCACTCCCTTGCGATATTACGCTAAGCTCAGAAAGGTCCCGTATGTGACATGACTTAGGGCAACCACAGACGCTCAGTCAGTAGTTATAGCTCGATGCAGCAAGTTGGGAACCTAAAACTTATTTTTTCCTGAATTTTCGGTAAGAAATGCTGTGGTTTAGCCAAAAATTATCCGATTTACACAATATTTGCAGCAAATGAAAGATGAAACTCATTGCTTTCAGGCCAGGGTAGATGGTATTACAATAATATAGTGCACAGTTTACCACTGAAGTACGAAGTATAACTTTAAAAATCATTAGTTTGAAAAAATTGCTGTTTTTCAAAGTTTGGCCCTATATATTTTGTGAAAAAATATTCTAATCATCAGTTTTTGATAGACAGTGCATAATACTGACCCATCAAGTTTATAAATGAGTATGCTTTTTCTCCCTACCTCTATGGTGGCTTATTACACTATGGGAGACATGTGATTTTTGTTAGTTTGCAAAAACTGTGATTTTCAGCAAAATTTCTGCTTGGTTTTTGATGTGGGACCACATAGATCACCATATATGGATGCGTGATCACCCATTGATACCAGAATTATCCATTTTTATGGTCTACTTGATCATCTTTAAAGGCATGGGAAATATCTAAGTGATACAATAAGTGTGAGAAGAATTAGCCCCATCTTATGATTCTAGTCTTTGGTGCTGACAATGCTTTTGCAGCTAAATAGCTCAATAGTGCATTATAATAGGCCTCACATGCCTAATATGGGGTTCTAATAGCATTTCAATATGGTTTTAAATGGGTCATCAGGTCAAAACAACAATTGATGATGGAATTTAATAGAAACAAAAGGGTTTTGCACCATGGACCTGTTCACATTGTTCAGGTCTTCAGATATTCTTATCTTGAAAATGATGAAGGCATTTATGAGCATGGTGCTTTTCCAGCCCATATGGGACCTACGGAGGGCATTTTGTCTAGTCTGACATGTACTATGAGGGAATAATGCATAGCAAATGATTCTATTTTCATATTTTGTTATGATTTTTGAGAGAGAATCATACACAAGACTTGTCTTCTGCTGCATATACAAAAATGTCCCTTGAATGAAGGCATTTTACATGCACAGCTGCCTCCAAAACTGGAAAACACTCAGGTTCCCAACTTGCTGCATCAAGCTATAGGGAAAGGGTGGCTGATCCGGGCGCACATGGAGGGGGAACGCAAGAAAGCTTACACTTTAATATAAAAGGGGGGGGGGGTTACTTGGACCATGTGAAAATCGAGAACCTCCCCTCCCCCGTTGGTACGAAATTACCACCCTGTAAGGATGTGGTCATTATTTAATAACAGGGTGGAGGTGGTGGTTTTTGTGTGAACACACGGAATTTTTCACACTCCCACTCTTCAACAGCGGCTAAAACTTTTTGCAGGAAAATTTGACATCCCTCTTTTATCTACAGTAGTGCACAGGTTCTTTTTGCTAAAGTGGGGGATCCACTACCGCTGATTTCTCACGAATTGCACCCATGCGCATGTTCTCGGCGAGAATGTTGTTGCCACTGCCCGGACGTTGCATGAAGGTAGTCACAGCAATCTTCCACCACTTAACATCCCCTCCCCTCCATTTCTGCATCTTTCCCAATGGAAAGCATGCTCACTGCTGGAATGTTTTATGCGAGAACACGTGCATGGGTGCAAGTCACAAGAAATTCCCCACTTTAAAAAGAGGCCAAGTTTAAATGCTCCCCTCAAGAGGAAATCAAGTTTTACGCCCCCCCCCCCAAGAAGGGGCAAAATGTTTTTACACCCCCCCCCCATCTCCCTAATTGGCCTAAAGGCTAAGCCTAATAGTAACACTAATAGCACCTCAGCCCACCCTTAAAAATATGTTCGTTTCCTGTCCAGAGGGTGGGATTTTTCTGACCCATGAAGGAGGAAGGGATAAGTTTTTTTTTGTAGAAAAATGTTTTTATTTGTCATGAACATTGTAAGCGGGGACGGCATGGATTCGTCATTACGTTTTAAAGTTTTGTGATTGGAAACGTTGTCTCTTGTGCTGATTGGCGAAAAAAAAATTTTCCTTAGAAAATTTCCCCATTCTCACCAAAAAATTGCACCAGGCCTCTGGACAGAAGACGAACATATTTTTAAGGGTGGCCTCACTCAGGCTCAGCACTGACTTGTTACACGATGTTACGGGGCCCCCCACCCACCATCTAAATGGAATTCAAATGCTAGATGAGAAACAGTATTTTTACAAATGTCACAGTAACACTGTAACTATTTAAAAATCAATTTCTATAGTGTTGTCAGGGTGTTAACATTTTAGTCAAAATATGCCTAAATACACCTACTATCAAACTCCCCTAAACCCACCTATAGCTCGATGCAGCAAGTTGGGAACCTAAAACTTAGTTTTTCCTGAATTTTCGGTAAGAAATGCTGTGGTTTAGCCAAAAATTATCCGATTTACACAATATTTGCAGCAAATGAAAGATCAAACTCATTGCTTTCAGGCCAGGGTAGATGGTATTACAATAATATAGTGCACAGTTTACCACTGAAGTACGAAGTATAAATTTAAAAATCATTAGTTTGAAAAAATTGCTGTTAATATTGTTGTGGGCCCTTTAGGAAGTGGTCCATTATTTATCAGTGGGGGGGGGGTAAACTTTTGACCCCTCCTGGTGAGGTGCAAACAATTTTGACTGCCATCAACAGGGGGGGGGGAGGGCATCCACAAGAAAACTCACCAGTACCCCAACCCCTAATAATGGCCACTCCCTTGCGATATTACGCTAAGCTCAGAAAGGTCCCGTATGTGACATGACTTAGGGCAACCACAGACGCTCAGTCAGTAGTTATAGCTCGATGCAGCAAGTTGGGAACCTAAAACTTATTTTTTCCTGAATTTTCGGTAAGAAAATGCTGTGGTTTAGCCAAAAATTATCCGATTTACACAATATTTGCAGCAAATGAAAGATGAAACTCATTGCTTTCAGGCCAGGGTAGATGGTATTACAATAATATAGTGCACAGTTTACCACTGAAGTACGAAGTATAACTTTAAAAATCATTAGTTTGAAAAAATTGCTGTTTTTCAAAGTTTGGCCCTATATATTTTGTGAAAAAATATTCTAATCATCAGTTTTTGATAGACAGTGCATAATACTGACCCATCAAGTTTATAAATGAGTATGCTTTTTCTCCCTACCTCTATGGTGGCTTATTACACTATGGGAGACATGTGATTTTTGTTAGTTTGCAAAAACTGTGATTTTCAGCAAAATTTCTGCTTGGTTTTTGATGTGGGACCACATAGATCACCATATATGGATGCGTGATCACCCATTGATACCAGAATTATCCATTTTTATGGTCTACTTGATCATCTTTAAAGGCATGGGAAATATCTAAGTGATACAATAAGTGTGAGAAGAATTAGCCCCATCTTATGATTCTAGTCTTTGGTGCTGACAATGCTTTTGCAGCTAAATAGCTCAATAGTGCATTATAATAGGCCTCACATGCCTAATATGGGGTTCTAATAGCATTTCAATATGGTTTTAAATGGGTCATCAGGTCAAAACAACAATTGATGATGGAATTTAATAGAAACAAAAGGGTTTTGCACCATGGACCTGTTCACATTGTTCAGGTCTTCAGATATTCTTATCTTGAAAATGATGAAGGCATTTATGAGCATGGTGCTTTTCCAGCCCATATGGGACCTACGGAGGGCATTTTGTCTAGTCTGACATGTACTATGAGGGAATAATGCATAGCAAATGATTCTATTTTCATATTTTGTTATGATTTTTGAGAGAGAATCATACACAAGACTTGTCTTCTGCTGCATATACAAAAATGTCCCTTGAATGAAGGCATTTTACATGCACAGCTGCCTCCAAAACTGGAAAACACTCAGGTTCCCAACTTGCTGCATCAAGCTATAGGGAAAGGGTGGCTGATCCGGGCGCACATGGAGGGGGAACGCAAGAAAGCTTACACTTTAATATAAAAGGGGGGGGGGGTTACTTGGACCATGTGAAAATCGAGAACCTCCCCTCCCCCGTTGGTACGAAATTACCACCCTGTAAGGATGTGGTCATTATTTAATAACAGGGTGGAGGTGGTGGTTTTTGTGTGAACACACGGAATTTTTCACACTCCCACTCTTCAACAGCGGCTAAAACTTTTTGCAGGAAAATTTGACATCCCTCTTTTATCTACAGTAGTGCACAGGTTCTTTTTGCTAAAGTGGGGGATCCACTACCGCTGATTTCTCACGAATTGCACCCATGCGCATGTTCTCGGCGAGAATGTTGTTGCCACTGCCCGGACGTTGCATGAAGGTAGTCACAGCAATCTTCCACCACTTAACATCCCCTCCCCTCCATTTCTGCATCTTTCCCAATGGAAAGCATGCTCACTGCTGGAATGTTTTATGCGAGAACATGTGCATGGGTGCAAGTCACAAGAAATTCCCCACTTTAAAAAGAGGCCAAGTTTAAATGCTCCCCTCAAGAGGAAATCAAGTTTTACGCCCCCCCCCCAAGAAGGGGCAAAATGTTTTTACACCCCCCCCCATCTCCCTAATTGGCCTAAAGGCTAAGCCTAATAGTAACACTAATAGCACCTCAGCCCACCCTTAAAAATATGTTCGTTTCCTGTCCAGAGGGTGGGATTTTTCTGACCCATGAAGGAGGAAGGGATAAGTTTTTTTTTGTAGAAAAATGTTTTTATTTGTCATGAACATTGTAAGCGGGGACAGCATGGATTCGTCATTACGTTTTAAAGTTTTGTGATTGGAAACGTAGTCTCTTGTGCTGATTGGCGAAAAAAAAATTTTCCTTAGAAAATTTCCCCATTCTCACCAAAAAATTGCACCAGGCCTCTGGACAGAAGACGAACATATTTTTAAGGGTGGCCTCACTCAGGCTCAGCACTGACTTGTTACACGATGTTACGGGGCCCCCTACCCACCATCTAAATGGAATTCAAATGCTAGATGAGAAACAGTATTTTTACAAATGTCACAGTAACACTGTAACTATTTAAAAATCAATTTCTATAGTGTTGTCAGGGTGTTAACATTTTAGTCAAAATATGCCTAAATACACCTACTATCAAACTCCCCTAAACCCACCTATAGCTCGATGCAGCAAGTTGGCAACCTAAAACTTAGTTTTTCCTGAATTTTCGGTAAGAAATGCTGTGGTTTAGCCAAAAATTATCCGATTTACACAATATTTGCAGCAAATGAAAGATCAAACTCATTGCTTTCAGGCCAGGGTAGATGGTATTACAATAATATAGTGCACAGTTTACCACTGAAGTACGAAGTATAAATTTAAAAATCATTAGTTTGAAAAAATTGCTGTTTTTCAAAGTTTGGCCCTATATATTTTGAGAAAAAATATTCTAATCATCAGTTTTTGACAGATAGTGCATAATACTGACCCATCAAGTTTATAAATGAGTATGCTTTTTCTCCCTACCTCTATGGTGGCTTATTACACTATGGGAGACATGTGATTTTTGTTAGTTTGCAAAAACTGTGATTTTCAGCAAAATTTCTGCTTGGTTTTTGATGTGGGACCACATAGATCACCACATATGGATGCGTGATCACCCATTGATACCAGAATAATCCATTTTTATGGTCTACTTGATCATCTTTAAAGGCATGGGAAATATCTAAGTGATACAATAAGTGTGAGAAGAATTAGCCCCATCTTATGATTCTAGTCTTTGGTGCCGACAACGCTTTTGCAGCTAAATAGCTCAATAGTGCATTATAATAGGCCTCACATGCCTAATATGGGGTTCTAATAGCATTTCAATATGGTTTTCAATGGGTCATCAGGTCAAAACAACAATTGATGATGGAATTTAATAGAAACAAAAGGGTTTTGCACCATGGACCTGTTCACATTGTTCAGGTCTTCAGATATTCTTATCTTGAAAATGATGAAGGCATTTATGAGCATGGTGCTTTTCCAGCCCATATGGGACCTACGGAGGGCATTTTGTCTAGTCTGACATGTACTATGAGGGAATAATGCATAGCAAATGATTCTATTTTCATATTTTGTTATGATTTTTGAGAGAGAATCATACACAAGACTTGTCTTCTGCTGCATATACAAAAATGTCCCTTGAATGAAGGCATTTTACATGCACAGCTGCCTCCAAAACTGGAAAACACTCAGGTTCCCAACTTGCTGCATCAAGCTATAGGGAAAGGGTGGCTGATCCGGGCGCACATGGAGGGGGAACGCAAGAAAGCTTACACTTTAATATAAAAGGGGGGGGGGGTTACTTGGACCATGTGAAAATCGAGAACCTCCCCTCCCCCGTTGGTACGAAATTACCACCCTGTAAGGATGTGGTCATTATTTAATAACAGGGTGGAGGTGGTGGTTTTTGTGTGAACACACGGAATTTTTCACACTCCCACTCTTCAACAGCGGCTAAAACTTTTTGCAGGAAAATTTGACATCCCTCTTTTATCTACAGTAGTGCACAGGTTCTTTTTGCTAAAGTGGGGGATCCACTACCGCTGATTTCTCACGAATTGCACCCATGCGCATGTTCTCGGCGAGAATGTTGTTGCCACTGCCCGGACGTTGCATGAAGGTAGTCACAGCAATCTTCCACCACTTAACATCCCCTCCCCTCCATTTCTGCATCTTTCCCAATGGAAAGCATGCTCACTGCTGGAATGTTTTATGCGAGAACATGTGCATGGGTGCAAGTCACAAGAAATTCCCCACTTTAAAAAGAGGCCAAGTTTAAATGCTCCCCTCAAGAGGAAATCAAGTTTTACGCCCCCCCCCCAAGAAGGGGCAAAATGTTTTTACACCCCCCCCCATCTCCCTAATTGGCCTAAAGGCTAAGCCTAATAGTAACACTAATAGCACCTCAGCCCACCCTTAAAAATATGTTCGTTTCCTGTCCAGAGGGTGGGATTTTTCTGACCCATGAAGGAGGAAGGGATAAGTTTTTTTTTGTAGAAAAATGTTTTTATTTGTCATGAACATTGTAAGCGGGGACAGCATGGATTCGTCATTACGTTTTAAAGTTTTGTGATTGGAAACGTAGTCTCTTGTGCTGATTGGCGAAAAAAAAATTTTCCTTAGAAAATTTCCCCATTCTCACCAAAAAATTGCACCAGGCCTCTGGACAGAAGACGAACATATTTTTAAGGGTGGCCTCACTCAGGCTCAGCACTGACTTGTTACACGATGTTACGGGGCCCCCTACCCACCATCTAAATGGAATTCAAATGCTAGATGAGAAACAGTATTTTTACAAATGTCACAGTAACACTGTAACTATTTAAAAATCAATTTCTATAGTGTTGTCAGGGTGTTAACATTTTAGTCAAAATATGCCTAAATACACCTACTATCAAACTCCCCTAAACCCACCTATAGCTCGATGCAGCAAGTTGGCAACCTAAAACTTAGTTTTTCCTGAATTTTCGGTAAGAAATGCTGTGGTTTAGCCAAAAATTATCCGATTTACACAATATTTGCAGCAAATGAAAGATCAAACTCATTGCTTTCAGGCCAGGGTAGATGGTATTACAATAATATAGTGCACAGTTTACCACTGAAGTACGAAGTATAAATTTAAAAATCATTAGTTTGAAAAAATTGCTGTTTTTCAAAGTTTGGCCCTATATATTTTGAGAAAAAATATTCTAATCATCAGTTTTTGACAGATAGTGCATAATACTGACCCATCAAGTTTATAAATGAGTATGCTTTTTCTCCCTACCTCTATGGTGGCTTATTACACTATGGGAGACATGTGATTTTTGTTAGTTTGCAAAAACTGTGATTTTCAGCAAAATTTCTGCTTGGTTTTTGATGTGGGACCACATAGATCACCACATATGGATGCGTGATCACCCATTGATACCAGAATAATCCATTTTTATGGTCTACTTGATCATCTTTAAAGGCATGGGAAATATCTAAGTGATACAATAAGTGTGAGAAGAATTAGCCCCATCTTATGATTCTAGTCTTTGGTGCCGACAACGCTTTTGCAGCTAAATAGCTCAATAGTGCATTATAATAGGCCTCACATGCCTAATATGGGGTTCTAATAGCATTTCAATATGGTTTTCAATGGGTCATCAGGTCAAAACAACAATTGATGATGGAATTTAATAGAAACAAAAGGGTTTTGCACCATGGACCTGTTCACATTGTTCAGGTCTTCAGATATTCTTATCTTGAAAATGATGAAGGCATTTATGAGCATGGTGCTTTTCCAGCCCATATGGGACCTACGGAGGGCATTTTGTCTAGTCTGACATGTACTATGAGGGAATAATGCATAGCAAATGATTCTATTTTCATATTTTGTTATGATTTTTGAGAGAGAATCATACACAAGACTTGTCTTCTGCTGCATATACAAAAATGTCCCTTGAATGAAGGCATTTTACATGCACAGCTGCCTCCAAAACTGGAAAACACTCAGGTTCCCAACTTGCTGCATCAAGCTATAGGGAAAGGGTGGCTGATCCGGGCGCACATGGAGGGGGAACGCAAGAAAGCTTACACTTTAATATAAAAGGGGGGGGGGGGGTTACTTGGACCATGTGAAAATCGAGAACCTCCCCTCCCCCGTTGGTACGAAATTACCACCCTGTAAGGATGTGGTCATTATTTAATAACAGGGTGGAGGTGGTGGTTTTTGTGTGAACACACGGAATTTTTCACACTCCCACTCTTTAACAGCGGCTAAAACTTTTTGCAGGAAAATTTGACATCCCTCTTTTATCTACAGTAGTGCACAGGTTCTTTTTGCTAAAGTGGGGGATCCACTACCGCTGATTTCTTACGAATTGCACCCATGCGCATGTTCTCGGCGAGAATGTTGTTGCCACTGCCCGGACGTTGCATGAAGGTAGTCACAGCAATCTTCCACCACTTAACATCCCCTCCCCTCCATTTCTGCATCTTTCCCAATGAAAAGCATGCTCACTGCTGGAATGTTTTATGCGAGAACACGTGCATGGGTGCAAGTCACAAGAAATTCCCCACTTTAAAAAGAGGCCAAGTTTAAATGCTCCCCTCAAGAGGAAATCAAGTTTTACGCCCCCCCCCCAAGAAGGGGCAAAATGTTTTTACACCCCCCCCATCTCCCTAATTGGCCTAAAGGCTAAGCCTAATAGTAACACTAATAGCACCTCAGCCCACCCTTAAAAATATGTTCGTTTCCTGTCCAGAGGGTGGGATTTTTCTGACCCATGAAGGAGGAAGGGATAAGTTTTTTTTTGTAGAAAAATGTTTTTATTTGTCATGAACATTGTAAGCAGGGACGGCATGGATTCGTCATTACGTTTTAAAGTTTTGTGATTGGAAACGTAGTCTCTTGTGCTGATTGGCGAAAAAAAAATTTCCCTCAGAAAATTTCCCCATTCTCACCAAAAAATTGCACCAGGCCTCTGGACAGAAGACGAACATATTTTTAAGGGTGGCCTCACTCAGGCTCAGCACGGACTTGTTATCAGGATTGTGTAAAAAAAAGAAAAAAAGAAAAAAAAAAGGATGGTTTCAAATTGTGTATTGGTCGCAAAGCCAGGGGCTGAAAAAAGACACCCCCACAAACTGGCACCTTTTCAACATCCACACTCACTAGCCTGACTAGGGAGTGAGTGAGTGAGTAATAGATGTTTAACGCCATTTCGACAGCTAAGGTCATATTCATGGCGAGAACGACATTACACAATTTCACAAGGGAATGTGTCAGTGCCCGCACATATGTGCAGCCTGACTAGGGCTCGGCAGTGGCACTAGTAAGAATAACACCCCAGCACCCACTCCCGCAAGTCCCTATCTGTCACTATAGTAAATCAACAAATGTGATTTTCTATTTTCGGACCCTTTTCCACACTCAAAATTGACTATATTCCAGCATCAAGTGTAAAAATACCCAAGAAATTAGAATTTGTGGTCATTTTACTCTAGATCCAGCCATTAATTTGATATCTTATCAGTTCTCAAGGGGTATGGGTGTGCGCAGAGTGGAATGTAAAATGCTGATATTTTTGTTAATTCTTGGTCAATTTTTGAGGTTGAGACCTCTATTAAAAGCTCACGACATCATTATTTACCATAGAGAGAGAAATAATGAAATATATCTGGACAGATTCTATATGATTCAGAAGAGTTTTGAATTGAAACAGAAAATTTTAAAACCAAAAATTTTTCTAACTTTTTTTTAACTTACATAGGGATAAACACAAAAAAAATCTATTTTAGGACCTTTAATCAGCTATTCATTATCTATTAGCCTAAAGCTAAAGAGTATAAGAGAGTTGAGTAAAATATTTAAGAATTTCAGGTCAGCTTATGACAATGCCTTTTAGAAGATTTTGACTTCACAACATGATCTATAATACTTATCATAGTTCCTTGTGGTGCAAAATATTGCCCTATAATCGCCAAACTGTTGTGCTCACAGCGGAATAATTGGTTAGTCTCTATGATCATTCAGTCAAATTTATTATGACATTAAGTACCGTAATCTCCCGCGTATAAGGCACAGCCCACGTATAAGGCGCACCTAGAGTTTTGGAAAATTCTCAAAAAAAATTAAAAATTCATAACTGGCCTCATAACTTTGGTTCTATTGAATGAAAATTCAAAAACCTATGTGTAGCTTGGGCCACCCCGGACCCTCCTGGGCCCCCTTATGTCCTATTATGACGAACGGGGCATGTAAGATATCAAAAGAAAGGTTTTGGTGTCCCTCTTGTAGATCCAATGAGAACTAAAACCCCTGTATAAGGAGATTACGGTAATCCAAGGTCTAAAATAAGGGAGTCCCAGCACAGACTGTGCACAGTGTGTAGTGACTGATAAGACCCACAATGGCAATGAATCCACTGACAGAAAATATGATAGAAATTACATATAGACCTTTTTCAGCAAATGTGTATTCACAGCCTCGGCGGCCCTGGTGGAGATCCTAAGTGTAAACTCTAACTGCAGTTTAGGGGGGAGGCTTACTGTACTGATCTACTAGCCTGTATAAAATCCTGATTCTCTCTAAATCCTGAAGCTAAAATCCTTTCCAACACTAATACTTGAGATAGAGGGGAGTATGCAGAACTAAGAATTATGAATGTCCAATTTATATGAATATTGAAAATCTTAAATAGAAATGGAAGGATGGTCTGCGTGAGATTTGACAGTGAGTGGATTTAGTAAAGGGTAGCAGATGGCGATCTACTACCCTTTACTAAATCCCGATTTTCTCCCAATCCTTAGGCTTCATCAAAAAACCCTTTTCACCACTAATACTACAGATATAGGGGAGTATGTGAAACTAATAATTATTAAGGTCTGATTTATATGAATGTTTAAAATCTAATGTGGAAGTGGGATTTTATCTAACTTGAGTGAGGCAAGCCACAAACTCACTGCTCTACCCCTGCTGATCCCGCAGCGCACATTCTTCCACATAAAATTTTCAATTTCTACATAAATCGGACATTCATAATTCTTGGTTCCGCATACTCCCCTATATCTCTAGTATTAGTGGTGAAAAGGTTTTTTTTTTAATGAAGCCTCAGGATTGGGAGAAAATTGGGATTTAGTAAAGGGTAGTAGATCGCCACTATAGGCACTGAAATACCTCCACTGTGTGAGTCTGCTGCAGGAGAGGTGTGAAACTGTGATAAAGCTGAAACTGGGAAGCTATTTACTGGAGGATCTTTACAAACAAGGGCTCATTTTAACAGGCTTGGCTAGACCTTTAAAATGATTATTTTTTGTACAATGTTGAATGCAGGGAATTTTGCCTTTGACCCCATCAAAGTTCAACCAAAAGTTTAGAAGCATTTTATGATGAGAAGATCATTGAGCACCTAAAAATAAATGGTTCCCACCTCTTCTATGGTTAAAAATGATCTAGAAAATGTTTTCATTTTTTTTTTCTAAGGGGCTGCAGTATGTTTGACAGACCCTGCAAACTTTTTGGGCGAGATTATCTCTGGACACTTATCCCAACCTCCCCAAAGTTGGGCACTTATCTATCAATTAAGACCTTATTGTATGTATTTTATATGGTGGGAAATTGATAGCTATGATAAAAATAAGTGGTTTTGCTTTTTAAATGAAGTTATTATGTCAATTGAATGGAAGTTATAATCATTCAAACATCCTGAGTCAAAGACGATATTCTGCCGTGGTTCCGTCAGAGCGCACAGTTCAAGAGAAAAGATGACATCAAAAATTTGCTTTTACATTGTTTGTTTATGATAAAATGTATCATTATTTACATTCTTGAGGGTATATCTTGCTTATCTGAAAAGAAAATTGCCCAAAATAATCATTTTAGTGATCTAGTATACCTTGGATTCATCTTGCTTGATCACAAAATTAGATCCAAATTAAACTCTTAACTATGGCAGAATTCTGGGTCTGATTTGGTACCTTTGACCAGTCGTAATTCCACCTAAAATTGACATAGAGACTTCATTTAAAAAGCAAATCCACTTCTTTTCTCAAGATCCATCCATTGATCATTAGATAGGTTTAATGGGATAAAGTCTTGAAATATTAGGTAAGTGCCTAGCTACTATACATTCTGTATGGGTAGCGTGGGTTGGGGTTCCAGCAGGGGATCTCCAGCACCTCTCCAGAGCAAGGTGTGATGTCAGTTTGTCACATGAAAAAACTCTATTTGGGGATGGGCGCCGGGAGCCTGTGAAAAACACTGCATATCTGTCACTATAGTAAACTGGGCAACTTCAAGACCTGAATTTTGGTATTTCTGTTCCATGGAAAAACATATTTTGGTATGATACAGGGCTTTTGACAGGGCTGTGCAGTGTGTAATACACGCATTTAATGCTTAAATGTCACATTTAAATGGATAGAATGGCCATTCATTTACAGAATGGCGCATTGTTTTTGCTAAGAAGTGTGCAATTGGCCTATTGCAAAAAATCCTGTCAAAAGCCCTGATGATATGTAAAAAGACCTATAGAATAGGAATATCATAAGCATTTTCTTGTGGGATGTCTAGCCCTTTAGCATTCAGATAACGCCTACACTATCCTGCTCCTGAGTTCGTATACTGCATGACCTAGATAGCCCCAGGCATTCACATTACGGAGGTCTGTCCCTGGGCCACTGAGTTCAACAAGTTGTTAACTGAAAATAGGTCATTTCATTCAAAAATACTGTGGGCCTTAACCACATTTACAACCCATCAGAATTAACATACATTTTAGATACCAAAAGGACAAGTTTTGAGTTTGAAATGTAGCCTAGTTATAAAGCCAAGTTGGTCAAAGTCCCCTACATCCTATACAAGTAAACCACTATAACTGTACACAAGAAACGACCTTCCCTTGTTGTAATCTGTCTAACAGTGATAAAACTGTCAGCTGGAAACCCCATTATCTGACTCCCAAGCCTTGTGTTGACATCCTACACCCTGGGACATTCCAATGATGCCTGTGGGAAAGATTAATGGGAAAAAACGTCCCCAAACTTGACGACATACTACGGCCGTTTCTGGGCGGAGTGGACACTAGAGTAGGGACTTAGCAGGGCCGTTTCTGGGCGGTTTGAACAGATAGCAGGGCCGTGGGTAGGGCCATTTTTGGGCGGATTGAATGCTAAAGGGCTAGTTTATTAAAATATCAAGTATAAACAATGCCATGTTTGCTGTGACCGGGGTGATTCTCACCCTGCCATCAGTTACTAAATTTGTTGTAATTCCTACAACTCTTTGTCAAACAACACGCCTTAAAGAGCAATTTATACTTAAAATATCAAGCTTCCTGTCTAATGAAGAAAAACAGAATTTTACAAAATCTAGAATTGAATGAAAATATTTCGAATTTTTAACCATTTTTTTTTTTAATTACAAAGTTTTGGGGTACCTTTGAGAACCACCACCAAAATGTCCGTAATTTTGTTTCCTACAAGAATCTAAAACTGGTTCCTATATATCTGTGTGCTCAAAAGTGCTAGGAGAAAAAGAGTAACAGCATATTTTACTCAAAATTGCACAAATCTGACCTGAGTGAATTTACTCCACCACACAGAATTGAGTTTCCATCAAAATATGATACATTTTCCATGTCAAATCACAAAATAATTTATACCCCTAGAACCACCAAACTGTTTTCTGTCTTCTGTTGTGACCTGTTTCTCTGTAACCTTGACTGTTAGAAAGTTATAAGCATTTATATGGGATAATGTCAAAAATGCACCACTCAGTGAGTGTGGTCAGTGAGGCATGACTTGACCTTTTTTTCCCTCACAGAGCTGATAATGACCAGAAAAAGGTGACAAAAAATACTCCTAACTCTTTTTATATTGAAAAAAATCACTCATTCTCTTCTAATCAGTCTATCAGACTATTGCATTCATTCAAGAAGCATTAGGTTGGCAAAGATTTCTTCTTTCTAGGGTATTATTTTTGATTGGTTCATACTAAATCTATTTTTTGGATTCCCATCGTCACTCACATCAGCATCACTACTGTGTACTCTATTCAATCCCTCATAATTTCTGTTCTAGTACCATTAGAAAGACAATTCAAACACCATTGAATAACTCAAGTTGTCAGCTAACAAAAAGTTTGACATGTTTTCCCTAGCACTAGTCTAAAGTACTGACCGAGTGACTGACTACATGTACTACAATCTACATGGCTAGTGTCACTGTCAGTACTGGACAGTAGTGACAGTGCCAGACTCAGTGACAACTGTCAGTGTCACTGACACTGCTCTCGAAAGACATTCGGAAAGTTTAAAAGTATACAGATCAGCTGGTCAGTTCTACCGTTGTATACTCTGCTACACCGATCCACCCTGCCTGTTTATAAGGAGAATTACATTTCCGGGGATGTGATGTTAACCACAATCTTGTTTTCACTTGCGTGTTTAGTTTTTTTAGACTGTGTCAGTGCCCGCGCGCCGGGTTTTGTCGCGACAAACGATTGTGTATCCAAAAGATTGACCACAAGGAACCAAAACTTATGACATAAATTGAACAAGGAGAACAACGAGGAAACCAATATAACACCTTGGCTACCTAGTCAATGTGTTTATCTAACACATGTTGATAATTGAGATTCCTATAACGGCCAAAACAATGAAAACCAAGTGCCTTTTTACCTTTGAGGTTGAATCAGAATCCAGTTCCTCTCGGTCTGTGCGTCAGTCATGACGTCATGATTTGGTGTCTCAGTGTTTCCTTTCCCACACAATAATGAATTCTCCCGCGCTGGCTCAGAGATGTCTGCAGTGAGCCCTGCGTCTCTTGTCTTGTTGCAAGAGGCATCCACTCGTGTCAGACTGCATGTAAATCGGCGCTCAGGCTTGCTTGATGTTTGGGTTTGCTTAATCGTACTACATCCACTAGGCATAGGCATGCCATAGGGTAAAATTGGGTAGTATTACGCAGGTGTACACGATATAACCAAAAGAATCCTTCCCATGTGCAGCAGATGTTGCTGACAGACGCAGTTATGACTGTACAGATATGGACCAATGCTACGCTCATCACCTTTGGGAAAGTATCCTAGTTGAATTGCTGCCTGGTGTAATTCTTTGGGCTATATCGTTGGACACCTTGCAGTATCGCGCTTACACTATGCCTATGGACTGTATCGCACATTGAGCGATACAACCCAAATATAATGTATTTTCCCATAGGGCTTATATCATGCACATATGCTTTCATGCTTTGTGGCTGTCATGGTACCGGGTATGATAAAAAAAAGCTTTCCCCAAGTAAGCTGTTACACCTGCAATGTAACGAGTTGGATTCCCAAACTTTTACCTATAATATGCACAATGTAATGGGCTATACTCTCTGGTACCGGTACCGATCTGTTTGACTAATTTCTATCTGAAATTTTATTTTCAGTCCTATCAATATGTGCGCGATGCCACAGCATGGCGTGCGCGATACAATGGCCAATAGGCGTATCTTGAAATCTGTGGCATTCTGAGGGGATTTCTGAAGCTAAACTCATCCATATAAATTGTTATCAAAGACGATCTTGGGGTCTAACAGCTACACATATACTTGAGAACTATCTCAGTAATTATACATGGTCATATGTCAACAAACTGCGCTGAAATAAAAGCAAATGTAATCTGGCTAACAACTGGAAAAGAGAAATTAAAAAAAAAAAATGATATCTATTTTCAAATGAGGCAGTCAAAATATTTTGCGCTCTCCCTGCGCCAGAGGTGCAGAGAATCTTTGTGCTCCTCTTTGATCTATAGTAGTGCACAGGGTTTATTTTTGCTAAAAAGATGGTAAATTTTTTTTTAGCCCCCGCCCCCCTATATAATGATGAACATTATGTGTACCAGACTGTACTGGATTATTTGCCTGTAACTGATAAAAGTTGGAGAGTTGTACACAGAAGGATATCCATATTGACTATTTAGAAGATAAGGGTCATTCATTTTTATTAGTTGTGGAGACCCTAGAAACAATTTCTTGTGAATTCACGTGAAATTCACGTGATTTGTATTCTATATTGTGAGACCTTAAATAAAAACAAGTCACTTCCGTTTTTTCATTAAATTGAGAGGGGTCTGAAATTATTACACCCCCCCCCCCCAAACTCAAACCCACCACCCTCTCCCCATGTTGATAAATAATGACCATGCACTCTCTTAGGTACCAAGAACATACCGTAACAGTACCGGTACCCGGTACCTTACAGACTCAGCTGAATAAATTGTTCCACATTGAGTCATCTCAACTTGTTTCCTATCACATTAGCATCATTCTCAGCAAAAATGGTGAATATTGGAAGATATTATTTTTCAAGGATCAATTCGAAGCAAGGCTATAGCCTTACCAAATTTTTCCACAAAATATCGAAGTTTCTTGGATATGTCCCATATCTCCTGTGTGTCTCATTTTAGGTATGTCCAACAAACTTCTGGACTTTGGTGCTGATTTGAGGTCTTTAAATAACTTCGCAAGGAGGTATTAATATACCAGCAAAAACAAAAACAAATGCTTTAGGTTACCAAGAACATATTGGAGTCTCAACTTTCAACCAGCAGGTGGCCATCTGGGCAAGTCATCTGGTGGTTTAATAAAGAATTTCATGTGGCTAAACATTTCTCCATATTTTTGCTATCTATATATGCTATCTATTCAAATTTTTTACATTATTTACGTTGACTATGTGTTGTGATTTAAGTCAGCTCTAAATGCTTATACGAAGTATAAAATTATTAAGATAAAATTACAAAATTTGAAGTGACGTCCTCCCGAGAATCTCATGAATATTTAAGTATCAGAGCGGCCATCTTGTCAACATAACATCAAGCTAGCGGTTCTGGGATTTTGTGTTATGCTCTTCTGATAGCGACAACAATGGGCAACATTCATACTGTTGGGCCTAATGAAGCTCTTGTCATATCAGGTAAGATATACGGCTTTTCACTCAATTATTTTTATTGTCAAGCCGATGCTCAAAATCTTGGAATCAGCACATTCATTTGGAGGGATATCCCGCATTTTGCCGCAACGTCAGGGCCTACCGTGGCGTGGGGGAGTGGCCGCCCGCTCTGCTACTTGCGTCTGCTGGGAGTGCCAGGAATTTTCTCGCTTTACGTATTCGTTTCTCTTCATAAGACCCGGTCATCAGTGTATCCCTCTGTAGATGGCATTCCTGATGTAGTTTCCTCATATGAGGACCTTAAGTAAATGTAAAAGTAAGCAAAACGCTGTTGACGACAGGGTCCGATCATCGTCAATACTGAATACACATCATCATGATCAATGAGTGACTCCACCCGGTACCCCTTCAACTTGGCCCTTCCTCGCGGCGTGCGTCTTCACCTTGCCAAACCATAGACTATATAAGATAGGGATCCATTGCCCCGAATTTCTTGCGAATTGTACTCGTGCGTCTCTTCACGCAGAGCACTCGCAAATATCAAATTATTTAGATTTCTGAGAATGTCGTCGCAGGTCGCTCAGATGTCGCATGAACGTTGTCGCAGCAGCTGATCCACTGCTGGAATGTTTTCTGCGAGAACACACGCATGAGTCCGATTCGCAACAAAAACGCGGCAGTGGATCCCCCACTTATTTACACGAGATTGGGGCTGGGACGGCCGATGATATATATACACACATCCTTGAGGTGCGAATAAGCGCTCACCTCCTCGAGGTGCGAGCAGTGGCCTTATTATCACCTCGACGAGGCTCGGGGAGGTGTACCACATCGAGGTGAAAATAAGGTTCCTTATTCTCACCTCGAGAAGGTAGGCTCTTATTCACACCTCCTGGAGGTGTGGATAAGGGATTTATTGGCCCAGGTCCTCCTGGGTCATTGGTGGCGCCTTTTTGGTCAAAAACTGATGGTCATGAATTGGAACTTTAGATGGGAGTTGCTCATCGAAATTAGGGGATAATTAAACAAAAAATCACGGAAACATATTCTTTAGGATGTAGTCTTTCAATGCACATGCACAATTCCTGGAAAAAAAATTCTTTAGCTTTGAAAAAAGCTGAAGAAAAAATCTGAAATGTTCAGGGCTTTTGACAGGATTTTTTGCAATGCACCAATTGCACACTTTTTAGCAAATGCAATGCGCCATTCTGTAAATGAATGGCCATTCTAGCCATTTAAATGCGACATTTAAGCATTAAATGCGTGTATTGCGCACTGCGCAGCCCTGTCAAAAGCCCTGAATGTTTGAACTTTTTCTCACGAAAACGAGGCTCCATAGGTCCATTTCGGCGGTCGACGGGGTCAAAATAACACATTGACTCCTATGGGAATAGGGCAATTAAGACGCTTTTTTCAGCAGGTAAGGTGGAATTTCCGGGACAGGACGGGTTAAGACCGTTGATATATGAGTGTGTAAATCGGACCACCATAATTTTGTTATGTCGACCGCCTCCCTTTCGGTCTGGATATTTGACGCATGCACGCAGAGCGACCGGTCGTCATATTTTATTTTTTGTTTAATAGTAAATTGAGGTGTATTCGATTGATATTGCCAAAGATGCATGGATTATATTCAAAAAGCCATTAATTTCAAGTTAAATCGATAGAATCTATCATTTCTCCGTCGAAAATGCGACTTCCAGATGGCGGACAACGAGACGATCGACTCACTGTGCCATCGAAACTGCTGGATTATAACAAAATGGAGGAGAATTACATTGTCTCATGCGTTTGTATGGTTAATATGGATCCTTATTCAAGACCTGCTGGTATTGTGCAATGCTTAACTCACCAGGAGAGGAGTTATTCGCCAATGAAACATGCGAGCAATAATGTGTGCATCCTCCATAGCCTTAAGCATTGACGACTTCGACACACTGTCACTATATTGACAGTCCCCTACGGTATGTAGTGGAAGACCTGGGCCAGTCGTACATTGCACGCGTTCAATCTTTCACACCTCCTGGAGGTGTGGATTGCAATTTTCATCCACACCTCAAGGAGGTGGTAATCTTTTTTATTCACCACTGGGAGGTGGGGGCTCAGAAATTTCAAAGAGGGGGGGTCATACTTTTGGAAATTTCAAATGATCAGGTGGAGGGGGGGGGGGTCACAATCATTTTTGTCATAAGATTACCTGTTGTGATTGGGGGGTTGGAAAAAAATTCTTTTTGGTAAGGGAATGATCATTTTTAACAACAAGGGGGCCTGGTGGGTTTGAAGGGGGGGGGGGCGTAAAAATGTCAGACCCCTCTCAAGGGGAGGGTTTAAAAAAAAATCTGTGCATTACTATAGATCAAAGAGGGGCATGAAAATTCTCCCGACCTCGGCGGAAGGGGGGCGCAAAAAATTTTGGCCGCCGTCAAGGGTGGAAGCATAAAAAATATCCGTGTGTCTGTGCGAAAACCCACCAGCCCCCCCTGTTGATAAATAATGACCACTCCGGCCCTTACTGATGGGGGTGCAAGAAATATCAGACCCCCCTTAACAAAGGGGGGGGTGAAAAAATTTTGGCCATTTTGGGGGCCGTGAAGCCCCCCTGGTATGGCCTTCTCAGGCTGCTGTACCTCTACCTCCTCAAGGTGAAAATAAGGAACTTTGTCTTCACCATGTCGAGGTGAGAATAGTGCTGCTATTCTCACATCGGCGAGGTGCGTATAAGGGCGATTATACGCGTCGAGGTGAAAATAAGGACAGCTATACTCACATCGTAGAGGTGCGAATATCGCTTCTGGGCTGGGACCTGCCCACGCTGGCCCCGTCAGTTGATAGGTGGTACTGGCCCTGACCTGAAGTTCAAGCATGTACGGTAGTTGCAGATCAACCAGTTTTTTTTTTTTTTATTGTGGGAGCGATGGCCCCGGGGAGCAATGGCCCCAAGTGGGAGTTATGGCCCTAGAAAATGAGACTGATGGCCCCAACTTTTAAACCAGGGTCCATCCCACATCTATCACCTATCTTCATTAATATTAATCATGCATAATTATGACACTTTCCATGTTACACTTGATTGAAAATTATATGAAAAAAAAATTAAGAAAAATGTTGAAAAAATCAAAAAAAAGAGAGAGAAATTCAGATGTGCTTTCTATATTAAATCCATACATAAACACAATTAAATCACATGTCTTACATATGTTTTAACCATGTATTCTATGGTTTATTTGCCATTTTTTCTTTCTCTTTGATTTTTTCTTCTTCTTTTTTTTTTTTTTATCTTTTATCAAGACATTAATAGGAGAAGCCATTTTTCCTTATTTCAATTTCGTCATCAGTCCCAAAAGTGGGGGGGGGGGCATCAGTCTCATTTTCTGGGGCCAACTGTCTCTAGGGCCATGGGCCCTGGTACCCTCTTCAATGGGTGCAGACCACTAAAAAGTAAATTGGGTGCGGACCACTAAATTTGACATGGTCATTTCTTAAAATCGACATGTGACATGGGCTTTAGTGACATGAGGTGAAAAATTAGTGACATGACATGGGTCCTTCCTTAAATTCGACATGGGACATAAGAGGTTCTTAGAGGTGACAGGGGACATGGGGATCCAAGGTACTAAGGTACATCACATAAAAATTAAGGTAATAAGCTAGACTCTAGCTTACTTTCACATTGCCACTGTGGGGGGGGGGGGGGTGAGAAAAGCTGGCGGACTGGAGTGACACTTTCTGCAATGTGTGAGAGCGGCCGCTACTAGCGATGTTGCCGATATCGCATATTTAGAGCCTTATTAAACTGTTTTGATAGTGATTATTGAAGGTTAGATATCAAACTACCTACCAGCGAAATCCAGGAGAAATGAGATTTTAGAGAGACTTGAATGTGAAGGTTATATTGAAGCTCTGATAAACATAGTTTAGACTTCAGAGACCTAAAACCTTCTGGACTTTGGTGCTGATAGTGATCATTGAAGGTTAGATGTATTGGATTCTGGACACAATAAATGAAAGTGACTGTCTCTGGCATACATGTAATAGCTTTGTGTAAGCCTATAACCAGTTGTTGCAGGAGAAATCCTCTACCAGGGCACATTCGTAGGCTACCGCTACTGTTAGAAAGACAAAACTGTTCTGTTATTTTCCTGGTCAGACAAGCCAACGTCCTACTTAATCAGACTCAGTGACTAGTGTAATTGCAATTCGGCTGGGAGTGGGCCAATTTCGGTACTCAGTTTCCAGGAGTGAGGCTTTTGGATGAGATATGCGTACCTGTATATAGCAGGGGATTGATTCACAACTCTCAATCTGCTCTGATTGACCTAATTTGACATGTGTGGGGATAGTCACAGGTATCAAAATATCGATAGTTTGATTTCTGGAACTACATTTAACAATTGATGTCACTGGGTCGTGGAATGAGCTACAATTCTAAAGCTGTATCTCATGATATGGGGCATGAAAATTGCAGGTTTAATACTGTTTGATAGAGCCAAATATCCACCTATAATCCGCACCCCTTGTTTGGGGCGATCGTAGAAGGCGCACCTAGGCTTTGCAGATAGCCGTGGCTGTATACAACTTTTACAAGAGTTTCAAATTTGTATCAAATATAAATAGATACAGACTATATTCTGCTTTAATAGTTAATAGCATGTTTTCTAATCCCATGGTTGACTCATACTAGCAAACCACAAAAAAGGGATGCCAATTAGAGAGGAACAGTTTATAAATACATGATTTATCATTCGCAAAAAGGCTGAGAGATTTGGAATGGATCGATGTCTTCTACCACTTAACATCCCCTTTCCTCCATTTCTGCATCTTTCCCAATGGAAATGCATGGTCCTGATTCACAGACTCTGGGCTAATTAAACACTAATTACCTCGTGTAATTTATCCTCGTTTTACTGAGGTAGGCATCTGCCTAATATTTCAGCTATCCCTTTGAAGTGGCCATATCAGCTAGGTGTGGACTATTAATACTGTCACACATTCTTAGCAGATGTGAAATACTTTCAAGCGGGTTGAAACATGAAGATAGAGCTCATGGAAAGACAAGTGAAAACTCCTCCTTTTATCAATGCATCTTAATTAGGATTCTCAATGTAGAAGGCCCGTGAATCAGGGGCCCCTGTGCCTTATAGAATCAGTCCAAAGTCTGGGTGTGTCTTATAGGCGAGGGATTTTTACTATAGAACAGTCAACTCAGGGTGCGTCTTATACGGGACTAGCACATTGCTAGTGCTAAGAGTATCAGCTAGATGGCTCATATAGTCGGGGGCTAGATCATCATTTGGCCTCTATGTATAGTCTAGTTTGACAACCTGCCAATTAATTACTATCCATGAGATTTTTCTATAAATCGTATGTGTGAACTCTCTATATCAACAGCTTTAAGTAGATCATCCAGAAATAGATAAGCTATTTGAAATAAAAGTGCAATAGATCATTGAAATTTCTGTTTGAGGGCATTGCCTCCCTATCTTGGTTATCACCTTCTTTCACACATGAAACAATAGACAGGTACTTGGGGTGATTAAGATAGGGAGTAGGGTGCAGCTTATCAGTGTTATCAGGGACCATTGTTCTGGAGGCTGATAAAAAAAAATTCCCAGAATGCCCTGCTCTGGATTCGGGGGCCTAACCAAAGATGGCGGCCTCCATAGCCTAGTAAGCTAATGCCATATATGTGAGATGCACCATATACGCAGGAGATTACAGTATAATATATATTATTTCAGATTATAAAACGATTTCAGTTATATAAACTGTACTATCTCAATCTATGTCCCTCAAAATTTGAGCGGCTTTGTCTAAAGAAAAAAAAGTGCATTTATTGTGTCAGCCTGCACGGTTTCTTAACTTTCTATGGCATGCTTATCAATCTGTGCAGATTTCTGTTAACATGTGAATACTTCTTGTATGTGAAGGAGAAAAGAAATGCCGTGGATACCCTATTTCTTGAAACCAAGATCTCTTGTCAATGTTGAATACCGGTACATTGTGCCCTGTCTAAGGCTAGAAATAGAATAATCAATGTCATTTCTTGGACTTTTCTCTGGCAGCATCTGCAGATGTTATTCCCATAACTTCACAACTGCTCTACAGCAGTTATGGATTTGGAGAGCTAAGTTATCTGGATAACCTTGATATCCAAACGTTATCACAATTTCCCCCCTGAATTAGGTATAAGTATTTCCACACTGTAACTTAAAGAACAGTAAAGCTATCGCTTAGAAATCTGTCTGCTGTGTACGTCACATTTGCAAAACTTTTGATGAAAAAGTAAATGTAGAATATTTTATGATTTGGGAATGGTTTTGTATTTTTAGGAATGCATCAAATTCAATATGAATTCAAGGATATGAACGTCATGAAGTATAAGTCTTAACAAAATTGTGTAAATCATATTCTGACAAGCGGTTACTTATAAAGATAAAGAGGTGGTCTATGGATGAACTTTAATTAATTGCATCATAAGCAACTACATGAGACAAAAGGTTAGCCTTGCTTCTGCTGCAGAGACTGACTCTCGCACGTGGCTAAGGATAGATATTGGACACAAAAATAGCCCTGCAACTATAACTAAAAGCATAATTAGCTCAATCATCTCGCACTAGTATTTCCGAGTCAACTTTCACTGCGGTCAATCTCCAACTCGCACCTCATCCACGGGGAGGTGTTTCCATGGCAACCGCCACTCAACTCACCTTGAGTGGGGTGTGGCTTTATTTGGCGTAATGACAGGCGACTGATATCCCTTTTAAAGCCGTTTAGCAACCGCTAATATTTACAAAAAAAAAAATTCCAGCATTATGAAGCACAACTCTCAAGATTTGTGGCTAGCGGGATTAATATTAGCACGCCTCATTGGGAATCGTTGGTTGAATTTGTGGTGAGCTATATTTGCTCGCTTTCACCAATTTAGTCTTTTTCGTGCCTGTTAACCATTTGTGCATTCCGTGCAGCCAAACTGCAGATTTAATGGTAATCCAGTCCAACCACAAACATTTAATCAACCAGTTGGTCTGCTCCCGCGTCTCTCTAATACCATTGCGCTAACTGGCTTGTCCATAGGCCATGCCACACGTACCTGACATTTATGAGGTAGTCTTCTATGTGCATGATTATTATTGAATTATTAAACTAGACCAGGTGACAGAAAACAGAGCTGCTCAGAGTTCATAGAATGTGTGCCATTCAAAATAAGTTTTATCACAGCCACCCAGCTTTTATAGACTTTCTTACAAGTCTGTCTCAGCATGTAGATAATTTTCGCTGAAAAACACACTTAGAATAGCTTTACATCTCGTACCTTTTACAGTAAAACTTGGTTACAACGAACCTCTTGTTACAAGCTTAAAAAAATTGTTGTAACCAAATTTCGTTATAACCACGTTAACATCATTGGGGTGGGGGTGGGGCCGGGGGGTGGGGGTAACCAACACATTCATAGTTAAATTCTACCTTTATAATGAAGTATTTGAACCAGAATAGTTAGGTACTTAGGTAGGCATGGCTATCACCTTGCAGGGCATGAACACTTGGCCAGCCGCTCTGCTTTATTGAAACACTTTTGTATTTACTGGGCAAACAGGACAGGTCGGACTAATACCACCACATTGGTTGACACTAACACTGGTCTAGGGATCAAGGGCCTGTAGTTTTGTCGGCAGGCCGATGACTTTGTCCCTATCTTTGTTATGTTGGGGGCCTCTGTAGCCCAATTTTAAGAAGACCATGTCTTCCTTTTCTGTCCTCTCTGAGTGAGTGTCTGGTGTCTACATACGTGGGCACAAATACATATTTATCTATTTAGTTTATCTTTCCTATCCCCGCCTGTATTTACGTGTCTGATTTACATGTGCATGGACATGGACACTTGTCTTCATTTGTGAAAGTGATGCCAATCTAGTTTTCTCACCGTGATTATGACCTTAGCTGTCAACATGATGTTAAACAGCCATTGCTCACTCTTTCACTCGTTATAGTCTTCCATATGGGCCTAGTATTATCTGATGACATAAATTCATATGTGGAGGACTGCACCCGGGTTTCCGAAATGTTAGCTTCTACCCCCAGAAAACACCTGTTTATAGGGTTATATCCTGCAGTATCATTTTAAATGAATATGCCGGTATGTCACTTTAACGCCACCAAACTTTACAACTTTTTACCTTGAAGAGGACGTTATACTAACATGAGAATTCCATTGAGCAGACTGCAGTTCTTATATAACATCAAGACATG